>CM057829.1:85138388-86400888 GCA_030068075.1 Paguma larvata
CTATCTTTTAATTGGTTTATTTTTCATACTACCAAATCATCTTATATTATAAGCAGAACAATGGATATGGGAGCTTTTTTAGTCGGGATGACTAAGGAAGTTCTATCTGAGGTAATAATTGAGTAGACACTTGAATAAAGCATGGTATCGAGACTGTGCAATGTGGAAAAAGAGTATTTCAAATAGACAAAACAGCAGGACTTGAGATGAGAATTTTTAGCATGGTGGATGAGAAACGCCAAAAAGACACTATAACTAAAACAACTAAAACAAAGTAAGGAGATAGCGCAGCTTAAATGACAGACACTTAACGATATTTTGTTAATAGCTGGATGTTTCACCCTGACACAAAGATGTATCCAACCTTACATACAGAGGTATTAAAACTCCCGGGGAAACTGAATTTCTAGTAGTGACTGAGGTAAACACGGATGCCAAGGATGATGGAATTATTTTCACAGATTTTTTTTTTTAATTTTACTTTTTAATGCTTACTTATTTTTGAGAGACAGAAAGTGTGTGGGGGATGGGCAGAGTAAGCCGGAGACACCAAATCCAAATCCGATGCAGGCTCCGGGCTCTTGAGCTGTCAGCACAGAGCCCAACGTGTGGGACTCAAACTCAAGAACTGCAAGATCACGACCTGAGCAGAAGTTGGAGGCTTAACCGACTGAGCCATCCCGGGTGCCCCGTTTACAAGGATCCTTTAAAAGTGAGTGATGGGGCGCCTGGGTAGCCCAGTCGGTTAAACCTCTGACTTCGGCTCAGGTCACGATCTCATGGTTCGTGGCTTCGAGCCCGGTGTCGGGCTCGGTGTTGACAGCCCAGAGCCTGGATCCTGTTTCAGATTCTGTGTCTCCCTCTCTCTTTGCCCCTTCTCTGCTCTCACACACACACTCTCTCTCTCTCAAAAAATAAACATTTTTTTTTAAAAGTGAGTGAATACCCGCTTCTAATTACATCCTCTTCTTTGAGGGATGGATTTGCTTAAGCGATTCTGTGATAGTAATCTCCGACAATGTTGTAGTAGAGACAGAGCAGGGCATGGGGACCCATGAGGCTCCCAGATTTCCATCAGACTCTGCTCTGGGGTGTGTTGAGCCCAGAGGAAAGGGAAAACTACAAGGTACTCAAGGAACACTTTTTTTATCCAAATAAGTTATTCCACTGTTGCATCTCTACGTAGAGGTGATTTCATTGTCCACCAACCTGTGAAACTTTTGTTTACAAAGTGATTTTTAATACTCTAACAAAGAAAGCATTGCAAATGTCTTCATCAAAAAAAGTGTTGTCTTTTCTTTCTCAGTAGCACATACTAAGTAATCCTTTAGAGAAAATAATAATACTGCCCCTCAGTCTCTGCAATCTGACAAACACTTGTCCTGTCTAAGAGTTTACTCATAAGAGTGTATCCTCATAAGAGTGTAAGAACAACAGAGTAACACCACTTCCTTTTCTGTGGAGTGACGCCTATTCTGTGATGAATGTATATTATTTGACCAGCCCATGCCCCTTTCTCTGGGGAACCACCCCATCTGTATTTAGTATGATTCCAGTGGGACTGTCCATAAAAGAGGGATCTTTTCCTCAGTGGTGGTGGATCTGACCCAGGACACAGACCTGGCCAGTCAAAAAACATCCATCTCTCTGTCCAAAGTGATTGTTAGCATGTGTCCCAAATAGCGCTGTTCACAATTCACAGGTCACTATTCACTGTGTAAAATATTTATCAAAGAGGTAGGAAAGAGAGGATATGACTTTTCTCCTAAAACTAAAAGCCATAAATTTAATTTGAGCCAGTGGTCATCATTTCTACCACACAGAGGAGAGTCTAAGAATAAAAGAAACACCATAATAAATTATACCAAGACATTGCAGTTTAATGACAGACATTTAATATGTTGATATTACACAGCTACAAAGAGTCAGGAATCCAGGAGTGATTAGACAGATGACTTTGGTCTCTCTTGAGGTTCCAGACAAGATGTCAGCTGAGTGGAACATCATCCGAAGGTGCGACTAGGGCTGGAAGATCCTTTCTAAGGTACTCACTCACTCACATGGAGTTGGCCAGAATTCCTCACTGACTTTTGTCAGGAGGCCTCAGTTCCCTATCACATGGATTTCTCCATGGAACTGTGTGGGTGTCCTCACGACATGACAGTTTCCCCTGGCATGAGCAAATCCCAGCGAGCTCAAGGTAGAAGCTACAGCGTCCTTTATGATTTATCTTCAGGGGAATACACCATCACATCTGCTGTCACCTATTTGTCATAAAGACCAACCCTGCAGCAATATGGGAGGGAACTATACCATACCTTAAACACCAGGAGGTGGGAATTGCTAGAACCTGTCTGCAAGGCTGAACGCCCAATTGTATAAACATTTATTTTTCCTTTTATTTTTAATCCCAAACTACTTTGTTTTGGGTTCCTGTCAATGGCAGCCAAAATAGAGTTCTACCTGATATACAGTCGTCAGCCAATCCCCTTCCTCAAAAAACTCTGCTCTGTTTTTAAACACCTTCAAAACTGAAGCCAAAGGAAATAACTTAGAACAAAACCCCAAGTACAACAGTAGTATTACTACAGGTGACGTGTGACAAGTCAGACTTCCTGGGGTTCATTTCCATCTGAAAAATATTCTGGACCACACTTTCTGTCATGTGAAGATTAAACAAACACAAATAATATTGTTATTATTTTTTAAATGAATAGAACGTTTAAAAGTTCACAAATCTTTTGCATCTATTTTTGTATTCAAGGATTATAATAATCTTGTGAAGTAGATAGGTCAGGTGTAGCTCTCAGCATTTTTCAGAGGAGGAAATGGAAGGAAAAGGTTATTATTAACCCAAGGTCAATGTAGCCCAGCTGGTAGAGTGGCAGAGCTATAGAGCCAAGACATTTGCTTAGCCACATTATCTATCAATCTAGTTTGTGCATATTGGCCCTCTGCACTCTTGCTCAGGCCTGCTGGCCCAGCCAAAGGTATTTCGACCATAATAAATGTCCCCTTCCTATTTCAACATTTGCTCCCTCCTGAGAATGTGACTAAGCCCCACTGCCGACTTCTGTGCAAGCTTAACAAACTGACAAGATGTACTCCTTTCTGAATAGTCATTCATTTTAAGGCCTGTACATATGAGAAGTTGGCACATTCGCTGTGTTTTCCAGTCTATACTTCCCCAATACCGCATTCTAAATTTATTGACAAACAAAGAGAAACTTGCCAGTATGTCACAGAAACAAGGACAAAAGCTTTTTGCTTTTCATTTTAAGGTATTACAATCTAGCAGAAAGAATTCAGTAATAGGAAGCTATCACAAGTGGGTGGATAAGGAAGGCCGCTGTTTCTCCTGGGAATCATCAGAATGTTTTCTTGCTCATTTCCTTAAAATGTGTTGTGAAGATCTGCAGAAGCGAAGCCTACATTGTATAAGGGGACACTTGTACAGATTCACAGAATGGGATGTGACAACCTCTCACTCCCTTACACAAGCTTTGGCTTGTGCTTTTTAAATATGAGCAGGATATAAGTGTTAATTAAAATTACTCCGTGTGCAATGGAAGGCGTTTTCATTTTAAGTTTCATGGCATTATTTTCTGACATATATCATGCAGTAAATCAACCACTAAGGAAGAAACATAAATTCCCAATAAGGCCTTATGATATGAGCCATGCTATCTCTCCTGCAAAGTTAATTACTTCCTCAGTATTTTTGGGAGGGGGCTAAAATCTCAGCCCCTTTTGTAATCTCCCACATAAATTTCCTTCTGTTTCCTCCCAAGAAAGCACTGCATCTCTCTGATTCACAGTAGGCTCTTACACATTTCATAAAGTATTATCATCTCAGGGGAATTAATCTGTTCTTACAAAATCATTGAAAATAGAGAAGGAACAGGCTGCGGATTGTCCTCTTTTGGTGGGAACAGCAATTTTCCCCATTAAATAGAAGTGATAGAAAGAACAAAACTCAGGTACTCCCAGCCAGGCAAATCAACCCACAGGAAATTATATAGGAAATTATATGGTAACATCTAAGTTTTGTAGTGTTTATCTACAGAAAAGGGCGTCAGACGATGTGAATTGAAATGGCTTATCACCAAGGCATTTCGTTTATTTAAAAATACTATGTGATGAAACTGGAAAAGCAGAACATTTTGATAAAGATGAAATTTTACTCTTTTAAAAGTTATTATTATCAATAGATTGCCCAAACTCATTCCCACTAGCATTCTTTCCCTTAGCCTCAATCTTCTCCTACGGCTTCGCTCGCAGTGGTATCCGGTGAGCTGAGTCAAGCATATGCCTGGAACAGAAGGACACTCAGGACAGAAGGGAATCGGAGAGGGTGTTAAGTTATATTAGAGAGGGAAGTTACGTGACAATTTTAAAATGCTCAAAATTCAGTGACTTAGTGTTTGCGGATATGAAATAAATGAAAATACAAAAGTTCTGATGATGAAAGCGGGCACAAAAGAAATTACCTTGTCAAAATGTCGTGTACCCATTGACAGGAGAATCTGAAAAATAAATGGTGGCAAATGGAATCTGATACAGCAGAGAAAATAAACAAACTGTGGCTAAATACAATCACATGAACAGATCTTAGGAAAATAATTTTGGATGGCAAAAAACAATCGTAGAGTAATATATACAGTATGATGCAAGTGAATCACGTCAACTTGAAAGTTATTAACCTAAACAGTATATTGTTTGGGATACAAGCATAAAATTAAGCCATTTAGAAAAACAAGGGAATAATAAATCTCAAATTCAAGATGGTCTTTATGTTCTGAGGGGCGAAAGAAGCCGGATAAAGACTCAGAGAGGAACACCTGTGACCTCAAAGGAGTGGTTTTTGTTTTTTGGTTTTTTTGTTTGTTTTTTTTTGTAAATTGGGTGGTGAATACACAAGTGCTCATCGTACATTGCTTTTTAGAATCCTGGCATGTATTTAAAAGTTTCCTTTGGATTTCATTTATATTTAAGTTTTACAGGACGAATTTAACTAGTGCCATGTACTTTGATAGTGATTAGCACCACATCTTCTAAAGAAGAAATAAGTCCTGGAACTAAAGCTCCAACCGAGAAGACAGGTTTTGGGGACTTATGCTTTTGGATCTGGATGTTGAGGGAGGATGTTGAGAATGTGCTTCCCAAGGTTATTTGCTGACATGGTGCCCAGTACAAGGAGGAAAGCCAGAAATGGGAATTGCTAAATTCTGAGAAAGTCAGGAATTCTCAGGGAGAAAGTCAAGTCAGGTTACACAATTACTTCGAGTAGTCTGTTTCTAATAGAAACTATCATTGTCTTTTTGAAATGAGCATATTCTATAAATCTACATTTTCTAGCACCATATAAATAAGTAGTCCCTTTTGTTAACCTATATAAAGTCAAGAGTGGACCAGAAAATCTCTACCCCATGCATTGATCACAGATTTATCAGAAACAACTGTTGTCTAACTTATTTTTAAATCGAGAACATAAAACTGGCATGTAATAATGCACGTGTTTCCAATCTGGAAATCAATCTCTAGATGAAGTTCTTTTTATGTTTCAGCCACACATTCTGAGGTGTTTCTGATGGAAGATGATTTAAATTATGTCCAAATTTCAGGTTACTTCTCCTGAGGCCACTGTCGAATTTCCCTTTGGTATTCAAAAATATTCCAGAAGAATTTAATCTTTTAGATATCGAGAGAGAGAAACTTACTAATAACATAGTTAACACATTACTTCTTATCATATAATAATGTCTTTCCTAGATTAGAATTTTTATGAGTTACCAGAGTAATTTTTCAAACATTAAAAAAGAAGTAAGGAGCACCTAGGCAGCTCAGTCGGTTGAGCGTCCAGCTCTTGATTTCAGCTCAGAGTATGATCCTAGAGTCACAGGATCCAGCCCCAAGTTGGGCTCCACACTGGGCATGGAGGCTGCTTAGGGTTCTGTCTCTCTCCCCCTCTGCCCCTCTCCCCAGTTTGTGCTGTCTCTAAATTTAATTTGATTTGATTTAATTTTTAAAAAAGAAGAGAAGATTCAATTTTATTATGGTGAATTTACTGTATATAGTTGTAGTTGATTAGAAGCAATGAACATGAGAAAAAGATACTATCGATTTTCCAAGTGATTGAAGAGAAATTCCTGGAGATATATATGGAGATATATATATATATATTTAGTATATGTAAATATATATGTTTAAATGTGCATGGATAGATTATATCTATACATAATTTATATATGTATATAAACAATAAAAGTGGAAAACCAAAGGAAAAAATCACAGAATCTTAATCTAATGAGCCAAGATAAAAATGCCCAAAACATTATCACAAGGCATAATAATTGTTCTAAAACATTATCACTATATTCTATTTATAATGAATGAATAGGAAGGTTGACTAGAATGGAAGAGTCCATTATACATTTATACCTACATATGCATATATGTAATATATTATATATACTATATATATACTATACTATACTATACTATACTATACTATACTAATTATATATACTATATTTTATGTGTATCATATCTACATTCAACACTCTCATATATGCAATCACACAAAAATGTAACAGTCTTACATACAGTTAACTGAAAAATTTTGCCTTTACAGAGCCAAAATAATGAATATCAATCACTATTGACTTTTTTTGGGGATTCACATGTCCACCTGGACACCAATTATTGCTGCTGGTCAGTAGGATGCCACTCCATTCTTGATGCCTGAGTGCTTTCTAAGAGTCTTTTAAACACATGGGCCAACTCTTAGTATCAAACACAAAAGTTTTATCATTCAGAGGGGTAATTTTCATATGAGAACAGTGACTGACTGGAGGAAAAACAGATAGTGTTAGCATGCATGTTGTTATCACCAACAGCTCCTATTTACATATTTATTAAATATAAATTATTTATTTATTATCCTATTTATTAACAAGGGTACCCCAGAAGTCTGAGGGGAGAGATTCTGATCTAAAATCTTACCATGCTTCCTAGGATCAATCCAGGTCTTAGATAAATGGTATGGTCGACCCAGAAGTCTGGGTCTGTAGAAGCAAAGCCTTAAAACAAAATTAAGATTCTGAATCCAAAAGAATATAAAGTGGGATCCTAATCCTGCTAGTATTCATACCTCCTAAACTTCTGGTTGTTCTTTAAACACTGAAATCCTTGATGATAATTAGGTCTGGACGGAGGCCAGTTTGGAGGCCCTCCAGGCATGTCTGCTTGCTACTTTCAGAGCTGATTCATTAAGTAGTTGGTCCTAAAAAAAGGTAAGGATTGTTACAACTAGGAATACCAATGAGGCCCAGCCAGGCTTTACTGCAAACAGAACATCACTCTCTTCTTTGTATTGCTTTCATTGTTTGCATGAAAGTAATCCAGAAATATCCTCTCAACAAAAGACATGCAATATTTTTTTTAAATCATTACAAAGAATATCTGGTTTCCCAGTTAATAAAATATTAATTATACCCATCAGCATTTTGAGTAACCTCTTTTTGTTAACATAATATTTGACTATAGGACTATGCATCTGTATATTTATTTCACTTAATGCCAAAGCAGATATTTCCAGAATTTCCAGGAAATTGTTGTTATATTATACAGATATCCATTTCTTTTAGACAAAGACTCTTAACAATTACACATTAACTAACATGAAAACACAAAGCAGGAATGAAAATGGAATTCATGATTTTAATTTCGACCTTACTCAGTCACAATGCTTGAGACCCTACAGTTTCTCTAAAAGAACAATTTAAGCAGAGAAAAAGTAGAACTACATAGTACCGAAACTGTAGATTTTTGAGTAGAACTCAAAGAGTAGAACTCACTCTACAACCTTCCTCCCAGGGATACAGCCTCTATGACACCACAGTCATACATTTAGCTGAATAGTTCAGCCAACTGAAAGTTGAATGTTCAAGGTGTAATAATGTTCTCTTTAGAGCATTGTACTTACTATCCTCAGACCTCATTTCCCATAAAATTAGAATGCTGTTTCCACCAACAGCCAGCAGGATCCCCAAATACCCATTGAGAGAAGATGAAAGTGCTTGGTAAGCACACGTGTTCAATGAGTGTACGAGAATGAATGAATCACTGATCTGCAGCTAATGCTGTGGCTGGGACTGTGTGGCTAACACTAGGAAACAGAGGCACACTGCTGACACTGGGTTACTCTCCTGGCCTCTTCTGAGTAGAATTAAAACAGAATCAGTAAATGATGGGTTGGCTCACCTGCCTCTATCCACAACCTAAAGAGGCACATGACCAAATGTATCTTTCTTAGAAGTAACAGTAAAATAGCTATGAAGTAGGTCAAATGTCTTTGAAAATAATTTTCATGGAGGAACAGTTTGAAAATAAAGTGGAAAGGATAAAATTGCTGATGGTAGTATAAGAACTCTTGTTCCAAAAGTGTCTATATTACAATATCTATGAAAAGGATCTGGAACACAAATTTCATAGAGTTAACACATAGTAATTTGAAACTTAGCTGTGAAGTGATTCTGATATATATATATATAGCAAGTTTGCCTAGAAGAGAATATATTTTGTTTCATCTTAAAAAAAAATCACCTCCTAAGTGTTTGGCTTACCCCACTACAAAAAGTAGTCTCTGGAAATACACAAGTTATTATTTAATGGGTACATAATTTTGCATTAAGTCTCAGCCATCTGCTCCTCCTTCTAATTACGAATTCAAGAAGGACATAATTCCCTGCACATGGTACAAAAGACTGATGGAAAGGATTTTAGTATTATGTATAGATTCTTTCTAAAATGCTCTTCAAGATAGCAGTTTTCAGACTTAAAACACAAATCAGGGGGATTTAGTAACTCACCTTTGAAAAATAGTAAACGCCTATAAAAGAAAATAGAAATTGACAAGAGAAGAAGCTTTCGATTAAATCCATGGCTTCAGTCTTCAACTCAGAAAACATTTTTTAATGTTTATTTGTTATTTTGGGAGACAGAGAGAGACACAGCATGAGGTGGGGAGGAGCAGAGAGAGAGACACACACACACAGAATCCAAAGCAGGTTCCAGTCTCTGAGCTGTCAGCACAGAGCCCAATGCGGGGCTGGAACTCATGAACCATGAGATCATGACCTGAGCCAAAGTCGGACGCTTAACCGACTGAGCCACCCAGGCGCCCCAGAAGACATTTTTTTAATATCAGAAGTTGCAACTATAATCTTGATTTAAGTGTTATTTGCAGTTGGGATTCCTTTTTTTTTTTTTCTTTTTTTAAAGGAGAAAGGATGCCAAAAACTCTTCTCCATTTGTTTCGCACTGTTTCCCTAGTGTGAAATTGACAAGAAGTAGTACAAAGCTAATGACAGGGAAAGATGGAAATTAACAACACAAAAAGAGTATTTCTGAGCTTTTATTTCGACTAAGATAAATATTTACTGCTATTGTCGTACCTTTCATTTGTCACAGAGACAACACAGCTCATACTATAAACTCTCACATGAAGGATTCATTGTCTTTAATACAGTGAGATAGCAATTCATACATATATATCTTCAGGATCCTTTTCTGCGTATAGAGGGAACAGCTGATAAATGGAAGTAAAGCTTCATGGAACGAACTAAAGAGAATGGCTTTACTTTTTTATGGGCATCGTTAGAAATAGGTTTACTGAGCTAATTCCCAAAACAGGACAGCATTATATACCTTTAGTGTCACCCTTTGAGGAATTTCACACTTCAGTTCTCAAAATTAAGAAGAGTACTACAGAACTTTATAGTGCCATATTTTCTAATCGACCAGGATCCCATTCAACAAACGGAGATGGTGGGGTGAGGGAAGCTCAACATAGCTTTAAAAAAAAAAAAACTACACAAAGAAATTAAAAAATTTTCTGTTCCTCTACATGTTTTATCACTGAACAACAGAAGGTCAGAGGGGGGTTGCTAGTGTCACACGCTATGAGCCGAATTCCTTCTTTGTCAGACATGGCCTTTAGTTGTACCCTCTAACAGTACAGTACACCATTAACTTCGTGAGGGCTGCTGTACACGTGTTCAGGAAGATTCCTGGGTGCTTTTTACAGGGATGATGCTTGGTTCTTCTTTCAGCCACTCACTCTCATCAGTTCCTATCTTTCTCAGAGGTAGGTTCAAACCTCCAGACCTTCTTGTTCATGAGGTAAACAGATCATACAAATCTACAGAGTGGAAGTTTGAGAGGCAACAAGGAAGAGTAAGATGTCCTCTGTTCTGTTCTGACTGAAAGACTTAATAAAGATAGCAGTTTCTTTAAAACCTTTCCTGTTCTTCATGATGAATAATAATAATAAAAAAAAGTCATTTAAACAATAATAAAACTTGGGCCTCACCAAAGGAGGATTTTTTGTTGTTGTTATTTCAAGTTTTTATTCACATTCCAGTTAGCTAACATAGTGTAATATTAGTTTCAGGAGTAGAATTTAGTGATTCCCCACTTGCATATAATACCCAGTGTTCATCACGATGAGAAATTTTTTAAATATAAAAATAGTCATCATAAAAAGTATGTGGCAGGGCACCTGGGTGGCTTGGTCAGTTAAGCATCTGACTCTTGATTTGGGCTCAAGTCATGATCTCATTGTTAGTGAGTTCGAGCCCTGCGCTGGGCTCTGAGCTGACAGTACAGAGCTTGCTTGGAATTCTCTCTCTCCTTCTTATCCCTGCCTCTCCCCCGTTCACTCGAATGTGCATGCACTCTCTCTCTTTCAAAAATAAAGAAACTTTAAAAGAGGGTGTGACAAGAAAGGGGCATTGGAACGTGTGTGTACAGATACTACTGGAAGAGGAATTTTTTAGTGCATTTTGTCAAGACAGCAACTTGGCCACATGTATCAAGAGCCCTTGTATAAATTTAATTGCCTTTGAAGCCGTAACTCCACTTTGGAAATCCCGTCTTACAGGGAAAAAAAATTTGATGTTTAACAAACATATATGCTATAGGAAAAGCTGGAAGCAATATAAGCATTCAACCATGTGAGTGACAAAATGCATTATGGAATATTCTTGCCTGCAGGGTTGTGTAGCCAATAACATCATTCTCCCCCAAAGTATTAAGGATGAATACTTTGGTTAAGTGCTAATAAAAATGTTAAGTTAAGAAATTGGGTACAAAACTAGTACCACATATCTCTACATATAGTAGATCTATATATATATATATATCTATACTATATTTATACATATCTATACAACTTATCTACATACATTTATGAATATATTGTGTATATATGTATATAGTGTTTTTAAAGATAAATGAAACATTAAATAAATCTATAAATGTATATTATGTATAAATGCATATTAAATTATATATCTATTATGATATATGGGTCTACATATATTTAAGGCAGTTATAAATACCCCAAATATTACTAATTTTTGTTTCTAGGTGTTAATATTATACATATAAGTGGGTTTGATTTGCTTTTTATTCTTTTTATATCATCCACATTTTTATAATTAATGTATTTTTTTAATTATAAAAGTCAATGGTAAAGTTCTCGGGCTTTGTAAACTGGAGCTAAGAATTCACCATCTACCATAGGATAGATCACAGTCCTTCCATAACTTTGAATAACCCAGTTAACTTCCCCAATTGGAAAGGACTAACACCCAGTATTAGATTAGCTTGCAGGAACGAGGCTGGTACTAGGGAGAACGGATGTGGACAGAAGTGGAGAAAGAAAGTCTAGTCTAATATAATGGAACACTGTGTCTGGAGACTAACACTAGCCACAAGGGGGCGCCCAGACAGGCAGTCAGCATTGTGAAAGTCTGACCCAAAAAACGTCCTAAAAGATGGGCTTAGCAGGAAGGACGGCTGGGACCCCAAGAATAGGGGATTTTTAGAGAACTAGCAGACAAGAGCTGCTCAGAAAGACTATCAACAGGTCACCCCATTCGAGCCACTAGCACAGAACTTCAGTTCCCAGGGATATGGGTAATAGGAAAAGCAAGACGAAATGAGTATTGGAGACAAAATAAGGCAATAAATTTCCAGAAGTGTGACTTAAAGTAACAGTAGGTCTCAGAATTAAGGTGGAAGTGGAGAATGGCCCTGGAATTAGAGTGGTGGAACTAGCACACAGGTCAGAGAAAACGACAGAGCAAGTACTGTATTGTTTCAAATGTAAAGCATTTCAGGGACAGGTTTAGACAAAGGAGACAGTATTTGTTTTTAGACATACTGTGTTTTAGACAGCAGGAAAATCAGGTGGAAATAGCTGACAGACAGTTGGCCTGGAAATTAGGTTTAGATGAAAAATCTCACTGAAAAAAAAAAAAAAAAAAGCAGTCACGAGCACAGAGATGACGTACCGGCTCTCATCTTTCGCCTCCCCACCTCAGACAGTCTCTGCTCCCCTCTGCTCACTCTGCACCTCAGGAAGCTGATCTCTGGATACTTTATCCAGCCCCGCTTGCCAGCCAGCTTCAAATTGGGTTTGTATATAGGGCAGAAACAGGAAATTACAGTGGAGGGGAGTGGTAAAAGCAGAAAGTGGTCAGGGTATTTCTTCCTTGCTTCTTCCCTGCTTCCTCCCTTCTTCCAAATCTGATTCCTGACAGTAGCTGTGTCCCTTACAAGCACTACTGGCTGTCAGCAGTTACCTCCTGCTGGGTTTCAGGCCTCCCTACTTTCTTAGAAGTTGGCATCTGCCTTTTCCTTCAGGCCTGGAGATAAAGAGAATTTCCTAAAACCATTACTGTCTGGGTACCACGCAACCCCTTTTTTAAGCCCTTAACACTGCCCACGTCTCTGCAAGTCTCTTCCTATGGGTAATCTGGGCATAAATTTAGTTTTCTGACAGTTTCGTGACTGAATCAGATGCTGAGACGAATTCTTCACGGGAAATTTTTAAAAAGTGTCTATATAAAGAAAAGATCCCTCTTTGATCCAGAGAACAGGGACTAGATAGGGCTGAATATTGACACTCGGAATCTTGGAGATCCAGACAAAGAATGTTCAGGAATTGCAGACAAGCAAGTTGTTATAATATCATGGAACTGATGTTCCATGTTCCAAAAAGAGGATGAGGACGGTTTTAATTAATGTGTGAAATGCTGCAGACCAGCTCTGGAGAATTCAAATAAGAAAAATGGCATTTAATTTTCAGTTAGGCATTAGTGACCTTTAAGAGAAGAGAAACTCTTCGAGTATAAACAATGGAGGGTAGATGTTCCAGGAACGTGAAAAAGGAGTAAGGGAAGATAAATCTTGAACAGAAAATAGATTCCATATTTTTGGATGCTATGGAAATAAGGTAATACAATACAATAATAAGGTAATACAAGGTAAATGCTAACTGAAGTACAGGACAAGATAGGTGAAAGTGTGTTGGTTTCTTCATTTTCAAAACAGGAAAGAACCAGAGTGTTTGAAGGCAGAGAGAAATAGAAAGAGAGGAAATGAGAGAACAGGGTGCAGTGAGGACGGTGGAGATAGGGTCAGTGCGAAAGTAGACGGTTGTGCTTTGAGAAGAAAACAGGGGCAAATGCAAATATGTTACACTTCAAATTCTTTTCAAAAAGAAAGATAATGTGGGGCGCCTGGGTGGCTCAGCCGGTTAAGTGTCTGACTTCGGCTCAGGTCATGATCTCGCGGTTTGTGAGTTCAAGCCCCGCATCAGGCTCTGTGCTGACAGCTCAGAGCCTGGAGCCTGCTTCGGATTCTGTGTCTCCCCCTCTCTCTGCCCCTCCCATGCTCATGCTCTGTCCCTGTCTCTCAATAATAAATAAACGTTAAAAATTAAAAAAAAAAGATAATGTTTTTTTTAGACTGAAGGTACGAGTGGAGAATTAATAGCACATAGAAATATTTGACATTCTGTCTTGAAATGAGCTACTGTTGAGGCTCACGTGGAAGGTAGGTTCTCCTACTAGGATGAAGTCTCGTCCTTCATAGGAGCTCGGTTCTAGGGCATCTGAAACAGGAGGCAAACACAGGTCACTGGCGTCCAAATATCTTTATCCTGAACTTGAAAGATCAAAAAGAAGAATGTGAACATATGCCTCAATGTAGAATATTTAGAAATAATTTTTATTAATATTTGCATAAAATATCTTGATGCACTTATCTGAGGTCTGCTTTATAAGTTCAGTCATTTCCATACTTGGTTAAGTGGTATTTATACCTAGAAAAGATACTGTCCATAAACACGTAGATTCAAATAGAAAAAGCATTTCCCTGGCTGCTTCTACTAAAGCATGGTGCTTTTTTCTATCTTGTCCATCCCAATGGATAATTATGAAACTGAGTCAGCAAAGTTTACTTTTCCTGATGTCACTTAAGGTTACAAAACAACAGACATAACGTTCTGTTTAAAACAGAGATATAAGATCTACAAAACCTCTTCATCTTGAGTAAATTTTAAAGATTCGAAAAGTCTGTTTCCAGAGAAGAGAAGTTTAGAGTTTACGGGTTTACTCTAATATTTTTGTCAACAAAGCTACGTAATAGTGAGAACATCTCCAAGTACCTATTATCGAAATTCTCTTGTCATATCACAAGGTTCTTTGAAAGAGAATTCATTTTCTCGCTTATTGTTAAAATGTCACCTTTAACTTGAAGAGACAGATTATGTGCTTTCTTTAAAAAAAAAAAAAGAAAAAGAAAAAAACCATCTTCCAGGTGGTGGTATGCGTCCTCATCTCTGGAAAGGTCAGCAAATTTGGGACACTTGTCTTTTTAAAAGAAAAATTGTATCTTTTTTTTAAGTTGTCAACTCCTTTAAGTACCTGCCTTGAGACAACTAAAAAATTATTGTGGTTAAAAAGGACTTTCATGGTCACTCCTATTGTGTTAAAAAAATAAACACATTTTTGTGTTTAAAAATCTTATTTTTACAGAACTAACTACATGTATAACAATGAAAATGGTGCAATTTCATTTTCAAAGTCTCCTCTACAGGTAATAGAATGAATGAAATTCAGTTGTGAAGTTATCTTTATAACCATAGCCAGGAACCTTAATTGTAATTCCAAGTAAATTAGCAGTTTTACCAGTGGTTATATGTATATACTTTGTCCATAAAACAAATCATTGTAGGTAATTCTTTCAGTCAACTTATTTATATTGAGATTACATCTTTTATAGGACATCTTCTTTTTTAAAATTTATTTATTTATTTTGAGAGAGGGAGAGAGAGAGAGCAGGCAGGGTAGGGGCAGAGAGGAAGAGAGAGAATTGCAACCAGGCTCACTAAGTGCAGAGGCTGACACCAGGCTCAAACTCAAGAATCGTAAGATCAAGACCAGAACTGAAATGAAGAGTCAGAGGCTCAACTGACTGAGCCACCCAAGGGCCCCAAGACATCTTCTTTTGATCGTTCATGAAAAGAAATATAATCTAGCAAGTACCGTACTCTGAATGTTAGAAAAACCCATATGTTTCTCCATCTGTAGAGCAAACTTCCCCAATTACATGAAATATATTTTAATGATTTCTTTATCAGTGTTTCCCAGGAGTTTCCCAATAGAATTTTCTAACAAGGAATGTGTTTTAATTTGTCTCCATATTAATTCTATTTCAATTATTTTTTAAATTAGGAAAAAAATAAATATTTCCCTAATTGTACATGGCATTTTGCCCTTCCTTATTAAGAGACCTTAAAATTGTCATCTAAAACTTTAACATAGTTGATTAAATATCATAAAGTACTGAATTAGCATATGCCCCTAAACATTACTGAAGAAATTATCATCTTCCAAATGCTTAGTTTTTCCATGTCCTGCTACTTATGATGGTTTTTTACTCTGATTAGTTAATATCTAAGAACTAAATATATTTAGTATAAGATTAATCCTTAATGTAATGTAATTCATGTAATTATATTTCAGTCTCCTTGAAAATTTCAATTATTTTTATCAACATCAAATACTATTATTATGTTATTGCTCTTAGAGCATAATGTGGCTGAAGAAAAGCCAGTGTTAGATTTAGAAGTGCGAGCTCTTTCTTCTTATTTATTTTCACTTGTGCTAATAGTAACATACTCAAGCTGTGATTTCTTTCCAGGAATCGCTTTTAAACAATTTGTTCACTTTGAGAGGTTTCTTTTCATTAAAACTAATTAATGTAATTTTCAAATCCAACTAATCAGGCACAAATAAATTTTAGTAATCACAATATGCTGAAATCAAATGAATGCACCAAGAACTTACATCAATACCTTTGTTCAAGACACCTAAACTCTCCTCGGGACCACTCATGATAGGTGGCCTTATAGGTGGACATATATACTTGCCGAGGGTGCCAGTGTCAATCTTTAAGTTAATTATTAGCAAATCTGAACCCTGCTTTGAGGACCACTGGTATAGATGACCCCTTGAACTCCATATTGTTAAAAATGTTAAGATGGCTCACCTCTCGCTGAGATTTCATGATGAACCCAGTGCCTTTAAAAAACTCTTCTGGCAAGGGGGCATCTGGTGGCTGGGTCAGTTGAGCCTCTGACTTCGGCTCAGGTCATGATCTCATGGCTCATGAGTTCAAGCCCGGCATCCGCATAGGGGTCTGGGATGGCGGCTCAGAACCTGGAACCTGCTTCAGATTCTGTGTCTCCCTCTCTCTCTCTGCCCCTCCCCTGCTCACACTTTCTCTCTCTCTCTCTCTCTCTCAAAAATAAACATTAAAAAAAAGCTTCTAATCACAAGTACTTTTAAATTGGTGACTAAATGATTTGCAATATGCGAAGTTAAAATTCGTATGTACATATACATAAATCTACTACATAAGTAGAGTATACAAATTACATCTTCATTGTTAATAAGAGATATTTTGCATACAAGAGAAATAGCTTCAAGTTTTGGGGAAGCAATATCAGAATCACATATATTAGTAAGAAAATTACTTCCACAATGACCACTTATTTTCATTATACTTTTCCTTCCATTTTCTTTAACACCAGGAAACACCTTAAATAATTGACTGATATACGGGCAACTGGGTGGCTCAGGTGGTTAAGCGTCTGTCTTCCACCCAGGTCGTGATCTCATGGTTCGTGTATTCCAGCCCCACGTCAGGAGGATCTGTGCTGACAGAGCCTGGAGCCTGCTTCAGATTCTGTGTCTCCCTCTCTCTCTGCCCTTCCCCAGCTCTCTCTCTCTCTCTCTCTCTCTCTCTCTCTCTGTTTCTCTCTGTCGAAAATAAATAAAAACAAAAAAAATAATTGAATGATATAGCTGGTCATTTCTTTTATTCTTTATTCAAAGTAACAGACTCTAATCCAAAGCAAAATACTCAGTTACAATGGGAAGTTATTTTAAATGTGATCTTTTACCTTCGTGTAACTGTGTGATAGTAGATGACAAAGGGTTCATTGTTATTTTTACACCTAAAGGGTTAAAAAAGACCTAAGAGAAACTATATTTCATTTGCTGTTTCTAACAAGTGTTAAAATTCAGATCCACCTCCTAGTAAATTGATGTGCATAAAACAGAAAATGAAGTATTACAAAAGGCTTTTACGTGACTGCTACCAAGAAGTCTATCACCTCAAGGAAACCTGGGAGTGTAATTGGTCTAACTGTGCCTAAAATAAAACTTCACACTCAGGTGTAGAGCTGGCTTCCAGATTTGCACAGGTGTTTCTACTATGTTAGGTTCAGTCTTTCACTTTAAATATCATTTATTGAAAACCAAAAGCCTAATTAGTCATTCGGTCCCTCACACTATCGTATTGCACACCTTATGTAATCATCGTAATTAAAACAATTTATGTATTTTAGCTTTTACACTTTAACAAATATATCTAGGCTCCTTACAACATCAAAGTTATACCCAATTAGATTGAATTTATAAGGATCAAGAAATTGGGCAGGCTTGCTCTTATGCCCCTGTAGCCAAATAGCCTTCAAAAAGGCTAAAGACAGACGGGCTTAAATTCAATCAAATTGTTGGGAAGCATGTGGAGGTTGGCACCTTAGATGTTAGACATTTAGAAGCCAATAAGTGCCCTTTCTAAGATCCTCTGCCTCAATGCTAGACAAGGGGAAATTTCTCAACAATTTCTTCATATGATCTCCGAAAAAGAAAAATTAAGTTACAACATGAGAGGCTGTGTCTGCCTTTGATAAAATAAAACTAATAAAATATTAACAGTCTATAACTCAGAATTTTGGCAGCTAAAAGTCAGATTATTTCCAGAACAGTATGCATTTCTAGCTTTCAGTTGAGAAGTTTCTGGACCAATAATAATTCATAAAAATAGTCTTACCTCAATATTATTTTGATCACGAACCTCTATGGAACTATGAAAGCCTCTATATGGTCATTTGGCTTTATTTGTAAAAATGTACGTGCCATTTTGAAGTGAATTTTCACAGAAGCATTTTGAAAGAATGTTCACATAAAAGCACTGCCTTTTTTTCTTACTAGGGCAGGTGACACCAGTGAACAGAGCAAGCTGATTGAGGACAGTAGAGCAAGACTGGGAATGAAACTAGAGTGAGTCCCATCTGCAGGGGTCACCGACACTGCTGAGCTTCGGCCAACTGCTGGCCCAGGCTTCTCAAATCTGATCGTCCAAGAGCAACCAAAAATCTCGAACCGGAAGTGAAGTCTCCCAGTTTTAAATGCTAGCAAATAATTTGATTATTTTTAAAACATTATGTATGCCAAATGAAATATATCTCCTGGCTGGATTTGGCTCAAAGGCCACCCCTGTTCAAATTCTGGCGTAGGTTTCTATATTGGAAAAAGTGACAGGAAAATAAAATCAGTGGAAATTGTAGGTCGTTATTACTTATCGTCATCATCAAGAGATGAACCACCCCTCAACCAGAGATGGAGAAAGAACACTAGCCCACATCAGGAAACAAAGAAAGGAAGGGATTTTTGATGCTATCCTGATGATAGATTCTTCTACATAAGACATCATCATGGGAAGAGAAGACTTCTGAGGCATCAAAAATTCCTGAAAGGAATTTAAACCTTTCATTGACCTGAAAATAACTATTTAAAATGATACATTCTAAGTTAATTCGAATAAGCAGGCTTAAGCTCTTTTTCTACTCTTGGAAGAAATAGAGCTTGAAAGAAGGAATCTGCCAAAAAGATAAGGAAGGCTACATTTCAGCAACAATATAATTCTTGACTGGTAAAATTATGCACACCACAGTTAACTTTTTATTTTTCCATCTTTTTTCAGGTTAAATTGACAAATGAATTTGTATCTGCTTAAGATGTATGACTTGAAGTTTTCATGTATGCATACATTATGAAATAATCATCTACAGTTAGCTTTTCAAGTCTTTCATAATATATGCTTTTCTACACAGCTGCTAAAATGACTAAAAAGATGAAAAAATAAACAGACGATATCAAGTGCCATCGGGATGTGAGGAGTAATTGGTACTCTCCAGCTGGTGAGAGGGTAAACTGGTAAAACCACTGAAGGAAACTGCCTGTGAGTATCTTGTAACGCTTAACATATTTAATCCTTATGACTCAGCAATTCTACTTCCTTGTGTATATCCAACAGAAATGTTTACCAAATACCATATACAAGAATGTCCACAGCTGCAGTATTTGCAGTTGCCAAAAAGAAGAAAAAACCTACATGCCCATCCAAATTAAAATGGAAAGATTTTGATATATGGTTACACAATAGATTCTTATAGAGTAATGACAGTGAACCAACTACAACTACACACAGCAACATGGACAAATTTTACAACATAGCACTTATCGAAAGAAGGTACACACAGAAGAGTAACTACTATAGGAATCTATTTCTAAAACACGATTATAATAGGCCAAATCATCATGGTGGAAGTCACGATAGTGACTTTGGGACAGGTAGTGACTAGGAAGGGGCCAAGGGAACTTTTGGGATTCTAGTAATAATCTGCTTCTTGATATAGGGTCAGGGTCTTATTCACAGATGCATTCACTTTGTGAAAATTTACTGGGTGTATACTCATAATTTGTGCTTATATATATACATATGAATATATACATTATACTTCCATACAACTCACAGAAATCAAAAGAAAGGAACTATGGATTTTATATCTTTATTCTTTGTATCATGTTTCCTAAAAAATGCCTATATTGAATGTGTAACAAGGTACAGTAACATGCATATAAGAGATTCCACGGTTTATGACGGATCTGTTTTGGGGATCCCACAAGATGGGTGATTTGGACTCACAGAACGCCACAGCAAGTTATATTCATGGCTAAGGTATAATACAGCAGAAGATAGAGAGTAAAAGCAGCAGGGAAAGATACGTATTGAGCATAGTCCAGAGAGGTCAGGCATGGGCTTTCAAGTGCTTCCCCATCCAGAGGTACACTGGACGCGCTTTCTTTCTAGCATCAAACCACAGAGGCTTGTACAGAAAGTTTCTGTTCAAGGAAGCTCTGTTTGAATGTCAGGGTCCAAGACTTTTATGAAGAAATGGTCACAGATACACATTCTGCTATGTAACCAGCCATGACAACTGAAACTCAAGACCCAACAATGAAATCAGGTGCATATCATCAATCTTGATGCTTGGGCAAAGCAACCTGGACACACTGGTATGACACAGTCCATTGCTCCCTGTGTACATAGCAAAAACATCAATCATTAACATAAAGAACCTTCCTATGGTCACAGGCCCAGTGATTGGCCAAGGGTCAGTCATGGTCCTGGGTTTCCCGGGAGACACACAAGGACTGAGCGACTGGGCCTGACATGTTAACTCTTTCCTTACAGGATCCTAACAATTTTAGATTATCCCCTCAATTGTAACCTCCTTTTTCTGCAGAAGTGCTGGCAATGCAAGCCCTATTTGTGGGGCTTGCATGGACCGGGGCAGTCTCCTCCTTACTTCCAAACATAGGTAGAGTTTTACTCGTCATGGAAAACTAACAAGCAAGCAAACAAACAAGCAAAAAAACACCTCTTCTTTGTGAATAGGGAGTATTATATTTGAAGCATACATATGTATCAACTATCCAAAATGAAAATTTATACAGAAAACAGAAAAATAATAGGTGAGTTTCATCTTGCTGGGTTCCTTTTTCCTTTTCCAAATATAAGTGACCTGGGTTTGGATAAAGTAGGTATTGCACTTTGAAGGTTAAAGTCATTTTCTCATTTAAATATTAAATATCATTCAACTTCCAGTGTAATTGTTACAAACATCCCACTTCGTGGTTGTTTTCGAATTTGTCACTCATCCTAGCCATTGCTTTTTTTCCTTCTCCCAAAACAAAACAAAAATAAGAAGTCATAAAATTTAAGATATCCTGCATTAGCTCTCTTTTCATTGTTTTTTGTACACATTCCCATTGGAACCCGTGCACATATTCCATTTTTTGTTAGACCGGTTTCACATTAGTCTCCTTGCTATATTGTCCTCCCCTCTGAGGCAAAAAACATCTTTTATTTTAAAACTTCGACATCTGGTATAGTATCTGGCATACAGTATGTAAACAATATATAGTGAATAAATTATGATTTTTAAAAATACATGTCATTACAGGAGCACCTGGGTGGCTCAGTTGGTTAAGCGGCCAACTTTGGCTCAGGTCGTGATCTCGCGTTTCACAAGTTCGAGCGCTGCATCGGGCTCTGTGCTGACAGCTCAGAACCTGGAGACTGCTTTGAATTCTGTCTCCCTCACTCTCTGCCCCTCCCCCACTTGCACTCTGTGTTTCTCTCTCTCAAAAAAATAAATAAATAAATAAAAATTTAAAAAATATTTTAAATAAAAATACATGTCCTTACAAATTTGTCCAAACTCATTGAATAAACACACGAAGAGTGAACCCTAATATAAACTCTGGACTCGGTGTGATAATGATGGGTCAGTGTAGGTTCATCAGTTATAACAAATGTACTTTTCTGCTGGGAGATAGTGATGAAGCGGAAAGGCTACGCCTGGGTGGAGGCAGGGGGGCATATGGAAAATCTCAAGAAATTCTATTCAATGTTGCTGTGAAATTAAAATTGCTCCAAAACTGAAGTCTATGAAAAATTAATCACAAAGCTTTTCACCGTCCTGGAAGAGTTGTGCTACCGTGTAAACTTAAGTGACACATGCTTTGAAACTTAGACTTTAATAAAAATGGATTTTAAAAGACTTTGTAAAATAAATCTGTTCCACAATACCTCTTTTACCATTTCTCAAAATCATGTCCTTGTTTGAAATGAAATCCTCTTGGAAATCAACTATGTCATCAAGAAAACCTGTCCAAGCACTCAGGTTAAATTTGTGCTATCTCAGAAGTAGCAGTCAGTCTTCATAAAAAGCCCTGCCAACATATGTAATGGATGTAAGAAGCTGCAGATTGATGCCTGAGAGCTGAGAAATTAATTGAATGTGCCTCTGTGTTCTCCCTGATTCACTGCATACAACTAACAACCTACAAGATAAGAAAACATATGGCCAAGGGAAAGAAGGGAGCCACAGGTACCGATGCTTCTGGCAAAGGTCTTGCTATGTACAGAGGAAATTTATGCGGCCCGATGAAGAATATGAAATGAGATTAATCTCTTGAGAGTAAGTTTAAGAAATACTTTAAAAGATTTACAAGTCTCCCTTCACACAACTTACTCAAACTTCAACTTCAGGTTAAATGTCTCATGCTTTGGATTGAAGTGGATCAGAGATGACTGTAAACTATCCCCAGAGAGCTTATGCTGTTTCTCAAACTGATAGAAATGTATGGAGCACTTCCAAACTCTTTCAAATCAGATGCTTAGAGTGCAAGGTAAGAGACCGTGAATATGATGCATGCGGGAAAGCAGCTATCTTGTCCCCGAGCAAAACGATCGTAGGGCAAAGAAGCTAAGACCACCTCTGGCACAGATGTCTGTAGTATACTCTCCTCCATTTCTAGAAATTCGGCATTAGATCAGAATTTGAGAACCTGTAATCGCTAAACTAAAAGATGTGAAATTTAGTATGCCAGGCAAAGAAGGAATTTTTGTTGGTATAAGAGTTCCTCACTTCTCTGTTTGTTCATTTTCCTTAGACTTATTATGCCTTTTACATTCACCCTGTTTTGGTCCCCTCCATGCCCTGACTTCACCTCTACTTTTCAATGGCCCATGCAACAAGCATTTATTGAGCATACACTAAACTGCTCTATCCCTTGAATATGAGATGTGAAATACTCAAAAAAATAGGAAAAATATGTTTTCCCTATTATCTGATCTTGTTATTGAAGGCATTCATACCGAAGACTGCAGAAAGTAATAAAAGTCTACTTAAGAAAAAAAGAGGAGATTCTCAAACAAAAGAAGTTAAAAAGAATATACTAGGCACAATTCTACATTAATATATTACAAATTTTCAATAAAATGGATACTTTTCTGGAAAAGAAAGTCATCTGAAAGTAGGTGAATTCCAATCCTAACAATAATATTGAGGAATTTTGAAAAAAATTTCAGAAGTTGAATTCCATGAACATTGGCATAACTAAGCAGTTCAAATGGCCAATATTTTAAACTTCGTTGGAAGAGATCACTTCCCCACTAAGTGAAATGTTGCAGAGATTACAACGGAGAATGATTCTCACTTCACATTAGAAGGATAGCTCTGATATGAAAGAGCCATAAGTTTAAGCAAAGACAAGAATGGGGAGTTGACTACAAGAAGCAGAATATCTCAAAAATACCATAATAAAATTAACATGCAAAGTTTAAACCAGAGGCAGTATTTAACAGATATCTCAGAGAAATATAGTGAATATGTAAAAAATATTTACATATCAGAATAAAACCAATTGGCAAATGGCATGAGTAGGCAGTACCACGACAGGAAATAGAAAAAAGTAATAGTAATATTTTTAGCTTTATTGATCACCAATATTAAAATTAAGTTAATAAGATTAATACCTTACCTATCATATTGGCAAAGATAGTTTTAAAATCTTTCTGTCCAGTGAATACCATGGACAATGGTGCTGAGAAACAAATACTCACTGCTGTTGGAATCCTAAATTATGCACCCAGGTTTTTAAGGACAATTTTGCAGCATGTATTAAAATTTAAGTGCATACTATTTGACATAACAATTCAATTCCTAGAAAACTGACTTAAAGTAATAGTGTGAGACATCTTCAAGTTGCAGCTAAAATGATATTTCTTACAATATTATTTATAATAATATTATTTCTAATAAAAACAGCAAAGGTCTTTACAAAAGGAAACTGATTAGGAAACATTATGGGAGCTATTTAAATATCCTATTTGTTTTGTCCATAAAATACTGCCTAGCGAGAAGTTATGCAACCAGAGTATAGATCCAGATTTCAAAAAAATTAACATATGTGATATCTAAGTGTGTGTATGCATAGAAATAAATATATATCCAAATATTAACACTCTCCGATCTTTGGGTTGGGTTACTTACTATCTCTGGTGTTCTTTAGTATTCATATTTTCTCCAAAGAAATATTTTACTTTCATAACCAGGTATCATAATAATAATACAGTAATAACAATGAATTCAAGAGGTAAAATAGAGGGAAAACCCTGATTCTAAAATTTGAGAGAATTGTGTTGTTTCCTCTGGGGTTTTAAAAGTGAAGGGCTGACTGCCAGCTTTCAGGAGTAATTGAGGAACAGAAGCCAAAGGAATTCACTAGATTCCTTGTACAAAGAGATTCCTGCTCCACTGCTCTGAGTTCCGGACTTCTCCTTCAGTGGTGATTCATGTCTAAAGGAGTCTACAGACATCTATTATGAAATAGTCAGCTCATTGTTGCTGGAAAAGCAATAATACAGACACACAGAGCAGGACATTAAGGGAGGACACAGCTCTACCCTTATTTTAAAGTTTCTCTAGTGTTTTTTTTAAAGGCTAATCCGGAGAAAGACAATTTTTGTTTCAATGTTTGCCATCTCGCACTACTGTTTCAGACTAACATTAAAAAAGAAAATGCAAGGAAGAAAAATAAGTACACACGTTCTGCTGCAAATACAGAGAAAACTAAAAGTGGCTTGCCGACGAATGAGATTTCCTAGAGTTAAGGACTTTATGAGCAAGTCTGTCATTAGCAGATCTGGAAAGAGAGCTGATGTTAATCCTATGGATCTGTCATGTTCTCATTTTCTCTGTGTGCCTTTTTTTCTTCCACCCCTAAGTCTCCTCTAATTCCAAAGGTATGAAGAAAGAAAACCAATTACTAAGAGAAAATGAGAATGGTGCTAAGAATGTTTTTCTCCTTTGATTTTGATTAGTGGCTTTATGTGACCAGTTATTTTTAGCTATTGGCTTAAAGATATTTCACTGAGATAATTCTCATTAAAAATATTTCTCCCTTTATGTTTACAGTGCTTTTAACATAGTGTGTGTGTGTGTGTGTGTGTGTGTGTGTGTGTGTGTGTGTGTGTATACACCTTTATAGTATATATTGGAAAATTCATTTGGTGGTGAATATTGATATAAAATATGCAAATTCATATCAGCTCAAAATTGCCTTGTGGTAATTGAGTTACATCTGATGATTTAAACGACAAAACCATGCAGCCTTATTTATTGAATTAGTTAATTTTTAAATCTGCCCAGTTATCGATCAAAATGAGGATTATTTTAATCAAATATGATTCCTAGTTTTTATATAGCTAGCATGAACATTGTTTTGGAAGCTAATGAGTTCTCCTGGCCCAGCGATTATGTAAATTTTTTCTTGCCAGCTGTATCTACACATTCCTTGGTTATCGTTTGCCAGTACAAATATAAATAAGGGGGAATTTGCAAATAATACCCTCAATAACCAATTGTTTGAAACAATTTTCTCATTGGAAATAGTACAAATACAATTTAATTTTAAGTAGAAATAGCATATACAAGAAAAATAAGGTCTATCACTCTATTTCAGATAAAACTAAGGGGTATCTACAAGACTCAGCGAGTTAAGCATCTGACTCTTGATCTCAGCTCAAATCTCAAACTCAGGGTCATGGGTTCAACCCCCACACTGGGCTTTTGCACTGGGGGTGGAGCCTACTTAAAACAAACAAACAAACAAACAAAAATCAATACATTTTTCCAGCTAGGAAAAACAGGAAATAAAGTACAGCAAAATGGAATATATTTTTCCAGAAACTTTAGTGACGTTATTATTAAAATATTTGCAAATTCTTGAGTTCAAACTATTGAGAAGCAATCAGTTTTCTCTATTTGTGCCCTGGAGAATGAGACACACACAACGTTATTGTGTCTTGCACAGCATCGTTACAAGTAATAAACCATCAAAATCAAGAATGCAAACTGCAAAAGAAACCACCAACCAACCAAACAAACAAACAAAAAAAACTGGACCATCTTGGAGTAGAGCCTGAGTTATGTTCCTGAGAGAAAACCTGTGATTTTCTATTGATTCGAATAGATTTTAAAATGATCTATACTGGACAAACTTCTCCCATGGGGACCTCAGAAAAACAAGCAGTAAAATTTAGTTAAGGTCACTCATTATTCTTTATAGTTGTTCATTTATTACCAAAGACTGAAACCAGGATTTCACGGAAAATTTCCTCGTAAGCCTGTCAGCAGCTAGCTGAGCCATATTCGGCATTTATCTGAACATCATGAGTCTACTGAGAGACTTTTACATATGCATCAACATGTAAAACTGTGAAGAATATAATGAAATGGAAAATATGGTCCTTGGAACCTTGATGTACTCAGTTAAATCTTCATCTGGTGCTAAAGCATGTGGGAGCAACATTCGATGAAGTAGCTATAGCCAAGACATGGAGGTGGTTTTCATTCGATTTTTCTTTACTTCTCTGTCACATGCTTCTCCAAACCTGGGAGTTACAAAGATAGACTCAAAGGAGCAGGCATCCTAACATTAACAATATAGGAAGACATTTCAGGAACTTTTTAAAATGCTTGGACATTGGGTTAAGATAACCAGTGACAACTAAGTTTGCCTTCTGTTTCCAACATGATTATTGCCTATCTCTTATGTAGCTCCGCCTAGCAGACAAAAATAACATACCTCATATATATCTACAGGCAAGTTTGTGATATCATTTTTTAAGAAAAAATGTTAGGAAAGGGTGTTTTCTATAAAAAGGAAATAGGTTAACTGTTTTTAAAGGTCAAATCTGATTTTGATGACACCAGAGTGCCCTCGTCCATATAAAGAACTAATTGCAAGAGAATGTTTTATGCTATTAGAAGCATAGTGATTCTATATTTGGGAAAGAACACAAAATTATTAGGTCCATGCCAATGTTTTTCAAATTCGGGTTCATCTACATTTTGTAGGTCTACAATCCAGTGATCATTTAAAGACAAAGATATTCTTCAGCACCCAAATGAGCACCTTATAACCACCATGCAATTGGAAAATCTTATAATTGCAATTGTGTTTACAATCATGTGTTAAAAGCTATAATTTTGAGCCATAAGAAAATTCTGTTAGTCTATTTAATGGCCAAAAGCATCAAAATGGCTCGCAGTTTGAGTAGGGAAAGGAACTGGGAGAAATGAGTTATTACACAGTATAGATAAGATAAAATCAGAAGAATTCCAGTCTTCATCATCAGTACCTTCTTTCAAAAAATTTTTTAATGTTTATTTATTTTGAGGGAGAGAGAGAGAGAGAGAGAGAGAAAGCATGAGCTGGGGAGGGGCAGAAACAGAGGGAGAGAGAGAGACACAGAATCCAAAGCAGGCTCCAGGCTCTGAGCTGTCAGCATAGAGCCCGATGCAGGGCTTGAACTCTCGAACTGTGAGATCATGACCTGAGCTGAAGTCAGACGCTCAACCGACTGAGCAACCCAGGTGCCCCGATCATCATCACCTTCTTTATGTTGCTTATATGAATTTAGTTTCAGCAAAAATACATCATTTATCATACTAGACTAACATTAGATTGACGACTTGCTAAAAGGTGACAAAAACCCAAGAATCCTACAGAGGATTCTGTCATCTGTCTGAGAATTTATTGAGGAAAGATTATTTGAAGGAAATATGCAGGAGTAGAGACTGTGTTGGTGCTTCTTCCCCCGTTCTATGCCGTTCTCCCAGCCCACGTAATGCAAGACTGGCCTCTAATTCTCTTCTAAATGCCTGATGAGCTTCAAAAAGCCATATCCCCACTTAAGATTAGATCAGAGAACTGGAGACTTCTTTGAAGCTTAGGAATGATTGAAGACAGTTACTTTATTTTTGAGAGAGGGAGAGACAGAGCATGAACAGGGGAGGGGCCGAGAGAGAGGGAGACACAGGATCCGAAGCAGGCTTCAGGTTTTGAGCTGTCAGCACAGAGCCCAATGTGGGGCTTGAACTCATGAATGGTGAGATCATGACCTGAGCCAAAGTCAGACGCTCAACCTTCTGAGCCGCCCAGGTGCCCCTGGAGACAGTTACTTAGCATCTGTTAGGATGAATCCAAAGCCTAGAGATAGATTGGAGTACTCTTAGAGTTGGAATGGGGATAGATAGCATGACTGAGAAAAGCCTGAAAATTCAGAGCTTGACAAAGTGAGGTGGTGAATTTTCCTGAGACCAAGTGGATACTCAGAAGTTAATAGGGCTAGGATGATATTGAAAAAACCCTACTAGGGGGGCCTGGGTGGCTCAGTCGGTTGAGTGTCCAACTTCGGCTCAAGTCATGATCTCACAGTTTGTAAGTTCGAACCCCACGTGGGGCTCTGCGCTTGACAGCTCAGAGCCTGGAGCCTGCTTTGGATCCTCTATCCTTCTCTCTCTGCCTCTCCCCCACAGATGCTCTCTCTCCCTCTTTCCCTTTCTCCCTCTCTCTCTCTCTCTCTTTCTCAAAATAAATAAGTAAACTTTAAAAGAGAGAGAGAGAGAGAGAGAGAGCCCTACTAAGACACCCAGGGGTATTGTTCATGAGGTTACGAGTTGGGAGTCCTTTGGAGCATGTGTTATCAGCATCAGGAAATGATACAGTGTGTAGCAGTCAGATAGGACTTCATCCTTCCTCTTCATCACCATTTCCATGTCCCAGACCCAGGGACCGTACAGGCGAGGAGCAGACCACGAAGCAGAGAAAATAGAACAGACTATATTCCTTTCTCTATGGGGTCTACAGTAGTGCGTGTCAGGACTAAACAGGAGGAGGAAGCAGAAATTAATCTATTAATATCAATTAATATTTAATAAATAGGTATTAATTATACTGCTGATTAAGTTAATAACAATTTGATTAATATTGGATTTTTAAAGAGGCTGACCTTTTTTATTTAGCTTAGATTTGGGTATATAGATACACATATGTCTTTTCAGGCCTGTTGAAGAATATTGTAAAAACAACTGTTAAATAATTTTAAGGTGATAGAAAAGACCCAAGAACAAATAATTTTTTTCCTGAATCATTTGAAAGTAAGTTACTAAGGCAATGTTCCATCATTTTCAAATACTTCAGCATGCAATTGACATAAAAAAGGACATTTATTTACATAATTATAATTCAGCTACCAAAATCAAGAAGTCAGTCTGATACCTGGCCAGCATCAACTCCTCAGATGCCACTCGATTTTCCAGTTGTTCCAGTAATTTTCTTTAAAGCATAAGATCCAGTCCAAGAGCACACATTGCACTTAGCTGTTGTGTCTCTTTAATGCACTTCAATCTGGGAGAGTTTCTCCTTGTCTTTCTTTCTACCTTGACTGTTATGATCTTGGCACTTATGAAAGTTATAAGCCAATGCTATATGGAATGCTCTGCAATTAGGGTTTGTCTTCTGTTTTTCATGATAAGATTTGGATTATGTGCCTCTAGCCAGAAGATCACAGAAGTTCTCACTGTACCCCACCAAGTGGTACATGATCTCAGTTTGTTCCATTACTGTCTTTGGCCATTTGATTAAGGTCATATTAGACTTTCTAGTATCTAAAAATGGGATCATTTCATTACCTGCAAGTGACCAGAAAAATTATGTCCAATATTCCATCAAGGGCTAAGAAAGAAAATCCCAAGTTGTCTGTTTATGAAGTTAATCGTGAAAGCTAAAATGAGGGTATAATCTAATGTTTAGGATCTTTAAGGATCCATACGTAACCCAAATTTAGGGGAAAATAAATCTAACAAACTATTAAAATCCATTCATGTTAAATCTAAAAAATATTGGGTTCCAGAAAGTTGGAGGGACTACAGTTTTCCAGTGGCAGATCCAGAAGCCAAACAAAATCTCACAGCTCAAAGCCTTGTTCTCACTCACCCAAAAGACTTAACAATAAGACACAACAGTATGCCTGTTGTGTGAAATTCCCTCTTCTCTCTACCTCCCAAGGTTGGGGTAGTAGTAACACTAATTATAATAATATATATTGACTATATACTATGTGCCAAGAATTAGCCTAAGTTTTATATGTGTATCATTTCATTTTCTTCTCACAACCATCCTATGAAGGTGTCTTATAGTTATCTTCATTTAAACTGTAGGGGCATCTGGGTAGCTCAGTCAGTTAAGCGTTCGACTTCAGCTCAGGTCATGATCTCATTGCTCGTGAGTTCAAGCTCCGCATCAGGTTCTGTGCTGACAGCCCAGAGCCTGGAGCCTGCTTCAGATTCTGTCTCCATCTCTCTGCCCCTCCCCTGTTCGTGCTCTCTCTCTCTCACTCAAATATAAAATAAAATATAAAAAATTTAAAAAATAAAATAAAATATAAAGTGAGGCATGATTTTTTTTTAATTTACCCAAGGTTACATGATTTCAAAGTGGCAAGCAGTTGAGTCAGATTGCTGGAGCAGTCATTAACTTCCATGCCACACTGACCCTCTGCCTGCCCTCCTGAATTCTATTCAGGGAGTTCTTAGCTCTGTGTTGAAATACGTGTGTGTGTGTGTGTGTTCAGTTCTCTCGCTTGAGTATAAACCCCTTGAGGATAAGAATTGCCTTTTTCATTTTTATCATATGTCTAATGTGATGTTGGACAAAGAAAGGAGTCAATAAATATTGTACCTGAATTGACTTATTAAAATGATTGAATAAAAAGGAGGAGGAAAGAATGCTAACCGCAGAAATCAAAATGAAGCTGGGTGCTAGAAGCATGCAAATCCGACCACAATAAAAAAAGGCTTTAGTTTGTGGGAAGATCAAGTGAAGGTTAAAGTTCCTAAGTCCTCTGCAGGAGACTGGTGAGGGCCTGAATCAGAAGATGGAAACGCTGAACTCCCTAAGACAGAGATAGAGACAAAGGCACCAAGAAAGGAATGTCGTAGGGGAAGTAGGAGGTAGTGAAACGACCTGTCAACAGGATTAGGATTATGTATCAGGACTGGTTTTCTATTGCTCAGAATCAACGTGGAGCAAGGCTGACTAGTTCTCAGGACTTCTGGCCATGAGTCAGATCATGCGTGGAGCTATTACAATTGTGGGCACCACAGCCACAAGATAGGCAATCCTACCAGGTTGGTGATTTTGCCTAAACTGACCTAATTGGTTGGCTGAATAAATTGACTTCAAAAGTTTTTGAACAGACTTGGTTGCATATAAATAGAATCAACCAATCAAAGAGCTGGTATCTATTGAATATGTCTGTGGACTAGCACATCTACTAAAGAAATCAACATGTTTGGGGGAATTTGTAGCTTTCAGCAGGTGTTTGGCTACTGGCAGTAAATAATTATATCACTTCTACATGTTCTGTACAGTTATGGCTTCACTTAACAGATAATATAAAGAATGTAGTAAGGATGGAAGAATAATTATTGCATTCTAGTAAAATGTAGGTTCAAAAGCACATTTCAAAATTGCCCGTTGAAAAGCCTGCTGGCAAACAGTTCAGAAGCATGTTGAATCCTGCACTACACAGTACTGCTGATGCAGTTGCAAGGAAGAAATGGGTTGAGTTATTAAAAGTTAGAGAGATGAAAATAAAAAAGAAAGCAGGTCACAGAAATTGTAATAGTCCATTGAAGAGCTTGCTGCAGAACTCTGGAGGTCTGGCTGCGAAAATAAAAACCTCTGACAATCCTGATGAAACCTAAAACCAAAAAGGGTAACATAGGGAAATGCAACCTACATTAGTAGATGGCAGAAAGCAGATTCTTTCAAAAGAGCAAAGGGTCACATTTTCTGCTGCTGAAGTGCCGTGCCAGCAGTTTGCGGGTTTGGGATTAGGGCAAGGAAAATAGCCAAGCTGGGCTCTGACCACCCAGCCAGGCTCTAGCAGCTGCAGCACTGGATCTGAGGACCTTGATCCAGTGGCTTCCTACCTGGAAAAGACTAATTAGTGAAGACAGTCAGAGACAGGGATTTCATGTGAAGCTTGCTCAAGCCCGGGGTCATTTTTCCTGAGGGGGAAAAATGCTCACATGGAAGAATAATTTCAACATTCTTTGTCTCCTGGGATAGAAAACAGATCATTAGCCCACCTACACTAACGCATTCTGTAGAAATATGAAGATTTGTGTTTGCATGAATGATACATGAGAATGTGAGTTGTTTATCCTTTGAAAGTACCTGCCTTTGATGACAAAGTCCGTGCCTTTCTTTAAGTCTGATGAGAGCCTAGGCATTGGCACGGGCAGGTAGCGCCTATAAATATTTGAATGATTCCCCTGGTCCTTGAATTTTTGCCACCAGATGAAAAGGAAATATTGATGCCTAGAACTCTCCCCAGAAACCCCTGAAAGGCGATGGCTCCTCCAGAGAAGTCTGTCTGGCTTTAACATAGAGCTTCTTGTCTCCATTTTTCAGCCCTGAAAGGAGAATGGGAAAAGCTGAAAGGGAGACAGGGGCCATCATTCCTATGTTGTCAGTTCACAAGCGATGGCTAGGGCATGTAAACACAGCGGTGCAGGAGCCCGGAACTCCAATCCCCCACTCCACAAATCAACCAAGGCGCTCACGCCTGGTGCTAGCTCTGAACTGCAGGAAGACAGAAGCAGCTACTCATTTATTTTCGTGTTGATGGAACGGTAAGTAAAGTCAAGCCAAATGTGCTTTAGCTTTCTCTCTCCTGATTTCAGTGCCTAGAAGGATTAAGCAAACAAAATTCACAAGGAGCTAATAATGATCCCGAGAATAGTCTTCTCAAATATGCTCAAAATAACACAATATGCCACATTTTTGCACGCGTTTTCATTTACATAATTTACATAAATGATTCCCACTCCTCAATGGCTCTGCCATATGCTTTTGCATTCAATATTATGTTTTTGAGATCTGCCCAAGCTGATACTTAGCCTGACCTGCCCATCTAGCTTGCTGACAGTGGAAGGACTTGACCTCACTAAAAGATAATCAGGTATCCTAATTCCAAACCAAGAAGCTGATCTACACAACAAAGGTAACCAGTTGCCCAAATTCTGAAGCAAAGATCACAGGGAGATGTGCCCCTGACACCTTCTCCAGCCATTGCAGACATTGCCAGCTGATCACCTACACGCTGGGACTTTGCCTTCCTAATGTAGGACCGAGGTAATTTGAGATTTTTTCAGCTTCAAAACACCTACCACATTCTTCCTCCCTCAAAGCCCATCATCAAATAGCTTATATGGCTGGTTGGCTTGGGCCCTGCCTTGCTATAAAAATGACTTTCACCCAGCACTCCAGCTTTGTTCTTTGAGTTTTTATTTTCTGGGTCTAATTCATCCTTCACGGTACATAATGTTCCTTTGTGTGCATCTTCCAAGATTTATTTCTCTGCTCACCTACTGACGTTTTTGGGGGCTGTTTCTGCTTTTTTTCTTATTACTATTACAAACAGGGCTATGCTGAAGACTATTGTTTGTGTCTTCCTGTATATAACACCACAATGATATGATGACAAAACCAGTCCCAGCAATCAAGAGAAGTTCATGTCAGTTATTCAGCTAACATTAATGTTTTACTAAGTGTTTACTCTCCTAACTCCTTTATAAGTCTTTGATAGCATGGTCCCACAATATTTGTTGTGAATAAACACTGTGAGTTGTCTTGTTTACAAGTATATTGGTACTTAGGAGATTCATTCAGGACTCATTTTTTAAAAAAAATGTTTACTTATTTATTTTGAGAGAGAGAGAGTGGGGGGGGGGGCAGGGCAGAGACAGGAGAGACAGAATCCCAAGCAGGCTCCACACCATCAGTGCAGAGCCCATCATGAGGCTGGAACCCATGAACTGTGAGAACATGACCTGGGCGGAAACCAAGAGTCAGATGCTTAACGTACTGCACCACCCCGACACCCCAGGACCCATTTCTAAGGATCTGTGTCCGAGGTACCACCACCTACAGTTCCCTCATGTGGGCCATTCTGTCTCTGGCCAGTAAGCTGTGACTGCTTCCCTCGGCTCTTGGCTTCTGGTGTGCACCCCACACAGACTCCATCCCTGGGGCGCTCTCATCTCTTCAGGTTTCCTTTCCAAATGAAGGAGTCTGGAGGAAACACATATTCACCCCAATTCTCCTCACACTCTATAAAGAACAGTAGGTACTGTTGACTATGCCACAACATATCTGCCCTTGCCACAGTCTCTCATCTTTAAAATACTTGTCCAGGACAATGCGAAATACTAGCTTTCTCTCCCCCAAATTCGAGGAGATGCAAATCAAATTCCCCAAGTGATCTTAAAGAACCCATCATTTGTCTGGAAATAGAGAGAAACCTAGGATGACTCTAGCAGTTCTCAATTGAAAGAAACCCTTTCTCTCCAATTTTCTTCCTTTGCATGACTCTTATTTCCCCATGTAGTCTGGACCTGAGAATGAGTTCAATAAGGAGGAGAAAAGTGGTGTGACAAGCTCTCACCATGTCCAGTGACAAAGGTCTAGTGCTTATTGTTCAGTGGAGAATCACTGCTAAAATTCCCAGAAGACAAGGTAAGTACATCGCAATAGTTTCCTGCATAGGTTTGCTGATTTATTTGTGTTTATTAGTGATGTCCTTTTTTATCTTAGGAGCTCTCATGATGATTCTTATTTCTTTTTCTTTCGTTCGGAATTTTGTTTTTTCTTTTTTAGATAAGTCTTACCAATGATTTTTCTCATTAATTTGTATTTATTTTTTTAAAAAAAATTAATGTTCATTTATTTTAGAAAGAGACAGACAGAGTGTGATCAGGGGAAGGGCAGAGAGAGAGCGAGACACAGAATCAGAAGCAGGCTCCAGGCTGTGAACTGTCAGCTCAGAACCCAACATGGGGCTCGAACATGAACCGGGAAATCATGACCTGAGCTGAAGTCGGACACTTTTTTGTTTTTATTCCTTATTTCAGAAATGTTTATTCTTTTATTTGTTATCACTGTTACTAAGTTCTTGTTTCCCCTGTTGCTTTTTTTCTTTATTTTTGAGTTAATTTTTTTCCAGTATTTTCTGTGGTTAAATGTTTAAATGTATTCAAAGATATTAATTTCTAAGTTCTACTTTGGCTAAATCTCACAAATACTGGGGTTAAATCTCACAAATGATCTCGCCGTTCACGAGTTCGAGTCTCGCATCAGGCTCTGTACTGACAGCTTGGAGCCCGGAGCCTGCTTCAGATTCTGTGTCTCCCTCTCTCTCTGCCCCTCCCTTGATCTCTCTGTCTTTCTCTCCCTCTCTCTCTCTCTTTCTCTCTCTCAAAAAAATAAACGTTAAAAAAAACCTTTTTTAAATATTACAAATATTGCATGTAGTATTTTTACTGCATTTGGTACTTTGTAATTTCCCAGGAGATCCTCCTTAATAAAAGCAATACTTATTTTAGGCTCCAAATATGCGGTTTTTTTTTAAAGGCTGTCCTTTATGGATTCTAACCTTATTGAATTTCGGTCAAAGAACAGTCTAAGTGTAATGCTTATTCTTTAGAATGTACTGGGGCTTCCCTTGCACCTTGTACATGAATTCTCCCATGAATGACCTATAAGAATCTGCATTCTCTATTGGGTATACATTTTTACATAGAGCTGATATTTTCATACTAGGTTCCTCAAATCTTGCATATTAAGAATTTTTGTCGGCTAGATTTATCAGTTTAAACCACAATTTTTGATATACCTATTTCTCCTTCTTCTGACCATTGTTGTTTGATACGTTCCAGGATAGCACTGATATTCTGCAAATTATTCTCTACGTGATTACTATATCTAAGATTCCTTTTACCAATAAATAACATGCTTCTTTATCCCTGCTAAACTTTCACCTTAATCCTTACTTGTATTACTAAAATAAGCATTTCATATTTCATTCTGACTTCTTCTTCTTCATGTCTTTGTTCAGACGTGACCTTTTCAACAAGGCCTGTTTTAACAAATTACAATCCCCTGCCCTCTCTACCTCTCCTCCCTGCTTTACTCTTTGCAAAGCATTTGCCACGTTCTAAGGTATTATAGAAGGTAACTGCTCATTTTGTTTGTTGTCTGTCTTCCCGAGTTAAAACGTCAAAAATATGCTGCGCAGGTATTTTGTCTGTCTGGCTCCCTGCTGTCTCACCACACCTGGAAGAGGAACTAACAGTTGGAAGGCATTCCATAAATATATGTTGAGAGAGTGAATAAGTAAACAGCTCCATATGCTTTCGCTTTAAATGCATGTCCTGTAGACAGTGGTGTCCATTATGTGCATGTTAGTCTGAGGCCCCCTCCTGTCTTCTACCGTGTGTTGGAGGGGGCTGGGAGCCTGTGAATATTTTCCGGGATCCCTTACCAACTGGCTTGCTATCAAGTTCTGCTAATGGGGGTCCTGAGAGGATTTGTAAGGTGGAAGAGGAGAGCGGTACCTCTCATCCTGTTTCCTGTTTCTGGTAGAGTCTTTAGTGGCACCAGCAATGGAACAATTGTGACTACAGCACAGTTACAGATGACAGCATCGGTAATAGTCATGATCCTGAACAAGACATGGCAAAGGTACCACAGTTCATCAGCAGGTGTAGGCTCTTGGGCTCGAGGGAGAAAGTGTCAGCAAACTTCTGCTATTTGAGCATCATCGCTTCTTTTTTTCTCTTGCTAATCATTTTCCGTATCATTCTCATCCAACATCTGCATAACCAATTCCCTGTTTTAAATCCTCTCTAAATGCTAAGAATTTTTTCCTTGATGGGATCTTGACTAATACAGCAATATACTGCTAAACCTTATTTTAATTCCAAACTGTGTGTCTCTATCTTTAGATTTTTGAGTTGAACTCACTCTTATTGAAACTACCCAATGAGATTTTCTCCTGTGTAATGCTTAGTGTTATATATTACCATAGTTTCTTTACTTTTTGTTTTCCTTTTTTCCTCCTTTCCTTTTTAATATTAGGAAGGTTGCATTTTCTTAGCTGATCAAAAATTCTATTTTTGTGGCTTCTAAAATGCATGTATTTTATAATATAGTTTCTTGACAATCAAGGTGGCTTTGAAGTCTGGTGTATTATTAACATGGTTGACCAGGTAGTGAAGTTATGACACAGTTGTCATTCCCTGAGCATGCAAGAATATGCCAGCATCATTATCTGCAGAATGGGTGCCAAAAGTTTGAAAGAAAATCCCAGAGCTAAATGGTGGAGAATGGAATACTTTTAATCCCTAGGAATGAAAGGATATGGGATAAGAGGTTAACAGAAGTCAACGTGCCTCAGCAGAGGTCTAAAGTCGGCCTGCTCAGGGCACCTGGGGGGTCAGTCAGTTGAGTGTGGGATTTGGCTCAGGTCATGATCTTACATTTCGTGGGTTCGAGTCCGGCATTGGGCTCAGTGCTGAGAGCGTCAAGCCTGCTTTGGAATCTTTGTCTCCCTCTCTCTGCTCCTGCCCTTCCTGCGCACAAGCACGCACTCTCTCCCAAAAACAAGCAAACATTAAAAAAATTTAAAGTAGGCCTGCTCTACCTGCAACGTATAGCGGTTTTACTCCTGGAAATTCTTTTTAAAATATTGCATTGCCACTCTTTAGAGCACAGAGGTTTATTTTGTGCAGAAAACCACATACAACAATGATGTTCAGTTAAAAACTCATTTAGAAGAGTTGAACTCGGAAGAGTGTGAAGAAGGTTTATGATTATGTTAACTGGTTTTATTTTGGTTTTTCCTTTTATGTTTTCATAAAAACGATAATGTCTAAAAGACCTCTTGCAATATGGATAAAAATTACAACTGATAAGAAAGCATTCCTTTTTGTAATGTTATATTTATTTTTGAGGGACAGAGCGTGAACAGGGGAGAGGCAAAGACAGTTGGGGACAGAGGATCTGAAGCGGCTCTGAGCTGATAGCAGCGAGCCTGATGCAAGGCTGGAACTCACAAACTGTGAGATCCTGACTTGAGCTGAAGTCGGACGCTCAGCTGACTGAACCACCCAGGTGCCCCAGAAAGCACTGTGTCTTAATTGGCTGCCCCTTCTTCAAAGTTGGCAGCCTTTTTCCTTCTTAGTGGCAAATGAAAAAATGATGTGTTTTATCATTGATGACATATTGAATCCTATATGAAATAGAATGCAGACATACTACTTTTGTTTATGTATGCTTATGTCTAACCAAAGCCCAAATCTGCATTTATTTTGAACTATCAGTTTCTTAAATTTATTTACATCTATTTTTTGTAAACCATTCTCAACCTCCACTGATTTCCAACAATCCTCACATCCCAGATAGTATTAGAATCACCTGGAATTTTAATTCTGGATTGTTATGGACTTTATGACTGTTTATTATTATTCCTTATTAAGGCAACAACAACACTAGCTGGGCAATAATTCCATGGCATTACTTCGTCTTAGAGTCATTTCTCTTTTGGCTGGAGTTCTTTCTCCAAGAGTAATTTCAAAAGTGGTCTTTGTTTTGCACATTTCCTGAGGTTCAATTATCTAAGCCTTAGAAAATAAAGATATTACATTTTTGTAGCTAAATATTATTTATTTGAAAGAAATCTACATTCAAAGTTATTTTCCTTCATACTTTTCTCCCATTTAATTCTTCAATTCACTGAGAAAATAACGTTTTCCCGTACCATTTATTAAATAAAGATATCCCTTCAGCATTGGTCTATAATGCTTCCATTAGCATGTAGTTAATTCAGAGATACATCAGCGCATATTCCATTACATTTTAATGCACATTAATTATTTTGTCACTACTACACTGCCAATTGTCAGGGCTTTAATGGAGTGACACATGAGGTTATTCCATTACAGTGTCTCAAGATGTCAACTACCAATTCTGGGTCATCTTACCTTCCCCTGCAACCATCCCCACCTTTATTTGTGAAGGATAATCCCCAAATATAAAATGGCAAAACTCTACACTATGCAAGATGTAAGACTAAAACAGTGAAGAAAACCAAAGAGCTGGTTTCTGTCTTCCCCAGTTATCAGAGGTGAGCCCATAAATAAAGCTGAAAGAAAAAGAGGCAAATCTTGGAGGGCGAGGGGTTAATAACTGTGTATAGAGAAAGTGACTTGTGCCTCCACCCTGATTGTCTCCATTCCCAGAATTTCCCTTGCAATTTTGAACATGAACCTAAGGAGTACTTCTCATCTGAAGCTCTCATGGAGACTGGTGCTCAGCTATAAAAGAAAAATATGCAAAAGAAAACGAAACCCAGAATAGCCAGTACCTATAGGTATGTAACACACACACACACACACACACGCACGCGCTCACACACACATCTAAAATACAATATACCCATAGAGGTTCAATTGTGAGAGAGGGAGAAGACATTTAAAGATCTCCATAAAAACAGAGGGATATTTGTGTTTTTAATGGGAATAGGCCCTGAGTTAGTTTGGAAGGTTGGAAGCTTGGCCAAGAATAAAACCCATTATCAGTAGGACTTTTGGGGTCACACTCCATGGACTGCTTCTCTAACATCCTCCATAGCAAATAGTAGGACAGGTGCCCAGCTGGGTCCCCATGTGCACCACAGGACAAAATCAACAATGGGTATATCAGTACCACAGACCAGTCAGGAAAAGACAAAAGCATGATGGCCCACGAACGCTCTGTGACCTAGTTTTGGATACTTGACAATAAAGACTCTGGTTCTGACTTGAAAATTATCTGAACAATGAAATTAACTAAGTTACTTATCCTGTTGCATAATATTAGCTCAAGCATAGAGTTGATATTAGTTGAGAGACAAAACAGAGTAAACATGTTACATACATTTTATTGATGACTTGTCAGTTAATTCTTATCATGTTATAATGGAGGCAATAATCGATATGTTTACTTTTTTCAACATTCCTGGAAAAAAAAGTTCTAATACAAATCAAACGCATATAAAGAATGCATGCCATTTAACCCAATAATTCCATGTCTAAGAAACTATTTGAGGAAACAATGTGCAAATATGCTTATTAAGATGTGATTTTTATTTGGTGACAAATAAATTAAACCAGTATCCAGTAACAGAAACATTTGAGGGGCCCCTGGGTGGCTCAGTCTGTTTAGTGTTGGACTTCGGCTCAGGTCATTATCTCACAGTTCATCGGTTCGGGCCCCGCATTGGGATCTGTGCTGACAGCTCAGAGCCCGGAGCCTGTTTGGATTTTGTGTCTAATTCTCCCACTCACACTCTGTCTCTCTCTCTCAAAAGTAAATAAACATTAAAAAAAAATTTTAAATAATAGAAATGTTTAATTGTAAATTTAAAAAAATTTTTTAACATTTATTTACTTTTGAGAGACATAGAGACAGACTGTGAGCAGGGGAAGGACAGAGAGAGAGGGAGACAGAATCTGAAGCAGGCTCCAGACTCTGATGAGCCATCAGCACAGAACCCGATGTGGGGCTCGAACTCACAGAGGTGAAATCAGGACCTGAGCTGAAGTCGGCCACTTAACCAACTGAGCCACCCAGGCGCCCCTAATTATAAATTTAATACTGTCACCACTTGAGGCATCTCCTTTGTCAATAGCGATGTTCTATACCCACTTGTTACCGAAGAGAAGTGTTATTGCAGCAACTAACAAATGTTTGGATGTTTTATTTACTCTAAAATATTAATTACAAATTTCAAATTTTATAGTCTTTCTTTTGGTCAGAAAAAAAAATCTACCATGAATTATTTCTGCCATTTGAATTTTTTAAAGTATTTATTTGTTTTTGAGAGACAGAGAGTACGCGAGTAAGAGAGGGGCAGAGAGAAAGGGAGAGAGAGAATCCCAAGCAGGCTTTCAAGCTGTCAGCACAGAGCCTGATACAGGCTTGAACTCACAAACCATGAGATCATGATCTGAGCCAAAATCAAGAGTCTGACACTTAAACAACTGAGTCACCCTAAGTGCCTCCATTTGGAATATTCTAAATTTATTTTATAGCCTGATGTGTAATTTTCTGTGCTAAAGATTTCATGGAAATTGGAAAATTGATTTTCTATCTCTTTTTGAATTATACTGTTTAAACCAATGCTTCATTTTTATTAATCATATTATTCTGATTTTCCATAATTTTGTATTTAGCCTATCAATAGCAAAAATAGTTATCCTACATCATTTGTTTCTATGTTTCCCGTCTTTAATATGTTGTTTTAATGTATATATTGTGATACTTCAGTAAGCATCACCAAAAAGAACTCATGAATATTATATTTTTATTTAAATATGAATAACAGCTTTTAACTCACTTAATTAATTTTGACTTTAATTCTCAACCTGTCTGAAATGAACATTACCACTGAAGCTTACTTTTTTCATTTGAGAAATGCTGCTTATTAGCTTATCATCAATCATTCTGATTCCATGTAGTTTCATGTATATGCCAGTCTTCAGTCTTCATCTTCAATAAAATGCTCAATCTGATTATATTTATTGACAAAATTTGCAGGCTTTTCCTTACTTTGTTTTATGTTTTCCCTTTTGAGAGAGGTTCCCTTTTTTAATTTTCTTGTTGCTATAAATTTCTATATTTTCATACCTCTTCATTTTTTAATTATCCTTAACAACCCTTTGCAAAGTTAACAATCTTAGTTTAGTCATCTTAATGTTTATTATAAATTCTTTAAAAAAAACATGCTTTTATTTTTCTATACTTCTCTACTTACTATCATCCATCATAAAACAGTGTTTTAACCATGCAGGATTAAATTTTCAATGATTCTATTACATAACTTGGATTTGAATCCATCATTGCCTAAGCCAAGCAGGCATGCTCTGAGCGTCTTTATTTTTTTTTCAAAAATATTGACTTCTGTTCAGTTTTTTTTTACTTGTATTCATTTTTAAAATTAGCACTTAAGATAATAATTTAGATTGACCTGAATGACTTTTTGATATTCACAATTCGGTTTGGCCTTAATTTAATTACTTATTATATATTTTTACCTAGGATTCATCTCCCACTTGACTAAGATATGGCTTCAAACAAAAATTTTCAAAGGCACATGTGTAATAGTTTTTGGAGATCTCTACATAACCAGTAATGTCATTCATATATATAGTAATTTATCTAAAGCAAAATTATTGAATCATGAATATATTCTCTTCAAACCCTGTTTAAAAAACGGCATGTAGAGAGAGGAGCTAGAATTGTGAGTAGGGGACCAGTCCTTGCCACAGACGGAGGTGCCAGGGCCCACTGTTGACAATGGTCCCCGTGGTAGGCAGGATAATGGGCCTCCAAAAGATGTCTTAATGCCTGGAACCTAGGAATGTGTGACCTTCTAATGCAAAAGAGACTTTGCAAACATGATTAACTTACAGATCTAGAGATGCAGAGACTGTCCCGATTATCCCTGTGGGCCCAACATTATTACAAACGTGTTTATAAGTGAAAGAGAGAGGCAAGGACCAAAGAATGTGAGCAGCCTCTGGACGTTGGAAAGGGCAAGGAAATGGATTCTTCTCTGGAGCCTCCAGAGAGAATATAACCCCGACAACCCATTTTAGAACTCTTTCCTTCAGAACTGTAAGATAATACATTTATATTGTTTTAAGCTGATAACTTTGTGGTAGTTTGTTAAAGAAGCAATAGAAAACAAATTCACACTCCCTGCTGATGCCCTTATCATGGGATATCATTTAAGTCTATAGAAAATTGAGGTCGCTTGGCTGAAACAGAAGGAATTCCTTCCTCCTGCATACATAAGGGCTCTCACTCCTTATCAAGGTAGGATTCAGCTACTATTCCATCACTTTTTAATGTTTAAATGCTACTTCCACAGGGTCATCCCAATCCCATGATAATGCTCAGAGGCCACAGAGGGCTTTTTCATTTTTTCATTTCAAATTATTTAAATCTACTTGTTTCTACCTTACAGGATGGCATTAACCCCTTGAATACTACAGATATCATAACCAAATAACTACCATAAGTTTAGTTTGCTCCCCATCTGAGCTCTGTAGACAACCAGATACCTATGTAGCATCCAGGTTATGCAAATAACCCTCAGTGCACCATCAAGGTTCACACACCCATCCAGTCCTCAAGAAGTAATGTGGCTAAGGTAAAGACTCCAGCCCCAGGTTCAGATCAGCAGTGCCTGTCTTAGACGCCGGCATTCTTCAAGTCATGATCTCATGGTTTGTGAGTTCAAGCCCCGTGTTGGGCTCTGTGCTGACAGCTGTGGAGCCTGCTTGGGATTCTCTGTCTCCCTCTCTCTCTGCCCCTTCCTTGCTCACTCCCTAGCTCTCTTTTTCTCAAAATGAATATATAAACATTTGAGGAAATAATAGTTCACAATTACTTGATGTTCTTAAAAGACACACATTTTCTGTAATGTTGTCTTCTGAATTGTCTATCTGTCCATTATTTAAAGTTTATCATCAAGTATTTTAAGAGAAATATTTAGGATTATCAAAGAAAGCATGTTCTAAGATATCCATATCGGGTAAACTGCATCATGGTATATATCGACTCTTCAGAAGTCACCGTGGCTCTGATGTGGGTTCCACATTATACTTCTTTATGACCTATCACCTCCTTCTCAGTCAAAATACTGTGAAGAACTTATAATCTTCATGAGTGATGGGGTCACCCATCAAAACAATATCACAGTTGGAAATGGAAAAACAGTTGATTCATTTGGGCCAAAGGCTAGGCAAAAACGTAAATTAAGTGTGGAACATTTAAAATAACCAATAGGTGAAGCAAAATAACTATTAGTTAATAATTATTGACTAGAGAAGAGCTCTTAAAGCTCCTCTCGTTTTACAACGGGACTTGACGTTGAGTTCTGAAGCTTCATCTTACGAGAGAAGAAAACATGCAATTAAATATGCAATTAAAATTTCTTTCAATAATGAGAATGAAATTTAATGTGTTCATAATTTTCCACCACACAGTAGCTCTCTTCCAATGTTTTTCATTTTTCAAGCTTAGCATATTAAGGAACATGAGTGATAAAATTTAGGCTTTATTTGATTATAAAGATTTGTTGACCAGTTGGAATTTTATAAGGTATTTTTTTACTTGGAAAAATGGCACCACAACATATTTTCAAATTTATATCACACAAAGCAAACTATTATCTTCTATTTTTTAAAGCAGGGAGAGACTTAGCAAAGGGAATGTGGAAATAATAGGAACACTAAAAATATGAGTGTATGCCTTATTATAGTATGCATCTAGGGCTACTTCCACTACACAGTATATCTCTAGTGCTACCACGGGCCGTGACATTTAATCCTCACAGTAACTGTACGAGATAGCTACTACTTCTGTCCCCATTCAGATATGAAGATAATAAATTACTTGAGAGATTAAGTAGTTTGTTTGAGATCTACCAACTGGTAAATGGTGGAGCCCAGACTCTAGGCCTTTTAGCTGTTACTTGCTATCATTTCTTTCCAAGAACTTATCCCCTTGAATGACTCTGTGGCTTTAGCCAGGAACAAACCACAGACTGATGGGATGTCCCTGAGACTGACGGATCCCTTACCCCTCTGACTAGTCCTGCTTTTCATGGGCACCAACAGGTGCAACCTCTGGATTTTCTAAACACCTAAAGTAATCCTTCCAGATTTAGGTGATTTTCTGGGAGATTTATTGACATGGCAAAACTTTATGTTGCTTATTAAAGCACCTTACACACGTGAGAAAACTCAGCGGAGAAAAGAACTCAGTTGGAAAAAGGACAATCTCTTAGTTTATGTGGCTCACCTAGACCATGACACTTTTTGATTTAAAGTTCAACATTTAAAAGCTGAATTGAGTTAATAATTTTACTTTGATAAGCAGGATACAAATTTATTTTGGGCAATGAATAGGACATTACAGATTACCTCAAATGTTCATCCTCTGGGGCGCCTGGGTGGCTCAGTCCGTTAAGTGTCCAGCTTCAGCTCAGGTCATGATCTCATGGTTTGTGAGTTTGAGCCCCATGTCAGGCTCCATGCTGACAGCTCAGAGCCTGGAGCCTGCTTCACATTCTGTGTCTCCCTCTCTCTCTGCCTCTCCCCCACTCATGCTCTGTCTCTGTCTCTCAAAAATAAGTAAACATTAAAAAAAATTTTTTTTAATGTTCATCCTCTATTTAAATGAATACCATCCCCAATTTGCCACATTTCTCACATAAACTTATTTTTTCTCTAAGTATAAGCATTAGTGATTTAACTGATTCATAAAAAGTGTGAGTATTTTTCCAGATTATGGATAAATGGAGCCTTATTGTTCTAATAAATGTCCTAGATAGCTTAAAAGCTTTGGCCACACAATAATCATAGTACCTCATGGTATTAAAAAATTGAATTATGCCAACTTCATATTCATAAATTCACAGTCAACATCTTACACATTTTGAAATTTTTAGTTCATAGGGAAATTCATAAAATGTCCAGTTCCTTTTGTAAAACTCAGTAGAATATTTCAGTGTTATTTTGCATTATTAATTGATAAAAAATTAACCACCTCAAGAGAACTGAAACATAATTTTTCCTCTATTTTCCCTGTTCTCTTTCACCAAAAGAATGCCACATATTGTCCTCATGGCACTAAATTATAAATATGGTGAAGCCTATTAAAGAAACATATACTAAACATTTCAATTTCAGAAACCGTAAGGGCAAAACAATGAGGATGTGTCTCTGGTTCATCAAATTAGGTGTCAGACATCTCATGCAGCACAGTGAGCAAATGACTATTTCTGAATTGTACATCAACCCAAGTCTCCCAAAAGCTCTTTCTTGTACCAGCTGCTAAATGATTAATAGTGTCGCATTGATAATTTTCATAAAAGACACTGCTGAATGAGAGAACACTGTGTCAGAGAAAATGAGTTTGAGGTTCAGGGAAACAAAACACTTCTTCATAGTTTTAAAAGAAACAGAGTGAGCATTGAGTTATATAGACTCTATATCGGTTTCTCATAGTAAACGAGCATGTGTCAATCTAATCTTCTTCATTATAATATGTGTTAGGAAGTTTATTTTCAATAGTCTGCATATATTCATATATCTATATTTGCATACAAATATAATCTTGACTGCATAATGATTTTAGTGCAGATATTGAAATACATATACAATTTTTCATTTTGAAACTTTACTACTGGCTTGCTTTATGGCTTTTAATGTATCAATCTTCCATCTTCCCTACCCTTAGCAAGGTTGTCTGTTATGGTGGGAAAAACGTGGACTTTTAAGGCATGAAAAAAAGGCCTTAAACAGAGCCCCATCACTTATTAGCTGTGTAATCCTATGCAATTAACTTATATCCTTCCACAAATGTGAATGGTCAGTTTCCTAAGCTGAGAAATAACAAAAATTGCACCAATCTCATTAGATTGGAGGAAAATAAAATTAAATCCATACAGTTTGTCAACCAGTGATAGAAAATAAAATCACGTATTTTATAGTGCTCAAATCTTAGCAGCTCAAGCCAGCATCTTCTGCACTTACGGAGATTTGCATTTTCAAAATTTTATACCAAGAATACCAAGAATCTTATGTTATATAGATTTATTCATGCATTTGCCATTGTAATCCATAACAAAAATACTAGCAAATTAAATCCAACAATGTATAAAAAAATTATATACTGCAACAAACTGGGATTTATTCTAGGTATGAAAGGCTGGCTCAACATTTAAAAATCAGCCAATGTGGGGTACATAGCTGGCTCAGTTGTAGGGCATGTGGTTCTTGATCTTGGGTCTGGAGTTTGAGCCCACATTGAGTGTAGAGATTACTTAAATAAATAAACTTAATAAATAAATAAATAAATATCAATGTAATCCAGCACAACAGCCTAAAGAAAAAGTAAATCATATGCTCATAACTGAGAAAAAGTATTTCACAAAATCCAACACTCATTCATGATAAAAACTTTCAGTAAACTAGGAATAGAGGAAAACTTCTCCAACTTGATAAAGACTATCTAGAAAAAACGTAGAGTTAACATCAAACTTAATGATGAGAGAGTGGACACATCCCTTTAATATCACACCCAAAAGGGGTACATGGGTGGCTAAGTTGGTTAAGCGTTTGTTTCTTGATTTACATGATCCTAGGGCTGAGGAATCAAGCCCACATGGGCTCTGTGCTGAGCATGGAGCCTGCTTAAATTCTCTCTCTTCCTCAGCCCCTCTCCCTCACTCAAGCACATGCTCTCTTGGTCACACAAAAAAGGATGTAGTCTCTCACCATTCCTATTGAACATCATAGTACAAACCCTAGCTAGTGCTATAAAACAAGAAAAATAAAAAGTTTATAGATTGGAAAAAAGGCATAAAACTGTTTTTGTTCACAAATGATATTATTGTCTATATAGAAAACCCCAAAGAATATGCAAAAAACCCAAACAAAAACAAAAAACAACAAAACAAAAAACAAAACAAAACAAAGAACAAAAAACAAAAATAAAAGCAAAAACAGAAGTCCTGGAACTAATAAGTAACTATAGCTAGCCACAGTGTAACTATACAAGGTGAACAGGCAAATGTCAATTGATTTACTATATACCAATAAGGAAAAATTTTAATTTGGAATTAAAAAAAGTTTACAACAGCACCCCCAAAATGAAATACTTAGGTATAAATATAACAAAATATATGTAACAAATTGTAAAAACACTGAGGAAAAAATATCATAAAAAACTAAATCAATTGAGAAATATATTTCATGTCCATGAATTGGAAGATTGAGTACTATTAATATTGATTACTCACAAATTGATTTATAGATTTATCAGAACCCCAATCAAAAGTCCAGCAAGCTATTTTGTAGACATCATCAAGCTTCTTCTTAAATGTAGATGCAAAGAGAAAAAAGCTTTAGAATAGCCAACACAATACTAAAGAAAAAGAACTAAATTAGAGGACTCGAATACTAGATGACAAAACTTGCAAAAAGTCTGTAATCTGATAGGAAAAGAATCCTTTTCAAGAGCCAAATCTCACATTCCTAAAGAAAATACCTATCTTAGCATAAATAGAAGGAACAGTGTTCAGTAAAACCATGTTGTAAAGTGTTTTCACTACAACAAAAATTTAATTCCACTACTGGTGAAATTATGTTCTATTTATCAATAATAAAATTAATTGCAATCTATCTGAGGGGTGGAAAATTCAAGTATATCAAGTTAGATGATAATGAGGTGGGAAAGGAGTCACTATGAGGTTATGATAAAAATGAGTTAGGATTCTTTAATATCTGGGTTATAAAACTTACATGAAATTTTAGCAGAAAGGCTGGATTTGGGGATTCCTGGTTGACACAGCAGATACAGACAGGCTGTAAGAATGGATCCAAGTAATAAATAAGTGTATTTGAGAATAATCTTCTGGGAAATTGTGTCTGAAATTCTGGACCCGTGACCAGAATCCATAACCTGAATTTGTAACTTTAGAGAATTTGATGGGCTTCTATGGACATGATTGATTCAGTTTACCAGGCAACATGCTACCTTTTCATGTGCCTTTTGTTCTCAAGAGCCAAGAATTAAAAATCACATCACTCAGGCTCGCTGGCAGCTAGGATTTCATATATGAAATAGTTTCTGCCCGTTAGATATAATCTCAGGAGACTTGGAAGGTAGAAGTGAAGCCACTTCACAGTGGTACCGTCTGCCACTGTATTCTCCTAACAGGCAGTATTATAGAAACAGAGGGCAGAAGGGAAGCTGTGGCAGCCGAGTTTGGCATTTCAGAGTCTAGTCATCATTTGCATAGGTGTTGAGTCAAAAGTGGGGCAACAGAGAGGCCTTCAGACATAGGAGATTTCTGGTCCTGGGACGGCATACTTTGTGGCTTGTGTTTAAATTCAGTAATTCCAGCTGTGCCCAACTTCTCAGCCCTTTCAAAACTTTTCCTTATATTCAATATCCAGAGTAGCTGGAGACTCTAAACCAAATCTTGACTTACTTTTTAAAATTTAAATATGTTAAGGTCATTTGAGTTGCTTATATTTATGATGTTAATGTAAAATATATGTAATTTTTATTTAAAACCATATTTAAAGACAAAGAAAATATAATTTACTAAATCCATATGTATAGACTTTTAGGTACATATTTAAAAATTTATGAAGTCCCTTTCATTTGAGTTATAGCTCTGTCTTGTTCTGCATTTAATGTGCTTACGTTAATTATATATTTTAGATTTAAGATTTTAGTATGAAATAGCTAAAAGTAATCATTAATCAACTATTTAAATTGTATTAAAATCTAGGGAATTTAGTCTGGTAAATCTATAAGCTAACTGAAACTTAACAGAAGCTAAATAAAATAAAATTAGTATTTTAATTTAAACAAAAAATTAATATATTTGTTTTAAAAATAAGATTTGTAGATTAAGCATAAAAAGTTGGTTTTTAAATTCAATTTATTGAAGTTATACAATTTAACACAAATCACTGTCAGTATCTTTTTCATACACCAAAGCTTTGCCCTTCCAATCCTAGGCACTAAAAACCAAAGTGACAGTCTATAACTTTGGACTTCATCTTTTTCTTACTCCAACAATGTAACTCATTTCCACTGTGCAAATATCTGCTATTTATTAGTCTTTATTTAGTCTCCATGTACAGTAAATACCTGCCAGCAAATTCCTAGAGCTTTAATAGATTTTGTGCTCAAGTATATCTTAATTGTATTGTATTATTTTGTTAGGAGATTTCATGACACCATGAGGTACAAGTAAAAGAGTGAATAAAAAGTAAACTCATGACAGCATATCATTTGTAGTTACAATCAGGACACCCATTATAGGAAAAACAACTGTAGATATATAAAATAGGAGTGAGAAGGAGTGGATTCAGGAAAGCAAAAGGAGAGGCTGAAATGTAATAGAGTATTCAGGAAACTGCACTCAGCAATGTCCTCAAGCCCAGACTAATTGGTATGTCTGGCCTACCCCAGCATCAGCCACTGAGACATACCAGCCATACCCAAAAATGTAGCCCAACTCCTCAGACTTCTACAAAATCTATTATAGCAGTGTTAAGAAAGAAACAACAACAGATAAATAATTCAGTATAGGGCATGTAAAGTATTGAGTCCAAACTAAATGCAAAACAGCATGGTAAAACCAAGTTTGAGAATGGGAAGAATGTGTGCCAAGGCAGAAAACTGAAGAAAACAGGAAGACTGAAATCAACACTGTGGAAGTCAACTGGAGATGGTATTGGCTCAGGAGAGACGACTTTCTGACTGTCAGATTTTGCACCTATACAATGTTTAGAGAAAGAGTGGGAAGGAAGTTAGCATGGGTTTACCACTTAATTTTTAATTTTGAAATCATACAATGAGAGAGATAACATTTCCATTCAAAATAGATAAGAAATGATCTAGAACTTAGATTATCCAGAACTTGAGCCAGACTGTCACTGATTTTATGACAATCAAGCCAAAAGTCAGCAGTCCCGCCGACCTTAGATGACACTGTTCTGATATGCAAGTATGATGTGGTGACTGTCCAAAGAGCTGTCACTAAAATCCTTCCCACTAAGGCCTGTGCCTTTGTTTAAAAGCAGAACTTACAGAACCGCTTAGAAGAAGGTGAGGCTCAGCCGAAACGAGGATGTAGATGAGAGAGGTAAGGGAGCTTGGGGCAACAAGGGGAAAGTGGAGAAGCTGGAAAAGAACAGAGGAAAAGAGAAGGTGAAGGAATGTGACAGGCAAATGGTGCCTCGCTACTGAAATAGTCAAGAAACTTCCAAAACCAGGAATGTCGGACTTAGATTTTGAAATTATTTGTATTGCTGCCATGATCGTTCATCTTCCAAAACTTCTGCCAAATCCATCAATTAAGATGCCTTGTTCACCTTCAGATTAACATCGTGTGACCCAGGGAGCACACAACCAAGAGGGAAATACAGCCTTTGAAAAGACCAAGAGCAGTAACAGGAATTAGGGGACAAAAAGAAAGCATCTAAGTCCTGGGAATTCACAAAAATATTGATAAAGACACTGGGATATTCAAAGGTGGATAAAGTAGATTCTGAGGAGTAGGGAGGTACTGCCAATAAGGTAGCCCACAGGATTTGGGGAAATCGCTTATGAGTGGACAACCTGGAGGAGAACTTCAGAGAGCAGATGCAGGGTTATATTTTAATAGGACACCATACATAAGGTGACTTTTTGTAGTCACAATTACTTATACCCCACCAAATGAAATATCATGTCGAGTGTCTTCATAATGTCTGTGTGTTGATATCACTCCTAAACAGGATTAGGAATCGCCTACAGAATAAGCAAATGAACCGTGTTCCCCCTGCAGTTGATATTTCAAATTAAACAGTGAAGTGTGGCTATAGATAGAGATGTTGCTATAGAAATGTACAGTTGAAAAATGTGCTTCTTGACAGTAATGAAATTGTCTCCTTTTTATTTAAATGTGCTCTGATATAAAAGTAATAAGGCAACTTTCAAATAATTCTTTTAAACATTTCATCGGTTCCTTTTTAGCAAGTGAAAACACACCTTTTGGAGTTATTAAAACTTTCGCTTTACTTGTCAAACCCAGACAGGTGTTGTGTCCTCTTAAAAGAGAAGTGAAGCATCATGTGAAGACAGTAATGCCATCAGAGAGCTGGTGTTTGAAAGTGAATCTGTCATGAATTCTAAGTGTTGGCTCAAATAAAATCATCCTCTATGTCAAACCAGGGCTGAGATCGTAAAACTACCTGTGTTCAATGAGGCTTTAGGTTTTGTCGGTCATTTATCTTCGCACTGAAAATATACTTTCAATCCATAAGTAAACTTCTACTAAAACGAATTACAAACCTACAGGGAGAAGTTCCCTCTTCCCCAACCAAAAAGTATCCACAGACACCAAAGAGATTGTTTTCCTTTCCTCTTTTAACTAATGGAAACTGTAGTATCTAGAAATTATCTTCAGTGTGAATAAATATCAAATAGATTTGTTTTTCTACAGTTAGTTTTTAAAGGATGTGTTTATAACTTATGTGTAACATTTAATAACTAGGAAAAAAAAGTGTAGCGAACTTCCATTTATTGGGAACGCAAATAACCACAACCTAAGGTAGCTAGTGTTTTAGATCATTTTAGTGGCCTGAAAAAAAGTTAACCTGTCATTTCCAGAATTTTCAAACAAAATGAATTATAAATAAGTTCCAAGACTGGGATTCGTCTGTGTCTTTATTAACAGAATACTAAAAGATGATTAAAGGCAACTGCTGTTGATACCACAGGTGGCAAACAAGGGACACAGAGGTCACTAAGGACTAGAAAACTACGTGACGAGGGTGAGGGAAAGACGATGTAAATTTATTCTTTGGCATGCTTTATTATTTGAGGCAGTGTAACTGGAACAGTAAGAGAGGAACTAGCTCAGGGGAGGACATATAAAAAATCATAAATCTAATCAGAGTTTTGAGGGAGGATGAGGGAGTCGGGACCAGTGCAGGAGGGATTGTGGGCGATGGAATTGTCATTCGATGGTTCTCAGAAAATTGTGTTGGGCACGTTGATCTCACACATGTAGAGTAGCTGGCACATGGTAGGTGCTCGATCTTTGAGTAAATGAATCCTGAATTTTCTACGAAGATGACTTTGGATGTCTGCAGCTGACCCATGCATATGGATGACAGAATAGGATAATAGAGACTTTGGCTTACTCTCCAGTTCTGCATTTTTTTAAATGTTTATTTATTTTTGAGAGACATAGAGACGGAGTATGAGCAAGGGAAGGGCAGAGAGAGAGGGAGACACAGAATCTGAAGCAGGCTCCAGGCTCTGAGCCATCAGCACAGAGCCCGACGCGGGGCTCGAACTCACAGACCGTGAGATCATGACCTGAGCCGAAGTCGGCCGCTCAACCAACTGAGCCACCCAGGCGCCCCAGTTCTGCATTTTTAACCATGTAAACTTTGCCGTCCAGCAAGTCACTTGATCTAACTAACTTCAGTTTCCTTAGATGTAAAAGGTGGATAATAATATGATGAGCTATCAAGAGAAGCTGAGAAGATAATTAGGGTAGTTTATGAAAAACATTTAGAAAGTGTTTTGCATAGACTCTCAAACAATGGCAGCTAAAAATGTAATGATGATTTAAATCAAATGACTTAAAATGTTTTATATTGAAATTGTATTATTTTATTTTACTGTATTTAAATGCCCATTTATTTATTTTTGAAAGAAGGGGGAAGGGGTAGAGAGAGAGGGAGGGAGCAAATGCCAAGCAGGCTCTATACTGTCAGCACAGAGCCTGATGCGGGGCTTGAACCCAGGAACCATGAGATCATGACTTGAGCCAAAATCAAGAATCATATCCTTAACTGAACCACACTTGTGCCCCTGAGATTATTTTAGACTTATGGAAGACCAACAAAAGATAGTAAACAGATGTTTCCTTACCCTGGGAGGTCTATAAACGTTTTCTGTTAATGGTCAGATAGCAAATATTTTAGGCTTACCATGAGATAGCCTCTGTTTCAATTACTCAACCCTGCCATTGTAGAGTAAAAGCAGCTGTAGACAACATGTAGCACAAATGTGTACAGCTCTGTTGCAATAAAATATTTTAAAAAATGGTGATGGACTAGATTTGGCCCACCCTATAGAATTTATTCGGCTATCTCCAATTTGGGCACTAATGTCTTTTTTGCTCTAGGATTCAATTTGGGAAACCACATTGTCATGTCGCGTTGGTCTCCTCCAATCTCATATAGTTTCTTGGTGTTTTCTTGTCTTCATGAACTTGACACTTCTGAAGACTACTGGCCAGGCATTTTGTAGAATGTCCCTTGATTTAGTTTTTCTTATGTTGTCTGATGATTATATTGAAGTTTTGAGTTTTTTGGAAGAATTACCAAAGAGGTTACATTCCCTTCTCATGATCACATTGAATACACATCATGTCAATATGACTTATTACTGGTGATATTAACTTTGACCATTGGCTAAAATGCCATCTTCCAGATTTCTCCAATACAAAAATTATTGGTTTCCTTTCCAAGCGCCCATAGTAAGAAGCAAATTACTGGCCCCCTCACAGGGAGAGGAACTAAGTTCCATATCCTGGAGGGAAGTCTGTTACTATAGACTGAATACTTGTGTTCCCCTAAAATTCACATGTTGAAACCTAACACCCAAAGTGATGGTATTGAGAGGGAAGACTTTTGCGAGTTGCGCAGATCATGAGGATGGAACCCTTATAAAAGATGCCCCAGACGGCTCCCTTCTTTCATGTAAGGATACAGCAAGACCCAGAATTGGGTTCCTCTATGAACCAGGAATCAGGCCTCACCGACATGGGGTCCGCCAGCACCTTGACTTTGGAATTCCCAGCCTCCAGAACAATGAGCAATAAATGTTTATTGCTTATAAAGCACCCAGTTTATGATATTCTGTTATGGTAGCCTGTACAAACTAAGATAACTATTGAAGAATTTGTGGACATGTGCTAAAAACACCTCAGTAATCAATAAACATTTTGGTGGAAGCTATGCAAATATCCCGTTAATCTAATTTTAGCATGTATCAGTGTTTCATCTACAACAGTTACTACTGTGCTGTACTGATAATCACTTTCTATTTCCCTAATTCCTTTCATATTTATTAATTGGAATTCTATAAAAATGTTTGCAAAAATGCTTCCTATTCTTTCACTCATTCATTCGTTCATTCATTCATTCATACAAGTATGCACTCGAGGGTATTTATTTTATTTTGGGGCTTATAATTCAATGTTATTGTTATTTATTTTACTGCTCAAATTGTGCAATTTCGGTTTCTGGGAGCTCTTTCTTCTTTTTTTTTAAATTATTTTTATTTTTTTTATTTTTTGAGAGAGATACGGAGAGCAATCTGGGGAGGGGCAAAGAGAGAGAGAGGGAGGCACAGAATCTGAAGCAGGCACCAGGCTCTGAGCTGTCAGCACAGAACCCAACACGGTGCTCGAACTCATGAACCGTGAGATCATGACCTGAGCTGAAGTCAGATGCTTAACTGACTGAGCCACCTAGGTGCCCAGGGAGCTCTTCCACCGTAGAGCTTCAGTGTACTTTGACATGACCCCATCTTTGTTTTCTTCTGTTTTGTTTTGTTTTGAGCACTTTCTAACTTTCTGATACTATAAAACACCCATGCTCATCTTTGTTTCCCTGGCCCAAATCTAGAATCAGCCATGCCTTCGAGAACCTTTGTGCATTATATTAAACAATTAGTATTTAGAAGCCAAAATCTGGGTGCTAGTTGTGCTGGCTGCTACTGGGATTTCATGCTCCAGGTCCTCTCAGAGAACAAAGCAGGACATTCAAGTACGTATACTCACACATGCACATACATATATCTATAATTTAAGGTTGCCAAATAAAACATAAGATTCCTGGTGGATTTAAATTTCAGACAAATGTTTCTAGTATAAGTATGGTTCAAATATTGCATGGGCTATACTTATGCTAAGAATTATTTCTTGTCTATCTAAAATTCACATTTAATTAGATGCTCTGAATTTTCAGTTGCTAAATCTAACAACCCTAGTTTAATTTCTGTATGTTTCTGAATATATATGAGAACAAGCATGAGTTCTTATTGATATGATCACACTGTTCATTCTAACCTTCCTCCAATTTTTTTAATATTTATTTATTTTTTTTGAAGGAAGTGGGGGAGGGGCAGAAAAAGAAGGAGACACAGAATCCCAGTCAGGCTCCGGGGCTCAATCTCATGAACTGCTAGATCATGGCCTTAGCTGAAACCGAGAGTCATTCACTTAATCGACTGAACGACCCAGACGCCCCACCTCCCTCTAATTTTTAACTTCTTTCTCTAACAGTGAGATATCTGACTTTTGGTATATTTACTTATTTGTTCAATCCTAGTTTACGCATAAAGTAGTTTAAGAAAACAATTTGTTCAGAGTTTACACTATTAGGTCTACAGTATCTGGATGAAGCAAAACATTGTAGGTGAGTTCTTTTCTTCTCCACTGCCTTTAGTGAGGTTATGTCATACATTTGTAATATACTTAGGATATATCTGTCCTGGTCTTCATTCCATTCTGGGATCCTCAAATTTGGGTTAATTTTTTTATTTGCAAAAATAAAAGTTATGCTTTGCAGGTTATAGTTCTAAGGGTATTGGCGACTGATTAGAATCATGTAATCAACATCACAGTACCGTATACAAGAGTTATATAACCCTAATAATTCTCTTGTGCAGCTTTTATACCCAAGCCTGATTTTCATTCCAACCTCTGGCAATCACTGACCTATTTTGTATGCCTATGCTTTTACCATAATGTCATATAAATAAAAGGCTAGTGTGTAGCATTTCAAATCTGGTTTCTTTCATTTAGAAAAGTGCATTTAAGATTTATCCATGCTGTTCCATGAATCAGTGTTTCATTCTTTTTATTGTTGAGTAATATGTTATCACATGGGTATGCTCTAGTTTTGTTGATCCAGTCATATGTTGAAAGCCATCTGGACTGTTTACAATTTTCAGAGATTACAAATATTCACACACAGATTTTTGTGTAAACATAGGTATTCAGTTCTCTTGGGTAAATACCTGTGTTTGAGAACGCTAGGTCCTATGCTAACTGTGTTTCCAATTTTATAAGAAACTGACAAACTGTTTTCAAGGTGGTGGTATCATCTTGCATTCCCGCCAGCAATGAATTAGGGTTCTTAATGCTCTGTGCTCTGGTCTGTGCTTGGTATTGTTAAGCTTTTTTTTTATTTCAGCCACTTAATAGATTTCAAGTCATACCATATTGTGGTTTGAATTTGCATTTCCCTGATACGTCATGCTGTTAAGCATCTTCTTATATGTTAATTTATAATTTGTATAACTTCTTTGGTGAAATATCTGTTCAGATTCATTGCCCATTTTTAATTTAATCTTTTTCTTATCAGATTTTACATTCTTTTTGTATCCTGGGAAGATGAAAAATTATTTTATTGGATATATGATTTGCAAATATTTTCTCTCAGTCTGTGGTTTGTCTTTTCATTTTCTTACCATTGTCTTTTACAGGATAAAACTTTAATTTTAAAAAGGACAAATCTTACCAATTTTTCTATTATGAATCATGTTTTTGTGTCATACCTAAAAACTCATCGTCAAACCCTAGTTGACTCAGACTACTCCTTTGTACTCTTCTAGAAGGGTTATAGACTTGCATTTTATATTTAGGACTATGATTCATTTTTAGCTACTTTTGCACAAGGTTTGAGGTGTGTGTTGAGTTTGTTTTTGTTTTGTTTTGCAGGAGATTGTCCAAATGTTCCAGTACCATTATTTGAAAGGGCTATCTTTTCTCCATTGACTTCCCTTTGCACCTTTTTCAGAATGAGTTGACTGATATAGTGGTCTATATTTGTGTGGGTTTATTCTGTGTTCTCCATCAAGTTTCATTAATGTGTATACATATATATATATATATATACACATATATATATATCTTTTAACTCAATGTTTATGTGTGTGTATATATATATATCTATCTTTTCACTCACATCATACTGAATTATTACTGTAGCTTTACAGTACATCTTGAAATCAGAAAGTAGTGCTTTCTAAATTGATCCTTCTTTTTTCAAATTGGTTTGGCTATCCAGTTCTTTCGATATTCCATATAAGTTATAGAATAAGCATATTGATATCTAAAAAAATATTAGTTTTCCGGGGCTTTGGTTGGGATTACATTAAATTTATAGATCAAATTGGGAATAACTGACACCTTAACAATGTTGAGTCTTCTGATCACTATACATGGTGTATGTTTTCACTTACTTAAATATTCTTTGATTTCTTTCATCTGAATTTTGGAGTTTTTAGTATTTGTAACCTGCACACTTTTTGTTTAATTTATACCTATTTAATTTTTTTGAACAATTGTAAGTGGTATTTTTTTTTCAAATTCCAATTGTTCATTGTCGGTATATAGGAATGATTGGCTTTTAAATATTGACTATATAGTCTACAAACTTGTGAAACTCATTTATGTACTCTGGAACTCATTTATAAAGTCCATGGGATTTTCTACGCAGACAATCCTTTTGTCAGCAAATATAGATAATTTTATTTCGCCCATCTAATCCGTATACCTTTTATCTCTTATTCTAGTCTTACTGCATTGGCTAGTACTTCCAGTACATTGTTAATAATGTTACTGAGAGACAATATTCTTGCCATGTGCATGCATTAACAGAAAGCATTCAGACTATCAATACTGAGTATGAAGTTTTCTGAGGATGACTTTTATTAGGTAAAGGAAGTTTCCTTTATTCCTAGTTTGCTGAGGAATTATTTATTTATTTATTTTTATTTTTTTAATGTTTATTTCATTTTTGAGAGAGACACACACAGAGCATGAGCAGGGGAGGGACAGTGAGAGAGAGAGACACAGAATCTGAAGCAGGCTCCAGGCTCCGAGCTGTCAGCACAGAGCCAGACGCAGGGCTCGAACTCAGGAACCGTGAGATCGTGACCTGAACCAAAGTCGGATGCTCAACCGACTGAGCCACCCAAGCACCCCTGAGGAATTTTTTAAATCATAAATGAAAATTGAATTTTGTTGAATATTTTCTGTATATTCACTTATTCACTTATATATACAGAAAATATACAGGTATATTTTCAAATACCTGTTGATATTGTCATATGTGTTTTTTTGTTCAGTCTGTTAATATGGTGTATTACATTGATTTTTCAAATTTTTGAATCAGTCTTTCATATCTGTTGAGCAAATTTATGTATATGTTCATGAGAGATACTGGTTTCCAGGTTGTTTATAGATAAAGTCTTCCTTGGGTCTTGATGTTAGCATAATGCTGGCCTCAAAGAATGAGCACAGAAGTGCTCTTTCTTCTTCTATTTTCTGAAAGTGATTGTGTAGACTTGGTGTTATTTTCCTCATTAAATATTTGATAGAATTTACCAATGAAAACATCTGCATTTGGAATTCTATTCTTTAGAAAGATTTTTGACCATAGTTTAATTCTTTTGTACATATGGAACCATTCAGATTTTCTATATCTTTTTGAGTGAGTTTTAGTAGTTTGTGTCTTTCAAGAAATTGGTCCATAGGATCTTAGTTGTTGAACATATAGGCTTAAATGTGTTTTTAGTAACCCCTTGCTATCCACTTAATAACTATGGGTTTGTAATGATGCTCTATCTTTCATTCCTGATATTATTTGTTTTGTTTTGAACGAGACAGAGAGAGACACAGAGAGAGAGAGAGAGAGAGAGAAAATCCCAAGCAGGATTCATGCTCAGCATGGAGCCCAACGCATAGCTCAATCCCATGACCGCGAGGTCATGACCTGAGCTAAAATCAAGAGTCGGACACTCAACCAACTGAGCCACCCAGGCAGCCCGATTCCTGATATTATTGTGTGTCTTCTCTCCTTTTCTCTTGGTCAGTCTTGCTAGCGGTTAATCAATTTTATTGATATTTTGAAAGAAATTCTGCCTTATAACATTTAGCACATAAATAACTAAATTCTCTGGTAATTGTCCTACCTGTATCATATCGGAGTCATAATTTTTGTCACTTTATACTGTTTTTTCCTTGCCTTGTCATATACTGCATAATTATTGTTGAATCTGTTATGTGCAGGTTTGTTGATTCTGAGATAATACATTTTATGCTTAAGGATGAGCACAACTTCTCTTCTGCTAACCCTTTAGTGAGGGGTTGTTTTTTCAATCTCTGCTTTTTGGCCTGGAGGTCTGAAAGGGAGGCCTTCTCTGATGTTTTGCTTGTTAGGCAAGCACTGCGAAGCTGCACCTAGGCTTTGTGGCTTTCCTCACCATTCCTGCTCTTCCTCCAGCTGTACTCTGAGTCTAGCATGTATTCCTGCCCCCTTTGTCAGAGGTAGAAGATTTTTTTCACCCTCCTCATTCTTCTCCCCCAACTACAAAGAGTTTCCCTCCAGTGCTCCAAGGGAACAGATTTTTGTTGCTCTTCGTTGAGTGTATCAACACTTTTATTCCATAAGGAAGATAAAAAGCATGGATCAGAGAGATATTTTGGCAATGATTGCTATTCCCTTTGCTCAGCCAGAACCACAAGGAACCTTTCTCGCGATTCTCCATAATCATCCCTGCAAGTGTTTGGTGGCTTTCATGGAGGAAAAGCCTATAAGAAAGTACAAACCAAATCCCCTGTGGCTGTGGCCCCCAGAGGCTTCACACTGTCACAATAACCCATATTGAGCCTTTAGCAATTTCTTTATAAAAAAAAACAAAAACATTGAGCTACATTTTCTTACTGGTTTACATAATTTTTGGCAGCACCTACCCAAATACTCAAACCCCGGGGTCCTGTTTTTCCCTATCCTTCACTATTTGGGGTTGGAGATTTGCTCTGAAAAATCTTTAATTTGTAGTCAGTCCAGCTTTTTTCTTGTAAGGATAGAAGTATGTCCTTTCCAGCGCTCTACATCTTTGAGCTCTCAGTTGACATTTTAAAAGATTCTTGAAATATACTCAAGGATATTGCTAAGATTAGACTGTCTTTACTCAGCTCAAAGAGCATCATGACTTTGCAGTGATACCACAGATATGGAAATAGGTGAGTCCTTATGTTACCAATATATAGGTTGGCAACAACTATGGTATCAGTGCATGGGATGGTAAAAAAAAAAAAAAAATCATTCCAAATCTAATTACAAATGCTACAACAGATGTTTTTGCAAATGCTAATGGCTCAGCTGTTCCAATATGAAAATGTACTTTTTAAAAGTAAAGGTCAACGACACAGGAATGAATTTCATTAGACTTTTATCAACAATTCTGTAAGAAAGAAAAACTATAGCATGGCATTTATTTACAAGTGGTGTCACCATACAAGTTGACAAGAAGATAACTCCAGAGTGTGGCACGGTACTCAGAAAAAAAATAAAATAAAATGGATAAGAAATCCCAGCATAATGCAAAAAGAGAATTCATATAGCAACTCCCCAAATCGCCCTCCAAGGCACAGCCAGAGAAGAAGCTCAGCCTGATTGCCACTTTCACAGGAAGTCTGGATGCACTTGTGTTTACGAGGCGATCCCAATAGTAGTTTATATCTCAGCTTTATATAGCCAATGTGCGATATTACAAAAATATTTACAGATAGAAAACACTATGTAAGCCTAACAGAAAAATAACTGTTATATATCAACACAAGTGCCTTCAAAGGAGCAGGGAAATTGTTACATTGTACTCTGTGCATTTTTATGGGTATAGATTTGCAAGCTTGGGCCAAGAACTAGAGGTAAATGCTGCCCTACATAATAGAGAGAGGGGAGTGAGAAAAAGCAATTGGAAGGTCAGGAGAAGAGCAAAGAAGTTGGCAGTCAGCCAAGACGCCACCTGGGTAGGAATAACCACTGAGGTTTCTACATAGGAAATAAGTCCTGTTATCCTAAGTTATTGTGAAGTGATCGAGCTGACCCTTTAGTAAAGCTTTAGTGAAAAAGCTGCTTCTGCAACTTTCTTTTATCCGTAGTGCTTTGGAGTGTTATGATCCCATGGTAGAAGCCGTTTCCACATTTGGATCAACCCCAGGGCAAAGATAAAGGACTTTGTCTGGAAGCAGGAATCAGTCAAAAGGGACTTAAGAATGAAAGTCTCTACCCATCTTCCCGTAGAAATCAACGAAGACTCAAAAGGACTTTTAGGTTTTCAGTTCCTCAAATAGTGCGGTCTTCCTTTGCCAGCAGCTGTGTACCTATGTGTTTAATTCTTTGTAGCACCTGAGCCTCACCACCCACTTGTTCACAGAGTATATGGCTCATTTGGAAATCAGGAGAATACATCTGGTATTTGTTTTTATGATAATGCAAATGAATAAGGAAAGAAAAAAGAACCTGCTTCCTATGTTAGCCAGTGCGGCTACAAGCACTGGAACCACAGAGCCTCCACAGGAAACATGAGGACCCAGCGCTTATGGAACAAAATATTTCATACAGTGTCACTCATCGCCACAGTACACTTGTGCTGGTTCCTGATGTGGTTTACAGCACAGTTTTATTCGTGAGGATCTCATTATTATCCAAAGATAGCCTAGTACAAGTGTGCAGTACACATCCTAGAGAACTCAGGTCTGATTCCAGCCCCAAAGTGCTGCCCACCGACCTCACTGTCTCCTGCTCACCTCATCACCTCACCCAAGCCTGCCCACTCCCAAGCACACAGAATTATCAGGCATTGCTACTGATATAGTGTCAACATTCTCATCAGTTGCATAGAAAAAAAAATTGTTTAAGTTCCTTGAGAAATAAAGAGCATTTTTCCTTAAGCATGGAGTGATTAGCTAATTACATTTGAAAAACTGAAAATAAGGACTTTCAACAATGTCATTCAATATTGAAGACGGTCATGGATACTGACAGACCATTAACTTTCTTTTAAGTATTCAATTTCACATTTGCTGTAATTATAAACAAAGTAGAGGACTTTCTTAACAATGCCCTACAAAATGTCTTAGAACAGAACGGAAAGTATTAAAGCCATATAACAATATTTCAATATTATCTGTGATGGATTATTTAGAATTTTTACTTTATAAATTTTGCTTTGGTATTTTCCAGTTTTTTCCCGAGTTGTGTGAATTTAACCTGTGAACTAAGAAAACTTGGTTGTTTGTGGCAGAGATCGATACTCTTCAGTTATAAGAGTTTTTCCTCCCACACAGCCTAGCTGTTCTATAATTTTTAAAATTTTTTCCTCCCACACAGCCTAGCTATTCTATAATTTTTAAAATGAAATATTATCTTAAAAGTAGCCAAGAAACTATTGACTACGTAAAAGGGCATGGTATCATGCCATAACCAAAAAGGGCGCAGGCTTGAAAGCAAGAATCTACATGTTTTAAAATAGGATCTTTTAAATAGGCCAAAATGATCACTTTAGAAAGAGAGAAACTAGTCAGACTGCTTCATTTTACAAGTGAGAAAATGAACACTGGCGAGGCAAAATGACTTTCTTCAAATCACAGAGAGCGGTCTGGCCAGAAACAGAGCCGAGGCCCTCTCTCCTTCAGTCTGACCCATGATATTCACCTTACCACAGAAATAGATCCCACTTAGTACAAGATAACTGTGGCCTTTCAAAAGGTATTTAATGCCATCACTTTCTCCACTTGCTCATCTTACCAGGTGTCAGGTCTAGGAAATAAAGTATAAACTTATGAACTTTAAACACTGGCTCAATTCACACAATTAAATTCCTTCCATTGTTAATAGGAGAATGAGGAGCTGGGGAGAAGAATATCATTCTATTTTGTCCAAACAGGTAGTAGGTTACGGTATATTAAGGAGAAATAATAGCTATCTTAATAGCTGGCTCCAGATTTCCAGAGTGAAGTGTCTTTACTTAGGAAATATTTTCATAGAATTTTAATGAGAGAAACACCAAGGCCTGAGAATAGGCTCTTTTTTTTTTTTTAATGTTTATTTATTTTTGAGAGGCAGAGACACAGAGCACAAGCAGGGGAGGGGCAGAGAGAGAGGGAGACACAGAATCTGAAGCAGGCTCCAGGCTCTGAGCTGAGCCTGATGCGGATCTCGAACTCACTGACTGCAAGATCATGACCTGAGCTGAAGTAGGATGCCAACCGACTGAGCCACCCAGGCGCCCCGAGAGTGTGTTCTTTATGGAAACAGTGGAGTGAAATATACCCAAACGGTTCGAAGTAGCAATTTAGCAGAAATGTGGTACTAGGAGAAGAAACTATGGATGAGGAAGAAAAAAGTCCAAACAGCACGGCAGGATATAGGACAATATGGATAAAGATAAGAATGTTGATGATAAACACTGACACTTAATTTCATTAATTTTATTTGCTTACAAGCCACATTCTCTTTATTTAGTAAAAAAAAAAAAAAATCCTAAAATAGGAGAAAAACGCCAAAATCTGTTGCACACACAAAAGTTCTGGGCAAATGGGCATCATTAGAAAGAAAAGTTATGTGGTTCATATTTTATGCCTGAAACAGAAAAAGAAAGACAGCTCCAGGATGTGAGACTTGGTAAGATTGAGAATTCAGTGGGAGCAGAAGCTGGGTAGAAGGTGAGAAATCACACAACTCCAACATGCAAGTCCACCTCCTCCAAGCATCCTGACACATTAAATAAAACATTAACCTCATCATCTTTGTGAAGTTTAATTCCATTTGAATTGAATTCTCAAAAAATGTCATAACCCCAGTTGACATCTAGGTTATACTGGTATGAAGCATGAGTGTATAAACAGAAACACAAACCTTAACATCAAGGAATTTTTCCCTCCCGGTTTCATTATCACATTGTATTTGGTGCTTATCGAAATCAGGGGTGACTCTTGTCTCTAAGCAAGGCTCAATTTAGTTTGTTTTGGTGATATGCAGTGAAGTGAAAACATTTAGGAAAGTTATTTAGACCATATCAAATGCCATGTGTGAAATAAACTTTATGGTAATTAAAGAGACACAAAGTGAACCTTAGGGTAATTAAAGGTTAAATGTTCTGGGCACCTGGGTGGTTCAGTCAGTTAAGCATCTGACTCTTGATTTTCAGCTCAGGTCATGATCTCACCGTTTGTGAGATGGAGCCCTGCATCGGGCTCTGTGCTGACAGCACGGAGCCTGCTTGGGTTGTCTCTCTCCCTCTCTCTGCCCCTCCTGTGCATGCTCTTTCTTCATCAAAATAAATAATCTTAAAAAAAAAAAAAACAGTTAAATGTAAAAGCTTAAAATGGAAAAAAACTAATAAGAAAATGGCGTTTGTGCAGAAGATTCTAAAAAAGGACACTGGTGCAAAAGTATGTTGACTGCAGAATGACAACATACATGGTTTTCCTATCGTGAAAAAATAAATGGAATGAAATCTGACATATATAGAGGGCAAGGACTAATCCTACATTATATGGATTCTATCATTCCTAAAACAAGAATGACTCAAATAGCTAAATGTCAAAGACATTAAGAGGTTATTCAAAAGAACAGGAAATCCAATCACTAAGTAAACATTTGAGAAAATATATAACTACCATATTGACCAAAATAATTAAATCTCAAAACTGGTGTCTTTATTACTTGATAACTTGGTGAAAGTAAACTCTTTAGTGATAAGACTTTCTGCTGACCAGGATGTCCCATCTGCACTAGGATGTGATTTTGGTTATATTTGCCATGTACAGTGTGAAAAAGAAAATTTACCTTGGTACTTACTCTTCTTAGAAAGCGAAATGTCTATCCTTGTCCAGAATCACATACCCTTTGACCTAATAATCCTAAGGAAATCATGAAGAAACAAAAACAAAAAATAAAAACAAAAACTACACTAGGTTAGATGTCATTCAAAAATAATAACAACAAAAACCTATCCCCAACATTCGGAAAATAAGGAGAAGTAAATTATGAAACAAATCAATGTACTGCTATATGATCATTTTAAATGCTGAAAATAATGACAGCTTAGCATATAATTTTAGGTGAAAATATAGAACAGAAAACATAATCTAAGTTCAGAATATACACGCATAAATGCACACATGTGTGTACCTATAGATAGATATCAATTTAAGCAACAGAGGGAAATACGGTAAAGATTAAAAGCAATTTTTGAGTTAGGATGAAACATATAGAGAGAATTGTCTTCTAACCTCTTTATTGTTGTGAAAATATTCATATGAGAAATATACAGTTTTTAGGGGAGGGGAGGTCGTATTGAACAGAGCTCATATGTAACTCCTTTTCTAAGCTAGAACATTTCATCTGTTGACAAATCCCCTTCTTTCATTAATTTTTAAAAAAAAACCTATATTGTATATTTCAAATTTTAATTCTTTACCAAGTATATAAAACCATTCTAAGCAATAACAAGTTCTTAGCAGTAGGTCATCCCCCTGGGGGACCTGGGTGGTTCAGTCAGCTAAGCATCCAATTCTTGGTTTTGGCTCAAGTCATAAAGTCATGATCATGGAATCAAGCCCTGCACAGGGCTCTGCGCTGATCATGGAGCCTGCTTAAAATTCTCTCTCTCCCTCTCTCTCTGCCCTTCCCCTGCTCATGCACATGCTCTCTCTCTCTTTCTCATTGAAAAAAAGAAAGAAAGAAAGAAAGAAAGAGAGAGAGAGAGAGAGAGAGAGAGAGAGAGAAAGGAAGGAAGGAAGGAAGGAAGGAAGGAAGGAAGAAGAAGAAAGAAAGAAAGAAAGAAAGAAAGAAAGAAAGAAAGAAAGAAAGAAAAAAGAAAGAAAGAAAGAAAGAAAGAAAGAAAGAAAGAAAGAAAGAAAGAAAGAAAGAAAGAATACAAATACAAATATTAAAAACATAGGTCATCTCCCAACAAGAGTGAGAAATCTGTATTAGGCATCTAACATCCAAGCTGATGAAAATGAAATAATTTGTTAATTTCTTAACTTTATGTGAATTTAGACATGACCTGATATTAGCAACTCACCTTTATGAATTACAAATGCCAAAAAAATTTTAATTTCATTTGTTGATTTTTTTCACTTATGTATTTGTTGAGGGTCTATTATTTACACCTGGCAACATATGAGTACTAGATATTCCACATTCTGTTCCAACAGTTAGTACTATTTGAATTTTTCATTTTAGTCATTCTGATGGGTGTGTAGTAGTATGACATTGTGATACCACATGCTATTGTAGATGCTTTATTGGTAATATCTTTTCATCCCTAATAAACTTATATGAAAACTGAGGCACAAAAGAATGTCAAGCTAACATTAGAATATGAGCTGTCAGACTGCAAAGTCTGAGCTCTTGACCTTTGTGATAGAATTGACTCTACGAGCACCACATCAATTCTCTTCTCAATAATTCTGTAGATTATTGCACCAGTGTGGTTGTTTTAGTGAAGGAGATTAAAATCAATCATTCTTTTCCCATTAGCTCAAAAAATTAATCAAACTAATGTTGCATTTTCTCCCTTTAACCTACGACATTCATAAAGCTGTCTTTAAAGCACTAAGAAATTAGCATTCAGGTTGAAATATCAGTTAACATGACTGATGAAACAAACAAAGAGAAATTCTAAAGCTGTCATCCAACTATAATTATATACAATTTAAAGTTTTAAATCATAACAGTATGATGAATGCCTCCCTTAATACACCTATAAATACATTTGAGGTAAAACTGAGAGTTTAACCCGTCCTTATAGCATACTAATTTACTTTTTCAGCTGTCTTCTGTAGAATCCATCACAACATTATAAACAATTTTTAGTAGCAATGTACAGAAATGAAGTCAATAAGTACTTCTCTCTCTTCTTTCTGAGTTCTCTCTATTCATTAAATAAAACCAAAGGCTTAAAAATTCCAAATATTATAATGAATTGCATTATATTACATACATTTTTTAAAACTTTGGGTATCTCTATTAACTGTTAATGATTTGTTGTTTTTTTATGTTATTTACATGAGTCAATCACATCAGTAAAGTCTAACGAACATGTTGTGATTCATGTTTCTACAAGTGAAAAACTAATTTCACATTTAATTCATGATCTAGAGATAGAGCAAAATTTAACAATTTCTTTTGAATTTTCCATTCTGAATTTTTGTTGGCAGTGGCAGGTTGGAGGGTTAGGAGGAGGTAGAATTCAAGAACGCAGAGTTCTTTAAATATATTTAGACAAAGTCAAGGGGAAAGGAAGGTATGGAAATAGAGAACTACAAGGAAAAGAGATTAATTTAATTTGAGAAAGAAAAACATTTAATTTAGGGTTAACACTCATGTATAAATAATACTGTAGTTTTTTAACCTCATTGTATTTTTAATGCACATATATTAATAGCATTTTTCTATTGTAAACCATAAACATTTATGGAAAGTTTGTCATTACTGCACACTACTGTGACTGGGCTTTAATGACTGGGCCATTAAAAACTATGACCTTGTACATGGGCTTAAATGGATGTCTTCATGAGCACTTTGAAAGGAGGTGATGAATAATACTATGCATGTAGCTTATTCCACAAGCTAATTTTCACAAAGTGCTAAGGTGTACTAAGAGTAGCACAGCAAACAAATCACAAGCTAAAATCAACATTATTTTAATGAAGAGTGGCATATATATTCTCTAAGCGTAATGTTGAAAAATACTGGTATTTTGCAGTGCTAAAAATCCAGAGAAAGGCAAGAAAAGCTAAGTTTCATTATAGAAACATTAGTCCAGAATGGTCTAGACTAATCTAAAATGGATTATTCAAATTCTCAAGACTCTATATCAGTTTTCATCTTCTGTTTATTTTAAGAGAACCCAAATGGATAGTTGAATCTAATTTCTTAATTACTTCCACAGTAACATATTTGAATGATTAGGGAAATTTTGTATACTATAGTCTTTTATAATATTCCATTTTTAGTTAAAAAAATTAAACTATTCAAAATAAACTCTTACACAGTTTGCCTGGGTATCTTTCCTAAATCAATCCTCAATCCAACATTACCATCAAGTAGATATAATCCTAATATTAATATTTTAAACAAGAGCAGTGGTATAGATCTGTCATTATGTTTTAATTTATCACACACAAATTAAATTGTTCATTCGATAACCGATATTGTATTTTAACTTATTAACCTACATAGGTTTCATGTACTTTTAAAGGCATGAAATTATATGCTTACTAAAACTTTCAGGAAAGTTTCCACGTTTCAAATATCTTCTCTCTACCTCAGATGCACAAATATCAGTAATAATGATGTAATGTTAAATATAATGCCATTAGCAAAGAAGTTTAGATCATTCTTAATAAAAATTTAATTAGACCGCTGAAATCTATCTATAAAGTGAAATCTTTTCTCATATAAAGCAAATACACAAATCAGATTTTTTAAATGAACTACTTTAGAACAGTTTTTTGTCCATAAGCAAAATCAACCTGAACTAAAATCTATCTCTCCATCATCCACCATTAGCAAGCAGGTTCCTAGGCTATACATGATTTATCTCCTTAATATGATTACAGAACGATTCAAGGTCTATGTTACTTTTTTGATCTCTAAAGTCTAAATAACAAAAAAAATGTAAAATTCCTACAGAAATTCTTACTTAGCAGCAAACATTTTGTAAGAGAAAAAAGAACTTTAGGGACCAAATAAAGTGAACACTTTCAAGTGAGATGTAAAATGGAAAAAAAAAAAAAAAAAGATTTCCCACTAGTGCCTAAATCATAAATCATTTTCAGAGAAATCAATGTACATTCCCTTCTGTGTCTGGGATTTCAGGCCCTTCTATAATACATCTTTCTAAAACAAATGGAACTATCTTATACCCTTGCTAATAGAAAACAAATGGAAGTTATGCCTCAGATACCTCATTTACAATATTTTTATACTTATTGCTTTAGATCTTTATAAAGCTTCATTTTTATGTTTCACTGGGTAATTTCTAAGGAAAGAAAATCTGTTGTAATCATTAGTTTTGTGTATTAAAAACATATATTCACCATATATCATGGCAGATATTTAAAGTCAATTTGAATTAATCAATAAAAGTATTACATAAGATTTACAATGCTTGAACTAGTCTTTAATAATTATTTTTAAAAAGCATTCACATAGATCTAAGTGGCATCTATAACTACTTTCAGAGTTGGATTTGTTCTGGGAAGGAACGTAATAACAGAATAGGAAATAGAGGACTGTTGTACTTTCATCTGTGGATTTCAAATGACTTAATGTTATTTATATTGAGAGGTAGGATTAGTAGGATTAGTGTACATGTAGGATTAATGCTACATTTTGTGGGGGTGGTATCTAGACACTGACGTCGAAAAACATAGAATCTAAGAGAAAAGTTAAAACATTCCCTCCAATAACTCTAACACAAGATAAAAGTTAAAAACACCCATAAATTGAGTGCTCATGGAGAGCTATGGGAGTGCAGGGTTTCCTTCCTGCTTGGGAAAAGCAAGGTCTGGGAAGGATGCCCAGCAGGAAGTGGCTTTTGAACTGGACCTTGAAGGGTAAATCAGAAAACAGAGTGTCAAAGGGCATAAAACCGTTCTTTCACAGAACATTCACTAATGCCTAGTAACATCTTCCGAAACAGAGTACAGAGAAATACCAGTTTGGGATATACCACTGTATCAAATCAGTAGCCACGGCCTCTGGGAGACAAGTGAGGGTGTATTCTTGATGATGAAGTACGGGGTAAACTGAGGGCAAAGTACAGACTAACAGCACCATCCCTCTCTCACCAGGTGGGATACATGTGATATTCCTCAGACACTCCTGGCTGCCCAAGAACAGGGGAAAGAAAAGAAAGCAAATGGTTGACCGATAGAGATCACAGTCATGCAGGACAGGAGTCTCCTTCAGCTTACAGATAACTTAATAAATTGCAAGAAAAAAGCAATCTTATCCATAGCCTAATCTCCAGAAACCTATAGACTCCGTTTCCTAGAGCCCTAATATCACCCTCCTCAAAATGCAAAGGGGTTTAAGTGCTTGCCATGATGTTGTGGGAAACAAAGGCAAATGAAGAATTTAATTCCCTTATTGCCTACAGCCCAACAACGAGTCCTTGAAACAAGCAGAGTAACCTCCCTCTAGGAGCTCAGCTGCCTTGATGATGAAACTTCACTGGGGGCAAAAGGGAATCTTGGCTTAACATTATCCTGACCCCCCAGGAACCTGTAAGCCTACTTTAATCTATAAAAACTCCTTTGGAAACTTCCCTTATCTCAACTCCCCCACGATACATGCTGGCAATCATTCTCCAAGCTTATGGCCCCCGATATACATCTGAAGGGTCTCATGACTGAGGTTTTACTAAAGGGTAATAAATGATGTTTTCTTAATAGCAATTAGTCCCTCAAGGTCCTGGAAACTTTGTTTCCAAAAACCTTAGGGACTTACGCTGTCCCTAATCCCCTCCCAACCTGAGAGTATATAATCAGTCACCCATCACAACCCCAGTGCAGCTGTTTCTGCCCACGGGTCCTGTTCTCATGCCTTAATAAAATCACCCGTTTGCACCAAAGATGTCTTCAAGAATTCTTTCTTGGCTATCCGCTCTGGACCACCCCACCACCACCCCAAAACCACATCAATCTGAACAGTGTTCAGTGAGAGAAGAGAAAGCACTGGGCAGAGACCAGCTACAGACAAATGAGGATGAGTGGATACTTAAAAGTCAGAGCAGGATTCATGCTCCCGCCTGGCCTTTAAGAGTAAAGAGGTAGCATCCCTGCTTCCACAGCTGCAGGAATAAACAGCACCAAATGTGAAGATAACGAAGACAGAGATCACAGTTAATTTTTCTTCACTATCCCCTCCCTGGTCCTCATTTCTCAGTCTTTTCTGGTTTCTCCTATATACCCTTGCTCCTTAAGCTGTAAGTGTCAGGGATCAGCGCCTGGAAGGCCTTCTCTCCCCTCCCCTAACTTCCTCTTCTCTCCCCCCCCTCCCCTCCCATCCCCTAACCTCCCATCTCTTCTCCTCATCCATCCCCACCCCCTTGGTGATCTCAGAGCTTTCTTATTCTCAGGGCACTGAATGTCATTCTTGTGCAGATGAATCTCAAATTAGTATCACGAGCCCAGAAGTCTCACCTACACCTGGAATTGTCTGTATGATATATCCACCTGAGTGCCTCGGAGACTTCTCAAATTCAACATAATTCAAACTGCTCTCCTGTCCTCCCCCAACTCCCTGCTTACCTACACTGCCAGATGTCTTTCCTTCCAGTTTCTCATGCAAAAACATGCCTGACCCCATTTTTTCTCTATTACCCCACATCCAATGCTTCAGCATTCTGTTGGGTCTCTCATCAAATTACCCAGAATCTCACCTACTTTCATTATCTCTATTTTTATGTGTGGTCATTACTGGCTCCTACATGTATGATCTCTATGCTCCCCTACAGTACAGTCTGAAGTTGAAAAGCCAGAAGGAGCCTTTTAGAACATGCTTCAGATATAGTGACTCCTCTGCTCAAAACCCAGGGATGCCTTCTCATTTCATTTCAGATAAAAAGCAACGCTTTTATAAAACCCAAGTCTCCACGTGTTCTTTCTCCTACTAGGCATGTCCTGACCTCATCTCCTACCGTCCTCACCTCAGCTGATTCCACTCTAAGAACACCAGCCTCTCTGCTGTTTCCCAGCTGTGACGGGCAAACTCCCACCTTGGGCTTTGGCACTGGCTGTTCCCTCTGCCTAGAGTGGGCTCCTCCATACTGACTCTTACCTTCATCAACATCACATTCTCAGTGAGGTCTATTGAAAACCATCTTATCTGAAATTACAATCAGCTTTCCCACTCCACATAGCACTACCGATCTCCATTATCTTGCTCCTTTTTTTTTCTATTTCCTTCCATGAAATTTATGGATCAAATCATATGATATGATTTACTTATTAGATTTATGTTGTGTTGTGTATCTCCCTCTACTACTAAGGAAGCTCCATAAGAGCAGAAATCCTTGCTTTATGCACCAAATACCTAGAATCATAACTGCCAGAGTCAAGGCTTAATAAATACTTACTAATGGCCTCTGAAGTATCTATTGAGATAATTTTTCTCTCATTTTAACTACTGCTATAATTATATATTTATATATTGATTGTTAACATGGTAATATTTAACTGTAGTTGCAGTCCAGGGAAAACCATATTTAATTGTGATATATAAATACATATAAATATAAAAATATACAAAGATATATAAAAATATACATATTTAAATATATAGATATATATGTATTTATATATATCTATATTATTATATAGGGACTATATATTTAAAATATATCCCTATATATTTTAGGGACTACAGTTTAAATATATAGATATATGTATTTATATATTTAAATAGATATATGTATTTAATATATATCTATATATTTAAACTGTAGTCCCTAAAAGGCTTTTTTTTTTAAATTTTACATCTCAAGAGTAAGATGGATGCAACATTATTTTGCCACATCTTTACCACTTTGGGCTTCAGAACTATGTTCGCCCTTTGGAAAAAGATGGAGCATACCCCACCTACACCGTAGACTATGAAGTGTTGGATGCAGCACACCAATTATCTTTGCCAAAAATCTTCACCCTTACCAATAAGGTAAATTCAGCAGAGTTTTTTGATGATTTCTCAAATTTTTCCTCTTTTTTTTTTCTATCTTCTATTTAAGAAGACTTTGGAAATATACATGTATATATGTATTTCATAGGTAAATGAACTCAGAAGATATTAAAGTATATGGATATTTTCTAAATAGGTAAGCACACAACTTAGAAGCCTGTGCAATGTAGTTTTGGTGTTAAAAGCTGCACTCTGAGCCAGGGTACCAGGATTTGAACCCCAGGACTTGAATTCCAGTTTTACCACTTACTAAACATGTAAGATTTGGCAAGTTAGTGTACTTCTTTATGCATCAGGTCTCCTCAAAATAAGAAGGGATGAGTAATAGTAGGTATCTATTTGGGTTGTTCTGAGTGATTTGACATATATAAAACTTATCTGGAATTGAAACAAAGGATTCAGTATTTCAACTTCCTCTCAACTAAAACGAAAATAAATAAACCACCCAACAAGTGATAGCCCGTTTCTATGACAATTGAGGTTCGTTTTGTTTAAATTTCGGGTCGATGTTTAGGCAGCAGCTCTCTTGACGAATTTAATGAGCTGTAAACACACACTTGAGAAGGTGCTACCTAAGAGGACTCTGTGATACTTTTGTGGTGTGAGGAATTCACTCTTGATATAAAAAACTCCACCTGCTAATTTATATGTCTAATGGTAAGGTGTTTCGGCTATGGTAAACATTCTGTTTAATAATACGGCAAAGCACCTCTCAGATTTGCCACATCCGTATTTCCTGGAGGATCTCAGACCACTAATCCCTAGTTTCTCCCCCGGGGAAGTTTCTCATCAGCCCTCTACCCTCTGCCACTCTGGATTACTCAATCCATGTTACATGTCTTCAGACCTCTCTGTTTCTGTCCTTTAGCACTTTTTTAGCATCAAAATTGTGTTTTTCAGTTATTTGTGTAATTACCAGTCGGAAGTCAGAATGCAGGCTCCATAAATGCATGGACCGTGTCTGTCTTACTTACTTGTTGTATCACCACTATTGGTTTTAAAATCTGAAAATTATAGACCCTCAATAAATATTTTATAAAATAAATGAATGAATAGATGCTGTCATTCAGCACATACCAAACAATACCATAAGTGCTTAATAGTGTGGACTTTGGAGGAAGAAAATTTGGATTTTGAGTCTCTCTCTCTGCCATTTTGTATAGATCAGTTTCCTCCAACAAAAGTTAGTCTTTCTGCTACTCAGCTTCCTTATCTGGAAAAGAGATACGACAAAAATTTCTTTTCTCACAGAATGATCATGAAGCTGAAGTGAGATGGTGTTCCCGCAGGGCTCAGAAGAGTTGTCAAGTCTGAAGATACAATACACTGTAGCTATTATCTTTAGGATAATTATTGAACACTATTATTATTATTATTATTATTATTATACCTTCAGTTCTAATTATATCTTTCGTTAATATGAAATGAAATTTACAATCCAACAGTATCTGGTTTGTGTTTAAAATATCTTTCTCTAGGAAATATTCGGAAAGTCGATATCTCTACCATTAAATTTACCTATTTGCTGTGAACTACGTCCAGTTGCCCCCCCCACAAATATTGGATGGCAATATTTCCAACGGCCTAAGATACTTAAAAGACTGAAGACGACTACAGGCCCTACTTGCTACCCAGGAATGGTTTGGCTTTATAGAGGATTGGTCTGAATCCTTCCGTATCTGGATGTATTAACAGTAAGTGGTATAAGAACAGTCTTACGACCTTTCACAGCAAGCTTGATGAACCTATCCTTAGAAGCAGTCTACTGCACCTTGCTAGATCTACTTGAGGCAGATGTAACGATTCTGTAGTGGCAGAACCAGCCGGGTTTTAATCAGAATCGGGTGACAGAATTCTGTATTGTGATTCATTTTCATTTCAGGGCCTGGATGACTCTAGGGATACTACTCCAAAGGGAATGACCTTTTTGATTTTAAATCTTATTTATACAAAGACACTGGTGCTTGATTAATATCTCTAGCTAATCCACAAATCTTAACATCAGTAATTCCATCAGTGAAAATGATTTCTTACATCCCTTTATACTGATTAGTAAACCATCTAGTTCTAACCAGAGATAAAAAAGAGTTGACATGCTTGTAGCTACTGTCTTTGGAGCATGGAATGAAGACTTTAAATGAAGTCTTTCAAATTCTGATTACTTTCTCAGCCACTCAGCAGCTCCATATTAACCACTGTGGGGTGTATATAAATCAAAACTCACATACACGGCATTTTCTATGTTGAAACATTTTAAAGTAAAGCAATGTGATATGTTTACTAAATCATTTTACATTTAACTCTTTGCATCCTGGAGATATTTACTCACCCTCTCTGTGCTTCAGTTTACATCTATAATATGGGGGTAGTAATAGCAATTTTCTTACAGGGTTGATATGAGTTTTAAATAATTTAATACCTAGTAAGCACTTAAAACAATGTCTGGCCTATACATTCAGTAAATTTTGGCAGCAGCTCCTACTACTACTGACACTATATTACCATTTTATAATTATTAATATTACTGAGAATATAAGCAGATTTTTTCTTTTTTTTTAATGTTTATTTTAGAGAGAGAGACAGAGAGTGAGTCAGGGAGGGAAAGAGAGAGCAAAGGAGACACAGAATCTGAAACAGGCTGAGCTGTCAGCACAGAGCCCGACACAGGGTTAGAACTTGGGAATGGTGAGATCATGACCTGAACCAAATTTGGATGCTTAACCAACTGAGGTGCCCCAATATAAACAGATTTTTTAAAAGCCTTTGGGTTCTAGGCTGTCGTTCTTTTGAATAACTTTATTTTCCTCTGAGTTCTCAGGATCCTGCTCCCTTTTGGATTGCTCAGGCAAGTGTCCAGGAAACTGGGGACTCCCTAAGAAATTAAATTTATTTTCACTCTCAGGTTGGAAGCAAGAGAATGGTTTGGTACGTACTGTTCGTTGCCTGGTCTCCATTTCCTCTGAAGCAATGGACACATGTCAGTTGTCCTTATGGATATGACACCAGATTTGAAGCCTCCAGAACAAGCTCCCAACTTATGACCCTGAGCTTACATTTAGATGTCAGAAGTAATCGCCTGTCCTACATAGTGCTTTTGTGATTGTTGCTATTATTTGTTTTGTTTTATATACGTTAGGTCACAATTAAAAATGGAGAGACCTTTCAAAGACTGGAACATAGACCTGATACCATAAAACTCATAAATAAAACAGAGAAGAAGCTCATCCATATCGATCTTGGCAATGAGTTTTTGATCACGACACCAAAAGTATAAACAATGGAAACAAAAATTAACAAACAGAACTATATCAAACTCAGGAGATTCTGCACAGCAAAAGAAACGACCAACAATACAGAAATCTACGGAATGGCAGAACATTTTTATGTAAACCATATATTGAATACACGGTTAATAGCCAAAATACATAAAGAATTCAGTCCATTCAATAACAACAACAACAACAACAAAACAATTTGATTTAAACAAAAATGGGCCAGGAAGCTAAATAGATATTTTCTCAAGGAGGACAACAAAATGGCCAACAAGCACATGAAAAAAGGCTCAGTATAACCAATCATCTGAGAAATGTAAATCAAAATCACAGTAACAACTCACACCCATTAGAATAGCTACTATCATGAAGACAAGAGACAACAGGTGCTGGCAAGGAGGTGGTGAAAAGAAACGTTTACACAATGTCGGTGGGAATATAAATCAGTTCAAACACCGTAAAAAATAATATAGAGGTCCATCAAAAAAATTTAAATAAATCTATAGGACCCAGCAATTCCACTTCTGGGTATATACCCAAAGGAAATAAAAATAGGATTTTGATGAGATATATGCATTCCCATATTTATAATAGCATTATTCACAACAGCTAAGATATGGAAACAGCCCAAATGCCCAACAATGAATAAACCAATTAAAAGGATGTGGTATGAAAACATAGTGGTGCCAGGGTCCTTGTTCCGGTGAATCTAGGGGTCCACGAAGGACGGACGGTCAGGCGAAATGAAGTGAGAGAGCCATGAGAGATGGAGTCTGATGACCAAGCAGGCATCCCTGGCAATTATGGCATCTCTGCCCTGCCGGCCTCAGTGTCTTTATTTAAAGGTAGTGAGTTACATTACAGCAATGAGTGACAGCCCATCAGTAAGCATAGTTTGAACAATAATGTGTTTTATCAGTAAAGCGGAGATTTCCTTCATCTTGCAAGTTGTTTTCAAGTTAGTTAGCATATAAATTCAAGGCTGGGGGAGAGGACAGGAAGTTACCTAGGCCTGCCTATGTTAATTATCTATAAACAGGCCAGGAGTCATTCTGCTTATTCTTCCAATTACAGTGGGGGAGGTCCAACACGTCTGGCAAGGACAGAATTCCCAATGTTCGTCCTTTGCCCGTGAATGAGTGAATTTACATAATAGGAGCCTAACATTTACACAAATCACATCAAAATTCAGCCAGCTCATAACTGCTATCAATCTGTGGAACCCATCCCCAAGATGCAACTTTAAGGTGGCCAGGCTACTCTCAGTCAGATGTAATCCATCAAAGCATCCTGCTTCAGGTCCTTCCCTTTTATCTAAATGCCGTAAAACAAAAGAGCATTACATTCCTTAAGCCAAGGAGAGTAGTTCAAGAAATCCAGGCCTGAAAAATCGCTTAGAAGAAGGTAAGATTAGGCGCCAGTTTGGCTGGCGAGCTTTTGCTTCAACCTTTTCTGTTGGGAGCCGGAGGCCTTGAAAGATGTTGGGAGTCAGAGACCTTGAGCGGTGTTGGGAGCCGGAGGCTTTGAGTGCAGCCTTTGTCCTGGAGTCAGGACCGCAACCATGTCACGTGTGGGGAGGTTCAGAATGCTTTTGTAGAGTTTGATATAACAGGATACATTTTGCCTGGATAGCTATCACGAGTGCTTCTGGTTAACGTCACGCTGAGCTTTTATCTCCTGAGAACTAGTGAGAGGAGATGTGCCTCGCACGTACGCCACCCTCAGATTGTGGATAAATACCCGAGTGAAAATAAACTCGGGGCTGGTGACGCTTGGGAGCGCCAGCCCTCCCTTAACAACTGTGCCTTGTGTATCAGTTCATCCTCGCCCCCTGATCAGGAACCGTTCGATTCAGCGACGGCTGGTCCGCCGCAAGTGGCGCCCGAACAGGGACCTGAAACAGGGGATCCGGTGAAGGACACCCCTCGGTAGGGGCCCAGCCTGAAAAGAAGGCTATCTTTTTGGAGAGCGGTAAGTACTAAGGGAGCAACATGGGGCAGACAGGGAGCAGTGCATTATATATAAAGGGATTAAAGCACATGCTCGCCGCCCGAGGGGCAAAAGTATACTTCTTAGAGTATATAGAGAAAGTACGCCCCTGGTTCCCCGAAGAGGGAACTGTAAGTATAGATACCTGGACTAAGGTAGGAAAGAAATTACAGGATTATTACACTGCTAACGGACCGCACAAGGTCCCAGTGGAAGCTTTTGGTTTATGGACATTGGTCCGGCATTGTTTAGATTTACGCCATAAACAGTTTAAAATTGAGAAACTGAAAGATTTGGGGAAAGAAGAAGTTTCTGAAGCAGCGGCAGCGCCGGCTAAAAAAGAGGAAGTAACATTGGAAGACAGTTTTCCTCTATCAAAAGCCATAGAACAGCCCAGGGCTGAACCTTTATATCATGAGTCCCCGGAGGAAAATTTCCAGGAAAAAGTAGAAAAAGATCACCTAGAAAGATTCCTGAAATTTATAGAAAAAGTATGTCCCTGGTTTACAGAAGAAGGGACAATAAATATAAAGACATGGAAAAGAGTAGGAGAACAATTAAAAACTTATTACGCCTTGCATGGACCTGAAAAGGTCCCAGTTGATGCTTTCACTCTCTGGAATCTGATCAGAGATACTTTAGATTCTGTCCATGAAGGGACTAAGTTTAATTCTACTTGTGAACCTGATGACACAACTCCTATGTCACCAAGATCAAAAACTCTTACTGCTCCCATGGCTGCACATTTAAAAAATTCATTTAATGATGATGATGGTTTTGGGGATGAAGAGAACCAAATAGATTTGGAAGAAGAGAAAATAAAATGTGCTGAGGGAAAGAAAACTGAAAACTTATACATTGTTATTGATAGAAAAAATAATAGTTTTCCAGTAACTTTTGGTATATTCCATGTCAGGGGTGCCTTAGATCCCCAGGTGGAGGCTGAAAAGTTAACTAGAGCGCTAAAGAGTACGCCTCCTGAGGAGGAGAAACCAATTTATATACATTGATATATATAGATGATATACAGAGATACATAGATATAAATTAAATATAGCTCTCTCTCTCCTTCTCACTGTTTTTCCTTCTACACTCTGGTCAATCTAACTATATGTGAGGGATTCTCATTCATTCCGTGGGTTAATAAATGTGATGATTGGAGCTAATTGACTCTGGCTGGTCTACCTCGGGATAGAGATTTTAAGGAATATTCCCAAGCAGCTGCCGAAACTCCTTTTGTTTCGGGGAACTTCCCTGTCCTCTCTGGCCCGACATAGACTACCTAATTCCACTAGTGGAAAACAAAGAAAACAAAACAAAGAATTCAAAACAAAACAGAATAAAATTTGGCGATCTCCTCATCTATCTGAGCTTACGGATTTTAGGACCATGTGAAACTTTTTTCTCTGCCGCTGCACCCATTCTGAACCTCCCCACACGTGACATGGTGACATGGTTGCGGTCCTGACTCCAGGACAAAGGCTGCACTCAAAGCCTCCGGCTCCCAACACCGCTCAAGGTCTCTGACTCTCAACATCTTTCAAGGCCTCCGGCTCCCAACACTTTTCCACACAGGAAGGGATCTCAATCTGTGAGCCCAAAACGGCTCCCAACAAGTGGAATATTATTTAGCCATGAGAAAGGAGGATAGCCTTCCATTTGCAACAACACGAATAAACCTGCAGTACATTATGCTAAGTGAAATAAGTTAGAGAAAGACTACTACATGATCTCACTTATATGTGGAATTATTTTTTTAATTTTTTTAATGTTTATTTTTTGAGAGAAAGAGAGACAGACAGAATGAGCATGGGAAGGGGAGGGGCAGAATGAGAGAGAGAGACACAGAATCTGAAGCAGGTTACAGGCTGTCAGCAGAGTCCAATGTGCGGCTTGAACTCACTAACCGTGAGATCATGACCTGAGCCGAACGAAGCCAGATGCTTAACTGACTGAGCTACCCAGGCGCCCCTATATGTGGAATTTTTAAAACTTAAACCTGTAGGGGCACCTTGCTAGCTCAGTCAGTAGAATATGTGACTTTTGATCCCCGGGGTGGTGAGTTTGAGACCTGTGTTGGGAGTAGAGATTACTAAAAAAAGAAAAAAAAGAATAAAAGTAATTAAAGGGACACCTGGGTGGTTCAGTCGGTTAAGCATCTGACTCTTGGTTTCAGCTCAGGTTACGGTCTAGCGGTTCATGAGATTGAGCCCTGAGTCGCACTCTGTGCTGACAACATAGAGCCTGCTTGAGATTCTGTCTGTCTCTCTCTGCCTCTCCCCTGCTCACTCTGTCTATCTCTGTCTCTCAAAAATAAATAAACATTAAAAAAAATAAATTAAAACAATAAATTTTAAAAATAAAACCTAAGCCTATATAAAAAATAAAAGAGAATAAAATGCTTCTGTATAGATCTGTGGTTCTGCTCTTTCATTTTTTTTGAGTATGAATGTATTTCCTGTACTCAATCTATCTGCACCTGTACCCACACCCTCTGCCTTCCTAAATGCAAAATGGATAAAATACCAGGCTTCTACCTATAGTCAATCCTCTACTTGTATTTGGAACCCTATGATCTTCTTGTATATGTAAAGGTTCTACACTCTTCTATACAGTTTTTCCCTCTCGACTGGCTTATCCTTATCAGTATGTAAACATGCAGTAGTATCTTCATTCTTTACAATACTACATTGTGGGGGTGCCAGGGTGGCTCAATCGGTTGAGTGTCAGACTTCCTCTCATGAGTTTGAGCCCTCCATGGGGCTCTCTGCTGTCAGCACAGAGCCTGCTTTGGATCTTCTGTCTCCTTCTCTCTCTGCCCCTCCCCAGCTCCCTCTCTCTCTGTCTCTCTCTGTCTCTTTCTGTCTCCATCTCTCTCTCTCTCTCTCTCTCTCTCTCTTTCAAAATACATAAATAACCTTTAAAAAATTAAAATAAAATACTCTACTGTTTTCATATCCCACATCAAACTACTGCCTCATTTCTCTTTCACAACAAACTTCCAACTGCTTGATACATGACTTGTCTCTCCTCCTGTCTTCTTATTCCCTTTTCAAAGCCGTTTTAGTCTGGCTTTTATCCCCTCTACTCCACCAAAACCACTCGTGTCAAAGTCACTGATAACTTCCATCTTGCTAAAACTAAAAATCAACTCTTTGTTGTTACCTTAATGAGACATCTCATCAGCATTTGACAAGTTGTTCGATACTCTGTTTAAATACTTTCTTCTGTTGGTTTCCATGACATCACACTTGCATTTTTCCTCTCCTATCTCATTGACCCTTTTCAAGCTTCTTTGAAGGATTCTCCTCATCTTATCTGTATTCTACTGCTTTATTTCCTATTCATATTTAATTCCCTGCATCTCATTTCTCACATCTCTTCTGACCATCCTCATACCATCAACTTTAAATATTCCTTTATTATCTGACAATTCTCAGAATTCTCTAGCTTCAAACATTACCTTGAACATTGCACTTGTAAGACCCAAATCAATTCAACATCTCTCCTTGATTACAGATTAGACCCTCACACATACCCGTCTGCATCTGAACTCTTGAATTTCTTCAGACCTGCTCCTGCCTTAGCTTTCTTCACCTCAGTAAAAGGACCCACAATTATCCACTTGCTCATTCTTGACCCTTCTCTTTGCTTCATGCCTGACATATAATCTCTCAACAATTTGGCTGATACTGCTTAAAGGTGTTTGTCTGAATCTGATCACATCTCACTGTAAATCATCCTTAAACACTACATCGTTTTTCACTTAGACTACATCAACAGTTACTTAACAAGTCTCCCTGCCTCTACTCTTATCTATCTAGTCAGTTCTTCACCAGAGTGACCTTTATAAATGTTAAACCATCTCATGTTATGCTCCTTGCTTATACCATCAGATGGTTTCCTATCACTAGCTTGACCACCTAACTCAGCTTGTCTAAGGTTTTTCCAGATTTAACATATAGTTTTTTTTTTAAGTTTATTTATTTATTTTGAGAGAGAGATAGAGAGAGAGAGCACATGAGTAGAGGAGAGGACAGAGAAAGAGGGAGAGAAAGAGAATGCCAAGCAGGCTCCACTTTGTTAGCACAGAGCTCAAAGCAGGGCTCAAACCCAAAACTGTGAGATCATGACCTGAGCCAAAAATCAAGAGCTGGATGCTTATCTGACTGAGTCACCCAAGTGCCACAGATTTAACACGATAGTCTTATGTCCCAGGAGCCCCTTCAGTCTTAGACAAACTGAAATAGTAGGTCATCTTGTCATTCTTTTGACCATAATTTTCTACCAGTCTTTGCCTTGTTCATGCTACTATAGCCACAGTGGCTTTCTGCTGTTTTTTAATGCATATCAACCCTGTTTCTGCCATAAGTGTTGAATAATTGAATGAATCTAATAAAAAGTAGAAAAGCAAAAAACAATAATTATGCTGACATGTTTTAAGAAAATAATACATATATATTTCTTTGTGGAAAATGAGAATTATTTCTGTGCTTTTAATATAGAGACATCTATCTTCTTTGCTAATTTGTATTAGAAGCCTGGTCCCAGTAGCCTTTGAGTTTTCAGCTACTGCTCTAAGCCATGATAAGAAGCTCAGGACATGAAGACTTGCTGCATTGGGTAGATTAACTTCAGGAATATATGAGGCCTAAGCTGTGCCTGGATTTCAGCTACTGAGCAGTTAACAGAAGCTGTTAATTGGCCAAGAGAGGATAGTTAGAAAGAGAAATAAATTTTCTGTTAGAAAACATGGCTCCTCGTCTTGGTTTTGCTACAGTCTAATTACATGGCCTTCAATGAGTCACATTCTCAGGCATTAGGCTTTTGGAATTTTGTCTTTGTTTTCATTTGTTTGGTCAGTTGGTTGGCTGTCGTCTAATCTGAAACAAGCAAATTCGATCATAAAGGTGTCTCTTAGATTCCAGTTCTACAATTTTTAAATGACTGATTCTCTTTTGCTTTTCCCCTTGAGCTACGCATTCATATTTTCCAGATACAACAGTAATAAGTGCACAGTCTCTGTGGAACTGATTTTTATGGATGCCACAAAGCCGAGAAAAATAATGCTGGCTACGTAGTGCCTCTCTCACCAAGCCTAGGTAGCATTTTTGGCATGATTTTTAAAGAGATATTCAGAGAGATGCAGACTGGTTAAAATTATTCATGTCATCAAGCTTCTAGCATTTCCTTGGGGCTCTGTTCCCTCGTCACTGTTGAGCAGTTTTTTGGATGGTAGGATAAAGTTTCCCTTGCTCAATTTCCTCCTATTTCTTTTCATTATTCCCTTTTAGATCAGATAGCATTCTCCTTCCCACCTTGGCGCTTACAGTTTTTAAAGATTTTGTAGTAATGTGCCATGCCCTAGTAGCTTTCTAAACTAATTTCAAACCCCTGGAGCTTCATGGAAATTCTGTTGCTTACATTTTTCCAGAGAGGTAGAATGCAAATCACGTTATTAATATTTCAAATCTAGTTTCATGATACCATATTTAAAATTCTATTTTTGTTTTAAATAGAATAAACTCCCTCATATATTCCATTTCTAAATGGCGAAAACACTGAGGAAACTGAAAAGTCATATCTCCTGCTGTGTCATTTTCACTACTGAATAGAAAGAAATTGTTACCTAGCTAGTTCATTGTTTGATGCTTCAGAAAACCTACCCCAACTTACATGTTTCTTTTTGTTTTTATTTCACATTATTCATACTCTCCTAATGTCCCCTTAACTATAAAGTGTCCTTATTTTTATGCTCCCTGAAATATAATTTCCCTTGCTATTTAATGCTAATGCATTCCTCTCTCTCCTTTAGGTACTTAGCTCTCCATTTTCTTGGGTATTTCGTTACATTTTACTCATTTTATAATTCTACCCATTCTTTTGAATGAGACTCACTTTTTCCTCTCCTCCCTGTGAAGAATAAATCATAATTGTCTGCTATCAGCCAACTTTATGAATTTATCTTGCCTGTTTTGGTTTTCAGGAAGACACAAAATTCTCAGTATTAATGTAGCATCTTTCATAACTCATTGTGTTCTTAAAATTATAATTTTATATAGTTATAAAATTATATGAGAGTAAATTATGCTTAGGCACCTGGGAGGCTCAGTTGGTTAAGCATCCAACTCTTGATTTTGGCTCCAGGTCAAGGTCTCACAGTTCCTGAGTTCAAGCCCCTCATTGGGCTCTGTGCTGACAGTGCAGTGCCTGCTTGGATTCTCCCTCTCTCTTTCTCTGCCCCTCTCTGCCCCTCTCTCTCTCTCTCTCTCTCTCAAAATAAATAAACTTAAAAAAAAGTAAACTACTCTCTTTCCTTGGAATTGCTAATCTGGTTACGGTGTGGCCCACCTACGAGTATCCTACCTCTGGGCCTCCTTTGGTGTTGTTGAGCGGCAGGGATCTTCAAATAGGCTTATGTTTCCATCAGCACCCTTTAGGGCCAGAGGTAGTTTTCAATGTATCTGGAATGTGATAAAACTTAATGAATGTTAGTTTCCCATCTATTCTGAACAGATATTGACATGCATTCTGCTTCCCAGAACTAACTGGTTTTGGTAGAATTATTGAAAGTATGTGCACTTAACAGGTCATAGGATAAATTTCTCATCCTGTGCCACTGTGTGTGATAACCAGTGATGTTCATTCTGTCTGTGTGCAGTGTAGTGAGCGAGGGAAGAAACACATACACAAATGATTAAAATTCAGTGAGAGAGCTGGTTCTAAAGGTATGAGTGGAGTGCAGTGAAATTACCAGAGATGAAATCGTAAATTCTATCTCGGAAATTCAAGATTTACAAAAGAAGCTAAGATTTGAGCATTGTAGTTTGCATTCCAGAGAGGAAGAACAGTATGCTATACCATCCTTCTTAAAGAGGGTTTGAGTGAAAGCATTTTCATAGGGTTGGGGACAGATGATGGCAGACTGATCCACTCCTTAGAAGAACAGTGACTGATGAAACTACAAATTTACATATGGGTGAAAATACGAAAGACTGTTATTCCAGTCACTGTTGATATATAACAAGTCACTGTAAACTTAATAGTGTAACACAACAACGTTTTTCAGGTTCCCATGCTCTGGGAGTTACAAATTTGGATAGAGCATTTTAGGAACAGCTTGGTTTGTTCACATGATATCTGGGGTCTCACTGAGAAGACTCAGTGGCTGAGGATGACTTGATGGCTGACGTCTGTAATCATCTAAAGTCTTCTTCATTCCCACTACTTGTGGTTGGTGCGAGCTGTGGCCGGGGACCTCAGCTCGAACCGCAAGTCACATTACACACGGCCTTTCCATGTGGCTGCTTGAACTTCCTTAATAGCTATTTTGATGGAAAAAAAAGATTTGAAGAAAAATGACAACTTGAGAAAATGTTTATAACATTCAACATATAGGAAAAGAAAAGAGGTATGCATAATTTTTAAAGTTTGTAAACTTTAGTTTAAACATAGTGAGAAGGTGAAGAACACCAAATAGAAACTAAAGAGCATAAAGGAAAGAAAAATTACAAAAGCATACTAGGTGCATGAAAAAGTATACAACTTCCCTGCCATGCAAAGAAATGCAAGTAACATAAAAATAAGATAGTTTCATCTTTACCTAACAGATTGGCAAAGATGAAAATTTGGAGGATGCTTCTATCAAGAATGTGGGGGGAAGGAAATTCAGGTTGCTTTTAGTGAGAAGACAAACTGACATAAATTTTCTGTAAATTGCATTACAATTTTAACTGTGCATAACCTTCAGCACAGCATTTTAAATCTAGAAATGTATCCTCTGGAAATTCTCAAGCAAGTGCAAACATGCACATAAAAGGTTATTCAAAATAGTATGGTTTATAATACTGAAAAATTACAATATTATAAACCTTCTAAAAGTTTAAGAAATTGGTTAGGTGGGAGAGAAAAGTATACATGCAGCTTTTAAGATAATTGTGTAGATTTCTGTTAATTGACACCATAAGATGTCCAAAATATGATAATGATCAAGATAGAAAATCAGCTTACAATTTTTGTTAAATTGTTGAGCTAATTTTTGTTAAATTGTTAATTAAAAAATTTAAATGAATAAAAAAATCCAAGAGGCAGGAGAAAGAAGACTTAACCAAGATTTGCGTAATTGGGAAAATGACTTAGTAATTTGTTGAACAATTACTGAGTGCATGTTTTGCTACAGGTGTTTTTTCTGGGTACCTGAATTAATGGCAAAGAAGAGAGTAGACAGACCACAACTTGAAAGCAGAGTGTGGGTATATCCTGGCAGGTTCTTGCCCTGTCCAACCCCTTAGGAATGCTGAGCATTACTAGAGGTCTTTTTTAGTGCTTTTTCTAAATTAATTATTTGTTTTTATTTTAATTGCAGTATAATTAACATACACTGGTTACATTATATTAGTTACAACTAATTCATCTAATTATACTCAACTAATGTACACTGGTATATTAGTTTCAGGTGTACAATATAGGTTTCAACAATTCCATACATTACCCGGAGCTTATCACAACAAGTGCACTCCTTAAACCCTTTCATCTACTTCACGCAACCCCTCACCAACCTCTAACCACCAGTTCTCTATATTTAAGAGTCTTTTTGGGTTGTCTCTCTTTTTCTTTGTGTCTTTTGTATCTTAAATTCCACATATGAGCAAGATCATATGGTATATGTCTTTCTCTGACTGACTTATACCACTTACATAATACCCTGTAGATCCATCCTTTTGGTTGCAAATGGCAAGATTTCATTTCTTTTTATGGCTGAGTAATTTCAATGGATATATATACTACGCCTTCTTTATCCATTCATCCATCCATGAACACTTGAGTTACTCCCATAATTTGACTATTGAAAACAATGCTGCAATATACATAAGAGTGCATGTATCTTTTCAAATTAGCGTTTTCATAGTCTTTGAGTAAATATCCAGTAGTGGAATTACTGTAGCATACAATAATTTTATTTTTAATTTTTTGCAAACCTCCCTACTGTTTTCCACAGTGGCTGCACCAGTTTGCATTCCCACCAACAGTGCACAAGGATTCCTTTCTTTCCACATCCTTGCCAACACTTGTTGATTTTTGTGTTTTTGATTTTAGCCATTCTGTCAGAGGTAAGGTAACATCTAATTGTGGTTTTGATTTGCATTTCCCTGATGATAAGTGATATTAAGCATCTTTTCATTTGCCTATTGACCTCTCTATGTCTTTTTTGGAGAAATGTCTATTCATATCTTCTGCCCATTTTTAAATTGGGTTATTTTGGTTATAGTGTCGAGTAATATAAATTCTTTATATATTTTCGATACAAACTTTTTATTGGATATGTCGTTTGCAAATATCTTCTCCCATACAGTAGGTTTTCTTTTTATTCTGTTGATTGTTTCCTTTGCTGTCCGGAAGCTTTTAACTTTGATACAGTCCCAATACTTTATTTTTGCTTTTGTTTCCCTTGCCTCAGGTGATATATCTAGAAAAAAGTTGCAATGACCCATGTCGGAGACATTTCTGCCTGTGCTCTCCTCTACAATGGTTATGGTTTCAGGGTTCACAGTTTGGTCTCTAATCCATTTCAGTTTAATTTTGTGTCCAGAGTAAGAAAGTGGCTCAGTTTCATTCTTTTGCATGTAGCTGCACAGTTTTCCCAGCATCATTTGTTGAAGAAACTTTTTTCCCCATTGCATATTCTTGCTTCCTTTGCAAAGATTAATTGGCCATATAATCATGGATATATTTCTGTGTTAGTACCATATTGTTTTTGATTACTACAACTTTGTAATATCTTGAAATCCAAGATTTTCATATCTGCAGCTTAGTTCTTTCTCAAGTTTGCTTTGGTTATTTGGGTCATTTGTGGTTTTCTACAAATTTTAGGATTATTTTTTCTAGTTCTTTGAAAAACACTGTTGGTATTTTTTTAATGTGTTTTTAAGTTTATTTTTGAGAAAGATAGAGAAACATGAGCAGGGGAAGGGCAGAGAGAGATGGAAACACAGAATCTGAAGCAGGCTCCAGGCTCTGAGTTGTAAGCACAGAGCCTGAAGTAGGGCTCGAACTCATGATCAGCGAGATCATGACCTGAGCCGAAGTGGGGCGCTGAACCGACTGAGCCACTCAGTAGCTCTGTAGGTATTTTGGTAGGGATTATATTAAATCTGTAGATTTCTTTGGGTAATGTTGACATTTTAACAATATTTGTTCTTCCAACCCACAAGCATGGAATGTCTTTCCATTTGTTTGTGTCATCTTCAATTTCTTTCATCAATGTTTTATACTTTTTGGAGTATGGGTCTTTCAACTACCTGGTTAAGTCTATTGCTAGGTGTTTTATTATTTTTGCTGTAATTGTAAATAGGACTGTTTTCTTAATTTCTCTTTCTGCTACTTCATTATCACTGTATAGAAATGCAATGGATTCTGTATATTGACTTTGTGTCCCACGACCTTACTGAATTGAATTCATTCATCAATTCTAGTAGTTTTGGTGGAGTCCTTAGGGTTTTCAGCATATAGTATCATATCATCTGCAAATACTGAAAGCTTTACTTCTTTACCAATTTGGATGCATTCTATTTCTTTTGTTGTCTCAGTGCTTTGGCTAGGACGTCTGGTACTATGTTGAATGAAAGTTTTGAGAGTGGACATCTTATCTTGTTCCTAATCTTAGGGGAAAAGTACTGTTTTTCACCATTGAATATGATGTTAGATGTGGGTTTTTAATATTTAACCTTTATTATGTTAAGGTAAGTTCACCCTGAACCTACTTAGTTGAGGGGTTTTATCATGAATGGATGCTGTGCTTCATCAAATGCTTTTTTTTTTTTTTTTGCATCTATTGAAATGATTGTATGGTTTTTATCCTTTCTCCTATTGATGTGATATATCACATGGATTGATTTGTGAACAATGAACCATCTTCGCATCCCAGGAATAAATCTTACTTGATCGTGATGAATTATTTTTTTAATGTGATGTCAGACTCATTTTGCCAATATTTTGTTGAGGAATTTTGCATCTATGTTCATCAGAGATAGTGACCTGTAGTTCTCTTTTTTTGTCATGTCTTTGTCTGGGCTGGGTATCATGCTGGCCTCACAGAATGAATTTGAAAGCTTTCCTCCCTCTTCTATTTTTTGGTATAGTTTGAGGAGAATAGGTACTCTTTTAAGTTTTTTTTTTTGTATTATTATTTTGAGAGGAAGAGAGAGAGAGAGAGTGCATGAGCAGGGTAGGGGCAGAGAGAGAGAGAGGGAGAGACACAATCCCAAACAGGCTCCACATTCAGTGTGGAGTCCAATGCAGGGCTCAATCTCACACCATGAGATCATGACCTGAGTTGAAATCAAGAGTCTGACCCTTAACCGACTGAGCCACCCAAAGTGCCTCTGAGGAGAATAGGTATTAACTCTTTAAACATTTGGTAGAATTCACCTGTGAAGCCATCTGGTCCTGGACTTTTATATGTTGGAAGTTTTTTGATTGATTCAATTTAATTGTAGGATATCAGTCTGCTCAAATTTTCTATTTCTTCCTCATTCAGTTTTGGGAGGTTATATGTTTCTAGGAATTTATCAGTTTCTTCTAGGTTGTCCAATTTGTTGGTATAGAGTTTTTCATAATATTCTCATAATCCTTTGTATTTCTGTGTTGTCAGTTGTTATTGCTCCTGTTTCATTTCTGATTTTGTTTCTTTGAGCCCTTTCTCTTTTTTCTTTGATGACTTTGCTTATGTTTTATCAATTTTGTAGAACTTTTCAGGAACCAGTCTCTGGTTCTTGATCTGCTCTATTGGTTTTTGTTTGTCTGTTGATGTTAGTTTCTATATCACTTCTTTCTGCTCTAATCTTTATTATTTCTTTCCTACTGTTGATTTGGGGTTTAGTTTTTTTTTTCTAGCTCCTAAAGGAGGGTTAGGATTAGGATTAGGCAGCTTTAGATTTTCTCGCTTCTTGAGGTATACCTGTATTGCTATAAACTTCCCTCTTAGAACTGCTTTTGCTGGATCCCAAAGATTTGGGGCTATTGTGTTTTCATTTCTATTTGTATTTCCTCATTTGCATGGAATGTAAAAATTGTATTCCAGGTATTTTTTAAATTTTCTCTTTGATTTCTTGGTTATGTCTTTCACTGTTTAGTAATATGTTATTTAACCTCCATGTATTTTTGTTCCCTCCACATTTTTTCTTATGATCGACTTCTAGTTTTATAGCATTCTGGTCATAAGAGATGCATGGTATGACTTCAATCTATTTGAATTTGTTGAGACTTGTTTTGTGACCTAATATGTGACCTATTCTGGAGAATGTTCCATGGACACCTAAAAAGAATGTGCATTCTGCTGTTTTAGGATGGAATGTTCTAAATATGTATGATAAGTCCATCTGGTCCAGTGTGTCATTCAAAACCACTGTTTCCTTGTTGGTTTTCTGTTTGGATGATCTATCCATTGACGTCAGTGGAGTGTTCACATCCTTACTCTTTTTTAGTTACTATCCATTACTTCCTTAAAGTTTGTTATTAGCTGCTTTATGTATTTAGGTGCTCCTATGTTGTGTGCATAAATACTTAAAATTATTATATTTTCTTATTAGATTGATCCCTTTATGATTATGTAGCGTTAGTCTTTGTCTCTTGTTATAGTCTTTGTTTTAATCCATTTTGTCAAATATAAATATTGCTACACCAGCTTTCTTTTCACTTCCATTTGCACGATAAATGCTTTTCCATGTTTTCATTTTCAATCTGCATATGTCTTTAGATCTTCAATGAGTCTCTCATAGGCAGCACATACATGGGTCTTGTTTTCTATCCATTCTGTCACTCTGTCTTTTGGTTGGAGCATTTAGTCCATTAACATTCAAAGTAATTACTCATAGCGTGTGGCCTTATGAAAAAGAGGTCCTGCAGTGCCCTGCAGCGTAATGCCCCATGCACCTGAACCACCTCTCAGATGTCTCCATGTGTGTTGCATGAATCCTATCATATAGGTTGTGCCGCATTTGCCTGCAGTCTAGTCACGTAATGACTTTTTTTGTCTGTTGTGGGCAGGATTTGGTCCCTATATTGTTAGCGGGCCAGTCTGGGGCTGCCTTGGACTTGACTTGAGTCAGATCAGGTATTTTCCAGAGCTGCAATAGTACCAAATTGCAGGGCGCTCTCCCTGGGTTGTCCCTTGAGAAGCTTTCATTGCTGGGAAGGGCCTATAGTCACACCAGATGTCTGCGCCCACCACTGCTAGGGCCACAGTCAAACTGGTATGTGTGGTTATCTGCCTCTCTCCCTGAGGGAGAAGTCACTTTGGACTGTCACTGGCTCTTCTTAGGGCTGCTTACACAATGTCAGACTTGTAATGCTGCTTTGATGGACTCTTGCCAAGAGTATGTTGGAGGGGGTTGGTCCACAGGAGAACACAGTGGGAGGGAATTCTACAGGAAGCTAGGGAGAGAGTACTTGTGCTGAGCTGGCTCTGGAAGGTGTTTGTGTATCTAGGCTGGGGAGGAAAGGGAAGGAAATGTTGCCCACCAGCTCTTTTGTTCTTAGTGACATCTAACAAAGATCCTTGCCTCTCCAATACGTGCTCTGATATTAGTAAATATATCTTCCTGTATACCCCGATGTGTTTTTCAAACTGCCACTTCTATGCTATATCTCAGCAGGACTATTCATTGTACTGTCCTTTTAAAGGAAGAAACTCAATTTTTATCATCTCTGGCTCTCTCAGAGCCAAGCTCACTGATTTTTAAGGTTCTAAGTGTTAAGCCCCACTGATTGTAAGAACTTGTGACATTAGGCCCCTCTGGTTTTCAAAGCCAACTATTATGGGGATTTGTCTTCCAAGTGCTTCCAAGTGTGGGTACCTTGTGTGGAGTCTGCTCCCCTTCCCTCTCTGTACCCACAGCATCCCTCCTTCCTGGAGAGAGTTCAGCATGTCAGTTTGACTGCATCTTTACCCTTCCTACTCATTTCAATGTGGCCTCTTCTAGATCTTTAGCTGTGAAGAGTGTGTTCTGTCAGTCTTCAGGTCATTTCCTGGGTATTTACACCAAAGTGGGTGTTATCTAGTTGTATCCATGGGACAAGGTGATCTTAGGATCCTCCTACTCTGCCAACTTCCCTGGATGTCTGAGGTCATGATTTTTAGCTCTTTGATGGGGATTCAGCGAATGGCCAGAGAAGGAAATGAGGAGTGCTTTAGGAATGGCAGGTAAGTCAGTTTACACATTGAACTATGAGCAGAATGTGTTGACTACAAAACTAACAGTTCCTAGGATTCAATGGAGTTTTTCTTATGGTTTTGAGAAGAGAGGCATTAAAAAAAAAAAAAAAAGCTGGGGTTTGTGTTGGCAGAGGATGGAAAAAGGATTTTGTGAAGGAATGTTGGTGATTTTGTGTGCTCTATAAAATAAATTTTAATAAATGCAAGTAAATAAAGATTTGTACTCTTTCCAAATTACTTCAAGTTCTCATGCCTGGCTTGTGAGAAATAGAACATATGAGTACCAGGGAGTGAACTGGGGAATCTCGACCTAACTGAAAAGTCAGAAGATTCCTTACTGAGATTATGACATCTAAACTCAAATGTAAAGCTGAGTATCCCAAAGAAGGCAGAAATCTCAGAGGAAAGGATCATTTTTAAGAGCGCCCAGGAAAAGCTGTAAAGTACCTTAAATCATGCAAAATAAATGCAGTCTGCTAATGAATTCAGAGATGTATCAGTGAGTTCTAGTAGAAGGAAACTGTGGTTTAGGAAGTGGGCAGGACATGCTATACACCTTAAGATGCAGATTTTAGAAATCAATTTGACAATAAATTATTTTTAAAAAGATGCAGATTTTAACATGGGAGTTTTCTTTTTTTTAATTTTTTTTAACGTTTATTTATTTTTGACAGACAGAGAGACAGTGCATGAGCAGGGGAAGGGCAGAGAGAGAGGGAGACACAGAATCTGAAGCAGGCTCCAGGCTCTGAGCCGTCAGCACAGAGCCTGACGCGGGGCTCGAACCCACAGACCGTGAGATCATGACCTGAGCCGAAGTCAGCCGCCCAACCGACTGAGCCAGCCAGGCGCCCCGGAGGCCTTTTTATTCCTAAAAGGGGAAGATGTGATTTCTAATTTTGTCTCTGCTTCTTTGGGGACAGGAACTTTAGTATATTGCTACTAAAGACATTTTCTTCATATATAACTGAGCAAGCTTACCCATACTTTCCACTTTCTTGGTATTTAGAGAGCTCAATTAATGTACTTCCGCCATCTTTGTTGTTGCTGTTGTTATTGCTACTCACTCTCTTGCTAGGAAGATGGGGCGATTTTCCTGACTAGAAGTATAAGAATAGTAACTAGACCTCCTCTACCCTCCTGGGTTCTCTTGAAGCCAGCCTCCTGCAGAGACCATCTGTCTTCCTTCACTCTATCATGCTGGAAGTGGTACAGGAGCCAGCTCTGGTGAGTGTGGTGAAATGAAGTCTACCCCAAGTCCAGTGCTTTCTGTAAATGGATGAAGTCACCCAAATCCTGGGAACCAGGTGGCAGGCCCATTTGGCTAATGGACCTAGAGCCACAATCTGCACCCTGGCCTCTAGCAGCGACAAAGGCGATGTTTTGCCTGACATATTTACTCATTTGTTTTATTCCTCAATCATTTAGTAATTACGTGGGAAAAAGAGATATTATATGTTGGTGGCCTCCTCAGAAACTGCAAGACATACTTTTTTTACAATCATAAGTATATACATATCACCTTTACTTGATAATAAAGCCTTCTGATTGGTTTGAGTTTTGCTATATGTTGTCATAATTTGGATGCCAAAGAGCCTCACACCATTCTTAAACAGTCCATAGTAATTTCTTAGAGAATCCAGAAGGTCAAACAGCAAAAAAAAAAATACAAAAAAATACAAAAAAAACCCAAAAAATAAACAAACAAAAAGACAGTGAAGATTGTTTTGGGAAGCTGGTAACTCCCATACATCACGAGAAGGAAGTAGATGTTCTATGTATATGTTCCCTTTCCTCTTATCCTTTTAGCCCTGAAATACCAAAAGTGTTGGCAAAATAAGTATTCTATATTATTCTTTTTAAAACTTTATTTTTTGACACGACTCAATAATACAACACATAGGGGTTAGGCAGTCAGGCCACCGTAAAAAAAACAAATATTTCTTCTAAATATCAGGACAGCAAATTAGAGGCATTATTACCTTTTTAATTCCCTGTATCTTAAGCATTAGTCATTCAAATAATGTCAAAATCTTTTATTAGTAATTCTATTAATTCCATTTGAATAGATCTTCATGTAATGAGCCACTGTGCACCCTTATTTTCTCCTTAAATAAAATAAGTTTAATGAAATAATTTTGTGTCAATTTAGATTGTATTGTCACTATTGTTAATGCTATCTTTTAATATTATATTCATTATGTGATCTGTTAATAAAATTCTGCTAAAGGCAATCCATTTGTTTCAGAGTTCATGAAAAACCGATATATTCTGTTGACAATTTGGCAGCAAGAGATCATTTAGCAAGGGACATACTTCTCACCATATGATGAAGCATGATCATTCTGCTCGAGTGGAATGGATGAGAGATTGTTCATTAATCCTACAAAAATGTATTAAGTACTTACCATGTGTCAAGTACTGTGCTACTTACTGGGGACACATTGTCTCTGGTTTAATGGACCCTATAAGAAAAATTATACAAATGATATACATTAATGGAGTGATCACACATATAATTATATAATGATAAATTATAAAAATATACAATAAATAAAAATGCATATTATGACCAGGGTTGTCAGGAAAATGTAGGAAAATTTGATAGATAGCTGAAATGAACTCTTTGCCCTACAGTTAAAAGTTTTTAGCCTCTAAAATTTACTTCTTGCCATAAAAAAGTGAATCAACATAGGAACTTGCAATTTTTATAATCAGCTCCTTCTTTAATTCATCCAAAGACAATTATATGAGAAAAACATTTTTTTTAATGTTAAAGGCATTATGATCCAGACATCTGGACACCAGAGCTGCATATGTGACCCTTCCTAAACTCCAATGGGAGCCTTAGGAAAATAACTTTGCCTCTGTGGGCCCCAGCTGCTTGTCTTGCAAAGCGAAGTATTGACCAGGTCATCTCAAGAACCACATCAATCTAAATTCTCTGATTTATAACTTAAGGGAAATATTCTCTATGACTGCACAATAAGTTTGTGCCTGTCATATAGAGATTACCTGTCATATAGAAGCTATAGGAATTTGATGTTAAGTGGATATACAGAACTGGATCCCTTTAGTACTTTATTAATATATTACTGTGTAGAACTACCACTTGACGTAAAAACAGCAGTTGTTCCCTGTTGTGAACATAGCATCTGATTTTCCTAGTATGTAGTTTGCTACAGGTGCATCTGTTCTCTAATGGAAGTTGGGGTGACACATACTAAATAATGACCAGCTCAATTATATTGATTTACGTATGAATAGTAGCCACCCCAGATTTTTCTCTTCCTCCAGAATAATGTAATAACCTGCTACACATACTTACAGAAACACTCCATTTCCTCAAAATACAAAAAACATTTGTAACCACCTATTTAATGTCTTTCTTCTCCACTAGACACAGTATCTTACTCACTGTTGTATCAGCTTTTGATGCATCAACAAACAACCAAACCGAGAATCTTAGAACAACAAATCTATTTCTTCTTCACAATTTTGTGTTGACTACAGCTTGGCCCAACTGCTTGGCTAAGCATAATTCTAGGCTGCTTGAGTTTACATCTCCACGTATTTCTCATTCTGAAACCAAGGTTGAAGAAACACTGACTTCATGCAGTATAGTTTAATGGAAAATGACAATAATGCAAGAAGAGGGGTGCCTAGGTGGCTCAGTTGGTTAAGCATCTGACTTTAGCTCAGGTCATGATCTTGTGGTCTACGGGTTTAAGCCCCGAGTTGGGCTGTGTGCTGACAGCTCAGAGCCTGGAGCCTGCTTCTGATTCTGTCTCCTCCTCTCTCTGTCCCTCCCCCGCTCATGCTCTGTCTCTCTCTCTTGTTCTCAAAAAACAAAACAGACCTTAAATTTTTTTTAAAAAAATGAACATAAATGCAAGAGGAAATAAACTCATGGTGTATTCCTAAGACTTAGTTAAGAATGGTCACACAGTCGCTTCTGCCCGCATTTTGCTGGTCAAAGCAATCACAGGGACAAGTGCAAAATCAATGAAATGGGGAAGTACACTTCCCCACATGATGTGGAGAGGAAGATGAATTAGTGAGCAGCAATAAAGTCTATAACAGCTGCCCTACACTTGCCACATTAGCACAGTCTACGGCACATAGTGGATGTTCAAACTTTTTGAGAAATTCATAAAATTTTATAACATGTCATCCATCCAAATAGTCTATATTCTTTTGTGTATTTCTATAATACAAATTACTTTTCCCTCCATGTGACAAACTTTAATATTTTAATTTTTCCAGATTCAGCATGGCCCAGGAAACAGTTTGTCATCATATCCTTCGTTCCAACTTCAGTGGCTTTCATACAGTCAGTGTTCAATAAGCACTTTTCTTTAGATCAACAAAAATAATAAATAAATAAATAAATAAATAAATAAATAAATAAATAAATAAATAAATAAAATGAGTCCATGAGCCAAATGCTAGATGTGGGATATATTTGTTTTTGAGGAGATTTTTTTGTTGTTCATTTACAACACAAGAAAGCTAAATTTCACTTCTAGTAAGTGGTGAATCCTAAGTTGTTCTAGCATTACTTTCTATATAAATCAAGAAAGTACTCCTTTTTGTGAACTCTATTTACATGTTATGGTATGCTACTTGGAATTAGTTTCGAAAGTTAAATACACCCCTATATTGAGATTATACAGGCACCATGGCAATGGTCTTAAAGACCAAATGAATTTCCACCCTTATACTTTAAGGATGATTGTCATCATCTTTAATTTATTGTTCACTATCTCACAGAGGTATCTTGTTTGGATGTATATTTGCCATTACTTTTCATTAAAAAATTTTTTTCATGTATCTATTTTACCCAAACCTCTGATATACATCATATGTAAGAAACAGTTTCTTTTGTTCAGGTTTTGCTATCTGCTTGAGTAGATACACTATGTTTCAATATAGCTAAGTAATATCTGTGAGTACTAAATAAGTAAAACATACCCACAGGGATTTAGATAAAGGAGATAAGGTCCTACAAGAATGATTAAGAAAATCTCATGGAAAAAATAATTTAATTGAACCTAAGAAAATGAGTAGGATTTCCATAAGTGAATTAGAAAGGGAGGATATTTTAAGGAGAAAGAATATAATAAATAAAAAAGCAAAAGGTATAATTCAGAAACATCAAGAAAGTTAGAGTTAAAGCTGTGTAGGGAGGGGGCGCCTGGATGGCTCAGTCGATTAAGCGTCCAACTTAGGCTCAGGTCATGATCTCATCGTCCGTGGGTTTGAGCCTCGTGTCAGGCTCTGTGCTGACAGCTCAGAGCCTGGATCCTGCTTCCGATTCTGTGTCTCCCTCTCCTTCTGCCCCTCCCCTGCTCACACTCTGTATCTCTCTCAAAAAGAAATAAACACTTAAAAAAAAAAAAGGCTGTGTAGGGAAATATCTAACGATAAGGCTGGAAAAATAGGTAGAGAAGAGATTGTGAATGAAGACATAAAATGATGAACTAAAGATTATCAATTTCATTTTGTAAGCATTGTAGAGCCAATGAAGTTCTTCAGGACGGAATGTATCACAATGAGTGTATATTTTTAGGATTATTAATTTGGCAACAATATAGACAATGGATTGGGGAGGAGTATCACAGAGGCAATTTAGGAGAATGTTTCCATCACTGAAGTATGAAGTAATCACACCTAAATGAAGGTGGATGTCTATAGTGTAAGAAAGGACAAAGTCAGATGTACTAGGACTGAAACAAAGAGCAGTACGGCATAGTTTCATTCATGTCCTTGGAATTCAGATCAGAGAATGCTGGGGCCAAAGTAATGAAAGAACATCAAGTTGGGCTTAGATCTAGAATTTGAAAATGGAAACAAAGTCAAGGGCAAGGGTTAGTTTTTCCTGAGATAAGCATGATTCCTAAAATATGAACGAATCCAAGAGATATACCTTACGGGCAGGCTATGAATATTATTAGCCAAAGTCCAAACTGAATAGGGCATCTCGATTGTGGATTTTAGAAGAGAGAGGCTATACATTCATTTTTTTAAAAAAACAGCCAATATTGGACAAAATTTATTAAATGAATAAATTAAACTAATATTGACTCTTCCGGCCCCAACTTAATTTTTCCCCTCACTGGAGAGTATGAAAAATTCAAAATAGTGTTTGTAGAGGCAATGGAATGGTAACGTTTGATGTTGCCACGCAGTACAGCCTGAATATAGACAGTCCGTGCACCTGAGCACTAGGCTTAGAAGCAGGAGGGACAAGATGATGGTAATTCACTTCGGTGAGATGAAACTTACACGGTTCATACTGAAGTTTCACTTCTGAATTCTAATCAAGTGAAGAATAATTTGTTTGGTCTTTGACAGCCAGTCATTTATTCTTCATCAAAGAAAGGCACATTCCATATTGTTAATGTTATTCAGATTAGGCAATCTTGAATTTTCCCATTATTACACTAGCAATTTTTTCTGTAGTAAGATTTCTAACATGAAGTAACTAACATGCCAATGAGCCTGTATACACAGAGAAACAGAGGGCAGAGTGCTGGGACCGTATAGGAGAAGGGGGGGGCGGTGGGAGCAGAGATAGAGAAAAAAAGAAGAGGAAGGGTGGAGGGAGGAAGGAGAAGGAGAGGAAGAAGAAAAGGAGGTGAAGGAGAAGAAAGGAAGAAGAATAAGGTGAAGGAGAAAAAGAGAGATGGGGAGAAAGAACTTTTTATTAGGTTAAGCTGAAATCATTAATGAAGATATAACAAAAGCACAATGCAAATATAAAGAAAATATATCTAAGATATAGTTCCTTCTCTGTATGATATTTTTAAAATGATAGTTTCATTGCTTATAGATTATGATTTCACCATGTAGAATATTATCAAGTGATGAATTTTTACATCTACAAGTATGTTCATTTGTTGTATGATTCATAGCCCCAAAATACAGAAGCCTGACTGCTATGTCACTGAGGGGAGATTTGAGATACATCACCGTGCCTTTGTTCCTTGAAAACTTGTCAGTAGATACTGAAAAAAAATCATATATGTTCTACTCGCCTCTAGGAACCAGGATACCAAAAATAAGATTTCTTCTTGTTTGTAAACCGAATTTTTTTCAGTGTAGAAGATCTAATGACACAAGAGTTCGGTGGCAAGAGAAACCATTTATTATTAATGATCACAGAACTATTAAAAAAATAAAATATAACAAGGACAGTAGGTTTCAAATGTGTGGCCGTCTACCAGATGTTTAATGCAGATGAAAGCAGCACAGTACATCTGCGGTCACCATCAACACATTTCCCCAAAATAAAACTTTCATTCACCTCTCAGTCTCTGCACATTCCCAACCTCCAAAACACTGTTTACTTGTAATCATTTCTACTATTTGGAGTCATTCCCTCAAGTTTCTAATTCTATAAGTCTCTTCCACTTTTATCTCTCTTTTGGTTTTGTTTTTCCCAAATTTGAGTAAGAGAGGCTATGTGTAAAAAAGAAAATTACAAAATGCACCAATTTCAATGCATTGCTTGTTGCTTTCTTGCTTCTCCACCCCAACTTTAAAGCTCACCAGCAGCATTATTCCTTAACAAATAGGAGATAACAGAAAAACATAATGAATATGAATTGTAAATCAAGGGAGAAAAATCTAATAAACTCTGCCCAGTTGAAACTGTCATCTCCTAAAACAGTCATGAGAGTCGGAATCTCCTGTGGAAATTTCTTAAAAATAAAGATTCTTTGGGATCTACTCCCACAGAGATTCTGATTCAATACATCTGGGGAAAGGCCAGAATTGTACATTTTTAACATGCTTTCCAGGTGAACTAGATGGATGGCCTTACGCATTCCCATAATAATTATAGAAATTGCAGATATAAATACTTCTCGGTCCTAATTTGACTAACAATAATTGATAGCGGGATTGATATTGATGGAACATAGGGAATAAAGGTACAGGTAATCATACGATTTACAGTACCTGAAACGACAACACAAAGCCAAAAATAGTCCTTGTTCTTTGACATTAGAATTTCGGATTTTCTAAAAAGTAAGAGAAAGATTGGATTGTGAGAGCTAAAAAAAAACCACATTCCTCTTAAGTTTCTGCCATATATACTAAAATATGGTAGGTCCTACTCATTTTCCCATTTCGGCCCACAACTGCATACTTTCCAGTTCTTTCACTATTTTTACCATCTTTTTCAAATCTAATTCCTTGGTAACCCTTACCTCCAGGTCTATAAGCTTCACTGTCTTCCCTAAATTCCAGCCCCAAAGTCCTTCGTTTTACCACGCCTATTGTCAACACCTTCAGATACATGACATTGTTGTCCACGCTACGTGTTTCACTAAATCCCTAAGCTAAGATGAACCCAATCGTGGCGTCTACGTCTCTCCCTCCACTGATCACCACTGAACAAAAGCTACACAGTCATGCATTCTGATGCTATTACAATATATGATTTTTCCCCTCAGCTGGCCTTTTAACCCCCAAACAATGCTCTTCTGATCAGTTCTGACTCTATTTCTCCACAGTAGCTATAATAAATCTTCATCAGTTTGTTTGAAGGCACTATTAGTTTTCCCAATGCAAAAAAATAAAATCCATCACACATGAGCTACTTGAACTTTCCATTGCACTACATGTAAATGCCCATGTCTCCATCTCTACCAAATACTTACACCTGTATCCACAGCTGTGTTTCTCCTTCCCCTATTCCCTCCTATCCCAGAAAAATAATTGCTTCTAAACAAAGGTAAAAGAGTTATCCTATCTTCCCCAAAATTTTGTCATTAATTTTATCTTTTTTATGATTATCCACTTTCTTCATTGTTCCTTTTTCTTAATATTTTCATGACTATCCCATATTTTTAACAGTGCTCACTGAATTTGCATTTCTCCCTAAAACAACCCTTCCTCATTCCCTTACCTTTTATTGGAACCCATAAAATGAGGAATTAAGCTATTTTTACATCTTCCATTCATTCTTTAGCTCTCTATATTCTGCCTTCCTACTCTCATTACTGCTCCCATCTTTTTACTCATGTTGATATAGCCAACATCAGCAATGACCTCTTCATTTACAAGTCCAGGGAATGCTTCTCATCACCTATCCCACTTAACTCTGGCACTGACATCTCTACTCTTTCCTAGAGTTGTGGGCATGGGCTTTGCAGTCAGACTATTTCCACCATTTACTAACTATGTGACCTCTCTGACCATACCTCTCTCCCCACATAAAAGGGAGATGATAGTAATATACACTTCATAAGGTGGTCATGAGAATTAAGTGAAAAATGTTATAAATACTTAACGACACAATGTCTGAGGAATAGTAATGTGTTGAGTAACTGGTAGACAGGGTGGTATTGATCCATGTGTTGTATAGTTGTTATTTATATTATTACTATTGTTATCGTAACTATTCTTTATGTCAAAATTTTTCCAAATGAACTCTTTCTCTTTCTTATGTTTGTTAAAATAAACAATTCTGGGCCCTTCCCCAAACCTAACAAATTGAACTCCTTGCAATATATCCCAATAATATGTATTTTAAGAAGTTCCTTGGGTGACTTTTCTGCTTATTGAAGTTGGAGATCTACTGTCCTGTTTCCTTCTATAAGTGGGGACCTTGGTATCAGACAGACTGGAGATCAAGTTTAAGGATAAAGATTTGAGTAAATTGCTTCTTTCCTAGCTTTAGTGTTCATGACTATAAATGTACCTTAGTACCATCAACTACATAGACTTGTTGAGAAGAGAAAATTTGATGGCATATATAAAGGGTCTAGGACACTACTCTTTATATAGACCACTCAACAAATAGTTATACTATATCCCATTTTCATCTGTCAAAGGGTGAAAATAGTATGAATGTGATACAGAGAGTAAATCCTCTCCCACCCTGTGTATGTACCCCCAAGATGTATCTGTGTAAGTCTTCTCTAATGACAGAGCTTTAGTTGCCTTATTTACTGGGAATTCCAGTAAGTGTGACAGTAAATTAGAAAGTAATAGAGCAGAGAAAAACTGTAAGTATGGCAGTAACTTAGAGCCAATAGACTAGGAAAAATGGAATGAAGTTAGAGTGTCAGGTATTATGAAATAAATTTAAAGTAAACTAGGCATTTTGGGAGGTAGGTCCCATCCAACAATGGATATTGTTCATGTGTTAAAATCTCCAGCACAATAAGCATTATGCTTGCTAATGCAGGAAATCCAAAGAGTTCCAGATTTGACCTCTCCCACCGGGACCTAACTAATATCTAATTGGCTTAAAAGACTAAAACACATGAAAAATAAGATGTAAATTTAAGCCATATTTTTCTATTGAATTAAGATATCATCAGCACTTACCATATATAAAGTCATATTATTTGCTAGAGGTGATTCAGTTGCTTACAACTACCTTACAAACAAGTAGTCAAGAATGATAATCTATACAGATGATATAATATAGATAATATAAGTGGGGTAATATGGAAACAGCACCTCTCAAGTTTCCATATTAGAATTTCTGTAATATGACCCTTTTTTTAAGTTTGTCTATTTTTGAGAGAGAGAGTGCAGGTGGAGGAGGGGCAGAGAGAGGAAGAGAGAGAGAGAGAGAGAGAGAGAAAGAGAGAGAATCCTAAGAAGGCCCCAAGTGAGCCTGACACAGGGCTCAATCCCACAAACCATGAGATCATGACCTGAGTCAAAATCAAGAGTCAGGTGCTTAACCAACTGAGCCACCCAGGTGCCCCTGTAGTACTACACTTTTAAATTCTTTCTCAGTTTCATTGTTCTGGGTTTGGGGGGAGGTCTTTGTACGATTAAGTATGAAACTAAGTGTATTGATTTCCCCTTTCAGTTGTGAAAGAGAAGAAAAATCATGGACTGCTCCATGGAGAAATCAGGAACTGAGATGGGACCTGAAATAAGGCTTAGATGCTTAAAAGAAGACAGGGCTGCACTCAGGCCAAGGAAACATCAGCAAAGGGACAGGGTTAAGAATGAATATGGCATGTCCATGGAATAACGAGAAGGCCAGTAGGACTTCAGCAGTTCCTAAAGTCATGTTACATGGACAGGATGTGAGTAGACATGGAGAAACTCAAAAGCCTGACAAGCAATATAGATTTGCTTCTATGGAAATAGGGTCATTTTTTAAAAATGATAACAAAACAAGGAATAATGTTATTCTGTTAGTCATGTCTATTCACTCAACAACTGGCCACTGGCAGTTAACATAGTCAAAGCCAATGCTAGGCATCGCAGGAAATAAAATTGAATAAGACATAGTACACTGCTCCCCATGCCACTGAAAAATTAGGACATAAGATAATGACAAAAATAATTATAATCACAGCAGAATATAAATGCTACCAGATTGATACATGATATTACTGTGAGAGGAAGTAGGCAGTTTAATGAATAGCAGTAACTCATGATATTTGAACGGGACCTTGAAGGATAGGTGTTATATAGGTAAAGAAAGAAGAGAGGACTTCTGGGAGGAAAATTGTATGAGCAGAAGCTGCTCATTTCAACAAGCATCGCCTGCCCACTGTGTTCCAGGTCCTGGATTGACACTGGGGTATAAAGTAGCCCCATAACCTCTGCTCTTAATTGCATAACACAGGCGAGCAGAGCACTTGTTCTCAGGGACATTTGGGGAGTTCCATTCAGGCAAAGCCTTTATATATGAGGAAGTAATGGAATGAAACTGGGAAGACAAATTGAACCAATACATTAAGGAAAGTCTTAAAGGCCATGTTATGGTTGTATTGGAAATCTGTTGCTATGGTTTTTACCAGGGGAGGGAAATTATGAGAATTGTATTGTGGGCAGTCTAAGCTTGGAGAAATGCATAGAATAGATTTTAAAGGAAGAGATTTTAAAACCAGGAGGTTAATATTACACTAATAAAGTATGGAGTGATAATAGCCTGGGAGAGCTGGTGACAGCAGAGTGTACCAAGAACATGTTAATGCTCTAGTCATTTGCTAAGAGTTTACGTGAATCATCTCACAAAATCCCTGTTACTGGGGCTGCGTTACTCCCTATTGACAGACGAGTAAACTGAGCACAAAGACATGACAGAATATGCCCATGTTCCACAAATTCTAAATGATGAACCAGAGGCAATCTCCAGAAATTGTACTTTTTAACCACTGGCTATGGAGTCAAAAACAGATCTAATTCTGGACTTACATGTCGAAGTAAAAAATAGCTCAATTAACAAATACAAGGAGGTTTAAATACTTTTTTTACTGAAAAACTTTACCAGCTTAAAAAAAAAGGTTGTATCATTCCCTTCCTAAATCAGACTCACTGAAAGTTTTAGTGGTTTTCAAATTCAATAATAGAATTTTAATAGCAGAATATATCTCAGAGAGTATTTACTCCAACCTCACAACTTTACAGAAAAGGGAATTGAGACCAAGATTAAGGGAATTGCCCAAAGTCAAAAAGCTAGCTAGAGATCAAACACAGATCAAAACCCATACCTCCTGTTTCTGGCCTACTATAATACAGTACCCTGACGTTATCATATAGAAAAGAATAAAGCTCTTCTGTTATGTTTTTCATAGCAAATATATGGACGATCCCAACACTGAGTCATAAAGGGAGGGTAGATTTTACTATAAATTCCAGAAATATATATAATTGATAGCATAACCACTTACTCAAAATCACCACAGTAAATTGTATTAACAATTAAGCCCATTTTTCATTTTAATGGTTTTAACAGATTAAACTTATCTACCACAGTGGATTTTCAGGCACTGATGTCAAGTAGGTCCACTTCCTTATCATAACAAATATTTAGTGAGCAAATAAATAAAAATCCATATGCTACTTGTTAAAAGAAACGCCAGGATTTGTTGGTGGTGTTGGTGTTGTTTTGGGTGGGTTTTATTGGGGGGAAGGGGACAGGGTGAGAAGGTGGAGGGAACCAGAAGGTGTCCAAGTTTGAAATACATTGCTGTCTTGAGTGTACATCCTTCCAGAAGAACTCTGACTTCCTTTTTTTTTTTTTTTGGCTCATTACCAGGTGTTTCCCTTTGCAGCACCAGAGCTGAACATGGAGAGTTAAAGCATGGCCATACCAATTTGCTCTCATTTATTTTGAACTATTGCCAGACTCAGAGAAAAAGAACAAAAGGAAGCATAGCCTTTTCATGTCTTTTTAAATTGAATGGTCTTCTATGAAATATCTTCCTACTATTAAGCATGTTAGAGAATGTCCTACATTGATGTAGGACCAAAATACCTCAGAGAACTCTGTGAGTTCAAGGCTAATGGAATGTGCCAAGAGGGCTACCATACAAGCAGAGAGACCACACTGGGAGACTCCGAGAGTAACGGTATAGGTTTCTCTGTCAGGAACAAGACAAGCCCAAATAACAACTGGAAATATCTGTCAGTTATGTCCCTACGGTCCTCCCTAGCCACAGGTTAGAAAAAGAAAAAGAAAAGGAGTTCGAAGTAAGAAGAAAATAAAAACCAGGAAGGTTGTAAGGAAAAGCTTGATTCACTTCGAATTCATTGGATGAGCAGTTGATTAAAGATAAACGCCTAAATAACACAGAGTTCATGTCCCTGGATAGAATAAGAAAGAAAAAGAGAAAAGAAGCACACATTGAAGTGGGGTGGGATAAAGGGGGGAAAAGAGAGGAAAGCAAATAAAAATTTAAAAAGCAAAGGGAGAAAAGAAAGAAAATGAAAAAAATTAAGCTGACAGGAAGGAGCATATGAAATGCAGCTGTAATGCTCATTTGCTCTTCTTTTAAAATGTAAATTTCTTCTGATTTTGAAGTCAAGGTCTTGATATTTTCCTGTGGAAATATAGCCATGTACACTTTAAATAGTCTCTTCTACAAAAGAGAGAAAATTAGAAGAGATAATGTAGTTTTACTGTAAGGAATTAAGAAATAGTCCAAAAAAACCTAAAGGCATTTTGGCGTAAGTTGTCTGCAGTAGACAACAGCTTTAAAAACCTCCAAATTTCCTACCCTGATGCGGCACAAAGAGAGCCTGGGACTTGGTTGCCTGGCAACCGCGCTCTTCACAGGCAGCTGGAGTAAAAGGAACCGCCTGGTGCCAAATGACCTTTCACCTGCTTCGTTAAAGGGAAATCAAAGTGAAAGCGTCACTTCGCAAGGGCCGAAGCGCCCCTTGGGAAACAGAGGCTAAAGAAACCCTCCTCTAGCTTCATTTTCTTTGGGGAGTCATTTGATGGGGGGTTTTCTAATGCTTCAGTAATCAGGGGTCTCCTCCTCTGGGTACCACCCCGCATATAACAGGCGGTAAGCTTGGAGCTCTGATGGTGTATACAAGGCAAAGCAATTGTCTTAAACATTTTGCTCCAAACTGATAAACTACAAAATTAGGAAAAAGGCTTGTAACTCCTTTCGTGAACATCTCCTGTCTTCATTAGATTTGCTTCCTGATAATACTAAGACTCGTAAAGTTTATTCGTGATGAAAAGAGACTTAGAAATAGCTACACAAATATTCTGGTTTTCCTTACACACCTGGTGACTGAATTTATTTTAGAAACTTACGTGGCTGGCTATTTTAGTGGAAATGTGAAAAGGGCCTGGAGGCGATTTCATATAAAGAGTAAAGTGTTCTTTCCAAGAGAATTCATACATCCATTCCTAAAATGTATTCTACTATACACCTTTGTCTATGGAAATTTTAGAATTTGCTAGAAAATACAATTTTGTAATGGAAGCTTAATGAGTGAATCCCATTTAGTCCAGCTCTTTTGCAATCAAAGAGTAAAATGGGAGTGAAAACTGGGCAACTAGCTATGTAGTAGTCAGAAACTAAGCGCTGAAGATAGTGGTGGCTTCTGGCACCCACTCCTGTCATTCAGCACCACACTGGTTCTCTAACTTGAGCAGCACAGATGTAACTAATGTATGTAGTTTGCATTTGGATTTTTTCTTCAAGAAACTTTTTTTAAGTGGGGGGAGAGAACATAGGGGAGTGAGGGAGAGAATCTTCAAGAGCCCCCCCAACCAGCATGGACCGCCATGCGGGATTTGAGCTCATGAATCGTGAGATCATAACCTGAGCTGAAATCAATAATTGAACACTCAACCTACAGAGCCACCAAGGCACCCCCAGATAACTTCTGAATATAAAACATGAAAGTATAATGCTAAACTTTTCAGGTTATTCAAATTATATGTATTTATTGCAGTTTTATTCACTACCAGTATAAAGTATAATTACTTTTTATACCTTTTATAGCACTTATTCACTCTTGTTCCCTTATTTTATCGTACTTTACTAAAATATGCTTTTTTATGTTAAAAACTCTGTGTGTGTCTGTGTGTGTGTGTGTTGCATAAGCCACCGCCCTACTCCACCCCCGGAGTTGAGGAGGAAATGGATTTTTATTCTCCACATGACTTCTCATGTCAGTAGCTATAGAATCACCCAGAAGACTTTGGTCAATGAAGGTGAAGAGGTGTTGAGCAGCTAAAATGAAAAAGAACAGCTTATAAGCACTCCTAATACCTCTCCCAGAGGTCAAATCAATTACTAAAGACTGGAATGAAACTAGAAAGGAGTATAATTTTGCTCCAAGTTGAAGATACATCTGACCCAAAGTTTATGGCTTTCGCCCTCTCAAGAGTGGCTATAAGAATATTAGCTGACATTATTACTCACCTAACCTTAAAAGTAAAAATTCCCAGAAACTTTATTATGTCATAAAATGTGAAATATTTGGTCAACTAGAGACTCTTAAGTAATCATATGTTTAAGTAGAAGATTATTTTCTCTTCCAGGATGGCTATAAAATGTTTTTTTTTAAATAATCAATTGTAGCCTTTTAACAAGTCTTAATTTACCCTGTTAAAATGGAAGACAACCTTGTTTTCCTTAATTTTAAAAACTTGGCACCATAATTCCTTTGCAGAAAATTTGGGGTAGAAGGTAAGACCCTGAGGCCATAAGTTAGCACATAGGTTCTTAACCTTGGCTATATGTTAGGGCCACCTGGGGAACTTTTCAAAAATGCTGATTCCTTACTCACACCTTGCTCCTCATCAAGGCTGTGATGCTGATTCCACATCTCTGTCAATTCTGTATGAAATAGCATTAGTATGTGTCCATGAACTTCTAAGTTAATTTATATTTAAAGTTTAAAAGGTGTCATTTTCTGGGAGTTGGACGTTAGGAGACTAGTTACACTATTGCGGAAAAAAATGAGCACAGCGTTTAATGTTATTTATGCCTAGTTGCTTGCCTGACATCTGGGTCTCTCTAGACTTGTGCTCATTTAACCTTCCATTCTAATGTTGTATCTCAATATTAATGTCCAAAAAGTGTTAAGGAGACAATTAATGCTAAAAAATATTGTAAATTATCTACAAGTGTAAGTAGTAAGTAAATGTTAGCTCTTAGTGATAGCATCCAACCAGGTTACACTTTGAGAATGGGGAGCCATATTGCCTATACTGTAACTGTACAACTTTGAGTACACATACAGTTTACTTTCTAGAAAAAAAAAATAAGCTGAGGTATTTTTTCCATAAAATCATATACCTATTTCCTTAATGTGTAGTGTTATTTTCTAATAGAATTTTTAGGGTATGTGTAATATTACACCATCCCATGAAAGAATTAGAATGATCTATGTTTTTAATAATTCTCTACCTCTAACATTATTGATGAAAAACTATTTGTATATAAGAATTATGACATACCTTTTGTCATTTGCAACCACACTCCCTTTACAATAATCTGTAAATTTCCTTTATGTACTTAATAATAAAGTAAATTCTATGTTACAAGTACTCCCCTAACTTACAGCTTCAAGCTGAAAAGTTGGTGCGATTGCTACCTAGCAATGAGAGATACACTGGATTTTCATTTACTAAAGTTCTATTTGTTGGCAACAAACTGTCCTTCTGACCTTTGTCCTTGACTGTTAGGTTTCCTAGTTTCAAGAAATAAAAATCAGTTCTGTCTAGTCTAGTTTAGGCAGAAGTGGGTCTTACTGGAAAGACGTAGGATATTAAGAATTGTTAGGAAAACTAGATATTGGACTCCCTAGATGGGCAGGGACCAAGCAGACAGGCAGAAGAGCATCAGGTTACGTCACTCTGTAAAACCAGTCTGTTCAGAAAGCAGCCCTTAGCTCCACTGCCCTTACAACCAGCAGATACTGTCACTAGAAACTACTGGAGAAACCACTGGATGCCATTGCAGTCATTGTTGTAGAATTCAACTGGTAATATTTTCTCAACTGTCCCTCCATCTTTGTATTTACTACTTTGGAGTCAATATCCCAGGCAGAAGCATTCTATCTGCTGAGCTAATGTCACCTACCTTATATGCCTACTGATAACATAAATGCCAGGGGTAGAGGAAAGGAGTTTGTCATCCTTTGGCTTCTGTACTGGGAGCTGGGGCTCTGGATCCAACCAAGATTCTAGGAATGAGATATTGCTTAAAATACAAACGGGGTTTGGAAAATGGACAGCCGAAAAGGGGGAAACAAGTTTTTACCACATTTCCCAAGGACTACACATGTGAAGAGAATCGTATCTCTATGACAATGGAGGTTGAGATAGGTTACGTGATGGTGAATTTGTAGAATCAACTTCAAATATGAAGCACACACAAAATTACCATTAGTTACTTTTGGGTGACTGACTCTGGGATTAGGCACAAGTTTTTTGTTACTATTTTAATAACTGTTGCCAACATAGGTCATGGAAGCAGATAACCTGGAGCCTTACATACAAGCAATAAATACAGTTCCCAACATGGTATGATTTAATGGGCAAAAGATTTGATGCCTGATATTGGACATTATTTATGGTGAATAAAGATAAATATTCAACATACCAATATTTGCGTGATGTGAGAAAAGCACTGGTTAGATGAAATTTTGTAGTTTTAATTGATTATATTAGAAAATAAGTAAGACTTGAAATCAGATACTTAAGAGTCCATGTTAGGAATCCAGTAAAATGTGAGCAAACTAAAACAAAAGCAAGTAGGACAAAGAAAATAAAGAAGACTGCAAGATAGAAAACAAATTATTAACAAAACCGCAAGCTGGTTCCTTGAAAATATCCATCAATCTAACTCATCTTTTTAACAGAACCTAAAATGAGACAAAACCATCTCAATAGATGCAGAAAATATTTTATAAAAGTCAACACTCATTCATGATTTTTTCAAAATCATTTATATTATTAGTGATATTAATAAATGGAACTAACAAATAACAAAGGAAATACATAATAAGCCACATTAAAAAAGTGCTTAACATCATAAGTTACCAAGAAAATTCAATTTAAAATTACAATGACTTAACACTGTACACATTCACTGGAATAACCAAAATTTTAAAGACCGAACATACTAATGCTGGTAAGGATATAGAAAGACTGGAACTCTCACATATGTGGTCAGAATGTGAAAAGATAAAGCCACTGAGGAAAAGAGTTTGTCAGTTTCATGTAAAGTGAAACACATTCTTACCACATGACCCAGCAAGTCCACTCCTATGTATTTAACTGTGAGAAATGAAAACATATGTCCACACAAAGACTCGGACACAATGTTCATAGAAGTCTTATTCATAATAGCCTAACACTGGAAACAATTCAATGTCCATCAATAAAAGAAGGGATAAACTGGTATTTTATACAATGATACATTACTAAGCAATAAAAAGGTATGGGGTACTGACATATGCAACAACGTGTGAATCTCAAAAGCATTTTACTTCTGGTGCCTGGGTGGCTCAGTCAGTTCAAGCATCCGATTCTGGATTTCAGCTCAGGTCATATCTAGCATTTCATGGATTTGAGCCCCACGTCAGGCTCCACACTGGCAGTGCAGAGACTGCTTGGGACTCTCTCTCTCTCCCCCCTCTCTCTCTGCCCCTTCCTTGCTCTCTCCCTCTCCCTCTCATTTTCTCTCCCTCTATCTCTCTCTCTTTTTTTAAAATTTTTAATGTTTATTTTTGAGAGAGAGAGCAAATAGGAGAGGGGCAGAGAGAGAGAGGGAGACATAGAATCTGAAGCAGGCTCCAGGCTCTTGAGCTGTCAGCACAAAGCCCGACATGGGGCTCGAACTCACAAACTGCGAGATCACAATCTGAACCAAAGTCAGACACTTAACTGACTGAGCCACCCAGGCGCCCCTCTCTCTTTCTACACACACACAGACACACACACACACACACAATTACATTAATGTGAATTTTTAAAAAGGCAAAAAGCTATCTAAGGTGAAGAAAATTAGAAGAGTGGTTTTCTAGGGGTTGGAGAGAGTTTGTTAGCCAGGAAGAGGAATTAGAGAACATTTTTGGTAAGGATTATGTTCTACATCTTGTTATGGATTGGGCTACATGGGCATACTGTTTTCTCAGACTTCATTGAATTGTATCTTTATGATTTATATACTTCAATTTATTCAATTTACCTCAAACAGAAAACTTAGCAAATATTAAACTCTAATTAGTAGGTTTCCTTTGTGGCTTATCAATTCTGAAATTCTCTTTTGTGTATTCTAGTCTTGAGCAAGCGAATAAATATATTGAAGATAAATGGAAGAAGTTTTCACACACACACACACACACACACACACACGTATATTTTCTATTCACTGAGAAGGCAGAGGCGTAAAGACACACCAGGAGCAATGGCATGCCTACTTTCCAGGTCTTGTTTTCTAAATGTATTCTCCACTAAATGGAACCAGAATTCCTAGAATTAGATGATACCAGTGCTAAGACATGAAAAGTACAAGATAAGCCTGGAACCTCTCGTTGTGACAGAAAGTAAGGAAGTAAAGAATAAGGGAACAGGTCAAATGAACACAAGAGTCAACTCAGAAAGACTCCCACTGGCCAAACCTGAGACTATTTGACCACTAAAATAAATACTGATCGTAATGGATTATAACCTGGTGAGTAAAATAAGAATCCATGACTCCATATTGACATAAATACATGGATGAGTAAAAAAATAAATGCAAGAAAAAGGAAATGCACTTTTTATGGTAGAATGCAGACAAATAAATAAAGAAAAAATGATGGAGTTAGAAAACCATAAATGGACATCAAATCTAGTAGATAAAAGTTTAATGAACAGGATATTTACATAGTCTCAAAGTATCTCTTCACAAGTTACCTGTTAATTAGGAAGGGAACATAGTGACTTTACCTTGCAGGATGGTAGACATCACTTTACCTAAGTGATCAAAGCTAATATCATGAACATTAATGCAGTTTGAATCAGGTGCCCTGATTCGATTTATTGAGAAGGCTAAAAAAACACTTTAGTGGAATTTCAGACAAAAATGCATACATGAAACTAATAATGATGAAACATCATATAAACTCAAGTTGAGGCATATTTTAAAAGATAACTAATCTGTAACCCTTCAAAAATTAAGACCAAAAACATTAAGTATGGATGATAATTAAAAGATACCAAAGAGACATAGAAATTACATAAATGTAAGTCATGCTCCTGGTTTGGATCTTGAATAGGGAAAAAAGTAAGGAAATGTCCTCATTTTGATAACTATGTTGTCAATGTAAGAGAAAGAACATGCTCTTAGGAAACACACAGTGAATTATCTAATAGCAAAATTTGTGACCTCTTTGATTAACTTACAAATGATTCAGAAAAAAAAAAAAGAACAATATACAAGTATATAAAAGGGAAAGCAAACAGGACAAAATGTAAATAACTGAATCTGGGTATAGGTTATGGGGGTATTTCTAGTTCTTTATACTATTCCTGAAACATGTCTGTAAGTTTGAAAGTATATCAAAATAGAAAGTTACTAGATAGATAGATAGATAGATAGATAGATAGATAGATAGATGTCAGGAACTTGCTCCTCCACCACCAACCCCCTCCCCCCAAAAAGCTGTTACATGGTAGATTGTGAGTCAAAAAAAGAATAGTACAAAATTCCAGTGTTCCTAGCTCCAGGGTCTTTGGAGGGTAGTTCCTAAACATAGGAGGTAAGAAAGGTCCTCTTTTGCCCTACTAGAAAAAGTCCCTGAAGGTAATTCTTACCTTTATCTCAAGTCTGGTTCCCTTTTATTCGATTGTAAGAATAGGACTAAGGAAGCAAGAATCAGGCTAATTATTCTTTTGCCTTGGGGAAAAAAAATCTTTTATTGTCAGTGGAAGATTTTTGATACATTTTTTATGAATGATAAAGAAAACTTTTTCTAAAGTAGCTGGATATTTGTAACCCTACGGCTATGCTGAAAACTCGAAATGCACACAGCAGTTTGAGCACCGTCTGTCATTAACTGTGTGAGGTTTAAGCATTCTGTTTCGTGAGATCAAGATTCTTTTTGTTTGAGGAAAGAAAGAACTGAGTTTGTTGGGAGTGAGATCGCAGGACATTTGCATCCTTTTCCTTGCCAGACCATTTCTTTTATTCATTTGTATCTTGTAGTCGAAAATCTTTATGTCATAAGGTACAACAGCATAGTTTTCACTCACTAATGAACACTGATTAGAATTCAACCCTTGTAGGTGATATTTATGACAAAGTCATGTTGGAAGAGATGTGTATCTTTCAGATATGCCCTCAGGAACTCAGAAAAAATCCATAGTAAAAACTTATCCATTCTTTTCCAAATTTGGAATAGTTATTGGAAGTGAAATTTCCTGTCATTCAACTAGATATAAAATGCTTAATATATAAACTTATCATCAGAACACATACACACAGAGCCTTGCCATTAGCTCAGGCTAATACGCAGTGGGACAAAAGATACTCCATCATGTAGGTCTATTTTCTTATTGTTGCTTAAAGTATTTTAAGATAAAGCATAGTTAATTCTCACTGGAATAAAAATTTGTATTGGACATATTATAATTATATTATTCTTTATTATCTTTCTGATCCTCAGTTTCCTCATCTGTAAGATGAAAATTAGAAATATTAAATGAAATAACATATGTAAAGTACTTAGTACAATGTTCGGCACATTATAATTACTCAATAAATAGTATCCATATATATAAATTATTTAAAATTAGACCGCTTCAAGTTAAGACTACTATGTTGAATATATGTTTATGAGCTCTACAGGCAAGAAACTAGAGATCTCAGAAAAAGTTTAGCTCATATAGCAGCAAAAACATATTGGTAGATAGAACCCCAGGCTAATGGCATGCCTGGGGGGTGTTGATGAAAAATGTGCTAGTTTCCACCACTTTGGAAACACAGCAAGGCAAAGGATTTGGAAGCATTTGATACGGAGGAAGGCAGAAAATTACAGAGGAAAAAAATAAAAGGTGTGGGGCAGGGGCGAAGGAGGGATACAGAAAGTAAGTTGAAAGTCTATGCTCGCCACCTTCAGTTTTCCTCTTCGGCTTACATACACTGAAACAAGTGGTCAGGGACCCTATCCCCAGGAGCAGAAAGGTTTAGGGATAGAGGTTCAGTCACTGATAATATTGAATAGATAGAGATAAAATCAGTGGAATGTGAGGCACATGGTAAAGCAAAGATGAGGTACATAATTGAAAATATGAGTAATTATTGACCCAAAGTAAACACGACAGGCTCATCCCAAGATCTCTGCCCCTCCCTACACGGTTGATTAAAAACCAGTGGTCAGACCTCATGTAGAAGAATGGAGAATTTTTTTCTAGAGAAAGTAAAAAATTCCAGAGATTGGCCTCTTAGCATGGGTATTTGAGGCCAGAGTGACTGACCATCAATCAGACCAATTTCACAAAAGTGAGGGATACTCGTTGCAAGCACGAAAGATCACAGAGCTTCCAATCCAAAACTGAAGGCCTGTTGCTAAGTAGGAATAGTCGTCAAGGATCGGGACACATGTGCAGAAAATCTCCAGAATATAAGAGAGAGAGAGACTGAATAAGAAAGCCATGAAAAGCAATCCAGAAGAGAGATAATGCACAAAATGCAAGAATATTTCAAAATTGAAACCAAACTGCAAATTAATGCAATAAAAATGGATGACTCTTAGAAGGAAGAACTAAAATAACATAGTTGAAACAAAAATTTCCCCAGAAGTCTGTAGTAAATAAAATGTCAAGAAGGAAAATATGATAGACAACCTAAGAATTAAGAACATCAAATCAAGAGCTCAAAAACTAATTACTATGAATTTCATAAAGAGAATAGAAGGGAGTCATGGGGATACAAATATTTTTTAAAAGCAGACTCTTCTAAAACTAAAAAATGTACATTTATAGATTAAAAGAACCCAAAAATTTACCAGCACAATTAATTTTTAAATATCTAAAACAAGGCATATTCATGACATTTTAGAATACCATATTAAAGAGAAAAACCTAAACAATTAACAATAATGATAATAATAATTTTAAAAAGAAATCACATCCAAAGCTTGGGAATCAGAATTACATCAAGCTTTTCAAAAACAGCATCTGAAAATTCAGAAAGAAAGAAATTTTCAAACTAGAATTTTTTCATTCAAGAGTAAGTAGAATAAAGACATGTTTATGTATTCAAAGATTCACAAAATTGTCCTTCCTTTCTTAGGTAGCTGTTGGAAAGGAGTGCAAAATGGAAAAATTAGTTCTACACAGCCATTAGTGCCAGAATTTGACAAATAAACTGTTCTCTTATAACATAAATTCTAACTCATCTGTGATATTAAGGGAGAAATGATGAATCAAGACAAAATTGTAAGTATATTATTTAAAATTATAAGGTAATCAATATAAACAATAATAATAAACTTATTATAAAGTAATAACTTACATTGAAAGGAAAAGGAGGGTAGTATAAGTGAAACAAATTTTTTTATTTATCAGAGAAAGTTAATATAATGTTTTAAATTGATACTCAAAAGTTGTTTCATAAACGTATCTTCGTCTGCCTGTAATTGGAGTTTGGGTCTATAATGACATGCCTAAAGAAACTGCCCATTCTCCCATCATCCTATGGAAACCAAGTCCTAAGAGAAGATGAGCAGATCAAAAGATATTTTTTTAAATTACAGTAAATTGTCATAAAGTGGCCATAGGCACCATGACTTAAGCACTGGGAACAAGTTGTGGTTCCAGGAGCACCAGAAACCTGAACTTGAAGTGGGTCACAAGGATCTCTGACTGCCTAAAGCTGGCAAATTCATCTCAAGCAAGATATGGAAGAGAATACAGTCTGCCTTATGGCTGTACATATTTGTAAACAAAGCAGAACAATTAGAATAAGTATTGAGAAAACACTAATACTTCAAGCCTATAACACTAAGTATGGTTCAGCTCTAACCCTTGGGTAGGTCGAGGAGAGCATCAGCAGGAAAATCTCAGCCACCCCTTTCTCTCCAGGAGGCACAGATCAGTACCTAGAGCAAAGGATAGCAGAGATTCTGATCCTGACTATAGGCTCCACTCACACTGGAGCCAAATCTCTTTTGGAAAATTTGAGAGATATAAAAAGTAGGGCGTGTTGAGAGGCTACCAGTCATTCTGATGAAGCTATTCATTCACTGGAAGTAGATACAAACTGCTAAAGCAAGTCTTCCTGGAAAAACTTCTCATTCAAAAGACCTAATGGGAATTTATATCTGAGATCTAAGATTATCACTCACCAGATTCCTGAAACAGTTCTCTCAACAGTCCCTGATGGAATTGTGAGAATTCTCTCGGCCCCAAGTTGGATGACAACTGTAGAAAGCTCTTTGTGATTATCAGCTGAGCCACAGATGTCTGCAGAAACATGTTTTTTTTCTGAGTGACATACACTGCAAACTCCGTGCTTTGTGAGTGAGAGGCATCTCAGTGGGACAGCTGCGGTAAGTGGCGTCGCGGTGTACTTTCTTCAGATTATGTTACACACACACCCCACTCACATTAGCCTGTAATATCTGTATGAGTCAGAGGGAAAAGACAACTCTACAATTGAATATATAATATAAAACATGATAGGGCATGAAATATGAGGTATGTAATGTATGATTCATAAGTCTGAGTTCTGTTTCCTATGACAGTATAAATATTTGCAAGTTCTTAAACCAAGGTTCCTATGGAGAGATCTATCGTGAATATAACAGATTATTCTTCTCTAATTACAATTCCTTAGGTATGTAGTAACCTGCGAGGAGCAGGGGATATTACAATATGCCCCACTCTGAGAGCCAAGTTTTTCTGTGGTTCTACGATAGTACTGCCTTTCCACCCTGTTTTTAGATCATGTCCATGTTGTCCTTGTCCTGTTTCCACTTTGGTCAAACATTGACCTTTGAGGGAAAGTATGCACTATGCTTCTTTCTCTTTTTTCCTCTCCCTCACCCTCCTTCCCTTCCACTCTTCCTGATCTGCATCTCTGGATGTTGATCCCTGTCTATATGCTGAGAGGACTCTTCCCTTTCACTCTCTAACTCTCTCCACCTTGCCTTCTATGTGGCTGGATTCTACAGCTGTTTCAGAATCTGGCTGTAGTACTTAACTATGGTGGTGTAACAAATTATTCCAAATGGCTTAAAATAACAATATCAATGATCCCACAGTGTCTGCAAATCAGGAGTCCAGGCATGACTTAACCGCCAGGCTCAAATGGGAAGGATGTTTTCTTTTAAGCTCACTCATGTAATTACTGGTAAGACTCAATTCTTCATAGCTCCTGGACTGAGGCCTTGGTTCCTCACAAGCTTTTGGCCAGAAGACCTCCCTTGGTTCTTGCTATGTGTATCTCTCCGGAGAGTATCTCACAACCTTGTAGCTTGCTCCATGAGAGTAAAACAAGCTATAAAGCAAGAGAGAGCACCAGTAAGATGGAATTCATTGTATTTTGTAATCAAATCACACAAGTAATACCCAATTAATTTTGCTATATTCATCTCTTTAGATGCAAGTCACTAGACCCATTCAAGGAGAAGGGATTATCCAAGGGTGTAAGTACCCAGAGGTGAGGATCACTGGAGGCCACTTCAGAGACTGCCTACCAAGCATGCTTAGAACGACGGGGAGGGCAAGTATTTGCGGAAGCTGGAGGAGAGAGAAGGTTGGGAGCTATATAAGAGCTGCCTACCACCCTGCTGTATGGTTTGCCCATTCCGATCCACATCTACCTTTTCTCTCTCCTTTAATTCACCCTAGGCTCTCACTTTGTCTTCACCATAAGGCTCTATACTCATTGAACCCTTGATTTATAAGCATTTGCCCTGGTTGTCTAATTTTCTGTTCTGCCCAATAGCAATAACTAACTTTTCTATGTTGTTGTAGGTATAGATTATAAAGCATTTTACCCGAAAGGAACTGAATTTCAGAAGGAGATATAACCAAATGGCAGAAAAGCAGTGGTCAGAGAAGCAGAAATGTCCAGATAGTGCAGGATCGTAGCAATGAATTGTTTCAAGCATTCGGTGCTCGGCCTTGTGCTTTCTACTAAAATGAGGTTCGCCAAGTCACCACTGTAGATCCAGGGTATTATTTGCAAACTGTGGAGTTTTATCATTTGGCTCTTTTGTAAGTTTAATAAATTTGATGTAGTTGATGTTCGATTATTATAATAATCACAGAGAGTTGTAAATTTTAAATAGAAAAATATTACATTTACTTTGACTATAACCATAGAAACTGAATTAATATCACTCCTCTTTGCTTATTAAGGTCAGGTTCTGACAGTGGTTGCCATGGTTGTGTTTGATGGCTTTCATTGACTGCATAACAATTAGAAACATTTTTCTGAAAACTAATTTTTCTGGTAACCAGGGACTGAAGTGAATTCAGGTCTAGCCACCTTTTGTACTTTGATCTGGCATTTCTTCCACAGTCACGGTCAGAGCAACATACAAAATCAATCAGCAGAAAACGCTTATTTATGTCATCTATGGATTTTCCAACAAATAGCTTATGAAAACACCTTTCATGTGGATAATGACTAGAAGTGAAAAGTGGACTGATTCCCAGTAATTATAGTCTGGTGTTGCTTTAATCACCAGTAAGTAGTCTATCGTTAAGAAACCTAACATGCCCGAAGCAGATCAGGATACAAATTGTGACTCAAATGAGGAGATAAATGGTGAAAAGATAAATTCTACCTTGTGTATTTTCCCCTCCATCACACCACACTGTATTGCATTTGGATATCTTTTCATTTAAATAAAGGTATTTAAGTGACAGCTGATGAACAGTGCGTTTGTATTCCAGGAACGCTCTCTCATAGATTTGGATTATATACAGATGAAAAATAGCCCATATGGCTTTTGAACAAAATGAATGGCTGAAAGCCCTGAAAAATGCTAGTGGAAAGGTTGGCATACTAAAAGGTTAATTAAAATTTGACTCTGCAGGATGGATACTTTTATTTATAGAACCTTCGGCTGATTTTCAGCAGCCATGTTTTCTTCTAATTAAAATAATATGAACAGCTAATAGCAATCAGCTTAAAGAACTGAATATTTTAGAGAAGGGATGATTCATAGGCTTTTCAATAAGCATTTTACAGTAGGTGTCTCCACTAAAGAGCACATAAAACATTTGTATTCAGCCATTGTCTGGTTCAAATGTCAGGAAGTATTAAGTTGGAAAAAATGAGGAGTGAATTATTTAAAGTGGACTAAAATAAGTCATTGATATTATCATGTAAATTTGATATTTCCCTAAAGGTTCTGGAATCATTCTCTGACATGGCATACCTTATAAATTCTGAGAAAGTGGGCCATTAGAAGCATTATTTAAAAAAATAGAAAGTTCCTTATACATTCACATATATAACAAATTAGTAAATAGTAGTATTTAAGAGAAGTAAAAGTTTGCCATGGGCATTATGTACACATTCAGATGGATACAAAGATAGATAGATGACAGATGGATAGATAGATAGAGAGAGATTAAATAGATACAATAAAGATCATTTCACCACAATAACCTCCGTAGGATTAAGCATCCTTTCCCCCAAATCACTGAGAATGACTAAAGAAACCGATTAAAACCTGAAGTGGAGAGATAGAAAGCATGAATAAGGAACTATACATAAGTTAAAAAGATTTTTTAAAAAAGAAGAAGGAAAGGAACACATCAGAAATGCACGCTTCCTGGTGATGGAAACAATCCATCCCCCTACCCTTCACCCTATTTCTCTTCTCCTCATCTTTCTCAGTACTAAAACTCTTGAATTTTGGCGGGGCATATCACCTTCTAGAATGAAGACTCCATATGCCCACCTTCTACGAAGCCAAAGAGGACCGACCGTGTGGCCCTGGCCAGCGGAGTGTAAGCGGCAGTGGGGTCTGCGTCTCCTGTGAAGTGTCCATCCTCTCCTTTCCCCTTGCCGCTGACTGGAATGTAGATGTACGTGCTCCGGACAGAGCAGCCTTGTCAGTAATGGTTGGACCTGGGGATGCAATGCTTGCAAGACTGAGAAATAAAATAAAAGGAGACTGGGCCGCCAATAATGTGGAGCATCAGACCAGTCCTGTCTCATTCTTCCTAACTTGTACCTTGAGAGACAGCAATTTCTACCTTTTAAATCCACTATTGTTTTGAGGGTGGACCAAATCCTAATGAAATATGCTCTAAGATGTGGATTTATTCTAGAGAAACAAATCAGGCAGTATCTCTGCAGTTTGAGATGCGCTACTAAACTTTAAAAACCCAAACATAAAGTCTCCGTGGAGAGACAGAAGTGCACTAGACCAGTTATTTTCAACCTCCGTGTATATCAGAATCACCTGGAGAGCTTGTTAAAACAGAAACTCCAAAACCCCAGTAGGTCAGGGTGGGCTGAGAATTTACATTTCTAATAACCTCCCAAGTGATGCCAATGTTGCCTGACTGCGGAACACACACCCGGGTGTCACTGCCCCAGAATACACCTCCACCTCCAACATATGCATATTCTGTACGTCCCACAGCACGATACAACTGCTCCTTGCCCTCACATCAGGATATTCTAATTTCTAAATGTCACCCGAAGCCACTTTTAACATCCGGAATACCTTACCATTCACCTAACAAGCTCCATACCTTCATTATTTTAAATTGACTATAGCCTATAAAATAAATAGTGACATGAACAGAATACAAAAATCGTGGTCTTTATTCATTATTTATTTGTAATGTATTTATTTCAAGATCCACTTCAAAAATCATATAAAATATAAACAAATCATAGGGATTTGGGGGGGGAGTGGGTAATAAAATTACCTGATCATTTGTTTCCAAATCATCAAGGGCGCTTATTAAAAATGGAGGTTCTGGGCCCCATCCCACACATTCTGGAGTACCTGAAGGCAAGGCCCCAGAAATCTTTTATTTAACAAGCTCCCCAGGGGATTCTGGTGAACCCAAATGTTTACTAATCATTGATCTTGTTGTCAAAGTGTCATCAGAGACACTAGCTCAGACTCCCGAAAGAGATTTTTCAGCATGACTGAGTATGAAACAGACAACCAGAATGACTTCCTTAATGCTGCAGGCAAAAAGCCTGAAACCCACTTGTAGTAACCAGAGGGTGAGACAGCAAGTATCACCAAACAAAATCATCTAAAGAATGGAATCCTTCTATTGAACACTGTGTTTGAAATATATTTTTGTGGGATGCCTGGTGGCTTAGTCGGCTAGGTGTCTTAATCTTGATTTCAGCTCAGGTCATGATCTCATGGTTCATGGGATACAGGCCTGAGTCAGGCTTCACACTGACAGTAGGGGGCTGCTTGAGATTCTCTCTTTCCCTCTCCACCCCTCCCTGACTCATGAGCTTTCACACCCTCTCCCCCCCTCCTCTGAAAATAAACATTAAAAAAAGAAACAAATTTTTCCCACCCAAATTCATGGCAAGCATATGAAATCACCCACATAGTCACAAAAGGCATTGTTCCATAGGAGGCCTTCAGCAGAAGGCACTAGAAAAGATGTTCATATTGAGAAGAAAGCAAAGAAAGTCAGATCCCTATTTTTTTCAGCATTGCACAGATCTAAGCAGTAGCAAATAGATAAGAAATAAGACGCACAAATGGCCAACAGGTACATGAAAAGGCGCTTAACATTACTAATCATCAGAGAAATGCAAGTCAAAACCACAACGATATATTACGTCACACTTGTTAGAATGGCTGTTATCAAACAGAAAAGACACAGCAAGGTGAAATTGTGGAGTAAAGGGAACCACTGTGTACTGTTGGTGGAAATGTAAATTGGTAACGTCACTGTGGAAAACAGTATGGAGGTCCTCAAAAAACTAAATATAGAACTACCATACGATCCAGCAATCCCACCTTGGGTGTATATCCAAAGGAAACGAATCCATCATCCTGAAGACATACCAGTACTCTCCTGTTCATTGCAACATTATTCACAATAGCCAAGATATAAAAACAACCTAAGAGTCCATCAACATATGAATGGATAAAAATAATGTAATGTATTATAAATATAATGGAATATAATTCAGCCCCAAGAAATAAGGAAATCCTGCCACTGGCAAAAACATGGATGAATCTAGAGATCATGACGCTGAGTGACATAGGCCAGGCGGAGATTGGCAAACACTACACACACGGTGTCACTGATACGTGGAATCTTTTAAAAATAAATAAATAAAAAGTCACACTCATAGAAAGAGAGCAAAGAAATGCTTGCCAAGGGCTTGAGGGGTGGAAGAGGAATAAGGAGAGTTGGTAAAAGGGTATAAATGTCAGTTATAAAACAAATACGGTCTGAGGATCTAACCTACACACGATGATAACACTACATTATACAATTGAGATTTGCTTAGAGATTGGAACCTAAATGTTTTCACCAAAAGCCAAAGTAAATGTAAAGTGATGAATTAATTCCATAGCAGGGATCTTTTCACAACGTATATGTGTATCAAGTCATAAACGTAAACACCTTACATAGAATATGATTTTGTCAATTACACATCCATAAAGCTGAAAAAAGTTTAAAAATTAGAACATTTTTTAAAAAGAAATAATAACCAGAGCAGTCAAAAAGCTGATTCTTCCTCCTTAATCTCTCCAATCTACCCACATATATTGAGCTCCATCCTCACTACTATAGTCTTGGTAACCATCAAGTCTCCCCTAGACTCTTGTAACTACCTGCTACCTGGCCTTCCTCTCTCAGCCTTACCCACCTCCAACCACCACTTCACACCGCCATTGGAATGACTCTCTAGACATACATCTGATCATGACAACATACCACTTAAAATCTTTTTGGACTCCCCATAGTCATGAGGATAAAGCCCAAACCCCCTAGCACAGCAAAAGCCTCTTTGCTCTCCCCTTTACCTATGCTCCAACATCATCCCTCGCCATTACGCTCCTCTCCGTTGGCGCCACGTCTAACTACTCACAGTTCCTGTCATGTGCCCTACCCTCTCATCTCCAGCTTTTCCCTCTGCTTGGAAATCGCTCTCCACAAATCTCTACCCACCGACACTTCTCCTCCCTGGATAACTGCCACTCAGTTGTCAGGACTTTGCTCAGATCACTCCTTGTTTAAAATTTCATCTAACACCCCACTTTGGCTGGATTCTTTTGTCATTGTTTTCTTTCTCTGATGTCTCCTTCTTTTCTTCCTTCTTTCTCCTTCCTTCCTTCCCTCAAGCTCTCCTTTCTTCCTTCCTCCCTCCCTTCCTTCTTTTCCTTCTCTTTCTTCTTTCTTCTCTTTGTATACACACACACACACACAAATATATACACACACGTGTATATACCAGTTTGTGCAGACATCAGGAAGCAACCAGATGAGCATGGCACATGGACCTTCAAAGAAGAGGCACCAGCAGAGAACAAGGTAAACCAGAAGATAAATGCAGAAAGAACCGCCTCAAAGGCACTGCTGGATTCAATCCTATTTGTGGTCTCAGCAGTATTCTATTATTCAGGTACTAGTCAGCACTTCCCTGTGCCACACATCCAGCAGCCTATTATAAACAGCCCCCGGCCAGGAAGAGATGCGGTTTACTTAATTAACTTCGATGACCCAGTGTCCTCACCTCCTGCCATCTCACCTGCTTTCCACATTTGTGTTTTGGCAAAATTTTCAGCACTGCTCTGGCTCAGCTCTCTGCTAAACATTCACTGCTGGCATCCAGCCTTGGCTCCTTTCCACACATACGTACCCTAGGTCTCGAATGCTGTATCTGATTTGCTACCTGGCTTCTCTGTCTTCCCTACATTTCCATGATTTCAGATTTTTATGCCTCGTGTCACTATGGGTATCTCAATAGGAGAATACCCGTATTTTCTAGCTAAGCCTTGGCAGCACTGGTGATTTCAGTTTCATTTAACTTTTGGTGAACTCTATATGTTTCATGCCATGTTGTGGGCGTAGTGGCTCTCTAAAAGTTCCAAGTTAAAAAGATCTCTTCGGGTACCACCAAATGAAACCATCAGATTGAAGAACTTCATAAAAAGGGGTCCTTCTTCCTGTTGGGGTGTAATACCTTATGGATTTCTTATGGATACCTTACAAATACCTTATGGATTTCCTGATCTGTCACCTGGTCTACCAGGCCTCACATAATTCTGGCAATAACCATATGATGGTATTCATGCTATTCATGGTTTTAAATTACTTTAAATGTTTGATTAATATTGATTTTGAGCTAATTTTTATAATAAATATTAATTAACTTTGAATTATAAAATTCAACCTTGCATTTGTTACTGAGATTTATTTCACTGATCCTTGTATAAGAAGAGTAACTTTCCTAATCTTGTATGGTAAAATATAAACCTACATAATGAATGGAAATATTTCTCTCATCATACTGGTCACCCTCTTAGAAACTACCATCTCTTTATAGTCTATACTTTGAAAAAGCTCTTTGTTTTACTGTTCAAAGCAAATTCATCATAGAGGATGTCAGCTTAGAGCAGAGGGCAATAAACGCCTCTTTACCCAAAGACCAGGAAAAGCATTAATTATAACAGAATGCTCAAACCTCCCTACTCTGCTTCAGAAACTCTCTTAGTTCTTTTCCACTGGGATACAATCTAATGTTATGCATTCATATTATGGCCCCTACTGCTGAAAAAATGATAATAGCAGTGATGTTCCTCAGACTAAATCTATCAAAAGTTTATTCTAGCAAAAGTGACATAATGATAGATTTAACCAGCAATACACCCACCTATACACACACACACATACACACGCACTCCAGATCTCATGAAATATTAAAATATATATTTAAATGATCTATTCTCAGGTATAAAATCAGAGAACTGAATGTCAATGAAACTAAAGTTTCTTTTTTTTTTCTTCCTAGAAACTAAAATTTCCAAATTTAGAAATTCTAAATTTCTAAAACAATCTAAGTTTCCTGGTGATATTTTCCCCCTTTTTATCTCATTTTTGACATTCAAAATTCTGAGGTAAAAGAAATTAGGTAAAATTTCTCCTTGCCTCTTTGCTGGTATTTGAGGAAGTTTTAAATGCCAGTTGTCATAGCACCAGGGCGGTGTTCCAGGCTGTCTGTCTGTCACACCAGCCTAACTGTTACTAGTAAAAGCTGTTCTCATCGTGTTAGCCATTCTTACACTGATGATTATATTGAGAGTCTTATTGTCGATCAATAAAGTAAATATTTAGGCTACAGTTTTATTAAGGAAAGTATGGGTTTACATTGAATTACGGAATCAAAACATGAATTAGATTGCTAATTTTGCTTAATTCTTTTTTACCCTTGTGACAGGAACCATTACCTCTTATTTTCTCTAATCTCATAAATATGCATTTGTTAATCTTTTGTTCTTTTTCTGCATTTTTGTTACATCTGTACAAGTTATTTTAATATTTCAAAACAAACATATGTCCATGAATTCTGTGAAAATAAAAAATGCTTTCAGTAATGCCTTCTGGGAACTAAATGCTAATTCCCACAATAAATAAGAAATCTCAAAAGATGTAGGATCTACAAAAAATAAATACAAGCATGGAAGATCTTTCTGCTGAATATGCTAGTTTAGAAACGTGTAATCACTTAACTCAAGTTCAAGGAGAACTTTTCTGTTCCCATTTCTAAGTTCTATAGTGAATCCAATTCCATGTGAGTGCATTTTTGTGGGGAAAAACTCCATAGTCATTGGGGACCATTTGAGTACCATTAAAACAAGTCAATCCAGAATAAAACTGTGTCAGCGGTAATAATCATAATCACAAATAAGAGTAACAATGCCAGTGATAATTCTCTAACCAAGGCTTATAGGTTGTATTTCTGTTAAAGCTGCTAGCAAATCCTTATGTGGCTTTCAAGTATTGGGAGAAGATTGTGAACCTATCTTTTGCTCTCCCCCACACCCTCTCATTTCCTAGATTAGTAGATAAACCTACTAGTAGCCTCCCATTCTTTGTGTATGAGGCTACATCATTGAGTCCTGTGTAACTGAACTTGAAAAGTCTGGCAGAATGATGACGCTCATGATCAATAAACAGACACAGCAGATTTAAAGTCAGAATCCCTACGGCCATAAACTCACCTGAGCTATTTGAGTAAATCAGAGCTATTTATTTAACAAATATTTATGGAAGGCCTATTTTGTGTCAGGCTATTTGTTAACTCCTACAGCTACAAAATCTGATAAGTTTCCTACCCCCATTGAGTTTTCCAAATACTGGGAAACACAAATCAATCGTCTGACAATGAGTTGTCTGACAATCGAGGTCACCCTGTAATCTCTATTGAGTTGTGGGAAAGTGACACCTGTGAAGTCAGATTGAATTAAGAAAAAATTTTCCCTCTGCCATTCACATGCCGTGTTTCTCTTAGAAAGTCATTTAAGCACTTTGAGCCTTAACTTTTGCATCAGTAAGACAAGGATAACAATACTCTGCAAGAGTATTATGGAAAAATCTATTTGGTCAATAAATGTGGTTTTTTTTGACATGTACTATGTGCTAGGCACTTTTATAGATTCCTGGAATATGTTATGGACATAGCAAAGATCTCTGCCCTTGTGATGCTTATAATTCAAGAATATTCCCTGCTACTGATCAATAATAACTATTATCATCATTATAATAATATAAATTTAGTAAGTTTAATTCAAAAAGAATAACTGAGAAAAAATGTTTATGCTCTCAGATATTATAATCAACACTAAGTAAGACAAAATACAAACCAAAAATAAGGCATCTAAAAATACAAAATTTAGAGCAAGCAATATATCCAAGGTCGAAATGCATTTGTTTCAAATAAGTACTGGGAATATGAACTTCACTGGAGTACTAGGATTAATATTCAGTTATAAGGGAATAGTCAGAGGAATTCAATTTGAGCTTGTGTGTGAGAAGGTTACTGTCTCACATCTAATCAACCCAGGAAGGCCAACCCAACCACGATACCATCCGTTCCAGAGGCTGTGCATGGTCGAAAGCACAAGCTCCCTCTCGCCTCTACTAAGCTTGCTGTGGGTCTAGCCAATAGGCTGTGGAGACTGACACTATGTCCTCAGTTTAATACCACCCCTCTAGAAGGCCAAACAGCCACCTGGATAGCAAATTCGTGACTTCAGATATTTTCTACTCCAGAAGGGCAGAAATTCACCCTTCAACAAAATCAGCACATATTCTGGGTATAGATTTGCTCTCCTTGTGTGAAGTCCCTTTACCAGCATCACTCTGTAAGGACTAACAGTGTTTATTATCTTGGGATTCCTACGTAACATCACTATGGGCTAAGGGTCCCACTTCACAAGAAAGACGGTATGATGGTGAACATACACACACTCTCCTGGTCCCTATTGCAAACTTCATCGTTCAGAAGCTGCTCTCCTAACTTAACAAAGCAGAGGTCCCTTAATAGTGCAGCTGAGGTTCCAGCTTGTGTGTGCCATGCTATCCTGCAAAATGCAGTATAGACACTGAACCAATGTCTATTATACAGTGTTATGTCCCTGTTCTGGGGACCAAAATATGGAAATAGGGGTGGTTTTTCTAAATGTCACTCCCTGCAATCCACTTGGAAAATTTATGCTTCCTGTTCCCACAACGTTTGACTCTGCTGATTTAGTTTCTGGTTCCTGGGAGTGGTGGATGAGGCAATACCTCTATCACGGGTGCAGCAAAGACTCCACTAAATCTAAACTTGTATCTTACATGTGGCAACTTTAAGCTCCTCATGCCTAAAGACCACAAGGCAAAAACAAAGAGTTGCTATGCTATACTAAGAGGAGTAATTGATAATCGTTCACTCCCTGATTATCGTGAGGAGATAGAACTGCTGTTTGATCATGAGCAGAAAGTCTGGGACTTGGCAAAGTCACTGACTTACCTCTGAGCACTTCCACATGCATGACAACTCTTAGTGAACAATTGTAGTGAACCTCTTACAGGGGTACGGGAACCCTGGTCTCAGATCTCTCAGGCATACAAATCTGGGTTACCCCACTCATTAAGCATTCTAGATCAACAGAAATGCTGGCTGAGGGTAAAGAATACCTCAAAGAGGTAATAAATGAAGTAGGTGATGAGTATGAATTGTGGCCTCGGCATCAGAGAGTATAGCTTGTCCTACAAACCTTTCCATGCAAATCATTTCTGATAGAAATTTTGAGTGTTTACCAACCTGAAGAAGCTGTCACAGGACAAAGTGAAATTTAATAGAAGGAAGAGTGACTCTAAATGATGAAAGGATGGAATATAGCCAGAGCTGTTGATACCCTGGTGTTCCTGACTTCCAAACACCAATATCTGTATCTGTCTGATGGCTTTCTCCAAAGCCTTGAGATGCTGCCCTGCCATCACGCAGCAGCAGGCGGAAAGCACCAAGGTTATCAATACTCTGGGAACAGCTGTCCAACAGTTATTGACTTCTAGCTAGACTCTTTGTCCCTCGTGTGGGATACTTTTAAAGTGCTTCTGCTACACCATATCACAGCATTTTCCTTTGTAATAATGCTCTGCTAGCTCATAGTAATACCTGGTTAATAGCACACATTATTACTGTTTTTCCTACTGTCTCATTTCCTCATTTTCTTACCAGTGTTTCCTGCACCCTGCAAACAAACTGCCCTCACTCAAATCCTTTTCAGGTCTGCTTCTGGGGAATCCAAACATTCCTACTAGCCCTATTACACTCCCTAATACCCGGACTCTAAGATCTTTAGAGGCAAAGAATATGTTGTTAAATATATCTCGTACTCCTAGTCCAGTGCCTCATGTATAAATGCTAGCCAATTAATGTTTATTATACTTGTTCTGTATTTGTTTTTCTCTTTATTCTTCTTTTGGATTAACTAAATATGTCTAATTCATTTTCTCTCATAACTATTTGTGGTTTACGTATTCTTTTACTATTGTTGTACTAGTGAACTCTTATCTGTGATCACAGCCTTACTACTCGATTTACTAAAGACTTATTATGCATATTATCTTTTTTTTAACATTTCCCAGACGATGAATTTTTCATGTCATCATTTTTGTGTATTTTAATTCTAAATATATTTACGACATCTTAAGATATTATTATTGTTTCAAAGACAATATCCATTTATATTTACCTAACATTTATTCCTTCTGATACATTTCATTTCTTCTTCACCTCCAACATTCCATCTGTGGTCATCAACCTTTATGATCTCCCTTTGGAATTTCCTTCACTGTAGGTTTATTGCTGATTAATTTTCAGTTTCTGTTTCTATGATAGTGTCTTTTTTTGTCCTCTCTTCTGAAGAATATTTCCTTTGGGTGCAGAATCTGTGTTGGTAATTATTTTTTTGCAATACTGTAGAATATTATTCCCTTGTCTTCTGAGAGGCCAGCTGTCAGTTCAACGTTGTTCCTTTGGAAGAATACCTTTTTCTCTGGTTTCTCCTAAGATTTTACCTTTGTCTTTGTTTTCAATAGTGTTACTGTGTGGGCTTTTCTTTGTACTTATACTGTTTGAAGACTTATACTTTTGCATCTATGGTTTGATATCTTTCATCAATTTTAGAAAATGTTCACTCATGTGTCTTCCCAGATTGCTTCTGTCCCATTATCTCTGCCCTCTCTGCCAAAAACTCCAATTACAGACATTTTAACTGCATGTCATATGCATAGTATTCTCTTTTCCATTGTTGCCTCTTTTCCATCTTGTCTCTCTGTGCTTCACTCTGGATATTTCTTCTAACCTATCTTCCAATTCAATTTTTTGTAAACACAACCAATTCGCTGCTAAAGCCAAACAGCTCATAATTAATTTTATTTATTTTGGTTTTCAGTTTTAAATTCCCATTCAGGTCTTTCATAATTTCTAGTTCTCTGGTTAAATATGTCAACTTGTCATTGGATATCTTAAAATATTATCACAGTAATTTTAAAATTTGTGTCTGCCAACTTTAATTTCTGCATTTCTTTTGGACATGTTTAGATTTTTCTTGGTTTCTAATTACTTTTATTTTTATGTTTTGTTATTTTTTATTGAGTGTTGAAAACTGTATGTAGAAATATCTAGAGGTCATTTGAAAATATAATAATTTTTTCTTCATCCAGAATTGATTTGCATTTACTCTTCCAGGAATAAGTCTAGGAGGATATCTTCTTAATCCAATCACAGGAGAAATTGATTTAAGGGGAGCCTGGGTGGTTTAGTCAGTTAAGCATCCGACTCTTGGTTTCGGCTCAGGTCATGACCTCATGATGATTCGTGGGTTTAAGCCCTGCATGGGCCTCTGCACTGAGAGTGTGGACAGTGCAGAGCCTGACTGGGGTTCTCTCTCTGTCTCTCTCTGCCTCCCTTCCCAACTCTCTCTCTCTCTCTCTCAAAATAAATAAATAAACCTAAAAAAAAAAAAGAAATGAAAATGATTTGAAGTTGAGGTCAGGCCTTCCAAGAACTAGTCTATGCTATTTTTACCCTTACTCCTAAGGTATAGTCCTTCGGGGCTTCCACTGAAAGCCTAGCTAGTTTGCAGGTATACTTCCTTGTTGCCCCAATCCCAATATTTGTTCTGCTAATACTGTGAGGTTGACAGAAGTTCTGCATAATTTCCTAGGCTTTCAGTCACTGCTTTCAAATTGGCAAGTGCATTGAGGGAAAAAACCAGGGCGCCAAATTGTCTGATGCATACCTCCCTGCTCTTTCCTTTTCTACATGTCTTAAACGGGCAAACCATCTCTACCAAGGTGGCTGTGCAGTGCCCGCAGTCAGGGTTTTGGTTCTTATTTTTATGACTCTCGTGTGTTTTACAAATCTGTTTAGTTGTTCCTCATTTGTCCAAGTAAGCTAGCTCACCATTTGTGGAAGCAAAACCATTTCAAATAACATATTATTAAAAGCTAATAAAGCAAAAAAATATTCTGGGACCCGAAAGAGTAGCAGAAAGTATTGTCTAAGGAAACTTAAATATGTTAAATAGAAGACAAAAAGTTAGAGAAATCTTCTGTAAGAGGAATAGAAGTTTAAGAGATGCAAATGATGACCCCTAAAAGGCAAATATGAAATACTGAACTTATAAACACAAGAATTCCAAGATAAGATCGATGGAAGAGAGGGAACAGTTAAAAAGCACGAAACTAATCAAGAAACTGTCTTCTTCACTAGAGAAAAACCGGAGTCTGCAAATCAAAAGATTAAAAAACTCAGAGTTCTAGCAAAATCAATGAGAAAAATGTATATTTAAATGTATTCTGATAAAATGTCTGAACTTGGAGCTGGGAAAAAAGAAAAAAGAAAAAGTCACAAAGAGAGTGATTTGTTAATGGCATGGGAAGAATGATTATATTTCATGAAGCTACCACTCACTGTTTTCTTACATAAAAGACACCGAAATTTAGGTTCATTTGCATCTCTGCAATAATAAAAGCCTATACTTTTAAACCGGCATCTAAGTACATCCAAAATTTCTTACGATTGATTACTGCTTGGTATCAACTTGGTGGTTGTTTGGAAAGAGCTATCATCTTCTTTGTTGTCAAGTTCATTGTGGGAAGTTTAGGGACAATGACTTCATCCACCACAATATATGATGATTTCATATTGTTCTCAATTTCCTTATGACGCCTTGTACTTACATTCTGTTGTGATTGTGCTTCATACATCCAGATTCCAAAGGGAAATATATTTTAAAAAATTTTAAAGGTAAGCGAGGACACTTAAGTAAAGTAAAGAAGGACATGCAAAATAATAAAAGGTAACAACTAAGGACACTTTTTTGAAAAGGGAATTCATTTTGATTGGTAATTAATTAAAGAAAGCCAAGTCCTGTGTTTATAAATCAACACGTATTAAACCCCGATTTCCTCACAAATTTTAATTGATTCAATTGATGGAGGTGAGTTTGATTGGTTGGCAATTAATTAAAGTGGAGGAATGAAGGAATGTTTTATGAGGTGGTAAATGTTATTTAAAAAAAAAAACAGCTATGTGGACCCCCACAAAAACAGTAAACTATCACACAACCCTACTCCTGTCTGGAAGACTTGCAAAAGCTGTGGGAGTAGATGGCATGAGCATATGTTTTCAACACCATGGCATACTCCACTTCGTTTCATCCACCATACCAATCTAATGACAGTTATTTCCTAGAGTACATAAAATACCAAATTTTCCATACGCTCTGCATATTTTCTTTTTTCTAGGTAATATCTCTCCTTCTCCCCCCCCACCACAAACACATACACACAATGTACAAAGATACATACAGGATGGGGATTCTGCTGATTCCTTTGTAAATATACGTGACAACAAAGATTTAGCAATATTTCTCCAAATCTTCAGAGAAATGGCATTCCAGGAAAACAAACCATCGTTTACTGGCTAAGATAAACTTAGGCAAGAAATACTCTGGGAGAATGTAACCCTAGTTCAGGAAATCTCATTGTAAATAATTTGTATTAAAAAGGCTAGGAAATAATGCTAAAAATAAAGTCTAAATGAGAGGAAGGTTGAAACATCATTGTGTAGGTTTAAGAGCATAATAATTAAGCACAACAAGGCTGGAATGAAAACTGCTTAGGTTTGAATTTCAGTTCTGCAGTAAACATTCTCTCATTTTTGACATTGTTCATTAGAGAAAAGGAGCTTCAAATATGGTATAAAAAGTCAAAAATAACCATTAGTACATAAAAATAGAAAGTAGCCTTCCCAATTCACCAGAGGAGAAAACCAAGCCAACAACTGAGTCCAAACTGAAATACAGGAAAGAAAAAAAGAGAGAGACTAGCAAGTCTGAAGAACATAAAAGGATAAAACAAGAAAGTCACTACAAGGTATTTTCCTCATCCCCGTTCCACTCTCCCCACCCCATGTTCCATTCTTGATTTCTAGAAAATGCCAAGTCCCTTCTGGCTTCCTGTTATATATGTAAGCAAGGAGAAGAAAAGCAGACATTTGGTATTGCAACTAAAACTAGAGAAAGAAACCGGGGTGTTCCTAGCATAATAGTGCCTGGGACATATGCACTATAATATGTCTGAGTAATGTTAGATTGCCTTGTAGCTTCCTCTCCCACACAACCTAAAGTGCAGCTGCCCCCACCCACACAATCCCAACCCTAACTAAAATAGAAACAGACAGAACTTAATAATAATTCCTCTGAAACTGGGTGGAAAACTGGGGCTAGTGGTAGCTGGGAAGTGTGAAGAGAAAGCAGAGAAGGTCAAAAGAAGCAAAGGTTTTGAATTTCCCTGTAACTATGAGATAAAAGCCTCATAAGGCTGCTCCAGAGTTGAGGCTGAAGAGGTGGAGGCATGAGATGAATAGGGTAGGGGAACCATCCCTAGATTCCCATAGACTCTGTAGGCTGGAGTATCTGACTCAAGACAGAAGTGCTATTCCATGCATTCCTCTGAATCCTATGAGCATTTGGTCAGCTAAGAGTAAGAGCATTTAATAGTGAAAAGTTACACCCCTTCTAGCTACCAGAAAGGGCACAAGAGTCTCAAACATACACATATACAAATGTAACATTTTTCTGATAAATCAAGATGTACCTTTATGGAGAATATCTTCTTTCATTTACCTATAGGGCTCTGAATACAGTTTGCCTTCTTAGTAACTATATACCCCCAATATTAACACACAGTTCCCTGACCTTTTTTTCAAATGTTCAACAATTGGTCATTCAACTCCACTGAGTAGAGAGTCTTCCAGTAGCCAGGGAAACCAGCTTAGAGAGTCCAGCTCTTTGGGATGTTAAATGGTCTGCCATCCATCTTGAGAGTCTCCTTTGGATCAGCTTGACCTGCCCTGAATTCCTGATACTTCTTTTCTGTAATAGTGACAAATCTCTATCCATAAGAAGGAACAACCAAACATGATGCTAAGGCCTTGATGTTTTAATTTTTCTTCACTTAGAATTTTTCTTTCACAAGGAAACCAATAGAGAATGCTTACTTATGTGTGATGCCACTTCTATATAAAGCTGTCTGCAACAGGCAACAGCATTGGTCCCTACGAATAACAGTTTCAAATTCATACATCCTAGACACAGCTACAGTTTTCTCTGGAGTTGTCAAAAATCAAACGCTTTTGAATCTATGTTATTTAAGTTTTAAGATCTATTCATCAAAACTAAATGCAATTTGGTATTCAGGACTGGATCCTGAAACAGAAAAAGAACATTAGTGAAAAAGCTGGTGAAATCTGAATGAAGTCTAGGATCCAGTTAAGGTGAAGTAGCATTAATTTTTTTGACAAATGTACCATGAATTATCAGTGGTTAACTTTAGGGGAAATTGGGTGCGGGATATATAAGAGGTCTCTGTATTATCTCTGTCTTTCACTTTTCAGTAAATCTGAATTTATTCCAAATTAAAAGCTTATTAAAAAAAAAAAAAAAAAAAACTCTTTACTCACCAGATCCAAGAAGTAGGGAGTTGGAGACCTGGACGGCAATTGGAGGAAACAGCTAAAATAAGCCACTGCCTTATATATAATAACAAAAGTCTTTGGAGGAACAACAGCAGCCAGCATTAGTGGCAGCTCTTCGGTCAGGTTCTTCTGAAGAAGACCCAGACTTAGTCTACACTTAAATTTCATGTAGACATTTTATGATATTGTTTTATTAAGTTAATCAACCTTCTTTTAGTAATGGAGACTGTGACATTTTTTTTAACATACAAATATCCTTAGGGGGAAAAATCAACACAATAATCCATAAGGATAAGCCCTAGGTCATGAATGAGGTCTCTCACAATCATCTTATGCCCACTAACAGGACTGTCAGGCATGGCCCATATAACCGAAAGATCAAATCTGTCTGTAAAGCAATAAATGTAAATGGGTTAAATTCTTTCATTCAATCACAAAAATGCTTAATTTGGGAGCAGATACAATAACAATCTAAATACATTTTATAAGGAATATAACCATATGGAGGGTCTTCTGGATGAAAATGACATAATGAGTTCATACTCTGAAATCCATCTCTGTTTCAGAGACATACCAATGACAGAAGAGTAATATAAAAAGAGAAAATCAAATAACTTAACGGTTAAACTGATGGACTAGAAATGGACAGAAAAGCAAAATAGTGTGTGGGGACTGAACCCACAGAATGGCTGGTGTTTGGCCAGAAGCTGACAGTGGGGACAAAGGAAGGTCAAAAATTCCACATAAAACTAATGACAGGCTCACTTTGTGAAGCCAGGGTCTATGTTTTGGCCATACCAAGGCCTGAAAGAAAGCTTAAAAATAATAAATATATATATTATCGTTGAATGCTTCCTGGGATTATAGTTCAAATTAGGGAGTCAGAGGATTTTGAACAGCCTCTAAACCAGAACCTAAAACCAAGAAACTCCGTCTCCCCCCATCACCCCGACTCTGTATTCACCATCCCCAACATCAAAACATTATATGACCTGGTTCTAGATTGGGAAAAATGGGTTAAATGAAGGCAAAACCAAAACCATTCCTCACAGATGAATAACAAAAACAAGAGAAAAAACCCTGCTTACATTCAAGGGGAGAGGATTATACAGGGCATATGCACCAAGGGATGAAAATCTTGAGGGTCATCTTAGAATTCTGCTCATCACATATGTATTATAGACTATTTGGGGATGGAGATGCATGTAAACTTTTAAATGAAGATGTTGGAAATAGAAAATATAGCAACTGGAATGAGAAATGCAATGGAAAGGATAAACTTCACTGTGTACACAAATTGAGAAACTCATTAGAATGTGGAACATACTCACAGATATTTATAAAAACACAAAAGATTAAGATGAAAACTTATTTGTGAGTTGACAATAGAGGGTTTATTCAAAAACTTTAAACAATACTAATGGTATGGTAAGGAATTTTAAACAGAAAATTAAACCATAACAAGGTCCCTGGAGTCAAGGAAATATGAAATAATGAATAATGTAGATGGCATTCTAACTAACATAAGCATTAATTTTAAACTATAGAATAACGCAGTCCTTGCAATCTGACTGTACAAGCAGAAAAAATTCTAAGTACAAAACACCTAGAAATGATGGATAACGTTTAAAGTATGAGCTCATTAGTGGCCTATAGACAGTGAAGATAAGATGCCAGACCCTGGCATAGAATTTTAAAAGGAGTATGATGACTTAAGGAGATAATATTCAAATATAACTATATGCAATTTGTTTAGCCATCTCTAGTCATTCCTCTTGGCAGGGTCCAGAGGGCACTGCCTTTACCAAGGTATTAACAATGCACTGCTGTGGGGAAGACCAACTCCTCAAAAAGCTTTATGGTGGCTGTTCTCTACAGGCTAGAGATGATGGTTACAGATTCCAGCCTAAAACCAGGCTCCCTAGTTTCATTTCCAGATGGATAGAGACCAGGTGGCACTGTTTAATCACTGGAGACTTGCTGTGTGCAATTACTATAATAAGCCAATGGGGTGGAGCAGTAATCAAAGTCTTCTAACCTAAAATGATCTCTGGTGGTGGGTAATTGAGTATGAAAATCCTGAGGAATAAAAAAATGGGCGGCCATTAAAATACTGCTTGACGATAAAAGTGAAAAATGTCTACGTCTAGTGGCAGAAACTTGACGAGAGTCACTATAGTAGGGGTAAAAGGCCACTTAAGTTCTCAGACCCAGAGTCCCTTGATTAGGGTCTGGAGGAAGACCCTGCACATGGCTACACGTGTTTACTAAACCTTTTCCTCCAGGCCTTCCTCAGAGGGACATGTGGCCATGCACCAGGGTGACTGTGCACTGGGGAAAGGAAAACACTCAGACATTCAGGCCTTAACAGGTACTACTCTGAACTCATGTTTACCCCCAAAGCCTGGAATGCCACTATGGTCAGACAGTCAGAAGGGCTTCTGGAAGTAAAGTAATACATGGAGGTTTGGCCTGAGTCCATCTCACGATTGATCCCACTAGGACTGCAAACCCATTTTGTGGTTATTTTCCTCCGACATGGAGTGTCTACACATTGGTTCTGTAATCTATGTTGTAAGGGCCATTATGGCAAAAATCCCTTTATATTCCCCCCATTATTGAAAACAACACTGTATCTCTGAATGGTGCAGAGATTAGTGCCACGGTCAGACACATGAAAGATGTAGAAGTAATGATTCTATCTTATCCTCTTTTTATGCACCTATTTAGCTAGTGCAAAAGCCAGATCTAGGCTCAGGGATACCAGTGCATTATCATAAAATTAATTAGGTTGTGACACCAATTGCAGCTGCTGTTCCCAATGTGGTACATCACTGGAGCAGATCATCACGGCCCTTGGCACCTTTTATGCAGTCACTGACCCAGCAAACATTTTCTTTTCTACACCAGGTAATAGAGAAAATTAGAAGTGATTCACCTTCACTCTTTTACCTCAAGGCTATAAGAGCGCTTGGCTGTCAGTTTTATGTCCTAGAGGAACCTTGATTGCCTTGATATTCCACAGAACAGCATGCTGGTTCATTACATTGATGACAATATGGTAATTAGACCTGATAATCAGGAAGTAGTAAAAGAAGATGCTTTTGAAATGCACATGCATGCCCAAAGGGAGGTGAGCCAAACCCCCTGAAAGTTCAGAGATCTGCCACATAGATGAAGTTTCTAGAGGAGAAGTGGTCTGTGGCAGGTCTCTACTTGGCACTCCCACCATGAAGAAAGAGGCACAGTGCTTGGTAGATTTTTTTTTTCAGATTTTTGAGAGAACGTATACCATACTTGGATGTGCTGCCCCAACCCATTTACAAGATAATATAAAAAGCTGCCAGTTCAAGTAGATTCCAGAGTAAGACAGGCCTCAACATTGGGCACAAGCTGGGGTATAAGTGGCATAGCCGTTTAGGCTTTATGACCAAATAGATTCACTGGTATTTGAAGTGACTTTGGCAGAAAGAATGCCAAATGGGAGAACCACAACACAGACTTCAGAATTTGAGAGTATGGATAGGCTCTTTCCAACACCAGCCCTCATTTGAAAAGCAGGTCTTGGCTTGGAACTGAATCTAGTGGAGACACAAGATGCCATGTGACTATGTGACTAGGGCTGCCCATCATGAACTGGGTCTTATTGGTTGTGCCAAATTATGAAGTTGGACACGTACAGCAGCACTCCACTCTTAAATTAAATAGAATACTCAAGATTAGGTTCAAGATGGTCTACACAGTGTAAGTAAATTGCACAAGTCAGTGAATCACTAATAGCTATGGGATAATGGCTATGGGTGCATGCATAGCTAATCAGGGGCTTTGAGAAAGGTGAAGGTTGATGACAAGATCTGAGGAAAAGGTACATCGATGAATGTTGTGGCCATGAAAATATATGATCAGCTCCTCCCTTTAGGAAGCATAATTGATTTATGGCTCAAGCTATTACTTTTCTGGATCTACCACCACATTCCTGTCCAGTCCACAGTTCCCATGAGCTGCACTGAGCCAATGACTTTTCAAATGGGCTTATGGATACAGACCCATTCCTGGAGACAGAGCCTTTTCAGTGGAATACTTTGGCTCAAGGACTCTCCATCAGCCCGCACAAATTTTCTGCAATTGCATTTCAGTCTGAAACATTTTATACCCATTGCCTCTTCCTTCTCACTCTCTTTCAGAGATATCAGGCCTGCACCGAAGGGTTTCCCCACTGTCTCTAGTCCCTTCCCCTTTTTCTCTCACAGATATTTTTCCCCAATAAATCTCTTGCATGTTGTAAGATATTCAAGGTATCAGTTCATAATCCCTCAAATCTGTCAATGTACCTTATTTGGAAAAAGGGTCTTTGCAACTATGATTAGTTAAGGATTTGGAGATTGTTGATTGATTACCCTGGTGGACCCAAATGCTATTACACGTGCCCTTATAAGAGAGAGGATGAGCAAGATTTGACATAAACACAAGCAGAGGAGAAGACAATGTGAGATTAGCAGTGAGAGACTGAGATCTGAATATGCTGGGGATGCAAAGGTATGGCAGAACTCAGAAGTTGGAAGAGGCCAAGGACAGATGCTCCCCTGGAGCCTCTGGAGGTTTGTGGTTCTGCTGACGGCTTGATTCCAGCCCCAAAAAACTGGATCTCAGAGCTCTGGCCTCCAGAACTGCGAAAGAATACATGTGTGCTTTTGAAACCGCTAAATTTACGGGAATTTGTTAGAACAGCCATAGGAAACTAATACACATGTCTAATCGTGTCCTGGCACCTGAACAAACACAGTTGGTGCCACTCGTGATCCAAGAAAAGAGGCAATAAGGGGGGTTTGGGGGACGAGGTCTCTCACTGCTCAGCAGGCAAAGACCATGCCATCCTGCAGAGTATATGGGACATGGAGAGTCCCTGCACAAGCCATCCCAACTGCTAACAGTTATCAATAGTGACCTGAAAAGCATTTGGAAGATAAAGGGGAACAATTACAGTTACAAACACAGCACATTTGGTTGATTACAGGTAAATTGTATTGCTAACTACAAAGGAATAACAAGAAACTGCTTTAAGAAAGCAGCTAAAGGCTAAGTGTTAAGTGTGAGAACCATTGGCCTGTTTAATAGCTTACAGAGTGCAAGAAAAGACACAGCTGAACAGCAGACTGAAGCTCTGAAAGTTAGTCTCAGAGCTCCACAGATGATTAAATACTCAGTCAAGCAGGATCTGTTGTCTTAAGGTCAGGGCTCCGGGTGGAACAACGTGGTACCCTGATCCTTAGGTCCTGTGCCAGAAGATGCTGCAGAGGCCTCTCCCCTGCAAAGCAACAGGTACCCCTCTCAGAAACTGCCTGCACTTCGTCTCGGGATTACATCCCGGCACAACCTACGTGGGGCCACACTGAGCCTGACAAAGGAAAGGGACTATACACCCAAGGAGCAGCAAAAATTATCTATCTACCTTATACCAGCAGGGGCCAAGAAAGTGAATCTGGTATTAAATCCAGGGGGAGCTTAATAAGTGGGGCTGGAATCTAAGACTGGATAAAAAAAGGATTTATTTACTTGGGGCACTTTTTCAGAGCATGAGAGCTAACAATCTGGCAGAACTTCAGGGAGCAGACTACATTTGTTGCCAGAGCGGCTCCTGAAAGTCTAAGGAAAGTGATGGGCCCTGCTGAATGAGGTGGTAGTGTCTGACTTGCCTGACAGGTAGTAAAGATTAAAGAGGCTGAGAGAGGTGGGTGCGCTGGAATCGACTTATTAGTTAAGGTTGGAATACACATCAGAGGATTACGTTCCACTGGAAGAACAGGACGCCAAATGACACAGCATTCGGCAAGGCCGTGAGGAACGCACTGCTGAGAAGGATGCCAGCATCACTGAGAATGCGTGTGGTGGCGCTCTGTGTAGGCCAGGGCTGACTAAGGGAGAGGCAGATCCAGAGCTAGGTTTCTTAATCTCCATGGCGATGGGAGTCCATGGGTGGTGCTTGGTACTAGAGGCTAAGAGGCCACCATCAGCTGAACAACTAGGAAGGCCAGAAGGACAACCTACGGGCTTTGACCCGGAAGGAATTGTTAAAAGAGCTTCTCACCTGTAGGGACAAGACAGACTTGCAGCCAACACTGGAGCTACTTAACTTCTATAATCAGGTACAAAGGTGAGAAAGAAAGAGCAGGAAGGTGAGGATGCTCACTCCAATAAAGAGTCACGATTCCACTCAGACCCCAAATCTAAGTCAGTTTTCAGATCCAGAACACATTAACTGAAGAGATGGAATTGATCACTCCAGCCTTAAAGAAACTGAAGCACAGACAAGATAAACATCATTTCAAAGATCACATAACTATTGTGTCACAGACTAAACCAAGGAACTATATTTGGCTATACTCATGACAAAGTGTTAATACGTGAAGGAATAAAATAGGTAAGTACAAAAAATGTGCAAAGGAATACAAGTGATTAGTAAGTATATTAAAAATTTAGCAAAAGAACATAAAACAATTTGTCATCATATTACTTCATCAATTAATATTTTCAAATAATAATATGCTGAACTAAAATTTGGGAGTATACAAACCAGCATTTCTGGAGGATTTTCACTACATTTATAAAACACTTAAATTTGGGGAATCTCTTGATTTCTACAAATTATACACTTAGGACACATGTATAAGAGTTTATTTATAAAGATAATAATTGAGCATAAAATATAACTGGATAATTAGAAAAAAAATCCTTAATGTTTAACAAAAGATTGGTAATAACACTACACTATAATCACAATAGAATAATATAAAGCCATTAAAATTATATTATTAAATAATATTCAATGACATAGAAGTGTTCACAAAACATTGTTAGGCATGAAATGGTGGGTTAAAAAGAATTTTCATATTGGCGTGCAAGTGATTTTACCCAACGATTATGTAAAAATGTTAAAAGTCCATAGAATCGGTGGGACTAGACCTCAGAGATCAAACTTAGAAATGTTATTATTTTAAAGTAGAAACAAAAGAAACAGACTGGGAGCAATTTGGCATCCAAAAAAAAAACAAAAAACAAAAACGTGTGTGTGTGTGTGTGTGTGTGTGTGTAGAAAAGAATTATAAAAGTTTATGCCAAAGCGTTACTGGTGTTCACTTATCTGTGGGGTATGTGGGGAAATAATCATTTCACATATTAAGTTTGTCTCGATTTCTGTTACTTTTGCAATGAACATGTAGAAACAAGCAAGAGATATTGCTTTAAAAAATTTCTTCAAAGAACTGATGTGTGCTTAAAAGCTCTCGGTTTCAGAATGCTGCTCAGGAGCTGCCTGCATGTACCTGAGAGTTCTCGAGTGGGCATCTGTTAGCACTCACACAAATCCTTTAAGCTCGAAATTACTTTGGTCAGGATGCAATCTAATTTTCCTTTAAGATCTACAACAATAATCCCATTGCATGAGTATAGGACTAGATTATATGAACACCGAAAGTACATGGATAAAATTGAACAGAAAAGCAATAAAACCCATGTGACATATTTAGCTAAATATATGCAGTTGTTTTGTTGCTGCTCAGAAAATAAACCTAAGTTAAGATCATGTCAAAGAGCACTACAATATTTTTTCACAATCAAACAAATTTTGAACTTTCCCTCCTTATGTTGGATCTATCATGAGCACAGATTTCCAGTTTTCCCCCATGGCATTTACGAGTTAGTTCTTCACCATCATCAGCAGTATAATCACCTTCACGTGACCCTCACTGACACATTAGAAAAACCAAGACCTGGAGTTCCAGCACCACTGACTCCCACGTCACACCCTGGTATTGACCTTGTATGGGTTTATACCCATCAGTGTTCTTCTAGACCCATCACCACAGTCTGAGAAGCCTTCGAGCAGTTAGTAACCAGACCTCCCCTGACATGCCCAGAAGCGTCAGGCAACAGAGCACTTGAAGGTCCTAGAAATAGTAAAGAACGAGGCCATAGCTTATCCCGAGTGTCAGTTCAGTAAGTGTAGGCAGTTGTAGGTGGCAAGAGAAGGGAGGATGAGTAATGACTGCATTTCTGGCACTTGAGAATTTAAGGACTGAGAGATCAGAAAAGAGACTTGGGTTAATGAATACAGAAGGCAGAAGCTAGCCAGGGACTTTACTTCTTTTTTATGTAAATTCTAGTTAGTTAACATGGAGTGTAATATTGGTTTCAAGAGTAGAATTCAATGATTCATCACTTACTTATAACACCCCATGCTCATCTCAAGTGCCCTCCTTACCTACCAGGGGCTTTCTTCTAATCCAGACTCCAGGGCATTTAAAGGCCAACAGTGGTTTTACCTTCAGAGTCAGCCTTAAACCCAATTTAATTCAGGAAGAAAGAGGCTACTTGCCAAAAAAAAAACCAAAATGTTTCTAGCCATTCATGCCTAAGATTATTTTACATACACAAAGAAAACCTTCATTACCCAATGAGAGAAACGTAATAAGATACTAATACCAGGAAGAGTTCACCCAAAGAATAAGTGGAAATTGTATACAGATGAATAGAATTCTAGGGCTGGACTTCTAAGATTAATTATAGCGACATCCTCATTTTATGATGAGCCCATTGCAACCCAGAAAAGCTATGTTATGAAGAGTAGAAGTAGATTGTGCAATAGTTTATTAAATCCCAAAACACAGGAGCCGGAAGTAAGCTTGACATTTTAAAGATTGCTCTGAGACAAGAATAACAAATGCAATTTTGTGTACTGATACTTTAATTGAACTTGTAACTCTGCAAATGTCATTGAAAAACAAGGGTTTAGAGACCTATAAAATGATAGATCCCAGTAGCTTATTAGAAAAATTTGATTGATATTATGACATAACCTAAAGACCTCTGGATATTTCACTATTTCACTAACCCACCGTACGGTCCTTGGAAAGTTAAGGGACCTCTTAAGTGCTTCTCTAGGCCTTGAATGTAAGAGAGAGCTGAATACATGATCTGTAAAGCCTAAATTCCACTCAATACAATGAAAATCACATTTCCTGCACATTGCAAATGTCTTGAGGACTCTGTCTACAAATGATAGACTTTCTGCACCTTTGGTCTTATCTACCAAGAAACTCTTGTGATTCTCATATAAACAAAAAATAATTAGATCATTCAATCAATATATCAATACTATTGCTTTTTTATCAAAATTGCCTTAGATCTCATATAGCGGGCCCTAAAATGATGTGTAGTATAAATCTCCGTTACCAACTTAATAAATACTATAGAGTGATAACATTCTAATAAAAATGATGAACTGGGTATCACAAGAAGGAGACAGCAACAAAAATACAATAAGCACTTACTCTGTGAATGATGAGCTTATAAATTACAGAACTGGTAAAGCCTGAGAAAATTTTCATAACTAAAGATTAAAATCAAGATTTTTTTAATTCCCTCTGTTATCACAACTGATAAGAAAAAATTCTAATCAATACTGACTTCGAGCAAAATTCTATGTACTGGCTCTTCAAATACCTACTCAATTAAAGCATTATGTTTTTAAATAAATCACAGCTTCTAAGTTACATAACCATATCTGGATGGTTTTTAATCATTAGAAGATGATTTTTAATTATTCTCTTGAACCTCCATGACAAATTATTGAAAAAGTTGGTTTTCAGAGACCCAAGGTTGCCAAAAGCTGCACTCTCCCTCCCTCTCCCTCTTTCTAACAGTTAAGGAGATGCATAATAAAGTGGTTGGTGCAGTGCATGTGAAACTAATACCTTCTACTCCAGACACAAGAGCACACAGAAGTTGACCTCTGACCCACAGGTTAAGTTCAGATCTAAAAGGAAAAGATTTTTCTTTTCTAAGATTATTGGAAAGAAAAAGGCTACGCATATCATTTCTTTAAAGAGTGAATATTATTCATTAAAATTCTCAACCATCTGGAAAAAATAATTGCAGAAGTCTGAGGGCTTTAAAAAAAATCATGTTTAGGGAAAGGCAGTGATAGAATTCTCTTTCTTGCTAATTTATCCAGCAATATTAGAGGATCAAGCACATTCATTTCCATCAAACACCTGGCCTCCCTGACATTTGGCACTCTCCCAGACATCTATCAAGAAATAGTTCAGAGTTTTCGGCTTTCCTCATTTATGGTTTCAAGGAAAGATCCTGACATCGATTTTTGCATATAACTCTGATTGACTCCAGGGGGAGTCTCGCACACAATTTGGTAGTACAAAATGATCCTTAGTCTATGCCCCTTCCATAAAGATATTTTATAGTTTCCAATTCCCAACTTTTTATTTTCTAAATCATTTTCTCAGATCTTTAGAGCTTTCTCCTTATCTCCTGTAATGTCTTAAAGCATAAAGTTCAAACCCTGGGTAAACTATTTTTCACTTTAATCTTAAATATTTCTTGAACACACAGTCACTATGGCCTCAGGTGCCTAGAAAATACAAATGCTGTTACTGGCACTGACTTCCCAAAAGAAAAATTATAAATTATAATAACTTGATTCGCAGTTTGTAGTAGTGCTGTTAATGAGAGCAGGTAGTCGTATACTTTTGTTCTGTTCTCAGTAGGGACGAATACGACCTGTATTTTTCACAGGAGTTTGTCACTTCCGAGGAGTTCTGCCTGAAGTAACAAAATATGTGAATTAAAGTGGTTTGAGCATTATGGACATTTTAGTATCTCACTTATCGACTCTTTGAGGTAGAAGTTTCAGACTTGGTTACTATAGCTGCTCAAAACTGTCAGGGTCTGGATCGTCTTCACTGCTACTTCATTGGCTTTCCCCTCACGGTCACAAAATGGCTGTCGCATCTCCAAGTGTCTTGCCCTCACACCACATTTCCCCAGGCATAAAAGAAGAGTGTGGCCTTCACTTCACTGTTTATTGCCTAAACCTAGAAGGCATGAGTGGAATTCCACCTTCCCTGCTCACATTTCATCACATACCTGAACAAAATCAGAGATTTGTTTGCAATGGAGGAACAAATATACGACAGCCAGACAGTAGTGTCTATACCTGGAACTCCTTGCTCTACCCCAACGGAAGACACATTTATCAGTTATCTTGTGTGACTACTCTGGAGATAGTCACCTGTGTACAGAAAGTTCCTGATAAAGATACAGAGCCTGTATGTCTAATCCCCAGGCACTCAATATGCCTTTTCTCCAAAGACCCCATTTTTAAATAAGGCAACCATACTCCAAGATATTGAGATGACTTATGGAATGCTTCAAGAATACCCAATTACCTTCACTTTATCAATAACCCTAGCATTAATATGGATTTTATTTAACTATGTATTCATTTATATATAAATGCCAATTGTATAGACTTTGAAAAAATATTCATTACACTTGCAGTGAGCAAACTGTACAGTATGTGACTTACATCTTAAAAAGCTAAACACAAACACACGCACACACATACACACACACTCAATTTTTAAAAAAGGTAATTCAGCTTTTGCATTGGTGCGCTCTCTCTTGAGATAATTTCTCATGAAGCCAGCCATCATGTCGTGAGAAAGCCCAGGACCGATGGAGAGGCTATGTATAGATACGCCAACAAAATTCCTTGCTGGGCCTTGGCTGAAAGTCAGCATCAACTGTCAGACACTAGAGGTGAGCAAGCCATCAGATGGTTCCAGCCCCAACTTTAGGCTCCAGACATTATGGAGCAGAAATAATTCATCCCCATTGTACTCCGTCTGAATTCCTGACCCTCAGAAACAATGAGAAATAATAAGTGATGATGGTTGCATTGAGCCACAAAGTTTTGGAGTCATTTGTTTCATCAATAGGTAACTAATACCAACACTGACGAAATCCACAACAATAAAGGTAAAATAATGACTATGACAAGTCATAAAATGAAGGTCTATAATTAGGGGATGAATGTATTTCTCACGATAAATCCACAAAAATGCAGGGAGTTAGGAATGGCTTTCAGCTCTGATATGCTGAGTGAGTGGCACTCACTAAAGTCAATAAATAAAACGGCTTTGTTAGAGAGTATAAAAAGCTAATTATAAGAACAGACTTAGACAAATCTCCCAGGTTGGTAGCCCCACCCTGCCACAAGTAACTATGTGACCTTGGAAAAGGAACTTCTCTGAGCCTGTTTTCTTATGTGAAAATGGATGTTTGGGAATATTCATGAGACCGTACACTTTAAATACTCAGCAGCGGCCCTGGCTCAATAACTATTGATTATTGCTGTTACTATCATGAAATACTTGTAGAGATACCAATAGCATGGTCCCAAGCTATCTCTATCTAAATTTGCCAATTAATCCATAGATATTAGAGACAAAAAAACCTTTTGACATCCTTGTGAATGTATTTGTGAAGTCAAGCATCTTCTTTTCACATTTTCTAATTTGTAATTAATTCTCAAAGTCACTTGTAGAAGATAATCAGAATCAAGAAGTTCAATTGCTTAAGGTTAAGTGAGGTTTCCATACATTTACTTTAAGTAATTCATGGGATCGGGTGGTAGTAAGTATTTCAGATGCCCTTATTGTTAGAGAGTATTGTCATGTCATTCTTTGCATGATCATTTAACAGATGATAGATTTTCCTACACACCATTTGCTACTTTAAAGAACAAGGGAAGTCATAAGTCAAAACAAAACGATCAAAAATACAGAGATGGAAAAAATGAGTTGATTCTTTTTCTTCCTTTAAAGTTTTTGCATGTCTGTGGTCTGAGAAGCTCACCTGGAGCCGTCAGGTTAATAAGCAGCTTCAGGCAACCATAGCTTGCTACTGATAGCCAGAGAGGACGCTATGAGTCAGATTCATCTGATATGGACATCTTCTGTGGTCCTTCACCGAATGATTTGAGAGGTGAACAAAAAGTGAGGCTGACCTCTAAGAAACAAGCATGCATCCGGGGCCTTGCATGCTCGCTGTGTCATTCCACTACTTCGAGGACATCAGTAAAGAATTGCCATCAGAGGACATTTATAAAATAAAGAACACCTTTCCAAGATTTAGTGTATAGTTTTATCTATATCTTATCTGCTTTTCTCTCCCTAGCGCCTTATGTGATTCCTAGATCATAAAGAGGCACTCGATAAATGTATGCTGAATTGAATTGAAGTACCAGGTCAGAAAGTAGATGCAAAACCTTCAGAAGAATACCCTGCAGAGCCTTGAGCATAAAGAAGTGCTATTTCTTCCTTAAGCCTAATAAAAGTGACTCTGTCCCTGCTGCTGTGCTTTTCTCACTCTCCCCAGGCCGCTCTTCCCTGGCTAGAACTGTACAGTAGAGCATGGTAGATCAGTGCAAAATCTCTGGAGCGTGAGGGCTGAGTTCAAACCTCAGTTCTGCCATTTTTCTAGCTGTGTTACCTTGGATAGGGTCACTTACCTTCTCTGTGCCTTAGTATTCATTTGCAAAGTGGAGTATAGCAGTGCCTACCTGTTGGAGCTTATTGTGAGGAATGAATCTATAAGCATATGTAAACAGACTGAAGCTGGCACACAGTAAGCAGACAATAATGTTAGCTGTCCTGACAGACATCCAATCTGTCCTGGACATGCAACCAGGGAGAGGTCCTAATTCCTCCCCTTTGCTAAGCTGGTGAGGGAACCACACAGACAGCACAGCACAGTTCTCTTTATACTCACACACTCTGAGAAGGATGGCCAGAGAGGGTCCTCTTTCCACTGAAGCCCCAGAGCGTGTGGTGGATGGAGAATCACACTTCGATCCTTAGGAAGCCCAGCTGTGAACAAAAACACAGTCATATTTTATTCCATGGGCGGTTATTTTCCTGCCAGTTTGGTTTCAATTAATGTCAAACATGTCCTAAAATTTGAACAAGTCCTTGATTTTTCTCAGCAAACTAGGCAGTTCCCCCAAATTTTCACTAGCCACCTCATTTTGTACATTTTAAAACATGTACCACAAAGACTTGAAATGCTGCCATCTAGAGACAGCTATTTCGCAAAGAGAATCGAGGCAGTGGTCTTGAAAGGCCACTAAAATAGAACTTGACCATGAATTCTAAATGCCATTTTAAAATTCTACAATGTAAATTTATTACTTACCTATGTTATATAGGTAGGATCAAGAAAAGGGGGAAAGTAATTTAAATTAGAAAGAAATAGCGTCCTTTATAACTCATATTTTTAAACCAGTTGTCCCTCACAGGTAATGTACTACTTTTGTTTTTATGACTAGAATAATCTCTTAGAACCGAGTGGGAATACAGAGGAGTTAGAACTTCTTGCTTCTGGCCTGTGAGAGTGCTGATGTTGAAGTCCCACCTGCTGTGCCCCAATAAACCACACACTTCAGGAGAACAGAGACCAGATGGCACGTGCCTCAGGTATTTCCTAGAGCCTCAGCTACAGGCTTTTCTGTATCTCTCTACAAGTCTCTCTCTCTGTGTGCGTACACCTTTGGGTAAAGCAGTTTTAGAGTTCAGGGATTGAAATTACACAATAGAGCATAGGACATAAGCAGCTAGTTAAGTTTTTTGGTTATAATTAGAAATTTCATGAGGATCAGAAGAAAATCAAATTGTTACTTCCATCCCACAAGAAAGAATATTTTGCTAATACTACCCATTACGCAAACGGGAAAAAATCCAACCATAAATATACTGAGGTTCCCTGCATTCTCCATTAACACATGACCAATGCCTCCTTTCCAGTCTTCAAATCTCTCTTGCTGACATGACACTTTTGTAAACTATTCCCGCCTTTGATTCTTGTTGGGCCAACTTTTTTTTTTTTTTTTTTTTTACTGTTTTCATCATTAACCCCTCCCTATACTTTGATCCTCTTTGCATTCGCTTACAAACTTCAGGAGTAGAATCATTCCATAATCACCTGCAACTGTCCAGCCTACAATGAGAATGGAATGAAGCCAAGTCATGGAGATATCAGAGATATTTTCAGGTCATTTGATAGAAAGGCGTCACATTTCGGAAAAATTATAAAGAATTTTAACTCTCAGTGTTCTAGCTACAGTCCAACAGATACCTGGAAATCTAAAATGAATAAAGGTTGGCATTCCTTTCCTTAGACAGTGGGCTGAGTGGCAATCCAATTTCCCAATTATCCTCGGGAAGTGTCATGATCACTACAACCCCTACTCCCCAATTATTTAGGGGCTGAACTCTCATATAGTATGTAATGCATTCAGAGATGAGATATAAACTTGGATCTCCATTTTCTAATAGGATAGGGTTTTTTTTAAGTTTTTATGTTAATTCCAGTTAGTTAACATACAGTGTTATATTAGTTTCAGGCATACACTATAGTGATTCAATAATTCCATACATCACCCAGGGCTTATCACAAGTGCACTCCTTGAGCCCCATCACCTATTTCACCCATCCCCCACCCACCTCTCCTCTGGTAACCATCAGTTTACAGGACAGGACTTGACCACATGTGTTAAATGCAATCACAATAAAATTATAGATTTCAATTAGGAACAGGCATCATACTAATACTGTATCACATTTGCTTTGGAAGGTTAGACCAAGGACAAGAAAAATATAAGTACTGAGAAGTTTCTCTAATTTTTTTCTCCCTATCTCATCATGATTTTGCTCTGCCACAGGCAAACTGGGAACTACTCCACTCTTTTGAAGAGAATACAAAGCAACTTCTGGTTCCTCAGCAAACTCCATACTAAATTGAGTATTTGAAGCTACTTCATAAAATCTTTTATAAGTAATGCCTTTGAATGCCTTTTGTTAATATTCTACTTCAAAAAAATAGACAAAATATGTGAGAAAAGGGTTCATAAGCCATGTGAAATTGCAAAAACAAAAATAAGGGAGCACAGCAAAGCATTCCTGAGATCAGAAGCCAAGACACACACGAACATTCACAAATGCAAGAGAAAATTGTCCGAAAAGGAGTCATGCCAAACTAAGACATCTCTAAACCATTGAGAGATACAGATAAAGGCCAATATGTGAATAATTGCATATCCATCCCTCATATTTATAAATGAGAAGTTTCTACTTCATGGAAATTTAAAATTTATTCATGTGAAATCCCAAACAAGAGAATGGAGAACAAAATAACCCTATTTCATCTCTGAATGGCTACGCTCTCCACACTCCCTAAAGGTTAGTTGAGAATAATTATTTTAGAATTTAACCATGCTGGAAATGGTCTCGCTGAGGATTTGTCTAGATTTTAACAAGCAGGAAACTTTTTGCAAGAAAATTTTCCCTGATTTTTTTCAATGGTCCATCTAAAGTGAGGTTTTATGTAAGACCAGGAAAATACTTCAAAAGCTATTTCTTAAAAATTATTAAACTTTGTCCTATGTACGACATTATTTTGAAGTACACAATGATTCGTTCATTTAATTCAGTAATTCTGATAATCTATAACGAGCCCATATTGCATCAAGTTTGTAGAATTCTGGATGACATTAAGTGACCTCTGCATTTACCAAATCTTAATAACACATATAATCGAAAGTAATATATAAAAGCCAAAAATGAAAAGAAATCAGAATTAAATGGTTTCTAACACTTTCATCCATAATAGCACTATATCAATCATATCCAGCCTAATTATTACCAAAGTTTTCCCTAAAATGACCTAACAATCATTTTGCATCAACAATCAAACTGCATCAACAATTTTGCATCAACAATCAAATTGCAGAGTCCTATCCCATACTGCTTCCAGGCCCTCCTTTGGTGTATACAGCTTTCTCGATATACTAAGGTGACATAAGCAGGCAGGGGATAATTCATAGGGAAATTCACTGACCATGATGCATCATGGGTGCAGATGCCACAATATCACAAGAAAACTTCAAAAAGAATAATTTTTTCTCTAAAGTGGTTTTGCACATTAAAATATCTACCCCAATTCCTTCCCAATTCAGCCTTTAACCCAATTCCCAGCATTTTGTAATAAATAAGGCTGTTGTCAAGAACAGTAGAGGAAAAGAGCTTTTGATATCGCTTTTTAAGAGTTCCATCTGATGTGCTTACCTGGTGATGTATCATATTGCCAATTAGCACTCCAGACTTTCCATATTCATACAGGTGCTCTAGATATTTTGGTACCTGAGTTACATAAATCTTTCACAGCAAATAAGTAAAGATAAAAATGTGCCTCCACTTTATCACAAGGAAGGTTGAAATAAGCCTGAAACCAAAATGAAACGCAGAATGAAAGCCTCTATGGAGGCGTTATGAATTCATTCTTATTAGTAAAAAAAAAAAAAAAAAATGCATCTCTGTAGAAAGCTTATGCCCCGTGAACAAAGGAGAGCTAGTAAAGTCACACCAGTGACAGACTTAAATTCTGAGCCCTTCTCTTGGGGACCCAGGGCAGTTCATTTAAATTGAGTTCTAGGCTATTAGAAGATGTAACTGTACAATTACTAAAAGATCATAACTAAGGTCACATAAATTTTCTTGAGCAAAGATTCACAGACACTCAACAATGTGTAATGTCCTTGCTGGAATGATTCCACAACTAACAATACTAGCATTCTTGTATCTGCTCTCTAAGGGCGCACTACAGTAATGTGCTTCTTATTTTCTCACATCTAACTCTGCTTTACTCAAATCTTTCCCTGACTCTACTAAAGTCAAAATAAGAGGAAAGTTGCCACGAATCCAGGCCACTCTTCGCAAGGTTAATCTTCATACTGTTTCCACCATGTTACGTCTCTCCTCAACCACAGCCAGCGGCTTCCTGGGGATGGTCACAATAAGCTAACCTAACTGTATCCACTGCCTCTCAGTTCTGCCCAGCCCGCCTCTCCTGTCTTAGACCCTGGCGCACGGCCACTCAGATCCTCTTCTGTACTGGCCTTGTTGGCTCTTTGTTTTCAAGCACGATGTGTACATCCACTAGCGCACAGCATCTTTCCTCAATTTTCTTCTCTCGAAATGAGCTCTCATCCTTTTCTCTATCAGTCTGAGCCCTACCTCTGATTTCAGGGTCAGAGAAAGTCTCAAGTTCTCCCTAAAGCTGATCCTAACCAGCCCATCTCAGGGTTGTCTATACTTCCCAGAGATTTATACTGCATTCATTGTCTTTGCCAGTCAATTAATATTTGTCATATTTCTTATATTTTTAACTACTTGAATATATATCTCTCTCCACACATATATTTAAATTTAGTAAGAATCGAGACACTTTTTTAATACTTATTTTGCCTTTGTCATCCCTTACTGTACTGCACATAGCAGGTGTTCAACAAATTCTTAATTTATTCAAATAAACTCAAAGAGAAACACAAGGGATTCATGGTACATATAAAACATTTCTTTCCAGAGAAACCTGCTAAGCATTGCTCTAAGTTGCCAAGAGGAATCTTATCCCCTGGGTATCATTAAAAATAGATACATACTACATTGTGCTGGATGATATAAAGGAAAGTAATAACTCTGGAAAGAAATAACCATGAGTGTATAGGCCCCAGTTCCCCTGTTTTATTTTTCTTTAGGTATTTCAATGCCTTCCAGACTGTAAACAACCAAAAGAAAGAGATAATTTAGTACCTGGGTGGGTGCTTTCGTCTCCAGCGGATGCAGGGAAGGAAGTAAACCATTAGTGATAGTGAGTTCTGTTTGTGGCTCTCAAGTTAGATCTGATAAATCTGTAAAAGTTTTAACGTATAAAATATAGCAATATCACTTTATATCAGATAGTTTTCACAATATACACCTTCTACTGAACAACATTAGCTAGAATCTACTACCAGCGTTACTGCCGTTTCATCCTTCAGTTCCATCTCTCCTGTCATCAACTCTGCCTTTGGATTGGTGTGTTAGACCATTTAAATTTAATGCTGTTATGGATGTGGTTGTTTTAAGGATACCGCTTTGCTGCTTGGTTTCTATTTGTCTTGCTGTTTGATTCTCAGTTCCTCCTTTCCTGACTTTCTTAAAAGAGAGGAGGGGTGAACCAAATAGTTTTCAGGATTTCATTTTAATTTGTCTATCATCTTCTTAGCTATACCTGTTTGTATTATTTTGGGTGGTTATCCTAGAGATCACCTTACCACAGTCTACTTAGACTTAATGGTGTATATTAACTCATGTAAAATTAACAATCTTGTGAGAGTAAAATTCTATTTCACTACTTCCTTTCCTTTTGCTATTGTTTTTATATATCTTACTTGTGTTATAAATGCCTTAACCTCTGTCAGTAATCTTATGCAGAAAATAGGAGTAGAAAAGAGAGCGATTTTATTTTTACTACATATTTGCCATTTCTTATGCCCTTCCTCTTGACAGTACATCTGATTTTCAGCAGGTATTATTTCTTTCTGGCATGAAGGACAACCTTTTATATTTCTCGAAAGTACAGGCAGGGGGGGCCTGGGAGGCTCAGTCAGCTATGCATTCAACCCTTGATTTCAGCTCACAGTTCGCATCCTATGTTGGGCTCTGTACTGCCAGCACAGAGCCTGCTTGGGACTCTCTTTCTCTCTCTGTTCACACACTCTCTCTCTCAAAATAAGTAAATGAATGAATGAATGAATCAATGAATGAATAAACAAACTTTTTTTTCAAAGTACAGGCCTAACGAAAACTCATTCTCTCGGCTTTCATTTATCTGAATTTTTTTTTACTCTCATGTTTTAAGGGTATTTTCACTGGATATAAAACCCTATCTCAACAATTATTTTATTTCTCTTCCAGTATTTTGAAGATGCCGTTCTATTGTCTTCCAATGTTCCTAAGGAAAAGGCAGCTAACATTCATACCTCACCATCCCTGCTATGCAGTGTGATTGAAACCCATGTTTGCTTTCCAACGCTTTGACTACGATGTGCCTAAGTGTGGTTCTTCTTTGTATTTATCCTTTGTGGAATATGCTGAGCTTCCTGAATCTGTCAGACAATGTTTTTCACTTAATTTGAGCTGTCGTTTCGTCAAATATTTTTTTTCTTCCTCATTCTGTTTCCTTTTTTTTCTGAAATTCAAATTAGCCATGTGTTAGATCACTTGAGATCATCCCATTGGCCACTGGAGTTGTGGTAATTCTTTCTCCAGTCTTGGTATTCCTTCTCTTCTTCAGATTTCAATCATTTTTACTGACCTGTCTTCCACTTACTGTCTCTCTTCTGTTTCCACTAATCTGCCGTTAAGCCTGTCCCATCATTTTGATCGCTTCGGAAACTATACTTTTCAATTCTAAAATTTCTAGGTTTTTTTTTATAGATTTTCATTCGTCACTATTACAGGAAGTCATCAAAAGGACATAACCTCTGATTGACTAGTGATCTGGACCCAGGCAATCGGAGGCTTATTGTTCCCTTCCCTATTCTTGAAATGTACATTCCACCCACTGTTCCCATTCTAGGAGCTATTTCAAGGACACAGGCGGGAGAGAGAAACGCATTGTTGAAACTATCAGACTGGACACAACTGAACTCCATGAAGGTATCTATATAAGCTTTAGACTCTGGTGGGTGGGTATGCAGATCTACTCATCCTACATCTCTAAGTTCCTTTGGTTATTAAAACTGCCATGTACCAACCAGGAGTGTTCTGCCTTTTTATTTGGTCCCTCCTTGCCTTACATGTATGGGGGCCAGTTTCAAATTTTGCCCTGGGAACTCCCTAGGTTGTGAACCAACATTTACTGAGAGTTTTAATCTGTTCACTCTTTAGAACTATTGTTTCCCTCAGGTCATTTAACATATTTATAAAATCAAGTTTAAAGTCTTTGTATGCTAATTTTCATATCTGATTCATTTGCTTTTTTTGTCTTGATTATGGTTAACATTTTTTTGTTTTTTTGCATGTCTAGAAAATTATACTGTATATCAGATATTGTATTTCATCGTAGAAATGCCGGAATCTATTATCTTCCCTAGAAAAGTGTAGGTTTTGGTTCTGGAGGGAGTTAAATTCTGGGATGATCACCTAAAATTTGTGTAGGCTTAGTGTTATGCTTCGTGAGGGTGGGTGGGTGGAAAACCCATGGAGTTTACCAAGTTCCTTCATTTGAAAGAACACAAACTCCAAATTCCGTCTCCTCTGCTTTGGAAAGCATCTAAAATTTCTATTCAGTGTTCCGTCCTTTCAGCTATTACTTTCTAATGGACTTCCTGGCATCTCCCCCATGCATACACAGTTCAGAAGTCAGCCAAGGATTCTGAAGAGAGTTCATCTTCATATTTTTAGTCTCCCTCTCTATAAATTGCTTCTTTGCAAGAGGTTCTTCTAAATTTTCAGTCACTCTGACATCCTTGAAAATTCCAACCTCGCACTTCTCAAACCAGTAGGATCCTGGCTTTCTGTTTCAGTGTAGACATTCTATGTCATGTAGATGGCACAGTGACTTGTGTTAAAAATAAATTATATAAATGTGAATTTCACCCAGTGTGTATGGGTGTCTCCTTTTAAGGGTTAAATCTTCTCTAAGTTCTGCCCGCTTCTGGTCATTTCTCAAAGCTTTTAAATTCTATATATGCAAACACATGTATCTATAGATACATGTATGTGTATTATAATTATTAGCCGTGGAAGGCTCAGTCCTGTTCTCTGCAATTCCTGGGATTAGAGTTCCATTCTTTACATTCATTTTCAAGTCATCACTCTGAACTACAGCAAGAGCCTCTAGTTCCCAAAGGCCTTTAACTCTTCTTTGACTCACAATTTTGTACTGTTCAAATATATTTTCCTGGCAGCAGCCAGAGTTATTTTATTAGAAACCCAAAATCAATCATGCCACTCCCCTTAACACCTTTGTATGGCTTCTCATTACACCTAGAATCTATTCAGAATTCTAAATATGTCCTTTAACAATTTATACAATCCGCCCTCTGTCTGTCTCTTCTACTCTACCTTACCTGCTCTATTTGCCCATTGGGTTTTGGTAACACCTCAAATCTTTAAACTCCTGCTCAGGGATTCCAGACATGCTGCACCCACTACTACACCAGTGTCTTTTCTGCTCCCTATATAAACCACCTGACTTAACCTTCAGATTTTCATCTAAATGTCACTTCCACAAAGATGGTAGAGCTGATTCCACAGACTGTGTTAGTCAAGTACTACATTATAAATGGTGAAACCCTAATACCCTTATACTTCTTGGCTTGGAGGAAACTGGAAATCCAGGTTCATTAATCCACAACTCAAAAGCAAGAGATTGGAGGATTTCCTTCTTGGGGAAGGAAAGACCTAACAGATCCCTTATGACTCGTGCTCTGCAGTGAAACTGTCCAGCTGGATTATGCTACAGAGATACACACCAGTTGATACTTCAATCTACACATATGCAGAGAGGGCTTCCTGTCACCTCTTTGTGTCTCACTCTGAGATGTGGGCAGTCAGGGACCTCCAGTCTGTTGAGGAAAGGGTCCAGGATAAAGGACAGAGAACAACACACCCGGCAAGAAGGAACTTTTAGGAAACAAATTTTAGATTAAAAAAAAAAAACTTAAAAAAAGATCTCTACCATTAATGTCCTCGCAGAACAAAGCTTTGCTTCTAAAAAAGGACAAAATAGGAAATTTCAACGGGATACCCAGACAGGATGAACACTAGATATTAAAATGAGATGAAGGACTGCGTCCAATAGAACTTACACATTTTGAAGTGGTATGGTCGAAAATCAGACAACTCTAAAGCCCAAGCTGAGAGTATTAATGGGTTAACAGTGGGTTTGGAGAAAGCATTTAGGGTTCTTGTGGGGTGGGCTGCTGGGATGCTCTGAGCAAAGAGGGCTATAGGGGATCTTCACGTGGAGCACTCAGAGAGCCTGATATGTGCTCCAGCGTCAGGAGGACCACGTGGACTGGTTACTGGCTCCTGCCCAGGAACTCTCAAGGCCGAGAGCACACTGGCAGGATGCTTTGGAGAGAAGAGGTGCTACTTACCGTTTGGGGTTAGCGTGCATAACGGTGCATGTCTGCTTTCTGTGGGCAGATGTGGCCACATATTAGAGAGAACAAGCTTGGGAGTTGTCTTAGCTCCTTTCCAAAATTGTCACCTACAAGGAAAAACAGGCTTCGGCAAAGAAGTTGGAGATGGACATCTAAGCTCCTGGGGACTGACTGCTCTATTTAAGGGGGTGACTGCTCAAATATAGTACGTTAGTCTAAGCCCAGAGAGAGAGCTACACCGAGGAATCTGGTCTCCAAAGAATTCCCTAACTCTCTTCCAGATCTACCAAAACAAAATCATCTTAGGATAGAAACAGTAGTAAAATGATTGCCCAAACACACAGAAAATACAGCTGTGTTGATGTAATTAATGTTAACCTGGTTACACATCATTCTCCCCTTTCACGTAAGTTTCTCCAAAGGATGATTAAAGTTCTCCATGTTACTTTTTCAGAAAGGATAGGAGACCAAACACTTATCTAGCACTAATGATATTCCAGGCGCTTTCTAGAAACTTCACATTAACTCTTGATTTTCCCAACTACCACCATTTTAAAGTCACATAGCTGCGAAGCAGTGTAGCCAGGGTTTAAACAGTTGAGTCCGGCTCCAGGGTCTGTGCTCTTACTCAATATATTTTTTGGTTAGCTTTCTCATTCTAGATGAAAAGGTTATTCCCTGGCACACATTCTTGATTATAACACATACAAATAATAATATTCTGACATGTTTTCGATTTCATTTTAAAACACATTGTAAGGGAATAGGTTTCTATTGTTTACAGCTGTCTTTCTATTCATTATCTTTTTTCAGAAATAGAAGCAAAAGAAATCTACACTACTCAAGGTCTATGGCTATTGTGGAATTAGTCTCTGGGGTTCAGAAACACCAGCTCCCTTATGCTGAATTAAGGTAAGAAGTAGCTCATTACTTTGATCAACAGTTTCTTAGTGGAGACAAGATTTAGGTTACATGCAGCATAACTTAGAGTCAAGTTTGATAAAGTCTGTTTTAGACATGGAAGACACATTAAAAATAAACATATAGAGAAGCTAAAAAAAGGATATTAATTTTCCACTGGAGGTCACTATTTTGAATATAGTTTGTTTCCAATCTAAGTAGTTGCAACATTCTCCGTTATAAATTTCACATTTTAGGTCATTCAACACAAAGCTAACAGACCTCAAAAAAAAAGATGTAATAGTTTCCATTCAATTATTTCTAAAAGACAAGACTGTCAGTGTCACAACTGAGATTTTTCATGTCTCTCAGGATATATCACGCCCCTGGGTAATACAAAAGATCTAGATTTCTTGATCAACCTAATTTTCATTTATTCATTAAATCAACAAATATTTATTGTGCTGCTACTGTGTGGTAGGCATATGCTAGGCACTAGAAATCCAAAATTGAGTAAGATAAATATGGTCTCTGCCCTCAATTTCTCAGGATTATCTAGATCTACCTACTCCATGTACCATTTGCAGATGGAAAAAGTAAATAATGAGATAGCCTCTGGTTGAGGACCTGAGGAAATTTCCTATAAAATAAAGCATTAGGGCTTTATTATTTGAAGTTTAAACACTGAGATGCTTTCTCTTGAATTCTCTACTTTTATTTTATGCCATTATTTTTGGTATTATTACAAAAAGTACATTTTAATATTTAATACATTTGTATTAATACAAATAATACATTTTATTTGCATTATGTTGTAGATGCTGTTACCTTTGTCATATCCATAAATAAAAATTTTACTTTTTTTAACCTTATTTTCAGTGAGCATGTTTCTGTTGATTTTCAGTTACTCCACATTAGATGCCTTCTTTTCTCAAGGCAGAAACAGAAGCAGGGAGTTAGATGGACTGAAGCAGCTTGCTATCAGGGGAGTGGCATGTGACAACTGGGTGGTTTGGAAATAGTTTTCTTGAGCTTCCTAAGCTAAGTCAAAATAATGAAATGTCTGGTGAGATGTTTCTTGGCCCTGATCATATTTTATTCAGGCCTAAAATACATCTCCTTCTAATTCTCACTGTCTTTCTAAACAAACATCACAATGTTAAAATAACAAAAAGAAAATATTGACAACTTTTGAAATTCTTAGTTGCAAAACTGAATGTAGCAACTAAGTTAAACAAGGCTCTATCTTACCTAATGCTCTTCATAAACTCTCCCTGAGGGGTACTAAGTGGTTAGCAGCCTCCAGAAGAGTCTCACTTGCCAAAGAGCTGTGTGAGATGCCAAGAGCACTGGAATCGGACCAACTCCCAACTTCCTTTGACGATGGCCAGTTCCCAAGCCTAGCTCTCTCATCAAACCATTATTGGGGATGCCCTTTCTTCTTAGCCTCTGAATTTCACAATTCTTTTTTTTATGTTTATTTATTATTTATTTTGAGACAGAGAGAGCGTACAAAGCAGGGGAGAGCCAGAGAGAGGGGGAGAGAGAGAGAGAATCCCAAGCAGGCTACACACTGACAGCATGGAGCCTGATGTAAGTCTCGAACTTGTGAACTGTGAGATCATGACATGAGCCGAAACCAAGAGTCAGATGCTTAACCGACTGAGCCACCCAGGTGTCCCTGAATTTCACAATTCTTAAAAATCGTGTCTTACTTTTTTTACTTTTTCAACTCATTTTACCTTTTATTGTTTCAGATCTCCTCATTTCTCCTTATTTTTCTCTTTTTTCAGGGTGTCCTGGACCAAAGTTTTGGTGTTGTTTTTTTTTTTTTTTCACGTGGAACCTGCTGGGAGTAAAATCAACAAGGATCTCTCATCTATACTTAATTTTCCTCACAGCAGGTGCTGTGGTGCAGCAGCAATTCTAGACAGAAACGTGGTGAGGCTTTTGCTGCTGCTGCCATGCTAGTTACCAGAAAATCAATAAATGATTAGAACACCTAACACAGTGAATGATTTCAGTAGCATTGAAATAATGATGTAGGAAATAACTTAATATTCATACACACACCTGTTCTTTGGCTGTCAAGATTTCAAATTTAACATGCATAATATCTAACCAGTTTCTGGATATATTGTTTAAAAGTTTTAAGGTTGACTTTTTTGTTCCATGCTTTGCAATACACATTTAGAGAAAGAGAAAACACAATTTGAATATTTTTTAAATTTTTTTAGTGGTTTAATTTATTTTTGAGAGAGAGACAGAGCACAAGTGGAGGAGGGGCAGAGAGAGAGGGAGACACAGAGTCAGAAGCAGGCTCTAGGCTCTGAGCTGTGAGCACAGAACCTGATGCAGGGCTTGAACTCATGAACTGTGAGATCATGACCTGAGTCGAAGTCGGACACTCAACCAACTGAGCCACCCAGGTGCCCCCACAATTTAGAATTTTTGGCAACCAATATAATCAGGTAAAAAGTAAAGAAATTCAGTAAGAGTTATTTGTCCAGTATTTGTTTGTGTAAATAAATTTTCTGGATAGCTAATGTTTACTCTTTCCAGCATTAAAACTTTAAAATTTACGGTCACTTCAACTTCAACAAAAGCTTTCAAAATTCTTATACACAATCTGTTTTTTCTTAAAATCTGAATATTAAATAGAATTTCATATTTTTTGATGCAAGAATTGCAGTTAGTCATTTGTCTTTGCTCTAAATATGCTTTTGGTTATAACTGGTTTTTACACCTTCTCTGTATTTCCACACCTGACAGAAAATGCCACAACATCATAGGATGTAAAAAGCTCAGATTCTCATGTGTACATCTAGGCACTCAACACCAATCATTATTTGTCCTTCTCTTGTTCATCTTCCTCTACTCTATGCAAAATCAAAACTTTTACCCAACTCCTCAAACTTCCAATTCCACTACTCACTCTCACCTCCTTCAGTCTTCCTATTACATTGATAAAATTAAATCACAAATCAGTCAAGGTCTTGTCCCTGCTTAATTCATATTTCAATCTTACCTTCCCTTCCTCAGGGGATGAATGGGCCCTCTTCCTCCAACTGTTCTCTATTCTTCTGGTTTATTTCCCCTGACTCTTCTATCTAAATGTGTTTTTCACGTTGACCTATAAACATAATTAAGTCTAGCTCATCCTAACAACAACAAAACAAAAAGAAACAAAGCAAAACAAAAACTTCCACTGATGTTCTACCAAATTTCAGATTCTACTATTGTTCACACTGATTCTCACTCATGATGGCTTGTTTCCTAAATGTTTTCTAATTCTGAATTGTAAGCTCAGTTAATCTAAATCTATAGAAATAATGATGGGATCAGAATTACATGAGGACTTTTCTGGAGAATAGTTTTATTTGCTTCTGCCAGATACCCATGACCACATTATTCTAATTTCTAGGATTGGGATTACATAAATCTGGAAAACAATTCCACAAGAGGTCAGTATTGTATTTAGGAATTTTTTAAGAAATTCTTTCTTTTTTGCCTTCCTTAGAACCCAAACCAAGAATGAACAAGTGACCTTGTCATGTATCTTTGCTGATGGGAAGATTTTTTTCTAGCTTATCTTTTTACTGAGAAAATATCCCTTTGGAGGAACTGACTACTGGAATCACTTTGCACAGGCACAGGGTATTAGCCATGAAAACACAAGCCTCTGTATCAGAAAATACCTTTATGAGGCCACAAAACCAGTGCTGGTTTACCACACCAGATTCCTGCCTTTTATTTATTTTTGGACAATGAGGAATTCCCTTATAAACCTTAAATGGTTTTATATTACATCTAGCATATTTTGTAGTAGAGTTCTCCGTAGCTCTAGAAGCAAAAATTCCCAACTTTCTCTAGCAGTAAGATTGAAGCCCTATCCATGAAGGTAATGTCAGACTGAATCATTGTGATTACAGGAAGCTCCAAAGTAAGAAGTATTCTATACCTAAAAATAAAACATTTATAACTTGTTTTATGTTAGGCAAAACTTTAGCCCCAATTTCCTTACCTTTATAAACCAAACAGATAAAAATAAAAATCGACCTTGCACAACCAACTATGAGAATTGTATTTAACACAATTTCCATTTCAAAAAGATAAAGGAAAATTAGCCTTAAGCATTTAGGCAAAATGCCTAAGGTCATACAACCATTAAGAGATAAATCTAGCAGGCAAACCCAGAGCTCTCTTTTTTAAAAACTCACAATAAAGAACAAATTAGTAGACAGTAGTTATTGAGCAGACACTATAAGATAACTATATTTAGAATAAAAATAAAAGATATATAAAAGGAATCTAAGGCACACCAAAAGAAGACTCTACAGAAAAGGACAGGCAAACTTTAGAAAGAATAAAGTAGAACTTATATAAATGAAAATCCTAGTAATTCCTCCCAATTTTCATTTACAGTAATTGTAGAAGGGAAAACAGATCAACTGTCATGCTAAGAACTATTAAATATATTTTTTTAATCTACTTGATTCCATTTTAAATTTAAAGAGGCAAGGATAAATTAAAAGACCAAGATCTAGAGGGAGAAAGTTAAGAAGACAGAAGAGCTCTGTATCTGGGGTCACTTTTCCTTAACGTACATGCTTATACTAGAAGCAGCATCTGAGAAAATCAGGAAGTTAGCAGGATTTTGAACAGATTCATGGTGTCAAGGGAACAAGAATTGGAGTTCACTGCATACTCAAGATAGGGGTCATGGTAAACACCCTGAACTTGGGTTTGGGACCACTCAGAAATACACCCTAGTAATGCAGATGTATCATTAAAAGATAGGCTTTTTATAAGAACTGAAGCTTAGATAAGAATCATTACAAACTGCTATTGAGTTAAGATGATCTGGAATTTGTAGCCATCTACCTGAAGGAAAAAAAATCCTCTCTAATGGAAAATAACATTGCCATACCCTAAATTAACCATATTACATTGGGTTAAATGTGCTGCTTACATAAAAAAAATAAACAAGATACAGGGAGACAAGACAACATGATCAAAACCAAGACAAAAATAGGTTACAGAAAATAACAAACCCAAAATACAAATAACAGAATTCTTGGAAACATATTTTAAGATTTTTAAGGAAATAAAAGATAACATTGAAAATACTTGCAGACAAGTATAAATTATAAAAAAGAATCAAATGAGATCACATTAAACTAGAACTATAGAGAAGAATAATAGGGAAGGGTCAAGATGGTAGAGCAGCAAGAAAATTCTCTGCTTCTTTTATACCTGAAAAATGCAGATAGATCAGCACCAAACCATTTTGCACATGAGGAAAATTGATCTCAGGACTAACACAACAATCTACATAAATTGAGACACAGAACTCGGCAGGAATTCACCCAAAAAGAAAAAAACAGGAAGAAATCACAGACAGGGACTTAATCAACACAGATATAAGCAAGATGTCTGAACCTGAATTTATAGTCACGATAATAAGAATACTACCTGGGGTTGGAAAAAAGCATAGAATCCCTGTCTGTGGAGATAAAAGAAGTAAAATCTAGTGAGGACAAAATTAAAAATGCAATAACTGACATTATTGGATCTCGAATGGATGCCACAGTGGCAAGGATGGATGAAGCAGACAGCAAATCAGATATATAGAAAACAAACTTATAGAAAATAATGAAGCAGAAAAAAAGAGGGAAACTGACGCAAAAGAGCACGATATAAGAATTAGAGAACTCAGTGACTCATTAAAAAGGAACAATCATAAGGGTCCCAGAAGATGTAGAAAGAGAAAAAGGGATAGAAGGTTTATGTGAGCAAATCATAGCAGAAAACTTTCCTAACCTGGGGAAAGACACAGACATCAAAATCCAAGATGCACAGAGAACATCCATTATATTCAACAAAAACTTATTATCAACAAGGCATATCATAGTCAAATTCACAAAATACACAGACAAGGAAAGAATTATGAAATTAGCCAGGGAAAAAAGTCCTTAATCTATAAGGGAAGAAAGATCAGGTTCACAGCGGTCCTATCCACAGAAACCTGGCACACCAGGAAGGAGTGGCAGGATATATTCAGTTGCTGAATCAGAAAAATATGCAGCTAAGAACTCCTTATACAGCAAGGCTGTCATTCAAGATAGGAGAGATAAAAAGTTTCCCAGACAAACAAAAACTAAAGGAGTCCATAACCACCAAATCAACTCTGCAAGAAATTTTAAGGGGGACTCTCTGAGGAGAAAAAAAATGAAACAAAACAAAAAAGACCAAAAGTAACAAAGACTAGAAAGGCCCAGAGAACACCACCAGAAACTCCATCTCTACAAGCAACATAATGGCAATAAATTCATATCTTTCAGTACTCATTCTAAATGTCAACAGACTAAACACTCCAATCAAAAGACACAGGGTAACAGAATGGATAAGAAAACAAGATCCATCTGTATGCTGTTTGCAAGAGACTCATTTTAGACCTAAAGACACCTTCAGATTGAAAGTAAGGGGTTGGAGAACGATCCAACATGCTCACAGTTGCCAAAAGAAAGCCAGAGTAGCCATACTTATATCAGACAATCTAGATTTTAAAGACTGTAACAAGAGATGAAGAATGGCATTACATCATAATTAAGGGGTGTATCCACCAGGAAGATCTAACAATTGTAAACATTTATGCCCCCAACATGAAAACACCTAATTATATAAATCAATTAATCACAAACATAAAGACACTCATTGACAATAATACCATACTAGTAGAGACATCAACACCCCACTTACAGCAATGGACAGATCATCTAAACAAAATATCAACAAGGAAACAATGGCTTTAAATGATACACTGGACTGGAAGGACTTAACAGATACATTCAGAACCTTTCATCCTAAAGCAGCAGCATATTCTTCTCAAGTGCATGTGGAACATACTCCAGAATAGATCACATACTGGGACACAAATCAGTCCTCAACAAGTACAAAAAGATCGAATCATCATACCGTGCATATTTTCAGACCACAATGCTATGAAACCCAAAATCAATCACAAGAAAAAATTTGGAAGGACAACGAATACTTGGAAACTAAAGAACATCCTACTAAAGAATGAATGGGTTAACCAAGAAGTTAAAGGGGAAATTAAAAAGTACATGGAAGCCAACGAAAATTATAACATCACAGCCCAAAACCTCTGGGATGCAGCAAAGGTGGTCATAAGAGGGAAGTATAAACCAATCTAGGCCATCCTAAAGAAGAAAGAAAGGTCTCAGATACACAATCCAACCTTACACCTTAAAGAGCTGAAAAAAGAACTGCAAATAAACCCCCAAAACAGCAGAAGACAGGAAATAATAAAGATTAGAGTGGAAATCAATGTTACCGAAAAAAAAAAAAAAAAATAGTAGAATAGATCAATGAAGCCAGGAGTTGGTTCTTTGAAAGAATTAACAAACTTGATAAACCCCTAGCCAGTTTCACACAAAAAAGAAAAAGGACAGGACCCAAATAAACAAAATCAAGAATGAGAGAGGAGAGATCACAACCAAGACTGCATAAATACAAAAATAATAAGAGAATATTATCAGCAACTATATGCCAATAAATTGGGTAATCTGGAAGAAATGAAAAAATTCCTGGAAACATATAAACTACCAAAACTGAAATAGGAAGAAATAGAAAAATTGAACAGACCCATAACTAGTAAAGAAATCGAATTAGTAATCAAAAATCTTCCAAAAAACAAGAGTTCAAGGCCAGATGGCTTTCCAGGGGAATTCTACCAAACATTTAAAGAAGAGTTAACACCTATTCTTTGAAGCTGTTCCAAAATATAGAAATGGAAGGAAAACTTCCAAACTCATTGTATGAAGCCAGCATTACCTTGATTCCAAAGCCAGACAAAGACCCCACTGAAAAGGAGAGCTACAGATCAATTTCCCTGATGAACATGGATGCAAAACTTCTCAACAAGATACTAGCCAACTGGATTCAACAATACATTAAAAGAATTATTCACCACGATCAAGTGGGATTTATACCTGGGATGCAAGGCTGGTTTAATATCTGCAAATCAATCAATGTCATACATCACATTAATAAAAGGAAGAACAAGAACTACATGATCCTCTCAACAAACGCGGGGAAAGCATTCAACACAATATACCATTATTTCTTGATAAAAACCCTCAAGAAAGTAGGGATAGAAGGATCATACTTCAAGATCATAAAAGCCATATATGAAGACCCACTACTAATATCATCTTCAATGGGGGAAAAATGAGAGCTTTCTCTCTAAGGTCAGGAATATGGCAGAGATGTCCACTCTTGCCACTGTTATTCAACAAAGTATTGGAAGTCCTAGCCTCAGTAGTCAGATGAATAAAATGAATAAAAGGCATCCAAATAGGCAAGGAGGAAGTCAAACTTTCACTCTTCACAGATAACATTATACTCTATACGGAAAACCCAAAAATTCCACCAAAAAATGGCTAGAACTGACCCAAGAATTCAGCAAAGTCATGGGATATAAAATCAATGCACAGAAATTCGTTGTATTCCTATATACCAATAATAAAGAGAAATCAGAAAGAGAAATCAAGGAATCAATCCCATTTACAATTGCATCAAAAACCATAAAATACCTAGGAAATAACCTAACCAAAGAAGTGAAAAATCTTTACACTGAAAACTATAAAAGGCTTATGAAAGAAATTGAAGAAGACACCAAAAAAATGGAAAAATATTCCATGCTCATGGATTAGAAGAACAAATATTGTTAAGATGTCAATACTACCCAAAGCAATCTTATATTTAATCTAACCCCTATCAAGATAACACCAGCATTCTTCACAGAACTAGAATATACAATTCTAAAATTTGTATGGAATCAGGAAAGACCCCCAATAGCCAAAACGATCCTGAAAAAGAAAACCAAAGCTGGAGGCATCAAAATCCCGGACTTCAAGATGTATTACAAAACTATAATGATCAAGATATTATGATCCTAGCACAAGAACAGACACTTAGATCAATGCAACAGAATAGAGAACCCATAAATGGACCAACAAATGTATGGCCAACTAATCTTTGACAAAGCAGGAAAGAATATCCAATGGAATAAAGACAGTCTCTTCAGCAAATGGTGTTGGGGAAACTGGACAGCGACATGCAGAATGAACCTGGACTACTTTCTTACACCATACACAGAAATAATGGATGGGGTCACCTGGATGGCTCAGTCAATTGAGCGCCCCACTTCGGCTCAGGTCATGATCTCACGGTCCATGAGTTCGAGTCCTGCGTTGGGCTCTGTGCTGACAGCTCAGAGCCTGGACCTTGCTTCAGATTCTGTGTCTCCCTCTCTCTCTGCCCCTCCCCCACTCATGCCTCCGTCTCTCTCTCTGTCAAAAGTAAAAAAAAATAATAATAATTAATTAATTAATTAAATAAAATAAAATTTTAAAAAATTGTTAAAGGACCTAAACTTAAGACAGAAAGCCATCAAAATCCTAGACGATAAAGCAGGCAAAAACCTCTTTGAAGTTGGCCACAGCAACTTCTTACTCAACAGGTATCCTGGGGCAAGAGAAACAAAAGCAAAAATGAACTACTGGGACCTCATAAAGATAAAAAGATGCTGTGCAGCAAAGGAATCAATCAGCAAAACTAAAAGGCAACCAACGGAATGGGAGAAGATATTTGCAAGTGACATATCAGATAAAGGGTTAGTATCCAAAATCTATAAAGAACTTATCAAGCCCAACACCCAAAAAACAAATAATCCAGTGAATAAATGGGCAAAAGCATGAACAGACACTTTTCCAAAGAAGACACCCAGATAGCTAATAGACAAATGAAAAAGTGCTCAACCTCACTCATCATCAGGAAAATACAAATCGAAACCACAAGGCGATACCACCACACACCAGTCCAAATGGCTAAAATTAACAACTCAGGCAACAACAGATGTTGGCAAGGATACAGGAAAGGGAAACTCTTTTGTTCACCTTGCTGGTGGGAATGAAAACTGATGCAGCCACTCTGGAAAACAGTAGAGAGGCTCCTCAAAAATTAAACATAGAATTACCCTAAGACCCAGCGATTGCACTAGTAGGTATTTATCCAAAGGATACAGGTATGCTCTGCCAAAGGGACACATGCACTCCAATGTTGATAGCAGTGCTATCGACAATAGCACAAGAGTCCAAATGTCCATTGACAGATGAATGGATAAAGAAGGTGTAGTATGTATGCACGTATGTGTGTATGTATGGATATGCATACATACAATGGAGTATCACTTGGCAATCAAAAAGAATGAAATCTTGCCATTTACAACAATATGTTGGAACTAGAGGGTATTATGCTAAGTGAAAAAAGTCAGTCAGAGAAAGAAAAATATATGACTTCACTCATATGTGGAATTTAAGATACAAAACAGATGAACAGACACTTGTTGGGATGAGCACTGGGTGTTATACATAGGGCATGAAATCACTCGATTCTACTCCTGAAATCTTTATTATACTATATGCTAACTAACTTGGATGTAAATTAAAAAATAAAAATAAATAATAATGAAAAAAAAGAATCAAATGAAAACTCTAGATGTGAAAAAAATGTAATGACTAAATATTAGTAACTCAATATATGGGCTTATAGTTAATTAGTCACAGATGAAAAAAGAATAAGTCACCTAGAAAATAGGTAGAAGAAAATGTACAGAATTAAGCAGAGAAACAAAAGTAAGGAAAGGCAAAGAAAATTATGAAGGAGGTTCAAAGGGGATACAGTGAAAGTGTGAACAGATGTGTAACTGAAGTCTCAGAAAAAGAGGAGAAAAAAATGGGGCAGAAAAATAGTTGAAGAGAGTATGACTATGGATTTTTCAAAACTTACAAAAGAGATCAAGCCATAGATTCGGGTAGCATTAGAAAACCCAAACGTGATAAATACAAAGAAAGCTACACATAAGCACATCATAGTAAAATCAATGAAAAACAAAGAAAAATAACAAAATCATAAAATTGGTTATAAGAAAGGCAAAGAGACCAGTTTGATGGGATCCATAATAAGACTCATCATTGACTTCTCAATATAAGCAATAGAAGCCAGAAGACAATACATTGTATTTTTAAAGTGCCAAATGAAAGTAACTGTCAACCTAAAGTTCTATAATGGAAATATTAAAGGAATATGACCCCGATTGGGACAGCAGGCTTCTGGGTGCTGACAAAACTTACTGACATAGGTGGTAGTTACAGGGTATGTCTGGTATGTTTATTTTGTAATTATTCATTGAGATTTAGCCTTACAATGTGTGCACTTTACATAGATGAGTTAAGCAGAAAGGATTAATTGATTTGACATAAATTTAAGCAAACTACCCAGAGAACAGCATAAGAAAATAAAGAGATGGATACAATGAAGAAGTTTACAGACAGAGAGGCTAGAACATCCAGTTGAAGTTAGAAAGGAAAGAACTGAAAACTAAGAGAGAAGCCAGAAGCCTCTTTAACACGCCGAAGGAAATAACAGTCAACCTACAATTCTACATCATAACTTACCCATCAAAAACAATGAAATAAAAACATGTGCATCCATTCATTCACACAATTTTTTCCAACAAGTGTCATTGGGCACTTACATTATCTAGACATAGCAACATACTATTAATGAAAATAAAGTTCCTGCTCTCATAGTTCAGAAGTCTGAAATGAAGTGCATGGGGAGAAATAAGGATGCCAGCAGGTCTAGTTCCTTCTGGAGTCTCAAGGGGAATTCTATGCCTTGCCCCTCTGGCTTTCAGAGGCTGCTGGCATTCATTGACTTATAACGGCATCGATCCACTTTTTGCGCTCTCTCTCTCTCTCTCCCTGACTCCTCCTGCAACCCCTTTATAAGGACCCTTGCAATTACATCAGGCCTACTCAGATAATCAAAGGTAGTCTCCCCATCTCAATACCCTTAACTTAATCACACCTGCCTTTATGATGCAAGGCAACACAGGTTCTGAGAATTAAGATGTGGACATCATTATGGGGGCACTATTCAGCCTACCACAACATATATTCATTTCTACTGATTTTACCTTGGAGTGAAATTGTTGGTGTATAAGCTATTTAGTATGTTCAGAATTAGTAGTAGATAAGCCAATCAGGGCTTCTAAATTGTTGTGTCTACTTACACATACACCAACCATGTTTCACATACTCATCAACACTTGGTCCCGTCGGTCTTCTTAGTTTCAGCTATTCTTGTGGATGTATAGTGTTATTTCATTATCTTAGTTTTCACTATATTTAATTTTCATTTAATTTCTCTACTAATTAATGAAGTTGCACATTTCAAATGTTTAATGGTAATTTAGATACTTTCTTTCATGAGGTACCTATTAAGTCTTTTGCTCATTTTCCTGTTGCATTCTAGTATTTACTTATTTGTAGAAGTTCTTTACATTTCTTGCATGTAAACTCTGTGTCAGATGTATATGTCAAAAATATTTTCTAGCACTCTGGATCTTTTAATATCTATTGTGATCTTTTGGTGAAAGTTTTTAATTTTCATATGTTTCATGTCATATTTTTCCTTTTTAGTTAGTACTTTTGAGGGTAATGTCTAAAATATTTTTTAGCTACTCCAAAGATGCAAAACTGTTTATGTTTTCTCTTACAAACCAACATTTTCAAAATATTCCTCTAGCTGCTATGTGGGCAGTAGTCTTAAATAAATTGTATCAATTAGGAGATTGCTAGTATAGACTCTATTCCTCAAAGATATCAATACCAAAGTCTCAGTAATCCTCCTGGATTTACTTCAGACTCAGTGGCTGCTCAAATGCTTGCTACCACTTTCACATGACGGGCATTAAAATGCAGGAAGAGGCAATAGGAAAAGAGTGTTCTTCCCAGATTTATCAGCTCCTTCGAAAGACAGCCTTCCCCCAAGGCTTTACCGAGAGACAATTCTGACACCTCCTCACCCACTCATTCCCAAGAAGGTGAGGAATTGTCATTTTTTAGCTCATTGCTATGCCACTCTAATATAATAGCATATGATATTTAACAAAAGAGGAGAGAATGGATTTTTGGGAGGTAATTAGCAAAATTTACTAAGAGGACAAGAGCAGAAGCAGGATGACCAGGAAGCAGGACTTCTAGCACGCTGTTCCCATCACCCATCTGAAGAGGACTAGGATGACGGTGGTCGAAGTTGTAAGCAGTCATTCTGTAGCCATTTTGAAGATCTAATGGTATTTTCTGATGAACAAATAAAGACTATGATAGTTTTACTGCTAATAGCTCTTTGCAGAGAGTATTACAAATGGATCTACTTCATAATGAAGGAATTCGAACCAAGAAAGAAGGAGTATATGGAAGATGAAACTCAGAAGAAAAATAACTCATTGGTTATACCCTTGACCAATGTGAAGAATAAAATAATGAAATAAGATTTAAAAATTATATGTGGAAAAAAATTAAACCTTCTAAGGTCCTTATATTATTCAAGAAGAAGGCAGATCAAGACTATTAGAGCAGAGATGAGGGAGAAAATTACATTGCCAGGTATAAAGAGACGAAAGGGTCTTTCAGAAAGACAAACTATTGGATGAAATATTCAGAGCTCTGCAGAATCCCATAGGTTTTGAGGACAATAATGTGGCATGTAGCTGGATCTCAAACCTTCATTAAGGGTGCTGAGGAGATTAGGATACAGCTGGGACAGTAAGCTGGGACAGATTGTGTAGGCTTATTTCATATTTTTAGGAGTCTGTATGTACTTCATTGCTTTGACCAAATCAGAGCCATTAAGTGTTTTTAAAAGCACGAGTGGCCTGAACCACACTTTCATATAATTATGTTTTTAATACAAATATGTTGTAGAAATGTAAACTGAAATCAGCAAAACAGATAAGTAACTACTGTAACAATCAATGTATAACATGACAATTTAATATTTCACCTCAAGGCACTGTGCTATATACATACATGAGTACAGAAATGAATGACATTGTCCCTAAACCCAGGTAACTTATAAAACAGGTTGCTGGTGTTTGTAAAGAAACTTGAAACAGGTGAAGGATTAGAGTCAGAGATTAGAGGCAAAGAATCTTTTGATCTCACTCATATGTGGAATTTGAGAAACATAACAGATGAACATAGGGGAGGGGAAGGAAAAATAAGATAAAAAACCGAGAGGGAGGCAAACCGTAAGAGACTCTTAAATACAGAGAACTGAGGGTTGCTGGAAGGAAGGGGGGGAATGGGCTAAATGGGTGATGGGCATTAAGAAGGGTACTTTATAGGATGAGCTCTGAGTGTCATATGTAAGAGATGAATTACCAGGTTCTACTCCTGAAGCCAAGATGACACTCTGTGTTAAATAACTTGAATTTAAATCTGAAAAAAAAAATAAAACTTCAACTCAAAAAAAAAGAATCTTTGGGGTTCAAGAAATGCTACAATATGCCCCCGGTCGTCTGGTTTTCTGCATCTTCCAGCCCCTCCGCAGTGTGCACACACATAATGTCCCTTTCCATTGTTTCATTTGTGTGTTGTTGAACAAATGCCATTACAAAGAAAAAACACTTTCCAGGTTTAGAACATGACTTTATGCTGCATGCTTAGAGAATTTCATATTTGTTTAAGATAGCAACACGTCAAATTTCTAAACAAGCTAAATAAATTAGTAACACTTTAAAGACTTCTAAACATGTTTCTTTTTCATGTTTTTTTTTTCTCTACCAAATTACTCGAACAGAAGTAAAATGTGTGAAGCCTTCATATGTGGCTTTTCATGATACAGCTAGAGGGCTGAATCTCAATTCTGCCTCTAGTGTTGGAATCATGATCTCAAGTAGAACTACGTACTGAATCCTTTTCCTCTTATATCCCAGTCTCTTCTGGTTTATATCATTTGCTTAAAGATGAATGTCTCATATTGCAAGGAGCACAGATGTGCCTCTTTCTCAGCCGTAATGATGAAAAACTCCAGTAAGCAACTATTTTGTGAATGGATTTTATGGGATGCCAACTCATAGTGCAAAACTAATTCATCCTTCTGCTAACAACAAACATTCACCCAAATTTCTCCCCCACCTGCCAGAATAAGTATGATAACACATACAAGATTTTAGATAAACAATGTATTTACCAAGTTCTGAAGCAGTGTTCAATCACAGCAATTTTATAGATTTTCATGAGGAAAATCCATTAGACTTTGCTATCTTGCAGTATATCACAATCTAGAACATTGTACTGTTACAGAATTTCAAAGAAGCAATCTTGTTATGAATGTTGTTTTAACCTCAGGAAAAGCAACTGGAAATTTCTAACTTTACTTATGAAACATCCATATCTTGAGGAGTTAGGTATTTCATTACTGACCATGTATTTACTGTCTGATTTTTTTTTATCTATAACCAAATACTTCATGAAGCAAAATGAGCTTTACTGTTTGTAGGTAAAAGATTTTTAAAATCTGAAAGCTTTCTATTATATTTGGAGTTCAGTCTAAATAAAGTCTGGAGTCTCTACCAAATAAAAACAGAAAAGCTTGTGAGGCATTATTACTCACAAAATGGACAGTCTTAGGGCACCTGAGTGGCTCAGTCGATTAAGCATCAGACTCTTGACTTCAGCTTAGGTCATGATCTCGCAGTTCGTGAGTTCGAGCCCCACTCTGGGCTGATGGTGTGGAGTCTGCTTGGGATTCTCCCGCTCTCCCTCTCTCTCTCTCTGCCCCTTTCCTGTTTGCATGCTCTTGCTCTCTCTCTCTCTCTCTCAAAATAAATAAATCAACTTAAAAAATAAAAATAAAATGGATAGTTATAATTACTTAATTACTTCACCACCTCTGAGATAATTAATGTATAAACATCCCTACTTTTGTACTTCATGTCTAAAAGGAAGAAATTTTCTTTAGTCCATCTTTATTAGTGTTCTCTGGCTGCTATAAGAAATAACCACAAACTTGGTGGCTTAAAACATGAGAAATGTATTCTCTCCTTTCCTCACCCAGCTTCTGGTGGCATTCTTTAGCATTCTTCAGCTTCAGGTTATATCCCATTACATTCTCCCTTTCTGTGTATATGTCTCAAAATTCTCTCTGCCTCCCTCTAATAAAGACACACATGATTATGGATAAGACACACTCAGATAATTCAAGATAAACTTTTCCTATCATGAGACTTAACTTTAGGGGTGCATTGGTGACTCAGTTGGTTAAGCATCCAACTCTTGATTTTGGCTCAGGTCATGATCCCAGGGTCACTGGATCTCAGGGTCACGACATCAAGCCCTGCATTGGGCCTCCACACTCAGTGTGGAGATTCTCTCTCCCCCCCCCCATCTCTCACTGTCTCTCCTCTGCAATCAATCCATCGAGAGAGAGAGAGAGAGAGAGAGAGAGAGACTGACTTAACTTTATCACATCTTTTGTCATATAAAGTAATATTCATAGTTTCCAGGAAATTGACATGGATATCTTTTGGCGCAATTTTTCAAATGACTATACACCATCTATCTGGATTTTATCACACAGTTTTCTGTCACTTTGGGGATTTTCTCCCGGATTCCCACTCCTCCACTGCCTCCTCCTCCCTTTCTCTCATATCTTTGGTTACTTTGCCTTCAATAGTTCTTCTCTTCATCATATACTCACACTGTGCTAGTTTGCTAGGACTGCTGTAACAAAGTACTACAGATTGGGTGGCTTCGACAAGAGAAATTTACTTTCCCACAATTCCAGAAGATAAAATCTGAGATCAAAGGATGGGTAGGCTTGGTTTCTGAGACCTCTCTCCTTGGCTTGTAGATGGTTGTCTTCTTTCTCTTCTCATATGATCTTCCTTCCATACATTTCTGTGTCCTAATTTTCTTCCTTATAAGGACTCCAGTCATATTGGATTAAGGCCCACCCTGATGACCTCACTGTACCTTAATTACCTCTTTTAAGACTCTACCTCCAAATACAGTCACATTCTGATGTGTTGGGGTTAGGACTTCCACATATAAATTGGGGGGAAATACAATTCACTCCATAACACAGACCATTCTTTCCCATTCTAGAAAAAACAAAGACAAAAAACCTTCCATCTGAAGAAATAATCCCTCCTCAGCTGTATAATACAGTACCAGGTCTATCGGATATTTACTTCCCCTCAAATAGCCTGTGTTTCTCCACATTTCTCGGTCCCCTTGCTATAAGGCGGAACCTTGGGACTAATTTTTGGCAGGCAGCACTACAGTTCTAATGGGCCAGTAGAGGCTTGTCCTATGAAAATGTGGATATAAAAAAGAAAAGTAATTTCATTTTAGAGTCACCGTCTTATAAGACTGACAACAAATGGATGAGAATGCTCATTTCAAAGAAAGCAGTTTCTGTGATACTCTGAGTTTCATGTTGTTCTCATGTCCTCAGCTTCCATCAATGGAGAATATAAACAAAAAGCTTTATAAAGTCCATTGTGGCATTTACTATAGGAAAACTATTTACCACATCTCCAAAAATCTTTGCTTTCCCTGAGGGTCCCTTTTCACCTTTTGGTGATAATCCTGTAATTGACATATTTGTCTGTTTCATTTTTGTTTTTGTTTTGCTTCAAAGCCATATTTGGGGTGCAAGTTCTACAACTAGTTATATAACTGTGAGCTCAAATGAAGGTAACAACGAGGGCTGTCTTAGACATTCATGTATCCCCACTGCCCAGGAAAGATGTTCAATAAATATGCATCAAATAAATGAGTGACCAACTTTACAGAGATATATGGCCTGAATGCCTCATTATTTTTCCTCAGATCTTAACTCTCTATTTTTGCTTGCATTTGGGTACACTTTGTCTAAATTATGAATGCAAACATTGTAAAAGTTGTGAAAAGTTTTTAATAAACATTTAGTTGAATGAATTATCATAGTTAATGATATTGTTACTACAGGCCTGATATTTTTAAATGATGACATGCCTAGCAAAAGACTTCATACATTCATTCTACGTCAAGCCAGCAGTCATCACAGAAAATGTTGAAGCATCAGTTCTGAAAGTGTCAGTCAGGAACCTCTGGTGTCCCTAAAATCTTTCAGGGGTTACGAGGTCAAACTATTTTCAAAGTGGTATTAAGTCATTATTTGTTTTTTTCACATTTATTTTTTTCATAAGTCTACAGTGAAGTTTTCCAGAAATTGCATGAGTGTGATATCATAACAAACTGAAAAACTTTCTATTGATCCTGCTAAAAAGAAACCAAAATGAAGAGCAAAATTTGAGTATGCCCCTGTGACCAAACATTTATAGTCATGTAACTAAAGTTTAAAACTGTCCTGATTTCTCGAACTCTGACCTTAAATATAACTTACACTTCCTTCAAATAAGCTTGACTTTATGGCTTCCTAGCCAATCAAATAAGCAGATATGCGAACAAATCAGCATACAGAGTGCTACTACCATAAAAAGGATGGAAGCTTCTAGTAACAAATCACAACAGAAAACAATGCACTTCCTCATTCACACTTTATAAACTGAGGTGTAACTGCTGAAAGTCACACTCCCACCACTTTTAGTTTTGAAGTCTCTGGCCTATGAATAGCTTGTTTCTCATTCAATAAAATATATGAAGTGAAATTCTATGAAATTTCTTTTGACAAGCCAAATGTCAAAAAGACTTGGAAAAACATAAAACAATGCCACTCCTCTCACTAAATTTTTTGTTCTACAAGATTAATTTTACAAAAAAATATATTATTTACATTAGTCATTTTACTGTAGTCATTTTCAATAACTATTTTAATTTAGTTCCATTTTAATTTCAACACAATAAATATTGATAGATATAACCCATATATATAGCCCTTTGAGAGATCCCAAAAATGTTTAAGACCACGAAAGTTTCCTGAGACCAAACAGTGAGAACCACTAGGAAAAGAATGAACTCCATCTTTTAAGAAGCTCCTTCCTGTATGTTGTGGGAAAACAAAACTAAAAACATATGTATCCCCTTTCACTACCTCCTTGGATCATTAGCCCCAGGAAACACCTATGATGACACCACAATTAAGCACCATTGGGCAACACAAAAAACTATTCAGTAAAATAAGGGAAATTTGAGTGGTGGCCACACAGATAGGCAATTCAAAGATCCATAGATATAGCATCAAAGTATGTTTTCTTTTTTTGTTTCCTGCAACATTTACTCTAAGTCCAAAACAGAATTCTCTTCTCTCAATTCCTGGCTCCTGTGAAATTAAGATCTATATCTGATTCTCCTGGTACAATTCCCCATTCAGAGAGGTATTGGACATACTTCACCGGTGATCCTTCTATTTCTGATGCCACTGCCCAGAGGTCTTTTTTGTATTAGGATATTTCTCAGAAGTACGGCCTTGCTCTGGAATGGGGAATATATTGCATAGCAAGTGCCAACTCTAATATATTGTTAGCAGTTGGCTGGAACATTGTTTGAGAAGGATTCTAAGGCATGTCCAGGCTTGCAAGACAAATGCCATAATTGATTAGTGGTCTACCCTAGGTACTAAAAGGAAGAGTGTTAGCTTATGTGCTGTGTATTTGTTGACCAAATGAAGTCAGTTGGAATTGTTATGGTCAAAGAGATGTAAGGAAGATATTAAGTGTTTAATCCATGTAAAAATTACACAGGGATGTACTTACTATGATGATTAATAATAGGTATCAGCAATAGTATTTCTCTCATAAACACAGTCAATCTGCTTAAAATAAGAGCATAGATTTTAAAATTCAAAGAAACAAATCAATTTAAGAGAACACAAGAATTGCCGTAAAGATTTGTAATAACATATATTGTGCATCTAAATATCCGAAGACATTTTTACCAACTACTCTTGATTGGAACACCTTTCGGAGGTTGGCCAGAGCTTACTTTCAGAAACAATCTCCTCAGAACGGAATTTAAAAGGGTGAATATTAGGGATGCCAACGGTGGCTCTTAACTTCCAAATGTTATCACTGCTGTTGCTATAAAGTCTTCAGTCTCTTTACAACAACATCTTGTTGGTGTAACTAATAACTTATACATGAAGGAAGAAGAGGAGGAGGAGAAAATTGAGAGAAGAGAAGGGGCAAGAGATAAGAAAGATACCAGACAGAGAAAGACAAACCTTATGTGATTTCACATATATGTGGAACCTAAAATAAAATGAACTCATAGATATAGATAATACATTCGTTGGTTGCTAGAGGTGAGATGTTATGGTGGGGGGTGGGAGGGAGTAGGTGAAAGTGGTCAAAATGTACCAAGAAGAAGAAAGACACAAATCATTCTTGGAGATTTGAGCCAGTGTGACTTTTCCTTTTTTGGCAGGAAATACAGATACTATACATTTCTTTAGAATGTGTCTCTATGACTGTTAACTCCACATACCATTCTACATACCAGTACCTTAGCGGTGATACAAACTGCCAATATATTCCTTTACATCATGTTTTGTTGATGAAATAGAAGAAAGTTTTTGAGAACAACGCCCAAGCACTGACAAGAACACTAACTTGTTCCTTTCCAAATTTGCCTTTTTGTCATTTTGCCTGGCAGTTATACTGTGGAGAAGCAACTGATGCCTGGAGCTAATAAGTCTGACTCTAAATACAGCATTGTGAAGTAACTGGAAGGGAGGGGAGAACAAAACCAGAAGAGACTAATATAGAATTTGTTCCCTTGGAAACAAAAGAATACTTAGTGTTTTGGGGAACAAATATATATATATTTGCAGAACAACTTTCACCAAAATGTGGCTCTAAAATGAAATTCTGACAATATAGTCACAACAGTAGCGAGGAGTAAGGGGGGGATAAATAGATAAGTAACTTTACGATTTATAAAGTACATGCATTGACTCCATAGGCCAGACTACAAAGGTTATGTACCAATGATAAAGTGATGTGAAGCAGAAGGGATGCCAGTTATTGCTTTACTGATAAAGATGAAGGGTCACAATGAGCAGAAACTTGTTCCCCCACCCAACAAAAACTACAAATATCAAAAAAGAATTTTAAACCTCATTTTGGAAGGAGGAGAAAAAGAAAAATATAGAAAAGCAAAAAAATTAATAAAATAAGTTGTTAAAATAGCTTTGTAGGATTTTGATAAAGAAAATGGTGATTATTAAGGAACAGCAAGAATTCTTTAAAAGCACAGCTTGAAAATTTTCTTCCGAGACTGATAAATTTGAATTCTAGAATTCCATAAACAAGTTGGCATTCCATCATCTTCCCCTTAATAAAATGAGAAATATGGTATTTAAGATCATCATATTAAAAGGTACGTGTTAACTCTATTTTATAAAACTAATAAATCAGACTCTCGGATGTCCCTAAAGTCCCCTCTGGCTCTAAAATTTTTTGAATATAGAATCCTAACATACCAGTGTCACCAACTTATCACAGACTATATCTCTATTTCCCTTTTAATCAATTTTGCTATTAACTACAATAAAAAACTAAGTATATTTTAAAAATGTATAAATGGCAGGTGATGGCAGAAATAACAATGTCGAAGGACATTTAATTTAGAAAATAATTTCAACTGGTTGGTACAGTTTGCTCTTCTTGGTATTCCCACGGTCTACCACAAAGACTGGCATATAGTAGATCTCAAATCCTATTTGTTGAAATAATAAATGAATGAATGGGTCAAAGCTAACAAGGTGAAATTTATCAAATAAAATTTAATCTTTTCAGATACGGAGTTGACTAAACCTAGTTTGATAGTAATTTAGATACAGTTCATTACTAGCTCAATTTAAGCCAAGAGTCCAATTAACAGAAGTATAATATCTAGGGAAATGAATCTGTCATCTGCTCTAATCAGACTACGTGTAAAATACTAAATTCCTCTGGGCATCACTTTTGAAAGCTAATACTGGCAAACTAGAGTTCAATATGAGAAGGTGGCCAGGATATCTAGAGGTCTGGAAATTCTTTCGGGAGATCTAACTGAAGGATCTGAGGTGCTAAACTTGGAGAAAGAAAACAGAAGGGACATATTGAATATTTGGAGAGTGGTCATGAGAAAGATATATTAGACTCATTCTGTTGACCCAAGGAAAGAATCTGGAAGTTACAAAGAAACCGATTTTGCTTTAGTATAAGGAAGGAAATTCTATTAGATCTGTCCCAAAATGAATTAACCTACTTTGCAAAGAAGGGAATACTTCATCACTTTAAGTGGTCACACAAAAGTACAGAATCTGCCAGGCCTTGCAGAGAAATTATTACTGTGGGGATATTAACATGAATGATCTAAAGAGCATTTCCTGCCCTAATACGCTGTGATTCTATGGTCCCTGCATGATTGCTACCTACCTCTTGAACATTATTGTAATCTCTCTTTTCACTGACTTATCTTCTATTCATTTAATACTTGATCAGTTCTTTATTCTTGCTCCAAATATTCACATTTGCTCATGAGGTATCCTACAATCTGACTTCCATTGCCATCAGAGCAGGAAAAAAAAATCCCCTCTTAAAAGCCATAACCTCTTTGCTCTAACAGTCAATGAGTTTGCATTTATTTTCATTCTCTTTGACACTGTAGAGGTACTGTTAACTAGCCTATCCTCTATAACTTGCTTCCATTATTTCTAGTTCTTCAATTTCATCTTCTTTTTTCTAACCTTTTTGCTTTTCTTCCACCCATAAATCATAGTAGCTTCCTAAGGTATTGATGCTTTTTATGTATAAGATTGAACTGCCATTTTTGATGGTGGTATTAAGATACTTGTTAAATCCCTAACTCTAAGATAATATCAGGGACAAAATTAATACAATGTCCTTGTAATTTCTCTGCAATGGCTTGGTTGACAATACACATTTTGCAGATGCTTGGGTTTATTTTCCTAGTAGAATTGGAAAAAATACTTCACATTTTATTGTTTTATTTTCTAGTAAACAAAGAAAAAGCCTTCAAATTTTATTAAAGTAAAGTTTACCTTGGAGGAACTTTACAGGATCACATCATATCATCAAAGAAAACATCAATCCACATTACAAATGTTAGAATATTTTATTAGCCTTTGAATTTAAAATGAATCTGAGGATGGTGTCACAATCATGTACCTAGTGTAGCTGAACAAACCATGAGTCCTTCTCACATAATATACATGTCAACATTTGACTTAAGTTTGTAGACAAAAGCTGTTAGAAAGTTTATTTAGATAATTGAAGCTCTATTTTCCAAGTCTACATAGTTTGTTCTTAAAAGGAATCTTTCATCTCTTATTACCATTATCCTATTCATAAATTAGATTACTTAAAGCTCCTCTACTCTTTATCATGATGTTAGCCAACATTGAAATAGTCCTCATTCATTTTTATTCTCCATTCAAAATAACTGACACTGAAGGTATAGTTTTAGTTGCAGATAGTTGTTTTGAGTTTTATGATTTCAGAGTGAACAAATGTGTGCCTTTATAAAAGATCGAAACCAGGACTGTCCAATCAAACTTTCGGTGAAGGTGAAAATGGTTTTCTTTCTTTTATATATATATTTTTTTTAACGTTTATTTATTTATTTTTTTTTGAGAGACAGAGAGACAGAGTGTGAGCAGGGGAAGGGCAGAGAGAGAGGCAGACACAGAATCTGAAGGCTCCAGGCTCTGAGCCATCAGCACAGAGCCCGATGCGGGGCTCGAACTCACGGACTGTGAGATCATGACCTGAGCTGAAGTCGGCCGCTTAACCACCTGAGCCACCCAGGCGCCCCTGAAAATGGTTTTCTATACTGTTTCATACGATAGCCATGAGGTACATATGGCTATTGCATATTTGAAAGGTGGCTATTGTGAATGAAGAAGTAACTTTTAAATTTTATTTAAAGTTTTAAACTACTTTTAAGGGCAGTTTTAGGTTCATAAAAAAATTGAAGGGAAGGTATAAAGATTCCCCCTAGATTCCCTGTACCCACACATGTGTAGTCTCTTCATTATCAAAATTCCCCACCAAAGTGGAACCTTTGTTATAGATGATGAACTTACATTAATACATCATAATCACTCAAAGTTCATTGTTTACATTAGGGCCCACTTTTGGAGGCCCTACATCCTACTAGTATGGACAAATGTATAATAACACATGTCCATCATTATAATATCATAGTGTTTTCCCTGCCCTAAAAATCCTCCATGCTCCGTCTATTCATCCCTCAACCTTCCCCAACCCCTGGCAACCAATGGTCTCTTTACTACCTCTATAGCCTTGCCTTTTGCATAATGTCATAGGGTTGAAATCACACAGTAAGTAGTCTTTTTAGATTGGCTTCTCTTACTTTGCAGTATGAATCTAAGGTTCCTCCATGTCTTTTCAGGACTTGATAGCTCATTTCATTTTAGTGCTGAATAATCTTGCATTGCCTGGATGTATCATAGTTCATTTATCCATTCACCCATTATTCCAGCAACATTCACCCTACTGAAGGAATTCTTAGCTGCTTCCAAGTTTTGGGAATTATGAATAAAGATGCCTTAAATATCCGTGTGTAGATTTTTATGTGGACACACGTTTTCAACTCCTTTGAGCAAATACTAAGGAGTGCAATTGTTAGATTGTACAGTAAGAGTATTTTTAGTTTTGTAAGAAAGCACCAAACTGTCTTTCAAAGTGGTTGTACCTTTTTTGCATTCCCACTAGCAACAAATAAGAGTTCCTATTGCTTCACATACTCATCAGCATTTGGTATCGTCAACATTCCAGATTTTGGTCATTCTGATAGTTGCGTAGTGATATCTTATTTCAATTTGTGTTTCTTTGATGACGTGATACAGAGCATGTTTTTATATGTGGCTCTGCCACCTTTCAAATATGTAATAGCCATATGTATCTCATGGCTATCTTATAGAACAGTATAGAAAATCATTTCCATCTTCACCAAAAGTCTGTACATCTTCTTTGGTGAGGTGCCTGTTAAAGACTTTGGCCCATTTTTAGTTAAGTTCCTTGTTTTCTTACTGTTGAGTTTTAAGACTTCTTCATATATTTTGTTAACAGTCCTTTGTCAGAAATGTCTTTTGCAAGATTTTCTCCCAGTTTGTATCTTGTCTTCTGTTCTCTTGACTTTGACTTTAGCAGAGCAGTTTTTAATTTTAATCAAGTCCAGCTTATCCATTCTTGCTTTCATGTTTTCGTGCCTTTGGTATTGTATCTAAAAAGTCACTGATATATTCAAAGTCATATAAATTTTCTCCTGTTATCTTTAGAGGCTTTATAGTAGCATTTTACTTTTAGATCTATGATCCAAATGTGATTTTCTTTTTGATAGAGAGAGAGAGAGAGTGCAAGCGCAAGCAGGGGAGAGGAGCAGAGGGAGAGAGACAGAATCTCAAGCAGGCTCTGTGCTCAGTGTGGAGACTGATGTGGGGCTCAATCCCATGACCCTCGGATCACGACCTGAACTGAAATCACAAGTTGGACACTCGATCCACTGAACCACCCAGGCACCCCACTCCAAATGCAATTTTTATGAAGGCTTTAAGCTATGTGTCTAGAGTCATTTTTGTATGTGTGAATGTCCCATTATTCCAGCAACATTTGTCAAAAAGATTATATTTTCTCCATTGAATTTCTTTTGTTCCTTTGTCAAAGATTAATTGACTATATTTATATGGATCTATTTCTGGGCTCTCTATTCTGTTCCATTGATGTATTTGTCTATTCTTTGATGAATATCACATTATCTTGATTAGCGTAGTTTCATAGTAAGTCCTAAAGTCCAGTAGTGTCAGTGCTCCAACTTTGTTCTTCAATATTGTATTGGCTACTCTGGCTATTTTGCTTCTTTATATAAACTTTACAATAAGATTATTGATATCTACCAAGTAACTTGTTGGGAAATTTATTGGGATTGTATTGAAGTATAGATCAAATTAAAGAGAACTGACATCTTGAAAATATAAGATTTCCTGGAGTTTTCCTATCCATGAACATGGAATACCTTTCCATTTATTTAGTTCTTCTTTGATTTCGTTCATCAAAGTTTGTAGTTTTCCTCATATAGATCTTATACATAATTTGCTAAATTAATGCCTAAGTATTTCATTTTTGGGGGTGCTAATGTAATTTGGGGTATGCTAATTGTATTGTTTTCAATTTCAAAGTCCACTTGTTCATTGTTGGTATAATTTTATTTAATTTTAATTAATTTTAACTTAAATAGCTTCATCTTGCCAGTGGCTACCATTTTAGTCTAGGATCTAGAAAATACAATCAATAATTATTCCTTTTTTAGGAATTATTGCCTTTTAGGAATAAATATAAATGTTATTACTATACCAAAGTAAAATGCTACACAAAACATTTACACTGACTTATTCATTTAACATACATGGAGCATACCAGGCACTATGTACCCAATGTCATACTAATGCTAAGGAGCACTGAGGAGCTCAGGCTACTTAAAGATGTAGTAAGTAAAAATTGCAGTATAGTTTTGCTTGCTATTAGAAATACCTGAATAAAGAATCGTGGGGACACAGTATATATAATTCCCACAACAACTGTAGAAATTAGAAAAAGATTCCATTGAAGAGTTTTATTTAATCTGGGACATCATGGAAAAATACGTTACGAAATAAAAGGACGGCATGGTGCAGTGAGGAATAGGACAGGCATTCCAGAAAAGATACTGAATCCTAAAAGGGTTTGGTGTGTTTAGGCCACTATCCACATGTGGTGTGCAGCAGCGCATGCTGCCAAAAAGTAGACTCCAAGCTGACAGAGTCTTATATAGTTAAGTAGGAAGTTTGGATGCCAAGTGGTCACATGGCATGCTATATTTTCCCTATTGTTATACTTTTTATAGTTACATCAAGTACTAAAAAAATCTGCTTCATTAGATTTATACATTGTTTATGGCAAGATCATGTCTGCCTTACCAACCAACGTAATCCATGGTTTCTGATAGAGAATGAGTACTTCAGAGTAAATTATTTCAGAGTAAATACTTACTTTTACTGATTTCAATGCTGACCAAAGCAAAATAAAGGCGCCCTTTGCTTCCTCCACTTCATCGGTAGCTATATATGCATATTGTCATATGTTTCTACTTCATACTTGATAGAGCTAATCTTCCCTATAGGAGAAATAGGAAAGAATGACATTCTAAATCTAGAATTACAGGAAAGCAATTCCCAACCTTTACGGTACCCAAATTAGTCATCTTTGTGCAAAAAAAAAAAAAAAAAATATCTACCTTCAGTACTGTCTCTCATTTGTCACCCAAAAGGTACAATTGTTCTGTGTCCATGTAAAAATTAAAATGATTCCCTAAGGACTACTCCTTATAAACCAACGAAGAAGAGATACTAATCGCAGGCACAGGCACATCTCCTCCCTCTTTCCTCCCCAAAATACAAATGAAGGGCAGAAGAAAAAGAAAAGTGGTTAATTTGATCATCACTGCTGTGAAACATTGGTGACAATACAAAGACCTAAAGTAGCACTTTACTAACTTGACTTTTTTACTAATTTGACCCCGCTTCCAATATTGCAGGAACCTCACCACCTGGCTCCCAAACAAGACTCTGCCGCCTCACGTCACGGAGGACGCCCCTGGCCACGTGGGGTGGGCGGGGCTGAGGCTCTTCCGGCCCGCCCCCGCCAGCGCGTTCGGTATCTGCGTCGGGGGAGGAGTCTCTTGTCCCTCCGCGCGGCCCGTTCCGCCTCGGCTCTCGCTTCCTTTAGGCTGACGTGTCGGCAGTTCTTCGGCGGCTCGGCGAGTAGGGCCGTGATGGCGGACGCCTGGGAGGAGATCAGGCGGTTGGCGGCTGACTTCCAGAGGGCGCAGTTCGCCGAGGCCACACAGAGGTGCCTGACCCTTCCTCTCCGTTGCGGAATCCAAAATAGCCCATGGGTGGTCACGCCGAGATCTGAGGCCGCGGATCCTTGGCTCTGGACCCCGCACCTTCCCAGCCTGTGTCACCGTTTTCGCCTTCTCCTTCCTCCCCGAGCCTGGATTGCGGTTCCAAGTATAGTTTTCGGCGTTGAAACCCGAAAGCTACTACGCCGCGGAACCCCCCGCCATGCGACAGCCAAGTGCTGCCGCGCCCCGCCCTCTTGTTGGCCGAAGCTGGTGACTTCTCGCTGTCTTAAGAGTGCCCCTCAGATCTTTATTTACCCGTCAAGTCCCTAGCGTCATTGATTATTATACACTTCCTGACCTACAATGAGCCGGAAGGGAGAGGCAACAACAAAATACAGTACTTTGCAAATGCCGTGTTGATTCTTTAAACATTTCGCCTTTTTGTTCACCAGGAGAGTTGTGCCAGGCCAGACCCATGGTCCCATCTGTCATTTTTAAGAACTCCCGGACACTGACATTTCTTGCAAACCCACCAACCTTGGCGGGCTTGTGTCCTGGGCACCCTAACTCTGCTTTTTAATATTACAGAACACAAATAGAGTGTTAATAGAATTCTTTTTTATCCATTGACTATCTCTTACTTCGATGTTTTTGTTCCCAGTGGGGCTTGAAGACCTTAATCCCTTAATACTGTATTTTGTAGTACCGAGAGCAAACTAGGGCACATACTTAAGAGCTGGGATAACGGTGGCAGTCATGGTTTTCCTGGGCCCTATCCCCTGCCTACAGACCAGTAGTAGAAGTGAGGCAGTTATACACTTACGAGAAAATTCTGGTTTGTTTGGTTTTGGTTTGGGGTTTTTTTACTACTTAAACTGGGAATTGAAATAAAAGTAGGGCAGGGTTTTTTCCTACCTAAATTATATGTGCTACCTTTTCAGATTTGAAGAGTAGAAGCAGGCCTGGAGGAGAGAGCAGACTTGAAATTCTATAATAGAATGGTTTGTACCAATTAGGTACACGATTTGAGTTTATGTAAACCTGCTTACTCCCAAGAGGGGTGTGTGTGTGTGTGTGTGTGTGTGTGTGTGTGTGTGAATGCATTGAATCAGTATGGTTATACCAATCAAAGATACAGATTTTATAATATAGGTCTTAGTGACTCTTCACCCAAACTTTTTTAAAAAGCCCGTTTTCATACCTTGTTAGGTTTGTTAAACACCAAATGTATCAAGTGCATTTTAAAACTTATTTCCCCAGGTTGTCAGAGCGGAACTGCATTGAGATTGTGAATAAATTGATTGCTCAGAAACAGCTAGATGTTGTTCACACACTCGATGGGAAGGAATATATTACTCCAGCCCAAATTAGCAAAGAAATGAGAGATGAGCTACATGTCCGAGGAGGTAAGTAATTCCTTAGTTTTTTTTTTCCTTCTGGTTATTTGGAAGAGGGGCAAAAAAACTTAAAACATAAATAATAAATTATTTGGAGGGTATGGAACACTCTTCTCAATTGCTAATATGTAAATCAACCTTATTTTTAAGAGCTTCAGGTAAAGATGATCATATAATTTAAATGAAGTCAAATATTGTCACTTTACAAAATAGCATCTTTTATTATTTTGAGTTATGTGTTCTGTATGTGAATTAATCAACAGTTCCTATTCGTGAATTTATTGCATGACTCAGGGGAGGGTACTTAGCTGTCTGTTATCAGGTGGTAATTATGAAAGGAGAACAGAGATTTTTCAAGGATTACAGATTGTTGAAAATCAGAGCTATACTACTATTTTTTCGAAAAAATTTCCTTTAAGTATTTGCAGATTAGGAAATGATACGGTACTATACCTATATATCGTAGGAAATGCAATTCTAAGCATATAAAAAAAGGTTTTGTTTTTCTTCTTTTTTTTTAAATTTGAACTACCGAGCAAATTTGAACACTATTTGATTAAATATAAGCAACTATGAAAACAACTCATCAGATGTTATCAGATATAGCCATGGTGTTGGTTCACCTTACTCCACAGTGCTAATAAAATATTAGCTATCATTTGGAATACTTGACAGATTTTCTTTTGCCAACACGTGGAAATCTACTCATTCCAAAAATTTTAAAAACGAGTTCATCTGAATTTAATTGTCAGTATCTCTTTGGTACAATAGATAAATTGTGCCAGGGAGAGACATCTTAATTCCATAGAGCTGGCCAACTTGTGTATCAATTGATGTTCGTTAGTGGCCTGATGTGACAAATGAAATTTCAAAAATAAATTATTGCCTGTGCCTTCAGCCGTGAAGAATTATTCAACTAATGGTTTGTATTTTGAAAACATTAATTATTGTAGCTTTATGTGCTTTGAAGGAGGACTTCGACTGTCCAAAATGTAAATCTCTTGAAATTTACAGTTTTGGCTGGATATACTTCTATGTAACTTAAAGTCAATGAATATCTTTTCTTTAAAGGTCGAGTAAACATTGTTGATCTACAACAGGTAAATTTTAAATTTATATAATTTTTCCTTTCTCAATTTTTGATACTATGACTTAAGAATTCACTAATACTGGTACCTTATTTTGTATACTTGTGAAGAAATAGTTTTATATCCCTCACTAACATATTAAATTAATTTAATAAGTTCTGACATATTGAATTGATTTAGTAGGTTCTTCTCAGTTATTTGCTTATTCTTTACCAAATAAACTCATAGTTATCATTTTTCATAGTAACAGGGTTTAAGTATTTAGGGAGAAAAGTAATGTTCACATTTACTTTAATATATGGAAAGAATAAAGACGTATTTTAAAAAGAAGAAGATATTTTTATAAAGTATAAGAGCACATGTCATTGACAAGTTACACTGTATCCAAGAAGCTAGAAAATCTTGTGTAAATCCTGCTTATTGTGTGACAAGACAGCTTCTCACTGCAGACTTCCCTAGCAAGTGAAAGTGTAGTTGTTCAGAAATGAGAGTAAATAAGTAATAAACCTCAAATATTTTATTTGACTGAGACTTTTCACAGTATTTCAGATTAATTTGAAATTCATCTAAGAGAAAGTAAGTTTTTAAAAAGATAGTTTGGGGCACTTGCGTGGTTCTGTTGACTCTTGGTTTTGGCCCAGGTCATGATCTCACCGATCGCGAGTTTGAGCCCCACGTCAGGCTCTGTGCAGTCAGTGCAGAGCCTGCTTGGAATTCTCTCTCTCCCTCTCTTTGCCTCTGTCCCACTCATGCAGCCTCTCTCTTAAAATGAATAAACTTAAAAAAAAATGTTATAAAAATTAAAAAGTAGTTCTAACATATAGTTTCAAACTCCAGAAACAATATAAACTTATCGTTAATAGAATTTGATTTTTTTTTCAGGTAATCAATGTGGATCTGACTCATATTGAAAGTAGAATTGGTGACATTGTAAAATCAGAAAAGCATGTTCAGCTAGTGCTGGGACAACTGATAGATGAGTAAGTACAATGTTTATGAACACTTTTTTGTGCTTATTTTTTTTCCCATAGTGTTTAAATTTAGAACAGTGGTGACCAGTTTGGCATTTTGTTTAGAACTCATAGTGCTGATTTTCATTTTTGATATCATTGTATTTAAAGAGTAAGTGCTTGGGGCACCAGGGTGACTCAGTTGGTTAAGTATCCCTGCTATTCAGTTTTGGCTCAGGTCATAATATCAAGGTCATGAAATTGAGCCTTGCCTCAGCTCCGTGCTGAGCATGGAACCTGCTTAAGAGTCTCTCTCTGCCTCTCCCTCTATCTCTCCCGCACTCACTCTCTTTCTCTCTTTCTCTCTCTCAAAGAAAAAAAAGTAAGTAAGTGCTTAATTGTATGGAGTACTTGGGTATAATAAAAAATTTGATTTTTTTTTCTATTCAAGCAACACAAAACATAATTTTTACAGTCTTTCCTCTATGATCTTAATTCTGGAAGCACATTTGTTCCAAAAATATTAATGAAAAATGACTGCAGAATTTACATTGTTAAAAAAAATCTCAGCATTTATCATTTGGTTAACCTTACATTAATTACATTGATAAGAAAAATAATTTTCAGAATATGAATAATGAATTATGTTTACCTACACATACCCTATTCATTATTTCCTGAGCATACCTTATTGCACATAAAAGAGGAAAATCATTAATCCTAATTTTTTTTTTTTAACTATTAGCAACTACTTGGATCAATTGGCAGAAGAGGTAAACGATAAATTGCAAGAAAGTGGTCAGGTCACCATATCAGAACTGTGTAAGAGCTACGATCTTCCTGGAAACTTTCTGACACAGGTGCTTTTTCTTAATAGTATAGTGTCTTTCAGATAAATAAAGAATTTTAATTGGAAGAAAAAAAACTAGACTTTCTCACCATTAACTTTTTGCAAGTGTTCGACTATTTTGGCGGATATTTCCAATACATGGATGGCTCTGATGAGACCATTTAAAAATGATTATTTCTTTGTTCTTAAAATAGTTTGACATTTTATAATTACAGACATTTATTTTGTACACTGAAAAGTGTATGTGCTTTGGAGTTAAACAGACTTTGATTTGAATTCTATTTATGCCACTGCTTAGTTATTCGATGTTGGGAAAATTATTCTACCTCTTTTATGCTTCAATTTACATATCTTTAAAATGGGAATAATAGTCATTTTCTTAGACTTCAATAAGGTTATATACATGGTGTATCTAGTGACATGTCTGGCACAATGGAGATACTCAATAAATGATGGTTTTGTTTTGCATTTACTATAATAAATAAAGGCAAAGCCAAATATCTTTGGTATATATCTCTTTAAGAAAATCCAACTTACAAAAATTTACCAAACCATAATTGCATGAGATTAATTTATAATATGTATAAATTATACATATAATATATAATATAATTTATATTATAAATTATGTATAATATATAATTTAATTTTATATAATATATAATTTATTTTCTCTATATAAATTATATATAATGTATAATTTAATTTGTATATAATTAATAAAATTATATATAATTTTAATTTATAATAATATAGTATGTATTATATAATATATTAATGACTGCAGAATTATATTAATTATAATATACATATTATATATAAATTATATGTAATAAATTATATATTCTTATGATTTAATTTATATATATAAATTATATATATAATATAGATTTAAGAGAGTGATTTCCTATAGTTGTATCTAAAATGCTGTTTGAATATAGATCTGTTTTTACAGAACATATCAGGAGCCTAAGTTTTAAGTGAGCAAATATATGTTAATCACAGAAGGTCAAAAAATATATTTTTAAAACACTTTTTAAAAGTATCAAAACAGCCCCAAATAATTTCTTATAAAACCGTGCTATTGATATATTTTGGAAATATATATGGTTTTTTTTAACATTTTTCAGTTCTAGTTTTTCTAAATATCACAGGCAGTATTCTAAGAAGTCATTAAGAAATTGTTTGAAATGCATTTTTTTATACCAGACAACTATCAACCAGGCTGCCTTGAGTAGTTTTAACTTATCTTGGGATGTGAAATATGTCCAGACTTAATTCAGATGTACCTGACCCCAGTCATAGTATAGCTTTGGAGAAATCCTCTCTCGTGGTTACCAGAAAACCATGTCTGCCAGTGTAGATCTCTGGGCACAGGTAACTTATTAATAATTACATCAGAGAAGGTAACTTTTTACTTCTTTTGTTTCTCTAGGTTTCAGAATCTTGGAATAACATTTATTTTACTCAGTGTTTAAAGCTCCAGATAGGATCTTCTTCAAGACTCATGTATATGTCTTACTGTCTGGATGTTTCAGGCTGTCTATATCTAGAAAAATTGGTTAATCTTTCAATTTTATTTTACATTACAAATAGCCATTCTTACCAAGTAGTTAAGCCTTTACATATCAGCTATTTGACTCATTCAGTTGTTTGCCCTGCTGTGAGATTATGAAGTTTCCTAGATCCTAAATCTTCATTTTAGCTTACACAGCCTATGAATTTGTGCTTGTTGAAGTTTCTCAATCATGTGGTTAATGCAGCATCAACATGCATTGTGCCTTTAAAATAAGACTATACAAATGTATATGTAGAATTTTGTCCTTTCAAATTAACAAAAATTTGCATCTTAACCCTCAGGCACTAACTCAGCGACTAGGTAGAATTATTAATGGACACATTGATCTTGATAACAGAGGAGTAATATTTACTGAAGCTTTTGTGGCTCGACATAGAGCGCGCATCCGCGGACTGTTCAGTGCTATTACCCGGTAAGCCTGTTTTAAAGTGTGTGTATTTGGGGGCACCTGGGTGCCTTAGTCAGTTACGCATCCAACTCTTGACTTGGCTCAGGTCATGATCTCACGGTTCATGAGTTTGAGGCCCACGTTGGGCTCTGTGCAGACAGCGCAGAGCCTGCTTGGGATTCTCTGTCTCTCTCTCTCTGCTCCTTTCTTGCTTGTATTCTCTCTCTTAAAATAAATAATAATAAATAAAATAAAGTATGTATATTTTTACATTTCTTTGATCATGGCTTGCTTTTCTTTTTTTCTATCAGCTTTTTTTCTTTTTCTTTTTGTTTTTTGTTTTTTGTTTCTTTTATTAAAATCTCATTCAGGACCCTAGGATCTTAGACATATAGAAGGGTAGGTAACTTCTGGGACTGAAGATTCCAGAGCCCTAGAATCTAGCCAAACTCTCTCCAAGCCACATCTCCTCCCCCTCCCTACCTTAATCACCCTCATGGGCCCAGATGCAGGTCTGCAGAACACCCAGATCAGTATACAAAGTCATCCTGGGATCATGGAAGGAGCTTGCAGTTTAAAGTCAGAAGTCCTCGCTCTATCACATAATAACCATGTGAGCTGAAGAAGATAAGTCAGTCTCCTAACTCCTTTGAGCCTCAGATGGGGCTACATGATTTTAGAACCCTTTTTACTAAATAACATTCTACAATTGTAATGGATAACAATGTTAATTTCAAAATCACTTTAACTTTCCTAAAGTGAGAATTTTGAAATGTTTGGAGCCTGAATGACATTCCAATATGGAATTAAGAAAACCTACTTTCTTAATTATCTCCTCTCTCCTGTGTCATTAACATTATCTCAGTGGTTTTTGGATCCAGATTTCCCCCATTTTAAAACAGTCAAACCTTTCTCAACCCCATATTCTACCCCATCTACCATCTTGTTTGTCCCTTTCCCTGAAGTGAACCTTCTCAAGAGTTCATGTCTATCTACATTTACTATCTCGGTTTTCTTACCTCTGTCGCTTCTCAACTCACCCAAGTCAACTTACAAAGCAATAATGTCAGTGTCATGAACTGTAGTGGATGCTTTCTGTCCTTGTTTTACTTGACTTTGCAGCAGCATTCAACTCCAGTTACCTCTTCCTTCTTTCCTTCTTGAAATGTTCTCATTCCTTTTGTTGTTTTTGTTGTCTTTTTAATACCACACTTTACTGCTTTCTCCTTACCCCTTTGGTTGTGCCTTATGTGTCACATTTTTCGGTCTCTTTCTCCTTTCCCTAGCCTTTAAATTTTTGTTTCAGGCCATCATTTCTTCTTACTCCATCGCCGTCTTCCTAGGTGACTTTACCTTTCTTTTTTTTAGGTTTTTTATTTATTTATTTTGAGAGAGAGAGAGTATATGGGAGGGGCAGAGAGAAAGGGAGAGACAGAATCTCAATCAGGCTCCACCCTGTCAGCGCAGAGCCCAGTGCAGGGCTCAAACTCACTAGCCGCAGGATCATGACCTGAGCCCAAATCAGAGAGCTGGATGCTTAACCTACTAAGCCACCCAAGTGCCCTACCTTTCTTTTAAATTTCAGACTTCTATTACCCACCCCACATCTCTGTCGAAATATTTTAAAGTCCCTCTAATTCAGCATATTTAAAATAACTCACTATTGCTGAGCTATCCCACCCCATGCCACCTGAATTTATTCTTCCACTTGTATTTCCATTTTACTAGTAAATGTTATTATCCAGTTGGTTTTGCCACAAACCTGGGAGTCCTCCTTTACATCATCCTTTCCTTCACCGCCTCCTTTTTCAGAACACAAAGGCTTCTGAATTCTGTATTCTAAATATTTATATAGTCTTTCCTTGTCTATGACTTTAGTCCATTTTTTAACTGGAGTATTTTAGTAGCTTTCTACCCAGTCTCCCTTCTTCTCTTACTACCTTCCAGCACTTTTTTTTATATACATGGCAGCCACAGTGATTTCTTTTTGTCATTCAGCAAATCAAAGCATTTTTGAGTACCTAATGCATTCAAGGCACTGGTACAAAAGACTTGGTTAGAGGCGAGAGCTTGAAATTTAATGCAACCATTTTTTTTAAAATCATCTCACATTACAGAAAAGTTGCAAGAGAACCTTCTTTTTTCTGTCCTGTTTGACAGGAAGTTCCTGACACAGTGTTCCATCACCACAATTACTTTCGTGTGTGTGTCCTACAAAGAAGGGCACTGTCCTGTATAATCACATAACTGTAATACAAACATCAAAATATTGATACATTAGTACCATCCACTCCTTGGATCTCATTCATGTTTTACCAGTTTTCCAATAATATCCTTTATAGTAAAGGATCCGGTTCACAATCACACATTGTATTTGATTGTCATGTCTTCTTATACACTTTTGATCTGGAACACTTTTTAAAAAAAAAAAAAAACTGTCTTTTTTTTTTTTTTTTTTTTTTACTCTCATGACCTTGAAGATTTTGAAAATCACAGGCCAGTTATTTTTTAAAATGTTCAGTTTTGTTCATCTGCCATTTTTTCATTCTGATATTCAGGTTATGCATCTTTGATAGGAATATAACTGAAGTAATTCTGTGCTCTTGTCATTGAGTCCTATCAGGTGGTAAACAGTTTAGATTTTGTAGTTACTGATGGTGTGCATTATAACTTCTTAATAAGCAGACATTATCTGTTAGGATTCTCATAAAGATACTTGTTTTTCCCTTGTAATTGAGTATTTTTGGGGAGGGCAGTTTGAAATCATGTAAGTTATCCTCTTTTTTATCAAACTTTCAGTTTGCTCATTTATATAAATCACTATGGACTCATGGCTTCCTGTTTTATTCATTGGATTAAACTCAGTAATTATCATTACTTAGATATCTTTTAATTGGCTCTGATTTAGCTATTGGCCCACCCTTTAGACTGGATTCTGTGTCGTTTTAATCCTTCAGGCTGCATTCTATGTCCTTTTAATATGTCTCCATGATTCTTGGGAGCACTTCTTTCTGGTACAACTAAAAGTTCCAGGCTCAGTTCATATTTTCCTTGTCCCAACCCTGGAATCAGCCATTTCCTCAAGGAACTGGTTCTTTTCAGTGTGCTATTTACAGACCAAGATCTGGACACTAAATTATTTACTGCTATTTGGCTGTCACTACTCCCAAGCCCTCTCTCTCAGCAGACAGGTTAAGGGATACATACACACATGTGTTTACACCCCTCTCTCTATCTGTATTTTTCTTTTTTATGTGTATCAAAAACCATGAGTTCACACTGATACTTGCAGTTCCAAGCCCCCATTAGTGTTGCTCTAGTTTTCTCCTTTTCCATATTTGCTGCTTCCTTTTTGACCATGAGAAACCTAGTTCCAGGTATTCTGAATATACAGTCAATCCTTGAACAATGCAGAGGTTAGGGGCATCGACTTCCCACCCACAAGAGTTGAAAATCTGCGAATAACTTTTGACTCCCTCAAAATTAACTGTTAACAGCCTACTGTTTACCAGAAACCTTACCAATGCAATGACAAATAGTTGAGTAATGCATCTTTTATATGTTTACATGTATTATATACCATAGTCTTTTATAAAGTAACCTACAGAAAAGAAAATATTATTAAGAAAATCATAACAGAAAATACACATAATAACATTCTCTCTCTATGTATAGAGAGAGAACGTATGTATGTATAAAATCCACGAATAAGGTGGGCCCATGCAGTTCAAATCCACATTGTTCAAGAGTCAGATATATTTACTTATTTGATTAATTCCCCTTTATGTGACTGAGCTCCCACTGCAGCTACAGCTCTCTTCCCTATATGGATGCATTCCTTTCTTCGCATAAGCTATGACAGCTTGAACCTAATCACCCTCCTGACACAAGAAACTGGTAACAGTAGTTGTTTCTGGGAAAAGAACTGCGTAGCTGAGTGATAAAAAATGGAGGGGGCTTCAGTGTTGTAACTTTTGTACTCTTTATTACTCAGTCAAAAAATTAAAAACTAAAAATATAGGGGCACCTGGGTAGCTCAGTCAATTAAGCGTCTGACTCTTGATTTCGGCTCAGGGTCATGATCTCGTGGTTTGTGAGATCAAGTCCTATGTTGGGCTCTGTGCTGTCAGTACAGAGCTTCCTTGGGATTCTCTCTCTCTCTCTCTCTCTCTCTCTCTCTCTCTCTTCTCTCTCTCTCTGCCCCTCCTCCATTTGTGTGCATGTGCATGCTCTTTCCTTCTCTTCAAAATAAAAAAATATTTCTAAAAATGCTAAAAATATATTCTCCTATTTACAAATATTTATCTTTTTTTTTTTACTAAGTATTGTGGTGAGTGTAGTTATCATCAGGTTCAGCAAACAACATTTTTTTCTGACTCATAATAGCCCCGTGTTTCTCTGTGTAGAGGCATTATCAAACCAGGAGGACAAAATAAATGCTGAGCCTCAAAAGATGTTGCTAAGCTATGTGGCTTCCAGGTAGTTCTGCTTAAAGTACCTTATTGTCATATTTGTCTCTTAAATATAAGGAACCACCCCCACTTTTCTGGTCTAACTTCAGAGAAAACAACTCCATCTCTGATTTACAAAGGGTTTATATTGTTGTTTTAGATAGTCTAGAAAGAACAGCACGAAATAATTAGAACAGTGAGATGTATAGGTATACCAACTACATTGTATTCCAAATTGAAATAAAAATTCAACAGCTAAGTTTTATTGTACAAAAAAGGCTAGAAATTTTGTGCAATTTGATTAAACATTTACTAAACACCTACAGTAAGTTAGGAGCCCAGAAATTTTAACATAAAGTCCTTCAAAAAGCCCTTTACATTTTTGTAGGGATGTATTCAGGTGGAAAGTAACAGAAGACACAAAAAAACAAAACATGAGAAAGTTGTAATAATTATAGACGGAGGAAAGCAACCTTCACTGAGCACCTAAATGGACCTACTTGGTTTAGGGGCTCTAGATAATGTAGCTAAAAAAGTAGGGTACAGCAGTTTAATAAAAAACAAATTAATCTACATAAGAATTTGGTAAAAATAATGATTTAGTCAAAAATTCCCAAACATAGGGGTTTTAAATATTAATTCATATTCAGACAAATGTTTCTGCTCTCCTAAGTTTGTCATAGAAAAAATTTATAACATCTTGAATAATCAACAATAGAGGATTGAGTACTTGAAATAACTTAAAAGTCTCTTAATTATATGCATAAAAATAAAAACATAGGCTAAACCCAAAATAGAAAACAGGCATAATTGACTTAAATAGGGAAAATATATATAGTCAGAAAAAGAAAGTCTAAGTTATTTTCTTTATATTTTCCCTTACTTAAAATAAAAGATAATTATTATAAAAGAAAAGGACTCACAGGGATCTACCCAAAAGAAATGAAGAGATATGTCCACACAAAGACATGAACACAAATGTCGTAGCAGCTATTATTCATAATAGCCCCAAACTGGAAATAATCCAAAAGTCCATCCACTGATGGGCGGATAAACAAAATGTAGAAGTCTCTCCATACAGTGGAATGTATACTGATTCACGCTTCGTAATGCACAAACCTCAAAACAATGCTAAGTGAAAGAAACTAGACATGAGAGACCTCATGTTGAGTCCATCTCTGTGAAATTTCTACAAAGGCAAATATATAGAGGCAGAAAGCAGATCGGAGTTTCTCTAGGACTAGGGTGGAGGGAACTGGGAATTAACTGAAAACATCTATGAAGAAACTGTGGGTGATGGAAACATTTTAAGACTCAAGAGCTATTAGTGATTGTTTCTCAACTTTATGAATTTATTAAGATGATTTGTATAGAATTGATTAGACTTATGATATGTAAATTATACTTCACTAAACCTGTTGTTGTTTTTTTTCTTTAAAAAGACATATGCAGTCATTATAGAACATAGTGGTAAGTAGGGCACCTGGGTGGCTCAGTCAGTTAAGTACCCAACTTCGGCTCAGGTCATGATCTCAAGGTTCATGAGTTCGAGCCCCACGTCAGGCTCTCTGCTGTCAATGCAGAGCCTGCTTCAGATCCTCTGTTTCCCTTACTCTATTCTGCCTCCAGCCTCTCTCTCTCAAAAAGAAATTAACATAAAAAGATTAAAAAGAAAATTGTGGTAAGCAAAAAGGAAGTCTCCAAGTCTCAGCTAATCTGAGAGTAGATCATTCCAGATTCCTTTCAATACATATAGGATTTCATTTTTATTCAAAAACAGAATCCTGTAACATTCACTTGACTATCCTCAGGTGGGGGAAGAGCCTCCCGGAGAGAAAGAATAGAATGAAGAAAAACAAAGTAAAGGCAGATCAAGTATCACTAAATCAGAGGTGGAAAGCTTGTAAAAAAGTAAAGTGATCCTGAATTGTGGAGACAGATCAGTTCCCCTGGAATTCCAATAGTGTAATTCTGATGAAGGATGTAAAATGTGGTGGGTTTTTTTTTTTTGCCTTCATTTTTTTTCTTGGAAATTAATTGGTTTTTGGGGCGCCTGGGTGGCTCAGTTGATTAAGCGTCTGACTTTGGCTCAGGTCATGATCTCACAACTTGTGAGTTCCAGCCCTGCGTTAGGCTCTGTGCTGACAGCTCGGAGCCTGGAGCCTGCTTCATATTCTGTGTCTCCCTCTCTCTCTGGCCCTCCCCTGCTCATTCTCTGTCTGTCTCTTTCTCTCTCTCAAAAATAAATTTAAAAAAATTTTTTTTAAGTTTTAAATTAATCGGTATTTTTCATAAACTAGTCATCCTAATTATTATTGTTTTTTTAATTCATAAACATGCGTAACTGTATAATTAGTAAGAAGTTCTTTTTCTTTCTTTTCATAAAGGCCTACAGCAGTGAATTCTCTCATTTCAAAATACGGATTTCAAGAGCAGCTGCTTTACTGTGAGTTTACTTTAAATTATATGTCACTTAATTAGCTGCTGATTAGACTATTAATGTAAAACTTACTAATTTTTCATATTTTTGCCTCCTTTAATGTTAAAACTTACATAACTGAAAGATTTATAGCTGAAAAGTTTCCCTATACAAATTTTAATGTGCATATTATCTGTTATATCCACCAAATATTTAGTGTTGGCTTACCTCCAGAGGAGCAGAATGAAAAAAAAAGTGTGTGTGTGTGTGTGTGTGTGTGTGTGTGTGTGTAGAATACTGCTATGTGTATACATTCATAGAGATAGATTTAAAATTGTAGGATTAAGAATAATTTTCACTTTGTTTCTTACAGATTTTTACTGTATTTTCTAACATGAAAGTTAATAATGTTCATCTAAAAAATTTTTTTAGAGGGGCCAGGCTACCTTAGTAGAGCATGTGACTCTTGATCTCAGGGTCATGATTTCAAGCCCCGCATTGGGCAAAGAGCTTACTTAAAAAGTGAATGAATGAATAAATGAATGAATAAAATATTTTTAAAATAAAAAATTTTTACAAACAGGATAATACCAATAAAAACATACTTTTAACATTCAAACAGCATTGTAATATTTCCAAAATAGTCTTGGTTCATTACTGATATTATGTGTGAAGTTCTTATCAGGTTTCAAGGGATTTTTTTAAAACTTTGTTGGAATAATTTTTAAAAACAATGACTTAATCTTTCAGTTCAGATATCTGTGCAAATAGAAGAATTAAAATGAAGAATGGAAAAGAAATCCATGGATAAAACAAAAACTTAATTTTCATTCACTATATTTTTCAGATTATGGAGTTAAATTTAAATTTTTAAGAGAAATTTAAAATGTGACATCTATTGGAATCTACTAATTGGAGATTGGTGGGATTTCATTATCATGTGTAGTTCTTCAAATAATAATTGATAACTTGATAACTTAGGTCTTTAACATAGATTTATGTTGTATAGTCACAGAATTTAAAATTATGTGTTGCAGTTTGTTGAAAAATCTACTTTTCTAATGTACTATAATTTACTCAGCATTGAAATCCTGAAATTCATTTGTAAACTCATTTTTATTTCTGGGAAAGGCTAATTGTCATAAACATTTCTTTGCCAGGCGTCTTATGACTGTGCTTGCTGATTCACTGGGAAATAACTCCTTCCTATCTGCTTTGTCTTTTTCAGGGGACTTTAATATTAAACGAGATGTTTAGTTAGATACTGTGGGTTAAATAAGAAGCATATATTTTACGTTAATGACAGTACTATCCAGTTCTCAGACTGACATCAGTCTTTTGATGATGATGGTGATTGATGATGATGACGATTGATGATGGTGGTGGTGGTGGTTGTGATATTTACTGAGTAGTTATTCACTTAACTTGAATACAACAACTCTGTGAGACAGTTATTGTGTCCCTATTTCATGACTGAGAAAACTGAGGCATAACTAAATGACTTGCACGGTTCTTGTCAGTGAGTAAGTGACAGGGTTGAGGTTTAGACTTAGGGTGTGTAGATTCAGATTCACCCTCTTAACCATGGCATTATACTTCTCCTACATGTGTTCCTTCAATTTAAACAGTAGAAATATAATGCATCAAAATTTTCATGACTGTATTTCACACAGTGGATTCTAATGTGGTCCAGGTACCCTGAGTTTTCCAAATATGAGAAAATTGAACTTGGTAACACCAGTGATTGCATATTAACTATTCTCAAAGTGTTTAGTCATCCACTTTCAAACATATCATAAGATAAATAATAGCATGATTGTTTCCACAAAATTACTCTAAATAAAAAATTCAACATTAGTATTAACTAGTTCGAGTTACAAGTTCAGCACCTTTAGCTAGTTGCCAAAACATCCTGAATTTATGACCTCAGTATATTCTTATAAACGGCAGGAAAGTTTTGTCTAAAACATAGTGTCTTCATTTATGCAATTTAAGCTTCAAATTGCTTTTTTTAGGGTAAGAATAACTAAATTGTGAAATAGTACCTACTTGTTGACGTTTATACCTTCTCTGATTTATTTCTGTTTGGTTTGTTAAGCTGTGCTTGAGGAACTCGTTAATAGTGGACGCTTACGAGGCACTGTGGTTGGTGGGAGACAGGATAAGGCGGTGTTCGTTCCCGACATTTACTCCAGAACGCAGAGTACTTGGGTGGACTCCTTTTTCAGGCAGAATGGCTATCTAGGTAACTGTTTCTTGTTTTCTTTGAAACTAGAACTTCTTTCTAATACTACACGCGTCCTTAGAAAGTATTGTATTAGTCCTGGGAGAACACACTTTACTGTTGCCAGCAGATGATAAAGTTTCTCTTTGGTTATAAAAGTAGTCACACTGCAGGTTTTTGTTGGTTTTGGAATTGAGTTTAATTTCATAGTTATTGAACAATTGTAACATAAGAAGGCCAAAAGCTGGTATCGATTGCTAGCAACATTCTAGCGATATGATACCATTACAACTTCAAGTATATTTTATGAAGTTGCCCAGTTGTTCAATTACATAATCTTGGAAATACTTTATTGACTCTCAACTTTACAGTGTTCATTTTTATTAGACATCCACTCCTTCAGAAACCCTGAAAATATTCTTAATTCTGTTTCTAAGGTTCTGTTATTTGGATAAAGTAGATAGACTGAATTTCATCATTAAAACGACAGGCAGATATATATACACATATATGTTACACACACACACACACACACACACACGTGTGTGTGTGGCTTACTTATATATAGATACATGTTGCTCACTTAGCTTGATCAATTTCATAACCCAAGTCAAATCATGTAAGAGTTCAGTTCCTTTCTCAGTAATAAACCTGTAAGACATTAATGTTCAAGTGATTTAAATGTATGCTAGAATACTAGGCTGCATTTATGTTTTTTTGGCTTTCTGTAGTGTACTTTTCAGTTTCTTCAACCATGAACTTGGATTAGAACTTCGTTATAATTAATTTTCTGAAATATGATTATTTGGGGATAGAGAGGATAGTAGCTGTCTCCAGTAACTTCAGTGGCTAAAAATTGAAGTCTTTTTTTTTTTATACTTTTGTTTTATATGCTAAGTCTCTAACTAGTTTAGACTAGAGAATTACTTTGTCCTAAGTTGTCTGATTCCTTCAGTTAACTGTAATAAGCAAAATAAATTGCAGTATTTGTTTCTTTACTCAAATTATTACATTCCTCCTAAGCCCCATTTCTACTTTATTGCTCTGTAGTTCTCATGTTTCCCTTTGAGCCCTCAGTGGGAGAGGGAATGACATAGCTGGGATGGAGGAAGCATTTGAACTAATTTTTCGACGGATATGTTAGTAATAAAAATTTGGGAAGGTAGCCTAACCAGGGAATAAGCTATGGTACATTTCTGTGCTTTTTTAAAAAAAAATAGAGTATAGTGCATTCACAAAGAATAGGTGTCAGTAGAACTTGATTTTTTCTAAGATTTCTAAAAGGTGTGAATGATTGACAGTTCTATCCCAATGTATTCTCTTCCAATTCTGTTTGTAATTTATATCTAGAATTTGATGCTTTGTCCAGACTTGGAATCCCAGATGCTGTGAGCTACATAAAGAAGAGATACAAGACTACACAACTCTTGTTTTTGAAAGCAGCTTGTGTTGGTCAAGGACTTGTGGACCAGGTGGAAGCATCAGTAGAGGAAGCCATCAGCTCTGGAACATGGGTCGATATTGCCGTATGTTCCATCCTTTTCTTGTTAATTTTTCTTTAAACCAGGGACAGCTGATATTCACTAGAATGGGGCCGTGTCAAGTATTAGGATACATGAAAGTAGTCTTAGCTTTATAGCCAAATTCTAGCAATCATTGTTATAGCAAAAACTATCTCAATCATGCTTAAAGACTTTATAGCTTTTGAGGTAGAATGACCTTTTATATATGGATAGGCAACATCCAGAATTCCATAAATCTCAAAGCAAAGAGTACAACACTCCTATCAGTCTTGCCATACAGAAATTGGTGAGATTTCTCACAGTCTTATCCAAGCATTTACAGCTCTCCTGGCATCAGGCATTCATGTAGCATTGGTTGTATCCTCCATCCATTCATTAACCTCTGCTCATGTATTAACCATGAGCTGCTTTAGCACTGCTACTGTTTTACTTCAGTGTTCAGTATTGACCTGCATTTTTTATGCCAAAAAGATAAGTGTGGGTGAAGAATAAGAGGCCAATCCATTATTTTCTCGTCAGTGCCCAGATTCTCTTTATAAAGCAGAAAATTACTTGTTTTGAAAGATTCCTGATATAAGTGTCTGTGTATTCATTCAACAGACTTTTTTTTTTAATTTTTTTAATGTTTATTTATTTTTGAGAGACAAAGAGACAGAGTGTGAGCAGGGGAAGGACAGAGAGGGAGGGAGATACAGAATCTGAAACAGGCTTCAGGCTCTGAGCTGTCAGCACAGAACCCAACGTGGGGCTCAAACTCACAGACCGTGAGATCATGACCTGAGCTGAAGTCGGCCACTCAACCGACTGAGCCACCCAGGCGCCCCTCAACAGACTTTATTAAGTGCCATTTATGTGCCAGGAACCATTTTACTTGCTGGGAATGTGGTGTTCAGACAGGTTTCCTAGGGGGGAGATAGTTAATGAAAATGATAATTTTAGACAGTCAAAGAGCTAAGAAGAAATCTGTTGTGGAGGTAAAGCTATCAGGACTTGATGGTGGATTGTTTGTGGGTTTATGAGAGGAACCGAGTGTGACACGAAGGTGTGAGGCCTGATCACCTGAGTGGAGAACAGTACCATTAATCGAGAGGGGGAAACGATGAATAAAGGAGCTAGGAGTCTGGGGGTAGGCAGCTGCAATCAGTGTTGTTCTGGACATGTGAAATTTGAGACGCCTATTAGACATATGAGCAGAGAGGTTAGGGAAGTAGTAGGACGTGAACTCCAAGAGCTCAGAGGGATGATGAAAGCAGAAATATCATTTGGGAGGTTGTCAGCATAGAGATGGTTCTGAAGGCCACTGGACTTAATGAGGTCACCTAGGGGAGAGCATAGATGTAACGAATGGTTTATCTGTATGATATTGCATTTACACTTGTTTTCATTTTTCTTCTCCCTCTAGCCTCTGTTACCCAGTTCTTTATCAGTGGAAGACGCTGCAATGTTGCTCAGCAGGTGATGAGAGCATTCAGCAAGCAGGCTTCAGCTGTGGTCTTTAGCGACACCGTTGTGGTCAGCGAAAAGTTCATAAACAACTGCACAGAACTGTTCAGTGAACTGATGCACCAAAAAGCTGAAAAGGTATGCCACATCTCCCTTCCCTGCTAGTCTCGACACTCCTGTCACATCAGTCTCTTCTGACGTCTTTTGAAAAATGGGGTAGGCAGTACTTATCCAGGAACGAACACTGTTCCTTTCCCCTTAATGTGTCACTCCTTTCTATCTCCTCTCCTCGATTCATCTTCCCCTTCTTCATTCCCGTCAGGACGTGTATGTTAGAGCTTAGGTAAGAGCTGATTTTATAAACTGAAATCATCTAAATCATACACTTTACAATTAAGTCACTTAAAGGTTGATCCAACGTTCAAATCCACAAAAATGTTTTCTGTGGATTAGATGCACAAATATACAGTATATCCATCAATCACTACACTATATATTTACTAAATCTAGCAGAGCCTTCTTAATTTTACCTATTTGGGGTGCACAAATGGGGCAACTTACTGAGGAAAGAAATTGTTGCTATCAAAACTGATGAGTCCTCTGAGCAAGTGCTGTCAAAGTGTTTAGAAGCAGAGGTCCTGCCGGGCCGGCATTAACGAATATTCAGGTCGTGTTTCTAGTTAGCAACACCATCTACTTCTGAAGCCTGCTCACGGGTGGGTAGAACAAGCCCATTTATCTTAGACTGTTAATAAATTTGTGAGAGCTTATTAAATATATAAATAATTTGTATTCATCTATATTCTTTTGAAGCTCTTTAATAGTTTTAAAAAGAGACAGAATTTGCTATGGCTTGCCTGCTAATAAGCAGCACTGAGGAGTAAAAGTCCATAGGACTGACAAGAGTAAACCCGAGTTCCAATCTCAGCGTGTTTACTCTCTGTTTGACTTTGGACAAATAGACGTCCAGTTTCCACATCTTCAAAGAAAGGATGATGATGGCTCCTGTCTTAAAGATAAATGTAAATAAAGGAGGGATGTATACAAAATGCCTGGTACATATTAGCTACCAGTTGCTAAATGGCTACATTTGTGATCTTTTATTAAAACAAAAACATGGTAATCAGTTTTTTTTCTTTCTGCTCCTCCCTCCAACTACAAAAATAACTTCAGAAAAAAAGGTGATTCTGTTGTTTGAACTGTCAACATCCTAAACAGTTTTATTCAGAAACCAAAAGGGAAATACCATTTTTCACATGAAAATATACTTTTGTCACTACAAATTTAGAGCCGTATCCCTTGATGAAAAAGCAGTTTCTGAACTTGGAAATAGTTCATTATTCTTAACATAAATTTTTAAAAAGCAGAGATAAAGAATGAGTCCAGAGGAAAAAACAGTTTAAATGACTAAGTGTACAACTCACACATGGTCATTATGTTAGGGTTGGGAGTGGAGATTTTGTTAATCTTTCTAGTAAACTTAGGTATCAAGTGGCACTGGACTTGGGAGCCTCAAAAAGAAAAAGAGCAAGGGTTACCTATTAACAGTGGTAAAAAAAAAAAAAAAAAAGCCGAAGCCAAATTGCATCTGATGTTATGAGATCAGTTCTTCATTGACCAGAGAGGATTTCTCATCAGCTGATGACAGATTCAGAAAGCCAGGAACTGCAAGGGAAGAGACTGACCTTTGGCTGGGAGGGACCTCCTCAGAGTGGCAGCTCTGGACAGAGCTCTGTCCTTCTTCTGAGCAATGAAATCAAACAAGAAGAATCAGGATGAGTAATAATAATCAAGTGTATAAATGACTTTTATGTTTTCGGTAATGCCATTTATTTTTGCTTACCAAGAAAAGCATGTTTTATTTCAGGAAATGAAAAATAATCCTGTTTATTTAATCACTGAAGAAGATCTCAAACAAGTCTCCATTTTAGAAAGCATTAATACAAGTAAAAAGGATAAAAAAGATGAACGAAGGAGAAAAGCAACAGGTAATAAATTATTAATCAAGAAGTTTCAAAGATGACATAAAAACACATGTTCTTTACGTGTTGCAGTGAACTCTGCATTTATTAGGCCCTGGGAAAGCCCTTTTATTTGGTTGATTTACCTTTAACTGCTAATATTAACCAAATCTTTTGCTGATGAATGAAATTTTGCTGATGAAAATAGAAATATTAGTGATTACTTTTTCATTTTGTGAGAACTAAGTTAATTTCATGACCTGGCCATCTTCCGCCGTTCACCCCTCACCCTTTATGTTCCAGCCCGGTAGCCTTTTCTCTTGAGTCTCAAATTTGGCAAGTTTGGGCTACCACTAGCTCTTCCTTCCACCTGAATGTTCTCTCCCGAACTTCAGGGAACTGATTTCTTCCTGTCCTTCAGAACTCCACTTCAAATGTCAGTTCCTCAGGGAGGCCTCCCTCACCACCCGGAACAGTAGACACGGTCACTCTCCATCATATTACCTCCTGGCTTTTTGCATCACTTTTATCACTGCCATGCGTTTTATTGTTTGGAAGCCTTGTCCATCTCATACATTGTTGTTTCCCTGGTCCTTAGAATTCTCGTTGGTGTATTTTAGATGCTCTCAAAATGCCTGTTGAATGAATTTCCCAAGGAGATATTATTTCTTTTATTTTTTTTTTAATTAAAAGTCAGTGGAAATTATTCTAGGTAGCACATGTATTTTCCGTACTTTTTATAGTAGGAACAATTTTACTGGCACTGTATCAAGGTTAAAGAAATTAGATATTCAACATGTTTCATTAATAAATACCAACTATACTGAAGATGTGTTATAAAAACTTCAATTTTTATTTGTTGTGGGAATTCACTTCTGTTTCTTTGATATTGTTTCTTTCCTCTTCAAAAATCTTTTTCTACAAAATCTTTTGATTTGGTGCTTTGAAATTTCTCTGTATTCTTCTGGAGAAACTGTACAATAAATTACTCCAATAAATCATCGTAGTATCACAGCCATGCATATTTTACCATATTATTTAAAGATATAAATTTACTTTAATGAGTTAGTGTCAGAATAGCTAGTCTGTTTTATTTCCTTCTAAAAATTCGGAGTTATCTGATCTTCATCTGAGTGACAGTACTGTCATGTGGTAATAGTGTAGGTATAGTGCGTGGAACAAGGTCAAGTATAACAGTCTTCCCTAATAAGAAATTTATTACCAAAAGTAAAAAGCACATTCACCTTAGACTTGTGTTTTGAAAATCATATTTTTCTATCCTAAAGGCAAGGGAAAATAATAGAACTTACAATTAGAGAACATGATGAAATTTAAAGGAATTCTACTTAGGATTTAGAAAAAGATCTGTAGTTTATATGTTGTTTTACACTATTTAAAAATGAATCTTTTTTGAAGAAACATATTTTCAGTATTTTTCAGTATTTCAATCCCATTATTAGAGAAGTATTCTCTTTTGTTGAATAGATACTTTAAATGTAAATATGTAATGGTAGAGAAATACCTCAATAACAGTGTTTTGGTTTAGTCTTTAGCCAATAGGTGATTGATAACTCTGTTTTTCCACTTATCCAATTTAGTATTTATAGTCAACATTTATCAAACACCTGTGTGTCGAGCATTACTTTAACCCCAAACACTAGTGGGGCCCGCTCCCTGTTCTCAAGGAGTTCGTTGTCTCCTTGAGTGGTGTAAGACTCAGGATGTCTCATAAACATGGGTAGTCCTTCGACCAAGAAGACAAAAAGCAACAATAATTAAATTATGGTGAAATACCATAATGGAGATATTAATGAGGCTGTGGTAACAGAGATGAACAAATGAGGGCACATTTCTTTGGGGGAAGGTAGAAGAAGAGGTAAAGGAATGGGCTGGGTCAAGAAAAAGCCAGAAAAAGCTACAGAAAAGACGTGTCTGTGGACAAGGAAGAAGAGACTGAGGAAGAGACTATTTAGAGCAGGTAAGCTATCTGAGTTGTTCAAATTTAAGAGATTTTGTACTTTATTTTTGATTGGCTGAATTACAAAACTTCTGTTATAATAGAGAAACTCCAACCTTAAGTATCACCTAAAAGTTAATTACTTGGCTTTTCTTGTTCTGCTGTAAAGTTAAATATGACAAGATAGTGTCATCGTTTTCTAAAACTGGTAATTTAGTTAGGGAAGACTAACAAGTATCCTCTTCCACCAGAGGGCAGTGGAAGCGTGAGAGGAGGTGGTGGCAGCAATGCCAGAGAGTACAAAATTAAAAAAATCAAGAAGAAAGGAAGAAAAGAAGAGGAGAGTGATGATGAGTCATCTCACACTGGTGTGTAGCTTTATTTTACTCTTCCTTTGTATGTGCATGATTTTAAACATTTTCTTACGATGTGTACTGTTAGGTGTACATGGTTATACAAGAAGTCCTCGCTTTGCACAGTTTCCGTGGACACACATTTCAGTTACCACAGTTTAGCTGATGACACCAGTCCCCCAACAACACGGTTCGTATTTTAGTCACCAGCGTGTATTAGCTGTGAGTAATTGCGGGAAGTACGAACTTTGCTGCTGGCTCCTCAGTCCACAGATCAGCACATAAATAACACAGGTGCATCATGAGCTATGACAGTCACATCCCTGATTTCAGAGGTTGTCAGTGACGGATCCCCGTGCCTGTCTTCTTCACTTTATGTGCAGACAACACACCATGTAGTTGTGTGGCCTTCTTGTCTCCCAGTGATGAATCCATACAACATTTTACAAAATGGATATTCAAAAGGGAATCGGCCAACAAAGATGAAAATGAAGCAAGGAAATGAAGTGATAACACTGGAAATAAACTATGAATCAGGAATAAATGGAGTTAGGGGAGAAGTAGCTGACTGTGAGAACGTTGGTATTGTCCTGTTCGGAGACCAGTATGCGGCCTGAGGCTCTCAGTAGAGGCGCACTTACTCACGTAAGTGGGGAAAGTGGTCGTAACAGGATGAAAATGTTTTAGAGGAGGTGAGGTTGGCGGAAAACCTCCTTGTAGAAGAATTCTCAGAGATGTTTCACAGCATCGAAAGGGCAAAGGATAAAATGCCGTAAGCCGATCCGAGTTCACAAAAGGAGTATGACAACTTGCCAAGGCATAGAAAAGATGCTTGCTCTGGGTTATAAGTCACAGGATGAGAAGAAGCAAGAACTGTTCAGATTATTTTTGATAAGTTTTTTACAAAGAAATAAAATACTTTCATGCTCAGAATTTCTAATGAGCTAAATTACAGTATGCTAAATTGTTGGTTTTCTTTTTCATTTCCCTTTATAGTCATAACCAGCAGTAAGAATGTTTAATGTTTTCAGAAACATAACAGTCAAATTTTCCCATTGTTTATGAAGAACACCTTGCACAGTTTCGGCTTGCATGGTCATTTTTATGGTTTCTCACTCTCTTGCAGAACAAATTATAGTATTTTATAAAGAGTGGATTTCTGCATATTTGAGTAGGAAACACTAATTTTATGCATGTTTAAGTTTTATGGTAAAGAGATTGGTTGCTTCTACTTAAGGAGGAGGATTAAGTATATGCATCTTCCTTTTCCAAGACTTGTTACTGTGCAGTATTGATAAGTTAGCAAGAGACATGTTAGTTTTTCTAAGTAAAGTTACAATTCTTCTATGTTTGTGTTTTAAATAAATTTACTTAATGTAACTGTGATGCCTCCCTCTTCCTTTTCCCCAGTAAAGAGAAAATGATGATAATTTGAAATTTTTATTTTATTTCTTCCACAGAGCTCATTTTGTGTGGGCTAGAGCGGGGAGGCATAGAAATCAGTTGACATGGCTTCAGCTATTAGTGTGCTACTACTAGAGATAACGTACTTGCTTAAGATCTACTTTTAAAGTATTTTAAGATATTCTCAACATGCATAAAACAGTATTAATTACACATTATCTTCATAGAGGGGCGCCTGGGTGGCTCAGTCGGTTAAACATCCGACTTCAGCTCAGGTCATGATCTCACAGCTCGTGGGTTCAAGCCCTGTCATGCTCTGTGCTCACAGCTCAGAGCCTAGAGCCTGCTTCAGATTCTGTTTCTTTCTCTCTCTGCCCCTCCCCAACTTGCACACGCGCTCTCTCTCCCTCTCTCTCTCTCAAATATAAATAAACATTTTTTAAAAATTTAAAAAAACCCTATCTTCATAGAAACAATTAACCCTGTTCTTATTTTAGGCAGTATTAAGACTGACCTACATGAGTTTTAATTTTTCATTGATAAATGAATTTCTCAATTCCCTATATGTACTAGGGGTGGGAGAGAAGGGACATTTAATAAAATATTTCTCTAGTATCTGTAGCCTTACGTAATTATTAAATAAGGCATATATTACTTCTTTTGTGCATAGATTACAGAGGGGGCTATAAAGGCAGTAAAACCATTCACCTAAAAAAATATAATTTCAGTGCTTTTTGAAAGGGGATTGTGTTATAATCTCTGAAATGGATATAATCAGGTTCTCAGCTAAAATACAGCATCAACTCTGTGAAAGCTTACTAGATGGAAGTGCAATTTAATAACTTGTAACCTGCATGCTGGAAGCAAACATAGAAAGCAGAAACTATCTGATGTGGAAGATCAGGAATGGATAGTCTTTCAAAAAGAAAGGATAGTCTATCTCTTCTCATGTGTCTATCTGTTCTAAAGCTATAATGTCAACTACTTAGATCTTGATGCATAGAGAAGATTGATTTTTGAGCTATTTTTTATTCTATTAATTTTTTATTTTTATTTCTAAGGTTTTAGAATAACCACCATCCACTAGTGGAAATACTCACTTTTATATTTTCACAATTAATAATGGAAATATTGTTAGTTTTCTTTGTCTGCAACCTGTACTTATCCAAGTCAGTGAGTAGGCATGCCATTTCCACAGTTAACAATTATTTCCATTACATTAACTGCATACAAATTTTCCTTGGTATAGAATTATTTTTGTAAGAAGAAAAATAAATTATGAATGTAAAATTATGAGGATTTTTTTCATCTGTGCTTTTCTCAAAGACAATTTTTAGCTTAATTTTACTGGAGTTGTAGTTCATATGATTATAAAGACTTTTCCTGAAGATCTTATGTAACTTACAAGGATGATTTGATATTTAGTGACTATTCATTTTTACAAAGACAGAAATTCTGCTCATTATACACTGTTCAACAGAGAAGTTATCTTCTTAAAAAAATTTTTTAACGTTTATTTACTTTTGAGACAGAGGGAGAGACAGCACTAGCAGGGGAGGGGCAGAGAGAGAGAGAGGGAGACACAGAATCAGAAACAGGCTCCAGGCTCCAAGCTGTCAGCACAGAGCCCGATGCAGGGCTTGAACCCATGAACCATGAGATCATGACCTGAGCCGAAGTTGGGCACCCAGCTAACTGAGCCACCCAGGCGCCCAAAGAAGTTATCTTTTCTTAAAAGATTTTTTTTTAACCTTGATTTGCAACTATTTGCATCATCCAAGTTAGACTGGGGAGAAAACATCTTTATTATTTTTCTGATTGACTCAGAAAACAGTCATGAAATGAAGGTACAAAATTATTATGCAAAAGAAATGCCACTATATATCTTATTTTAAAAATTTTCACTGGTTACTGCTCTTTGACATTGGCAATATCAGAGTCTTTGTGGTAGGCAGTGAATGAATTACCATCTTACTTAATATGTTGATAAACCTTATTTACTTTTAGGTTGCTTTATGTTTTTGTTGTTTTACCCATTGCTCATTTCTACTATAGGAAAGAAGAAGCCAGAGATCACTTTTATGTTCCAGGATGAGATTGAAGATTTTTTAAGAAAACACGTACAAGATGCCCCTGAGGAGTTTATCTCTGAACTTGCTGAGTACTTAATAAAGTAAGTGTAAAATCATATTTTTTTCTGTTTTATGATAGAAATTCAGAGTTTTTATATAAAATTTTTACCAAGAGCATAGAAAACATATATTTTAGGTCTTTTCTTTTCAAAGCTTAGAATTTAATCTAGCCACTAAATTGCAGATTTTGTTTGGCTATAGAGGCTATTCAACTCAACAAACATGTAAGTGCAAGGCAGTATAGGAAATAAAAGGTGAGAGTGTGGAGGCGTCCTGGTTCACTGATGCTATAGTCCTAGTTGGGAGAAACACCAACATAATAGCTGGCTGCTCTCTAACATACGTGAAAAGTAACATCTAAAAGAAAGAAAAGGCTGTTTTCTATCTGGATTTGACAGAGAGTAAACAGTGCACTTTTAGGGGAGAAATAAAGCAACAAACTGCCTTCAGTGAGAATAAAGTGAGACAGCACTAGCTTGTAATTGAGCCAAACTAAATTTATTTTACAGAAGTGAAAGAAATTGTGTATAACTTGACCATTACTAACTAACGTGATTTTCCCTCAAGTTAGTTCCAGTGTGTAAGCTATAAATGCAGTCCAGGAGCATAGTGCATCTAACACTGAATTTAGAGTACAGCTTTTGTAGTGAGATTTTTTTCATTTCACTAAATACTTTCTGTGCTTGAATATATTATATAATCATATTTTTCGTATGTCAAAAGATGGAATAGTTACTTCTAATCACTTGCCATTACTTTTTAAAATAATCTATTCTGGGGGCGCCTGAGTGGCTCAGTCAGCTCAGCATCCAGCTTCGGCTCAGGTCAGGATCTCTGGCGATTTGTGAAGTTGAGCCCCGCGTCAGGCTCTGTGCTGATGGCTCAGAGCCTGGAGCCTGCTTCGGATTCTGTGTCTCCCTCTCTCTCTCCCTCTCTCTGCCCCTCCCCCACTCATACTCTGTCTCTCAAACATAAACATTAAAATAATTTTTTAATAAAAAAATAATCTATTCTTAGTTGTCGAGCATAAAGTTTTTAGTATGTTATCCTTTATATACTTTAGATATTGAGAATTTATTATTCCCAAGGGCGGGGAACAGATTTATAGTCTATTCGCAAAGTTAACTTTTAAAAATTACTTTGAATTGAATTTGAATTGAATCTTCTGTTACTGCTATTCTTACTGCCTTGGGTGCAATAATTTTGAGTACTTTAAGGTTGAGAAAAGCAATGCATTTAAGTGATAAGTCCTAGGCTTAGAGGACAAATTCTTGTGAATCAGTCTCCAAATTAATCTTGTTTGTTTAAAAAATATAGTGGTGTCTGGGTGGCTCAGTCGGTTAAGCGTCCAACTTCATCTCAGGTCATGATCTCACAGTCTGTGGGTTCGAGCCCCACATCAGGCTCTGTCCTGACAGCCCAGGGCCCGGAGCCCGGAGCCTGCTTCAGATTCTCTCTCTCTCTCTCTCTCTCTCTCTCTCTCTCTCTCTCTCTCTCTGCTCCTTCCCCACTTGTGCACTGTCTGTCTCTCAAAAATAAATAAACATTAAAAATTTAAAAAAATAGAGAGGTCTTCTCCTAAGGCCTATTTCCATAGAAGCAAAATTTTTTATATGCATAAATCTAGTACTTTTTAATAAACTAAATATATTTATCTTGTGCACAGACCTCTTAATAAAACTTACCTCGAGGTGGTACGTTCAGTGTTCATGTCTTCAACTTCCTCTGCCTCTGGAACTGGTCGAAAGCGCACTGTCAAGGACTTGCAAGAAGAGGTTTCAAACCTATATAATAATATTCGGCTCTTTGAAAAAGGGGTCAAGTTCTTTACAGGTATACCTAGTACTGTTTTTTCATTGATTCTCATAATTGTTCTTGGACATTCATTTTAACAAAACACCTTTATTTTCCAGATGATACGCAAGCTACTCTTACGAAGCATTTGCTGAAGACCGTGTGTACTGATATCACTAACCTCATTTTCAACTTCTTAGCTTCGGATTTAATGATGGCGGTGGACGATCCCGCAGCCATTACAAATGAAGTAGGACCGGATTTGCCTGCCATTCTTGATGTGTTTTGTTTTGAAATAAAAGCATGCTTTATTTTCTCACATCAGAAGTAGTCTAAAGGAAAGTAAAATATAGGAACGGGTTTTTAGGGAAAACATCCATCAGATTTTTCATTTAAATTGGTAATGTAACCAGTCTGTTGAAAGTAATGGTGGTTAATTACTTTAGAATCAACACTTTTATTTTTTCCTAATTATTATGGTGTCACATCCCTTTTTCCTGCTGAGTTGCAAATCCCTTAACGGTGCTCTGGCCTGATGCCATAACTCCTCAGTCATTTTCATTTAGTGGCACCATCTCTTCTCAACATTTAAATGACATTTTATTTGTTAAAAATCCTAATCTCAAACTGAATTCAAAGTTAATTTCTTCCCTCCTTGAAATGTCGGGTAGAGCAGCGACCCCCAGCTGCCTGGAGAAGGAACAGTGTGACCTGTCCCTAGCTCTCCTCCTCCACTTCTTCTCTGTCCGTGTAGATCCACTTAAAGTTTGAGGTTTAGGAAAAATGAAAGAGGCAAAAGCGCCTCATAGAAATGACTGTATCACCGGTTATGACCTAGGTCCAATGCTGTGGTGTCTCATGATGTGGCCGTTGCCACATAGGTGGCGTAGGTTGTTTTGGGGAATGTTTTTTAGCATGTGACTCCCTCTTATAGCAAGGACCACCCCCTTAATTTCCAAACAGATATAGCTATTTCTCCCTCCAACCCCAGCAAAGTACTGTCCCCCTCCCTCCTTTGGCTTGACAGTGAATCTCCAAATGCCTGGACAGTTCATGTATCCTGCCTCTGTGCCAACGTCTGCTATGGGAAATAACATGGGGTCTTGTCCTGTGCCCTTTGGAAGCTACTGAAAGATTTGGTGTGCCATGTGATGGGAAGTCAGTAGGTCGCCCTGGTCTTCTAAGACTCACTGTAACTTTCAGGGCCTGCTGGCCAAGCCATTCCAGTAGGCCTCCACCAGAAATTTCACACTAGGCAGGCCATCAGACTGGTCAGAATGCCAAAACTTCTTGAGACACATCTATGTGGACAGGGGTGCTGGAAAGACCATGCACCAAATAATAGAACAACTGTCCATCCATAGACCAAGTTCTCTAGTTTATAGGCATTGTTAAATTTTATTCAAGAGTGGGATCCCCTTCACTTGGCATTAGGGAAAAGCACTCTTCACACCCCAATGAAAAAGAGAAGGAGTAGCCTCTTGCCCCAAATTCTCTTCTTCCCACAAGATGAAGGGTTCTCTCTCCCTTCTTCCCCCTCGCCACTCCCCCACCCTGTCTTCCTCTTACATTGCTGGGCCAGAAGGGAGGAGCAGGGCTATATCTAGCCTCATTGACTGACTGACTGTTGGCTAGCTTTCAGATTTTACAATGCTTTTGCGTATTTTTATCCCTAGTTTGAGAGCTAAAACTCAAAAACAAAAATAAATTCTATTCAGTAATCAGTTACAGTAACAAATATGCTTTGTTTTGTTTGATCTTATATGCACCACATGTCAAAGTCACAATCACAGAAAATTTTTTTTCTCCTTCTTCTAGGTAAGAAAAAAAATTTTAAGTAAATTATCAGAAGAAACCAAAGTAGCTCTCACAAAACTCCATAGCTCTCTGAATGAAAAGGTAAGTAAAGTTTGATTCTGTTTAGATAATGGGGCTAGAATTTGTGACCTTTCAGTAGATTTTTATCGGAATAATTGTAAACTAAATGTCTTTGGGAGGTGAAGAGGGAGAACAGGCTGGGGACATTTTATCCTCTTTAGTCCTAAATCACAATGTCAAGTTTAATAACAAAATGACCTTTTTAAAAATTGTATTTAGGGTTTAAAATTATAGAACAGTATGAAGTGACTGTATTTCTTTGGGCAACCTGTTAATAAAAGTAAATTATGGCATTAAACACCTTTTCAGAGCATAGAAGACTTTCTTTCTTGTCTGGATTCTGCAGCAGAGGCTTGTGATATTATGGTGAAAAGGGGAGACAAAAAAAGGGAAAGGTAACAACATTGAATTAATCTACATTATTAACAGATTCTTAGATGTGGGATATTTCATATCTGAAGTTGGTAACTATCTGGATCTTGCACAGAGAACTCTTGTGTCCAAATGGCTGCATACCTTCAAGTATATTCAGTACACAGGTGTCCCTCTCTGACCCATTTTGATAGGGTAGCAAGGTTCCCTAATCCCATAGCAGATCAGGCCTGGGAACTTTATGTTAGCTTTGAGACCTTCCTTATAGAAAACTTATGTGCATCAGTGCACTTCTGTCTGATCCCCAACAACCCAAAATAAAAAGTATACTTTGAGTATCCTTGCTATATGGTTTTCTCTACCATTTTTTAGCATATTAGTTTATCGATACCACTTAGGGTCTAGTGTGTCTATATTTCCTATTTAAAATATCCTTAAGATGTTTATCGAGCTAGATAATTAAATTAGAGAAGCCAAAAATGAATTCAGAAGGGAAGAACTGAAATTGGTGAGAGCTTATGAAAATATGATAATGTGTTCTTGTGATTTGATCTTTGTTTAGACAGATACTGTTCCAGCATCGACAAGCACTGGCTGAACAGCTAAAAGTCACGGAAGACCCTGCTCTTATTCTGCACCTCACGTCAGTCCTTCTGTTTCAGTTCTCAACACACAGCATGCTCCACGCACCTGGAAGATGTGTCCCACAGATCATCGCTTTTCTCAACAATAAAATTCCAGAGGTATTACATTTTCAGTGCGCTTGAAACTTTCAAAGCTTTTAGATTCTGAAGATTTTGAATGGATAGGTGTGAATCATCGTGAACAGTAAGACCCAAAACAAGTTACGGTGATTTCCCGTTCAAGAATGAGAACGGTGATAGGAGATTGATTTTAAAATCTCAGCCGGGCTCAAGAGTCTTTGGGGATTCTACAGGGTCTATAGTAAAAAAATAGTCCTAGTTTGGAAATTTAAGCTTTCCAAAGAGATATAATAATGTCCAGTCTCCCATTTCGGCTCATGCAAATTTAACCTGTCCTTCAAGGACCCAATTCTAAACGTCTTACCCTGCACAGATTCTTCTGAGAAACTTCTCAACTAAAAGTAATCTGGCTTCTTTCGACTTCCATATCACTTGGACTTAACCTGTGGTGATAGAACCTAGCTAAATCTGTTTACATTAAAATGATCTGGATTCATGTTTAATCACCCCTAACCTGTAGACTTGCCAGCAGGGACCTTGCTGGATTCAACTTTCTACTTTACATGGTCAGTAATTTGTAAAGATGTGTGTTGGTTGAACAAATCATGCTTGTTCCACAGAAAATTAATTAAATGTTTGTTAACTTTCCTTCTCCTTTCTCTTTTCACAGGATCAGCATACTCTTTTGGTAAAGTATCAAGGTTTGGTTGTAAAGCATTTAGTCAGTCAAAATAAGAAGACTGGCCAGGGAGATGATTTGAGTGATGAATTAGACAAAGAACAAGAAGATATCACCAGTACTACTCGTAAAGAGCTTCAAGAACTTTCTTCATCCATCAAAGACCTTGTTCTCAAATCCAGGAAGTCATCTATGACAGAAGAGTAATGATCTTAATTACTTTTGTCATACAGTAAACATTTTTCCCCAAAGCTTAATAAGGTGAGTGGTTACCGAAAAGTAGTCACTTCACAATCCTCGGTTCCTCCCAGCAACACCCCCCCCCACATACCCCCTCACAATTCAGTCTAAACAGTTGTGTTATATTCAATGTAAACCTTATAAAAATGTGAATTTTTGTAAATTGGGTTCAACCATGGAAGATTTCTTTTTCACATTATAATTCTAAAAATTACCATTTCAGTTTTATTTTCAGATGCAGAATGAAGAATAAATTTTCTGATATCTTTCATCTCTAGAAAAAGACTCATTCGTTGTGTTGTTAGATTTCAAGAGACATTATTATGTTTATACACATATTAGGTGGAAACTTAAAATGTGGCCATGTTTTTTTAAAAGGAAAAAAACTCTTTGGTGTCAACAATAAAAATCGTTTATTTTAAAATTAATAGACAATGCTTCAAGCCTAAAATACAAAAATATGCAAAAGAATTTTTTATTACTAAGTCCCTGCTTTTATTTGTGGCAGCTAGAGGGCCTCCCATTGTCCCCACAGGATGACCTTTGATGGGCTGACGGTTTCAGGGATGCCTTTACAGGTGCAGGAAAACACCAGAGGGGCCCATATATTGCTGTGGTTTATTCTACTCTAAAACAAGATGCTAACAAGAGTGAGAGAAAAAATAAAAATTACTTCTTAATAGATATAAATCACATTAGAATAGCTAAAAATGTAATACAAGTATTTTTCTTTAACCCGACTTGCATTTCTAAATGTTGTTTTTCATATCAGTAGTCACTCTGGCACCTAATTCTTCATTGTTGGAGGATCTATAAGTGCACTGAAGTCATTGAAACTTCATTTTTTTCAAGAATGGAAATCCTTATAAGAAAATAGGGATTCTTGTTTTCTAAAGACTATTATTAGTAGTTGAAAGTAACTAAATAGTTCCTTGGTGTAATAATTTCAAGCAAATGAGTCTTAAGCAACAATTTGTTATTATCAAAAAGAAACTTATTTTGAATGTAATAGTAAGGTAAATCTCAAATATTAAAAATACTATTTTATATAATTCCTTATATGGCATTTAAAACTTTGTGTTTCAAAATGTTTGAATAATATCAGTCTACCTCCACTCTAATTTAGACAAAGTGTTAATCCTGAGTGAAAGCAATTGATACAATTGCTAACTAAGAATTATTATTAAAGTTGATAAGACTGTAACCTAAATTTAAAAATGTTTTTCCACTGGTAATTTTCTATGTATTTTCGTATGGGCAAAGGAAGAAAAATGACAAATCCTCTGCGACCACAAACTCCAATTAGTTTTGTTTATTCAGCTTTCAAAATATTAAACACCAAACTTAAGCTTTTATTCCGTCTTTAAGAATTATTCATTTATGTTTCAGCAGATACCAAAGTCATCCACATTTGCGTCAAACTAGGTCATAGACAATGAAGCAAATAAAATCATTCTGGCCTTCTTAATTTATAAGAATAAAGATAGGAGAGACAGCCAAGCAAAGAAAACGATTCTGTCTTGATCACATTAATCTTTTTTCATTTATCGAAATGGTTCCTATTTTTCACAGTAAATAAGAACAGTTTTTATTGTTTTTGAAAATAATATGGTATAGCTGATTTTGTATGTAAAAATCTAATTTCACTGATAAAATAAAAATTCTTAAATGGCTATCTACTGTGACCTTGATGGACAGATTTAAGAATGTTATTAAAAATAAAGTTGCCTATTTCTAATTAAATTTTGTGGTACTTTGGGGCTTCTATTATTTTAATTACTACTAGGATTAATTGATGCATATGTTATATGTAACATATTTACATTTTAAAATTCTTTTCCTGAATATATTTTAAAGATTTTATTATATTTTCTCACACAAAAATAGTTCAGTAGTCTTCAATGTCTCATTCCTTGAAAGTGTGCCATTTGTGAACCATTTTCCCCAAGTAAATCATTTTCAGTTAGCTACATGGCAGCAAACGCGCAGCTGAGCTCTTACCTGCCACTTCCTACTATTGCAGATACACTAGAGATATCTGAATCATGTGTTGGTGTGTTCCATTCTCTAGACCATGTGTTTCTGAAGAGTCAAGGGAAACCCACTTCTGGCCATCAGAACGACTCAGTGAACAATGGTCTATCTTATCAAAATCAGTGAATTTTCAGAAAAGATACTAATATGGAATCAGAATAATGTATAAGTCGCTTAATCTGAATCTAGAACCATCTTGAACTTTTTAGAGAATGTATTTTAGACCATGAAGCACCAAAGATGAGGTCAGAGAGCAATAGTGATTGTGAAGAGGGAGCATGGGGCAAGCTGAGGGCAAAATACAAATTGGCACCGCCCCTCCAGTAGATATTCCTGGACACTACTCTGTGATAGTCCTTGGACACTTCTGGCTACCTAAGAAAAGAGTTTAAGTGCTTGCCATGGTGATGTGGGAACCTAAGGCAAATTCCCTTACTGCCTACAGCCCACTGACGAGTCCTTGAAACAGGCAGAGTGACCTCCCTCTAGAGCTCAGCTGCCTCTTTTGCTGGGAGCAAAAGAGAACCTTAGTTTAACATTATCCCAACCTTGAGGATCCTATAAGACTACTTCCTTTATCTCAACTGCTCCAAGATATATGCTGGCAATCATACTCCAAGTTTATGGCTCCTCAATATACATCCAAAGGGTCTTATGACTGATGTTTTATTAAATGATAATAAATGGTGTTTCCCTAGCAACAGCTAGCCCCTCGAGGTCCTAGAAACCTTGCTTCCAAAATTCCTTAGAGACTTACTCTATCACTGACCCCCTCCCAACCTGGGGGTATATAATCAGTTACCTATCACGACCCCATGCAGCTCTTCCTGCCCATGGGTCCTGCCCCGTGCTTTAATAAATCACCTCTTTGCACCAAAGATGCCTTCAAGAATTCTTTATTGGCTGTCAGCTCTGGACCACCCTACCATCACACCAAAACTTCATGAGTACAGCCTATAGATTGAGAATGAACAGTTCATTCCTTCCTCAGAAATGCTACTCAGCCCAGGGCCAAATTGGACTTTTTTTTCTATCAAGAATTAACATGTTAGTTGGGTAGAGTTTGGAGACAATGGAAGGTTTGCTTTCTTTGACTATTATCAATGAAGCCTTTACCCCAGTGTATATGGGAGATGAAGGAAAAAAACATACATAAACTCTGGGATGCACATTTTCCACAGAAATCTAGGACCACATTAAAGTGGCCATTAAAATGGTCTACAGATTCATGCAAGTCGCTCTACCTTGAAGACCACTCTGAACAAAAAGTTAAATAGAACCCAGTAAAAATTTATTCCAAGCCATCTAAAAAAGAAATGTTGACTTTCAGACTTTCGGAAACATCACCAAAAAAAGAAGGAATAACTACTTTGAATATGTATTAAATTTTTATAGTTCTTAGTGTTTTATTATTTATTTTACCAGGTTTGCCTCTGTTTGCACCTCTATTTCTCTTCAGTGATTAGTAATACGGCTAATCCACATCATAGATGTGTGTTTAAAGAGCAGGAAGAAAGGGATTATGTTGTGGTGTGATGGAAGAAGGGGGAACCATGGTGAATTTCAATGCTCGGCTCAACAATCTGGATCCTGTATGACTACAAAGAACTAGGACTACAAACGTAAATCTTAAAAATACACTTTGACTTACTGTAATATACTCTAGTTCCGTCCACATTGCAAATGGCAACATTTCCTTCTTTTCGATCACTGAGTATTCAGAGAAAGACAAATAGATGAGTTCACTCTTACATAGAATTTAAGAAAGACAACAGATACAGAGAACAAACTGAGGGTTGCTAGAAGGGGGTGGGAGGGATGGGCTAAATGGGCGATGCGCATTAAGAAGGGCACTCGTTGGCCACGGGGTTCTACTCCTGAAACCAATACTACACTGCATGTTAACCAGCTCGAATTTAAATTATTTTTTTAAAAGATGTTGAATAAATAAAAGTATGAAAAAAAAATACACCTTGATTTCAAGGAGATGGCAGGAATGCTATGGGGGAAGAGATGAAAGTCCAACTGTCTTGCACAGCAGGGAGGGGAACCGAGGCTGGAGATGACCACCTGAACTGAGTCCTGAAAGAAAAGTAGGACGAGTCTTGTGAAATGGCATTTCTGGGAGAAAGGAGGAGATCTGGAAGGACTAAGACACGAACTAACACGAAATGAGACACTTGGGAAACCCGAAGTACGAGACATGTGAAAAATGGTCCGGGGAAGCATTGTCAGCTGAAGCTGGAGAGACCAGAGGGAGATCGTGAACTACCTTATATGTACACTCAGCGAAAAAGTTTAGCCATTATCCTGAAAACAGGGCAGGGTTTACAAGGTTAACCAGGAAAATAAGGTAATTAGACTTGTCTTTTAGAAAGATCACCCATTCTGAAAGGCAGTTTGAGAATGTATCGAAATCCTTTAAAATTACTATTATTCGTGAAATCAATGTCTCTCCTGTCTGAAAAGTAAAATGCAGGTTTGATGTGTACAGCCTCTAGTCAAACAGGAGCACGGACAACCTGTCTTTCACAGAAAGGAAGCAGTCTTCTTGCTCTGAAACACCCTTGCTCACTGAGATGCTACTCTGCCCAGGAAAAACCCTATATGGCACTAGTCAAGCTAAGACAAAGTTCTCACGGGGTTTCTCCTATGTTTCTTGTCATTCGATGTGAAGAAGAAAAAGCACTTGATCAAACTGCTTTCCTACTGAGCTTGTCCACTCACCTAAAATGTACCCATAACTTAACTCTACCACACAGACTTACAGAATGGGTAATTGCTTGAAGTCATGATACATGGTAAGGATAGAAAATACAGTTGTTTAAATAGTATCTAATACATGTATATGAACTTAAGGTGACTGTTCCATATTTTTCTCCTTCCCCCTCTCTCACCAAAATCTAAATCCTTGTGACTCATACATAATAAATACTAGGGTAAGTTTCGGTGTTCAAGAAAACAAATCAGAGAGCAAGAGAGAGAGAGAGAAAAGAGAGAGTACTAGTCCATAATAAATTTCATGTGTTTCATTATATTGTAGCCTTTATTCACAACCACTTTGAATATATTCAATTTGGGAAATCATTCACAGTATATTAGGTTAAAAAAAAGGATGCAGAACTCTATATAATGTGGTCTTGGTTTTCTAATTAAATGTACCGTGGAGACATTTGTATAAAGAGATTTATATGAACATGTCCTTGTGTAGTTTCCTGCACATACATACCTCATATTCTAAAGAGATTTTGGGCTAAGATTTGGCTTGTGGCTGTCTCTTTGATTGCAAGTCACTTTAAATTTTCTTTATTTTTTCAATTCTTATTCCAGGTTTTCTACAAGCATGTATTTTCTTTTTTTTTTTTTTTCCATTTTTGGAGAGACAGAGAGAGACAGAGTTCAAGTAGGGAAGGGGCAGAGAGAGAGAGAGAGAGAGTGAGAGAGACAGAATCTGAAGCAGGCTCCAGGCTCTGAGCTGTCAGCACAGAGCCCGACACGGGGCTTGAACTCACCAACTGTGAGATCATGACCTGAGCCGAAGTCGGACGGTCAAACCACCAAGTCACTCGGGTGCCCCAGAAGCATGTATTTTCTAATTTGATAAACTGATATTTTAAAATACTGTTTCATAGTGATGTAGAGAAATGATAGAAGGGGGCCAGACTGAGGCAACTACCAGTCATCTATGACTGAGCCCATAATCCAAGAGAGAAATGCACGAACCAGAGTGCCTGGACAATGACAACTTTGAGGGAGAGCCAACAAAGTAGAACCAGCAGAAGATAGTGATGGGGATGACTCATGGGGACGGTGAGAATAAGTGAGGACAGTCTAAGATGACGGCTTGGATGATTTGTGCCCGTGGGATTTATGCCTCCTGAGAGAGGATTTGAAGTGAGGAGAAGATGAGGAGGTTTATTAGGGACCATCCAGTTTGAGGTGCCTGGGAACCTGTAGACAAAGATGGCCAACAGACAACAGGGTACAGGTCTGGAAGCTTAGAGAGTGAGGACAATTGAGAATACAGGTTTGGGAGTCATATAATTGCTAATGGTTTCCATAGCTCTAGGGAGGGCTGAGATAAATGAAGGGAGAGGAGGCTGGGGGTACTAAGAGCGAGGAGGAAATCAGGAGAGTATAACTTAGTGAAACCAATTTTTTTTAATTTTTTTTAATGTTTATTTAATTTTTGAGAGACAGAGGATGAGTGGGGGAGGAGCAGAGAGAGATGGAGACAGAATCCAAAGCAGGCTCCAGGCTCTGAGCTGTCAGCACAGAGCCCGACGCGGGGCTCGAACCCACAAACCGTGAGATCATGAGCCAAAGTCAGACGCTTAACCAACTGAGCCACCCAGGTGCCCCAGTGAAACCAAATTTAATGAAAGCAAGTTTCAAAAAGAAAAAGACATGGCCAGAGATGAGAAATTTCAGGTAAGGTTACAGACAGTGCCCTTTGGAATGCTAATTAAGACCTTTTTATGAACTGACTGAAGCTGTTTTGGTAGAGTGGTTCAAGTGAAAGACAGACTGCAATCGTGTGAGGATGAAGGGGGAGGATCAGAGGTTATATCAATGAACGTGGACTACCTTCTCAGGAAGCATGGGCGTAAACAAAGAGGGTGTGGCCCCACAATTAGAGGGCAACATATGCAATTTTATATCTCCAAGACTCCACTCCCTCACCTATAAAAGGATAAAAATAATGCCTGGCTAGCAGAACTGTCATGAAGTTTCCAAAATATTACTAGTTGAATGTACTCATGTCTTTTCACTGAGTCGATTTGTTGCTGCTGCTCACCATGTTTTCATTTTCATATCTATTTTTTGTTTATTTTGAGAGAGAAAGAGAGAGTGTGATCAGGGAAGGGGCAGAGAGAGAGGGAGAGAGAAATCCAAGCAGTGCAGAGCCTGACCCAGGGCTCCATCTCATGAACCATGAGATCATGACCTGAGCCAAAATCAAGAGTCAGACACTTAACCGACTTAACCACCCAGGCACCCCTCATTTTCATATCTTAAGTCATCAAAGTCAGGTGACTAGCAATGCACACAGTTGACTGGACTTTACATTTCCCTAACTCAAGTTCTTTTGTTTTAATTTTTTTTTATTGTATATACCTGAGCTCGATCTCAGAAAATATTAACATAATTTCTTTAGCACTTAGAACAAGAACGGTTTTTGTCTGGGAATAAATGGAGTTAAGAGAGAACATTTCTTCTCTTGCCCCACCTTATAAAGTGAAGAAACAGCCTCGAGTAGAAATTCTAGAAGCAAATATCACATGCTTTTTGGGGTCAAACTGATCCACTGAGAATTCCTGTTCTGGATTCCTTCAATATTCAAACATAGTTTTAGATCCAACTCTTGAAATCTCTATCCACTTTGCATTTTTGAATTGAAGATTTCAAAAGACCAGATGAGTCTATGTTTAAGTGACGTCATACAGCCATGACCATGACATAACAATCGTTCCCAACTCATAGGGCGATAGGCAGAAAGAAGCAGGGAACGAAAGTCCACAGTGCAGGTGCAGGAAGCAGGTAGCTACCTGGAGTTATTCTAATCAGATCCAAGGCTCAAATTTCCCAAATTTCCCAAGAAGACAGTGATAGAGGCCACAACCCAGGGTTTCTCTCTCAAGCTACCAAAAATTCAGCAGGTAAGAACATGGGGCTTCATCTCTCTTCAGACGGTTTGACAGAAAAGCTCTGCAGTGCAGCCACAACCTGAGAGATAGGTTCAGATAGTCACCAGAAAACAAGAAAACAAAACAAAACAAACAAAAAACCAGATTAATCAAGGAAAAGGAAAATACATCATCCTTTCGGAGATTTTTTTTTTAATTTAAATATGCCCTTAATTTAGCCGAGGCAGTGGAAATTTCTTGAGAGTGTGTGTGAGTTGTCTGTATATACACATCGTAGTTTAAAATTTTGGAGCTTATCCAGATATTTCAAATACTAATTTTGGCAGAATTTCCCTTTAAGGATATCCTGCAGAGAATTTGTTACTCACAATTTTAAGTAAAAAAATTGACAAGGAGTGCTTTTTCAGCCCAGTAGGAGTCAGCTACGTGCAGATCACAAGACTTGGAGAAAACCCACTCACCCTCCTATTTTCTTCTACAAAGTCGAAAAAGCTGCAATTGGGGGGACCCTCAGATAGCTCCGGTGGTTCCTTTTGGAGTTGACATTTGGATGTGTTGGAGCGAAAAAAACATCATCGTATATTCTCCTTTCCTACTCTTTAAATCACAGGAAGAAGCAGCTTAAGAAAAAAGTAAGTTTTGTTTTCCTTCCATGTTTCCTTTGTGGTTTCTATGTGAAATTTCGGCGTTCATTTTTTTTAAGTATCAGCAATTCTTAAAAACTTTCTATTAACCACTTACGAGAACACTTTTACTTGGCAAGTAAGTGTCTATCTTGAATTTTCTTAGAAACTTTAAAAAGCCAGCTGAGTCAACAGTTATCACATTTTATAAGCTAAGCTTTTCAGATTTCTCATTTCAATAATACGTGTGTGGGGGCCACATAGTGGCCAGATAACTCTTCAGAGTTGCGTCCTGAGTTGTCAAAACGGCTTTTATACATGTTATAGCTTCATTGCCATAAAACAAAACAAACAAACAAACAAAAGGGTGGCAGGATTCTGGGGACTTATTTCGCTTAGTTTATTTGAATGACTAACCTTATCACTGTGGTTATTTTATGGCTGGGTTTATATCCGGAGCACAATTTGAAATCACTTACAGATCTGAAGGGAGTTGATGAGATTCCTGCTATTTTCAAGAAAAATCTGCCTGCTTGTTCCAGAAGCAGGCTTAAAGACCATTCCTTTTTTTTTTTTTTTTTTTTTTTTTAACATTTATTCAATTTTGAGAGAGTGCAAGCGGGAGAGGGGCAGAGAGAGAGGGAATCACAGAATCCGAAGAGGCTCCAGGCTCTGAGCTGTCAACACCGGGTCCGATGTGGGGCCACAACCCGTGAACCACGAGATCATGACCCGAGCTGAAGTCAGACGCTTAACCGACGAAGCCACCCAGGCGCCCCAAGACCATTCCTAATGTCAGGTTTCCTGAGATTGAACTGAAATGTCTGTGTGTCTGGCCCACACAAATATATAATCTATTATAGGAATCTAAACCATTGCTTCTTGACACAAACAGCATTACTTAAGCAAAAGCGTACATTCCATATGTGTTTATGCTTTCTCCCTCACTACTTTAGTCAGACCCTCTTTGGTATCTGTCAGCCATTTGAAAACTAAGCTGTTAGTTTGGGTTTCGAACATGTGGAAAGTGAAAAGAATCATGAATAAAATGTGCAATCCTTATAAATAAAATGTAAGAAAATCCTCACGTCATTTTAGCTGTCATTTCACATTCACAATATCGTCCTGTTTAAATTCTAGCATTTTTATCAGCAAAGCCTATAGATTAATATTTAACACAAATATTGCAAACATATACCATACGAGATATTTCCTAACATATTTGTTATGATATATGCCTCAAGTCATAATCCAAATCGTCTGATGGGGAAGGTAAACTCTGATGTCTGTTTTCCACACTTTACTCGATTTCCACATGTTACCATTAGTTGCCAATTCTAAACAGGAGCAGCAGAATTGCGTTTTAATGTCATTATCACCTCACTGACAAGTTTACCTCCGATTTTTATTATACTTGCCAAGAACATTTTGAAAAAGGTGGATTGATGTGGGTTCCTTAGGCAAGTCTAGTAACTTTCGACTATAATATTGAAAATAAATGTTCATCTCGAACATGTTGAAAAAGCTTTGGTTTGTTTTTTTATGTTTTCAATCTAGGAAACATGATTTCTTTAGAACTGAAAACCAAATACTTGGGTTCACATAGGAAGTTCTGAGTCAGATGACAGTTTAACAAACTTGTATTTCCATGCTCTTGTAATTGTCTTTTACCTCTCTGATCGTCATCATTTTTCTGGATTACCTTTTGGTACCCTGGCAACGATCCACTTGAGCATGTATCTATCTCCAGATGCCCAGGGCCAGACTCCAGATGCCCTCAAGAATCTGATAGACTCAGTGCACTCTCTTCTCACACATACACACACACAAAAAAAGCCCATTGCAAATAGATTTTTCGATTACATTTCTTGGGTTGATAGAAGCCTGAAATCTGAAATCTGCCCTTGAGTGTTCTCTGGGGTCCTGATTATGAGCCACTGGTTTCTGGGAAACTAGAGACCTCAGCTTCAGATGGATCCTGGTGCAAGTGGGGTCACCGAATCTTTAAAGTACTTCAGATGGAAGTACGCCTAAACTGTCTCTCTAAACTGGCCTCACTTGAAGACAGGTAAGACTAAAGCAAGAATTTTAGTTTAAAGGTTAATTTTTTTTTTAGACAGAGAGCGAGGGCACACGCGAGTAGGGGAGGAACAGCGGGAGAGAGAGGAGAGAGAATCCCAAGCAGGCTCCACATTCAGCACAGAGCCCAATACGGGGCTTGGTCCCACAATGCTGGGATCATGACCTGAGCAGAAATCAAGAATCAGATGCTCAACTTGACTGAGCCACACAGGCGCCCCAAGTTTAATGTTTAAATTTTAAAGCCAAAGCAGGTACTTAGTTAATTCATGGCCATACTTGTCCTGGGAAGTGTGTAATGGAAGTAAAAGTGGAGTTTTCAAGGAACAGAACAGTTTCTTTTGTGGAGAGCAAGGCTTAGAATGGAACGCTGGTAGGATTAACCCACTAAAGACCCCAGAATGTGGAACAGACAACTGCAGGGGAGTCTTCCTGTTTCTCTGGCCATCTTCCTGTATCTCCACACCTACCTACTTGCAGATTGGAACATAAAAGGAAGATCTATACAAGTGCCCATTACCCTTTCAGGGATCACAGTCTTTATCTTCTCTTCTCCATAGGCTCCTTTTATCAGCACTCAAACATGCTCGAATTTCCCGTCTTAAAATGCTCTTCCTTCATTACTGAGCTCCTCCAATTCCCCTCTTCCTCAGCTTCACAGATTGATCTCTTGAAAGGTTGTCTACACTCTATTAATCTGTTTCCCAAGCCCCCCTTCTCAGTCCATTGGAATCTGGCTTTAGTCCTCATCAGGTTTTCCCGGCTCTCACGGAGGTTACCAATCACTGGCCTATTGCTAAATCCAGCAGGCATTTCTCATTATCTATTCAGTGTCTAGAGTCAATTTTACCCTATTCTCCACTTTCCCCATTTTGAGACACTCTTTACCCAGGGCTTCCATGGTATCAAACTCTTATTTCTCTCCTGTGAAGACCACTCTTTTCAGGCTGCTTTGCAGATTTTTCTTCTTCTCCCTTGTATCCTGGACCCCTCTTCTCTTTCTGGGAAATCTCACTGCTTCTTATCATCTGTTCTATAGGCTTATGAATCCAAAATCTGTATCTCTAGTGGAGATATCTTTTCTTTTTAACATTTATTTATTTTTGAGAGACATAGAGACAGAGTATGAGCAGGGAAAGGGCAGAGAGAGAGGGAGACACAGAATCTGAAGCAGGCTCCAGGCTCTGAGCCATCAGCACAGAGCCCGACGCAGGGCCTGAACTCACAGACCTTGAGATCATGACCTGAGCCGAAGTCAGCCGCTTAACCACCTGAGCCACTCAGGCGCCCCTGGAGATATCTTTTCTGAGCCACAGACCTGTATGTTTAATTGTCTGCTGAATGCAGAACCTCCCGGAACAGGCTTGGACCCCAGTGAACTAAATGCCAGAGGAGGAATGGATATCAGGGACAAACTGGGACTTGCACGGAGACCCCTTCCAACATACCCAAGTAATTTATATGGTTTCCCTGGCATTTTTATGTGGTTTCAGGGCTTTCTTTGGCCCTGGCTAAACATCTCTACTGGCCACCTCAAAATCTTCTCAAATCTCATCCTTTAAAAGTAAAATCATTTCCTACTCTGCACCCTATTTCCTCAGGTATACTCTTATATAGTAAATGACACCATGATGAAACCAGTTGCTCAAGCCGGAAACTTGGGGGAACTAATTCCTCCCCTCCCTCAATTCAAATACCCAAAGAATCTCTAAGTTCTGGCAAGGCTGCCATGTGCATTCGTCTATGCCTCTCCTCCATCACTGCCACCACCCAATTTCAGGCTGCCATCTTCTTTTGCTTGGTGAACAGTAGCCCTTTCACTGGTCTCTCTGCCTCCAGGATTGTCCTCTGCTACTGCAGCCGTACTGAAGCCAGAGTGATGGACCTAAAATGATTGGCATAAAAACATGTTTGACTTTGCCAACCTCTTACTTCAAACTTTTCCCTGACTCTCCCCTGGCCTTAAGATCATGTCCAAATTCCTTCTCAAGGTTAAAGAGAAACAATAATAGAGTATAGGGAATGACAACAGATCTCTTCAAACTTTAAAGTGCTCAGGTAGGAGCACTTTATTAAAATGCAGACAATGGTTCTGTAGGTCTGGGTTAGTGCCTGTGTTTTTACAGTTCTAACAAGCTTCCAGGTGAAGCCGATAAGACTAGTCCAAGGATCAAGCTTCTCATGGCAGATTGGCTGAAGCTCAAATCCCAGTTGTGTCGCTCTCTAGGTCTGGGAAATTGAGGAAGTCACTCAACTTCCATGTGTCTCCTTTTCCTTGTATATAAAATGGAGATCATGATAGTGTACCTTTTTCTGAGGTTTGTTATGAGGAATAAACATGTTACATTAAAATTACTTGCAACAGTGCCTGCGTCAGAGTAAATGTTAAATGGCCTTGTTATTATCACCAGTCAACATCTTGAATAACTTAGCCTCTATATTCTTCTCCAAACCAATTTTTACTACGGCACTGGTGGGCACGCATGTGCGCACACACACACACACACACACACACACACACACACACACTATTGCTCAGACACACCGAATGACCTTCAGTAAATTAAGAACAGAACAAATGCCTTCTTCCTGCCAAGCTTCTGAAGGCGGTTTTTGGCAGAGCCTCTGCCCACAGAGCTAACTCAACTCAGTCACCCCCATCTTTCAGATCTCGGCTCAGGTGCTGCATCCTCTGAGACTATTTACAGAACACCTTCCACCCAAGTCCACATTTCATACCACTTGGAGTATTCCCATATTACCAATGTGCCTTCTGGTCTCACATTATAATCTCATTTATTTATCTGTCTCTCCTATAAGACTATCTGTCGCATTAGAGTGAAGGACTGTGGCAATTTTGCTGAATTTCTAATACCTCAAACACTCTTTCGCAGGTTGCAGGTGATCAGTAAAGAGTGAATGCATTTTATAGACACATTTCCAAAGACCTGTAAAATGAGAAATGGAGACAGGGAGCAGAAAGCTTTAAGATCTGGTTTGAGTAAAAGGAAATATTGGATGTAATCCTCCAAATGCTGCTTCTGAGTTGAACTGTTAACACACTAGAAAGGGACAAGGAGTTTTAAATTCAAAAAATAAATAAACAAGGCTAAAAAGTCAATGCAATGGAGAGTCAAGGTTTTGAAATCTGGTCCACGTTGAGTCTTCTGCGACCTCAGGCAACTTAGTTTGCCTCCCTGTCTTACAGATGGAATAAAAACACTCATTTGGTAGAATGTCATATTACAGTAATAGTAACATTTTTATTTTTATTTCTTTCTTACAAATTTTTATTTAAATTCTAGTTAGTTAACATACACTATAATATTGGTTTCAGGAATAGAATTTAGTGATTCATCACTTACCTATGATACCCAGTGCTCATCATAAAAATTTCCTCCTTAATACCATCAACCATCTAGCCCATCATCCACCCCCCTCCCTCCATGAACCCTCAGCTTGTTCTTTTTCACTAAGAGTCTCTTATGGTTATTTTTATTTCTTCTCAAATTCTTCTGTTATAATACTGTTGCTACTAACAAATATTAGAGATATCCTTTGATTTGTTCATTTTGCCAGAGCAGTAACCACCAAACAGATTCTGAGTTTTATTTTTCAGTAGATCATTTTGATATATCAGATTCTCCCCTCACATTATTTAAGAATATACTTTTGAGTTTTATTTGCAATTTAATCACAATTACAGCACAGAAGACAGTGGGGAATGGGCCCCCTGTATCCCGGCTTGATTTTCTTCTCTTCAGTGATTCCCTACAACTCTTCACAAGATCATTTAATTCACATAGTCACATTACCCCTAATATGTTTTAAAAGAGTATATCAACTATCGCTTTTTTTCAGAGCCAAAAAGTCATACATAAAGGTAATTTATTCATTTATATATTCACTCTTTCATTCACCAAGTAGATTAAGCCAGTATAGTAGCTATGGAAAAACTGGTCAAATTGTTTACTTTTCTCTGTATCATGAATCTGTGTATTATGTTGATGATCATTTCATGAGTCTCCTATGAACAACAAATAATCTACCATAAATTTTGACCTAATGCCTCTCAGAATAGAACTAACAATGCTTCAGTTTTGTGGAAAATTGTTTTGTAACATAGGACCAAATTTGCATGCAGGAAGGAAAAGGAAAGGCGTCTGATACCAAGCTGTCGTGCTACCTAAACGAAGCAAATTTTAATTTTTAAAAATGATTTCTGGTCCTATAATTACATTCAGTCTATCAATTCATTCTCTTGAACACATTTATAGTTATACTATCACAGAAGATTCTGATCTTTGAGAGTTTTTTTAACTGAACAACTGTACTCTAATTTAGTTCAATACTTTGTTTGTCCTTATTATCAGAGAGATACATTGTATAATTTATGAAGTACCAAACAGTAAAATGTTTTTAAAAATCCATAACTTTAATCAAGAGGCCTAACATTTGACCATATTTTCTTCTAAACTTGTTTTCTACTCTTTAATAGTATTTATGTAGTTGAGATCACACTGTTTGTTCACTTCATACTTTTATTTCCCTTAAAGCAACATCAGAACCATTCTGCCATGTCATTACTTTCCAAAGACCATATTAATGATTTCTAGTATTATTTTAAAAGTCATTTAGTCAATAATTTTATATTCTTCTAAGCAGTATGTAGACGTCCGTTTCAAATCCTAAACTTAAGCATCATTGAACAAACACTCAACACAATATACCTAAAAAACACAAAATATACTTTGAAACTTTAGATCAGGGATCAGTAAACATTTTTTTGTAAAGGGCCAGATAGTAAATATTTTAGGCCTGAAAACTACTCAACTCTGCCATGGTAGTTCAAAGGCAGCCACAGGGGCACCTACCTGGCTCAGTCAGTGGAGCATGTGACTCTTGATCTCAGGGTTGTGAGTTTGAGCCCCATGTTGGATGTAGAGATTACTTTAAAAAAAGAAAAGAAAAGCAATCACAGACCGTATGTAAACTAAAGAGGATGGCCATGTTTCGATAAAACTTTATTTAAGGACACTTTGAAATTTAAATTTTGTATCATTTCACATGTCAAAACATTATGTTGTTCTTTTGGGTTGTTTTTTGGGTTTTCTTTGTTTTGCTTTTTTGATCATTTAAAAATGTAAAACCTCTATTTAGGTCTCAGGCCATTAAAACACAGGTCGTGGCTAGATTTTGGTCCTTGGGATAGAGCTGGCAACCTCTAATCTAAAGCCTGGTTCCAAGAATCCTGGTTTCCCTAAGTTTGAGAAGCATCTGTGAACACAAGCATATGTATATAATCTTGAGAAGTGATAAACAGTTTTCATTAGATGCTAAATAAATTCATAAACTTCAATGTTTAAAAATCACTGTTTCAGATAATATACATGAAAATACTTTGTAAACCATAAATCATTATTAAAACACATATTGGTACTTCACTTTTGATGTTAGTCAGTTAAACCCTGAATGATCTGAAAAAATTGATTAATAGAAATGAATTATGCCATTATCAAAATTGCACCTGGGAAACTGATATTCGAAATCCAAAAACCTTACACACTATAACCTAAAGAGAAAACGGTTAAGTCAAATTCCCAAATTCCCAAATTCTTTAAAATAAGAATTAACAGCTATTCTGATCAAGATAATTAGAATATTTATTGTTTTGCTTGTTTTCTGACTGAGCCAAGAGCTTACAAATAATGCTATTCACTCCTTCATTTTGCTTTTAAGTTTTAAACTACAAAGCTAGCATCATCAGAGAATCCTGATTTAACATCCTGGTTAATAAAAGTCAGTATGTATATTACTCACTCTCTCTCTCTCCTCCTCCTTCCCCACATATCCATACACACAATACAATAAACAATACCTAAGAATAAACCAACTTTAAGGGCGCCTGGTGGCTCAGTTGGTTAAGCATCCAATTTTGGCTCAGGTCATGATTTTAGGGTTTGTGAGTTCAAGCCCCGTGTCGGGGCTGACAGCTCAGTGCCTGGAGCCTGCTTCAGGTTCTTTGTCTCCCTCTCTCTCTGCCCCTGCCCCACTCACACTGTGTCTCTTTCTGTCTCTCAAAAATAAATAGATGAAAAAAAGAATTTTAAATTAAAAAAAAAGAATAAACCACCTTTATTGTAACATATGTATGGATTTGAAAGTTCCCCTTAATCACATATCTGTACTTTTAGAGTTCTAAGACAATTGCAAAGTAGATGCAGGTGTCATATGTGAATAAACTTATTATCAATTTTATTATTAAAGCTGAATTGGGAAACAAGGTTTTTTCAAAGACTGCCCCTCCTGGCCTGAATTGAGCTCACTCCCGGAGGAGAGAGGGTGTGGGCCCTGCAGGTGGCAGTGTTCCTTCCTGGGGCCAGGCGGCTGCAGTGAGTTCCCTGGAGGGAGAAGAACAAAGTTGAGGCCCGTGCACAGGCGATTTCCACCAGAGCAATGGGGGAGAGTGGGTTACACTAGAAAGGTCCCTTTTGCCCGGTTACTTATCTGTTAAGTCACTCCGCAAGTATAAGAAAATCAAAGAGCCGAGGGAGGAATATTTATCCCCAATGATTTCAAAAGAGAAATGACAAGTATAGGAACTTGGGGAAATGAGAGCTTCTCTTATATGATTTTTAATTCAAGAAAACATTCCTGTCCTGGATTCTTATAAATTTGAGTCACCAATGTAAATTGTAGAAATGTCAACTAAGATTTTTAGTTAACAGCGTATGTCACAGACCTGCTTTACAGTGAGGTCTTCCGTTGACCAAGAAGCAAACAGTAGGCTAAATATATTTGTAGCAATGTGTAGCTGAGCTTTTAAAGCTCTGGCATGTAAAAATGTTTCGTTTCACAAGTGATGTGACGAAAATCTGGACGAAATGCTGCCTTCCAGGTATCATCCTTTGAGCAGTTCTTATTATGCTCACTGGCTTGTCGCCCACACCCCTTGGAATGCTAGGTCACCACCTCCACAACCATGTGGATTCCCCACTGCTTAGGAACCTTCCCCTACTTTTCCTACAGACTAGCTTTATTCAGCCTTTAGGACACTGCCCTAGAAGAAGACTGAAGTTTTCTAGAAATTTCTTGAAATCTCCAGAGTGCCCCATGCATTTATCCCAAGTATTTCCACATGTCCTCTCTCCTTTCTGCCCTCATTTCTTCCATCCACAATGTTTACTGAGTACTCAGCATATGCTGGTGATAATGTTTGACATCAGAGGTCAGGTGGGAACATAGCGTCTGTCTCAACTGAAGCTTACTGTTGAGCAGGAAAGACGATTAACTAAAGCCAAGGTGTACTGTGTATGGGGAAGTACCGAAAGTGATGCATGAGAACCTAGAGCCAAGGTCCTCATCGGTGGAAGAGTCAGGGAGTGAAAGAATTATTTGTGGGTCTCTCTCCCACACCAGCATGGAAGCTTTTCATAAGAGGGACCTGGTTTTACCTTCACTGCCAAGCACTATGGATGGCCCAGCGTTGGCACTCCAGAGCTCTTTGTGAAACCCATAGAACTAAAAGTACACTGTGTTCAGAGAGTGTTGGATAATGTTGAGTTTAAAGAGACAGATTATGAAAGGTCTGAAATGCTATGTTAAAGAGCTTGGATTATGAAGGTCACAGAAAGTAGTGTGATTCAAACACAAGTTATCTAAAGACTCTGGGTTGGCTTCTATTTTTAAAATGGGAGGAGAGAGGCTGTTTGGCTCTAAACCTTTAAGATTCTGTGGCCAAACATCTGGCTTCTTTCTTCCTGCATTCATTTAACACATATTTGTGCCAAGCTCTGTTTTAGGTGCCAGGGACACAGCCCTGAACAAGGCAGGAGAGATCTCTGCTCCTGTACGTGTGACACATCCACGTGACTTAAAAATTCACACGCCGAGTGATGCTTCAGGTGAAAATGAAAACAACACTAAATTGTAACCAGTATCTGTCAGCTAATACTGTGAACATTTGGTTTCCAAGGGAATGAAAACAGATTTTGCCGTTTGCTCTCAAAATTAGCATGAACATCCTGAGATCAACACATTGTGTTTCCAAAGGTGTAAACCACAACTGACGAGTGAGGCCGTGAGCACTTTGGCTACAGTCATTTTCCCTCCACAGATGCTGAGAACCAACTCTGTTGAAACCTCAAAGACTAAGAATAGATAAAAATTAAATTAAAGCTCGTTTTAAATATCACCATACAGCCGTTCAAATGGTCACTCCCCCCATCACCAACAAATTTTAAACTGTCAAAGGAATTACTGAAACTATTGATTAATGCTATCACCAAAGCACAGGATACAGTCCTGCCTTGTATCTTTGTAAATCGCATTCAGTTAGAAAGAAGATTATTTTGCTTTGGGTAGGAATACCGGAAAAACTAGTTAACATCAACTTCCGGCTCCCACCACACATCCCCAAACCAAACATCCCCCCTACACACACCACACAGCACACATATTCACATACACACAAACATACAAACCACCCATACACACACATCACCACCTCATCTTTTTAGGTGAGGATTCAGAAAATAAAACCAAATATGGTTTGGGGCTTTCTTCCCAACCAGCAATAACTATAATAAACAAAAACCAATAGAAACTGAATTGCCTTGAAAGTTGGAGGGGACACATACTTGCTGTTGAGGATAATTGGTTTGTTTTGTACAGCTAGTGGTGGCTTGGCTTGAGCTCTGGAATGAACCTCTCTGTTTGTGCGTGTGAGGTTGTTACCTGGTCAGTAAGTCAAACCTGGAGGGCCAGATACAAATATGTTTTTTTTTTCTTTTGGAAAATCTCAGCAGTAATCAAAGCTGTCACTCCATACAAGCTTTTTGCCCATCTATATATGAAAACAATAACAAATGGCTTCTGTGAGGAGTTGGAGATCTGAACTCTGGTGGAAACATTTTCACTAACCACTTTGTCGGCTTTAAGAAAAAAAACAAAACAAAACAATCAATTTGCCTTCCTGACCTTCAGTTTTTCTCATTTGTTAGATGAGAGGCACAAACTAGAGAATTTCAAACATCCCTCCCTGCTCCTAGATTTAGGGGTTCTATAAAATGGGATTGAACCAGAAGCATGCTTTTGCAGGGAAGGAAAAATATCAAAATGACTGCGGCACTAAGAGACTTTATCTCTAAATATCTTACTCTACCCAGAGGGGTTCCTCTTCCTGAGTGTCCCAATTTTCTCTTCTGGGATCCCCCTCCTCCCTCCTTCCTCTTTCTCCTTATTTCTCTTCCTCCTCACCCTCTGAGTTCTAATGGTAGACTTTTCTTTTTAGTAAATAAACTCTTACAGAAAAGACTGGTTATGCAGCTAATTTGTTGGAAAATGGAAGTTAATTCTTTCTTTCTCCTTGAGAAAACAAGGTCACAGAGAGCACAGCTGAGAAAGAAATTATGAAAAATTACCAAAATGGTGGTAAATGTAAGATTCTTTAAGTGGGTCGCTAAACTGGCATCCAGTTTTGGACAATCTTAAAGAAAATCAGTCATGTTTATTTAACAACCTGGTCACTCATTACAAAGTAGTAATCTAGTCTAAAAAGAAGCTTGTTAAAATTCATGCAAATGACAGACGTGGTAATAAAGCAAAGTAATGTGTGATATTTTAAAATTTAATTGATTAGCAATTTGGGTATTTTCTATTAAGTGCTTACGAAGTTTTATTTGGAAGATACATTCCATTTTTCCTAATCTTTCTGGAAAGTAACTATGAATGCTATCTTCAGAATCTAGTTTCCATACCTGTAAAATGAGTTGAAACTGATCTATCTCCTCTAGTTCTTAAATTTTATGCTCAGGAATAAGAGAGTCAGTTGAAATAAACTTAGTCTTTTGATTTATGTTGAGATTCTATTTAATTTTTAAAATAGGCCACGCATGCATTTGGAACAAAATTCAAAAGGTACAAAACGTACCTAGTGACACGTAAATCCCACTACCTTCCCTGTCTATCCCATCACACTGTGTCTTGTGGTTTCCTCAAGGGTGATTCTAAGTATTTCTAAGTGAAATGTCAGTTGATGAGAAGCCAAGACTGGTTTTGATCAATACCAAATATTACAGCACTATTAGCATAACAAGTTGTAAACGTTCTTAAAATTTTGTCTTTTTCCATCTATAATTGCCCTAATTCCTACATGCCCTCCTCAGCAAGGTTTACACTTGTGTAACTCATAATTTTTAAGGTATTTTGATATGTGTTATCTCATTTGCTCTAAAGCACCACTTACGGATATCATTTACAATTTTCTACCATGCAAGAAAGAATACAAATGCTCTTTTTTAAACCACATATGTATTTAAGTGTTGCCAAAATGCCAAATAGGATGATGACAATTGAGCGGTTTTACAGAATGTTACTCTTTTCTGTCCCAAAATATCAACTGCAAGTTCAGCATTTGGTGATAGATTGAAATGTCACGCATATGACCAGAGGTACATATGCCTTATGACCAGCCCTCAGTAGCAGGATGCTGGGCTTCAACAAGTGCCTGGGATTGCATCCTGCCCAGGTCTGTGAAGGGCCAGGGAGAGCTCCTCCCATGAAAGGTCCAGCCCTTCCCTCCCCAGCCCTCAACAGGTTTAAAAAGAGCCTAAAGCTGCAGGGACCACTAATTTTGAAAACATAATAGAAAGATCCAATGGACAGCAAATACCTGCTCCATGCCTACAATCATCTGCAAAAGTGCTGGTAGACTTGCAAAGAGGTAGGACACTTTGTTATCCTCCAATGAGGCCTATTAGTTGAGAGGAAAAGAGAGGACCTGGAGCCTCCACCCCAGAGATCAAGAAAAGAATGCTCAAGAGTGCTTCTGGTCACTAGGGAATCGTCAGATGCCCCAGCAGAAAATTCCAAGACTGGAGGAGCTACAGCTTATTTTCCTGGTCTTGAGCCATCATCACTTTTAATAAAGTAGAAATCCTTTAATAATTACCATGAATTTTATCCAAGACATTTTTAAAGATCACCCACTAAGTAATGGGCACTGCTCAGCTTCTAGTAGAGCACAGAAATGAATAAGACACAGTAGTTGCTCTCAGTGAGTTTACATGATGGTTTAAGAAATACAACAAACCTCCATATCATTTATAATACAAGGTAGAATATAAATAATGTCTAAGAAAAACACAAAGGGCATTCATTAAACATATCACAATACATAATATATAATACAATATCATAATACAATTTATAAATGTGCCTTCATATGCCTTAAAATTCAGTAATGTCTGCAGCTTTTAAGTCCAAGGTGAAATAGAACTTGTTGACAGGCTCTCTGCATTTCCGAAGGTCCAAAAATGAACTCTTCTTTCATCATTGTGTTTTATGAATTTGAAGATCATAAACTAACAGAAACTATAATACACATTAATGCCAGGATATATGAAAGCCAATATATTATATGGTTAAACTTGGCATATTCTCAGGAAGGAATTATGTGATCGATTGTGAAATCTTATTTATTGCTCTTAGTTCAATGGCCAAAAGTTCTTCCTAACTAATTTGTTTGACTGGAGTTGTCATTTAGGTAAGTCAGGGATTTAAAAAATTACTTTGTAGGATCTATTAGTTAAAGAATACATCTATCATTTTATACTGGCCACCTTCCAAGTAAAGAGCACTTCATTTTCTTGGACAGTTTCTAATACTATTTTATCAGAATAGAAATCATTTATTTCTTATATTTAAAAATATATTTCTTTAAAAGAAAATCATACAAAGTATTTTTGCTTGATTCTCCTATATTATAAAGGAGCATGTACTTTTAGTTTTTCAAGATTGTAAGGGTTCAGATTAACCAACTGTGCTGTGGTGACTGGACCACTCGGCATAGTGCCTGGATCCACAATTATTAACCCAACCTGCTCTCAAGCCATTGTTTAAACTGAATATGTTTGTCGTCCTTTTAAGGTGAATTAATTGAGCAAGGATTGAACTTTCTCATCACTAATTATGGAAGGAAATGAGAATTTATTTGAAAACATTCTGGAAAATAAAATAGCCATCTTGGCTTTACAGTGATCAGTTCACAATCCCTTTATAACACATGATATTGAACTCAAAAATAGAAGATGAAAAAGGCACAAAAGACATTGTGTTTCCTCTCTGGTGAAGTATATTCCCCAGATCATAGCAAATTTTTCATGTGATCTTGTGGGAATGCCTGGCCCTGTGGGGGCGACGGAGCTGATTAGTGTGTATTACAAATATGGTCATGGTTACAGATTAAGTCTTTCCTCGGTGGACTCAGGTAGACTTAGTTTTTACAACGACAGATCATGCTTATTGCTAAATAAGCTTGTATTTGCCATGAAATGCAAGGGGAAGCAAATAGAAAGTGTTAAATAACTGAATCAATGGAGCTCTCTCCTCAGTGCTCAGAAAACAGCTACTAGTGTTCACATACTGTTACTAATTAATGAGTATGATGAAGGTGATCTTGAAATAAAAGGAAGACCAATAAAACAAACTGATACAATTACTACCCCTAAGGAATTCCATAGAGTATTTGCTAAATTTTCCAAAAAGCATAGACAGGAAGCGGGAAAAATACTTCCTAATATTTATATTAGATCTGCAGTGTCCTCATAGATTCGGTCTGTAGGAAATGAGTTTGATCCGGGGGATTCATATACAAGAAACACTCACTCCGCCCCTACCACGTATTGACTCTATGCTGAATACTTTTAGATAAATCGTCTCTCTTAATTCAGTCCTTATGTTTATTAAACACTGCACTTAATCAGAACCTCAAAACAAGGGTTTCAGAGAGACCCTAAGTCAACCCAGGAACCAGATCTGCTCTTTCAGAACACTTTTTGCAGAAATAACAGCAATTCTGCAGGAAGTAGAATAGAAAACTCAACTTATACATACTTTGAAATGCTTGTGGTTCCTTTGTGGTCAAAATTGTGGAGGCAAACTTAATGACAAATTTAAAAGCAAAAAATTGGGATCTGACTAGACAGAGGTTTAGATAATCCGGTTTCATCTCTAAAGGAATATTCTTGTGCTCTTGAAAATTTCCCAGTGAGGAAAAAAATCAAGGATGGTATTAAACCTACATATTTTATAGGAGTTCTACTTCTTTTTATTTTTAAAGAATACAATGTTTGATAAAATATAGTTGTATATTTCCATGGCATATTTTACCATTTCAGTAATAGCTGCTATAATCACATGATTCGGAATGTAAGATCTCCAAGAAAATCATCACTTTTTTTTTCTTTATTAGTATCCATGGAACAAATTAACCACATGGAAAGCTCTAGTCAGCTGTTTTGCTTCATGGGAGAGTAGTTCATCAGCTCTCGGGAGAATTAGTATTTGACCTCTCCACACAAGACATTCAGCTTCCAACAAACTGGGCTTGCAAATATGTCCCTAGAGACTAATATCAAACATTCCACCACCATTCTATGATGCTCGTTTTAGGTTATTTTTGATTGATGGCCTGAAGTTATGGCTTTAGTTATTTTTAAATTGTTTGTTGAGTTTTTAAAAACTAGTGGGTGAGGGGGGAAGAAATAGCCTCCTTCTTCAAAATGGGAGATACAGTTATAATTGTACATTTTCCATCAAGTCAAGTACACCTACAGATGACTTACCTATGACTTTTCCACTCCTACAGCCCCATTGTTCCTTGAGTGGGATCACGACAGCTATTATTGTTCTCATTTATAGTTAAGGAACATAAGGGCCAGAAAGGTTAAATTGTTTCCACAACAGTGGATAAATTGTATGCTAATGCTAAAGCAACAGGTACAACAATCTGCAACTTCTGATTTCTAACCTAATTCTTCTCAAGATGTTATGTCTTGGGCGACAAGCAAAAACAGATACAGAAGTACACACAGGTCTGCTCAACTCAACCCTCAGAACCAAGAAAAGCAAAAAAAAAAACTAAAAAGTTGAACTTTTTTTTTTACTAGCTATCCTAACTCCTTCATATTTTTTTAAATATGTGCATTTTGATTTCTCTTGCTGTAGAGCATATACTGATCCCATCTGGCCTAGTTTACACAAACTTTGGAAGATTTATTTTTTCATATAGCTCATTTAACCTCCCCAAAACTTTGTCAAATTCAGTCACTCAATCAAACAACATTTCAACTAACATTGTAGATCTCAGAAGACAAAGATTTTGTGATCTTGGTAAAGACATGGCTCATCTCAAAGTGCTACGTGCATAGACCCCAAAAGTCTGGTGTAACTTCCAACAGAGAATTGAAGAATTTGAGTCAACACTTCCAAAACTGTTAGTAGAAGCATATCAGTGCCCCTAGTTGAGAGAAAAAAGCCTTTAATAATATCAACAGATATACCAACTACTTCTGCTGCTTCTCTGATATCTTCCTGAGTTGGTAATGGAGGAGCCTACCAGCGGTTTTCCTCAGCTGCCCTCACAGGGAAAGTGAAAGAACTCTCCTTGCCACAGACAGGCCCTAGGGCTTTACCTTGTGTTCCCTAACATTCATTTTTAGTCCCAGGACATATTTGCCACAGATGTAACAGATACAAATTAATTCACTAGTCAAGTGGATATATAGTATACAAATTCTTAACTCTTTACTGCTTGGGCCTTTATCCTTTATTCTGTTGATAGAATCCTCTTTGCCCATATGTTTTCATCAGTACGTGCCTTGGACTCCAAGCCCTTAGAGAACAGGAAGTTTTCCGGTCATTTGTTTCTTTAGTCATAAACCATGTTCTGAGGACTGCTATGCTCGGACTTACATATACAAATGAAGTAAGCAACATCCTTCCTCTTTGAGGAGCTCACAAGTGAGAGTGACACACATGGACAAAAAAAAAAAAACCTGTTACTAAATGTGGCAAAGGAAAAACAGACATATGTATGAACTATGAGAGCAACTACTCCTTCCAGAGGGATATGAGAAAACTACCAAGAGAAGGAGTTTTGACTGAACCTTGATGGATGAGGAGAATCATCAGGCAGACAAGGTCATTGAGACAAGAAGGAGGGTATTGGAAGAGAAACCACAGGTGAAGGCTCAAGGCCATTCAAGGATGTAGCATGTTTGAAGAACAGGGAGTCACTGGAAGTGTCTAAAGCACAGGTGGGATGTGTGTGCATGTGTCACGGTGCTGGGTCTGGAAAGGGCTAGAGGAGGAGGGAGTAGACAGGATGGTAAAGGGTCTCTATGTAACTAACAGAGTTTAGTCTTTCCTTTATAATCAAAAATAAGCTGTTGGAAATTTTTCCAGTGAAGGGAGATGATCAGATGAGTCTGAGAAAAGATTCTTCTTGAGCATGTGGAGGATGTTCCAGAACGCTCTGGGAGAAACTGAGCTTATCATTAGAGAACAAAAGTCACGTAGTAGCAATGTGCTTGGTTCCACTCAATAGAGGAAGAAATCTTGAATAATATCCCCAGGTAGACGTAAACCACTATGGTCCCTCAGAGATATGAGGAGGGCCTAAAATAAGATGTAAGGAATGCTTCTGAAATAGAATCTTTGGGATATAGTACCCAATAAACATATGTAGGGAGTGCAGGCAGGGAGGGAGGAGAGAATGATGGAAACGGTTGCCTCAGGAGATTAGGTGATTATACAACTATGCGCTATAGATGGTTTCTTTAACCATAGAGCATAGAGAAATATACTTTGTTCAATGAGGTTTCCAGAATTCTCCTGACTGGCTATCAGAGCAACAATTCAAAATAAAATCCTAATGAGAAAATGACCACAGGTAAATTCAGTTAAATATAGCATGAATTAGGATTCTTCATCCTGTTTCTGCTTCCATTCAAGTCTGGTACATCAATCACACATTTCAAAGACTTAAACATTTTGTACAAACACTTCCCAAGAGGATTTTAATATTCCTTACACCATTTAGATTTAAATTCTCCCCAAGTTCTTCCCCAAAGAAAAGAAGAAACAAATCTACTTTACCGAATCAATGAAAGCCTGAACCGGCAGTTGAAACAGTCCTGCAGTACTCTCACAGGAACGCAGATGTATTTACACGGGCTGAATGAAGGTCCTTTGAATAACTGGAGGGAAATTAAGCCAGGTTTCCCAGCAAACTTCAAATTAAAGAACAGTGCACTCTGACCCATGTGCAAAAGTAGTGGGTATGGCATTATTTGGATCCGTTTAGCAAAATTTATAGATCATGTATTAGAGACAGAAGTAATCTTAAACACCATTTATTGTATATTCTCTATTTTAAGAAACATAATGTGTTGATTTTATATAGTATTACTTGTCTCCATGGGTAACAAAAAGCTGTAATCAAAACTATGTAAGTTATAATTGCTATTTAGAATAAAAAAATTGATGGTAATTCAACTACCTCAAGTAAGTAAAATTCCTCAAAAACACATCGGCAGCAGAGACATTATTGGAAACCAGAAGGCTCAAAGTGTGTCCTGTATCCTTGTACATTTCAACTTCACCATAAGAAGGAAAAGCCCTCTCAGTTTTCAAACTTGTAATCCATGACAGGAAAGTAATAAGACACAGACAGGTTTTCCTGGATTTGCACAATGTTCATGCACAAAGTTCAGGCATAGTGCAACTATGTTCCCACTTTGCACACTTCCATGGTATTGTGAGAGAGAGAGAGAGAGAGAGAGAGAGAGAGAGAGAGAGAGAGAGAGGAGAGAGAGAGAGAGAGAGAAGGGAGAGCTTTATTGCTTTCCTCTCCTCTCTTGCTTCTAAAACGACCCCCTCAGGCTCCCTTTGATTCGGTCCACATGGATCCCAGATCTTCCAGTTTGGACAATTTCAATGACCACCATCAGCAGGCAAAACCTTCTCTAGATATTGCTACCCCTGTCTGGATTATGTCTCTTTTGACAAACATAAGAAAAAATAATTTAATACACACCACTCTAGTTACTTATCATCTACTCATTTTTTGAAATCTTTAAAAAATAAAGCATATCATATATAGGAAAGAATATTTCTAATATATCTGCAAACTAAAAGAAATAGCAATTTAGTCTAAGAAATCAAAAATTTCCTGTATAGTTTTGTGTAGTTTCAAGTTTCTATTTAAATTTCAGTTAGTTAACATGCAATGTAATATTAGTTTCATGAGTAGAATTTAGTGATTCATCACTTACACATAACACCCAGTGCTCATCACAAGTGCCCTACCCGTCACCCATTTAACCAATCCCCCTGCCCACCTTCCCTCCAGCAACCCTATTTTTTCTCTATAGTTAAGAGTCTGTTTCTTGGTTTTCTTCTCTTCTTTTCCTTCCCATGTTCATCTGCTTCATAAATTCCACATATGAGTGAAATCATATGGTATTTGTCTTTCTCTGACCTATTTCACTTGTCATAATACACTCAAGTTCCATCCATGTCATGGCAAATGGTAAAATTTCATTCTTTTTAATGGTCGAGTAATATTCAATTATATATATAATATATATATTGCTTTTCTCTTATATATAAAAATATATGTATATAATTGAATATTACTCGAATATATATATACCACATCTTCTTTATCCATTCATCAGTTGATGGACATTTGGGCTCTTTCCAAAATTTGTCTATTGTTGATAATACTGCTATAACATCAGGGTGCATGTATCCCCTCGAATTAGTATTTTTGTATCATTTGGGTGAATACCTAGATCCTATATATTTGGAATCCTCTTTGCGACTTCTCGATACCCCATCTAATTCCAGAAGTTAGGTAATCTTAAATTGCATCCTGATTTTTGTGTTTATCATCAGCACGCTTTTTAAAATAGCTTGAATAAAATTTATTATGTTTAAGAACACATTAACTAACATATTAACATATTTTAACATATTAGTAACCGATTTATTATAATTCCTAATAATCCATTTTGGCTGGTTTTGAACTTCATAAAAGTGTATTTGCTTTTACGACCTACTTGCTTCATTCAATATCGCGAAGTTCATCTCTACTGAGGGTGAATTACTTGTAATTCATCTGTTTTACTGCCATTTGGCAACATGTTGTATGACCACACATCCACTTATGTATCTTTTTTTCCCTTTGATAGATATTCAGAGTTTCCTGTTACGGCTACTCTAAACTGTGCTGCTATGAGCATTCTTGCACACGACCTCTGCAAGATTTTCTGATTTGCACACTTAATGGGTGCAATTGCTGAGTCATACAAAAGGTACATGTTCAACTTCACAATATTATGAAATATTATTTTCAGAGGGGTTTTATCATTCCATCTTTTACTTTTATTTTTAGTGAATGAGTTTCCAATGCTCTTTATCCTCAAAAATCTTTGATATTGTCAGACTTCTTCATTTTTTCTGACCCTGTGAATGTAAATGTATCTTATTATGGTTTGCTAAACAGATCAAACCAAATTCCATGGAGTACATTGAGCTCTCTTTAAAATATCTGTCATTGAAAAAATAAACATGTGTCTATATCTTTGGCCCATTTTTCCAGTAGTTTATTTTTAATTCTTATTTATTCTCAGGAGTTTTTTACATATTCTGTACTCTAATCCTCTGTCAGTTATATGTGTGGCAAATATCATCAGTTAACCTGTTATTCTGTGATTGCCTTTTCTTTTAATAGTGTCTTTCAATAACCATTTAATTTTTCAGATTGTCAATCTGCTCATTTATGGTTTGTGTTTTGAATCTTTTAAAAAAAACTTTCACTAACTTGAAATCATAGATATTTACTCCTATATTTCAAGTTTTGCTTTTCACATTGATGATGGAATTGTTTTACGTATAATATAAGGCAGGGATCCAACTTAGTTTTTTGCCATGTAAGTAACCACTTATTCCAGGAGCATTTATTGGATAATTTCTTACTCCTACTAAACTGAAATTTCATTTTTCAGATATCAATATTTATAAATATAAATATATCAAAAATAAATATATCATTTTATTCTGATATAATTTGGTTCTGATTTGGTTCATACTTGATTTGGTGTTCTCCATTCTGTTCCACTGGTCTCTTAATTTATCCAGTTCAAATACTATATTTCCTTAAAGTTTTGAGATTTCATATGACAAGTCTTCTCACTATCATAAGGTTTAGATATTCTGTGTTACATTTAATACAAGTATTACTTCTATTGCTTTCAAACATGATAGTTTTTAACTTCTGTTGTATAGGAATTCTGTTGATTTTTGTATATTGATTTTGTATCAAAAAACTTGCTAACTTCTCTTTAAGTGATAATGAGTTTGAGCACAATCTCATATTTATTAGTATTTGGACATCCTCCTTTGTGTAATATCTATTCACGTCTTTGCCCCTTTATTGTATTGTCCATTGTATTGTCTTATTGATTTGAAGAATTTCTTTATGTTTTCGGGATATGATTCCTTTGTTGGTCCATGAGCTACAATATTTTTTCTGACTCTGTGGCTTTTATTTTCACTCTCTTATCTTGAATCTTTTTAAAATAGTGACCTTAATTTTAATGTAGCCCAATTTATTAAATTCTCCTTATATGGCTGCATTGTTTAAGAAATTTTTCCCTATTACAAGCTAATAAAGACATTTTCCTATATTCTAAAAGGGTTAGAAGAGAAATAGCACCTTCGAAATAGTGAGATTCTAAGTCTATGAACATGGTCTATCTTTCCGCTTATTTATTTGTATTTTTTTAATATTCCTTCAAAGTGTTCTGTGTAAGGGTCTCATACGTGCTTACTAGGTTTATTACAAGGTATTTGAAGGTTTTTTAAAATGGTCCATAGTTTTTATTTCATTTTGCTTGTTGTTATGTAAGAATACAATAGATTTTTGTATATAGACATTTTATCCAGCAACTCTGTTAACTCATTTTCAAATTCTAATTGTTTATTATAGAATCATTTAGATTCTCTTCACACAAAATCAGTCATCAAAAAACAATGGCAGTTTGCTTTTGTTCTCATTCAATTCTGATATTTTTCTTTTTCTCATCTTAGTGCATAGGCTATGACTTCTGGTATAAAACTGAATAAAAGTCATCATAGGCATTTTTTTTCTGTTTCTGATCTCAGTCTAAAAACTATCAATATTCACCACTAAACGTGTTGGCTATATATTTTTAAATTACATTAAGGAAATTCCTTTTATTCTTAGTATGATAAGTTTTTTATTTTGAATCGAAGTCAAGTTTCATCAAAGGCCTTTTCTGCATCTGCTGAGATAATTACATGGCTTTCTCTTTTATTTGATAAATGTAGTGAAATACAGTGATTCTTTTTTAATTTTAAACCAAAATTGCATTCTTGGGATAAATGCAATTTATCATGACATGATTAACATTTTTATATATTACTAGAGTTAATTAGTTGTTATTCGAGGAAAGATTGTTGTATGTACTACAAAATGTATTATTTATTTTAAGTGTAATTGGCCTATAAATGTTTTTCTCTAATGTTTTCAGATTTTTGGTATCAGTTTAATGGGTTCAAAACTAACATGTTTCCTGCTTATAATATTTGGCATAATTTATTAAGATTGGTATTATCTCTTAAGGCTTGGTAAGATTCACAAGTGAAGCCATTTGGGCTTGCATTTCATTGTGTAAATAGGCTTTTAATAATAAATTCAGTTTCTCTAATAGTTACCAACTAGTTAAAATGTTATATGCTTGTATCAGTTTTAATGTTTATTTATTTTAGAAGTTTCCCATTTTATCCAATTTTTCTAATTCTTTAGCTAAGATTGTTCCATATAGTCAATATTTATTTAGATACACCTATTTATAGTTATTGTTTTTCACTGCTTGCTTCATCTCTGAGCTTCAATCTGAGATCAATGCTTTTTTGTCTGAAAAACTGTCTTTAGTATCTATTTTAATATGGGAGTGCTATTGATATATTCAGTTTCTGATTGTCTGGAAAATGTCTTTTTTTTTTTACCTTCATTATCAAAAGCTATTTTATCCGAGTATAGATTTCTAGGTTGGCTTCTAATTTCTTTCAGCAATTTCACCTTATCTTTCTATCGTCTAGCTTCCATTTTTTTCTGTTGAGGGGTAGGTAAATTCTTGATTTGTTGTTACGCTGAAAGTAATATTTTTACCCTATATGTTAGATGTTATTTGTCTTTGGTTTTTAGTGGTTTTACCCTGAGATGCCTCAGTGTGTGTGTTTTTAGCCTGGTTGGGGTTCGTAGTTTTTGCTTTCTTTTTTAAATTTGTAGCATGATGTCATTTGTCAGTTTTCGAGGACTAGCCATTATTTCTTCAATAAGAATTCTCCTCATATTCCCCATAAAATATGTAAAACACACTCTTTTACATAGAAAGAACAATAATACTTGTTGACCAAATGGAATATTGAAAAATGGAACTCTAATTGATTTGCCTATTTGTGGCATGTCTATCTTGCAATCCGTTCTATAATTATTTTTTTTAATGTTTATTTATTTTTGAGACAGAGAGAGACACAGAGCATGAGTGGGGGAGGGGCAGAGAGAGAGGGAGACACAGAATCGAAAGCAGGCTCCAGGCTCTGAGCTGTCAGCACAGAGCCCGACGCGGGGCTCGAACTCACAGACTGTGAGATCATGACCTGAGCCGAAGTCGGACGCTCAACCGACTGAGCCACCCAGGCGCCCCTATAATTATTTTTAAATTAATTTTAAAAGTTTCAGCTCAAAACATTTCACACACCCATTTCCAGTCATCAGTGGTTATTTTCTTTTCTACAGAAAAAAACAATATGTGCAACTCCCACTTGAAACATAAACCACTGATGATCTCACTCAGTCTGCCTTTCCAATTTGCCCTCCAACATTTGCCTTCTCGTGTCCTGCAAGCCACTGAATAAATTACTTGCTGCTTTCCATGCCTACCTCACATATCCAAGTACAAATGTCTATTCTAATTCTGCTGCTCTATCTTAAATGCCCTTCCCCACATCTCCAGGGAAAGAGAGGTTTGCACAGGCTAAGATCCTAGGCTTCAGTTTCTGACAAGCGTAGATTTGAATTCTAGATCTAGCATTTTTACCAGCCAGGTGATCTTGGCCTCACTAAGCTTTGGTTTCTTCTTTAAGGGGATAATGTCATTCATGAGGATAATAATAGAATTCACCTAGAGGGCCATTGTGAAGACTAGAGGAAACAATCCACGTAAAGTGGTTAATACAGTACTTGGCACTCAGAAACAGGAATATGAGAGATCACTTGGTAGTATTTTTACCATAAAATTCCAAGGGATAGGAAAGACTGCTCTTTGCCCACCTCTACATCGATTCGGCTCTGTAATCCAGAGGCCAGACACCTGCTGCAGCTGAACAATGATACCACAATCACTCACAGTCAAAAATCTAGTCCCTGACCCCTGCACAACCTGAGCCCGGGCATTTCAAAATAGTAGAAAGCACCACGCATGTCTGACGCAGTCTGCCGGCATCAACAGCAGAAGGAAGACGTCTTCCGTTCCCTTCCATCTTCCAGTTGATACACATGGCTTGGGTTAGCAGAGCCAAATCTGCATCCTAAACACTAGCTGTAGAGGGGCCAGGAATTATTTTTAGCTTCCTGACCTCCCCAATTAGGAGAGCAGAGCCAAGGTTGAGAGAGCCAATCCATAATATCTACTGCATGATTCATTTAAATGCCACCTTCTCCAACTTGTTCCTGGATTTTTCCTAGCTAAAAGTAACTGTGCTTCCACTTCCTATGAATTAGTGCTTTTCAAACCTCATTGGGCATTAGAACCCTTTGGGAAAGAAAAATACTTATTCTTATTCCTCATCTCCAGAAGTTCTGATTTAATTGGTTTGGGGTTGGGGTTCACTTTGGGAATTTTTCAACACTAATGTGCGCTCTGTGTTTAGAACCACTCTGAGTTCTTAGAATCTTTCATTTCCCCTCGTCGCTTCCTAACTTTTGTTTGTTCATAAAATATCCTTACTTTTCCTACTAGATTATAAATTCTCTGAGGATAGGATTTGAATCTACTATTTTATGTCTTTCACAACTTCTGGCAGATTACTTTGCAAATAAAAAGATACTTTATGTTTATTGAGTGCATGGTTAAATGAATGATGTATGCCGCCTTGCAAACAAAGGCGACAGGTCCCTGCCTCGTTCTTGTTTGACATTCTCTCAAGCACACTTCTTGTGAATCTATTACTTCTGCTCAGAATAGTAAAAATGTAAGTGGATATGTTGCTCACAGCATTAGCCTTCTAATCAATAATTCACCATAAAATATAACTTGACACAAAATTATTCCTGGTTTAAAAAATAACATCTAAGAAACAGCAACCTCAGCTATGGGAACTATTGCCAATAAACACACATCCTTTTAGGCAGAAATCTAAAATAAAGGAGGCAACTGGAAAATGAAAGCCAAGTCCATTTAACGCATTGGAGTTCTGAGGTATTTATTTATTTTTATTGGTTCTTTGATATATCAGTGTATCTCTAAATCAATCTTCTAAAACCCAGTATGCGATGATAAAAATTCTTCACTTAACCTATTGTATAATTGTAGAATGACTTTGAAAGAAGTTTGGCTAGAATATATTTAATTGATATATATAATCTCTTTGAAAGAAGTTTGACAAGAATGTCTAATTGATATTGATACTACCATTTCTGAGTTTGTACCTAAATAAGTTAAATGCTATCCAATTGGGTTACATTGTTAATATTAAGATTTCTTGTGCTTCATTATTATAGACCAGCTTTGCTCAAGGATTTTAAATATTTGAAAGAAAAACTTTTCCCCATATCTTTGCCAAATTAATCCTCAGATAGGGGCTCCTTAAGTAAGAATCACATGGTTCTCATCCTCTTTCCTACCGCTTTTCCTATTAGGGAATGATTTAAAAAGCAAGCTATTTGGTCTGCTCTATAGACACACAGCTATTCCCTGAGTATTTAAAAATATTAATGTTAGGGATAAAGTAGAGGAAAAAGGACAATGATGTTTAGAAAAGAATAAGGTTAGAGAAAAAGCAATCTCACTGGAGAAATTTTTTGCCTCTTGGCCTGCCGCCATTTAGAACTGCTTCTATTAAAATTTCAAATAGCTTTAGGGGTCCTTGGGTGGCTCAGTTGGTTAAGCGTCTGACTTTGGCTCAGGTCATGATCTCATAGTCTGTGAGTTCAGGTCCTACATGGAGCTCTGTGCTGACAGCTTGGAGCCTGCTTCAGATTCTGTCTCCCTCCCTCTCCCTCTGCCCCTCCCTTGCTTGTGCTCTGCCTCTCTCTCTCTCAAAAACAAACATTAAAATATATAAACATTCAAATAGCTTTAAAAAGCTTTAGTTACAAAGTCTTCCTTAATCCTGAATGTACCAAGATGAAAATCTGTTCACAAGACTCACCATTTCCCAACATCAAAAGAGAACCCATACCATTCTCTCACTTGTCTTTTCCTATTACTTTCCTGCCAAATCAAGATCAATCTTCCCTCCCCACTTTCTTCCTTCCCTCCCTCCTTCTTTCCTGAGTTCCAACATCTTAACTTCCTTAAAGTCTTTCTGAGAAGGACTCCTGATACTGTAGCTCCTCACCCTCTTTTATTAGTTCCCTAAGAACTCCATGGTTCTGGTAGAATATGTACTATTTATATGGTTAAAACACCTCTATTTAAGAAACTCTATTTGGTTGTGTTCATATATCCATAGTTAAATGAGAGACTTCATGAAAATAAGGGCTGAATTTCTCAGTGTATCTTTCCCAACCAAGAATAAGAAAGTGAACATTCAGGTTTGTTCACTTACCTCAAATTATATTCACCATTACCAAGGTAAGAGTTAAGCTAGAAGAATCCAGGCTGCAGGAGGACAGGGAGTTCAAATGTTACAGAGTAGATATTCAATACATGTTGACCTAGACTAATGCCCAATCTCACTGTATAGTTCTATAAAATGCAAAATCATAAGGTTTTGAGATGTTGAAATGACTGTTCTCACTCAATCCAACTCTCTGATGTTGCTTTAATTAAGAAAAGATAAAATAAGAAGTAACCTTCTTCTTTAAAAAAAATAATAAAATTTTGTTAAGAATTTTCTATGGAGTATAGTATTATGTGGTTAGGATAGGGATACTGTGTAGATAGATATGTACATTTATTACATTATCTATAATATATCAATATATACTAGTATATAATATATTATAAATATTTGTATTAATTTTATATTTATATTTATTGATATACATATTGGTATCAATATTTATATATTTATAAAATAAATATCTGTTTAGATATTTAGATTTCTGACCTGATCCCCAAATGAGATAGAGGTTTTATAATGTCATGTTCAAAGTACTGAAATACTAATAATTTTGTAATCCCTTCAGTTTCATAACATACTAAAAGACTCACAAAATGGAAGTAGCCTGTGAGTTCCCAAGTCCTGAGGGTCCTTGTTCTAGGATGCTATTATATACATCAAAAGCCAAATAAATATTAATAATGAGAATGACAAAATGATACTGTGATGAAAGTTAAAGGTCTATAACTTATTTTACTATTAAGAGATAAACACACGATCGCTGTAAATGTGATTAAAGCTCGCATTTGAAAATCCTTCAAGGGAATCAGATCTATTTTCCTCCTGGTTCCAAGCCCTCACCAACTCTTTGAGTGTGTTTGTACTCAGTTGGAAAGGACATTTCTGTGGAATTAATCAAATAGGGAATTCAATGTTCCTTGCAGATAATTTTGGCATGTTCCATTGGGAACTTTCTAATAGGAGTTTTCATCTTTCCTGGGAAAAAAATCCACATGTTCCAAATCCTCAGTCTCTTCTCTGTTAGTGAAGAACAATATAGCAAAACTGCTACATATGGAATTAAATGACAATATGTATTCAGCAAGACAGTCTGCTAGAAACGTCCTCATTAAAATAGAAGAAGGCAAAAATGTATGGGAATACAACTTAAGGTGTATTAAATAAAAACTAGTATTAAAAATGCTATAAAAAGCATCACAATAATTAATTGATTTTTTGATTTTGCTAAAATTAAAAAACAAATTTCTGAAATGGAGTATTAGAAAATATTCATAGCCCCTAATATATTCCAGTAAATCCAGAGATAACAAGTCTCATTTTCCAAGAAAATCAGTGGTACTACTTTTGGGGACAATGAAAAACTCATGTTCAATTCCCAATTAAACCTTTTAAAATCCATATGTTTTTGTTCTTTAATGGTTTTCCTATTTATAGAATAACAAGTTCTTATCCTTGCCTCTGCTTTATGTTTCATATCAGGTTTTCATTCTGTAAGATGCTGCTCCTATTAACCATTCTCTATCCATGTTAGTTTGGTCCTAAACCTTGAAGAAGCCTGGAGCTCTTTTCTTCCACTGATGGTTTGACTGTTCTTCCGCATCTGGGCAATGGCTCGACAACAGTCATAAAGACCTAGCACTTGGACTGAATCCTACTAGCTCAGGAGTTTTATTTGCCAACTTAGTGTGGGCCATCTAAATGGAGATGCCCAGGAAGCAAGTGTAGCTTTAGCTACAGATTTTGGAGTCAACAACATATCTGGGGAGGTTGAAGCCACAAGGAAGGAGGATGTCCCACCAGAGAGTATATAGCACAGGAAGATCTTACGACAAATGTGCAGAAACCTCATTAGGTGCCCAATAAAGATTTGAGAAAAAAAAAAGAATGGCCTAGAAAATGACAATGTACTTGATTATTAATTTCCATTTCAGTTAGAATAAAAGATACTGTTGTGATTTCCAAGGAACTCTGCCTCCAGAACTCTCCACCAAGTTAGTAAGTGATGACAGTTAGTGAAAAGTCCTATCAACAGTTTGTATTTATATCCTTGGGGTGAAACCATCCTCTTTCAACACATATCACATTCTTATTGAAGTTCACATTAGTGAATGATGAATAAAAGATGTTTTTCACAATCTAGCTGCTGGCTTAATGCATTTTGTTAACAAAATACACAGGAACTGCCAAAATAGGAGAGGAGCGTTTCCTAAATCACTCCGAATGTCACCATGACTGCAGCATATTTTCCTAATTGGTGTTTTTTTGCTTGAGATATAAATTCATTCAAGTGCTTGACTCCTATCAAGGCTTTATAATTTATCTCATAAAAAATTTGTTTTTATGTAGATGAATCATTTTCTTATTCACAGGACTGAACCAAAATGACAACTGCTCAATTCGATTGTCAATACTGCACAGCCTCACTTCTTGGGAAGAAGTACGTACTGAAGAATGACAATCCATACTGTGTTTCCTGTTACGATCGTATTTTCTCTAACTATTGTGAGGAGTGCAAAGAACCAATTGAATCAGATTCCAAGGTAGGCCGCACTTCAATTCACAGAATCACTGCATGCAAACAAGTAGACGAACGCTTTGGAATGCCTTGTTTCCTTTAGTATTAACTATTAATACCCCATTGCTCTATTGCCGGGTACAAGCATCTTCAAGGTTACCATCAGTCTCCAGGTACTATGCTCAGCCCTAGGAAATATGACATACACTTCAATCCTTAAAATGATCTTAGAAGGTAAAGTTTAAGATGCTAAAGATTAAAGAGGTTAAGTATTTGCCCAAAGCTACGCAGCTAAAATGTTGATTTATTTCTGGAATGACAAGAGTATAAATGAATAAATAGATAAATAATAGGAAATGTAAAGTTTCAAAAAATCCATTGTCTTCTGAGTTCATATTGGCCTCATCTCCACTAAGTCCATTGTGCCCTGATACAGTCCATTCCTCTTGCAATGCACATTACTGTATTTTTTTTTCTTTTTCTTCTTTGTCTTTGTTGTGGTATTGACATTTTGTTTAATCTCAGATAGTAGTAATAGGATATCACAACCTAAAAATAAAAATCATTCCAGGAAAAGCCCTCTTGTAGTTTATAAGAAGGAAGAGGAAACTTGAAGAAATAGGAAAGGGTTCACTTATTTTCCATCTGTCTTTAGTGACCAACTAAGAAAGCCCCAGGCTCGAGCTCTTAATTGCCCCAGAGTCTCCTCTCTATGGGTAATAGTTATCAATGACAACTTTCCCTCAAGCTACCAGCACAAAATGCTGGCACCAGAGTCCCAGGAGTGTTCAGTTTTGTCTTATATAAAATGACCTGTTTTGTCACAAGCACATTTAATTAACTCATATTTACTGTCTCAAAGGATCTTTGTTACAAAGGCCGACACTGGCATGAACGATGCTTCAGTTGCGCCAAATGCAATCACTCTCTGGTGGAAAAGCCTTTTGCTGCCAAGGATGAGCAGCTGCTGTGCTCAGAGTGTTATTCTAACGAGTGCTCCTCCAGGTGCTTCCACTGCAAGAAGACCATCATGCCTGGTGAGATCAAAAGGGAGTTCAGGTCTCTAACGGAAGCTGGAACACTTTGAATTATGCCCAAGTATAGGAAGAGAATAGTAGCTAAGAAAACCCTACTTTTGAGAAAGACATCTATCTTGCTATCTCTTGATTTCACTTAGTGTATTTTAGAATTTTTTCTGTTTTGGAAGGGTAAAATACAGCATTCTATGTATTTTCATAAAGCTAATTCATACAGGCATTTTCAACCACCATCTGAGACATACGAATGAAATCTAAACCAACACTAACACTGCATTAAACACTCTGTCCTAGGCATAAACAATGGCATCAGGAAGCATAATCCATCACAGGAGAATGGGGCCAACCATCATTTTGTAGCAGGAGAAAATAGAGTTTGAGGGTCAGTCATCTTTGTTCCTTTTAGGGAAGACAAGGATTCATGTACATCATTATATTTTCAGGCAAGCACTTTCACTGTTTCGAGCCTCTACTAAATCCCTATGGACAGCAGCATAACAACACGGTTCTCTCTCATTTTCTTATTATGAATTCAAAAGAGTTTCTAAAAGACCATAACTGCACAACATCAATCTTGAGAGTTTGTGCCCCAGGCGTTCCTAATATCGCAGTGCTGATAATTATGGCCCAATCTATCTAAACCACATGCAGCCTTTCAGAGTCTCCGCTAGTTGTACTTTCAAATCGCAAAATTGTAGCTTACACAGCATAAGAGTTTTCAGCAAAAAAGCGATTCACCATCATCATGGCTGAACTCTACCTTTTTTTCTTTTTCAGATAAATGTTTTAGAAACCAACAAAACACTAGTTTTCTATAAGGACAATTAGCTTATCATCTTAATGTTAGAATATCTATTCTAAGTAATTTGACATATCTTTACTTATAAAAAATGATGTTTCATCTGTACTAATAGTTCTTATTTGGGGGGGGGTACAGGTTCCCGCAAAATGGAATTTAAGGGAAACTACTGGCATGAAACCTGCTTTGTGTGTGAGCATTGCCGACAGCCAATAGGAACTAAACCTTTGATTTCCAAAGAGAGTGGCAATTACTGTGTGCCGTGTTTTGAGAAGGAGTTTGCTCACTACTGCAGCTTTTGTAAGAAGGTAATTATCTACAGAGGATGAAGCTTGTGGAACCTTCCAGACCATTGGTTTTTAACTTCACTTTATATTTGAAATGAACTGATCCTATCATGTTATGTCCGTCTTTACAGATTCATGTTAGTTTTAAATTCTAGCATGTCCAAGAGCACACTGCCTGTCACAGTGAAGATGGCCACCCATTTTTATCATTGTAAAATTCCATCCAGAACATGGCTTTAGTTCCAAAAGCTATAGATACTCCAGTTCCATTCACTGCTGTTACATAAGATTTCATGTGTTCTGGTAGAGGGCACACATCTCTTGTTGAATACAAGATACTTCCTAGAAAATAATTTTTGTTCCATTTCGTTTCAGAGAAATATGAATTTGTCTCATAGTCACTAAGGGAACCAATTTAAACAGAATGTTTAACTTCTCACATTATGTCCCAGCAACACAAATGTCTTCTTGGCTTGAAGCTTTTATATTTCTAAAGAGTAGATAGGTAGACTCAAGAGAGTGACAAGACCACTAGGGAAATTCATTAGACATTAAGACAGAAAGAGGACAAAGGGTAGCAAGTGATTTCCTTTCCTTCCAGTTGCAGAGTGTCATTTATGGCCTTTTGACTTGGATACCCATTCTAAACATATCTTCCAGTCAGAAAAAAAAGTCATGCTTTTCAAGTAAACTTTGTCCAATTCTTTTTTTACCTTTGAGCTTTTATGTGAAAAAGTCACTCCCCTCTATCACCTTGATAAAACCTATCTGTATTTCGTAAAATAGATATTGAGGTACTTGAAGAAATCCTTGACCCAGGAGACATCATAAGTTTAAAACAACACTGTAAATTGTGATGAGTATGCAGTGTTGTCTAAACATTTTTGATCTATGAGCTGCTTTGGCAGATCTCAAGACTCTTTGTATAATTACATCTGAACAGCTAGAAGTCTCACTACCTCTTTCTATGGGAACACTTGCACACAGTACTGTATTTGCAGAGGCATCAGTAAATTCCTAAATTATAATCATTGGATTAGACTATAATGATGGTCGAAATTACAATTGATAGTAACATGATGTAAAAACATCTTATACCCAGAGACTTTCATTACTCTACCAGAAACACTGACTTAAAAAATGACTTTAGAAGCAACCCTCAGATGCGGTGACCCTGTAATACATGAAGCTCAGAAGACACACCAGAGTCAGTGACATGTATTTTAGAAACAGATGCTGGGAATAAAATGGTAGGTGGATCTCACTGTTTTGAGGGACAACAAGTTGGCCATGTTCAGGTTATGTTTCTTAAATTCTTAAGCTAAAATATTAATGCAACCTGTGGGAATTATCTCAAAATCATTTATTGGGAAAACAATACAAACTTTCTTTCAATGCTGTAACGATTCAAGAGGAGGAATTTCTCCAGTACATCAGTGCTTAAGACCTATTAGAGGCCAAAGCACTGGCCTTTCCCAGGTTATAGGGGCCTGTCCTATATTTAGGATATGACCTGAAGTCACAAAAACTTTGTGAAATATTTATATTGGGTAGTAGACAGATCACAGCATGCCAGATTATTTTCTATTTAATTTTTAAAACCACAAGTCACTTAAGGAAAGCTGGATATAAATGCTTCTGATCAAAATGGCCTAAGCTGAAGAAAAACAATTTGTCTCAACTCAAAGGAAAGACCAAATATAAAACAAACAAAATAGACCAGAAAAATACTTGATAACCAGGCCCTTAGAACTTCTTTCATAGACTTTATTTTGTGAAACTAAAACTCACTTTCCACCAAAAACCAGTAACCTCAAACTACAAGTGCTTTGAATTCGAACTCCTCGAGCTTCCAACAGAGCATCCTGTGATTCATCGGCTCTGTCTACTGAGCACAAAACCAATACTGCGTCCATTTTCCCAGAGAAGAAACTTGTTCCAAGTCCCGGGATCAATCAGTGGCAAACACCAAGCCTAGATGTTAGATTTCATCTTAGCCCTTCAAAAGGAACATAATCACAAGCAAACTATTTTTAATGTTCCAGAGTTTCTTCTTCCTAATTAAATAGTCTTTGGTCTATATATCAAGTTTTATTTTGCTGTGAATACATTTTTCAAGTTTTGAATCTTTTAAGCACTGCCTGCTAATAATTTGACTGAACAAATGAAAGGAATCTTCAATTCTGCTGTGCCTGCGGTAAGGCATTTGAAATCAGTAGGGGGTATTTTAAATTGCTTCAGTTCACATACACCATTATGTTTCCCATTTACTTATTTAGAATAGTATACATTTTTTTCTTTAGGAAAAATAACTTTTCTATCAAATATCTTTAATTTTAAGAGATATGTTGTAAGATTTAAAAATATCTTTAGAACAATCTTTTCAAAGCGTGTATCATAGACAACATTTTAAAATTTTTTCGGCAATGAGATGTCTTAGCATAGGTTCCACGTTTTCTATGTCTAGTGAATTTGAATACAGTGATCACAGGAATCATCTCGGATACCACATGAGCACATTCCAGTTTCCACAGCGACCCCAGGAGCTCAATAGCCATGGATTCAAAAGATGCTAGGACTTCAAAATTGCTATCCAAGAAGAGTTGTCTAATATTTATCCATCTGATTCTAAATAAAGATGTCTCAGCCTTTTAAAAAGTACTATCCATGGATTAAAAAGGTTTATATAAACCAGTTTAATGCATATATATATATATGTTATATCCATGGAGATATATATACATATATATGTGTGTATATATATATTATATCCACGAAGATATATATACACATGCATATACCATTCATATATATATATATGGAGATATATACACATGCATAAATATATATATATATATATATATATATATATATATATATGTTAGGAGGAATAATAAGCTTCTCTGACAAAACCTTAGCACTACACGCATTAAGGTTCAACATACAAGCTGTGTTCATTACTTAGAGTTCTAAAGCCGAAAACCCACGCCGTTGTGACAGCACCCCATTTGTGCTAGAGACAATACTGGAACTGCTATCCAAATGTTTTTCCCTCTGGTGATTGTTCATTCATTAGCAAAGACTTACCAACTGTCATTAGCAGAAAGTAACCTTGTCTCAATGTTGTATTACTGGCGAAGTATACAGGCTATGGAGTCAGCTAGCATAGGTTTGCATGCTAGTTCTGTGTGACCTGGCAAAGGACCTGACTACTCGAACCCTTGATAATTTCTCACCTTTTAAAGGGGAAAAGATAATAGTCTTGGTTGTGCCAGAATGTTAGGAACGTAAGAAAAGGTCATTCCTTAGTGCAGGACTGAGGACTGAAAACACACTTCAGAAATATTAATCATTTTTAGTGGATGATGGTGTTTATCCATAATAGTCAGCTTGCTACTGCTGGAAGAAAGGCTCAGGGAAAAGTAGCTTTTTTCAACATCCTTTAAAGTTAGGCATGGAAGTAAGAACATGGTATGGAAAATATCTTTGTTCTAATGGTAGATCTTTGAAGACCAACAAGAAAGTCAAAGATGAGAAAAGGAATCAAGGCTCTACTTCTTTTTCATTTTCCTGAGTCTGTTATGGCCCTAATTCTTTTCCATCCCACTATAGGAGAAAAATTAGGCTCTTTCTTGCCAGTTCTACTTAATCCCTATGCCCTTTTGCTTCTCATATCGATTCAAAACAAATCACAGGGAAAGGACATCCTAACACAAGGGGACAGAGTAGCCCAAAGCACCACTTGTGGACACAGAAGAGGATCTGACAGTTCTGAACTGTCATAGCCTTCATAGTCACTGCCTTTGTGGTCCTTTGGCAGGTGATAACTTCAGGTGGGATAACGTTTCGTGACCAGCCATGGCATAAAGAGTGTTTTCTGTGCAGTGGCTGTAGGAAAGAGCTCTGTGAAGAAGAGTTTATGTCCAGAGATGATTATCCATTCTGTGTGGACTGCTACAACCATCTTTATGCCAAAAAGTGTGCAGCCTGCACCAAACCCATTACTGGTGAGTTCTTCAGTTTAATATGGTCTTATAATGGGACAGCTGTGACTATATGTAGATGCTATATAGTTAATTTAGGAAAGATGAGTAAAATATATATATATAATCTTCTTATGTTTCTTTTTGTGATATACACACATGGGTACCCACATATAAACATAAACATTACACAGACCCCTCAAGACAAACGTATAGCATAATTAGGATAGAGTGTAGTTAATACTAATCCTAACGGAGGGGTGCCTGGGTGGCTCAGTCAGTTAAGCATCTGACTTCGCCTCAGATCATGATCTCATGGTTAGTGCCTTCAAGCACTGGTTAGTGAGTTCAAGCCCTGCATCAGGCTCTCTGCTGTCAGCACAGAGCCTGCTTTGAATCCGCTGTGTCTCTCTCGCTGCTCCTCCCCTGCTCACTCTCTCTCTCTCTCTCTCTTTCTCAAAAATAAATAAGTAAATAAAAATTTTAAAAATAAATAAACGTAATGGTAATGACTTTAAGTAACATAATAGTTCAGGAAAAAAGGAGAACAGGATGAGCTGAGAGGTCAGAGAAGAACTTCACAAGAAGGCCTGACATTTAAAGATTTGAGTGGCAGGAAGTGATACTTCTAAATACAAATCCTGCTTAATTCCAAACAAGGGCAAAGGCGCCCTAAAATAGAAAAGGTTTTAATTAAATGCAAGGATTGTACAAATCTGAAGCTGTAATAATTAGGGTAGCCAAGGTCAGGAATTAATTAAACTTCATTTTAAGATGCTTCTTAACAAGCGTATCATTCTGTTTTCTCTCTATTCACTTGCGATACATTTTAATTATGAATAGATGAAATAAAATAAGATAGCATTCTGCTGAAAGAATGACATACATGTGACATGATTTGAAAATATCACGAATGATAAATTGATGCAATTACATCAATTTTTTCAAGGTAAAATCACACATTATATTTTCATCAGAGATACTTCTGAAGAATGCTAATCCTATAGTTAAAAAATTGAAGTCGGTATAACCTGAGAAACCCACCAGCTTTTCTTTTAGGCGATTCATAATCACCTAACAACGTGGCAGAGCTGTACTTCTATTCCCCATTCCTAGTATTCTTAGATTGGATTTCATTTCTTTTAGTTCAGTTTATGTGACACAGAATTAAGGATTATTTTATCCTTCTCCTCCTCCTCTATCTTCAGATATATCACAAAATAAAAGTTGACTCTTATTCTCACATTTTCAAAGAAAGAAAAGAGTTTCACTGCAAACTCAGCGTGGCAGGTTTTCACTAACTCGCAAGGGGAAGGAGAGCATTACTGGGACAAACAGACAAGGCCCCGTTTGCCTGCATGGGGCGGCACCATGTTTTTCAGATTCTCACCCAGTCATGGCTACATCTGGCTGGCAGGTGTGTTTTGTTTGGCCTGCACATGTTAGGAAACAGCTAATGTAAAACTCCTCTCTGCAGTCAAAAGTAAATGAAGAGCCTTCCACGGATGAGCAGACTGCCCTCACATTCCCCAGCAAGGTCTCTGTCATAGGCTCAGGCGCTGCCCCACTGCTCTGTGCCTCACACCTTGTCCCCAACACTCAGCAATGTCCCCTTCCCAGCCCTTGCATTGGATTGCATTTGCAATCCCAGACTATCGGGCTCTTACCTACTCTGCTCTCCTGCCTCTACACATCTGGTGAGCCCTTAGTCAAGAGACCAAGACACTGTCTCCACCAGTGTTAGTTAGAAAACGGGGCTTCCATGAAGAAATGAGAAAATTAAACAATTCAAACTGGGTTGAAAATTTTCCTGGGTACTCTGTGGCTAATACTGACCTGCAAAGAGCCTACACGAGCCCTGAACTTGAGTTTCAGTTATGATCCATCACAGATTCATGTATCTAAGTGATTTTTTTCTGTTAGGTTGTTTCATACCAACCTCTGAACCCAGCTCCTTTGAGGCTCAGACAGAAAAACCCCATTGTTCTGCATGTAACATAAGAATGATCAGGAACCACAGACTTGACCCAAAAGTAACCCAAATACAGGATTATCTATTTAATTTAAAAGAATCAGTCTTTTGATCATTATCTTAATCATAAGCTTTGCAGTAAGTAGTGTTTCTTTAAAATTGAGCTATTTGAATTAATGTACCATAGGGAGTTCTTATACTGCCATATATTCATGGAAACCTAAGAAACTATATTAGAATGTTTCAAACTACATTTTTTCAAAATACTCTTTTATATTAACTAAATCTATCTGTGAGTCTCTAGGAGTGATTTTTTTAAATCCCATCACAATAAAATCAATTCATTTGAATGCACTTGATCTTAGCCAAAAGCCGAGAAGCGATTATGAACCCGAGGTAGAACTACAATTCTTTTTTTCTCTCGCCCTCTAAAATAGGATTAACCTTTCAAAGTTTCTGGGGTGTGTGAAGCAGCTTGATGTAGTGGGAAGTCCTCTGGTCTTGCCTCTGGCCCTGACTACTGTGTGGCCATGGGTAGACGACTCACCCCTGAGGTTCTCCTTTGCCTTACTCGCAAATGAGGAGTTGAAGAGGATCACATCCTATTACCCTTCTTCCATTTCTGTTTATTTTGAGTAAAGGGAGTTTCAAATGTTATTTCTTCAGAAAAGAATGCTAATGTTTCTGGCTATGGTCTTTACAATAGATACATTCGGACTTAATTTGGTGAGGTTAAGAGTATAGGCTCTGAAGCCAGATGACCTAGGACCGAATCCCAGACCTGCCACATACCAGCTGGCTGATTTGGGCAAGTGGTTGAACCTCTCTGTTCATCAATTTTTTGTCTGCCAAGTAGGGTTGATGATAATGAAGGTAAGGTCAGAGCTGTGAAGCACAATATATGTAAAGGGCTTAGAATAGTAACCGACTCATTTTCAAGTGCTCAACAAATGCTAGCTGTTATTCTACTAAATTTTCAGTAATAAATGAAGCCAAATAAAACAGGTGTCAGAGACCTATTTCCTGGGGGACTTCCTTACTGCAAGTGACCCTCATGGCCTGAGGGAGTAAATGTATCCAAAACTGAAACATTTTATAAACATTTCACATGCTGAGTCAGGCCTTTCTTAAATTCCTACTGCCAGACGCTTCTATTTCTCCCTTCTTCGTAAAATTCTAGAAGAATTATTTTTACATGTGCCACTTGTACAGGCTTACTAACAAAATCAAGAAAAACTCATGAGCATCAAAATTCAAGACGTCTAATAATTTTGTGAACAGAGATGATTCATGCATATATAGAACATGATTTTTGTAGTTAGCTTATTAATGTTTTGAACAACATTCAGGGAATTAATTCGTTCATTACTGATTTACTCTTATTAGCAAGTGATGATAGCATCATAAATAAGCAAGCAATAAATTTATCAAGGAAAGTAGAGAAATTTGATGTACATTTATTTCTGAACTAGTTAATTATATGTAAAGACATCAAATAAACACTTCTAGTATGGAAATAAAAGTTCATTATCATATTTAAGGAGAGTGTATGTGAAATATAATGCTTATTCACCTTTTTTGCTTCCCCAAATGGAATATTTGGAAATTGTATGTGCATCAACATATGAACTATTTTAGCCTCACTCAGTAAGGAGCAAATCACAGGAAGTTCAGAGCTCTGTGATCACTTGGAAAACATTTGGCAAATAAAGACAGGCCCAAGGCATCCCAACCCCTTCCCAATCCCTACATCTTTTCTCATTTTCAACTCCTCAAAATCAATTCCTTACACTATAACCTGGATCCATATTAGGGATATAGAAAGAGATTCTCACTGAAGACTCAAATTCTCCCACCTTTCTTAGAAATGTTGCAGCTTCAGCGAAGCCCAGGTTGAAATGGTGGAGGCTGATGAGATACTTCTTAGAGACTTATCATTGGAGAGCATGGCCTCAGTGGCCAGAGGGATCAGATTCACAGATCTTTGTTGCAAGCCTGGGCTGAAGTTGTCTCTGGGCAAGGTAGTAAGGTTGTCATGTTAGGTTAACTCCATGATAGTCTGGATGAAATCTTCTGTTTGGGGCTTTTGGAAAATTGTGCCCCCCACCACAATAGGACCATGGAACTTTATCTTAAGCAAAATTCAGCATAGAGATACAGGAAACAGAACTGAAAGTCATTACAACATCATACAGTAGGGTAGGAAGTATATATTTTATCTTAATTTTGCTTCTAAGAAAATGGGGTCATGGAGAGAGAAAGAAGATATGCACACTTAGGTATCTCTGACTTCAAAATCTATCCCCTCTGCCCACGGCATTCTACTGTATTTCCCTATCTGTCTTAGGCCATCTTTATCTAGCTCCAAAAATACCTGCTTTGTATATTCAGATTCTACCTACTTGTATAGCTTATGGAAAAATTTGACCAGGAACCAGGCTGAATCTCACAGGAGGACTTGCCTATGGCGACATTCCCAGATGGACACAGGGCATGGGAGGCAGCATTCTCTTTTAGGTTTCTTGCCTCTACATGGTCTTGCTCATGGCTGTTATCTCCACTTATTTTTCGGCAATTCCTTTACAGGTCTCAAAGGTGCCAAGTTTATCTGCTTTCAAGACCGCCAGTGGCACAGCGAATGCTTTAACTGCGGGAGGTGCTCAGTCTCCTTGGTGGGGGAAGGCTTCCTGACGCAGAACAAGGGAATCTTCTGCCGCAAGTGTGGCTCTGGAATGGACACAGACATCTAGAGGGAGACCATCTGTCCTCGCCTGAAATCCGCCTTGCCTTTGCTCTCACTAAATCCAGAACTTGCTTCAAGTAGTATTTCTGACTTAAGTTTTAGCAAATATTGGTGTAGAGTTTATAGCGGAAGGGTTTTTGCACACATTCTGACTGAACTGTATCATAAGAGTTCAGAAAAAGCACAGTCTAACAGAAACGAATATATCTATCCTAACTCACATAGGCATCTCTCCTTGCAAAACACTGCACTCTGCTGTTAAAAACATACAAAAATATCTCTTTACTGTCATCAACAGTATGACCTATACCTAGAAGTCATGGATGTTATTACTGAAATCTGCTGTTTTTAAAACTGCAGAGAAAAAAAAGGAAATTAAGAGATCAAATTGAAAGGCATACATAAGGCTAATGTTCACGCTCTTAGCTAGCTAGGTATAAAAAATGTGATAGCTTGGCTATTAATGGTGGAAGAACAAAACTGATCAGGGAAAACTGATTAGCAATCATCCTACTTGAGAATTGTGTCATTTTATCATTTATTCACACATTATGGACTTTTGAGTTGCAAAACAAAGCTGCAATTTGCCCTCATCCACACTGCTTCCACAGCTGGTTGGTTCCATGCTTAACAAATGGAATTGAGAATTTGGACAACAGGGCTCTCCTACTCTGCATGGATATAAAGGGGTCCTCTCTCCCTAGGGACAGTGAAAGCATGGGTTTCAACACATTTTGTATCAAATGCGTTTTCAAAGCCCCCAGTGATTTTTCTAAATACTTACAGATTCCATGAAAGAGAAGTCTATTCTTTCAAATGAGCTAACCAGGATAATCATTGTCCCCAAAGGCAAACCTTTAAAGTAAATAGATCATTAAGTCATCACTCGTGGAAATGAGTTTTAGGAAAGGGATTGAGCGTCAGAACATGACTTTCATCCAGATATCTAAAGGCATAATAGAATGCATAATTAGCTCTGAGCTTCACGCATTTTGCCTTCCAAAATTACATAGATGATTAATGGGAAGACATAAAAGTGGGCTTTAACGAAATCTGGTAATAAGAAGAACTGAAAAGAGTAATTCACTGCTGATAATTCAGGACCTGCGAAGCAGTACAATAGAGCATTTTGGGTTGTAGATGGGCCCTCCCCATTCTTCCTCCACACCTGTGCCATCCACCTCACCCCATGCCAACCATGCCTCAGAGTTCCAACCTCCTGCATGGCCCAGAGGCGCACTCCCAACCTGAGTGGCCATTCTACGAAAAAGTCTGTTTATCGGTAACAAAAGAAGTGACAGCCTTGGTGAAAAGCCTATCACCATATGCGTATCTTTCTACTAGACATCGACTGATGGCGGCCCTTCCTAGCTGCTCCTGGACAATATTTCCCACGTTATGTGGGAAAAATGGAGAGCAACCTTTTTTCTCCATGGTCAATTGTTATAGTGCCATGTGTCTGGGGTAGGAGGGGGTCAGGAGAAGAAACCCACACAGACATAACATTTTTTAAGTGTCTACTCTCAGATTACTGTTAAAGGTCCTCATTGAAATCGAATTATATGATGTATCTGATTACAATGATTAAAATAGTATCACAAGAGATTCAATTAAAATTGTTATGGAAACACAATTTTTGAAATAGCTTAGAGATGCTAACAATTTAGAGCCACTAATAAAAGGTCAGGCTACAAAAGCAATTTGAAAGATATAATTGTTTTTTTGTTGTTGTTGTAACAATGCCAAGATAATTTCTCACACTCACAATATAAAATGTAGGTAAAACTATCAATATTTTTCCTGCATTGTTTGAAATTACACATGTGGAACTAAATACATCAATTGTTCTATGATCTAGAAAATAATAGTGCATTATATATTTTGACAACCAAGCTCTTCTAGATCTGGATAAATATACAATATGTAACATTGTCTGAGTTAACCAATCATAGGTAAACATGCCAAATGTACTGCTTTCTGAGTTAAAAAATTAGTAATGTTTAAGCATTTTAACTTGTGTGTGGGGTGACCTTGCACATTGATCAGGCTTGCATTGTATCTGTACAATAAAAGTTCACAGAATCATTTCTGAGATAGAGATTATGTTATCCTTTGATATGTATACTTAAGTATATATTTTTTCACATATAAAGAATTCCATATTTAGAATAAAGCTTCGTTATCACATATGTACTAAACACGTACTGTGCGCAGAGGTAAAAGTTTGAGCTGTTGTGGTTCTGCGGTGGTGGGCGGGTAGATCAGGGTACGGAAATGTGAAATGGCCAGATGTAGAGATCCTTCCCTACAGCTGATACACAGCGCCACTGTGTACATAATACACACATACAAGACAATTAAGGAAGAAGACCTCGCTAGACCGCCATACACACAAAGATAACAGTGAAAACTGTATACCGTTTACTGTAATTGATTTCGGGTCAGTAAAGAGAAAAGCTCTCCAACTGACCTATCCAAAGATGAATTGGACTGCCTCAGGAAGCAGTGGGCACTCAGTGATTCAAGGAGTGACATCTGCACAGGCAGGAAAGCAGTTAGAAGCAAATCCTGTGTGCTAATAACAACCAGATGGCTTGGAAGTAGCAGAGAGATTGTGCCAAAGAGCAAGAAGAAATGAGATAGCTAAAAGAGAAAAGGTCAGATGAAGACAGAATATTAACTCTTAGGATAAAAGCTTTATATGTGATATAACAGGCAATAGAAAGTTACTAACTGCCCTTAAATAGAGGAGAAATGCATTATGTCAGTGTTTGAGGAACATTATGCTAATGATTCTGTGTGGCCTAGACCTGAAGAGGGCAAAGTTCCAAAGGCTAAGTCTCTTAATGCAGTAACACATTTGGTTCATGGCTACAGAAAGGAGAGAAGAAGCAATAGCTAATGCAGGCAAAGAGCTATATTTGTTGATACAGATGAGAATACAAGTCGACAAATCAAATGTTTTATGTTGTCATATTAGGATTAAAGATGACAAAGAAAAGGCAGAAAGGAATTTGTTTCCATAATAACAGGCAGGGTAGCCAAGGTTTCAATTTTCACTTAACAAAATCATAAGCATATTATATTGGAACAATCTAGGTCCGTTGGTTATCTAAAGCATGTTAGGGTACCAGGATGGATTCGAAACTTACAGAGTCACTATAACTTTAAAAGAAACATTAAGGGGGAAAAAAAAGAAACATCAAGTTGTACATTGGAGTGAAAGATTGGTCAACCATTGTGAAAACGTATAACGTTGTCACAAATGGCCTCTGTTAAAAATCATTTCAAAATACAGAACCACAAATGAAAAATTTAAAAACATTTGTCTGATGTTAGTAATACCATTTTTGAATTTAAGAAAAAAGTATTTTCAATCTATTCGGTGTGTTGATAACATTCATATTTTAAATAAGGAAATGATTGTTACAGTATGTTTTAGATCTACTTAAGTGATAAATTATCATATACATTTACAGATAGATATTTACTGTTGTAATACTACAGCTTTTACTTGTTTTACAAATTATCATTTTCAGAAGTTTCTTATGCTGAATAAATTTGCATAGTACAAATTTCTCAAATTGTTTTTAGAGACTTATTTTTGACATTAACTGTGCCAATATGGAATAGCATTTTGATGTCTCTACTTCTATCACATAAGGTAGCATAATGCCTTCTACCTTCCTGCCCCATCCATTTTTACAACACTCAGAGTAACTATATATTCAGGTATCTTTCAGGGCATTAATATAAAAATAGCATAACTGAATTCTGTCTGATCCAAACGGTAATGCCTCTGCTATTAAACTAAGAGAAACACATCTTTGCTCTTTCTTACAGTGATCAAATTTTTAAATATTCTAAAGTAACAATTATTTTATTTCCAATTACCATTTCTGTGATACTAAAAATATTCTATCAGAAAAAGGCCATTTTAATTTGATTTTCCTATTTTGACTAAGATAGTCTTTAGCTAATTTCTTATTATTTCTATATTGGAGGAATGCAGGAATTCTTAGTGGTTTTAAAGCTCATAGGTACCCAAAGTATACAAAATTACTGATCCTGAGGGAAACATATACTCTGATGTCTATAGAAGTATTATCTACAATAGCTAAATTATGGAAAGAGCCCAAGTGTCCATTAACTGATGAATGGATGAAAAGAAAGTGGTACATAGATACACATTGGAATACTATTCAGCCACGAAAAAGAATGAAATCTTGCCATTTGCAATGACATGGATAGAGCTAAAAGGTATAAAGCTAAATGAAATACGTCAGTCAGAGAGAGACAAATACCATATGTTTTCACTCATGTGGAATTTAAGAAACAAAACAAATGAACATAGAGGGAGAAAAAAGAGAGACAAACCAAGAAACAAACTCTTAACTATAGTGAACAAATTGAGGGTTGCTGGACGGGCGGTAGGTGGGGGAAGGGGTTAAATAGGTGATGGGTATTAGGGCACTTGTTGTGATGAGAACTGGGTGTTGTAAGTGATGATCACTAAATCCTATATGTGAAACTAATATTACACTATATTAACTAACTGGAATTTAAGTAAAAATTTGGAGCAAAAAAAATAAAGTTCATGAGTACAAAGAACAGATTGGCGGTTGCCAGTGGTGGGGGGCAGGGAGGGGATAGTTTGTGAAGGGGGTCTAAAGGTACAAACTTCTAGTTACAAATAAGTCATGGGGATGTAATGTACAGAACGGTGACTATAGTTAATAATACTGTATTGCATATTTCAAAGTTGTTAAGAGCAGATCTTTTTCTTTTTTTTTTTTTAATGTTTATTTCTGACAGAGACAGAGCTAGGGAAGGGCATAGGGAGAGGGAGACACAGAATGCGTAGCAGGCTCCAGGCTCTGAGCTGTCAGCACAGAGCCCAAGACGGGGCTCGAACTCACGAACCGCGAGATCATGACCTGAGCTGAAGTCGGACGCTCAACCGACTAAGCCACCCAGGCGCCCCTAAGAGCAGATCTTAAAAGTCTCATCACGTAACTATGTATGGTGACTTGTGGGTGATCATTTTGCAACATATTACAATATTGAATCATTATGCTATACACCCAAAACTAATAGAATATTATATGTCGATTAGACCTTTAAAAAATCATAGTGGTTTCAAACTCTTATCTAAAGCAAAATTTGTGTCTGTAACACACCCCTTAAGAAACTAGCTAATTCACACTCTAAGCATTAGTTAGGTTCTCTTCAGAGTTATGCCAGATTATGAATTCTTTTAATGTCAAGGTGTGTTCCACAAAGGAATATTTGGAAAAAACATCCCTTAGTGTAGTATTGGTTTCAGGAGTATAATGTAATGATTTATCACTTCCATAAAATACCCAGAGCTTATTCCAACAAGTGCTCTCCTTAATGCGCATTGCCCATTTAGCCCATCCCCCTACTCACCTCCCTTCCAGCATCCCTCAGTTTGTTCTCTATATTTAAGAGTCTCTTATTCTTACCAAAAATTTCTAGTTCATTTTTGAAAATCATGTGGGCTTGAAATATAATGCAATTTGGATAGGTACACAAAAGACAATCTGTATGTCTTACAATAGTGTTTCTTCAACAAAAGAGTCAGAATATCACCAGAAATTATAATTGCTAGATATTACTTTTATCCTGAACCTCTTTTACCAGGGGCATCAAACCTTTAGATCTTCATTATTTGACCAGAAACATTTTAAGAGTTAGCTGGGATAACTGTAAAGAAATGATCGAGGAATGTGATGACCTCTTTTTAGGAAGATGCAAAGAAGATCTATCAAAACTTGGAAAATATGTCATAATACAGATTTGACCTTACAACTTCTCAGAAATTACTGTATCTGGATTTTTTTTATGCCAACCTAACAAACGGACACCAAGGATCAAGGATACCGAGAGTCTCCACTTAGATCACCCGACTCCAGGGGAATTAGAAATAAGTCCATCCACTGAGATAACTGCATGGCTTCCTAGATGGTACTAAATATGAATCAACCGGAGAGAATCAGAGAAGCTCTTTTTCAGAATTCTGACCATTCTGAATTTTCCCGAATGACCAGCTTTAGGACGAGATACCTTGTTGAATAGGAAGATGGGGGAGATATTTCTCAAACTGGGATCTAGAAAGGAGCGAAAAGAAATGAGATTCATGCTCAAGTTTGAGTCTATAAAAGAAATCACAGGATTTATGTGTATCTAGAATGATGGGATTGTATATCTCTGGGTTGAAAAGGAAACAGCTCACTGTGATAGAATTATGATCCATGTCACAGAGGAGCACAGAGTATTTGGGTCAAATATTTTCCCACGAATGGTAATAAACTTATGGGGTGGATGTCCATAAAGGGTTCTCTGAACAAGAAACAGTAATGAGCTCAACAGACATCCATTCAATGACTCAAACAGTGACATTAAATGCTATTCCCATCACACACACAAACAAAAACCAAGTCTGATATTTATGGAAGTCCACACACTGACTCCCAAGGGTTTATTCTTTCTTTATAGAAATGACAGCCTATCCTTGGTTTGTCTCTTCACTGATGAAGCTGTTGATCTGAGAATCCCAAGCTTAATCCTCAAAGAGGAAATGAATGAGGGAGGATGGATAAAGGAAAAATGGAGAAAAAAAGAGTGGTGATAAAAATTGACAGTCCTGAAAAAATAGAAAATTCAATTGAATGTATAAACTTTTTTCCTATATAATAAAAAATTTCCAAAACTACAAGGCATTCATAGGAAATTAAATTAATGGACCAAAAATTGCAGTAAAGTTTTGTTCTTGAGAACCACAATATGGTGTGTGTCTCCTCCCTGCAAGAGAAATTACTCTCTCAGATGCCACCAATGGTTATGTAGTCAGCAAAATCATTTCCTCTTCAGCCTTCTCTGCTGTTGTGACTTTCCTTGTTGGTGTGGCCTTTCTATTGTTGACCTTTCCTTGTTTTTTCAAAATCTGACTATAGTCATCATTTCACTATGTATATGTGTGACAAATGATCATGATGTATGTCTTAAATATATACAATTTTTATTTTAAAAAGTTAAATAATTTCAAAACCTGAAACACACACACACACACACAAATGCCCAGAGGCAGTCCCATCAGTAGATGCTCACAACAGTCTTGGAAATAGATCCTCTAAAACCATAATGATATTACATATTCTTCTTACATTTATGAGACATTTTTTCATGTTCGATACAGTTCTCTCATTAGTTTCATACACTGCTGAGGAGAGAAAAACACTTCTGGAAGACAATTTGGCAATGCATCTAAAAAGAGCCTTTAAAATGTTTTCATAAGCTTGAACCAGGATATTCTGATCCCTGGGAACTTATGCTGGGGAAGTCACTGAAGAGTCACACAAATATCTCTACACTAGAATGTCTATTGCAGTGTTGTTAAAACAGCCCCCCACCAAGAAACCAACCTAAAGGTCCAAATAAAAGGGATTTTTAAGTATGTATAATTAATACATGGGAAAAATTAATCACAGTACATAACTGCAATGAAATGCTTTTAAAAACAGCCATTAAAAAATAACTTTAAGACTACTTAGTGACATGAGAAAATGTTCACGAGGTAAGGTTAAGTGGAAATAGAATGCTATAAAATAACACGTATGATAGGATCCAATGTTGCTACTTATTTATGTGTGTGAAGGAAAAGTCTTCAAAGAAGGAAAATAAAATGTTAATAATAGCAAAAAACATTTTTCTTCCAATGGCGTTGATGGTGCCATCTTTCCTATATCTCCTGAAACTGTATACACCATCCTTCTCTTCCTTAAACCAGATACTTCTAAGTATTTTCTCCTCAAGCTCCTGGAGGTCATTTTCTATGTTGATGAACTCCTCTAGTTTCATGACTTCAGCTGTCTTTTCTGTGCAGCTGAGTCTCAAATCTATGTCCTCTGCCTTAAATCCTAAGTTCCAGGCTCAAATTTTTTGCTGCCTTCTGGATAGATGGAACTCAGTGTTGTGTGACAGTTCACTGCAACTCTATTATCCTTCCTGCAAATTCCACTTAACCTTATATCATGAGACAGTGTGCCTCTCTCAACCGGCATTCACTTTTCAGGTGTCCTGGAGAAGAACTGCATCTGAATTTTCCTCTATGGCATCTGAAGCAGATTCTGTGTACACTGCATAGCTTTAGGTTAAGACAGACCATCCCATGCCTACCAACTTTGGAGTCAACCTGTCTCCCAAGTTCTGTATCATGTACTCACAGACAGTTAGGAATGTAATTGCACTTGCTTTGCTTAAACTGCAAAATGTATTCTCTGTGTCTCTCAAAAGTGCAGAGGATTTTACTTTAACTGATTGCTGTGTGTAGCTCTGGGCATCTTAAATTCTCTTATCGTGCCAGAACAGCATGCATGGGCTGCCTCAGTCCTCTCAGGGTAGAGCATTCCTCTTGTTCCTCCTTATTAAGCTTCCCCTTTTCTTGACAGATTCATTTCCCCTGTTTCAGTGTCCTCTTTTTCTTAATGTGCATTAATCCCCTCCAGACTTAGATTCCAACTATTTGCAGAATTACTTTGGGTGGAATTCCAGAAAATAAGCTTCTAGGCACTTTTTGGATCTGTAATGTCTGGACTTTTTTTTTTTTTTTAATTCTTTTAATGTTTATTTTTGAAAGACAGAGCATGAGTTGGGGAGGGGCAGAGGCGGGGAGAGCAGGGGAGGGGCAGGGAGAGAGAGCAATACAGAATCTGAAGCAGGCTCCAGGCTCGGAGCTGTCAGCACAGAGCCTGATGCAGGGCTTAAACTCAGGAACTGCATGCAAGAGCCAAAGTCGGTGCTCAACTGACTGAGCCACCTAGGCGCCCCTATATTGCCTGGTCTTTAACCAGCACCCACACTTCTGCTCCCTGATGCTTCTATATATATTTTTTAATGTTTTTTTATTTTTGAGAGAGAGAGACAGACAGAGCATGAGCGGGCGAGGGGTAGAGACAGAGAGGGAGACACAGAATCTAAGCAGGCTCAGGCTCTGAGCTGTCAGCACAGAGCCCGACGCAGGGCTCAAACTCGGGAACAGGTGAGATCATGACCTGAGCCGAAGTCGGACGCTTAACCGCCTGAGCCACCCAGGCACCCCTGATGCTTCTACATGAAGCTTTGTGTGTAGCTGAGAAGGATGGATAACAGAGGTCTGCAGCCAACAAGTGTTCAGAGACAGGCCCTGAGGTTGGGGGGAAGAAAACATTCTGAGGATTGAAACTTTGGTCTCATTCCCACTCAGGGTTTTCAGGAACTCTCTCTTCATCCTTCATGTTTATAGCTACTGAAATGAAGAGAATAATATCAAAACTCACAACTATTTTGATTCCCGAAGGCAAAATAAGATCCTCCGATTTGTGGTTCATTTTCTAACGTGGAGTAATTGTGAAAAATTCTCAGCTAATTATCTTCTTTGTGAATAAATAATCTTAAGGTGAGAGCAAATACCCTTTCAAATACATCCGATGCCAAATGCAGCCAGGTGTAGGTGACTCTGTGTTACTTCTTTCCTCCCCCAGTTCCAGACTCCATGGCTGACCTGTACACGGTATCCCCAGTTATGTGGAAGTAGCTGTCTTTGTTTTCTACAACGATCTGATAAAATGGTACTTTTAATTATCCTATTGTACAGATGAGGACACTGAGGTTTAAAGAGATAAAATAATTGCCTTGACTCATTGCAACACAGGCAGGTCTGCCTCCAGAGTCTACACTGCCAGCTCTGCAAATGATACACTGGGTACACGCTGCCTCCTCTCTGCAACAAACCTAGAATCGTGATTTCACGTCATTTCCCACATGCCCACTTCCTGCTGGTACCAATCTTCCACCTGTTGGATATCTTTCTATTTTGTCCTTTTCACTTTCGTGGTGTGGGGCTTCTTTACGTCTCACCTGGATTTTTCAGATTGCCTCCTATTGAGTTATGCTTCTGGGGCGCCTGGGGTCTTGGTAGGTTAAGTGTCCAACTTTGGCTCAGTAAAGATCTCATGGCTCATGAGTTCTTGACCTACATAGAGTTCTCTGCTGTCATCTCGGAGCCTGCTTGGGAACCTCTGTCTCCCCCTCTCTCTGCCCTTCCTTCACTCATGTGCGCTCTCCCTTAAAAATAAATGAACATTTAAAAATATATATGTTTCCGTGCCTTGATGGTCTCATTCTTTTGTCTATCTTACACATTTCCTCCACCAGATAAATGTTTCTTAAGTAATGCCTGCTCATGGTTTCATCTGGCTTAGCAGCCCTTGTTGGCTCTGCATCGGATCCCCTTCAAAATCTAGCCCTGCCCTCTCTTCTCAGGTTTCTGTCCCAGTATATCTTCCACACTAGAATACACATTCTTTTTTTTTTTAATTTTTTTAACGTTTATTTATTTTTGAGAGACATAGAGACAGAGTATGAGCAGGGGAAGGGCAGAGAGAGAGGGAGACACAGAATTTGAAGCAGGCTCCAGGCTCCGAGCCGTCAGCACAGAGCCCGACGTGGGGCTCGAACTCACAGACCGTGAGATCATGACCTGAGCCTGAAGTCAGTCCGCTCAACCAACTGAGCCACCCAGGCGCCCCTAGAATACACATTCTTGAGGATGGAGTCTTTGTCTATTCTGTTCACAAACATACATGTACCATCTAGAACACAGCCTGGCAGAGTAAGGACTCAAATAAGAATGAAGAAATCGTGTGGTTTAGCCAGATCTTATTACTCATTGCTCCCAAAATAAATCCTAGATTTTTTCCAACTTGGTTCCTTTGCTTAAAATAGTCTCCTACCTAGAGAGTCTTCTCTACCATTTCCATTTATACAACTTATTTCCATTAAAATTTATCCATTATTTAAGTTACAGCTCATAAGTCAAGTTCTCCAGCTGGAAACATCCTTCGCCTCCTCCATACTTTGTTTATGATAACTCTGGTCTCACACTCATTATATTTGCTTTGAATTATAGTTAATTCTCCTTCATTGGTTTATGAGAACACTGACTCACGAACGGGGCAACGTCTTATTCAGCTTTGCATCCCCCATTGCTGGGGTCCAGTTCCAGCGAATCTAGGGGTCCCCAAAGGATGGACGGTCAGGCGAAAGGAAATGAGAGAGCCATGAGAGAGATGTAGTCTGATGACCAAGCAGGCAGCCCTGGCAATTCTGGCACTTCGCCCTGCCGGTCTGTGTCTTTATTTAAAAGTAGTGAGTTACATTACAGCAATGGTGACATCCATCAGTAAGCATAGTTTGAACAAAAATGTGTTTTATCAGTAAAGCGGGCGATTTCTCAATCTTGCAAGTTGTTTTCAAGTTAGTTAGCATAGAAATTTAAGGCAGGGGTAGAGGACAGGAAGTTACCCTTCCTCCTGCCTGCCTCCAGCCTGCCTATGTTAATTATCTATAAACAGACCAGGAGTCATTCCGCCTATTCTTCCAACTACAATGGGGGAGGTGCAACCCGTCTGGCAAGGACAGAATTCCCAATGCTTGTCCTTTGCTTGTGAATGAGTGAACTTACATAATAGGAGCCCAACATTACACAAATCTACACCAATATTCAGCCAGCTCAGAACTGCTTCAACCACCTTTTCCACACAGGAAGGGCTCTCAACCTGTGAGCCCAAAACGGCTCCCAACACCCCATAATGTTGAATACAAAATAAGCCTACATAAATGTTTGTTGATTATTTAAGTTGAATGAGTCTCAGTACAAGCCAATTCTGAACTTCTTCCTCATAATTAGTAAATACAGTACACATAAACAAATAACAATAGTAAAAATGGTAATGACATTGAACTCTAAGTGCTTTGCATGGATTTAATCCCTCTAGCAGCCCTATGAGGCAGGTACTATCATTATCAGATGGGAAAGCTGGGGAACAAATAGATTAAGTTCTCCAAATGCCCATAGTTAGCCCAAGGGAGAGCCCCAATTTTGAATCAGGAGGCTTGACTTTAGGGCCCACACTTTTACCCTTGGATATGACGGCCTCCTCCAACATTGGAGAAAGGAGAATTTTTAAAAGAGTCAAATGTAGATATTTTTTAAGAGAGCCAAAGATAGAGCCACATTTATCTATGCCACAGCGCTGTAACTATTCACACATTTAGAAATTGAGCATACAGTAGCCACCCCATCCCCACTTAACCGCAGTGGACACATCCAAGACCCCAGTGATGCCTGAAACCACAGATAATACCAAACCCTATATATACTATGTTTTTTCCTATACATACATACTTATGATAAAGCTTAATTTATAAATTAGGCCAAATAAGAGGTTAGCAATAATAATAATACAGTAGAACAATTGTGACAATATACTGCAATAATAATTATGTGGATATGGTCCCTCTCAAAATATCTTACTGTACTGTACTCACCCTTATTCTTATAATGAGTGGATAATAAAATGTCTACATGATGAGAGGAAGGGAGGTGAGTGTCATAGCATTAGGCTACTAATGACCTTCCCTGGCAGAAACTGAAACTGCAGAGAGCAAAGCCATGGATAAGGGGGACTATACTGCATTTGGATTTATAGTTTATGAGGGTCCACAATTATTTTTAGCAACAGTAAAAGAAGTAACAAGACATAATGCACTTTTTTACATTAAAAAAGGAAGTCAACAAATCAGTAAAAATGTAAGAATAAATTTAAGGCACAATTTGTGGAGAACTATTTGTTTTGTGGACACGAAAATATTCCCTTCCAGCAGCAGAAGGCTTGGAAATCATAGCTTTGTGATCTTAAAGATATAGTTTATTCTTTGAACTATCCACTAGATGGCAGAAAACTGTTACTGTCCAAAGCAACTTCACTGGATTTGTCCCAACTCCTTTCTTAGTTTCAGATTTATGCCAGTTGCTTTTACCTCTACCCCTAGCAAGCCTGGCCTTTTCACAAATGGCATTTTAAAGCAAACAACTATTTTTAAGCTGGGAAAAATCAGAGGTTTTCACAGGAATAAATATTAGGCATGAGCATGCTAATTATATGTTTGTGTTGCTCTGCTTTAACATAGCAGGAACAGATGCACAGACTTGTGGAAGAAGGGCTGGGATCCCACATAAAATGTTCCATCCGGATGTGAGGTTAAAGTTAAGCAGAAAAGCCTCCAGTAGGATGGTTTTCTGTAACTTTCAAGCCCGAGTTCTCATCCCTGTTACATGGTAGAGTCACTCTAGGGGCCCCACCCCAGACCCCAAATCTCTGACGACAGAGCCTGGACATTGGTAATTTTTAAAGCCTCCTCGAATACAATAAGAGAATACGAGTAGACATTCTAGTCTTTTTTCCAGCATTAAATTCTAGAATTGACGCCTAACAACACAGCGTGCGTGCAAGAGCTCATTCTGTTCTAGATCCTTCACGACTATTAACGTGGTCAATTCACAAAACGGTGACAGAGTTGGGGAAAAGTGAGACTCAGGGAAGTTTCACGATGGGCCCAAGACCACATGAGATGTGACCGGGCAGTCTGGTTCCAGAGTCTGAGCATATAAAGTTATGTCACAATTCCCTCATAAGTAGTTGATTAATGAATAAACTATATCTATCTCTATTTTCCTATCTACATCTAAAATTGTACCTGCACTAACAATTATAGTTCCTACATTGTTATTTAAGCCAAAACTGCCAATCTGTTTGGAAAATTAGCATAATATACCTGGTAACTGTGCTATGGCAAAGGGTAACTCTAAAAAAATTAGTATATTTGACAGTGCTGCTTTTCTGGCTGAAATTATAATTGAATTCACTAATCTCTGGTGTTTTGCAAAAGATGAGCACTTGAAATGCGCTTATTGAAATTTTCTAGAAAATTCTAAGTTAATCATATAAACATCGATTGACAGGGGTTTCACTCCAGGACTCATAAGAAACTAATAAAAACTAAATTCCATCCACACTCTGTTTTTAGAATCTCACTTTTTTGAAGCATTGGACATGTAGGTCTCTTGACCCAACAGGAAGAACTTCCTGAGAAGCACAGGGGAATGTGGTACAGATTCTACCCCACTTGGGCTAGCAAGCTGAATTCCCTGGAGCTTTGAAAAGAAAACACTTTTTGGCAACACCGCCTGCTAAATGAAGACCTAGGAGACAGAGGTAAGTAAGTAGTAAGTATGATGTACAGTTGCCGCAAACTTTTGGATGATTTTTGAGAACAATGATGTTCACAAGAACTAAATGGTCCTAAGTGTGACCATCATATGAGATACTTCTTTACATTTTATAATGGACAAAAACATGAAAAATTAGAATGAGTGATGAGTGATTAGAATAAACACTCATGTACCCATCACCTAAATTCAACAATTATTAACTCCCTGTCAGTCCCTTATCTGTACCTCTATCTATTCCCTTCCCTTCACAAATGGATCATTTTAAAGCCTATCACCGACATGATATTATTTCATCTGGAAGACTTTTAGGATGACACTCTAAAGGAAAAGGACTCTTTTTAAGAGAACATAATCATTATATGGTATTTAAATTAATAATTACATTTTTAGAGCCCATTTATCTAGATCTCATTCATTATAGGAGGCCCTGGCCGTGAGGAGTGTAGGTTAGCATTGAGGAACCAAAGTTTTAGTTTCAGAAAGTGTTTTTATCTGATCAATTTTAACCAGGAAGAATATAAACTTCCTCAGTATTGCACCAAAGTTTACCTTACTCTTTCCTCCCACTTTGTTTAAACTTTAGACTATGTTTGATTCTTGCTAAATAGTTGTAATCTCCTTAGTAACCATTTCCTTTTAGAAAAAAATTAATTTTTTAATTTTATTTAAATCCAAGTTAGTTAAAATGTAGTATAATAATGATTTCAAGAGTAGAACTTAGCGATTCCGAACTTACATGTAACACCCAGTGCTCATCTCAACAAGTGCCCTCCTTAATGCCCATCATCCATTTAGCCCATCCCCCCCATCCAACACCCCTCCAGCCACCCTCAGTTTGTTCTCTATATTTAAGAGTCTCTTATGTTTTGCCTCCCTCTCTCTTTTTATCTTATTTTTCCTTCCCTTCCCCTATGTTCATCTGTTCTGTTTCTTAGTTTCCACATGAGTGAGGTCATATGATATTTATCTTCCTCTGACTTATTTCATTTAGCATAATACAGTAAATGTATAGTTTCCTCCATATTGTTGCAAATGGCAAGATTTCATTCTTTTTAATAGCTGAGTAATACTCCATTACCACATCTTCTTTATCCATTAGTTAGTCGATAGACATTTGGGCTCTTTCCATAATTTGGCTATTGTTGATAGTGCTGCTATAAACATTGGGGTGTATGTGCCCCTTCGACTTAGCATTTTTGTGCCCTTTGGGTAAATACCTACCAGTGCAACTGCTGGGTCATAGAGTATTAGTTTTCTTGAGGAACCTCCATACTGTTTTCCAGAGTGGCAGCCCCAGTTTGCATTCCCACCAGCAGTGCAAAGCGTTCCCCTGTCTCCACACCCTCTCCAAAATCTGTTGTTTTCTGAGTTGTTAATTTTAGCCATTCTGACAGGTGTGAGGTGGTATCTCATTGTGGTTTTGATTTGTATTTCCCTGATGATGAGTGATGTTGAGCATCTTTTCATGTGCCTGTTATCAATCTGGATGTCTTGTTTCTTCTGAGTTACATGTCAGTAGCTTATGTTGTGTTAGATACTAGAACCAGTGATTTAACAAATCACAGGAGTCTACTATACATCCCCCAAACTGTGGATTGGGTGATAATTGTTAAGCTGTGAAGAGATTTTCATTGCAACTGGACAGTGCAATGGAGGGAAGCTGACTTCGGAGGAAGGCCTCTCAACAAGGAGATGACCCTGACAACAGCCCTTTGGGCTCAGACTTTCTCTCTTGAAGACACAGGATTAACATGGAGGCTGTCTCCTCAGGCAGAGCTCTCTTGTGTGTAGTTAGATACTTGGTCCATGAAGTCCCTGAGGTGTGGATCACTTCAAGGGGTATTTCTCTCCTTGCTGTGTGCAGTTCCCCAAGATCAATGAGAGGCTTTTTCTAAACCATTGTCCCAGTCAGGACTGGCAGCCACCCAATATTTATCTGGCCAGGCATTAATTCTAGCCTCATAAAGTAAAGAGGTATAGAAAGGAAAAGAGACAATTTATAATTGAATACTCTCTATCTTTCAGGTTCCCAAAAGGCCATAATGGCCGATTTTAGTGTTGGGATGGGACTTGGCACTGCGTTATGGCTCTGGTCCCTGAGAGCACTGTCAGTGGCAGAAACCCAAACACGAGAAGTGAGATACAGCAGACTACATGAAAGTGATGTTTCTATCAGCCCAAAACTAACTGAAAATTATGCACTGATATAATTCAGCACAGCAAAACATCCTATCTTAAACAGTTATACAACACACATCTGATGGTTTCTTTCAAAGACCTATTTCAATTTTCTCCAGCTGTCATCGAACTGATTCATAGTCAGCTCTCTCTTACCTCCTCTGTTTCTCTAGGATCTGGTTTTCTTAACCTTCATTCCAGCCCTGTCCTTTTCTTTCCAAGTATGCTATTTAAACAAGTTCAATAATTCTCATCATTTTAGTCATGACTTTCACATATAGTTTACATCACCAACCTCTCCCCCTCTCATGCAGCCACTCCTCTTTTCTTCTTCATTCTCTACCTGGACAAGATCCTAACACATCTAGCAGAACCAGGCAATAGAAGTATCTCTCTCTCTCTCTCTCTCTCTCTCTCTATATATATATATATATATATATATATATATATATATATATATATATCATTAACCAAGATACCTCTATTACCAATTATCAGAGTCACAGCCATGTCTTTCTCTCCAATACAGAACCTCAAACCCTTTGTTCTTTTTTCTCATGTTCGATTATTTTTTTTTACATAATGGTCATCATTATTGCTATAAAGAATGCATTTCCTTCATGATGATCCAAGCATCTATGATAATCCAGGCACTTCATGAACAGACTACTGTAAACTGGTCAATGTATTACCCATTTCTCACCTCTCTCCCCATGAAATCTTCAGGAGGTGTGCTACATGTAGTTTGTCAAAGTAGCACCTCTATTTTCCTGAAGTTCATGCAATAACTCCTCAGTTGGATAAGCAGAACAGCAAAGAGCATACACTTTAGTGTCAGAAACACTTGAATTTAAATCCTTGTTCCATCCCATATAGCTAGGTGACATTGAGAAAGTTGTTTACCTCACTTAGCTTTATTTTCCTCATCTATATAATGGGTATGACAATAAAAAAAACTTTCTTCATAGCAATGTTTTAACTAATGTTTAAAGTACTTACATGGTGCCCAGCATATAAGTGTTTAATATGTGTGGGCTTTGGGGATGGAAAGTGAATTGTGAAATGACTAGAAACCCAAAGACTAAACTGAAGGATAGGCCATTTATTCTTCTTCCTTACACACACACACACACACACACACAAATGCAGTAACAAGAGATAAAGATGAGTCAATGAAGCAGGCAGATGAAATGGACACTGACCCAAGAGTTGGGAAGTTTAGTGACCCAACAGGCAGAGCCAACAAAAGAGAGTTTCTAGAATGTTAATATTAAATGAAGAAAAAGAGGATGGAAAAAATTAGATAAGAGTTCACAACTATGTTTATTTTTCCTATTTCTTACTACATTCTATGTTGCCACTCAAATTCTAGCTTTATTTAATCCATTCTCCATGTTCTGAATTTTATTCCACTAGATTTGTCCTCTTGGCAAATCTTCTCGCATTTATAAACCAGTTAGCAAACATTAAACCAATTGTTACATAACTAGTTGCATGGAGAACTGTGCAGGTCTGTGTCAAAAGAATAGATAGATAGATCATTGATAGATAGATAGTAGATAGATAGACAGATAGATAGACAGACAGACAGCCTATCTGAGATTATCACCTAAAACGGAAACATACACAAATTGGAAAATTAAAAGATTATAAATGGTCTCCTTTCTATTCTTGTCCCCATTTCCCCTCCATCCCTCCCTCCACTGGTGACCAGACTTTTAAGTTTCTTAATGGGTCTTTCTAGCATTCCATTATTCACTTACAACAAAACGACTATAGATCGTTCCTCACAATTTTTATATATAAAGCAGCTTATCAGACAGATTATTCTGCACATTGACTTTTTTAAACTACACTTTTTATTTTGAGATAATTCACAGGTAGTTGTAAGAAATAATGCAGAGCAACCCATGTATCTTTTACCCAGTTTCCCCAAATGGTAACATCTTGCAAAACTCTAGTACAATATCACAATCAGGATACTGAGATTGATACAGTCCAGATACAGAACGGTTCCATCATCACAAAGATCCTTTGCCCTGTCCTTTGGATAGCCACATCCACTTCTGACCACCAACCAGTTCTTCATTTCTATAATTTTGTCATTTCAAGAACATTATATAAATGAGGGGCGCCTGGGTGGCTCAGTAGGTTAGGCACATCCAACTCTTGGTTTCAGCTCAGGTCCTGATCTCACCGTTTGGTGGGTTCAAGCCCTGATTCAGGCTCCATGCAGACAGCGTGGAGCCTGCTTGGGATTCTCTCTCTCCCTCCTTTTCTGCCCCTCCCCTGCTCACGCTGTCTCTGTGTCTCTCAAAAATAAATAAAATTAAAAAAAAAACATTGCATAAATGAAATTATATAGTATGTAACCTCTAGGATTTGATTTCTTCACGCAACACAATTCTCTAAAGATTCTTTCAGGTTCTTGCATATATCAGTAGCTCATTTCTTTTTCTCACAGAGTAGTATCCCATGGTAGAGATAAACCATAGTTTCTTTAAGTTTTCACTCATTTGGATATTTCTAACTTTCGCCTATTATAAATAAAATCAATATAGGCATTTATTACAGGTTTTTGTGGGAACATAAATTTGCATTTCTTTAAATTTTTTTAATGTTTTATATTTTATTTATTTATTTATTTATTTATTTTTTATTATAATAGTTTATTTTCAAATTGGTTTACATATAACACCCAGTGTTCATCCCAACACGTGCCCTCTTTAATGTCCGTCACCCCCTCTCCCCCCTCCCTCACCTCCCTCACCTTCCTCACCCTCAGATTGTTCTTAGTCTTTGAGAGTCTCTTATGTTTTATCTCCGTTTTATTTTTGAGAGAGAGACAGAGCACAGATTGAGGAGGGCCAGAGAGACAGGGAGACACAGAATCTGAAGCAGGCTCCGGGATCTGAGCTGTTGGCACAGAGCCCGATGCGGGGCTTGGACTCACAAATTGTGAGATCATGACCTGAGCTGAAGTTGGATGCTCAACCGACTGAGCCACCCAGGCACCCCAAGTTTTCATTTCTTTAGAATAAATTCCCAGGAGTAACACTTGGGGATCACAAAGTAATTACATGTTTAGTTTTATGAGAGACTATCAAACTATTTTCCAGAGTGACTGTACCATTTAACATTCTCTCCAGCAATACATGAGTGATCCAGTTTCTCCAAATCCTCACCAGCATTTAGTATTGTCACTAGTCTTTATTTTGACCATTTTGGAAGGTGGATAGTAACATCTCATTATGGCTTCAATTTGCATTTCTCTGGTGGCTAATGATGTTAAACATATTTTTATGTGTTTATTTGCCATCTGAATATCCTCTTCAGTAAAATGCTTCATGTTTTGCCTGCTTTATGTTTGAATTTTTTTTTTACTGTTGAGTTTTAAGAGTTCTTCATATAGTTTACTTACTAGTCCTTTGTTGGATATGGTTTGCAAACATTTTCTCCCAATCTAGACTTGTCTTTTCATCCTCCAATGGTGTCATTCAAAAACAAATTTAATTTTTTATTAAGTCAAATTTATCCCCAGCGTATATGAAAGTTCAGGCTCCCTGCCTTATGCACGTTCTCTGACACCACCCTGACAAATGGTTTGACGAAAGTGGGATGGAAATCTAGTCTCCATACTCAGCCTTTGCTTGTGTGTCTAGGGGTGGAGCCATAGTTTTTTCTGTGGTGTTTGACTGGAGTAGTTATTCTCTAAGAGTTTTTTGTTCTGCTAGCTTTCCCATTTCCTAATCTTTTGGCTAGAGAGAGTAAGCTTTTTTTTGGGGGGGGGCATTTTGTGTTCTCCCATTGGCATTTCCAAGTTTCCACTTTTTTGGCAGCAAGACTGCAATATAAGAGGCAAAAAGAAAACCCAGAGCACTCACCACCATGCATTTGTTGGGTCGTGAGATTCCTATCTGATCTGTTGAGCCTTCTCTCCATCTTTCGGAGTTTTCTTACATATTTGTTTCTTTGTTAACACATACAACGTCCAGATTTTTATTTGTGCTTAGGGAAAGGAATAGGGAAAATTACACCCACTCTATCTTCCTGGAAAGTGTACCTTGTTGTTTCACTTAATTATCAAGAACTATCTGTACCAGAACATAAAGACTAGCTCATTTTTACAGCTACACAGTATTTCATTGCATGGATGAACGATACAGAACTCACTTAGCCGGTCCCCTATTTTGGAACATATGAACCATCATCTACAATTATTACCAATTCTATGAGTAATATGTTATACATATGTTATTTTCATGAATGCGATTATACCTATTGGACAAGTTTCCCCAAAATGGAATTATTGGTTCAAAAGGTATATGCACTTGCAATTTTGTTAGTCAATGCCAAACTACCCTCCATAGGAATGGTACCAATCTATACTTCAACCAGTTAATTATGAGAGTATCTATTTTTCTGCACTATGTGTTTGCTATCAATCATTTCCCCCGAACTTACAGGTGAAAAAGAGTATTTCATGTTATTTTAATTTGCTTTTCTTTTATTTTGAGAAGAGTATAGCATCAACATATATCTTCCAATTTGTATTTCCTTTTCTGTAAATTGATAGCTCATATACTTTGAAGAACATTCTATCAGTTAGTCGGGCTTTACATTAACATCTAAGATTGCTTTGTAAACTAGAAGCAAGGTATGATTTAAATACATTAAAATTCATCCACTTTGAATATGTAGTTTGATGTGTTTTGACAAATGTACTCATTCATGTAGTCACAAGCACAATTAACGTGGGACATTTTCATCATCCAAAAAGTTCCCTTGGGCCCACTTGTAATCAATTACCCCTCCCCAAAACATTCTCAAATATCTTCTACTGAACAAACAGCTGACTTAATTAAGAGTGTCTAGAGAAGGTATTGTTTCACTCACAGCCTAATTGCTACTTTCCCTTGGATCTAATGGGTAAGTAAGGCAGAAGGGTGAATATATGACTATCTTATTATCTTAGATAATGAGCCGTTAGATGACAGGAAACATGGCTTTCATATGTTTTATACTACATTTAGTACTGGCAAGCATTTAATAAATATTATCATCAATCAACAGTTGCTTCTAACTTGAAACTAGTCATCAATTGGTCATAAAAGTGAGGAAATAATCAACTCACAGTCTAAAATATAAAAACAATCCCCCGCTTAACTGACTAAATGATAGTAAATACTTATATTCTTGTAAGAAACAAGGATAACAGCAATAGCATACAGGCAAAGGCCTCCTCATTAAAATGCGTGTGAGCAATACTCTGTTGAATTTGGGAAGATTCATCACCCTCGTGTTGAAGCTCTCTGCTGCAGAGCTGACGTGCAATCCCTGAGCCGCAGCCAGCTTTGCAAGGCTGACCTGGAGAGCCATTGTGTACCGGCACACCAGAGTGGCAGCATTCAGTTTCTACAACTAGACTTCTTTTTTAGGTTGTTTGAATCGGTGTGGGAAGAATGGAAGCCGTAGCATCTGGAGATAGATAGAGGTCATCTGAACTCATTTTCTGTATACTACTGCAGAAAGGATAGAGATATTTAACTTTTTTTTATCATCCATTCCAGCAAATAAATGTGAACCTACTATAGAGTGCTGTGTGTCCAGCACCAATAACATTTCAGATAGGTTGAGTTGAGGCCACTGTGAAACAAACAGCATTTCCCTGAAACTAAATGCAAACAAACAGAAACTCTTTCTCCATGAAAGTATCTAAATATGATTAAGAGTAGGTGCCACTTAAGACCATATTTATGGTGAAGCTCTACATCAGTGTGGCTCTCACCTTGTAAAATAACAACTTGCAAACTCAAGTAAACCTCCCTCTAATGGAGAATCAAGGCTGTTTTCTAAAAATACCACAGAACATAATAAGGACTTAGAGTATCTTAGGGAAAATACTTCCCCAAGCAGCAGAATGCCTTATTTGGATTGGGCACTAAACTAGCACCAGCTCTAAATAACCTGCCAAATGGATGGTCAATCTTATTTCAATGTCTTTGCCCCAGTAGACCCCTTCCTTCGCTCTTAATAACCCCACCTGTTTTCCTAAGTCCAAAAAAAAGGCTATCAACAAGGCACTAAATGTGTGTTTTCCGTACTTCTGATCTAGATTTGAAATCTTTCCAAACTAATTTTCCTCCAAGAAATTTTCCCCTAGGAAGTTTCACAATTAATAGATTCCTTGTTCTTTAGCCTTTGAACTACCATACACAGTTTTGTGGGTACAATATCAATGAAATCTATCCGTGCCTCCTTGTTCAATGACAACATGAGAAGCAACAGTCATCAATAGATTCACACTGAAGTTTATTCCCACGGCTCTACTTTGCGACCCAAGACTATAGGTTTCTACCCAGGCAAATAAAGTCCAATTATGGAAATACTATGATGTAGGCTTTTCAAAGAAAAACTGACCAGAAGATATCCCAAACAAAAGCCCAGATGAATAGCACTTACTGGATTAAACTACACGGAAGAAATGAATTAATACTAATTAGGAGCAATTATTTATTATTAACCTATCTTAATCCATTCCTAACTTCTGTTCCTTGAGGTATGAGGGTGCCCAAGCAGAGAAAACGGAGAAAATCTTACAGGAGTTTCGATAATGTGACTGTACAAGCATCTAAAATCTAAAAGTTAAAATCATGCTACTGATGTTGGTGAACTTTATACTGTATATTTTTTTAAAAAAGAAATATTAGTAATATTAGTAGATTATTTAAGAAGTTGTAGGCTAATTAAAACAAAACTAGCAATCTTCAAAATCAGTGATTATTGTATATATTAAATAAGGTCAAATTCCATGCTCTGGGAATGTATTTTTCCAGCTTTACTGATGTATCATTGACAAATAAAATCGTAAGAAATCTAAAGTGCATGTGGTGATCTCACATACAGATACATTGTGAAGGGGTTTCCCCCATGGAGTTAAGTAGCACATCCATCGCTTCACATGATGATAATAAAATATTGTACCCTTTAACTAAAATAAAAATCCACAAGTCCAAATTGATGCAAATAAATATGTGAATAAATACATCATGGGAGAGAAAAAAAATTCTTTGATATAGAAGGAGTTAGAAATCACCATTTTGCAACATCATGGTAATAATTGATTCGGATAAAAATTATCAAGGAATGCCGCCTCGAGCTATTTCTTAATTACAAAGAGAAAAACTGTTACTTTACAGGAGAATCTCGGTAGAGGCACTTAAACTGAGTGGTGAAAGTTAAGATCACGAGTAATGGGAGTAAGCTAATCGTTGTGCTACCTGCTATGAAGCCTCAAGGAAAATACAGCATCATCGCTTTGTATTCTCATGAAAGATACAGGACCTAATGTCTAATCATGAGTTAATATCAAACACACGCAAACAGAGGACGTTCTATCAAGTAACTAGCCTGTACGTTTTTAAAATGTCAAGATCATGAATGACAAAGAAAAACAGAAATAGTTCCAGAATAAAGAGACATGATTACTTCATCGATGCATGCACTTGGGTTAGAACTTGGACTAGAAAGAGAAATAACTATAGAAAACATCCTCAAGACAATTGATAAAATTTGAATATGAACCATGGATTACATAATAGTAATATATCAGTGTTAATTTTTTTTAATTTTATACTTGCAGTTATGTAGGTTATGTAAGAGAATATATTTTTTTCCTAGTAAATACACTCTGAAGTCATCGGGACAGAGGGGAATGAAGTCTAAGACTTATTCTCAAGTGTTTCAGAAAAAAAAACATTTAGAACGAGTGACAGAGAATGATAGAGCAATGGGGCAAAATGTAAGCCAGTGGTGTTTCTGGCTAAGGGTACGTGCACAGTTCTTTGTACTGTTCGTCTCATATCACTGTAAGTTTAAAATAATGTAATAACAACAAGTAAGAACTAAAGGAGCGCAAGGTAATACTTTCTCAGGAGACTATGGGAAACTTACAAAAATATTATACAACAGATTTGGAATTGCAGGAACATAGAAAGAATCATACACACCTATGCTAGGTGACCCTTAGCAAGGAGGGGACATGAGATTGTGTGCCACTAGGCTATACGTAATCCCAGGCCCAATCTGGCTCAGTCCCCTTGGTGGAGAGTGGCTCCATCTCTAGTGGCCAGCATGTGCCACGCTACTCAGTTAACAAGAGGTCCCTATCTTAGCTACATGATGCGAAGCATTCAGAGCTGCATGTGTGTGGCTAGTTAGAGACTAGTGTGCTTATTTGGAAGATAATTATGTAAACTCTTCAATAATGTATAACTATTCTTTATCCAGTGTCCACAGCAGGACTGCTTTCAAATTGAGCTGTAGACATTTAGAAGAGAGACAGAGAAGGAAGGAAGGAAGGAAGGAAGGAAAGAAGGAAGGAAGGAAGGAAGGAAGGAAGGAAGGAAGGAAGGAAGGAAGGAAGGAAGGAAGGAAAATCACATAATTTTTGAGGAGTACACCAATTCCATAAAATGAGGGACCCTGAAAAGTAACAATAGATTTGAGTCATATAAAATATATGAACACAGGACTGAATATACGAATCAGAAGAGTAGGACTTTGCAGAGTTTTTCAGGTAAGCTGAAAATTTCTTAGGGTGCCAGGGTGACTCAGTCAGATAAGCTTCGGACTTCAGCTCGGGTCAGGATCTCAGAGTTCATGAGTTCAAACTCTGACTCGAGTCTCTGCCATTAGCGCAGAGCCTACTTCAGATCCTCAGTACCCCTCTCTCCACCCTTTCCCTGCTTGCGTGGCACTCTCTCTCTCTCTCTTTCTCTCTGTCTCTCAAAAATAAATAAACATTAAAAAGAAAAGGAAAACTTCTTAGACATAAGGACTCTCTTTTGATAAATGGCTAATGCCCCTAAATAAGAAGAATGTCTTCATATCTTACTTGGTTAGCCCCAAAATACCACTGCTGGGAAGACTGGCCTCCCTGCTAATGGCTTTAAATCTCCCGCACCAAATCTCAAACTGTAGGAAGTCTTTTGAATCTCAAATTCATCCTCTGCTACATTGGGTGCTATTAGTGTTTATGATCTAGGATTGTAATTATTACAATTTTTAAATGGTTTTAAAGTATGTAGCACAGTGCCTGGCAAACAATCAGACCTCACCCGAGGAACACAAACCACAGTATTTCTGCCTAGAAGGACATGTGCTCGGCAATCACAAAGGCTGTTTCTTACCAGCTTCCATCACCTCTCTCAAAATGATACATGTAAGTAACCTTTCCCTTACAAGTCAGGCAGCACATGCGTTGAAAACCTACTCAGAATAGTAAACATCCAGTTCTTGTCTTCGACCTTAACACCAGTTCATTTCCTGGGTCAATCCGACACTGGTGCCGAAGAGCTTATCTGTTCCTATTTATGGCGGCTCGGAAACAGCTGCAGGAGCACAGAGCTCACCGCACAAGCCACCTTCCAGAGGCTGCACGCAGGTACTGCCGGTTACCGGAAATGCCTTTTGTCACACCCTGGGATCAAATACATTTTATTCTATTTGTCATTGTTTTAATTGAACGTTTTAAAAATATCTCTTTTTAATTATATTAAGAGTTCTATTTCAACTCCCAAGTCTCTATTAAACACACACACGCACACACACACACCTGCTACCATTATAGACAGATCAGTCAATTACCTTTATGGAAAAGGTGAAATAGGAAACAGTTTTCTGACTGTGGGGCACAGCACTTTCCTGTTTTCCTAGAGGTGACATGTTCATAGGAAAAGCTGTCGGAAGGAGCTATTTCTGTTTGGGCATAGAGAATAATCCCTAGACGTGATGTCATTTCAGATTGATTCCCCTCTCGGTGTTCCTTTGCATATGTTGTTATTTATTTTAAGAAAACACGCAGAGAAAGGATATATAACAGGAAAAACACATTCTCCCGTGAGGGCTTTAAAACAGCTCTTAGGTAAGTAAGTTCCAAGAACAATAATTCATCTTTTTTGGATTTACAAATCTCACTTATCTAAGAAGGCAAAATAGAAAAATAGAAGAGAACAGACCCTCAGGGACCCTATCGCTCATGTACAGTATTTCTCTTGCTTTCTCTCTCCCTCTTTCTGAAGTCTTAACTTTCATGTGTAAGCGTCCTCCAATCTCTCCTGGTTCTCCATTTCCCAGACAGACTTCTAGAAAGAACAGTCCTTGACCAGGGGCTCCATGTGCTTTTCCCATGTTTGCAGCACCTCTGCCCTGTGGCTCCTGTGCTCCTAGGACCTCCAAGCTTGGCATCAATCCCTTAGGTGCTGAGCCAATGGATATGTCTAACCTCATCATGCTTAAGAACTCCAAGGCACTCGTTGAAACCATTCCCCATTGTTCCCCACTAGTCCTCCACCCAAATCTCTGCTTTCTCATACTTCAATTCTTTGAGGCCTCCCTTTCCTTCAATATTGGTGCTCCTGCTCTCTTCCTCCCCTCCTCGCTCTTAGATGTAGAACTAACTTTTCCCAGAGCTGCAAATTCCACCTAGATACCAGTGACTCCTACGTGAGCCTGACTTCTCTCCTATAAATCCTCTTTACTGGACGAGTCGCTTGGATATCCAGTACCTCAAACCCCCACATTCCAGAACAGAGTTTTAGGTCTTCCCACTCTGAGCTCTGAGCCTTCTGCTGTGCTCCTCTCTGTGGGTACCAACTATAGCAATAACAGCAGTTAACATATACTCAGTGCTTGGTGTGCGCTAAGCAGTTTGCTAAGTTTTTCATCTGCACGCTTACATGTCGCGCTCACCACAACTGGAAGGATACCATTATTATACCCATTTTGCAGATGAGGAACGGGAGGCACAGCATCATTACAGAAGCTTGCACAATCACACAGGGAGTGACAGACTGAGACAGAAGGACTCCAGAGACAGGGGCTTCACTATTTGTACCACCTCTTCTCCGTCTCTACCTTTTTCTCATGGTTGATAATGCACTCTGTCAGTTCTAACTCTCCGATAGTGCTTGACCTGGTCCCCTCTGCGGTAGCCTTGGTTTAATCTTGATGCTGTCACGCAGTTAAATAAAAACCTCTTTCGTTCTTATTTAGTATAGCTACCGATTCTTGCCCCTTCAGCTCTATTCTCCACATTACTTGTAGGAGTCATCTCCAAAACACCAATCTGATCACCTCAGACTGCAAACTGCTTACCGTGATATACAAGATTAGGCTCCTGTCTACTTTCCCAGACTCATGTTTCTGTTTCTGTGCTTACAAATGTTTTTATTACACCAGCACATGCCCCTGGTTTTTAAAAAAACCTATTGGATAGAACTGATTTTTAAAGTAGTATTCTGGGTTTATTTTTAATAACTGTAACATATTCTTTCTCCTCTTAAACTATGAGAGTCATGACATTTTATTTCAGAGAGGTTAATTCTGACATCTGTATTGTTTCTGTTACCTCTGGGTATTTTGTTCTAAATGTTTATTTTGCCTCTCTTTCACTTGGGGGCTTTTGCCTAGGCCTAATCTCTTATGCCAGAGGTTGTTTAAAAAGCTAACTGGCAGCTTTCTGTGTATGGAAGAGCTGGGTCAATAACTAAGCATGTTTCACTTTGAGGTGACTTGAGTGGGAGCCATATTTTCACTGGGGAATTCTTTGACTTCCCCTTGGATCAGCTCAATATGTGAAGAACTTTTTTCTTGAGCCATTCTGTTCCCCAGAGAAGATTCTTCAATATTCTGTCTACAGCGTAGACTGGATGGGGACAAGGGAACAGAAATCAGTCATCCTCTGATGAAGCTTTTCACTTAACACTCCTGCATTTGCCCTAAATCCCACGTATTTCTTGTTCGATTACTACAGAGAAATAACCCACAATCCCTTGTCTGAGGGTCACACATCTAGGGAGGGAAATAGTAGTTGAGATTTAAGTTTCATATCCAGACACAACCAGGGCTTTTGTTTGCACCACTTTCAGTTCTGGACTTCCCTTCTGGAACTTTCACATTTACACTATCGCTAGGTTTTAACTATTTCTGCATTTGAAGGAGCAAATAAGCCCTCCCCCACCTCTCCTGTATAACTTTTGCTCCACAGTATGTAACCTTTATTCTATCCAGTGCTGCTACTCAGCTGGAATTCACCAGTTCAGCCGTGCCAGCTTTTGAAAGAGAAGTACTCTGGTACTTGTTGGTCATCAGCTACCACCGCAAAACCCCTATGCACCCTCTTGTCACACAGCATCTCCTGGGAACCCCCCACTTCACACAAACACACACAGATCCACACAGACACACACACACACATGCACACACACACACACCTCTTCACAGGAAACAGATAGTACCCTGAAATAGGATTGTTGAAGGGTTTAATGAAGACACCATTGACATAGATGTGGACAGAGTTAAGGGAAATCAACAAACGTCAGAACAGGATCCCAGAATCATCAAGATTTGAAAGCTCTCAACTCCTCTAAGCGTGAAGGGACGAGGAAACAGCAGGGTTGTCACAACCAAGCACAGCTATAGCTACGGAGTGAGTGACCACCCTGCAGGAGCTGCGGTCATAGATGGAGCACAATAGGAACCGCCAAACTTTGGCCCAGGAAGGAAGCAGCCTGTGGAATAAAGACCTTAACACTCCTCCCAATCCACCCTCCTCGCCATGCCGGTATTCACTGAAGAACAAGAAGCCAAGGCAAAGAGCGAGGGAGCCCTCTTGGCCTGAAGGGCCAGGTGGAGAGCAGACCGTGACAGAGATCATGCAGCCCACTACTGTCTCAGCAGAGGGTCCCCAGAAAACTCCTCCAGCATTCCATCTGACAGTCCTTTTGTTGCTTGGACCCTGTGCCATTGCTATTTTCAAATCTGTTAAATATTATCTCTACTCTTATTAATTTGGTTAATTCACAAAATGTAACAACCTTTCATCCACTAATATCTTCTCTCTCATTCTCTTTTTCCCTGTGGATCTATACATATGTTTGTGTTCAGGCGGGGTAGCGAAAAGGAAGTCTAGATTTGACTTTAATGACCATTTCTTTCGATTCAACCTCCCAAGCCTTTTGCAGATCTTCATGCATGTTATGCTGGCTCATCCCTCCATAGCTTCTTCATCCACCTGGAAAGATGTCCATTCATCTGGACTCCGCTCTTATTCAAGTCGGCTCAGAAACTCCCTCCTCTGGGAAGCCCTGCCTGTCCCTCCCTCTGTCCTTGTTAAGTGTCCTCCTTCTTGCTGTTATAGCACCGCTGTGTGCTTTTCCTGCTTTGCTGCGATTGTGTATTTCTACCTCTCCAATGACACTATTAGCTCCCTAAGAACAGAAATGGTGTATTTCTGTTTCGTGGTTCTCAATCTTACCGGATCTGATCCTTCTATTTAGAAGCATATTTAGTCCCTTCACTATCGTGAAATGAAATCTATAGTTAATGCAACTTACATAAACACACACTTAAAATATCAATAAGCCTGATAGCCTGGCAGCAGCCCGCAGTGTTTCCTGCTGCACAGGAGTGAAGCACTGACTCTTGGGACCCAGAGGCAGAGCCAGAACCAGAGCGGCATCCCTGTACCCTAGGAAGACCTAACACAGTCTCACTGTGGCTTCAGGTCTGTGATGTGCGGGATCGCACGTGATGTGTGGGGCCTTTCTGCATCACCTACGTGATCCCACACATCACAGACCTGAAGCCAAGTAAGTGTGCACAAACTTTGTGCACAAACTCGTGACTATTTAAATCACAACAAACCACTGATAATTAGACCTTTCCTCAAGTTCACAATCTTCAAAGTTGAGATAATTAATAACTTCGAAGCTGAAGATTTTCAGATTAAAGGCCGCAATCTTCATCTGACTATTAAAATGGAAATGGCTATCTGAAATGAGTTCTGTTTTAAGGATAGCATCAGTCTTTAGGAGGCGGTCTGAATACTTAGGTGGAAGTTTTTGGTTTTATTCTAAATGGGAAGAACTGGGCAAAAACCCAGCAGGGTCCTACCAGTTACTATGTATCATTAAGAACAGCTTTTTAGGGGATAATTATTTTAGTAAAAAAGTCCAGTTCTTTTAGGAAAAAAAAAAATCCTGAACTTAGTTAACTCATTAAGGATGTGTGAAAATTCTAGACTCTGAATAAGATCAGATTAGAAGTTTGCAGACCTTAGAAAAACATGTGCATGCATTTCAAATCTATGTCTGTATGAAGGTCAGTGAATTTCAAGTATTATGCAAACACTATTATGATATCAGTATATAAATACTATTGACCATATAATACACAATGCCATTCCAATCATTTGAAATGATATTTGCTTTACATGTTGCTCTAAATATAATAAAGCATCATTCCATGTTCAAAAGAAGTCAAAGAAATGTCAGCTATAGTATGAGGGAGTCACAGAAGGAAATTATTTATACTTAAGGAAGCTGTACATCAATATGTAAATCCTTAAACAGAATACAATTTTAATTAGTCTGATATATGCAACTATGGGAAGAACTACATCGTAGCACCCAATGCAGACAGCTACAGATGTGTGCTATGAGAGACTCAGACACCGCAAGTAACTTTCCCATCAGTATCTCAAGTTTCCAAAATGATGAACAACTCAGTATGTTCTGAACCAAGCGAAAGACAATCTTTCTGTGATTTACACAATATTCACATTCTTGGGAAAGTCAGCATACATAAATAAAACGGAGTTAGGCTCTGGATTCAGATAATCACAAAAACACAACTCGCCCCTATTGTCACTGAGTACGCTATTCCCTCACGTTTTCCCCTTTCTCAAATTAGGGATTTCGTCTTACAGGCGATGGCTTCTTACAGTCTCTTTCTACTAGGTGGCAGTCAAGATCAGCAAACTTCGTCAGCTGCTCAGTGTCACTTAGGGTTCTCTGCTTTGGGTTTAATTATTATAGAAAATGCCATTTTAAAGGATTATGCTGTGATTGAGCATTGAAACAAATAGCTGTTCACAAGCATGGAAGCAGAGCAATGGGGCATCATTTTGAAATTTTAAAATATTCATCTTTGGAAGAATGACCATCATTCAATATGGTTTTTTCCAAAGGAACATTAAGTTCCTGCCTCCTTGAAGAAGGAAGAGCACGTTCATTCCTTAAGAAATGAAGTACCATCAATACCTGGTGGCTTACATTTTTTCTTAATTAAACGTATGCAAGGATTGTTCATCACATGTCTCTCAGTGCAGCAGACAGCAGGAGAATTTGTAAATCCCTCTGAGTAGGGAAAAGAAATTTCGAAGGAACAAGAGCTATGGAGACTGACCTGGGTGTCATGCACAACTGTAGTAAAGGCACCGTGTCATGGTTTAACCTGCAGCATTTCCTCTTCTCAGTTACGTAAAATAGTAGTACATCTTAACCAATCATATCTTATGTCAAATGAACTATGATATACAGATGTCTTGCGAAATACTTTGAAATCCTGTGGAATCTGAACAATTCTTCATTGTAAAGGACGGTCCTACAAATTGCAAGATATCTAGAATTATTGGTTCCTGATGGCTAAATATTATGATTGTGATGAGAAAAAATAGCCCATAAATTGCAAAACACCACCAGGAAAGGAGGTGGGCATTGAGTATTGCTTCTGTTGGGAATTGCCACCCTAACACCCTAATTCTGTTGGGAATTGCTTTTTCCAGGAACCAGTACCTAACAGGTGTTCCAGAAGTGCTTTTCAAAGAATGATTAATGAATAGCTAAACTGTAGAATTTCCCAGCAGGTTGAATATTACTGGCTCAGCCATTGACCCTTGCTCAAGGATGCATCATTAGATTATTCCTACTCTGGGCTTTAGTTCACTTACATAAAAATTTTGCTCTCTATTTAGTAGTGCATTGTTTTAGCAATGAGATCATAGCATTATTCATTTGTTTATTCTATGGACACACATTCAACAAAAATTTATTAACCAATTTTCCATGAGCCAGACATTGCATGAAGTACTGTGACAACACGGTAAAACAATCTAATTAGAGCTAATATAGAATGTTTTGCAGTATAGCATATGCAAATTCTGCTCTTACTTATACTGTCACAGGCAGAGAATTAAACAATAATAATAAGATGAAATAAACACCCTCAAGATGGTGAGGGGTATAAATATGTTCATTTGAGTTTTGTCATACTAATTCATTTTGCCAGTGACAAATACCTTCTGATCCGGGATACAGATATCACTGTCACTTAAGTGTCTCTGGAGGCTACTATAAAACTTCCATTTATGTGGGATTCTTGTGGCTTACTGGAGAAAATTATTAAGGAATAAAAATTAAGGAATACTTATTAAGGAAAGTGAGCATGGCATTTTTATTTTACATCGATAAACCTAAGAGACGCTCTCAATGACAAATATTGAAATGAGAAGTCTCTACACCAAGCTTTTATTCCTCATTTATTTTTTCAAGAGCTGTACAATTGAAGTCTCCAAATGGAACCAGCAATGCCCAGGAGTGTACCTCTACAGGCTTTCTAGCCAGAGAGGACCTGAACACTCTCCACACTGAACATAGACAATTTACACATGTCACTCATCCTGTCAAACATAATACGAAGTGGAAGACTGATTCAAACTCCTCATTTCCTCAATGTAGTGAGTAATTTGATGATATAATCCCTAACTAACAATTTTATTACTAGATACATTTTAATGTACCTTTTAAAAAGTACATTACTGAAATTATTAAATTCCAAAAAAACTAATTAGTTTACAGATTATAGTCAATGTTTAAATGAATTTTCTCTTTTTCTTCTTTCTTATACCAACACATACATCTACCTCAGACTCCACATTTTGAAAGAAAATAATGAAAGATGACTAGACCTCAGAAATAAAAATTAAATTATTAAGTGAAGTAGGTTTGCCTCAAGCCATCTTGTTGAGTTATTAGTGTGGCTGAAAAGATTACACTAAAGGTCACTGAAATCTAATTTTTATGTTATTATATATTCATCATTATATCAAAATGTTTCTCTTTTCACAAAAATGGTAGAAAATAACTTAAAGATATGATTACCGACCCTTCAGTGATGTCAGATTTATTTTTTAAGAGTCAAACGCACCATTTTTTTATTTTTGAGAGAGAGAGAGCACAAGCAAGGGAAGGGCAGAGAGAGAGGGAAGGAGACAGAGGATCTGAAGTGGGCTCTATGCTGACAGCAGAGAGCCCGATGTGGAACTCAAACTCACGAACCTGAAATCATGAACTGAGTCGAAGTCCGATGCTGAACCGATTGAGCCACCCAGGTGCCCCTCAAAGACACCATTTTAAAGTCCTTAATCTTTGAGAAATCCATCTCTAATGTAGATGAAAGTATTCCTCTGCTCTGAAATAACTAAGTAATTTAATGTAGCTCATTGAATATTCTATGTCCCAATCACTAGAATATTTAATGCACTTTTGTCTATCTATATTTCACATTCATTTCTGACCATTTTTCATGTCAAAATTTGTTTCATGTTAACATTTGAGGATTAATCTTTTCGTGTTGATTTCAGAGTATTATTAGAAGGCCTTTTCCCTCTTTTTCCTTTCTTTTTCTCACCCTCCCCCACCACACCAAATCTTTTGTTCCGCATTTCTGAGTCTGACACAAAAACATGGGATGAGAAGTTCGCTGCTTGTCAAGGTGTTAACAAGATCATCTAAAATAAACCTAGTGGGTAGCATTTCCAGATAAGATACAGCATCATGAATATGGATGTGAAAATAGTCAAGTTAGGAATTCACAAGAGCTACAGTTAAATCTTAACCTAAAAAAAGAAACTTAGTATTTTGCTGTCTCCTTTAATGAGCTTGAATATTCTCCAATTCTTTGTAGTAACATTTCTCATATATTGAAAAATGACAGTTGAAAACTCCCAACACATGATGACTTATTACCATAAAATCCATAAATATAAAGTGCCTGTATATTCTCAGAATTAAAAGCTTACGACAGAGGTCATTTAAAAAAATAATTTTTGGGGGGTGCCTAGGTGGCTCAGACAATTAAGCACCTGACTCTTGGTTTCAGTTCAGATCCTGATCTCACTGTTCATGAGATAGAGCTCTGCATCGGGTTCTGTGCTGGCAGTGCGGACCCTGCTTGGGATTCTCTGTCTCCCTCCTCAGCTTGTGCTGTCTCTGTCACTCTCCAAATAAATAAATAAACTTCAAAATATATTAATATTTTTTTCTCTTCCTTTTTACCACTTGAGTGGTAAAACACATAACTGGAAATGTGGTTCTGACTCTTGCTATTCTAACAAGTATCTTCTATAATCCCAGTGGAAAATGAGGGCATCCTGTGAGACTCTTTCATATGTGTGCAGTCATAAAGATATCAGACCTCAAAAATATCATTCCACAGATAAAGGAGCTAAAGGCAGGGGTGCCTGGGTGGTTCACTTGGTTAAGCTACCAACTCTTGATTTCTGCTCAGGTCTTGATCTCAGTACCATGGGATCGAGCCTGGCATTGAACCCCACATCAGGCTCTGCACTGAGCATGGAGCCTGCTTAAGATTCTCTCTGTCCCTCTTTCTCTCCCTCTGCTTCTCTCTCTCTCTCTCTCTCTCTCTCACTGTCAAAAAAAGAAAAAGAAAGAAAGAAATAGCCAAAGGAGTCAATATACTTGCCCAATAAAAAACAGCAAGCTGGTGGCTAAATATTAACAAAAACTGACTTGACTTAAATAACCTCTCATTAGGTGCTTATCCCACTCCTATGTGAACATATTATCTCAGAACAAAGAATTTTGGCTTGAATATAGTGGGATAATATTAATATTATATAATCCAGACATGCCAAAGACAAGAAGATGTAGTAGAAAACTCAAAGCTATCTTCCATCTCCAAAACTCTTCCCTAAAGTAGTGATCTACATGTATCACTATTTTTTAAATGTTTATTTATTTTTGAGACAGAGAGAGACAGAGCATGAGTGGGGGAGGGGCAGAGAGACAGGGAGATACAGAATCCAAAGCAGGCTGCAGGCTCTGAGCTGTCAGCACAGAGCCCGACGCGGGGCTCGAACTCACAGACCGCGAGATCCTGACCTGAGCCGAAGTCGGACGCTCACCCAACTGAGCCACCCAGGCGCCCCTATGTATCACTATTTTAAGGGCACATTTTTATACATAAGAAATATGATTACAAGAGGAGTGATTAAATCATGAATTTTCTAATCCTCTCTTCTTATAAATTACAGGGCAACCTATACTTTTTTGGTTAGAAACGATTTACTTACTTCAATTTCAAGCTGCTTCTTTGTGCCACATTGAGGTTTGCCTTGAGCCTCTTGGAACAAAGCCCACCTGTCTTTTCCCTACTTTATGATGCCGGACCTGAACTCCGCAAACTACTTTTCTTCTTTGCCAGCTGACTTGATCTCAGCTCTTCCAATTGCAAGTGTTAGAGGGAGAAGATGAGAATGCAGGAGAGACTGTTTTCCCCAGCAAGATCTGTCCCATAACTTTGCTCAAAATTTACCCCAACACTTCTTTGTCCCTAGAGCCATAACTAGGGTCAAATCTGAACTTGCTCCAGGTAGTCAAATATAAGTATGACCAAAGAGGAAGTAGTTATATACCAAAGAATTATAATATTTTGCTAATGTATATTGAAGAATCCTGGAGAATATGTATGTGAATAGATTTTAAGTTTGTATACCAAGGAGGACAGATTACAATACTATACCAGGCTGAATTCTTTGATAAAGGTGCCCTTACTAGAGATATTTGGTTTAATGTATCCATATTATTAGCCAGAATATGCTCTTACAGTTTAATTGCTTGACTAACACTTGGACCCATTGGTGGCCTATTCTTAATGAAGTTGAGATTCTAGTGTTTCCTACGCACAATACAGAGAAAGGAATACAAAAACTTAGGAAGACAGGTAAGTTAGAGCAGGTTTATCTTGCATAACTGACGTACACACATATCAATTATGTCCAGTGAGAAGGCCCAAAGACATTCATTCCCTTCACTAAGGTGTGGAGAAATATATTGTTGAGAATATCCATGAAAATATCTGTGTGCTCACATTTCTAAGCCAGTAAAGACCACTGGGATACTGCCACTGAGATGGAGTCCCTCACCACTCTGGAGATTCCGAAGTAGCAGGCACCAAGTGTTAGCATCTCACAGCCAAAACCAAAGTGGACATTTTAAATAAAAGGACTCAGACACCCAGTGGTGTTCAGAATATTTTGACCCATACAGATACTTGGTGATGGCTGGTGGATCAGAGTGTCCCTGGGAATGAAATATACTGGTAACCTCGTATGATATCGCTTGGATCTGTAAACAGATCTGATTGTCATAGCCAAAAGCCTGCCTCAGTGATGACTGGCTCTCATCTAGTTTTAATGCAGCAAAGGACATGGATATAAAAAGGAGTGAAAATTTGGGAACAATAATGCCATATACTATAAGAAGTTTAGCTGCACTGGGGAAGGGTGTCCCATTTCCAACTCATTCCTACACCTTGTGTCTAATTCCAGCAATCTATTAAATCCAAATTCATTAATAAGCATTCTCAGGGCAGCCTAAGTGTACGTGATCTCTTATCACAATGATCTTCTGTTTCTAAACTTTTGATCCATGAACTATGCACTTAAGTAAATATGTATTAATTATCATCATGTTGCTCAGGAGTTCTGAGTTCTATTGAGGGATACGCTTCAGTAGTCCACTATATTGACAAACATAAATTTGTCAATTTTCTTCTGACAGATTCCAGAATTTCTTCTGGTTTTTTTTTTCCTTACTAAACTAGACACTTTAGTAGATCTTATAAAACCTGTTAGGACTTGTACACACTCTGAGTCTTTCTTTGAAAATATTCTTATCGTAGTCTCACTCTTAAATTTAGTTTATCTGGGTATAGAATCGATGCTTAAAGATATCATTTTATTGTATTCAAGTATCTATCTTTGAATAATAAATTTGCTGTCTATCTGATGATTATTCTTGACACATAAAGTATTTTTCCTGATTTTAAAATGTTTTCTCTGTCTTTGATGTTCTCTAATTTAATAACGGCTGATAATTTTCCAAAATTAATGACAAATGAAAAACTACAGATCCAGAAATCTCAGAGAATACCAATCAGGAAAAATGCAAACAGACTTATTCAAACTTCATAAAACCAATTAAAGACAAAGAGAAATTTTTTAAGGGACTCAGAGAAAAAAAAAAGAAAAAAAAAACTATCCAAGCTACAGAGAACAGGAATAAGAATTTCATCAGACTTCTGTTCAGAAACTATACATGTGTAAAAATTGCAAACTATTTAAAAAATATTTATGGAAAAAATCACCAATTTAGAATACTGTATCCACCAAAATTATCCTTCAAAAATGAAGAAGAGATAAAGAGTTCTCAGGCAAGCAAAACTTGATAGAATTTGTCAATATAAGACTGGCTTTCTGAGAAATTTTTAAAGAAGCTCTTCACATTGAATATCAGCTACACTCAAAAAAATATATAATAAAATAAATATAATAAAATATGTTCTTAAGAGAGAAGTCAGAAACTCAGATCTATCTGCATAAAGAAAGGAAGAGTATCGGAATAAAAGATGGTAAGATAGAATCTTTTAATTTTTTATTCATTTGATCTAACAAACAGTAGTTTGTTCAAAATAATGATAGCAAAAATGTATTAAGCAATTATAGCTTATGCATATGTAAAATAAATGACAGTTATGTTATAAGGACTGGTGAGATGAATTGGGAATATTATAAGGTATATGCCCTACCCATAAAGTGCTATTTGAAGCAGACTTAATATTAGTTGTAAATATATATGCACATTCTAGAACGATGACTAAAAAGAAATTTTTAAACAAGCATAATTTACATGCTAGGAGAGAAAATCGAACCATTTGAAATGTTCAATTAAAACTAGAGAAGGCAGAAAAAGTGTAGTGGACTCAAAAAAAGCAAAGAGCAAGAAACTAATAGAAATTAGTTACAAATATACTAGATACTAAGCCAATATATCACCAATCACTTTAAATGTGAGTGATCTAAATATACCAATTAAAAGACAGAAAGTGTAAGAGAGTCAAAACAAAACAAAACAAAACAAAAACCCTCAAGATACAGTATATTTTTCCTAAAAGAAATCTGATTTAAATATAAAGACACAAAGTAAAGGATGGAGAAAAGTAAAGGATGAAAGAAATGATGGAGAAACTGGAGTTTAACACTTAAGGGGAAGATGATGGAATAAGAGGGTCCTAAGCTTATTGTCTCAAGGTTACAATAGGAAAATACCAACATCAGTATAAATAACCCAGAAAATGGCCCAAAGACAAGGCAGGGCTCTCTACAGCTAGATGTAGAGAAAACGCCACATCAAAGAGGGTAGGAAGGGCAGAGAGGTAGTCAGGAGCTAAAGGGACCCAAGGGACTATCTGTAGAAGGGAGGGATGCCATGGATACAAAGGGGAAAAACATACCTTCATAGCGGGCACCTCAGGCACGGACAACCCGCAAGGGGAAGACGAATCCCAATAACATTTGGCTTTGAAAACCGGAGAGGTTGAATTTCATGAGTTCTTAGAGTCAGCAGAGCTTAACACCTGGAACTTTAAAAATCAGCAGGCTCACCTGGGCGAACGGGTAGGGTGAGAGGAACTGAGTCCTCCTCCTTAAAGAGACAGCACAACAAACAGCCTCATGGAGATACAGTAGAGAAGGAGCACTTTGAAAAACATAAGGGGTATACCAGAGGGAGATTTGTTTACTAATTTCAGAAGGGCAGGGAAGACTTGGAAGACTTCTCCGGTAAAAAAAAAAAAAAAAAAGATTGGCAGGCACCATTCCCTTCCCGACCCCGCCCCCCCAGGCTAGTCACACCTGCAGGAACCAGCAGGTGTCATCATTTGCTACTTAATTTGCTATTTGCAATAGTGCATCCCACTCACATGTTCTGCTGGGGACATGCACCCTCCAGCCAGGCCTGACCTCCAAGTATCCTCCCACAGTGGACCTGTGCCAACCTTGCACACACCATGAGCCCTGCCCCCACATACTTCCGCAGATCCACCCCTGGAACCATGACAGCCTCAGTCCCTTGAAGTGGCAGGTCCTCTCTTACAGCAGACAGCATGGACCGTGTGAGCACCACACTTCAGGCATAATCCTGGCCAGAACCCATCAAAGTGGTGCCAAAAGACTGGCAATGTGCAAGTAGTCCAGACAGGAGCCAGCACTACTCCAAAGTGATTCTTGCCCCCAAGGAGAGGGAAAGATAACTACACACACCAGTCTGACTGTGACCTCAGCAGTGGGCTAAGGACAGACATCTGGTGTGACTGCAAACCCTGGCCACCACAAAAGCTTCTTAGGGAAACACAGGGAAAGCACCCGGCATTTCAGTACTACTGCTTTTCAGGCAAATGCCTAGTCTCACTCAACCTAAGACCAATGCAGCCCCACACTGGCCCATGAACAACACAGGGACCAGACCTGCCCACAATAAGCAAAGAAAGCCGTTGCAGACAACTGGGCTGAAGGCAAACACAGCTCAGCCATAACAGGAGAGTGCAAAAACACACAGGAGACATCCCTGAAGTGCCAGGCTCTGGTGAACAGGGAACTTTGCACTTCACAGGACCACAGGCCCTCTTCTTCATAAGGCCACCTAATTTCAAGAACAGGAGACAGAGCTAACTTTCCTAACACATAAAAACAACATAGAAAGTTAGAACAATGAGGAGACAGAGGAATATATACCAAAAGAAAGAACAGAATAAAATCACAACAAGAGGCCTAAATGAAATGGAGATAAGTAATATTCCTGATATTAAAATAATAGTCATAAGATACTTAACTGAACTTGAGAAAAGAGTGGAGGACCTCAGTGAAATCCTCAAAAAGGAGAAAGAAAACAAAAAAAGAACCAATAAAGAGGAAGAGCTAAATAACTGAATTTTAAAATACACTAGGGGAATAAACAGTAGACAAGAAGCAGCAGAAGAACTGATCAGTGACCTAGAGGACAGAGTAACGGAAAGCAGTCAAGCTGAACAAAAGAGAGAAAAACAATAGTAAAACATGAAAATATACCTAGTGAACTCAATGACACCATCAAGCATAATAACATCACCATTATATGGATCCCAAAAGGAGAAGAGAGAGAAAAGGGAGCAGAAAATTTATTTGGAGAAATAATAGCTGAAAACTTCCCAAATCTAGGGAAGGAAACAGATCCAGATATAGAAGGCACGGAGAGACCCCCAAAAGATAAACCCAAGGACATCCATATCAAGACACAGAGTAATTAAGATGGCAGAAAGTAGTGATCAACAGAGAATTTTGAAAGCATCAAGAAAAAGAAAACAGTTACATACAAGCAAAACCCCATAAGACCATCAGCTGATTTTTCAGGAGAAAATTTGGAGGCCAGAAGGAAGTGGCATGATATATTCAAAGCACTGAAAGGAAGAAAAAAAAAAAACTACAGTCAAGAATAATCTTGGGGCACCTGGGTGGCTCAGTTGGTTAAGCATCCAACTTTGGCTCAGGTCATGATCTCACGGTTCATGAGTTTGAGCCCCGCGTGGGGCTCTGTGCTGACAGCTCAGAGCCTGGAGCCTGCTTCGGATTCTGTGTCCCCCTCTCTCTCTGCCCCTCCTCTGCTCATGCTCTGTCTCTCTCTCTCAAAAATAAATAAACATTAAAAAATAATAATACTCTATCCAGAAAGGCTATAATTCAAAATAGAAGGAAAAATAGAGTTTCCAAGATGAACAAAAGTTAAAGGAATTCATCACCACTAACCCAGCCCTACAAGAAATGTGAAAGAGGAATCTTTGAGTGTAAAGGAAAGAATAAGTAGGAATAAGAAAAGTAAGAAACACAAAAGCGGTAAAAATAAGTATATCTATAAAAATCAGTCAAGGGATTCACAAAATAAAAGGATGTAAAAGAATGGGTTCAAATTTAAGTGACAATCAACTTAATGTAGACTGCTATATGTAAAAGATGTTATGTACAACCTGAATAGTTACCACAAATCAAAAACCAGTAACAGATAGGCAAAAAATAAAGGGAAAGGAATCCAAGTATACCACTAAAGACAGCCAACAAACCATGGGAGAAGAGAGTAAGAGAAGAAAAGAAGAGAGAACTACAAAAACGACCATAAAACAAGTAACAAAATGGCAATAAATACATAACTATTAACAATTACTTTGAATGTCAATGTGCTAAATACTCCAATCAAAAACACAGGATGATGGAATGAATAAAAAAGCAAGACCCATCTATATGCTGACTACAAGAGACTCATTTCAGACCTAGAGACACATGCAGATTGATACTGAAGGAATGGAGAAGCATTTGTCATGCAAATGGAAGTGAAAAGAAAGCCAGGGTAGCAATACTTATATGGATAAAATCAACTTTAAAACAAAGACTTTAACAATATAATTATATTATAGACAATATAATAAGAGAAAATAATCCATCAAGAAGATATAACAATTGTAAATATTTATGCACTCAAGATGGGAGCACCCAAATACATAAAGAAGCTAATAAAAAACATAAAAGAAATAATCAATAGTAATACAACAATAGTAGGGAACTTTAACATGCCACTTACATCAATGGATAGATCATTCAAACAGAAAATCAACAAAATACTAATTAAAATGTATACATGCACCCAATGTTTATAGAATAATAGCCAAAATATGGAAATAGCCCAAGTGTCCATCAACTGATGAATGAATAAGGAAGATGTGGTATGTGTATATATAGATAGATATAGATACAGATATAGATGATACAGATATAGATAGATATCTGCCTTATAGATAGAATGAAATCTTGCCATTGGCAACAACATAGATGAAGCTAGAGACTATTATGCTAAGCAAAATAAAACAGAGAAGACAAACACTATATTATTTCACTCATATGTGTAATTTAAGAAAGAAAACAAATGAGCACAGGGGAAAAAGAGAGAGAAGTAACCAAGAAACAGACTCTTGACTATAGAAAACAAACTGATGGTTACCAGAGGGGAGATGGGTAGGGGGATGGGTTAAATGGAGGAAGGGGATTAAGGAATGCACTTGTTTTGATGAGCACCGGGTGTTGGATGGAAGTGTTGAATCACTATATTGTACACTGAAGTTAATATTATACTGTATGTTATCTAACTGGAATTTGAATAAAAACGTTAAAAGAAATCAATAAGGAAACAGCGGCTTTGAACGATATAATCAACCAGATGGATCTAACAGATATATTCAGAACATTCCATCCTAAAACAACAGAAAACATTCTTCTCCAGTGCACATGGAATATTCTCCAGAATAGATCACACATAAGGCCACAAAATAAGTCTCAAAAATTTGGAAAGATCAAAGGCATACCATGTACCTTTTCTGACCATAACACTATGAAACTAGAAGTCAATCAAAAGAAAAAACCCAGAAAGAACACAAATACATGGAAGTTATATAACATGACACTAAACAATGAATGGGTCAACGAAAAAATCAAAGAGGAAATCAAAAAATACATGGAGACAAATGAAAAAAGAAAACACACAGTCCAAAATCCTTGGGATGCAGCAAAAACTGTTCTAAGAGGGACGTTTACTGTAGTTCAGGTCTACATCAAGAAGCAAGACAAATCTCAAACAATCTAACCTTATACCTAAAGGAGCTATAAAAAGAAGAACAAACAAAACTCAAAATCAGTAGAAAGAAGCAAATAATAAAGATTAGGTCAGAAATAAACAAAATAGAAACTTGTAAAAAAAAAAAGAAATAGAACAGATCAATGAAACCAGGAGCTGGTTCTTTGAAAAGATCAACAATATTGATAAATCACTAGCCAGACTTACTAAGAAAAAAATAAAAAGAGAGGGAGGACTCAAATAAATAAAGTCAGAAGTGAAAAGGGAGAAATAACAACTGACACTACAGAATTGCAAGGGATATAAGAGAATATTATGAAAAATTATATTCCAACAAATTGGACAACCTAAAAGAAATGGGTAAATTCCTAGAAACATATAACCTCTCAAAACTGAATCAGGAAGAAATAGAAAATTTGAACAGATTGATATCCTACAATGAAATTTAATCAGTTATCAAAAAACTCCCAACAAACAAATGTCCAAGACAGATGGCTTCACAGGTAAATTCTACAAGAAGAGTTCATACTTATTCTTCTCAAACTATTTCAAAAAATAGAACCCATTCTATGGTGCCAGACTTACTCTGATATCAAAACCAGATAAAGACACTACAAAAAAAGAGAACCACAGGCCAATATTTGTGATAAATATAGATGCAAAAATCCTCAACAAAATATTAGCAAACTGAATCCAACAATACATTTTATTCTTTTAAGTTTATTTATTTTTGAAGGAGAGAGAGACAGAGTGAGAGGGAGACAGAATCTGAAGCAGGCTCCAGGCTCTGAGCTGTCAGCACAGAGACCGATGCAGGGCTCACACCCACAAACTATGAGATCATGACCTGAGCCGAAGTTGGACACTTAACCAACTGAGCCACCCAGGTCCCCCCCCCCCAACAATACATTTTAAAAATCATTCACCACAATCAGTAGGATTTATTCCTGGGATAAAAGGAAGGTTCAATATTCACAAATCTATCAATATGACACATCACATCAACAAGAGAAAGGATAAAAGTATGCGATCATTTCAACAGATGCGGAAAATCATTTGACAAAGTACAACATCCATCCTCGACCAAGTAGGATTAGTGGGAACATACCACGACGAAATAAAGCCCATCTATAAAAACCCCACAGTTTAACTATCAGCTATAATGAAATAGCAGAAAGAGAAGTTAAGAAAACAATCCCATTTACAATTGTACCAAAAATAATAAAATACATAGGAATAAATTAACCAAGGAGGTAAAAAGGCCTAAACTCATAAAACTTTAAAACAGTGATGAAAGAAATTGAAAATCAAACAAATGCATGGAAAGATATTCCTGGCTCATGAATTGGAAGAACAAATATTGTTAAAATGTCTATACTGCCCAAAGCAATCAGCAGATTTAATGCAATCCCTAACAAAATACCAACAGCATTTTTCACAGAACTAGAGCAAATAATTCTAAAATTTGTATGGAACCACAAAATACCCTGAATAGCCAAAGCAACCTTGAAAAAGAACAAAACTAGACGTGTCACAATCCCAGATTTCAAGATATACTACAAAGCTGTAATAATCAAAACAGCATGGTACACCTAAATAGACACATAAATCAACAGAACAGAATAGAAAGCCCAGAAATAAGCCCACAATTACATGGTCAATTAACCTTCAACAAAGGAAGCAAGAATATGCAATGAAATAAAAACAATCTCTTCAACAAATGGTAGTGGGGAAATTGGGCAGCTACATGCAAAAGAATAAAACTGGACTTTTTCTTACACCACACACAAATATAAATTCAAAATAGGTTAAAAAACTAAATGGGAGACCTGAAACCATAAAAATCACAGTAGAAAGCACAAGTAATAATTTCTCTAACATTGGTCATAGCAACATTTTTCCAGATATGTTTCCTGAGGCAAGGGAAACAAAAGAAAAAATAAACTATTGGTACTACATCAAAATAAAAAGCTTCTGTGTAGGAAACAGTTAACAATACTTAATGATAATCTACTGAATAGAAGATATTTACAAGTGACATCCAATAAAGGGTTAGTACCCTGAATACATAAAGAACTTATGCACTCAACACACACACACACACACAAAAACAAATAATCCAATTAAATATGGGCAGAAGACATGAATAGACATTTCTCTAGAGAAGACATACAGATGGCAAACAGGCACATGAAAAGATGCTCGACGTCACTCATCATCAGGGATATGCGAATCAAAACCACAATAAAATAGCACCTCACATCTGTCAAAATGGCTAAAATCAAATAACAAGTAACAAGTGTTGGCAAGAATGTGGGGAAAAAGGATCCCTTGTGTGCTGTTGGTAGCAATGGAAACTGGTTCAGCCACTGTGGAAGACAGTACGAGGTTCCTCAAAAATTAAAAATAGAACTATGGTATGTTTGGTAATTCTACTAGGTATTTAACCAAAGAATATGAAAAAATTAATTCAAATAGATACATGTACTCCTATATTTATTGCAGCATTATTTACAATAGCTAAATTACAGAATCTGCCCAAGATGAATGGATAGATGAATTAGACAAAGATGAATGGATAAAAAAGTGATATATACATATACATATATATATATATATATATATATACCTGGCATTATTAACTATTATTCATCATAAAAAAGAATGAAATATTGCCATTTGCAACAACATAGATGGATCTAGAGAGTGTAATACTAAGTGCAATAAGTCAATCAAGGACAAGTATATTACAATTTCATTCATAAATGGAATTTAAGAAATAAAACAATCCAAAAAGAAAAAAAGACAAACAAAAAAAAGCGACTCTTAACTACAGAGAACAAATTGATGATTACCAGAGGGTAGGTGGATGAGGGCATGGGGTAAATAGATGAAGGGGATTAAGAGCACACTTACGGTGATGAGCACTTAGTAATGTATAAAATTGTTGAATCATTATATTGTACACCTGAAACTAATATAACACTATATGTTAACTGTACTAGATTAAAATTTTAGAGGTAAATAAGTAAAGAAACAAAGAAATGATGGAGAAAAATAATAATCAGTCATACTAAATTTAAAGAGAAAAATAACACCGATTCTATATTTATGCCTTGAGTGTACAGCTGTAACCTTTCAGAATAAAAGTTGCTTAAATAAGGAGTAGAGAATTTAGTTTTATAAGAAACACTAAGAAATATTTAACCAACTGAAAGGCTTTTTATATAAGTTCAAAATCTCACTTTAGGAAATGTTTTAACAACAACCCATGGTTCAATATTATATCTTATTTTACATTCATTGTAAGATTCATGAATTCAATTAATATTTATGATTTCCTTTGAGAAGGAAAAAAAATCCAGACAGTTTATTTTGTAGACCAACAGTACACTGATAGTCCCTACTGAAAGCAAGGTATACTTCCCCATCTTATATTCTCAAGAAACAGTAGCTACTTAGGGGGCAAACTACCATACTCAAAAAAGGCAAAAAATATATATATTATAAACAGACGAAGGATATCAGCAAATATTTTGAGTGGCATTGAAGTTCTAATAAGATAGCCTAATTGAGAGATTTTCTAAGACTTCAAGTATAGACCTCTGGTTTTTTCTGCCTGAGCTGGACATTCTCCCCAGGCTCTGACCCTCACTTCCAATAGCCAATCAATGCTGCTTTTCACATTGTTGAGTTTATCCTTGTCCACTATTACCTACCTACCCTCCCCCCCACCGTCAGGTATTTCCATTCACTTCCAAGACTCACAGCTCCACCCCACCCCACTCCAGCTCAGAGAATCAGTGAGGTAGCAGAGACACAGCAGTGACACACTGGGGACCTCACCCTCTCTGTTTCCCCTTCTCTCCCTTTTCCCTGCTGAAAGGGAAAGACTTTTATTTCTATGATCAGCTTAAATATACTTATAGTTTCATTCAGATTATTCAATAATTTCAAGCCTTTGCCGGTGGTTCATTTCCTCATGTTACTTGCTGTTTTATCTTGAGTCCATCTTCCATGGAACTAAAACATTCCCTAGGTTGTTTTCACTCGTGTAAAGCATGTGGGATTGGAATATAAAGATGACTCTGGAGACTTGAATGTTCACGACTGAGGGAAAGACAAGAACCTGGGTATGGCCAGAGAGAAGTAGGTATAAACTTAAAACAAAGCAAAAATGGCTCAAGTGGTACAAAGTACTTCTATGGAGAAATGAGATTTTGAAAGATGATGGAGAACAACTGGGGTAAAACTTAAAAGTCCTCAGGGCACCTGGATGGCTCAGCTGGTTAAATGGCTGCCTCCTGGTTTCAGCTCAGGTCATGATGTCACAGTTCCTGAGTTCCAGCCCCGCATCCAGCTCTGTGCTGAAAGTGCAGAGCCTACTTGGGATTTCCCTCTCCCTCTCTCTCTCTCAATAAATAAATAAACATAAAAAAATTTTAAGTCCCTCTTATAAGTTAATAAATAGAAGTAATTTGAAAGCAATTTAGGACAGAAAGTTTATGGCCTGAAAATCGCTCAGTGAATATTATTTTGGCAGTTGTGCCCAATACCAATTCTCGTGAGGAGAGAGTAGATGTAGGAAGCCCAGCGATCAGATCACCAAAGTGGTCTAAATGAATCATGATGAGTGCCTAGACAATTGGAGAGTACTTAGAGAAAAGAGGAGCGTTGAAAGGACAGAGTAGTTTTTCACCAAATATTTGCTGTGTTATAAATGTCAGGCTCTCCACTCAGTGTTAGAAACAGAGTGTCATGTCGGGGGGCGCCTGGGTGGCTCAGTCGGTTAAGCTGCTGACTTCAGCTCAGGTCATGATCTCACGGTCTGTGAGTCCGAGCCCCGCTTCGGGCTCTGTGCTGATGGCTCAGAGCCTGGAGCCTGCTTCAGATTCTGCGTCTGCCTCTCTTTCTCTCTCTTCCCTTCCCCAGCTCACACTCTGTCTCTCAAAAATAAATAAACGTTTAAAAAAGAAAAGAAATAGAATGTCGGGCAGGAACAACAAAACAGCAATGGTCTTTGCACTTACCAAACTTAAAAGACAAGTAGCATGAAAGAAGGCTGCCCTGAGAAACTCCGTTTATCTGAAGGATAAGTTGGAGTTGACCAAGAGCAGGTTTTCAGCGGTGAAGACATTTGCAAAAAGATACTCATTTTCATCAGAGAAAGTCTAAATTTTTGGCTACATTTCTATCACGTGAGTCTCACTGCTTACATAAGGACTTCATCATTCACTCATTCAGCAAATATTTACTAAACAGTTTACTGTGTTACAATCCCAGATGCTTGGGATACAATGAAAAAAATCTTAAATTACATTAGAGGAGAGAGAAGAGTAAACTGACAATTTCAACACACCTGACAAGTGCTGTATAGATATTTCGGGAAAGAAGTGACATTAACAGTAGAAACAGTACCTCCAACTATAAAATAATAACTTGTTCTTGAGAATCAGGTTTGCAGTAGAATTTTTTTAATTGCATTAGCATATGATACAAGAAAATGCAGTCGCGGGGGATGCAAAAGGTGATTGGAACTGTTGGCACTGTCCACATTCTTCCTTTGCTACAGCTGGGGCCTGAGCATGATCAATTGTGGGCAGAAAGAGGCCCACGTAGGACTAGAAGTGTCAGCTTTGTGACTCCAGCTGCCTTTCCAAACAGAATAAAATCACATAATAGGAAACCTTTCATGAACAGCAGGAGAAAAAGTGAGAAGGGACTAAACATAAGGTCAAGTCTATACAACTCAAGACACTAAATTGAATTTGTTCATCCTCTAAAAGAAGCAGTGTTTTGCCAGCAATATGTCTCATCATGGGGGGTGGATAGGCTGAATAACCACAGGCCTTGTGAATGACTGGAGGTAGGAGGTAAGAGACTATTTCCTGAACCGATCCCCCTGAGTCCCCACAGAGCTCAGAGTGAGAATTTTTGCATATTTACAATGATTATTTGGGCATCTTCCATCACCAAAACTGGATATGTAATGTCTCACATTCCACTTATTTAGCAATAACACATTTAAGGTGCCAACTTCAGACTTCTCAAGAAACTACAGTGCTCACAGAATTCTGCCAGAAGCTGAAGAAAGTTCTAAAGGGCTTGGCTGAGGAAAGAAATCACTAGAGAATAATTTGATCCAGCATGAAAGGTCACATAAGTCAAGGTCTGTTGCCAAAATGCTGCCAGTGAGGATTAATTAATACCAGTTGAGCAACCAAGAGTGTCTGGCATTTTACCAAGACTGCCTTTCTCAGCCTTCCTCCACTAAAAATGACTGTGAGTTTTGAGCTAACAGGGCCAACAGATGCTCACCTCTCTGGTCATAACAAAATGGAAGGGGGCGGATGTGACTACAAGCCTCCTCTCTACTTTCAGCTACACAAAAATAGGTTTTATAGTCTTTTATCTAGGAATGTTTTCTTTTCCCATTTAGAGAAATACACAAAAATAGATAAAGTTTATTAAGTTCCAGATATATGGCAGACCCTGAATTGGGCACATGTTTTACGTTTAATCACTCAATGCTCCCAATAAACCTAAAAAAAGTACTATTATCCTCATTTTATACATGAGGGAAATGATGCTTTAATATTAGCCAAAGACATACAACACACACATTCTCAAGCTTCAAAGCCAGTGCTGCCTCCCTATGCTGCATGTGTTTTGCTAGATCTAAGCAATTTATTACTTGCTGCAGGAGACTCTTCATAATAATAATACTATTGCTTATTACTAGAGGCCACTCTGACCCTCGTGACTAGCTTGGGCTAGGCCACGTAAAACCTCAAGAATCATGAGTCAGTACTGAGCATTTGTTAAACCTTAACCAGTTTACCTAGAACCAGCTGATTCCTTGCCAGTAATATTAAGCCTAGAGCACAAAACAGAGGATAAATCCACATGTTGGAATTATACGGTGGTTTACAAGAAAAAGACACGTGCAGAACTTTTAGTGGGCGGTGAAAGAACTTGAAGAGTCTCCCTTTTCTGGTCCCTCTCTCACGCTCACCTATTTAATGTGATACATCTTATAGGATATGAAAGATTTCCTATTTTTTTCTTTCCACTTCTGCAAGACACAATTTCAAGGCCCAAGATTACAGTTCAATTCAAGACACAATTTCAAGTCTATGATTACACACTTTGGAGGGTGTAACACATATTTTTGTGAGTTATGTTCAATTTCTTATATATAAATTTTCAAATTTATTGTTATAGTATAAATATAATATAAATGTATACCATAACATTTTTTGAAGAAGCATGAGAATGCTTAAATAGGAAGGGAAGGCTAAAATTTACTAAAATAAGACTGCAAATATGCCATGGTAATTAGTGCAAATCTATACAATCAGATCCTAACTTATGGTTAGTTATCCTGTGTCAATCTATCCAAAGGATAGTGTTCTATTCGTTTTTTGTTGTTGTTGTTGTCCTTTAAATTTTTTTTCCTGCTTTCTTCAAGCACATAGACCAGTGCTTTGGATCATAGAGAGATTGAGCACTCAATAAACAAGCATGTATTGAACTCCTACTTTTCCTCTTTTACTTTTGCAACCAATCCTTAGTGTATTCATATCCTGCCCATGAGACCTGACTGCTTTCATCACTCTTCATTACTGGAATTAACTTTCAGGTCAGCTTGTCATTTTCCAGGATTTGAATTGCCTTCATTACATCATACCAGAGGACTCTCAAATCTAATCGTGATCTTCAGTGCAGTGACAGCACTGGGCATTTACTTGGTGTTATGCAAAATGTTAGGCAAAATGTTATGCCTACTTTATAGATGTTATATGGCACATGGTCATGGCTCTGTGAACTATGTCAGTAGTTGGCCTATTTACAGAGCAGACACTAGATTAAGGACACTTATTGGAAACCTATAGCTGCACAGGGACTCTAAGAGAGATGACTGATTGATGGGAAGAGATACCTAGAAAAGAGATTGACAAAGGGGATGAAACACTCCACTTCCAGATGGCACGCATACAGAGATACCCCAGGTATATGCAAGCTAACGATACTAAATATGTATTCATAAAAAGCTTACATGAGGAATGGACATTAGAGTTTACCTAAAATAAAAACAGCAAATTTGTATATAGGATTTTGTGCTGAGTGCTTCATGTATTAACCCATTTAATTCTCCAAATGAATATATAATTCAGATATTATTATCTCCATTTACAGATGAGGAACCTGAGGCACACAGGCCAACCACATGACTAGTAAATGGGGTGGGAGCATAGGGTTTGCTGGTACTTGAACATGGGCAGTCCAGTTCCAGAGACTGGGTTCTTCACCACTACGGTTTGCTGCCTCTCCTGCTTGACAGTAAGGGCACAGCCACCCACAGAGATTATGTGGCCTGTCCAAGGCCACATAGACAAAGTGTTAGAATTAGGATCTTTATACTCCCAAGCCATTATATTTCTACTACATTTCACTGTCTTCCTTTATCTGCCCTCACTATAACCATCATCTTCTCTGGAATTCTCCTCTTATCTGAATTCTGTCAGTGACATCATTGTGCTCTCAGTTACCCTCCCTAAAACCTGTATTATCCTTTTCTGGCCCTTTTGTATCCAGCCAGTTTCCTAGGCCCCTAGATTTAACTTTACACACCTCTCTCATCTAGTCCTAACCCTCCTTTTTCACTGCCCCTGCTTCACCTCACAGTCTCATCTAATTTTAGACTCCTCCTTCCTCTTTCTGCTCTTTTGGATGCGTACATCCTTACTTCTAAGCAACATGAATATACTGCTACTGCTTGAGGTTTTGTTTTTTTTTTTAATTTATTTTGAGAGAGAGAAAGAGAGCATGTGCGGGAAAGAGTATCGATGGAAAAAAGACTGCCTCTTTAATAAATGGTGCTGGGAGAACTAGATAGAAACATGTAGAAGAATGAACCTAGACCACTTCCTTACACCACTCACAAAAATAAACTCTAAATGGATGAAGGATCTGAGTGTGAGACAGGAAACCATCAAAATCCTAAAGGAGAAAGCAAGAAAAAACCTCTTTGATCTAAGCTGCACCAATTTCTTACACGACACATCTCCAAAGGCAAGGGAATTAAAAGCAAAAATGAATTATTGGGACCTCATCAAGATAAAAAGCTTCTGCACTGCAAAGGAAACAATCAACAAAACTAATAGGCAACCATGTAAGGGCGTGCAAGTGGGAGGAGGGGCAGAGAGAGAGAGGAGAGAGAGAATCCCAAGCAGACACCATGTTGTCAGTGCAGAGCCCACCACCGCAGCGCTTGAACTCATGAACTGTGAGATCAGGACCTGAGCTGAAATCAAGAGTCAGATGCTTAACCAACTGAGCCACCCAGGCTCCCCTGAGTTTTTAATGTTAGGCATTGGCCATTGATTTCTCTCAACAGAAGGTGCAGATTTTTGCTTTCTCCTCAACTCCCACTCCCACTGCAATCTTCATCCTTCTAATACAAATATGTTGTAATATGGGCTGGATCAGTGTTTGTAAAGACCAACTGAATGCTTTTATTGACTCATGTAGCATATGACGTCTTCCCCTCCTTTAATGAACAGTTTGTTTCCTCTGGAGTGTCATTTGCTGAATTTTCGGTCATGAATTCAACCGTGAATCCTCCCTATGGTGTGAGCATCTTCTCAATACATTCAGACAGCTCAGGTGTGCTTTCAGTTTCATCTGAATGACACCACTCACTGAACTTCAGATGTGCCCCACCCCAGGCCAGCCCCAGGCCAACTACCTTCCGTCATCACCCTGATGATTCCCATCTTCTAACTCTTGGGTTGGAGCTCCATTTCCTGGACCCCATGTCTTCTTTTTCCTAGCTATAACTTCTCATTTTGCTGAGAAACGGTGTGTGGAAGGTACATTTTTTAAGACTTACAAAATTCTACCCTCACGTTTGATTGAGAATATGTATGGGTATAGATTTCTAGGTTAGAAAACAGTATCTTCTAGTCTCCAGTGTTGCTATTATCTGTGACATTTTTATTTTTGATCCTTCGTATGAATCGCCTTCTTCTACTATACTATTTTTCTGTCCCCCCAGAAGCTTGTTGTATCTTTCCTTTGTCTCTAGTGTCCTGATATTTCACAATAATGTGCTTCAACGGGGGTGTATTTTCATCCATTTTGCTGAGCACTCAACTCAGAGAGCCCTTTCCATGTGAAAACGTATGTCCTTTAATAGTGATATTTAAATACATTATAAATGTATGTATACACATATATATGCACATCAGATACTTAGTATATATAATTAATTACATAAATTATGTATACTATATATGAAATATATAAATAATTGAAATATATAAATTGAAATATACATTTAATTGAAATATCATACATTTAATTGAAATATATATAATTGAAAAATATTCCTCTTCACTTTCTCTTTTTGCTCTTTCTAAATTTCCTAATATTTAGATGTTGAACTGCCTAGAACCTTCTCCTTTTCCTCTGCATTCTGGGAGGTTTTCTTAACTTTTACTTACTAATCTTAGAGATTTTTGTTTATTTTTTTTTTTTTTGCATTTCTGCTATCTCATATTTTTAATTTGTAACAGTTCTTCTTTGCTTTCTATTCCATTTCATAGCACCTGATCCTGTTTAATGGATGTAATCTCTTCTTTTGTCTCTTGGAGGATATTAATGATTGATTTCTTTGCTGTTTTCTTTTACCTGCATAGTCTGATTCTCTAAGGTTTTGTTTTGGTTTCTATCTTCCAACAGCAGAGGGTATCAGTTTACATGTCACAATGGTCCACTAATGGGCTATTTGGAAGCCTTGAATGAATGGATATGTGAGGCTGCCAATGAGGAGTTTGACTAAAGGGTAATCTCAAAGAGTCAGATTGGATTTGGGAAGAAACATCTGATACCAATTTCCGTAAAACTTTTCCTCTTGGCTGATCAGATTCCTTAGGGAAAACTTGCAGTTTTTACTTGAAATGGCATAAGCTTAGCTACGAGCATTATGGTAAATGAGAGCGAAGAGTGGGCTGAGAGTCTCAGATTCAGGGTAAATTTTCATATAATGCCTCCTGTTTTCATACAATAATCTTGCTCTCAAATCTGTTTGGTATTCCCCACTCCTAAACCCTCTATTTTACAATCCTCAGAGAATACATCTCTGTTCTCCTGCCTGGTTAAAAGAGGGAACTGTCTTTGCTTTATGTGATAGAAGAAAGAATAGAGAGGATGAAGGAAACCAGAATATGTCACCTCAAAATATGTCCCTTTGACATAAAAATTATTTTGAGCTGAAGGCAATGAAGAAGGAGAAAAGCCATGGATAGCTCCCCTTTTTCTGCCAGAAGACAGGATATAAATTCTCCTTTTACTAGGGACAGACTCTTATGAGCCCAGAGATGGCACCAAAGGAATCTGAAAACCAACTTCATTAGCTTCCTCCCATTATATTTACCTTCCCAGTTTGCTGCCCTTGGAAGCCTAAATCTGCCTTTCTTTGTTATGTCATTTCTTGACACATGTCTTGTTGAAGATACTATATTGGCTGGAATTCCAAACCATGATTTTGAATTACTTTAGGTTTGGGTTGCTCTGATGTGGTATGTACAGCCCACAGTAATAAACGATTGTTCTGCTCTTGCTAATCTGTCTTTTTGTTAGAGTCCCAGCTGAAAACCTAAGTTGAGTAGAAGTAAAATTTTGCCTCCACTATAGGACCATCTTCTCCTTAAATTTTCAATTAATTCTTCAGTTTACAGCCCCAAATCCACCTACACTCTCAGGGGCAATTGGTGCCACCAACTCCCTAGCCATTAAGAATTCTGGACTGTAACTTGGGTTACTTTTCAGCTTTTCATATTTCTCAGGTCTGTTAATTAAGTTTTCGTTCATCCATCAACTTTGCCAGCTACCCAATTTTTGCTGTTGGCTCCCCTACATTCTCTTTGTCATTTTAGGCTTAAAAACTAAAATCTCTTTCCTGTCATTTTAGCGTGGGCTGAAGGAGGGGCAGAAGTTCAATTCTTGTGTTTGACTTGCAAGTTTACATAGATATTGGCCATCATTTCCTCTTGGCTAGTTAGTAAGTTACTAGTATTCTAACTCCTTGGTCACATCACTCCTCTGCTTAGAAACAATCAACTTTTCTGTTGACTAAAGCAACTATTTTCCATTAACTACAGCACATTTGCTCAACCTGTTTACAGTCCCCACCACTATGCAAATGAGTTATATTTTCATCAGGATTATTGCTCAGTATGATTCAATGCTTATAGTTCCCAAGATTATGATACTTCATACCAGGCCTTGGCCTACCATTATGATTTATTATATATGATTCCAGTCTCCCTGGTTTCAGCCAAAATTGGCTACTTTTTTTTTTTTGTTCTCTTAATCTGCCATGTATTTTCTTCTCTCTGAGACTTTGCTTATGCCTTTTCTGACAAGTGGAACACCCATTTCTAGGATACAAATTCTTCTGAGCTCCCAAGCCCAGGTCAAATGTCCCTCCTCAAGGAAGCGCCCCTCATCCCTTATCACCATAGCTATATATTTCACACATAGCACTTGTACATCTCATTTGGTTTTTTACTAAAGATATTACTTGTATAATTATTTTCATTTCTTTATATGGGTTCCTTGATGGTGGGAATTGTCTAATTGTTACATCTTAGCTGAAGAGAGCGTTTTTAAGTTTCTTGTCCTAAGTGACAGCCCTGCATTAGTTTGAAGCCAGTTCTCTCTTCTGCTAAACATAGAGGGGTACTGTGTTAGAGACAGTGCGCCCCAGACTTCTGCTTACTGTGAACCTTGTTAAGGGTTATGATTGCTGAGAATTCTGTTTTGATTGCTGTTCTCTGTGAACACTGTGAAACTTTTCTTGGGGTGCTGTGAGGCCTGTTTAGTTTGCTATGTATTAGATTAAGTTGCTGTGTGTTAAATCTTGTTAGGTATTAGATTTAGAGACTTAGCAATGCACTAGACTCCTGACCCGTTTGCTGTGATTGCTGTGAACCCTGTTTTCTGTGTTAGAGAATTGCCATTCTGAAAGTATAGTGCTGTTAGAGCTAAGGCCGCTCCATTTTGGTTTCAGTTCCATCTTAGAGTAGTTCTGGGCCCCGAGTTCCAGGAAAACAAGTCACCCTGGACTCTGCCCTGGGTTCCAGGAAACAGAGTAGCCAAGAGGCCGGACCCAGATTAGCAGACCCTGTCACCACCCCGGGTGGGACTGGACCCTGATTAGCAGACCCTGCCTCCACCTTGAGTTCCAGGGAAACCACAGGAGGTCAGATTCCTAGAATAGCCCCTATCAAAACTAATCAGTGTTCAGCCCACGCGCGCTGACCATTTGAATCTACGTGGGACCCCCAAACTAAGCCAATCCATAGCTAGCCCGTGCCCGCCAAATATGAAATACTCAATCAGAAACTAGCCCGCAAAAACGCCAATCAATAAATTCAAAGGATCCCCATTCCCACCCAAAAAGTGTACTCGAACCCTGATAAAAAGCCTGTGTAAACCTGGCTCAGGGCTCTTGCCCCTGCACCGCTGCGTTGGGAGATGCAAGAGTCCGAGCTCGAGCTTCAAATAAAGACCCTTTGCGTTTGCATCAGTCCCGGCTCCCCGGAGGTCTTCTTGGGATCCAGAATTTGGGCACAACATTAGCCAATGCAATAAACTCATGGGCTCAGGTAAGTGAATTAAACCTATACTATTCAAATCATAATATACCAGGTTATATAATAATTCCTAAAACCTTAAAATATTTTACATAATTCTTTTATCTTACTTCTGTATTTATTTGAAAAGACAAAAAGCTTTAAAACAAATTTGAAAAAGAAAACTCTATTTCTATTCATTGAACTGATTCATGGCAATTGTATAATTCTACAAATGGTCTGAAATTTAGTTGCAAATTATGTATCTAGGAGAGAAAGAATCATTATCCAAAAGTGTAATTTTTCCCATAAAATTTATTGATCAAAATTCCTGTGCAGCTTACTATTGAGAATTTGCACATGACTTACTAAAGCAATTTCCTCAGATACCAGTACATTGCTCGCCAGAGGGATTTATGGGTATTAGTAACTTCAGAAAGATAACCAAGTATCCTTCCCTGAACTATTTTTAAAATCTACTTCAGCTTTTGAAATACTTTGTGTCAGCTGCAGGAGAGGTCTATTGACAGTAACACATGTTGCAGTAGAAATATGTACAGATCATTGTAAAATTAATCCAGTTTTAGACTCAACATCCTCCCTAGTTCTTATATTCAGGACCATATTTTAATAACATTTCTGATTGCTATTAACCATTCCATATTATTCCGTTTAATGTGAATAGCTCCTGTTCACTGGGCATTTATTTTGTGCTAAGCATTTTATATATTTGTTCTTATTTAATAGTTATGTAATCCCTTTAAGTATTATTATTCCCAATTTTACAAATATGTAAACTAAGGCTTAAAAAGAACCTAAGTAAATTGCCTAGGGTCAAAAAACAGGTAAATAGTTCTCTTTCTCTTACCGGTTTTACTTTGGGATTATTTTTAAACGCAGTGATCAGTTTTTCAACTTCTCTACAAAGTTTTTACACTTTGGCTTTTATCCAAGAATCAGCGCAAAGGAAATTTTTGTACAAATATTTGCTTGTTATCTGGAGTGAAGAGTTAAAAGGAAAACTACCTATGTAGACAATCTCTAAAGTGCATATCCTTTTGCACGATATTCGTGTTAGTTCTATTTGTCGTATGTGGCACCCAAGAGTGATGGAAACTGTGTTCTTCAGGGTTGTCTGTCTTCCTTTCTTGCACCTGCTGATAAAGCCATTGTGCCCCATGCTGTCTCTACATCCAGCAGGATAGCTCTACTATCCACAGAAGTTTTTTTTAATGTTGGCTTATTTGAGAGAAAGATAGAGCACACACAATTGAGGCAGGGGTAGAGAGAGAAGGGGAGATAAAGAATCCCAGGCAGGCTCCGTGTTATCAGTGCAGAGCCCAACACGGGGCTTGATCTCAAGACCACAAGATCATGACCCGACTGATATCAAGAGTCATACGTTTACCTGACTGAGCCACCCCGGTGCCACTATCCACAGAAATTTTATTCAGTTTCACAGTCTGCCTAATCTCTCTGCTTTCTATCAGCTGCTCTTTAGGAACATATGTTGTAATGAGAATCATATCTTTTAAGAGACCCACACTTTATCTTTCATTGATTATGCCTCGAGCACTGTGATACATAGTTTTAAAAAGCTCTCTTGCTGGGGCATCTGGCTGGCTCAGTCAGAGGAGCATGCAGCTCTTGATCTTGGGGTTGTATGAGTTCAAGTCCTACGTTGGATGACGAGATTGCTTAAATAAATGAACTTAAAAAATAAGCTTTCTCGCTTCATGTTAACCATAATCTTCCATCTACAAAGTTTGAGCCCCTTCCATTATACCACCTCATCTTTTCAGCAACATAATTGAGGTTATATTCATAATCAACTACTCAACATAAAATAAATGAAAAATACAACAAAGAACATGCATTCACTGAGTAGTTTATTGAACACCGATTATTCACAACGGGATAAGTACTGAACTGATGCATAAATGAATAAAATGAATATTAACGTACTGTATATATGCAGAGAATCCTGATATATTCCCTAAAGTATAGACAACACATGCAATCAATCAGCTATACCCTAAATTTGGTGTGAAACAAATGTAATATCTTCTGGATGGACTGTAGTCTTCTTGCTCTCTCCATCCTCAGCCAGTAATAAATTTCTCTCTAGGAATCCGAGGCATCAGAATTGTGGTAACTACAATTCTGTACTAAAGTTGAAAGTATACATTTCAAAAATATCCATGACTAAATCTGTATGTTTGAATTTCCAGAGGCAGGTCTTAGATGTCAGGATATGATGAGGAAGCAATCTTGAATTTTGTTCTTTTTCATCGAACTTTCATATTCCTTCTCTGTAACCTATCCCCCGCCACCTTCCTCCATCGTCACTATAAACTGAAAGTGTGTATTCTACTCCCCACCACATACACACACGATTTCTTCTGTTGAAACCTAATTCCCAGCATCATGGTATCTTGAAGTGGGGCTTTAGGAGAGGATTAGTGCCCTTATAAAAGAGACTCCAAGGAGTTCCCTTGTCCCTTCTTTGGCCATGTGAGGACACAGCAAGAAGACAGTCCTCTATGAGCTAGGAAGTGGGCTCTCACCAGACACTGAATCTGCTTGGATTTCCCAGCCTCCAGGACTGTAAAAAAATACATTTCTGTTGTTTATATAGCACCCAGTCTATGGAATTCTGTGACAGCAACCCAAAGGACTGAGACACATCTTCAAAGTCAACTTTGGTGGACAAAGAATTCACTACAAGGTAATCTGAGAGAGAAAGAGGGTAGTTTTATTCCTTTGCCTTAGAAATGGTTCTCAAATGCTAATTCCTAACAAAATTGCCTAGGGTGCTTTCAAAATATGTAGTTCAGATCTCCATCTGCTGGAGATGCAGTGGATCTGGAACAGACCCAAGAATCTGCATTTAACAAACATAACCTGGGAGATTCTAATCATGTAGTTCTGGGAAAGACTACGTTTTGAGAAACCTCATTTTAGAAATAGGAGAAGGGCTTTTTTTCTTGATTTATTAATAAAATCCCAGGAATTGAAGCCAACTATATTTCATCCAGACCCCTTCATCACATGTACCTCCTACAGAGTCTATCACATCAGTAGACAGATTCGTCAAGGAGTAATATGTAGACATTAAGCTGTCTCCAGGAAGAGGTGTTGGTTACAACAAAAATGTGAGATCCAGGAACAGAGTGGAAGAGGAATTTCACAGGCTTGGTTGGAGAGTGGGTGTCTGGGGATGCTGGGATGCTGCAAATTTGCATGCAAGTGCCAGTAGTCACTTCAATTATTCAAACAACTAAACCCTTCTTTCCAAATATCTCCAGTGACTGACTGGCATCTACATTTATAGCTTCCATGATGTAGATTGGACCGGAGCAAATAACAATCTTCTATGGAACAGTTCAGGATATCTCAAACATAAGGTCCTGCATAGCCGTTTTCAACCTGAGTCTAAATTTTAATTTATTTCTTCAGCCTGTAAGCTCATTTACTGGCGCTGTGTCTTTCATTTGCATGTAACCGTGGCTTGGCTTTGCAAGTTTCACTAGAAGATGGCACAAGAAGAAAAATAGAAGTGTCTTATCTGCCTAAATGTGAGCCCGGATCTCACAGGACATTGTATTAGGTGCCAAGAGACTCCTCTGGGGATTGGCTTGTCACACCCCACATTCTCTCCCTCTGGAAGCTTCTAGGCTGTCCACCTGGCCCCAGCTGCTGGCACTACACTGGGAAGGAGTCAGGTAAGCAACATCTCACGTATGTGAGGAAGACATCGTGTGTCGGGTAAAGGGCACATAAAGAAGAGTTCTAATTTTTATTGGCTTTTGAAACATATCCTCCGAGGAATGAAGTTTGGGGAGGTTTGGAGTAGGAAACAACAAAGAAAAATGGACTAAAACTTCCCTGGCACGGTTGTTTTAGAGAACAAGTCAAGTTAGTGTTTTCCTGTTCTGTTTTCACAGAGTTCCCATATACAGTGACTCATTTATAGGGGAGCTTAGGATGAATCCTCTGAGGCCATTAGTGCCAGAACGTGCTTCTATGAGTGCCTGACTCAGATGGCACAGGTGCGCTTGGGTGGAACGGAGTTGCTGCTGCTTCGCTGGGTTATCTTTTGAGAGTTCAACTTCCGGGCTTCAACCACAGTCTCTGTGACCCCAAAGGTCTGCAATTTCCTGTGGGCAACGCTGCCTCTCCATCCAGTCTTCACAGATGAATCACTTTGACTTTCCTCGTCCCCCATCACAAAGTGCTCTGCTCCGGTCCTTGGGGACGAGCACTCCAGCCCAGCCCTGAACACGCAGCACTCTTTTATGTTTCCACTATGCTACTCCTTGGACTCTTTCATCTCGCTTTGACATCTGGTGAAATATTTCAAGGTCTGTATCAATTACTTTTCCAAAACCCTTCCATAAATCCTCAGGTTTTTCCCCTTCTATGCCCCAATGGTGTTTGACTTGAATAACTGTGCTTCATCTGTGTATAAATGTCCATGTCTTTCCCAGCAAAGTATGGATGTGGAATTTTTTGTTCTTGTTCTTTTCCAGTGATGTTACCATGCCTGGCACCATACCGTGTACAGGATAGGAACATAATACATATTTTTTGAATGACTGCTGAGAACATATTTTCAGAATATTCTTAATTTAAAGGACATGAATTATGTTATTAAAGTGTTTGCGAGACTTAACAGAAAACCAGCGGGGAGAGGAAGAGGGAAAGGAAAAAAAATGACACAGAGAGGGAGGGAGACAAAACATAAGAGACTGTTAAATACTAAGTACAAATTGAGGGTCGGGGGGGGAGAGAGTGGGTGATGGGCACTGAGCAGGGCACGGGCTGGGACAAGCAATGAGTGTTGTCGTATGGAAACCAATCTGACAATAAAAAATTTATTTAAAAGAAGTTTTTTATAGCTTTTTACTTATACAAGTAATATATGTCATTGTAATGAAAATTTTAAAATACAGATGGAATAAAGAACATTAAATTAACTCCTATCTCTAGTTAAACCAGATAACCACTTTGAAGATGTTGAGGTGTGTCCTTCTGGAAAGTTTTCTACACCTATGGTACATGTAATGTTAATATTTTGAATGGGCTCTAGTTAGCCAAATCATAGATAAGGATGGCTCTCTCAACCAAGAGTAAATCTGATCTTCTTAGAAGTCTAGGCCACAGGCTCGTCCCTGGACCAGAGGGGTGCTGTGATGGAGAGTCTCACCAGAGTCCATAGTTGGGGAAAAGATGAATGAGTGCTGAGCAGACAAAAATGGTGAGTGTCCACCACAGATTCACATGAAATATGAAGAGAAGGACCTTATAGGAATGAGGAGCAGAGCCACACAGAAACTGAAAAATTGTTAGGCAATCACTGTCCCTGACAGTCAGTCTCTGGATCCACACATGCTCTCACTTCTGCTTTTCTTTGGGCACCTATTTCTTTTTTCTCTCTACAAAACATATGCCTTTTCATGAAAGCTCATGTTTCTGGTTCCACATGACCTTAGCTTCCATGTGACTCTTACTCCTCCTGATGCTGATACTGGCCCATGTGCTGCTCAGCTCCCCACTGCTCTGTCTCGGCCTCTACTCCCAAATTCTAGATGTCTAAGGGAAAGAATGACTGAAGTCAGGTCAGAGGTCTGATCAAGTTACATTGACCTCCCCCAACACTGTAAGTAGGTAGGGTATCGTGAGAGGAGAATGTGTCTTCTGTGTACCTATTCTACTTGACCTTGCATAGCTCACATCCTCTCCTCTTTCACTATGATACACACACACACACACACACACACACACACACACACACAGAGGCATCTTGCAGGTCTCTCCAAGTACAAGCTCTCTCCTGCTTCAGGATTTCCCCCATGCTGTATCCTCTGCCTACAACGTTTTTTATCCATAATTTGTTTGTTTTCCAGTTTTACTGAGATATAATTGACATCTAACAATGTATAAGGTTAAGCTGTACATATGACGGTTTTGATATATGTATATACTGCAAAATGATACCACAGTAGGGTTAGCTAATATCTAATATTAATTATTAATTATTATTAATATTATTATTATTAATAGCTAATATCTCATCCACTCACTGGTGTGTGTGTGTGTGTGTGTGTGTGTGTGTGTGTGTGTGTGTGTGTGGTGAGAATACTTAAGATCTACTCTCAGAGCAACTTTCCAGTATATAATAATATATTGTTAACTATAGTCACCATGCAGTACATTAGATTTCTAGGATGTATTCATCTTAAAGCTGAGAGTTTGTGCCCTTTGGCTAACATCTCCACATTTCCCCTCCCCACCAGACCCTGGCAACCACCATGATACTCTCTTTCTATGAGTTCAGCTTTTTTAGACTCCACATAGTTTTACGATCTATTTCAATGCATCCTTCACGTTTCAGCTTAAATATCACCTTCTCTACCATGCTTTCTTGCTCACATAGTTTAGAAGATGTCTCCTGAAATTCAGTAGCATTATACGTGTGTGTGTGTGTGTGTAAAGTCTGCTTAGTCTTTTTCTCCCTCTCTCCCTCACTGTTCTGCAAACATTTAAATTTACTTTTTTCTGAAAAAAAATATTTTCTGATTATTTTTTCTGAAATTTTATTATTTTTAGTTTTTAATATATCAAGTAGCAGCAATTTAACCTCAGTCAGTTTCCCCAGAGCTGCGTCCATGTTTTGATGGCATGTGAGGTGGGAGGGAGGCATTGGTTGGGACTAGCCAGTCCTTGATAGCATCCTTTCTCCAAACTGGGGCCAGGTAGAATGGATTTATTCAAGACTGGTCTTTAATTGAATCCATCCAGTCACTACCACATCCTCCTTAATTTCTATTTGCAAGTTGTCTAAGACAATATATTCCAAACTGAAGTTTTCTCAAGAACTTGTTTGTTCATATAGGCTACTTTGCTAAATTGAGAAAAAAGAAAACCAGCGAGTGCATCATGAAAATTATTATCTTTCTTTGAATGGATGAGAATTGACACCAGGGATAAGGACTGGATGGGGGAAGCATACAGCACAAGAATTGGTCCATGTATTGCATTTACAACACTGTAAACCCCATAATTTTCACTAAACCAAAATATTTTGAAAAAAAAATATGAACCGCTTTGAGAACAGTATGAAACTATCAGTTGTAACAGACTTTATCTAGTGGTCCTTAATGAAATCTCATATGATCTGAATTTCTTTTGTAATCAATGAGCTATTTAAATTGATTATATTCACCTGCCTTATACAGTACTCTTTCTGACAAGTTGCTGCAATCAATTTGTTTTAATTAGGGGGAGTAATGGGCTGTCATTTATTTTGCTTTTCAAATTATTCTTGAATCATGAAGCTGATTCCTACTCTGACACAATTAAGGGAGAGAGCATTTATTTTCAGACCACAACTGATTGGCATATTTTGATACCTTTAGTAAAGGGCATATGACAGCTCAGGATACTGAAAGACTTCACAAATTGTTTTTATTGTACTATTTTAATCTACAGACATTACGTTTAAAATTTGATGACTAATTTACTTTTAGCTGTGGGCCAGATGGGGATATGTGCTCCTTTGACTTCGGAAGTTGACTTTCTTGTGTCCTACTCTCTCTAAACGATGTTCACAATCTAACTAAATAATACTAAGTAATGCACTTTGGCCTTCTAAATATTATCTCTTAACCCACCTAGAAAATAAATCATGAATTGTTCACAACAAATCAAAATATTATTTTTAATAATCAGCAGTGTTTGCATCAAGATGCTACCCAGTGTGCAGAGCAAAGCCGGCCTCTGAGTGTAACAAGGCTTCCTATAAGAAAATTCATGTTTACAATAGCTAGAAAGCACTTTCTTGGTATTCTGCACGTTGAGGTGGGAAGAACATGAAATTTGGATTCAAATATCCTGGAGTTGACCCCTGCCAAACTTCTGGAGCCATACAATTAATATGGCAATAAAGGGACTCTTGTAGTGAAAGTTGAAGTGTCCACAAGGACATCTGCTTCTTTAAAAGTACCTGCCTGGACCGTCACAACAGTGAATAACTGCCAGCATGGAGGTCGTGGAACGCCAGGATTAAAAGCACAGACTCTGGGATGTGATGGCCCTTAATTACATCCTGCCCTCTGCACTCACCAGCTGTCAGAACCCAGGCAGGTTAACTAATCTCTCTGTCTCAGTCTTTTTATCAACTCTGAAATGAGTATAATAAAATAGTACCTCCCTCATGGAGAGGATTTAATGAGTTAATTAATGTGAGACTGAGGGCAGTGAGTGGGATGGACTAAGAATGAAATGAATACTCACTATGATAAAATGATGTTCATGGCCAAATGCTTCCCCACTTGGTACTCAACTGTCCTTGGTTCATTTCAGTTCTGCTTTCTGGTTCCTCTAACTGCTGTTCCCCAAAGCCCCCCACATCCTGTGGTTCCGTCTTTATGGGCTGGGGATTGATATCTGTGGGCTAACCTGTATTAAAATTCACGACTTATGTCAACTGCTTATATTTTCCTAATTGCAGACGAGTAATATATACACATTGCCAAAAATTAGAAAATGTATAAAAGTGTAAAGAGAAAAATAAAAATTAAAAAACCAGAATTTTTGTTTCATGTATTTCCTCCAAGCATATTTTTCTAGGTATGTACAGGTTCAGCTACATTTGCATTTAGTTACATGTGGATTTTTTTCAGTAAATACACTACAGAACTATCAGTGTAGTTTCTCTTCCTTGTGATTTTCTTAATAACATTTTCTTTTCTCTGGCTTGCTTTATTGTAAGAATACAGTATATAATACATATAAAAATATGTGTTAATCAACTGTTATTAACAGTAGGCTATTAGTAAAGTTTTGGGAATATCAAAGTTGTATGTGGAGTTTTGATTGCTCAGGGGATCAGCACTCCTAACCCCAAAGTTGTTCGAGGGTCAACTGCAAAATATTGTTTTTGCTGAGCTTTCTCTATAACACTTTTGTTGTTCTTATGAGAAACTACTCAGAGATGTTAGGAACAATCATCCTTAGGATAATATATAACTAATTCTTAATGAATGCATTTTATTCAACCTGACATGTTTTGGTCTTGCTATATCACAGAAAGGTTAAATTAAAAGAGTATATGATTTAAATCACTAAACGACGAAAGCCACCTGGGTGGCTCAGTCGGTTAAGTGTCCGACTTCGGCTCAGGTCATGATCTCATGGTTCTTTTTTTTTTTTTTTAATTTTTTTAAACATTTTTATTTTATTTTTGAGAGACAGAGACAGAGCGTGAGCAAGGAAAGGGCAGAGAGAGAGGGAGATACAGAATCTGAAGCAGGCTCCAGGCTCTGAGCCGTCAGCACAGAGCCCGACGTGGGGCTCGAACTCACAGACCGCGAGGTCATGACCTGAGCTGAAGTCGGCCGCTTAACCGACTGAGCCACCCAGTTGCCCCTCATGGTTCTTGAGTCTGAGCTCCACATGGGGCTCTGTGCTGACAGTTCAGAGCTTTGAGTTTGCTTCAGATTCTGTGTCTCCCTCTCTCTCTCTCTCTCCCCTCCCCCCCCATGCTCTCTCTCTCTCTCTGTCTCTCTCTCTCAAAAATAAATGATAACACAATAAAAAATTTAAAAATAAAATCAAAGATCAAAGGCAGCACCCACACGCTCCGATTTCTGTCCATCTGCCTTTCCCCTGCTCTCTCCTGCCCCTCGGTAGCCATGATCAGAGATCATCTGTCGTTTGCAGTTCTGCGATGCACCCATGTGTGATGCCTGGATTTGGAGCTGCAGACCCTTACTATGAACCAAGAAGATGGTAGCCAGAAATTGAAAAGCTAGATGGAATATGTCATCTTCCTGTTGGTCACTTTCTTACAAATATTCTCAGCAACACCTTAATAAATGAATTTTTAAGAGAAGCTAAAAGTGTATTTTCTTTTTAAACATAAGCCCAAAATAGGTGATCCAAACCGCAAATGATCTTATGACTTTCCTTTCCCAGTTTATATATATATTTTTTTTCTTTAAGTAGGCTTCACGCCCAGCGCAGATCCTAATCCCGGCTTAAACTCGCGACCCTGAGATCAACACCTAAGCTGAGATCAGGAATCAGTCGCTTGCCCAACTAAGACACCAGGTGCGCCCATTTTATATCTCTCAAGGAAATATTTTTTAAATAAAACAAAGATATTTTGGATAATTAAAAAATTTACAAATGAGAATAACTATTCCTAAATACTTAGGAATACCAGATGTCAAAAAATTTACACTCTAAAAGTTATCAATTGTTGGGGCCATGGGTGGCTCAGTTGTTAAGCATCTGACTTCAGCTCAGGTCATGATGTCACGGTTCATGAGCTTGAGTCCCACATTGGGCTCTGTGCTGACAGCTCAGAGCCTAGAACCTGCTTCAGATTCTGTATCTCCCTCTCTCTCTCTCTGCCCCTCTCTTGCTCCCTCTCTCTCTCTCAAAAACAAATAAACATTAAAAAATCTTTTTTAAAAAATTTAAAAGTCATCAATTGCTTTCTTTCCTGAATATTAAGTACACTATAAAAATAATCCATATTTCATAGAGGAGTTTATCAATATCCTGCACCATATAAAAAGAGAGGTCATACAGGAACTGAAACACTTATAAATAAGAAAAGAAATTAAGCTATTTTACTGGCATTATACTTACTAGCAAAAACAAAACAAAACAAACAAACAAAAAACAGTGCTAATGGGTTTTAAGTAGCAGCTTAGCTAAATTTCTTAATTTGTGAACTTGTAATAGTTTTGACCAATCCACTCCAGCCAGGTCATGCATTCAATGAAGGGCACGTGGTATGGCCTTTGTTGCTTGGGGACACGGATCTCAAAAGCACAGGTGAAGAGACAGGGAAGGGCAAGACATTCACAGTCCCCACCATGGCTTGCTGGACAAAGAAGAAAGCAATGAACACCTGTGAATATACTCTGATGCATGTGCCAACATTGCTTTCTGAGCCTGAGCCAACAGAAAGTGGGATTTCCTTGACTTTCAATGTCCCCCATCCCCCCACCCATACTGGCTAGGATGATCCCTGAATAAAGAGCACTTAAATTTCTCGCTCAGGTAAGAATGCAGTGAGAGTGGTTAGTGGGCTTTGCCCTATGGAATGATTCCAGGACCACAGACCCTTCTGTCTGGTGACTCCATCATCTTTCCTTCGTTATATCCTTTCTACCTGAACAGCTGACAAGGGATAAGAGAAAGAAGCAGACACTTGGCCTGACCATCTCAGCCTGGATGGTGACACTTATCACTTCTCATACTCCACTTAACAAGAACTAGTCTCATCGTCCCACCTATAAGCAGCCTCTGCCACATACGCCAAAAAAAAATAGGTTTTTATTTTCCTCCAATTCTGTGACCTTTTTTCATTTCTTTTTCACTTTCTGAGTAGCTATTTTCCTCAAAATGAGTAGAAAAATTGTTATTAAAAATGTTTACACATCTCTTTAAGATGTGGCCTGATGTGGTGGAAATATACTAACATTTGATGTAAATATCATTGATATCTCAATAACCTGTTTCCATTATCTGTGAGAAAATGCAAAATTTGGGACCGAACAATTATAATGTGGCATTTAAACTTTCTCATCTACCAACCTCCCATCTTAGAAATCATATTTAAAGTAAAACTCAACATGTTATGCTATTCTTAGCTCAGATTGAAAATGATGCTGGTTATAGCAGTGTAACTATGGTGTTGCCATGGTTATCTACCTATTAATGATTAAACTTGCTTCCTTATGCTCATTAGAACGTATATCTTGGAAATGGAGAAGAGGTTTCAGTTTATTAGCAGATTGGAAGGCCCCAAGTTCTCAAATAAAAGTCTGGACATTAGAAAACAGGTCAGGCTCTGAGAATCAACATATCCTCTCTTGTGTCTATGGTATGAGCAGGTTTTTTTTCCCTTCATTAGCTACAGCAATCAATTTTCAAAGGGATAAACATTTTATGTTTCATAGAGTCATTATAACTTCCTAGGAGGAGAGAAATTTGGTGAGATATAGAATGAATTATGCAAAAATATAAATTTGTTTAAAAACGAGAAAGCACCAGCAAAATTGAATCTGTTTACTCATTTCAATTATTTATCAGACCCATCCTCTTGAGTCTACATACAAACTGTCACCATAAATTACTAAATCAATCAAAATTTCTGAATCATAGGAATAAGATTAATAGTAGGTTTTCACAGTGGCACGTAGGTGGCTCAGTTGATTAAGTGTCCAACTTCAGCTCAGGTCATGATCTCACGGTTCACGAGTTTGAGCCCCACATTGGTCTCTGTGCTGACAACTCAAAGCCTGGAGCCTGCTTCGGATTCTGTGTCTCCTTCTCTCTCTGCCCCTCCCCCCATCTTTCTCAAAAATAAATAAAAAACATTAAAAATTTAAAAAGTAATAATAGTTTTTCACAGAAATGACTTTGAGACTTATATGCAAGATATTTTTGTTTGCTGTGTTTTAAAAAGCAATCAAATGTTTGTAGTTATTTCTAGCTTCCAGAACAGCAGAGAATTTCTCTCCCCATTACAGGCTTTTAGGAAAAGAATTAAAACTTGGCAACTGTGTACAAGATATCTACATCTTCAGATCATTTTGTTCTGCATGAGAGAAGAAAAACGGAATGATGTGGTAATGTTTATCTCCCTGTGCTTCTCTATTTGTTTATCCAACGAACACTTCCTGAGGGCCTAGAAGTGTTGACCCTGTCCTGGTGGTGGAGGACAGAAAGGAGCAACACATAGCTTCCATCTGTAGAAATAATGAAGGCTTAGACAAAGGCTTGGGAATGAATCACTCTCTTTTGACAGGATGAACCCTTAGTCTGCCTTCAACTTCTTCAGCCTATATTATAAGCCTTCCTTGCAGGAATCTACCATGCTTCCCCCAAACTGACTGGCTGTGTACATCACTAGGAACCAAATTCCTCTGGCCAGGATCCTGGTTTCTCGATCCAATTAGATTTCAAGACCTAACTCAAATCCCACTTTCTTGGAAAGCCTTCTCTGACTGGGTGGTGTCGCAGTATTCTGAACATCCATAACCTTTTTCTTTTTTTAAGTAAGCTATATGCTTAACATGGGCCTTGAACTCATGACCCCAAGATCCAAAATCGCAAGCTCTACTGACTGAGTCAGCCAGGAGGCCCCCCATAATTTTTTTTTTAATGTCAAAAATCATGCAGGAAACTTTACTGAGTTTACCTCATGAATAAGATACTTTAAAATCTATAATTTATTTGCATTTTGAATCAATATTACCATGAAAATATCTACATTTTATAGATGAGAACACTTGAATTTCAGTAGAAATAAATAAGTAGCCACTAAGTTAGAACTGTAATTCAATTCAGGATGTTACGATTCAAAAATATATGTTTTTTTTTAGTTTATTTATTTTGAGAGTGAGAGAGAGAGAGAGAGAGAGAGAATCCCAAGCAGACTCTCCTGCCAACACAGAGCTTGATGCAGGACTCAAACTCAAGAACCGAGAGATTATGACCTGAGCTGAAATCAAGAGTTGGACACTTAACGGACTAAGCCAACCAGGAGTCCCAAATATGTATGTTTTTAAAACCCATAATATTGACCTAATAATATTTTTAGTTCATGTCAAATTACAAAATCTGTTAAGTTAGGAATCACCTTTATAAATGTCTGTATTTCTCATAACCTTTAAACTTAATGCTATACTTAGAGTAGACTCTAATTAAAATTTTTTTCATGATAATTGTGATAACAATACAAGTTAAAATGTAGTGAATACCTTCCCCTTCCTCTTCACATGGTATATAAAATAACAGTTAGAAGGTGTCAGGGGCACCTGGGTGGCTCAGTCGGTTAAGGGTTTGACTTCAGCTCAGGCCATGATCTCACAGGTTTGTGAGTTTGAGCCCCAGCATCAGGGGTCTGTGCTAACAGCTCAGAGCCTGGAGCCTGCTTCGGATTCTGTGTCTCCCTCTCTCTCTGCCCCTTCCCCTCTCTCCTCCTCTCTATAGCTCTCTCTCTTTCTAAAATAAATAAATATTTTTTTAAAAAAGGTGTCAGAAGAAGAAAATCGCAGTTGGCTGAACTAGTAAGAAAAGCTAAAAACTAAAGGTTGAGCAAAATTTAAGTTGCTGCTGTCAACAGGTAAAATTATTCCAAATATGGGAAAAGTCAAAAGCGAAGGTGTTGAGATGAAAATGTCCATGGGATAACTACTGGAAGAGTCTGGCTACAGCAAAGATTGATACACTGTAAGGAATCTTGGAATGGTTACTGCAGGGACAGGCATAATAACGCTCCCACAAAGACATCTATGTCCAGTCCCTGAAACCTGTGAATGTTATATTTTATGCCGAAAGAGACATTGAGGGCGCCTGGCTGGCTCTGTCGATAGAGCACATGACTTATGATCTCTCTTGGGATTGTGACTTTCAGCTCCAAGTTGGGTGTAGAGATAACTTAGAAGACAAAATCTTTAAGAGAGAGACAGTAGAAACGATTAAGGATTTTGAGAGGAGAAGATTATCCTGAACTATCCAGGTGGGGATAATATAATCACAAGGGTCCTTAGAACGTCAGGAGATCAGAGTGACTGGAAAGAGATGTTATGGCAGAAGCAAGAGGTTGGAATAATGTGAGGAAGGGGCCATGAGCCAATGAAGGCAGGTGGGCTCTAGAAGGCTGAAAAGACAAGGAAACTGATTGTCCCTCAAAGGAAGACAGCCCTGCAAACACCTTGATTTTAGATTTCTGATCTCCAGAAGAGATTCAATGAATGTGGCCTTAAGACACTCCATTTGTGGTAATTTGTTACCTTAATAATAGAGTATCAATGTGTGAGAAAACTTTAGTATTTAGCCATACTAAATAGTTAGGAATCTTCCCTGCATGCATTGAATGTTTCTAAGCTAGGATAGAAATAAATTAATGTGATGAAGATGAATCACGTTGTTACATTTATTCACAATTACCTCAACTACTGAAGTAGCAATGAGAAAGGAATCAAGGGAACATGCTTGGAGACTTTCTCTGAGGAACTCAGAAGAAGAAGACTCAAAAGAGCTACCTAAATTATGAGTGTGAGAGATATCACTGAAAAAATACAGTTATAACAGAGAATTTCGGTGGAATTCAATGAGCTAAGGGTTGCACTACTGGGTTTAGCACGCTAACATCATATCCATTAGACAATGGAAGGAGCACTACTAGAGAAAGAAAGTGTCTTGGGAAAAAATGCCAACTAATCATGAACACCTTGAAAGTAGGGAGATAGTCCTTTTCTCATTACCCACAGTCCCAAACACAGCACACTGCAACTAGTAGATGCAAAGGACATGGCTGATGATGGGGAAACTATCTGATCTTGCAATGAAATGTATTATATTTTAAAGCATCCTTTGGGATAAGTATTGAGTTGTAAAGATTTCTCTCTTCCATAAGAGACCTCCCTCCTCACCTTCCCAATTTTGCATCTAGATTCCAGAAACCATATACATCCATGTGGCTTTCATGGGGAGGATGCTCAGTCCTTATGACATCTTCTGGGTCTTGCTATATCTGCAGAACTGCGCCTTGGCCCATCTGGTCCTGCAGTAGCCTGCACTGGTCTCTGCTGAATTGAGACTGTCCCATGTGGACATGTGAGCATTATTCTGCCATTGTTGTAAGTGTCATGGCCTCCAGATACAAGGTGGTGCAGCCATCTTATCCCAATCAAAGATCTCTTGTATTCTTCCCAGCAATCCTATGCCCCGTACCTCTTAGAGGCTCTGAGATTCTCAGTTGTTTTCTCTGAATAATTCTGATGTGTACTAGATCCAGTGAAATTGTCATCCAATTCAACTGCCTAGACCACCTGACTTCATCTTTGTTACTCAACTATTCCCACATCTTGGTAGGCATAGTAATGTTCAACATCGACTTCTCGGAGACTCATGCAGGCTTCGCCAGGCTGTACTTTTGAAAGTTCTGTATCCTCCAACTGTAACCAAGTATTTTAAAACAGTCCCCTAGCTTTTAAATCTATTGTTTCTCTAGGAATTTTAAAATGTCGGATTTAAAATTCAAAGCTGAGCAATGGCTTCTCAGTTGTAGACAGTATCTTTTGTTTCCTTCCTTACAACAGTAAGCCTTGGTCTCCTGACTTAGCCTTAATGAGACTGGACTGCAAGGAATGCAAAAGAAATATTTGAAAAAGGAAAATCTAGTGGAATCCATTTTAAGAGCATGATTTGCCTATAAAGGCAGAAGAGAGAGTCGAAGTCAAGGGTATTTGTGAGAGCAGAAAGAGAGAATAAAAGGAAGAATAAAGGATGCAGGACTGAGTTGGAGAACAGCTACAGAGCATGGCCAGGAGAGAACAGGAAATAAAGCAGACTGAAACAAGTGACCTAAACACGAGGACCAAGTTCTCAGAGTCCCCAAGGCCAAGAGAAAGAGAACACGTCCCAAGGAGGAGATGACCAGAGGACTAAACATTAAAGAGATCAAGGAGAATGGATATCCAAATGGGGTTCCAGGTTCTAACAAGTACAAGGTAACTGTTAACATTTATCTGGCAGGTGTGGGTTAGGGGTAATATCTGGACTGGGATCCAGGGATCATACAGTTAATAACTCCATGGCAGAATGCTGCTTTCTTACTCTATTCCCGTGCCAAAAATCTGAACGAACCAGGATGGATCTTTTAAAAATTTATATATATATTATACACAAAATATATATATCCCAAAAATACATGTATATATACATATATGTGTGTATATGTGTATGTATATAGACAGAGAGAGAGAGAGAATAGAGTTTTTTGTTATTATCCCTATGTAACATTAATTTCATATTTATCCCTAAAAACCAAACTGGCATATGGCCACTCTCCTCAAATATATTCTTTTTATGTGTGTAAGATTCATTCTCAATCATATTTTCTGTGCATGTTACAAAACTATCCGTTTAAAACACATCAAAGTTATTGTGATTTCAAAAGATGGTCTTCTTAGTCCCTGTCATCACATTTCAAGGCTGGAAGAATTTCTTATTGTTCTAATGAGCCTGTTAAATATAAGAAACAATCTTTTGTTGTCTCAAGAATTGCTAAGCTTTCAGTAAGGGACAGATATCGATTTGGGAGTTCAAATGAAGGGCCTATGCTATGAAAGCATTGTATTGATTCCAAAGGCAACTAATGAGAAAGTAGATCATATAGATGTGTATCTACAGCTTATGTCAGCAGATACTCAAGGAGTTGGATTTTACAATTAAGTTGCTTTACTTATCACTGTAAAATTCACTAATAAATATACTTTTTCAGTTAAATATTTTACCATAAAATATATTCAACAGGCAGGAGGATTAATATATATATTAACATCTCAGTCTAAAAAACTAACTAAAAGACAGAATGATCAACCTAGCAAGCACTTAACCAAAAAGATGTAAGCATTCTAGAAGAAGCGACTACAGGCAAGATGTTTAAGATCTCTGAACCCCAGTTTCTCGGTCTATAAAATGCATATGAATATTATAAAGATTTAGGATAATGATGGGCGTAACACATATGCTAGAGCAAGACAGAGTGCATAAATCTTAAGTGATAATATGCTGCTCTTTTACTGTTGGTTTTACCAAAATATAAAAACATGAAATATAGCTAAGTCATGAAATGAAGAATCAGCAAAAGGTTCTCAGATTCCTTCAGAATAATGTTCTCTCAGCACAATGTAATCATTTCGGCGTGTCATTCCATTGACATATGCTCTGAGTATACAGAATATCAATGAAGTCCCTGTGTCGGATTTTACAAAAATGTAAATTGAAGCTGTGTCATCTATTCTTTTCACATTTATTTAATTTCTAAATAAAAGCCCATCCTCCTGATCAACAGGATAGATAGGACTGCCAACCTCCTTTCTTTTACCTTAATTTAACAAGGCCCACCTGCGCCTTCCTAGTAACAAACAAAATTAAGCTTAGCAAAGAAAGTGTATTTTGAGGGTGTGAAGAGTGACAGGCGGAAGCACAGAGAAGGACCTTGTTACCAAATCAGGCAGACAAAAAAACTACAGAAGATTTGCAGCTGCTATCGTCTAATTCACTGACCTGATTATGCTTCAAAAGAAAAACTAAAGTTTCTGAGGTTGAAAAAGACTGAAAGGCAGAATAAAAAGCTCAGGTGATCATGACAGCGGATGAGGGCATGCGATGCTCTGAGTAACTGCCTTCTACACAAAGTGACACACGCGTCCTGCGAAAACCTGCAAGTGAAGTGGAGGCACAAAGTTTTGATCTTACATTGTTCTTTTTTTAAAAGGAAAATAAAGTCGAAACTTATTTTTATGGACCTCTCAAGGATTCTCTCTGAACTTAAGGAGATTAACATTAGTGGGTGATAATAAATAAAAGCGGTTTCCTTTCATCAAGTGTCTGGTGGTCCTAGAGGAGAACAAAACAACATACTTTGCTAGAAGAATGACAGGGAACTAACTTCTTCCTTTCCCTAAAAAATAATTGGTATGTGGGGAAAACACAGTGAGGCACATATTAATAATGTAAAAGCAGGGTTTTAAAAAGACTCTGACTTCCATCAGACAGCCAATTACCTTGATTTCCTTCTACATTATCAGACGAGAATCTGGGAAAGAATTCAGATGCAGATTTTCTATCCATCGAATAATATTCGAGAGTCCATTTTGCATATCAATTAGAGCTTTCCCACGTTCTGGTGGAGGCAGCTCTTTAATATTTCTACAAGATTGTTTCCTTTTCTTTTCTGTCTTGTCTTTGATTCTGTTATTCTCTTCCCAGATAAGATCATGCTATTCCCCCAAAGTCCTGCAAACCTCCGGATGGTTCTGGTGATGCCTCTATGTGGAGCTATGTTTTTGTCCTTGAAATGAAGGTGGTCCGACACTTGGTTTTGTTTCTTTGCTTGCTTGCTTTTTTGTCTGTTTGTTTTCCTAACATGTCTGAGCAATTCTCCATATTAAAGCCATCTGGGTTTCCCTTTCTTCTGAACTCTTCTCCCCTTTCCTACAATACTTTTTAGTGTCTTAGTGTGTATAGCTGAAGTATTACAAATATTATTTATGTTAACTGTGAGAATAGTACCCCAAAATACTTTCCAACAAGATGACCCTATGAAAATGTAAACTTTCCTCCCTAAATGCTACTGTGCTACAAACAGCCTTCAGTGTTCTCTTGATAATTTATTCTGTGTTATCAAATGAGACCTGTGGAACCTTTTATAGCCCGAGCCTATCACTAACATTCTGCACACAGAGTAAAAGCTGGAAGCTGGGGCACCGTCTTATCCTGGGTTCTCAACCCTGGCTGACTTTCCCAATGACTGGGGTGAGCTTTAAAATACTGCTGACACAGTCCCATCTTGACTAGATACTTCTCAAAGCCTTTCAATCATTTTAATGTGCAGCCAGGGTTGTGCAGACACCAATTTAATCCTCTCATCACTTGCAGCTAAGGAAACTGAAGCCCAGATAGAGTCAATCAATTACCCACCTGCATAAAGCGAAAGAGCGGCAAAGAAAGGGCTAAAGACCCATGGGTTTTAGCGCGGAGTTCTTCCAACTATAAGGATTACAGGATTGCAAAAGGTTTCCTGAAGAACACAGTCTATGATCTGAATGCCTTTCAACTTAGCCCAGGTCAGGATCAGCTACATAATTTGCAGGACCCAGTGCAAAGTGAAATCATCATAACCTACTAAGAATTTCAACAAGTTGCAGGAGAGGTTTAAACCAAGCACAGGGCCCAACGTTACGGCACAAGACACAGGCCGTGAAGTCAATCCCAGCCCAGGTTTTGAAGATATTCTCTTTAGTAACAATGCATTAGTAAGTAAATAAGTAAACAAATAAAGATTCTACAGTAATAAATTGAGGAACAGTGCTGAACAAGTCTTTAGTTTTTTGTTGGTGTGCTTATTTTTTTGTTTATTTACTTTTATAAATGCAGGAGACTTCAAGAACGTCTGTTCCTTGTAACTGCATTAGCCTCCCTCTCCCATTGTCAAAAGCAGAATCTGTGAGTCAAGGGATTTTTTTAATTTTAATTTTTATAATTTATTATCAAGTTAACATACAGTATATACACTGTGCTCTTGGTTTTGGGGGTAGATTCCCATGATTCATCGCTTATATACAACACCCAGTGCACATCCCAACAAGTGCCCTCCTCAATGCCCAGGACCCATTTTCCCTGCCCCCTAGACCTCCCACCCCCATCGACGCTCAGTTTGTTCTCTGTATTTAAGAGTGTCTTATGGTTTGCCTCCCTCTCTGTAACTGTTTTTTCCTTCCCTTCCCCCATGGCCTTCTGTTAAGTTTCTCAAATTCCACATATGAGTGAAACATATGATATCTTTCTCTGACTGACTTATTTCACTTAGCATAATACCCTCCGGTCCCATCCACATTGTTGTGAATGGCAAGATTTCATTCTTTTTCATTGCCAAATAGTATTCCATTGTATATAAAAAGCTGCACAGCAAAGGAAACAATCAACAAAATTAAAAGGCAACCAACAGAATGGGAGAAGATATTTTTAAATGACATATCAGATAAAGGGTTAGTATCTAAAATCTATAAAGAACTTAGCAAACTCAACACCCAAAAAACAAATAATCCAGTGAAGAAACGGGCAGAAGACATGAATACACACTTTTCCAAAGAAGACATCCAGAAGGCTAACAGACACATAAAAAGATGCTCAACATCACTCACCATCAGGGAAATACAAATCTAAACCACAGTGAGATACCAACTCTCACACTGGTCAGACTGGCTAAAATTAACAACTCAGGAAACAACCGATGTTGGCAAGGATGGAGAGAAAGGGGAACTCTCTTGCACTGTTGGTGGGAATGCAAACTGGTACAGCCACTCTGGAAAACAGTGTGGAGGTTCCTCAAAATATTAAAATAGAACTACCCTACAACCCAGCAATAGTGCTAGTATGAATTTATCTAAAGAATACAGGACTGCTGATTCATAGGGGCACGTGTACCCCAATGCTTATAGCAGTGCTATCAATAATAGCCAAATTACGGAAAGAGCCTAAATGTCCATCAACTGATGCATGGATAAAGGAGATGCGGTATACAGAGACAAGGCTTTTATTTGGGGAAATGATCCCAGAGAATGAGAGGGGGAGGGGAGCAATAAAACAGAGAAAGGAAAGAATCAATGCGAGGGGAGGTGTTATTGGACTAGCCACTGCAGTGGTGATGGGGCCAGAGCTCTGGGCCAGGAGCCCTTTGAAGAGCCATGTAGAATGCATCTCAGCCCTGCACACCCAACTGAGAGATGGAAGAAGGGAGCTTTTACCCTCCCTATGCCATAAGGAGTTAACTCCTGGCCCTTCCAGATTGCATGTGAGAGTGTCAGGAAAGAGAGTCATGCACTGTTGGGGTGATGCCTGCGTGAAGCTGGCTGCAGCACCAGGGGCTGGAGGGACACAGAGACCCCGATGTAGTGACCCTCCAAGCCGAGACTCGGCTAACAGCAAGCCCAAATCGATTTTAGCTAAAACTCTTTACTTCCCAGAATACCTATTAACATCTCCCTGGACACGTGGGCTATCCACGGAGCACAGTTTGGAACAGAGTAGACGATCTATTCTTAGAGTTAGATATTCCTCTTCAAAGAAATCACACACTGGGAAAGCCAGGTTGGGTGTGGGAAAGACCAAAGGAAAGATTAGAACATAGAGAATGAAAGGCTGCAGCCAGCTGAAGGGCAGTAATTGTTTTGAATGTGCTCCCACAGGTATGAGCACAAAGATTTGGCCTCACTGACTGTTCTGTGCCAGCTCTCCTGAAATTCTTTAATGTACATCCAGAGAGTTTTCAAAATAGGGCTATCATTTTTATGCCATAAAAATCAGACATTTTTCAAATGGATGTTAGATAAAACAGGAAATAGCACTTTCTGCCTGCAAACTGGTAATAGTAAGAGGTTTTAAGTGAACTTGGCTACAGCTAAAAATTACACAGAGAGAACCCATTTCCTTGTTTAAGACAATTCTGAGCACGTGCGCTCTTGGTCACTGAGACTGCTGGCAGTAATTTGCACAGACATATTGTGAATAAATGTCTTCTTACTATATTTATTTAGCTGTGACAGCAGACTCAGAGCGATCTTAGCATTTTAAAGGCAAAACTCCCTAAATATGTTTGGTGTAGGTGTTCCTACAGACATGATACAATTAACATAGAAAAACAGCAGAACAACAAAAACAAAAAAAAAATCTTTACATAACTAAATTTCAATTTCTACTTTTACTTAGGAACTCTATATGCTAATATTCCATCGGTAGCTTGCTATTTTAAAAAAAATTACTTTCAAACATCTCTACATCACCTCTCATTTTTCTGTCAGTTGAGCAATATTTATTGTTGAAGACGTCCAGAGCCCTGAACCTGATAGCGTATGTCAGCGAGATGTTTATATATTTTAACAAGTACAAAGAACTCGGTCTCTCAGAAGGCCTATAACTGAACTATCAAAATGACAAAGTTTCCTGTATTGTAGAATATTTTTTCGTAAGGTTTCAAAAACCACATTTATCTTAAGAGTGATTCAAATACTTAGAAAGAATGTTATCATAATTTTCATAATGTAATTGTCCTACTCTTAAATGTTTACTTGTCATTGGAAAACATGACTTTAAATATTTAGTTTTCCATCTGTTTTAAAATGTGACCACCCACAAAAGCTGTATGTTGCCAGTTTTCCCTACGCTCCGTTTTATCGCCACACTTTTGTTTCTGCTTATAAACCTGGGAGCTTCGCACAAACGTAGTTCAATAGTATGAACCTGCAAAGCAAGATAACTTTAAAACCAGTGTAAAAGTATACCAACAACAACAACAACAACAACAACAAAACTGCATAAAGTAACCTTTTTCCAATCGTGTACTGTATTTAAATTCACTCTCAGATATAAGATTTCAATAAAATCAGTTTATATCAATAGGGGCATCGTTTAAAGGCCTCACCTAAACAGAAGTTTCCCTTAATATAAAAGTTAAAGGTCACAAAACTTAAACTTACACACTTGGAATGTATGTCCTTAATACCTCATTTTATTTCTACATTTCATTTACCATATTCCTATTTGTTGTTCAATAAGATAAAACAAATATGCTAGAATCCTCCTTCTGAGTCTGAATTATTCTTAACCTGGCAAATCATAAAGCTTCTGTCCCTTAGTTATCTGATCTGTAAAATTAGGATATTGTACTAAGTAACCACTACCTTCTTCAAACATTGTAATTAAATGTCATTGTAGCTCTAATGAAGACCTTCTTATAGAAGAGATGACTTGAAACGCTTCCCATACATTCCAGGTTAGGACAGCAGATTACACTTACAATTTATTTCACTCACTCCTTCCCCAAACTGCATTAAAAGTACTATCACTAAATGTTTAAAGATAAGGAAGCCAGAGACAGGCAGTGGAGTGAAAAGGGCTGAGTACCGGCCAATCAAGGAACTTGGAATCCACTGAAAGTTGACTGCAGAGCCAACCCTCCTTCCAGTCCTAATCGGCTCTCAAAGAATCCAGCAGTCTGGCATTCACTGCCCAGGCAGAGAAGTTGACCTTTCCCCACAGGAAATACCAAGAAGATTTTCCAACCAGTGACCTCCTCAGTGTCAAATTAGAGGTTGGAATGTGAAAGCTCCACCCATGCATCCGGGATCTTTCCCCCCACCCCCTAAATTGTGAGTAGACACTTAAGGATTACCAAAGAGCCGAGCAAAATCTCTAATGTGGATGCAAGAACTCAACAGACAACCTGGTAGTACAACTAGGAAGAAGCAAAACTAGGCAATTGTCACTGATATCCTCAGAGAGATCAGAGAAGATGCTGCATCCATGAAATAAGACCAGAAAGATATTAAAGAGGGAAGAAAAAAGATGACTTTGGAATTTTAAAATATTCTAGCAGAAATTTTAAAAAACACTATGGATAGGTTAGAAGATAATTTCAATAAATATTCCAGAGAGTAGAACAAAAAGACAAAAGAATGGAAACTAAAAAGATAACCAAAGCGCTAATCTTTCCATGAAGAAAGAACAAGAGAAAATGGAAGGCAGGAAATAATTTAAGTTCATGTAATTAAAAAACACAGTTTGCCACATGGAGAGGACCCACACTATGAGAAAATAGAGCCATAGTAAGGAATATCAATGTATATTTTCATAATTCCAAATGAAAATAAAAAGGAGACTCCTTAACCTTCTAGGGAGGAAGAGGAGTGAAAAAGATCACATACAAAAGATGAAGAATCAAGTGGCTTTGAAATTCTCAATAGCCACACCAGCAGCAACAGATCAACACCTTCATAATTTTGAAAGCAAGTAATTTTCAACCTAGAATGCTATGCAAAATCAAGCTATCTATCATGTATGAAGGTAAAATAACATTTTCAGTACATGCTTGGTATCAAAACACCCATGACTTGAAGAAGTCTCTTAAGGATGTATTTTACTACAATGAGAATGAAAGGCCAAGAGAGAGACACGGAATGCAGTAAACAGGAGATATTATTGAAGAGAACGGTGAAGGAGGACAGTAAAGGAAGACTCAAGGACTTTCACCAGTTGCCATAGTGAGCTACTCAAGAGAAAAACAACAGCTGAAATCCCAAGATACCCACTGCTACATTTTGTTAATCGGAGACAGAATGTTATTGATGAGCCTGGCCCAGATTTTTATCCAGACTTATATGAACATGTGCTGATAAAGTTCTTCCATCTCTCCACTGCCCACCACGTCCTGCTGCAGGGATTAGCTTAAAGCACCCATTTCCTCCTACACAGGTCCTCTTCTTCGACCTACTCTTAAGTGCTAGAGAAAGGCCATCGTGAGTCTGGAAGCATAAAGTACAGAGCAGTCCTCTCCTGTTGACCATATTCCTGCTGGACACCGTGTAAGGTGCCTCAGTGGTATGGGACAGCATGACATGCTGACAGAAATATTTTAGGGTATGTGACCTAATAATTCACTCTACAAATCAGAAAATAAGAATTATTGGTTATATATCACTCTTCTGAGATTGGTTACTACATACTCATCCCTAAAAAACTAATGTATCCTAGGAGTACTGACAAATCAGGTTTCTAATCTTCCAAGGCTGAGGGCCACTTTCTAATTAGTTCACCAAGGAAATACACATAGGAGGAGCCCTGTGTCAGCGGCTGGGGCACCAGCTTCCCCTAATGTCTTCTGAGGGTCCCACGTCTTTTCATTTGAAACCTCATCTACTACCTACTTCATTATTCTGCATCAAAAATATCAAACCACCAAATAACCACCTTGTTGAGATTAGGGAGAGAATGGTGTAGCTCTTATTGAGACTGTCATAAAAATTACTTGATTTAGGTGTGTCTGGATGGCTCAGTTAAGCGTCTGACTCTTGATTTCAACTCAGGTCATGATCTCACAGCTCTTGAGTTTGAGCATCACATTGGGCTCTGTGCTGACAGTGTGTAGCCTTCTTAGGATTCTCTCTCTCTCTCTCTCTCTCTCTCTCTCTCTCTCTCTGTCTCCCCCTTTCTCTCCTGTTCCCCTCCAAAAAATAAAGAAACATTTTTAAAAATCACTTGATTTATATTGAGTGAAAAAGTGCATATTTGGGCCACTAATAGACAAGAGAAGTAAAATAAATCTGTGAGGACTTAAGACCATCCGTGTCCTCCAAACCACTGAGGATTAATTAAAGTGCTGTGATTTCTTCATGCTCCTTACGTCAGTTAACTATCTTGGCAGAAAACCCTTCCTTGGAGGAGTTTAACTTCAGTTAATGGGGGATGAAGCAGAAATTGCAATGGAGGCTTTTGTTTGTGTTTTGTTCATTTATTTTGCCTTTTGGTCTTAATTTAGTGATGAGAAAATTGAAGTTCTGGAAGAAGCATTGTTTACATTTAAAGAAACAAACATGGAGAAATGGAAGAAAGCAAATAAAGTGCATAAAAATGTAATAAAGATATTTTAGGAACGTGGGATAATCAGTGGGTTCTATAAACCAAGTTTAAATTTTTTTAATGTTTATTTATTTTTGAGAGAGAGATAGAGTATGAGTGGGGGAGAGGTGGAGAGAGAGAGGGAGACACAGAATGTGAAGCAGGCTCCAGGCTCTGAGCTGTCAGCACAGAGCCCGTCCCGGGGCTCAAACTCACAGACCGAGAGATCATGACCTGAGCTGAAGTCGGACACTCAACCGACTGCGCCACCCAGGAGCCCCTAGAAACCAAGTTTAATGTAAATAAAGAAACTTGAGCCAGGGAGAAATGCCCATTCCTTTGTGGACAGATATAATAGCAAAATTCTGATGACCTGCCTGAAAATACTATTTCCAACAACAGCAGCAGCAGCAATTATCATTATTGTTATTACCTAATCACATCCCTCCTTTTATACAATTATAAAATATGTTATTCAGCTTTATAGTCTGAGTCATGGATGAAACATTCTACTTTTATTCAGAAATACAAAAGCTAGGTGTCTCTGATTTTAAGTGATAGTCACAGGCATTAATCAGCAGATTATGATTTAAATAAGGCTAGCAGACATTTCAAATTTCCCTTGACTTCCTTCTTCACTGTATAAACAAAGTTGTTTATATTCAGGAACACAAACACCTGTAAAGAGAGAAGGTGAAAAAGCCAAGTAACTTCCTAAGAACCCGTGCTCTTGGTTGCCTGGTTTCATTTTATGCTGCCCTTTTACAACCGTGCATGATGTCAGCAGACCAAGGGATGAGGTCTTCAGGTAGATTCTGTGAATAAAGTGATAAGGAGCCACTCCTGTAAATATCTGAAGACCATTACAACACGCCCCTCTTAGAACATGTTTGGAAAACTAGGTCAGAAAGCCCTGATGGAGGCCATCTTTAGTTCCAATATTAATGCAAACAATGGGGATGGGCTGTAAAACAGATTTGCAAAACTACCATCTGCAAAAATCAAAATTAGTTGAAAATGACAGAGGGGTGCCTGGGTGGCTCAGTCGGTTGAGCGGCCAACTTCAGCTCAGGTCATTATCTCATAGTCTGTGAGTTCGAGCCCCATATCGGGCTCTGTGCTGACAGCTCAGAGCCTGGAGCCTGCTTCGGATTCTGTGTCTCCCTCTCTCTCTCTGCCCTTCCCCTGTACATACTCTCTGTCTCTCAAAAATAAATTTAAAAAAAAGTTAAAAAATTAAAAAAGAAAGAAAGAAAATGACGGAGACTCTATTATTCATATCCCTGGGGATAAATAAATAAATAAATAAATAAAGAGGGAGAAATCGCAAATACATTCCCCTTTTAACTCTCATCTATCAGACCAGACTTCAGTTTTTATTTTAGCCTTCTGCTCCTCCCTACTCATTCCCCATTTGTCTAAAGAGTGCAGTGATGCCTTTCTCTGAGTAAGAAATATGGACAAAATATTCAGAGATAATTGGAATCGTATTGGCCATCACCTTATTACATTCTGAGCCTTTCAGCAGGAACGCAGTTCATTTTAAGATCAGACTCTCACATCTCCTTAATGGTTACTCGCTGTTGCCGTGACTGTTATTCACTTGGAAGCTTAGAGTGGTCAAAATAATAAAGGCATCTGAGAGCCCACTTATACGCAAAATGTCCTAGCACACACAGGTCATCAAATGACAACAGACAGTTAGGGTTCCTTTAGGTCACCCAAAAGAAAAAAGTCTAATGATCAAAACAACCTTTTCTTTCCATAATCATTCAAAGCTAAACACCATTAGGAATTCAAATAACACATCACTGGAAAGAGGTTGCCTGGCTCCAGCACGTTCTCATTCTGTCCTGTGAATGAATGACTGAATGTCTTCCTGCCAATCTTTGAAATCCACTGAGGCCATGTTAAAAACACTTACTCTCAAAGACAGAAAGAAAAAGTTGATCATGGGTGTCTCTATATATCAAGCTCTGGTTTATCCAGGTATAACTTCTCTTTGACATTTCCCCAGCTTTCAGTGGCAACTTTTCTATGTCCCAGAAATCTTAGAAAAAGCAAAGACATGAACTATGCTTAGTCAAAGCTGGCTTTCCAGGGGCGCCTGGGTGGCTCAGTCAGTTAAGCGTCCAACTCTGGCTCAGGTCATGATCTCGTGGTTTTGTGAGTTTGAGCCCCGCGTCAGGCTCTGTGCTGACAGCTCAGAGCCTGGAGCCTGCTTCTGATTCTGTGTCTCCCCCTCTCTCTGCCCTTCCCATGCTCATGCTCTGTCTCTCTCTCTCAATAATAAATAAAAAACATTAAAAAACATTAAAAACAGAAAACAAAAAAACAAAGTTGGCTTTCCAAAAACAAATGTAAGAGCTAGAGAATGGCTGCTTCTTCTGCAGCTCGTTCTGGATGATTATGCATTAGACATCAACATCAACCAGGCATCATCATAACCCAATTCCTCTTGCCTCCTCCTGTGACAAACTCACATTCTCAATAATAGATCTTGAGTTGGGGGAAGGTTAAGTTAAATTACATAGTTAATTATGCCAATTAATTCCTACTACATTTTACATTGTCACTCACTTATAAAATATTTGAATTATATATTTTTTAATGTTTTTTTTTATTTTGAGAGAAAGCATGCGCACAAGGGCATGAGCTGGGGAGGGGCAGAGGAAGAGAGAGAGAGAATCCCAGGCAGGCTTCACACTGTCAGCACAGAGCCCAATATGGTGCGGGAACTCACGAACTGTGATATCATAACTTGAGCTGAAATCAAGAGTCAGATGCCCAAACCGCTGAGCCACCCAGGTGCCCCCTGAGTTACATTTTCAAAGAAATCACTGTGCTGGATACTATAAGTCTTAATTGGATGTAAACAAGCCAGGATCCATTTTTTATCCTGCAAACGATGCAATGATTTTCAAGCAGTAAGGAGCTATTTAAATTCCCACTCCTGCCACTGTCCTACTTCTCAAAACTCCTTCAAATTCGCACATCTATAACATCTTTGGAGTAAATAAAATGACTGACTAAAAAAAAGGATAGGATCAAAAATATAAAATAAGAATTTTCTATACACCATCTGGTTTGGAGTTGATTATTAACAGTGGCCTAACTACAGAATAAGACCAATCATTTGTTAGAAAGCAGGTGACCCAGATATCTAAGAAGTGTGGGAATTACCAGTGAGGATATTTAGAAGTAGAATATAGTTGGCTGCTACAAACTAGAAACGAAATATTTACTCAGGGTCCACTATATGTGGGTAACGGGGCTTTATTTGACAGTGTTTGGGAAATACGGTTAAATACCAAATCTCTGATACAGACATCCTCTCCACAACGGTATCAGAAAAAGAACACACTATACCCAAAAGAAAGGAACTTTCATATGTTTATGACAGGAGGTAGTTTTGCAACTTAAAGCAAAGTGCCCCTGAAGGTGGGCTCCTACCCTCCCACTGAAACTGGAGAGGAGCTTGGTATATATATGTATTCTTGGTATATGTGTGTGTATGTGTGTGTGTATGTATATATATATATATTTATGTATATATATTCTTTTTTTTACCATGAGTGCAATGTTGCGGGGCAGGGGGGCAGAGAGAGCAAGGCAGAGGAAGGATCCTAAGCAGACTCCACCCTGTCAGCACAGAGCCTGATCCGGGGCTCAAACTCATGAACTTTGAGATCAGGACCTGTGCCGAAATCAAGAGTTGGATGCTTAACCAACTGAGCCACACAGGCGCCCCTTGGGATTTATATTTTAAAGCAGCAATGGCTCCCAGAGCCTTGAAAAAGAAATGCCTGAGTCATAAAGCCGATAAAAACCCTATCTAGTCTACACACACACACATACACACGCACACACACACACACACACACACACACACATCTCTCTCTAAGAGAGGAAAAAGTACATGCAATTACAATTTTCTTTTTTTTTAATTTTTTTTAACATTTATTCATTTTTGAGAGTAAGAGAGACAGAGCATGAGTGGGGGAGGGGCAGAAAGACACAGAATCTGAAGCAGGCTCAAGGTTCTGACCGGTCAGCCCAGAGCCTGATGAGGGGCTCGAACTCACAGACTGCGAGATCATGACCTGAGCTAAAGTCGGACACTTAACCAACTGAGCCATCCAGGTGTCCCACAATTACAATTTTCTAAAGTATATGATCTAAGAAAAAAGGAGGGAGAAATTTCTTCCCTTATTTACAATAGAATTAAGCTGCTTTTTTAAATTTTTCATTTGTCATTAAAAGAGTAATTCTCAACTTCCAGTCTCTTCCTGATGTCACATAGATCTGAACTTTGCTCTCAAACTCACATGTCTTCATCACTTCCCATGCAAATCTTTGCAACATCCATCTGCCTTGGGGCTTTCCTGCTGCATAGTAAAAACTCAGCAGTTGGCAGCTGCCAGCAGGGAGGAGGATAATATACTCATTTACTCTGAGACTGGGCAAAGGACCGGTTGTTGGATTATCTCACAAGTAGCTGGAATCAGAGTCTGTAGAGTGTTCCAACTGTTGGGGAAATATAATTAAAAACAAAATCTCTTCCCAACCCAGAAGACCTCTATACAAAGATACAAGGAAAAGAAAATAATTTTATTATTGAATAAACTTCAACCTGAATGTGATACTGGTCACAGGCAATCTGCTAAAGAGATGGCAAAGACAAAAAAAGTGTACTCTTTTATACAGCTAAGTGCATACAACCCATGACATTCATGTTTTCAAGATAAAATTGCTAATTTTCTCATGTCTTGATGACTGGAAGTAGGGATTGCAATTTGGAGTCAGGTGACAGCTGAAGTTAGGCTCATAATCTCCCAGGAGAATGTGAGATAGGGTTTTATCTTCCGTGATGATTACATTTCTGAAGGATGGTTTTCACTGGGTCCTTGAGGGAACTTTCTTAAATTGTGAAACTAGCAAAAGGCTTATTTAGCATTTTACCTTTCACAAGAAGGTAAAGGAACTGGGGGCTTAGGGCTGCATAGTACATCTAGGGAGGCTGGGCATGAAATTTCAAGACGAAACTCATACCCGAGTTTGGCAAAGAAGCTTTCCGAAGTATTTCATGAGCTTGAAACATGGATATCCAGGTGACCAGTGAAGATGTTTTGTATAAATATTCTTATTTTCATTGCCTAACCAGAGATAAAGGGAGGAAACTTCTTATTGATATTTCTTGTCAGCCAGTAATGGGAACAAAGTAACTCAAAGCAGAGTTCTCTTATTTCTCAAATAATAAAATGTAATATTCTTACACTCAATGTGGTAGTGTTCAGACCGGCCACATTTATTTACTGCCTGTTATATATCAGTCACTATTCCATGTAAATAAGACCCTGAAGATCCCTACTGTCATGGAGATTATAATGCAATAGAAAAATCACACAAGTAGGTATTAATAATCAAGAAGGGTGTGTTATGAAATAAGAAGTAGAGATGGTATAGAGCCCAACATTTGAGGTATCAAGGAAGGTTTCCAGATACTAATAAGTCCCAACTGAGACTCAAATGAAGAATCGGTGTTATTAGGTTTAAGTACAATACCCTAAAGGTACAATAATGGATTTAAAATGATGACCTCCAGATTGAAAACATTTTAATTTTCCAAAAATATTTTTACTGAAGTAAGGAAGTGTGGTCTAGATCTTAGAAATATTTCCACCGAAATAATTAAACTTCAAAAAGGAAAACTTTCATTATTCAGAAAATGCTTTTATTCATCTCATTTCCTTAACGATTTCAGACAAAGTGTTCCTTTGTTTTCTGAACGTCAGATTTGACTGCTTAAGTCTTCAGGAAACGTTCAAGGAATAACTTAGCATAAAGAGGAGACTAAGTTTCTGACTGATTTTTCCAAATTCTTTCATTCTTTACCCAACCGACTTCTATAGAACATGGGTATTCCAGCAGCTGTTGTTGGTAACAACATAAAAAATGGCCTTTCCTTTTCTTCAAGTATCGTTCTATACCTGATTAGCAGGTATAGAAACAATTATTAGCTACCTGCCATGATTGATGCTTCCCAAAGTCACACTATAATGCAGTTAGCATCCTTCCACCACCAGCAGATTGGGAACACAAATTTTAATAACTGACCATACACCCTTGAGGTTGCTACCAGTTCAGGATGCTCATTATCTTTAAAGGCTGTACCATAACTGATTGGTTCACTACTACTATTTCTGATCACATCTGTTTAAAGGTGGATTGCAGCATATTCTTTCAGCCTATCTTCTGCTGTCCACTTTACCCATAGAAAAAAGGGATAGCCTAATAACGCCCTCAAAAAAAAAAAAGAAAAAAAATCCACATGTACAAGAACATTCTTCTATTGAGAAATTGAGAAATCTGTTTTAAAAGTAAGGCAATATTTTACCTGTTTTTAACTTACAGGTGAGAGAAAAATGAGTAGATCACTGAATTCTGAAATCATATAAACTTCTTTAGTACCTATTTCACAATAGCTCAGCCAGGAAAAATAAACAGTTTATTTCATTGAATAAAATGGATATTTTCAGTAGAAGAAATTCAATGGAAGGAGAATGCAAACTCAACTTAGATAGACTTATTATTATTATTTCTTGATGGAATTTAAGTGTTCTTAGATTCCAGGCCACTGTAAATATACAGTAAGAGACAGATAATAGTAAATAGGTTCTTCAGTTGAGTTTTTAAAAGTTAAATATTAGTATGTAATGACACTATACATTAAATGGAAGTTAATCCTTAAATTGGAAATTTAGGTATAATTGCAACTAATCAATTAATTGTATAATTACCAAGTATAAATGAGCTGCCTGCTATAAGCTGTGTTGTGGGTAACTTTTTAATTAGGTCTATGTCTTCAGAAACAAAATAATCCATCAACACCATGTTATTCAACAACCGAATGATTAAGCAATGAAATTAAAAGGAATGTAGGGGCGCCTGGGTGGCTCAGTCGGTTAAGTGTCTGACTTCGGCTCAGGTCATGATCTCACGGTTCATGAGTTTGAGCCCAGGCTCTGTGCTGACAGCTTAGAGCCTAGAGCCTGCTTCAGATTCTGTATCTCCCTCTCTCTCTGCCCCATCCCCGCTCATGCTCTGTCTCTGACTCTCTCGAAAAAAATAAACATTAAAAAATTTTTTAAAAAGGAATATAAATCCATGCAAATATTCCAAAATAACAGTACACAAATTGTAATGATTCTCCCAAATCTCTAGGCTGGCTAGTATATTATCTCATTCAAAACAAAAACAGTTTCATCTCTTTTCAAATTATAAAATAATTTCAATTTTTAAAATTTTCATACAATAAAGAAGTTCTATTTTTAAAGAATAAAAATAAAGTCAGCTTTCATAGCTCCACCTAGAAATGGCCACTAATGCTTTCTTTTATTTCTTCCGGACTTTTTACTATCCATAAAAATTTTCTTACAAACACCGAATTATTTTTAAGGAACATCCTTCATCTTGTTTCATTTACTTATTATATTATTAAAAAGCTTTAATAAATCTCTTCATAAATATCATCTTCTTTAACGTATATATTTTTTCAATATATATATTTTCCTTATTTATTTAACTAATTCATTGTTTTAATGTTTATTTATTTTTGAGAGAGAGAGAGGGACAGAGCGTGAGCGGGGCTGTCAGCACAGAGCCCGAAGCGGGGCTTGAACTCACGAACCAAGAGATCATGACTTGAACTGAAGTCATATGCCCAACCAACTGAACCATCTAGGTCCCAATCCATTTTTAAAGCACAATTATTTTCCACATTTCTTTTTGCTATAAGAAATATAATCAGAAATACTATTTTTACTGTACTTTAATGTACCTTCATAAATTCGTATATCAAAATTGCTGCATCAAAGGGGATGTATTTAAGATATATGATTTAAAAGCTTTTGTTAAATATATTCAGATTTGTCTCCAAAAGATTGTATCAACTTATTGTCTCATTGGTAGTGTATGAAATGGGGCACCTGGGTGGCTCAGCCAATTGAGCAACTGACTCTTGATTTCGGCTCAGGTCATGATCTTGCATGTGGCTTCAAGCCCCACATCGGGCTCTTTGCTGTCAGCACAGGGCCTGTTTTGGATCCTCCATCCCCCTCTTTGTGCCCCTCCCCCACCTGTACTCTCTCAAAAATAAATAAAACATTTAAAAGAAATAGTGCATGAAATGGCCTGTTTCCTGATGCTTTCACCAACACTATTTTCTATCAACATTTTTACAACATTGTCACACTGGTTTGGTTTTTCAAAGTTTAAGGAGGAATTGCAAAGAGGAGACTTTGGGGATAATAGATACGTTCCTTTCCTTGATTATAATGTTTAAGTTATATATGTGCATATACATATATAAATTCATCAACTATATACTCCAAATATGTGCAGTTTATGGTATTTCATTTATACCCCAATAAGGCTGAAAAAAAAAGAAAATAACCCAACATAAAGGCAAGGCAAAAAAAATTGTATGTTTTTAATGTTTCTTGGATTATTGGAGAAGTTAAATAATTTTAGGTACCTTTTTTTTTTTAAGTTTATTCCTTAATTTTAATTTTTTTGGGGAGGGGCATGGCAAAGAGAGAGGGAGAGAGAAAATCCCAAGCAGGTTCCCCACTACCAGTGCAGAGCTCAATGCTGTGCTTGGTCCCGCAAGCTGTGAGATCATGACCTGAGCCGAAATCAAGTCAGATGGTTAACCAACTGAGCCACCCTGGTGCCCCTAAAGTTAGGTGCTTATGGGCCATTAGGCAATTGTTTTTTTTTTTACTATTGACTTGTGTGTACTCTTTGTAAATTAATAATGTATATAAATATATTACATAATTATACATATATTACATTATTACACAGAAATTACATAATTGCACATATATTACATATACGATCAAATATGTATTACATAATACATGAAAATACATTTTCCAAGTTTGCCTATTTTGATTCTGCTATATTTGGTCACCAGCAGTTTCAAACAGTCATGTAGCAAAATCTACTAATCTTCTCAATTGTCAGGGCAGGGTCCTGTAGCACTGTTTCTGAAGCCGTAACATGTTCCAAGTCTCTTTTGAAGGAGGTCTACTCACTGTCCCCTGGCTGCTTTTGAAGCTCAAGCTGGAACCAACGTGGGTTTCAGAGGACACAGAAGCCACTCATCTTCTTTCAACCTTCCTTTTTCTAGACAGCAAAAGTTCTTACAGCTCTCACAAAGAGTCACACACTTGTCTTTAGAAACTTCACATATACTGTGTTGAATCCTCAAATGAAACGAACTTGACAATTTTGGGCTTACAAAAATGGAAACTGTATTGGACTCTACTTAATAGGCAGACTCAGGTACATATCAGAGATTTGGGAGTCCGGATCACTCAGCAGCATCAACCTGCAAAGAGGTGGATTTCTTGGAGGCAAAAAGTCCTGCATGGAGAGAGCAAAGCTCTTGCACGGAGAGAAGATTGTGATCTATGTGTATAAAATCATCCGGTGCTGTCAGGGCGAGAGACTGAGAACAGCTGCAGATGTGACAGGTGTGCCATCCGTTTCTAGGGCCAGGGTAAGCCTAATTCACTTCACACAGAGCCGCGCTGTGCAGGCTTTCAAATTACTGATGACCCAGCACTGGCTTTCCCATCATCCTGCTTCTCAACTCTACTCCAGAGAAAAGGGATGGCAGGAGGTGAAATTACCGCTGCCACCTAAGTAAGGAAGCTTGTGCAAAACCAAAGGAATTCAAAATAGGAGGAAAGGCCAGGTTTGGGGGAGACATAGCATATAGCAAGGGTATATTGGTCTTCACTGGGCCCCTGAGAGTGCTGGCTCAGCTCAGGTGACAGCACCAACTACAAGTCTAGTTTAAAACTACGTTCCATAATAGCAATTGGACACATACTGAGAAACAAGAGAAACAAGCAGCAAAACTGTTCAGAAAAGCAAGAGTTACAGATGTAAGAACTCCAGAGCAGGAAATGGAGAAATACAGAACAAGAGTCGTAGAGTCCCACTGGGGTTAAGGAAATACCAGGAAGTTATTTGTGGGGAAGGTAAAGCCATGATCTTTGATGGAAGAGTTGCTACTATCATGGGGGGCAGCAGGCTGCTTTCTGGAAAGTATAGAAGCTATATTCCTAAGTAGTTGGCACTCAGTACAGCACTGACTTCAGAATGCAGAGATCAAAGAAAGATTCTGGAGGAAATTTAATAAGCTTTAAAAACTCGGAAATAATCAACCACAGGAGAAAGCCTGGAAAATATTCAAGAACATGGCGGCTAAGAAATAACCTACTAAAAGATGACTGGGTCAACCAAGCCATCAGAGAAGAAATTAAAAAATATATGGAAACAAATGAAAATGAAAATACAACAATCCAAACGCTCTGGGATGCAGCAAAGGCAGTCCTGAGAGGGAAATATATTGCAATCCAGGCCCATCTCAAGAAACAAGAAAAATCAATAACACAAATTCTAACAGCACGCCTAAAGGAACTAGAAGCAGATCAACTAAAACAACCCAAGCCCAGCAGAAAGAGAGAAATAACAAAGATCAGAGCTCAAATTAACCATATGGAGACAGAAAAGGTAGTGGAACAGATCAATGAAACCAAAAGCTGGTTCTTTGAAAAAATAAACAAAATAGACAAACCTCTAGCCAGGCTTCTCAAAAAGAAAAGAGAGAGAACTCAAATAAATAAAATCGTGAATGAAAAGGGAGAAATTACAACCAATCCCTCAGAGATACAAGCAATCATCAGAGAATACTATGAAAAATTATATGCCACCAAACTTGGCAATCTGGAAGAAATGGACAGCTTCCTAAATAGCCACACACTACCAAAACTCAAACGGGAAGAAATAGAAAATTTGAACAGACCCATAACTAGTGAAGAAATAGAATCCGTTATTAAAAACATCCCAGCAAATAAAAGCCCTGGACCAGATGGCTTTCCTGCGGAATTTTACCAGACATTTAAAACAGAGTTAATTCCTATCCTCCTCAAGCTGTTCCAAAAAATTGAAACGGAAGGAAAACTCCCGGACTCATTCTATGAAGCCAGCATCACTTTGATTCCCAAACCAGATAGAGACCCAGCAAAGAAAGAAAATTACAGGCCAATATCCCTGATGAATATGGATGCAAAAATTCTCAACAAGATACTAGCAAATCGAATCCAACAGCATATAAAGAGAATTATCCACCATGATCAAGTAGGATTCATCCCTGGGTTGCAGGGCTGGTTCAATATTCGCAAATCAATCAACGTGATACATCACATCAACAAAAGAAAAGATAAGAACCATATGATCCTGTCAATAGATGCAGAAAAAGCATTTGACAAAATACAGCATCCTTTCTTAATAAAAACTCTCGAGAAAGTCGGGATAGAAGGAACATACTTAAACATCATAAAAGCCATATATGAAAAGCCCACAGCTCATATCATCCTCAATGGGGAAAAATTGAAAGACTTCCCCCTGAGATCAGGAACACGACAGGGGTGTCCACTCTCGCCACTGCTATTTAACATAGTGCTGGAAGTCTTAGCATCAGCAATCAGACAACAAAAGAAAATAAAAGGCATCAAGATTGGCAAGGAGGAAGTCAAACTTTCACTTTTTGCAGATGACATGATACTTTACATGGAAAACCCGACAGAATCCACCAAAAGCCTACTAGAACTGATTCATGATTTCAGCAAAGTTGCAGGATACAAAATCAATGTACAGAAATCGGTGGCATTTCTATACACCAACAATGAAGCAGCAGAAAGAGAAATAAAGAAGCTAATCCCTTTCACAATTGCACCAAAAACCATAAAATACTTAGGAATAAACCTAACCAAAGATGTGAAAGACCTCTACACTGAAAACTATAAAAAACTTATGAAGGAAATTGAGGAAGACACAAGGAAATGGAAAAACATCCCATGCTCATGGATTGGAAGAATAAATATTGTCAAAATGGCAATACTACCCAAAGCAATCTACACATTCAATGCAATCCCAATCAAAATTGCACCAGCATTCTTCTCAAAGCTAGAGCAAACAATCCTAAAATTTGTATGGAACCACAAAAGACCTCGAATAGCCAAAGTAATACTGAAGAATAAAACCAAGGTGGGAGGCATCACAATCCCAGACTTTAACCTCTACTACAAAGCGGTGGTCATCAAGACTGTATGGTATTGGCACAAAAACAGACACATAGACCAATGGAATAGAATAGAAAACTCAGAAATGGACCCGCAAGTATATGGCCAACTAATCTTTGACAAAGCGGGAAAATGTATCCAATGGAAAAAAGACAGCCTTTTTAACAAATGGTGCTGGGAGAATTGGACAGCAACATGCAAAAGAATGAAACTAGACCACTTTCTTACACCACTCACAAAAATAAATTCTAAATGGATAAAAGATCTGAATGTGAGGCAGGAAACCGTCAAAATCCTAGAGGAGAAAACAGGAAAAAGCCTCTTTGACCTAAGATGCACAAATTTCTTACTCGACACGTCTCCAAAGGCAAGAGAATTAAAAGCAAAGATGAACTATTGGGACCTCATCAAGATAAAAAGCTTCTGCACGGCAAAAGAAACAACCAACAAAACGAATAGGCAACCAACGGAATGGGAAAAGATCATCGCAAATGACATATCGGATAAAGGACTAATATCTAAAATTTATAAAGAACTTACCAAACTCCAAACCCGAAAAACAAACAACCCAGTGAAGAAATGGGCGGAAGATATGAATAGACACTTCTCCAAAGGGGACATTCAGATGGCCAACAGACACATGAAACGATGCTCAATGTCACTCATCATCAGGGAAATACAAATCAAAACTACACTGAGATACCACCTCACACCAGTCAGAGTGGCTAAAATGAACAAATCAGGAAACTATAGATGCTGGCGAGGATGTGGAGAAGTAGGCACCCTCCTACACTGTTGGTGGGAATGCAAACTGGTGCAGCCACTCTGGAAAACGGTGTGGAGGTTCCTCAAAAAAATGAAAATAGAGCTACCCTATGACCCAGCAATAGCCCTGCTAGGAATCTACCCAAGAGACACAGGAATGCTGATGCATAGGAGCACGTGTACCCCAATGTTCATAGCAGCACTTTCGACAATAGCCAAATCATGGAAAGAGACCAAGTGCCCATCAACTGACGAATGGATAAAGAAGTTATGGTACTTATATACAATGGACTACTACGTGGCAATGAGAAAAAATGAAATCTGGCCATGTGTAGCAACATGGATGGAACTGGAGGGTATTATGTTAAGTGAAATAAGTCAGTCAGAAAAAGACAGATACCATATGTTTCCACGAATAGGTGGACTTTGTGAAACTAAGCAAAAACCAGGGGGAGGGGAAGAGGGGAAAGAAAAAAAAGACACAGAGAGGGAGGGAGATAAAACATAAGAGACTCTCAAAGACTAAGAAAAAACTGAGGGTGAGGGGGATGAGGGAGGGGGGAGAGGGGGTGATGGGCATTAAAAAGGGCACATGTTGGGATGAACACTGGGTGTTATATGTAAACCAATTTGAAAATAAACTATTATAAAAAAAAAAAAAAAAAAAAAAAAAAAAAAAAAAAAACTCGGAAATAATATTGTTGAGAGGAGGGAGACTGAAATTTTCTAAATTTCGATAAAAGATAGGAATGTTTCAGATGATATTCTCAAAAAAAATGAAATATTTTACACGAAGAACTTTCCATGGGTGGTGAATTTTTTGAGATAAAATTAGATAGTGTCAATATTAAACTCTTTATGGGTGATTTCTTCCAGTGGACTTTGAAATTCACAAGACATAAATTTTAGATAACTGGAATGGATTTGCATGCAGCCTAGCAAAGCTGAACCAAGACCCTGTCTCTTTCCCTCTCTCCTATTTGTCTCCTTCCAAAGTCTTCCTTTCCCCAAAAAAATCTCTACATGTTACTTTTCTCCCCATTTTTAAATCAAAGACATATTTACTTGGTATTATCCGATACACATCAAATAGCCATACTCAGCTTGAAACTGCTTAAAAACATAAAGATGAACAAAAATCAAAATGGCTGCAGTAATGCTTCTTCAGGGAAGCTCAATTTTAAACTAAGTAACCTTTTTCCTCCAGCTGCAAACCTCCCCTCCTCCCTTCTGAGCTTTTTGTTTCAGGAACACCATACATCCTTGAAAACGTGATAAATGAGGCTGGCGACAGATACATAATTCCTGTCTAAACTGGATAGATCCTGTATTTCCTTATAATCCCCGAGCCCCTTCCGGAGGGCAGGCTTGCAGTTTTGGAGGCCTTAGTCTGGTGCATCCTTCTCTGCCCAACAAAGCAATAAAGCTATTGTTCCTCTTTATACTCAAACTCTGTCTTTGTGTTACATATTTCAGCTCCAGAGCACAGAGGTCGGTTTTTGACAACAAGGTCACTGCAAAAAACAGTGGGGCTTTTGGCTGGGCATTGTGTCCAAACAATATCAAAGTATGTGACTTTATATACTTTATAAAGCTTTATAAAGATGTGACTTTTATAGAGCTCTGTGGATGGTCAAGGAAGCTCGGGTATAACCTAAGATTGGAAACCCTGCTCATGAGGAATGTGTCTGATACTTCTCTACTTTTATAAATACTTATTAAAAGAATTCACTGAAATTATCACGTATGAAATCCTTTTGAAGAAACCACATAAAATCTCTCAGAGAAGTAAAACCTGAAATTAACAAAGAAACAAAAATGCACACACACTTTTTCTTACACCTTAATAAAACAGGAACATCTGATGTATAAGCTGCTCCTTTTTTTTAGCTGTCTCCTTCTCTGCAGGCTTCCATCCCCATTAAACATTAGTTGGATCCTTGATACTGCACTCGGCGCTTTGAGTATGTCATATTTCATCTTCAACACGACCTACAAGGTAGGCATGATTATCCCCATTTTCAAGGGCAAGGACATTGACAGTCATAGGAATTAAAATACTTTGCCATAGCTAATACATGGTCTTGTCTGAATGAAAATTACATGCCTTAAGAGTCATTTATTCATTCGACAGATATTTATTGAGGACCTGGGCGCTGGGGATACAGCAGCAAACAGAGGAAAGTTCTTGCCCACATGGAGCATTTATTCTGGTGGAATTCTATCTTAATTATGATATGATATTATGATATTCTAGCCAAATATTCCTATCCCTACCCCCTGGCAATAGCTGCTGGTCATTTTTTTCCCAGGAGGCATCAAGAACTGGATATGATTTAGCAGCATGACCATAGGACTTGGATGGACCAATTAAAGTTTTGTTTTGATTCTGGATACTTCTCATGCTTGTGACTATCTTACCTTAGTTGTATTAAAGAGTAAAACTGATATCAGCCTATATAATAAGGCTTATAGAAGCTTATTATTTTTCCTCCCTTTAAAAAATATAAGTCCAGGTTATACTAAGACCCAGTAAAGAATACATTTTTGGCTCAGAATGTGTCATAAGTCAGAGATTATTTTTAAACTATTCAAAATGGCCTCCCAAAGAAATGTTCTGAGTTTTACTATTACTAAATGTATCTCTAATTTAGATTGGCAGAGTGGAGCCAAGCTTCATTGAACCTTCCTTCCTGCAGTTGGATACAATCATGCACTTCTCATATATTCTTATACAAATGCTCAGGAGGACAACTGCTCAGTAGAGGGCTCTGAAAGAAGAGAGAATTTTGAAACTCAATTTATAAATTTTCTCAAAAGTAAGTTAACTGAAAATGAGGGTCCAAGAGCGCAAGTGGTATTCTGCAGCAGCTATCAATCTCCTGCCCACCCCCAGCATTGTCCTACCAGAGAAAGAAGGTCCAGATCAGAAGAGGTCCCGGGGGAACCTGGGTAACTCAGTCGGTTCAACACCCAACTCTTGATTTTGGCTCAGGTCACGATCCTGCAGTTCATAGGATGGAGCCTTGCATTAGGCTCTGTGCTACTAGCACAGAGGCTGCTTGGGATTCTCTCTCTCTCTGTCTCTCTGCCCCGCCCTCACTCTCTCTTTCTCTCTCTCTGTCTCTCAAAATAAATAAATAAGCATTTTTTAAAAAAAATAAAAAGAAATGGAAGAAGAGGTCCCAGCATAGGGAGGGAGCAGATAGGTGTTTTTTTTTTTTTTTCTCTTCTGGGGCCAAGTGTTCAAAAAACATTATTTGTTAAAACACATACCTGAATAAATGGAGTTAACCATCTGTAAATTAAACTAGCCCAAAAGCCACACAAATATCTCACAAAAGTGAATATCCCTTCCATTTAACTCACAAATGTTTTATAAAAATGTAATGAAAGAATTTAGTTTGAAATGCCTAACATAGAATATGTTATGTGCTATAAATTCTCAACAAACGTTTCAAGAAAATATCAGTTACAGTTAATCTATTAAATGGAAATGTCTGAGCTTAAATAGTACGGCACAGGCATGAGTTGTAGGTTGACATAACATGGACAATGCTTGACCAACACGAATGCCAGCAGTGAAAGGGATAAAAGGGAAAAAAGCAATATAAAGATCCCTAATCCACATTCTGGACATCTAACCTATCAGAAAGATTAGCTAAACTTGGGAAAAAACCAGATGACAGAGTGGGAGGAACTGCATTCTACACAGGTAAAAAATACCACCTCTTAAGTAAGCACAACCTCCTTTCCCACACATGAATATTAGCCACCACAATTCTTTAACGCTGGTGCAACTGTTTCTCAAAAAATAAGTAAATGAACAAGCATTGAATTATAGTGATTACATTTATAATACAATCACAGCAGTAATCATGTTCAGCTTATTTGGGAATATGGAAAGCAATTTTGAAAGGAAATATTTTTAAATACCTCAAATTCACTTTTGGAAATGAATCAAATGTTGTAGAAGACATTCAATTGAGCAAGAAAGATCAAAAGAGCTCTAATACAATAGTGTTAACAACTATTTTTCACCACCCAAGGATTTGTTCTTTTTTTTTTTTTTTCATTAAATCCTGACTGTGACCTAAATAGTTACCTTTGCTCTTCACCTCGTTTTGCCACCTCAATAAGACACACTCCTCTCATTTTTACACCACACTTTTGTTTCAAAGAGATTTTCTTTTTAGAGAGAGAGCAGGGGAAGGGCAGAGAGAGAAGGAGAGAGAATCCAAACCAGGCTCCACACTCATTTTGGAGTGCAACCCAGAGCTCAATCTCAAGACCCTGGGGTTATGACCTGAGCTGAAATCAAGAGTCTGTTGCTCAACTGACTGAGCCATCCAGGTGCCCCTACACCATACTTTTGTACTTTAACCAAGGAAGTTAACTGTCAATGAGTTTAATATAATAAAATTTGCTTTATTTGAGGGCATTTTGGGAGTATATTTAAAAACAAAGATGCCCCAAATTATAGTTGCCAGTCAATGCGCTAACCTTGAAATAGTTTTTAGATGAAGTTTAAAAATATAATAAGGTATGGAGTACCTGGGTGACTCAGTCAGTTAAGATTCTGACTCTTGGTTTCAGCTCAGGTCATGATCTCACAGTTTTGTGAGTTTGAGCCCCATGTCGGGCTCTGTACTGGCAGTGCGGAGTCTACTCGGGATTCTCTCTCTCTCTGACCCTCCCTTACTCATGCTGTTCCTGACTCTCTCAAAGTAAATAAATAAACTTTAAAATATATATATGTGTGTACATATGTATTAAGGCAGTATACTGGGTTTGGGTAACTTAGGATACCACAATTCTTCTCATGAGTTTTAAGAATCCCTCTTTTCATGTTTAACATGTATGTGTAACCACTGCTCTATAATTATAAAGGAGCATATATACTTAATTCCCAGGTTTCTTAAGGAAGCTTGTTCACATAGAACATCAACCTCCATTGTAGATCAAGGACTGTTACACACAGTCATTCAATAATTTCAGTATATATAGACAACCAAAACTTCATTGCTATATTATAAACATCCAGTTGTACAATTACTTTTACTTGGAAATTTAAACATACGGAATTTTAAAACTCCAAGCTCATAATATCATTCTTATTCAAATGGCTTCTGGGAGATTTTCAACAGACCCTTCTGAGAAAAGTTTCATTAAGTATTTCACATAGTCAGTAGTTTTTTGGGCTATGGAGTTCTCAACTCCAGCCAAATCTCTGGCCTACTCATTTCTGAAAATGTCTCTTGTTATCCAAGCTTTCCAAAATCCTGTCCTAAAAAAATCTGGATTTGAGGTAGGATCACATAAAAAGGTTGGAGAAACTGTCCATATGAAATAATTTGTAAAGAATTATTTTAGACGTTAAGAGAGCAAACAGAACAATGTTAGCCACCTACATTTTTAAAATTTCATCAAATCCCAGACCTCATTCCATTTGATGAGTTTCCTAGGTTCTTTCCTATCTTGTTGCTTTTATATGTTCATACAATAGGAAAACCACAAGACCTCAATCACTCTTCAATTAGGACTCACAGATCATACTAATCTAAATCTCATTAACTTGTACCAAGAGTTCCCAAAATACAATTTCAATTTACTGGGAAAGATTAAAAGGCACATTTGGCATTTGTACTGCAATGAGAAGTCAGAAGAGCACCGGTGAAGGGCCATCAGTCTCAGAGTTTTATTCTTTTTTTTATAAGCTTATGTGCTAATTTTAAAAAGCTTACAAAGTGAGTTTTCTAGACAAGAAAATAGAGAACTAGTCAATTCCTAGGGATGTCTCACTGGAAAATATAGGAGAATATAGTCTGGCTTCTGCCAGACTCCATATCTTAACCAACACAAACACAAACCTCACCAAATACAGAGATGCTTCACTGTAGGAAATAAAAGTGGTACATTTTAAAAGATTTAGCTGAAAGAGACCCAAAATCTGAGTATTCTCTTTGATTTCCTTCTCTCTCAGAAACTCCACCTCCAATTCTTCAACAAATCCTGACAGCTATTTACATTCAAAACTTTTTCAGCTGGCCCCTCTGCCCTGCAGATTCATAGTGGCTGGGCCCTGTGCACAAATCCTGAAACAAGGCATGAGCCCCAAGGAAGTCATTACTACTCACTAATGTGGGGCTCTTAGCATGGCCACATTCCCCTTTGGTCAAGCCCCCTTCCACCTAAATTTTCTTGCAAATTTCCTCCCAGAATATTACAATATTTGGCAGTAGTGGATTCTGAGTGGCTGAGAGTGAAGACCAGGTCTACTAGCTGAGATAGTATACTGTTAAGCAGTGAGTAGCTGTATTTTGTTTGCAGCAGTACTGGCCCCCAGCCCTGGCTCCCCTGAACCTCAGAATAAACAGACCTCAGAGAGTGCAAGGGAAGATATCAAGTAAACCTTAGGTCTGTTGGAGGTTCACTTGAGTACTAGGACATTCCCAGTAGATGAAAATGACTCACTAGCTATCATCACCATTAGCTGCAACCCACTGTGCTTCAACCAGTGGTACCAAGAGCTCCTTTCCATGAGGCCTTCCCGGTCTCAGCCACTGGTTCCTTCCCTGTAACTACCAACCCCAATTCTGGACTGTCTTGAAGAAGTTGTAACTTCTAACTATTAAATTTTACTTATGAAAAAATCTAATTCATATTAGAATATGGCTTAATTGATGCTAAAAAGTTTGCAGAGTTAGCCTAAAAAGGAGACCCCACGGAAAGAGAAAGGTCATCAGAAGGAAAAACATTAAGGCTCAAGCTGAGAAGAAGGAAGGGAAGGAGGTGGTTTCAGCAAGCTCAAATCCTGCGGAGAAGCTGTATAAATGGGAGTACAGACTGCTGAGCCCAAGGCTAAGGGCAGCCTTGCTCACCTGCCCAAGAGGACCTTTGTGTTAGAGGAGTTGGAATGCAAAGCATCCAATGTGAATACCCTTTCTATAGTGTTACACAATTCTAGTTAAATTGACTAGTCCTTATGGTGTCCTGAATATAATATGCCCAGTACTCACGCAGACCTTCATGAGTTGCAGCCTAATCACTGGGAAGCTGGACAGTGGCTGGACAAACAGAAGGGGCCCTTGTTAGAGTCTTCCTCTTTGGAATCAACTTTATTTTTGGACTCAGCCTGAAGCTTGCTTCTCCATTGAGTCCAGACTGGGACGTGGACTGTGAGTAATTGACACGGTGGAAACTGGGTCATGGAGATGAGGAGACCCTGTCACTGGTTTGAAACTACCTTCTAAAATGTGGGCAAAGCCTTCACTCAAGGGAAGATTATCAAATTATTTTGCCATTACCTAGAACTGTTCTTCATTAAACAAAATGAAACACTGAAATCTCCACAATACAACCACTTTTTGCTATTGCCATAGCTGCCATCCTAGCACAAGCCACCATCTTTTCCACCTCCACTAACATGGGATCTTCCTAGTCTTCCTACTTCCATATTTGTCCCCTGTAGTTGATACTTCACAAGAAAGTCAAAGTGATTTTTTTAAATAAAAGGCAGACTGCATTATTCCTCTGCTGAAAACTACCCAAAGGAATTCCATCACACCCAGATAAAATACAAATTTTCAAAATAATCAGATTCTATATAAGCAAAATCCTGGCAGAGTGGGTTGAGGCCTTCCTTGCTCCTTACTGTCTCCCAGATGGTAAGCCCTTCTTATAAACAAACGAAACAAAACAAACCAAAGCAAAACCAATAAACCCTGCTCACATGAGGGTAATTTCCTCTCCTCACCTCTTCCCTGTTGCTGCTTATTACCTTCCTCTGACAAAGACCTTGGCATCTCTACCCCAAGCTTTGCTGTCATCCAGTCTTCATTTTACGCCCTGGTCTCTAAGGTTTCAGTCCCCATATGTCCAGTTGTCTTCTAGGAGCTTCAACTCTTAATTATGCTACTTCTACAATCAGTTATCTAACACCACAAACTTCTCTCCTTCCATCTGGCTGGCTGAAGTAAGGTTACCTCAACCTCACTGGATCTCTGTTTCATTAACCAGTCTTGCTTCTGGTCTATTTTTGCTTTAGTTTCTTCCTTATTCATCTTTGATTCTATTGTCAATAATTTCAATTATAGTCTTAAAATTTTATTATTCTCTTGTGCTTTTGTTGCTGCTGTCAGGAATAATCTCAACCCCAGATGACTATAACTATTACGTTTTTTAGATTGGCTAAAGAAGTCATAAAATAAGGTGGGATGCTTTTACTTTAAACTCTGGTTTACCAACCCAAACAGGACCCCAACACTACCTGGCAGTCCAACTATGATACACTATTCAACTCATTTTCTTGCTCTCCACAGTGGCTTCAATTTTACTCCAATGTCCTCACAATTCCAATCCCCTCCTTCCCACCTGCAGATGACTCCTACTTATTGAGCAAATAACACTCTCATAAAGTGTTAAAATACAAGTGGGATGTTAATGTTAATGGGATGTTAAAAATGGAAAATTCCCAACCGCAAAAATATAAATTAGGTATATTAATAACAAATCAGTAGAAAGAAAATAAATGATGAGGTACCTAGTTCAATCTGACTGAAGGAAAGAAAAAATACAAAGAAAATGTGCAATAAACAGAAAGCACTAGTGATATGGCATAAACAAGGTGCCATAAATAAATCCAAACATATTGGTAACTTTATAAATAAAATTGGACTAAAATTCCATTCAAATGGCAGATCTTTCAGATTGGATTTTTTTAAAATTAAAATATGGCTGTGTGCTCTTTATAGGAGATATACCAAAACCATAATGACACAGAAAGGTTGAAAGTAAAGTGCCAAAAAAGATATACTAAGTTAATAATAACCAAAAAAGATAGTAGTTATATATCAATGTCATTGAAAACCAACTTTAAAGCAAAAATCATCATTAGGAATAAAAAGAGTCCGTACATGATAAAAGAACAATTCACTAGGATGATTTAAAAGTTCTAAACATACTTAAATTATAAAAAGGAACTACAAGGATATATTTGAAAATCTGTAACTGTACTAAAGACATTATCACACATTTCTCTTAATAATAAGTTAAAACTATATAGCATTCACTAGAATTAATATGTCAAACACTATTCTAAGCTCTGTAAATGTGTATTTATTCATTTGGTCCAACCGAGTGTCTTCACTTATAGGTCTTGCAGACTCTCAATCTTGACACACTCAAAATAGAACTCCTAAATTTCACTCGCAAAATTTGCCCCAACCACAGTCTTCCACATCTTAATATCAATGCTCTGTTGTTCCAGTCGCCCTGGCCAAAAGCCTTGGAGTGATTCTTATTCATCTCTTTCTCTCATATCCTATATACGATAGGTCTCTGTCTTCAAGAGACATCCAACCACATTTCCTCCTCTTCTGCTACCCTCTGGGCCAAACCACTATCATCTGTTACCTATACAGATGATATACTATGGTTCAACTTTGATTTTTCAATTTTACAGTGGTGTGAAAATAAAACGTGTTCAGTAGAAACCCTACTTCAAATTTTGAATTTTGATCTTTTCCCAGGGTAGCGATACGTGGTACAGACACTCTCCTGTGATGCTGGGCTGTGACAGTGAGCCCCAAGTCTCGGTCAGCCACACAATCGCAAGGGTGAACAACTAGTATACTTAACAACTGTTCTGTACCCATACAACGATTCTGGTTTTCACTTTCGGTACAGTATTCAATAAATTACACGAGACATTCAACACTATATAAAAAAGGCTTTGTGTTAGATGATTTTGCCCAGCTGTAGGCTAACATAAGTGTTCTGCGACACGCTTAAGAGAGGCTAGACTAAGCTGCAATGTCTGGTAGATTAGGTGTATTAAATTCATTTTTAACTTATGATATTTTCAACTTAAAGTAGGTTTATCAGGACATAATCCAATGGCAAGTCAAGGAAGATCTGTATTCCTTCAGCATCCTTGTAACTAGTCTCCATGATTCCACACCCTCCCTCACACCATTTTGTTCTCAACATAGCAGTTAGGATGATTCTTTTAAAGTGTATGTCAGGTCATGTCACCCCTCTGCTCACAAGTCTCTGACTTCTCACATAGAGTGAATGTCAAAGATGCTTACAATGGTTTCCAAGGCTCTATAAATCTGACCACGTTTTACCTTCTAGACCACTTACCCTAGCATGTCCTCCCTGGCTCGCACCTCTCCACAAAACTGTTGTATCCTGAACCATGCCAAACATACCCTGGTCTGGGACTCTTGCACTTTCCTCTTTCTGGAACACTTGCCCCAGATATCAGCATGGCAAACTTCCTCACTTCTTCCAGGTCTGTACTCAGATGCCATCCACTTCATGAGGCTTAGCCTGACCTCCCTATTTAAAATAGGAAACTGCCTCCCACTCTCACGGCCACCCTCCTTCCCTACTCTATTATTTCCATGGCACTTATCTTTCAAAATACTATATAATTTATTTTCTGGCTCTTCCTCAAGAAAATGTAAGTTGAGATGGGGGTATATTTTGTTCACTTGTATATTGCAACATGCCAAGAAAAGAAATGGCATACAATTTTAAAGTAAATAAATATTTGTTGAATTAATAAGTGAATGAGTAACTCAAACACTCACCAGAGTTAGATGGTATTATTTATCATTGCAATAACAGATGAGGAAACTAAGGCACAAATACCTTAAGTAATTTGCCCAAGTTCTCACAGCTAGAGATGACAGAAAAGGGATTTGCTTCATTTTCCCCACGTGTTTGTTAAACTTCTATGCTGTACTAATGCTCAATTATTACTCCTTAGCAACAGAGAAATCAAGCCACAATAACCACAACAACAAAAGATGAGTGAACCTGGAATATTTGAATCACAAAGTAAGTAAATCTGATATGTATATATAACTTCATTCCCAACAGAATTCATATCTTTTTCAAGCATATTTAACATATTACCAAAAAACTCATGTTAAACAGCAAAAGATAACACCAAAAATTCAACATAATGCAGACATTATTTTACTTCAAATTCAGTAAAACTAGATATTGATAGGGGCGCCTGGATGGCTCAGTCAGTTAAGCGACCGACTTTGGCTCAGGTCATGATCTCGCGGTCTGAGTTCAAGCCCCGCATCTGGCTCTGTGCTGACAGCTCAGAGCCTGGAGCCTGCTTCAGATTCTGTGTCTCCTCTATCTCTGCCCTTCCCCTGCTCACGCTCTGTCTCTATGTTTCTCAAAAATAAATAAATGTTTAAAAAGAAAAACAAAAACAAAAAACTAGATATTGATAAAATTAAAGGTAGCTTTTTAAAAGATAATATACAGATGGAACCTACAAATCATACTTCTAAATAAACACAGGTTAAAAAAGGAATTTGGATCAGAATGAAATACGAAAAGCACTAGATAGCTAAATTTCTAGGAGTGACTACATTTGCTTCTTTTAATGCTTTCTACTTAAATATATGTTAGAAAACAAGAAAGACTGCAAATATGTGAACTAACAATTTATTCTTAAGAAACTAGGAAGAGAATTTACAATAAACACACACAAATGTATAAAACAGGAAATAAAGATTAAAGCAGAAAGTAATGAAAAGAAAACAAATAGATGTGATTCACAAGTTAGTATCAATTCTTAGAAAAGACTATAAAATACACAAGATGTTGGTAAGAGTGACCAAGAAAATGAAATGGATGATATAAATAAACAGCATCAGGAATAAAGCATAAGGTATGATAACAGAATAGCGTTTTCTAAAGCATGAAAATATAATGAGGGGCACCTGGTGGGCTCAGTCGGTGAAGTGTGTGAATCTTGATCTTGGGGTTGTGAATTTGGGCCCCACACTGGTGTGGATTACTTAAAAATAAAATCTTTTTTAAAAAAAGAAAAGAAAATATGGTGAATAACTCATGCTGATAAGTATTAAAACTTGAGCAGAAATAATAACAGTTATGGGAAATTATGAATTACCAAAACCAACGAAAGAAGAAATATAAAACTTCAATAGATTTATGATCATTAAAAATTGGGGTCAGTGGTTTAAAATCTACCCACAAAATCAAAAGGGAATAAAACCTTTCCATTACCAGAAAATTTTACCTATATGCTCTTCGAAATTATCAGCAATCATATTATCTCTAATACCAACAGTTTCAAAGAACGGAAAACGAGGAAAATCTCCCTAACTCATTTTATGAGGCTGTTATGATACCGATGTCAGAGCTGGGCACAGACAGCACAAAAAAGGAAAACCGGAAGCCAATCTCACTTATGAACAAGAACATAAATATCCTAATAAAATACTAGCAAGCTAAATCAAGGATTATGTGAATGTAATACACGAACAATCTAAGTAGGGATTTTCTAGGAGTCATGGAGGTTTAGACGTCAGAAGATGGGTTGAGAGAGGATTCTGAGAAGACGGTGCACTAAAAAGCACCAAGAATCTCTCTCCCTATCTAGACAACAACTGCGTTGGAAGAAATCTGCCTGGTGCAACTATTTGGAACTCTGGAGGCTTTTGAAGGCTTGCAACTTCTAGAGGAAGGCTTGGATGATAAACTGCCTTTAAAGTTGATCAACTTCAGCTCTTCAACGGTAGCAGCCACCCATACCCCACATCTCAGCCACATGGCCGGCAGCTGTGCGAGACTTCTTAGAGCAACAGTTTATGGGAATCAGGGGTGGGCAAAAAGGACCCTGTTCTCCAACTATTGGGAATCTTTGCTCTGACAGATGAAGTCAGCTTCTGATCACAGAAGTCTAGAGAGGTGGGTGGCCACCATTGTTGCAAGCCCCTCTTATAGCTGAAGTGACTTCCAGGGAATTTAAAGAGCCAGCACTCTCCCCTCGCCCTTAATTTTTCTCTTTATTCCCCTTTTGAAGCCAGACTTTAAAGATTAGGACATTCAAAAACAACTGCATAAATGGGGGAAATAAGAAAATGACCATGCATGACCAGGAGAAAAGGTTAAGAAAAGGCCTGAGAAGACCTTAGGTTTATATCTCAGGTTCATCCTCAACACAGTGATAGCTTACAACAATAAACTAATAATAATAATAATAATAATAATAATAATAATAATAAGAAGAAGAAGAAGAAGAAGAAGAAGAAGAGGAGGAGGAGGAGGAAGAGGAGGAGGAGGAGGAGGAGGAGGAAACAAATAAATAACAAAACCAGCAGATACTAGGAAATGGGGAGAATTTGATATCCATAAGTACCACATTATTAGATTCAAATGTCCACTTTTCAACCAAAAAATAACAAGGCATACAAAAAGACCAGAGAATATGGCCCATTCAAAGAGAAAGTATAAACAGAAATTGTCCTTGAAAAAAGATCTGATGACAGACCTAGTAAACAATAACTTTAAAACAACCATCTTAAAAGATGTATATAGAACTAAAGGGAGATGTGAAGAAACTCTACAAAATGATATAGGAACACATCGGAAATATCAGTAAAGAGATAGAATACCTAAACAAAAAGAAAGTCTAGAGTCGAAAACACAATAACTGACATGAAATATTCACTGGAGGGATTCAAAGATATATTTGAGCAGTCAGGAGAACCAGTTAACTTGAAGACAGGACATGGAAATTATTGAGTCTAAGGAACAGAAAGAAAAAAGACTGATGAAATGACAACAGAGTGTAAGGGACCTGTGGGATACCATCAAGCAGACCAGCATACCCATTATGGAAGTACCAGAAGGAGAAAAGAGAGAGAAAGGGGCAGAGAGAATATTTGAAGAAATAATGGCTGAAAAGTTTCCCAAATTTAGTAAAAGACATGAATATAAACATACAAGAAGCTCTATAAACTCCAAGTAAGATGAACTCAAAGAGATTCACCCTAATTAGGACACACTATAAGGAAACTTTCTAAAGACAAAGAATCTCGAAAGCAGCATGAGATACAAGGAATCTTCAGTAAGCTTACCAGCAGATTTCTCATTTTCTCATCAGAAACTTTCGAGGTCAGAGGGAGTGGAACAATGTACTAAAAGTGTTAAAAGAAAAAAATTGTCAGCCAAGAATCCTATATCTGGCAAAGCTGTCCTTCCACAGTGAGCGAGAAATTAAACAAAAGCTTAGGGAGTTCATTACCACTAGACTTGCCCTGAAAGAAATTCTCAGGGGAGTCCTGGAGAACAAAATGGAAGAACACTAGACGGTAACTTGAAACCATATGGAGAAATAAAGAACTGAATAAAGTTAATACATGGGCAATTAAAAAGTTAATATTATTGTAAGTTTGGTTTGTAACTCAAGCTTCGGTTTTCTACATAATTTAGGAGACTAATAGATTTAAAAAAACAATTATTAGTTTAAATACTAGTACTATTGTCACTTTAGTTTATAACATCAAACTTTGTTTCCTACATAATTTAAGAGGCTAATGGCATTTAAAAGAATTATTAGTATATTGGGGCACGCAACATATAAAAATGTAATTTTTGGAAAATCAAACAACCGAAAGGAAAGGAGACAGAGCTAATTTTTGTATGTTATCAAAGGTAAGCTGATATAATTCAAATCTGAGTGTTATAACTTTAGGATACTAAATGTAATCTCCATAGTAACTACCAAGAAAATAGCTATAAAATATACACAAAAGGAAATGAGAAAGGATTTTAACATTTCAGTACAAAAAAAATCAACTGAACACAAAAGAAGGGAGCAGTGCAGAATGTGAGGGGGAAAAAACCACAAGGCATATGAAAAACAAATAGCAAAATAACAGAAATAGGTCCCTTATTATTGGTAATTACTTTAAATTACAGTTGAACTTTAAACGACATGAGTTTGAAGTGCACAGGTCCACTTACGCATGGATTTTTTTTCAGTACATACAGTACAGGACTATATTTACTATTGTAAATGTATTTTCTCTACCTTATAATTTTCTTAATAACATTTTCTTTTTTCTTGCTTACTTTATTGTAAGTATAAAGTGCATAATATATATAACAGATAAAATGTATTAATAAACTGTTTATGTTATCAGTAAGAGTTTCAGTCAACAGTAGGCTATTAGTAGTTAAGTTTCTGAGGAGTCAAAAGATATACATGGCTTTTTGACCATGCAAGGGGTTAGTACCCATAACCCCATATTAAGGGTCAATTGTTATTCTTGCCAATCAAATCCAAATTAAATTCTCCTATCAAAAGACAGATATTGGCAAAATGGATAAAAACACATGATCCAACTGTATGCTGTCTTCAAAAGATGAGATTCGCTTTGTATTCAAAGATACAAACACACTGAATGTATGGAGAAGTATATTCCATGCAAATAGTAATGAAAAGAGCAATGGTGGTTATACTAATATCAGACAAAACAGATTTTAAATCAAAAAAGTTACAAGAGATAATGAAGGACATTATTAATAAAAAGTTCAGTATAGCTAAAAGACATAACAATTATAAACAGTTACACATCTAATAAAAAACTATCAAAATATAAGAAGCAAAAACTATCACAATTGAAGGGAGAAATAGACAGTACTACAATAACTGTTACAGACTTCAAGATCTCACTCTCAACAATGGATAGAAAACTGAGAGAGCTGTAAGTAAATAAAGGACTTAACATAAAAAAAACTACTAGATCTAGCAGACATGTATAGAACACTCTATCAAAAGCAACATCTAATTCATTCTTCTCAATTGCTCATGGTCCATTTCCCAGGACAGACCATATATCAGGCCACATAGTGAGTCTCAATCGAGTTTAAAAGGTAGATATTTTACAAAGCATCTTCTCTGACCACAACAGGATGAAGTCAGCAATCAATAACAGAAGTCAAACTGGAAAATTCACAAATTTGTGAGAATTAAACAATACATTCCTTTAAAAAACACAAGAACAACAATGAATCAAAGAAGAAATCACAAGAGAAACTAGAAAATACTTAGAAATGAATGAGAAATGACAACATACAAAAATTTGTAGGACACAGCAGTGCTAAGAGGAAAATGTATAGCTATAGTTTTATTTATATATTTATTAATATAAACAGATAAAAATCTATAGTTAGAGAAGTGCTAAGGTGGAAATTTATGGCTTACATTAAAAAAACAAGAAAGAGGGGTGCCTGGATGGCTCAGTCAGTTAAGCATCCGACTCTTGATCTCAGCTTAGGTCATTATCTCATGGTTTGTGCTTTGAGCCCCACATGGGTGCTCTGTGCTTATGGGTGCTCTGTGCTCTATGCTGTGATTTTCTCTCTCCCTCTTTGTCTGTTTTTCTCTCTCTCAAAATAAATAAATACATAAACTTTCAAAAAAAGTTTTTAAAAAGATCTCATTTCAATAACCTACCTGTACAATGTAAGGAACTCAAAAAAGAAGAGCAAATTAAACCCAAAGGTGGAAGGTTGGAAAGATATAATAAAGATTAGAGCAGAGATCAATGAAATATAGAATGGAAAAACAGTATGAAAATCAGTGAAACCAAAAGTTGGTTTTTCGAAAAGATCAACAAAATTGACGAACTTTCATCAAGATGGACTATGAAAAAAAAAGACGACAAAATTACTGAAGTCAGAAATGAAACTGGGGACATTATTACCAATTCTACAGAAATAAAAGATTGTGAGAGTACCATGAAAAGCTGTATGCCAATAAATTGGATCACCTAGACGAAATGGACAAATTCCTAGAAACACAAATCATGAAGAAAGTAAATCTGAAGAGATTTATAACTAGCTAGAAGAACGAATCTCTAATATAAAACCTGGTGGCTTCACTGGTGAATGCCAGCAAACATATAAAGAATACCAATCTTTCTCAAACTTTTTCAAAAGATTGAAGAGAGGGAATACTTCCTAACCCATTCTATGAAGCCAGCATTACCTTGATAGCAAAGCCCCAAAGACACAACATGAAAATACAGAACAATACCTCTTAAGAACACTGATTGAAAAATCCTTGACAAAATAATAGCAAACTGAATCAGCAGCATACTAAAAGGATCATACACCATGGCCAAGCAAGATTTATTTCTGGAATGCAAGGATTGTTCAAAATAGGAAAAATTAATCAATGTAATACATCACATTAACAGATGAAGGAAGGGAAAAAAAAATATCATCTCAATTGATGCAGAAAAAGCACCTGACAAAATTCAGCATCTTTTCGTGATAAAAACATTCAAGGGGTGCCTGAGTGGTTCAGGTGGTTAAGCATTCGACCCTTAGGTCATGATCTGATGGGTCATGAGTTCGAGCCCCACGCTGGGCTCTGTGCTGACAGCTCGGAGCCTGAAGCTTGCTTCGGATTCTGTGTCTCCCTCTCCTTCTTCCCCTCCCCCATTCACACTGCCTCATTCTGTCTCTCAATAAAAAAAAAAATTAAAAAAAAAAAAACCCACACATTCAACAAACTAGGAATAGAAGGAAAATATCTCAAACAACAAACATAATCATCTGCTCTACCACAACCCCTTTTCTCATATGCCATGGTTAGTGTAGTGGAAAGACAGGGTGACTGCAGGTAAAATGTTATAAAGCCTACAGAAAGCAGGGTGGTCAGCATCCTTTGTGTCCAGCTTGCCCAACTAGTTCTTTCACCTACTTCCGATCAACCCCAGATCCAAAGGCTTACAGATTCCCTCATCCAAACACAAGTGCATACAAACTTTCATGTGAGGTAAAAAGCCCACACTGTAAAAAGAACAGCTTTCTTTGCCTTCCCCATACTATACCAGATCTGCAGAACACACATATGTATGGTAATTTCCTTAATAATGCACCGTCACTAATTTTTTTTATTTTTGTAGCCCACTTTCTATCCCTAGGTAAATCAAATCATCCACATAAGTATTCATACCCTTCTTTTGGCCTTCTCAAGAATATGGCTATCTTTTTCCTGCCCCCAAAAGATAAATCTAAGAATTAAAATGCAGTACATTTTCTATTTCTGAGGTGAGAGAGCACCGAAAGTAGTTCTTTACTCTGCCTGTATTGACCTTGAAAAGCTGGCAATGAATCTCCTTTTTTGGCCACGGCCATTGGGAGGGGTGCTTGGATGGTTCAGTCAGTTAAGTGTCCAACTTCGGCTCAGGTCATGATCTTATGGTTCATGAGTTCAAACCTGGTGTCAGGCTCTGTGCTGACAGCTCAGAGCCTGGAGCCTGCTTCAGATTCTGTGTCTCCCTCTCTCTGCCCCTTCCCTGCATATACTCTGTATGTCTCTCTCTCTCTCTTTGTCTCTCTCTCGAAATAAATAAAAATTAAAAAAAAAATTTTAAAGCCATTGGGAATACATAAATGCATCATATTTTTACAACTGTATTTTTAAACAACACACAGAAGCACAACTATGTTTAGTTCACTCAATTTTTTCACTTTTAAATTTAAGTTTATGAAAATTGAATTATATGTACAGAAAAAATTTTGTCCTGTATATATAATAAGGTATTTATCTCCATCGCAAGATATTTTGAATACATCAGAAGTTTTTACTTAAAAACAAAGATCATTATGTCATTCATTCTTTAAAAAAATACTTTCATGAAGAAAGCTCATCCTTTCTGTTACGCTTCACTATGTAAGCGTAAGGAAAGCGCACTCCTAATGCGCTCTGTTTTGACAGTAACCAAATGACATCTGACCCCAATAGGAGCACAAAGGTGTTAACTAAGTTACTGACCTTTTAAAACGAACAAATAATATTAAACAAATTTGTGAACAAGTGTTCAGGATATTAGTATTGACTTCTACTTATTCAAGGGTCTTGGAAGTGGTGATGGTCTGTTACTCTTAGGTTAGAAAGTCCTCTTTAAAGAGAGAAAGCCAAGGGGCGCTTGGGTGGCTCAGTTGGTTGGGCATCTATCTGACTTCGGCTCAGGTCACGATCTCACAGTTGGTGGGTTTGAGCCCTGCATTGGGCTCTGTGCTGACAGCTCAAAGCCTGGAGCCTGCTTCAGTTCTGTGTCTCCCTCTCTCTCTGCCCCTCCCCACTCGTGCCTTGTCTCTCTCTGTCTCTCAAAAATGAATACATGTTAAAAAAAATAAGAAGAAAGAAAGAAAGCCTTAAAATGCTTATTGTCAAGGGATGTTGCATAGGATTTATCAAACACTTCAAGAACCTGAATGTAATCGTATTACACTTCAGACTTCCACCCTAATTACAACACAGTACCTTTCAGAAACCACAGCCTCTCTTAACAGAGAAAGAGGTATTTCCATGAGTAGGCTTTAATATCTTAGAAAATTAATTTCCTTTGGTACCTCTTTGTTGCTAATTTAAGGTAAACTTCTCCCTGTTCTCTCCCATTATAACCCCTAAACATTACTGAGTGCTACTGTTGCTAAAAAATATATTCCAAGAATTTGCTAAGCCTGTGACCACAAGGAAAACTTCCTAGACACAGTTCAGAAATGTTACACTCATCCAATCCCTCCAAAGAAAATCAGCAACTTCCAATATCAAGTTGCTTATTTCTTACTATTTATGGTCAGTTTGTTTTCTGTCCTGTTTTGATTAAAAATGCTAAAAACTCTCTCGCAGAATTTAGGAGCTGGGAAAGCCAATGTCAACCTTCATTTCCAACCCAATTCTCCAGCTTTGACATTAAGGCATACCAAATGTCATTAAGGCATCCCGATATACTCACTCGCCACACATGCATTTAGTATCCCTCTACCCGTCTGGTCTCTACCCAGGGAAAAAAACTTAGGGCTTAATAAAAGAGCTAGACAGGATATCCTTTAAGTCAGTTAATACCAATTGTAGTGTTACCCAAGACCAGGAAAGTCAAAGTTTAAGAATACGAAACGTGTTCCTTTTCAAGAAATAATGTCAAATTTTTGTTAATGATAGGAGTCACATGAATCTCTTCAAGCAACCCAAAGTTTCTCCTAAGAAAGACATCAAAACCTGAGATGTTAGTAATAATACTTGATTCCAAATACTTTAGGATTCTAGAGAGGATTCCAACTTCACCCTTACACACACACACACACACACACACACACACACACACACTCCGTTTCCACTCTTGTCTCCACCAGATTTTAACTTGATCCTCCTCTCTGTAAAGCCATAGGACACTAGAGAAGAAAAAATTCATTGGTTTTTCAGAATATGTTTAGATTTGTACAAAGAAATTAGGAAGAATTAGAAATTAGAAATACCTGAGATTTTATCATATCTGTAGAGAAACATAAATCCTAAGAAGATGGATGATGAAGATACAGGGAATAAGAATAGGGATCAAGAGAGACAAAAGGATGAGTTAAGAGGGACAGAGCAGTCCTGTGACACCTCTGGGGAGGCGGAGATAGTGCGACTAATCCTTTGCTGTGCAGGGAGCAAAGCAGCTACCTTAGGAACATGGTGCCCCTACATACTCACCCCTTCACCTACTTGGAGCTGACCAATACTTTGCAGTAAAAAACTATTTACACTTTCACTGGTATCATGTGTGTACCGAGTTCCACTGTTGTTCACATAAAACTTTAACATCATGGCCTCCTTCACTGTGGAACATTGGGCAACAAGAAGTATTTACCAGTAAGAGTGTAAACAATTGAGGAAAATAGTTTTTGTCTTTTTCGCTTGTTTGTTTTTGTTTTTTTGTTGTTGTGTTTATTTGTTTGTTTGTTTGTTTTGCTACATAACAAGGCCTGGAACATTTTAACAAACATTTGTTTGGTGAAGGTTGAATTACTCCATCCACAGACTACTCAGTAAGAGAATCACAGTTCCTCTGGGGCAGATTCCAGATTAGAAACTCTTAATGTCCAGGCCTGTTATGCTTTTCACATAATATCAGGGACTAACAAGGAGTGAAGAGCTTTAGTTTGAAATTAAGTAGGGGCACCTGGGTGGCTCAGTCAGTTAAATGTCTGACTTTGGCTCAGGTCATGATCTCACAGTTCATGGGTTTGAGCCCCATGTCGGGCTCTGTGCTGACAGCTCAGAGCCTGGAACCTGCTTCGGATTCTGTGTCTCCCTCTCTCTCTGTCCATCCCCCACTCTCTCTCTCTCTCTCTCTCTCTCTCTCTCTCAAAAATAAACATTAAAAAAATAAAATAAAAAATTAAAGCCGAAATTAAGTAAATATTCAACCCTTTAAAACTTCGAATGCAAAGGAACAAGCAAGCCACCTGGGAGCACATCCTGGGAGAGGGATGAAAATAATTACTTTCATTTTTATAAATAAGAGTGTGAATGTTTTTAAGTTTAACTCCCATAAATCCTAATTTAATTGTTCCAAGTTCAGGCTGATTATAAGTAAAATCTAGAGGAAGGAAGATTTATGGCAGTTCATGCTTTTCCAGAGTATTTATTTTAAGCCAAATTTTTTTAGCCCTGGAGAAGGAGACATGAACTTACATGACAGAGGGCTTACTACTCTATAGGCAACATTCATACATAATGTTTTATGAATAAATAATATTTTATAAGTTTCAAAAATCAAAATAATATTTTTAAAAGTAATAAAATCCAAAGCCTATTCATAATTTTAAAAAAGCCTCTCACTAAGCTGAGAATAGAAGGGAATTTTTTCAACTTGATAAAAAAATATTACCATATTGTACACCTGAAACTAATATAGCACTATAGGTTAACTAACTGGAATTAAAATTCTTTAAAAAATAAATAAATACTCTTTAAATTAAAAAAAGGAGAGGCAAACCAAGAAACAGGCTCTTAACATAGAGAACAAATTGATGGATACCAGAGGGGAGGTGGGTGGGAGGATGGGTTAAATAGGTGATGGGGATTAAGGAGGGCACCTGTGATGAGCACCTGGTGCTGTACAGAAGTGTTGAATCACTATATTGTATCCCTGAAACTAATTTTACGCTGTATATTAACTAACTAGAATTTAAGTAAAAAAAATTAAAAAAAATAATATCTACAAAATACCTAGAGCTAACATCACATTTAATGGTGAGAAACTAGAAATTTTCCCAGTAAGATCAAGAATAAGATTAGAATGTTCCCTCTCATCATTGCTTTTCAAGATCACACTGGAAGATCCAGTCAATACAAAAGAAAAAAAAAAGATAATTAAAGATACATAGATTAGCAACGAAAACACAAAATTGTCTTTATTCACAGATAACATGATCATCTTTTTAGATATCCAAAAGAATTGACAAAAAACTCCTGGATGACAAAAAAAACTCCTGGAGCCAATAACCAGGTACAGCACAGTTTCAGGATATAACCTTGCAACTTAAAATACAAAAATGACTCATTTTGCTATATAGATACAACACATAAGGGAATTTTACATTTAAAACACACCACCATTTATGTTAGCACCAAAAAAAAAAAATGCCTTAGGTATAAATCTAATAAAATCCATATAATACTATATAAGGAAAACTATAAAACTCTGATGAAAGAAATCAAAGAATTAACAGACAGCTCTTCCATGTTCAGGGACAGGAAGACCCAGCATTGCCAAGATGTCAGTTCTTCCCAACGTGATCTATAGATTCAATGAAATCCCAATGAAAATCCCAGCAATGTACTTAGAGGATATCAACAAACTAATTCTAACATTTATATGGAGGCAAAAGACCAAGAATAGCCAATGTAATATTGAAGGAGAAGAACAAAACTAGAAGATTCACGCTACCTGATTTTACACAGACTTGCTATATAAAGCTACAGTAATCGAGAAAGTATAGTATTCATGAAAGAACAAATATATCAAATGTAATACAATAGAAACCCAGGAATAAACCCACAAAAATGTAGTCAACTGATCTGTCACAAAGAAACAAACACAGTACAATAAAGAAAAGGGTCTTTTCAACAAATCCACATGAAATAAACAAATTAATTAATTAATTAACTAACTAATTAATTAATCTAGACACAGACCTTTTGCCCTAAAAAAAATTAACTCAAGATGGATCGCAAAAAACTATAAAACTTCTAGAAGAGGAGGAAATATAGATGACCTTGCATATGGTGATGACTTTTTAGATACAACATCAAGAGCACAATCTATGAAAGAAAGAATTGATAAGCAGGACTTCATTAAAATTAAATTTTCCTGATGTAAAAAACACTATGAAGAGAAGGAAAAGACAAGCCACAGGCTCGGAGTATATATTTGCACAAGACATACCTAATCAAGAACTGCTATCCAAAATATACAGACTCTTAAAATTCAACAATAAGAAAATAAGTAACCCAACTTAAAAAATGGGCCAAAGACATTAACAGAACAGACCTCACCAAAGAAGATATGTACAGATTGTAAATAAGAACAGGAAAAGATGCTCCCATGTCATATATCATCAGGATGAAATGCAAATTAAACAACATTGAGACACCACTATATACCCTTTAGAATGGCCAAAACCCCTAACACTGCTATCAAGTACTGTCAAGGATATGGAGCAATAGAAACTCTCATTCAATTCTGGTGGAAATTTAAAATGGTACAGCCACTCTGAAAAATAGTTCGGTGGTTTCTTACAAAACTAAACATACTCCTACCACGATTCAGAAATCTAAAAAAAAAAAAAAAAAAAAGAAATCTCACTTCTTGGTATTTATCCTAAGAAACCAAAAATCTATGTCCACACAAAAACTTGCATATGGATGTTTATAGCAGCTTTATTCATAATTGCCAAAGCCTGGAAGCAACCAAATGTCCTTCAGTAGCTGAATAGATAAACTACTGTACATCCAGACAATGGAATATTATTCAGCACTAAAAAGAAGTGAGCTATCAAGATGTAATAAGACATGGAGAAAACTTAAATGCATATTCCTAAGTAAAAGAAGCCAATCATACATACTGTGCAATCCCAACTATAGGAGATTCTGGAAAAGGTGAAATTACTGAGGCAGTAAAAAGATCAGTGGTTGCCAATGGGGTATGGGGGAGGAAGGAATGAACAGAACACAGAGGCTTTTTAGGGCAGTGAAAGTACTCGCTAAAATGGTGGATACATGTCATTATAAATTTGTCCAAACCAAGAATGTACGGCATGAAGACTGAACCAAAATGTAAACTATGGACTTTGGGTAATAATGCTGTGTCAGTGTAGGTTCATCAGTTACAACAAACGTACCACTCTGGTGGGGGTGTTGATGATGGAGGAGGACACTGTGTGTGCGTGTGTGTGTGTGTGCGTGTGTGTGTGTGCGTGTGTGTGTGTGTGTGTGTGTGTGGACATCGAGATAAGGCGCTCTCTGTACCTTTCCATTTTGCTATAAATCTGAAACTGCTCCAAAATATAAGGTATATAAAATTAAATTAAAAAAATTTTAAGTATACTTCGATAGGGCTGCCTGGATGGCTCAGTTGGTTAAGTGTCTGACTCTTGACTTCGACTTAGGTCATGATTTCACAGTCTTGAGATCTTGAATACATGAGATCTGTCGGGCTCCATTCTGGGCGTGGAGGCTGCTTAAGATTCTTTCTTTCCCTCTCCCTCTGTCCCTACCCTGCACATATGCACACTCTCTCTCCCTCTCTTCATAATAATAATGATAATAATAAGTATAAATCTTAGTCCCATCCCCATTACTGTTCACCTTGTCTCCTTACCCATTATAAGCAGACATTTTTATTAGTTTCTTGATCACCTTTCCAAAATGTCTTCATTCAAATATAAATAAATACAGATATATATTCTTCTTCTCCCACTTTTGTTCGATAAAAGGTAGCTTAGTATAAAGGTACAATTCTGCTTCTTGCTTCTTCAGTTAGCAGTGCTGTTTCCTGGAAATCTTCTCTCCAGGAGAGAATGGATGTCCTCATTCTTCTCACAACTGCGTAGTACTCCACTGTTTGGTGACCGGGTCCCCATTGGTGGACACTTGCGCCGTTTTCTGGTCTTTTGCTATTGAAGACCATACCATAATAAGTTGTACATACGCCATTTTATAACTGTACATATGTGACTGTAGTATAGAGTCCAAAAAGTGAGATTTCTGGGACAAAGGGCAAAATGCACGCACAATTTTAGTAGCTAGTGCTAGATAATATTCCACAGGCATCATGGCACATTGCTACATTTGCCACCAACAGTAGTGCATGACTTACTGATAGTGTGTGGTCGAACTTTTAGATTTCTGCCAGTCTGATAGATGAGAAATGATATCTCAGTGTATTTGATCTTTATTTCTCATACTGTGAGTGGGGTTGAGCATCTTTTCACACGCTTATGGGCATTTCCCTTCCTTTTCTGTTATCCATCTTTCCTTGCCTTATAACCATTTTCTGTGGGGTTCCTGGTCCTCGCAACTTTAGGAGTTCTTTATATATTAGAGAAATGACACCTATGTCTGTGATACGAGTGGCATATTTTTTCCTAGTCTGTCAATTGTCTTTTGACTTTGTCTAATAGAGTCTTTTTTGCATTCAGAAATTTTGATTATGTTGTCCTTTTTTTTTAAACTTCACACAACCCTACATGATAGGGTTATCTTCATTTTAGAGAAGAGGACACTGAGTTATAGGAATATTGAATAAATTGTCCAGGAGCACACAAATCCAACCACAAATCTATCTGACTTTGAAGATGGTGTAATATACATTATACCACAATACTCTTGCCATAAAAACAAAAATAAGAAAAGCAATCATATCTAACGCTTTACATGAACTATATTTATCCTCACAACTTATGAAGTTGAGATCATTATTATCATACTCATTTACAAATAAGAATTTGAGACTTCAAAAGGTTAAATAAATTTCCCCGGGAAACACTGTTTCATCAAGGATCATCAAGTCCCCACAATCCATGTCCAGAAGTGGGGTGCTCCATCTCCCACCTCTACATTCCTTGTCCTCAAGGAACTTACAGAGCCCAGGAGCAGAGAAAGAAAAGCAACCAGCTGCAGTAATAGAAGTTAGAGCTGCATACGGGTATGCAGTGTTGGTATCTCTCCATTTATTTGGAATCTTAAGGCTGTGTCTCATGTGTTTTTGGACATGGTGATAGATAAAACTATCAGGCCAGTGTGCAAGCAGCTGGGCAGTATCGCCAGATGCTGTCACTAAGCCCAGCAATAGCAACAGTCATGTCTCAAAGTACACATTTAATGAAACGCTAATGCCACAGTCCAGCTACTTGTCTGGGAACGTTCCCTCAAATTCACAACGTTCAGAAGCTCTGTGGGGAGAAATACTCCTTTTGGAGGACTTCCTGAAAGGTCAGCACTCTATCAATTCCCCTAATGCTGCTCAGTGAGATCTAGCTCCAGAAAAAAGCAGACTGACAGAGAGGAAAGAACCGTCCTGCTTAGAGTTCTCCCTCCTGGGCAACTGCTCTTACTGAAATTTGATCTTAAGTGATGCTCTCCACCTATAGTGAGAGGGCTTTAGAAATTCTAGACAACTGTGCTTTCTGTTAAGGTGATGTTGAAGATGTCATTCATTCAAGGATGTCATTCTTCAGGGACTTACCTTTAAAGGAACAGTGAAAGTGGTTTACAGTCTCAGTGCCAGGAATAGTTCTATTCCCACTGAGACTGACTTTTGCTTCCCTTGTGACCCTGCCACTCCTATAAAAGATCACATTTTCCTCTTTAAATTGGTCCTAAAGAAGCTGTGATTGGAATGTGTTGCAAATCCATGTGATTCTTGTGCCTACTTTTACTCCCAACTCTTTTTTACAGCCTAGTCCAACTTTCCCTTGTCCTTCCATATATTGAGTTATCACATTGAATTGTGTGCATTGTGTGTATTGTCACCGTAATTCATTTTAAATAAGACAAGGTGTAAATATATATTTGAATGAAGTATTTTATCCTCATTTTTATTCTTTTAAACATTGCAAAAATAATTGGAACTCTACTGAATCTAAATTACGACTTTATATAAGTAAAGAAAGATTACTTCATCTGTACCAGAATTTCACTAAATTCTTCTCATTTGTGATAATGTTTACCTCCGGTAAAAGAAGGGTCAAGGCACATCAGAATTCTTTTCAGCTTTGGTAATTGCCTGGCATGCTAATTGCTACCTGGTTGAATCAAGCTTACATTATTAATGAGTTTTCTGCTAATCACTGCTTTGAAGCTAAGAGACATGGCACCCTGAAATTAAAATAGAAATTAGTGCTCAAAATGTAATCTTCCTAGAAATATATAGGCCCCTGTATGCTACAATAAAATCACCCAAAGAGCAAACTAAAACTACCTAGAACATCACGTTAAAATATTACTTGGTAAAAAACAATTAATTAATTAAATAGTACTTGCTACAGAACAGAAAACATATGATTATATCAGAAAGAATCCAAATGTGCCCTAGAATGCGTACTTAGTATTCCATTTCCATTAACTTCCAGTGAATTACGAATATAGGACTTTTAGTACAATTGAGAGAATTTCCCTCTGTTCTCAAAACTTCTCTCTATACCACTCTACCCATGGAAGGCTACCAGCATATTCCACTCAGGAAAAGGTGTATTTCGCAAAATCAAACCTTATTCATTGTGATGAAAAGCCAAAACTAAGAAAACCCAAATGTGTTTGTATCTATCCTAAGAATAAAAGTTAAAGATTTTCTTTGCCTTACTTTGTCTATTTATTTGGTTTTGTTTCTTTTTTGTTTTCAATGAGTTCGTGAACAACTCAAGGTTTACTCTCTCTAAGCCTTGGATCATTTTATACGTAGACAAGCTGAGTCTGGTTATCTTAGGAAAAATCATGCTGTAGACTTTTGCAATATTTCTAACCTCAAAAAATTACCAGTGTTCCTGGAGTCCAAAATGACTATACCCGGAGGAGCTAATTTTCATCTGTGCTTTGAACTTACACAAAAACCACAGCTGCCTTTATCTATCTGGCTTGTAGGTTAATTTACCACAGGGTGCTCTGTTTGGTTCTCTCCAGTGTTATTTAGCTGATAAAAACTTGGAAATATTGTGACTATCGGTGTCTTGCCCTTATTACACTGTCCGATTTGGTTCATATCATCTTCCCTCTCCCTCCCTCTCTCTCTTTCTCTGTCTCTCTGAAATTAGGTTTTGCTGTTGCCAAGAATAAATTGTTCCCTAGGGAAACCAGTAAAAGTCTCGACTGTGTGTCACCCTGAGGACAAACGTGCCAGGTAATTTTCGTTTTCCCTTAATTTTTAAAATCACTGTTTCCTACTCTTTCATATCTTTGAAGGGAGGTAGGGAGAACTGACCATTATAAAATCATTTATTATTCACATTTTGACTATAGCATATCTTTTAGCAAGGAATTAAACTATCCTCCATCAGTAAGAATTAATATTTAATAGAGTCATTGAAAATAAAGTATATACCCCTGTTGATGATAAATAAACAAACCCAAGGGATAAATCTTCATTTCAAAGGAAGAGCACAAGTTTTTACTTACTGGTTTCGAGTTAAAATTTTAGATCTTTCTGGATTTCACCCAATTTCTGGATCCCTTATGAAATCATTACTTTATTGCTTGCTGCTCTAACATCTCCCTGGTGCTGCTCCCCTAGGTAACGTTTCTTGGAAAGGACACAGGGAAAACATTTCCAGTTATTATAATAAGCAGAAGAAAGGACGGTCTGCTTTTTTTAAGAAAAATAAACTTAAATTTCAAAATGGTAGATGCCATAACACTAGCAAAGTTAACATCGGCTTCGCATTGCCTAAGCTACTCCATCAACCACTGTTTTCTCCTAATGCTCCAAATTTGGAGACATGATGAGGTTGAGTAGTTAATGTGGAAACAGTCAAAGGTTCAGACATATAATTAAAGAAAAGGATTCAAATAAAACTCTATGAGAAACATTTAAGCAAAGCAAAGATGTAACCAGACATAGTTATGGTGAATTATATCTATGTAGACTGACCTGTAAAAACAGCTAAGATCTTTCAATTTTAAAAAAAGGTACTGAATAATAATGCATCTGGTATGCCCTCATTTTTGTAAAATTAATGAACAAGCAAACAAAACTTAAACACAATAGAAGTTTATAAGTTTCTATAAGCATAGAGGAAAATACAAAAGTACACATAGCCAATGGTTAACACTGGTTATCTCAGAAGGTATAATAAGAAGAAAGTAGAGATTAAAGTTTTCTTTCATATATCTATATTGCTATGACTATCAAAAATCAACACTTGTTATCATATAATTAAACAAAATGAAAAATTAAGAATAAAAGATAAAATATACAAAGGAAGATACATGTATCATATATATGAAAGAACTTCCTATTCAAGTCAAAAAGTACTTGTTGAGTGCTAGGGACCAGGCATACTGCTTACATATGATGGATTGGGCTACCAGTAATAGAAAACTCAACTCAAACTGGCTTAAATAAGAACAGTTATTGGCACACATAACCAGAGGTCCAGCAGTGCTGTGGGTTTTAGGAGTCACATATCCGTGGACTCCAGCTCCATTTCATTAAGATTCTCTTGGCACTCTCTTCCTCTGTGTATTGACTTCACCCTCAGTTTGACAGGAAGGATCAGACTTATTTCCAAGTATGACATAACCAGAAGAAGAGAGAATTGCTTCCCTAGGAGATGAAGTCAATCCCCCTGTCAAATTTTTCCTTGTGCCTCATTGGTTCAAATGCATCACATTCCCAATCTTGAAAAATTCATTGGCAAAGAAGATAGATATTAGATCAGTCAGGACTAGTCTTGGAGTGGGGCATGAAGACGGTCTACTGAAGAACATGGGCTGGGTTGGGGAGAGGACAGGAGTAGACACTGAAACAGGGTTCCATTAGCAAAGAGAACAAAGAAGTGATGACTGTGGTCAGAAATGAACACTGGTGACACAGTCCTTACCCAGTGAGTGTAGTTTACACTGTTGCAAGAGGCAAGAATAAACAAGCAATTATGACTGTATGGAGCATTATGAAGTATACAGTGCTATACTTTGGGAACAGATAGCAAAGGATTTATCACTGATAACAAGAAGATAGCTCAGACATTATTCTAATGTGATTGCTCAATAAAAATTATTTTTTAATATTAATGGTCAGAATGTAAAAAACGTGAGACTTCAATATAGATATTTGTTATATATAACACCGCTAAAGGTTTCTTCCTTGCAAATACAGGAATTCTGGTACATTTTACTTCACATTATTCCCATCCCAAAAGAAACATGTAAGCTGGATTTTTTACTGCATTATTGAATATACTCCTAATAGTAAGAGAACTTCTGTTTTGCTACATTTCAATGAAAACTTAATTATCCACTTCTAATTTAACATATATGAAGATTAGAAGAATTTTGCACAGATTAGCTTCTGGCTCTAAACATTTTCAAACATCACTTCTCCTCCACTAGCCTCGTACTCTGGTGCCAAGCACCAAAAGATGCATTCATACAGCACCTTCGTGTCACAGTGTGGCGTGAGTCAGCACAGTGGGGAGTGGGAGTATTCCTGGAAGCCATTCCTAAGCTAGATTTGGTAGCGATAGCTGTATATGCACCCCACTAAACTTGAATTAAAGTGTGTCCCCAATTCAATTTAGATCCCAAAATACCTACAGAATTCCTCAAACACTAAAAGGAAATATGACAGAAGATAAGTCAAAGTAGAAAGAGAAAAAGTCTTGGAGTGAGTGAAAAACTATACATGCAAATATTACCATTAATATATCTTACATCTGCATGTTGTACATATGACCATGGGAACACACTGTTAAGTTCCCACCCAAACCCTTGAAAGGGGCTCAGGCAAGTGAGCAGCCTTGAAGTTTATTTAAGCTTCAATGGCTTTATGATAAATTCAGCTCTGCCTGTGAGAGAAAAGCAGGTTGATTATGCACAGAAGACTGTGCAAAGATAGGCGAGAGAGGGCACAATGATAGTCGAGGGCTTCCTATGAATGAGAGAAGCCTGGAACGCAGGTCATAGGAATAGGAAAAGAGCAAAAGTGGTTTCAACACAGATAAGCTTGCATATGTAGAAACAAGGCTGAGAGAGGTCAGGAGGTAAAAGGCAAGGTTGTCTGCTGAAGATGAATTGGTATTTGTAGCTAAGGAATAATGGTGAGGCCTATGAAGAATCATTTTGGAACCTATAAGAGAGATGACCAGGACAAGGGGAAAAGTTTTCTAAGTAGTGCTGAGGTCAAAATAAAACTGGAGAACATAAACTTGACACAACACCAATCTTTAGGGTTGTAGGATAGTCTCCAGTAGCATTCAGCAACTCGGCTAAGAAACCAAATGTAACGGAAATTTGTTGGTTTTTGACCACCCAAGATTCATAGACCTACTTTAGTCATTGTACTCCAATTTCTCTCTAAAGAATCACACACTCCTTTCCTCACTTTTAGCCCACATATTCTGGGTTCAAACCAGATTGTTTGGTTTTCTGTTTTCTAAAAAACAGAATTTTGGGAGGGAATTTCTGAATTCCAAAAAGAAAGAGAGAGAGAGAGAGAGAGAGAGAGAGAAAGGAAGGAAAGAAGGAAGGAAGGAAGGAAGGAAGGAAAGAAGGAAGGAAGGAAGGAAGGGAGGGAGGAGGGAGGGAGGGAGGGAGGGAGGGAGGGAGGGAGAAAGAAAGAGAGAGAGGGGAAGGAAAAGAAAAGAAAGAAACTGAAAGTGGCATCATGAAGGTAATGGATAAAAAGATGGAATAGACAAAGGTGGGCGAGAAGTAGAACTAAGGAGTATTTCATCTTCTGTTTGTACCCTGGGACTGAGATCATGTGCCTCTTGCAGGTTCCCCAAAAGAAAACTTGACAGGAAAAAAGTTGAGAGTTCGGAGAGTGCTATTTATTGTGGTTTTCTGAAAGGTCCTACAAAGAAAAGATTCACTCTTAGGCTGAAATTGGCCCATTTGAAAGCAGAAAGGAATGAAAAGTATGGTTGTGCTCATGAAGACAATTTCTGCCTGTGGCCTGCAATCTGAGATGGCTAAAAATCCAATGAAAGGAAGCGAGGGGCTTGAAAAATGGAATGTTTTCCTGCCAGTGAAGGTTCATGCCAGGAAAAGTGGGGGGCTGGGGTTGGGTGCTTTGTTCCAGGAGACCAAAATTGGGATATTGTCCCGCTTAAATATCTGCTGTTACACACTCAGGGAGTGACTGACAAAGAGAACAACTAACCTAATTGTAAAGATGCAAGGATGGAAGCTGGGAGCAAAAGGCAAATCACTGGTGACTCTTACCACAGCTATTGTTTAATTTTATCCCTAGACAGAGAGCAAAATGGAAGCTGTTCAGTTGAGAGTCAAATGCATGAGCCAATGTCTGAGACTAAGGCAAGGCCAGCTGCTAAGAGATTGAAATTCCCAAGCCCAGCTCCACAATTCAAAAACTGTGTTTTGATATGACATCTGACTTTGGGTTCTTAGCCCATGGAATTCAAGGGATGAAAAGGGAGTGAGAGGCAAAGCTTCATACATTGCTAAGGAGGTTGCTGTGTTTGAGCTCTAAATCAACTCCCAGGACCCCAAAACTTTACTAAGCCAAAATAGACTGTTCCAAGATAATGCTCTTAGATAGCTCATCCTCCCCATGCCCACCTGAGACATACCTATGGAAAGCAATGGACAAGAGAGAACCTCCTGGAGGGCAGAACAGGGATCAAACTATTTATTAAACATTCTGACTCAGTTGGCCTTGGGGGGGCTCAGTACTTTCAGTCAGCTAAATGGGCTTATTACTTACTCGCCCCCATACACACATACATTTGGAATATAGTATTTTAGAGGTAAAAGAATGTGAGATATAGGCAACTTTGGACACCGACCTCCATCAATGATTGTCACTCATTCTACCTCCCCCTAAATTTCACAGTCTGGGGTACATGGTTCCATGAGTGCATAACGATATGAAGCACTAGCCTGTGTCAAGGGAAATCTGTCTGCTAACAGCATCATAAAGGAAGCTGGGCCTGCACATGGGATAACTCTACGAGGCCACCATCAAATAGTGAGAGAATCCCATCATCTCAGGTGGTTCCTCTCCTTGGAATACTCTGGACAGAAGCAAAGGGGTCACTGCTGACCCTACTGTGGCAGAAAACAGTGTTTTCACCAAAACTCATTACTTTTTCATCTGCGCACCCATTTTTTCAGTCTCTTTGCAGGGAGGTGTATTCATGTGGCTGAATTCTATCCAATGGAATGTGGGGGAGAAGTGATGAACACCACTTCCGGCCTTGACCCATAAAAATCTCTTCAGGCATGGTACCTCATTAATCCAGTCTGCTGGAGGTCGGCACAAAGGAATCCACATGCTGACGATGATACAGCTTCCATCATCCTGGTTTCCTGGGTGACTATTTGAAGCCAATCAGGAACATCTGAATTGGGTTGTTATATTTAAAAAAAAAAAAGAACTATTCTTGCACTACACCACTAATTCAAGGGGTTTGTTGTCACAAAAGCTAGCACTAATTTAATGAATATATAGATTGATGTTTGTGTCACATTTGTGAAGCCAGAGTAATATGCCCCGAGTTGTGATTGGACATGATTAACCAGGGTCATCTGAGGAATCATGGCTGGAGAATTCTAGTGGTAATATGAGAAGGAAAAAAACCTAACTACTAGAAAAGTATCCCCGAAAGTCAGGGTCAAGTGAGGAAGACATTCACAGGAGAGGAAATAACAGGAAGCAAGCCAAGAGGCCTGTGAGTGAGTTGGGATGCTGAGCACAGAGACAGTCAGAGCATATGGTGTAGCATGAGGACAGAGATGTGAGGGCAGCAAGGGTCTGTTTTCCTCAGGTGTCCTTAGAGGGAGGCCTAGAGGTATAAAGAACTATGCAAATCCAGACACTTTCAGCTCCATCTCTCACAACCAGCTCTGCGCCCCATTAGCTTGCTGAAGCCACAACCTGGTGGCCTTTTCCTATAAACCCCATTTCTCAAAGATTTAGTCATTTCTCACTTTCTAAATATTTTTTATTTTATTTTATTTTGAGAGAGAGAAAAGGAGAGGAGAGAGAGGGGCAGAGAGAGAGAGGAAGAGGGAATCCCAAGCAGGCACCACACTGTCACCACAGAGCCCAACACAGGATTCAATCTCTGGAACTATGAGATCATGACCTGAGCTGAAATCAAGAGTCAGATGCTCAACCAACTGAGCCACCCAGGCACCTCAAACTTCTTTTATTTAATTTTGGTCTGTACCTGCCACACATTAATAATGTTTTCATGTTCCACTTCCGAGTCCTCAGCATATCCACCCTTCATATTTGAACTTTTCTGTAAGCTAGTATTTGTTGAGCATGTTACTATAGGTAACTGACCCCTCTCCAGAAGAGAAAGAATCTGCAGTTTTCAATCTAGTGAATCCTAGAACTCCACAACACCACTGTTTGTTAGCCCCTTCTGGGGTTAAATTGAAAGCACTCAGGATACAAAAGGGGGCCAACAGCCATGAAGTCCCCTGCTTCTGAGACATCAGGACTTCATGACAAATGCCACAAGCCTGGAGGCATTCCATGAGCTCTTCACCAAGCTAACATTCCTAAGGAAGGAATCTAAGCATCTGGCTTTTTGTTAAAGGTCTCAGTAGGAACTTTGCCTAGTGGTCCCACTTTGCCAAATGCCCCAAGTCAACCTCTTTCCAGAAAGAACCCCAACACAAAGAAATTACCATCATTTGGATTATTTAGATCTCATAGGTCTACTTTTGCCCTGGCCTCTAGGAGCTGTATGCCTGTCACGTGGGATTTCTCCCCTATATTTGTAAGTTCTCTAAGGATACAAGGACCAATAGTGCTTAATAAAGATCTCTGGTTCATTTCCTTATGCTTCTTCCTTGCAAATGAGTAACACATGACTTCAGGCCATAATGAGACTATTCATGTTTTATTTGTAGTGTCCACCTATGCAAATTATTAGCACTGAGGAGTGCTTAGGGATGCTGAAACTAGAATAGGCCAAGGTGAAGGTATGATGAATAATGTAGACAGATCACCAAAGCTTAGGGCCAGGGACCATAGAGGAGTTGAAGACAAACGAGAGCAGGCCCCAAGGTAATAGGATGGATCATGAAGTCCAAATTAGGTTAAATGGGACAATCAGATTCTAAAGGAAAATCTTTTTTTTGAATGAGGCGAAAATAAGGTGAAGGACACAAGAAAGCATATGTAAGAGGTTGAATAGATGGTACTGCAACATGAAAAAACTTGAATATCAGCGTCCACACAGATGTGGGTTTGAATTCTTGTATCTCTATAGGTCCTGTGGCCTCTTAAAATTCAATTAAGCACTTGGAGCTTTGAATGTCTTATAGAATGATAACATCTATATCTTAGAGTTACTATAAGAATTAGAGATTATATATTTATACAGCTATAGTACTTGCATCATCTAGCAGACATCAGATAAATGATGGCTGTATTAATATGATTATTTGGTTGTGAGCTTTCTGTGGCATTAAACAGCAATAACCGTCTCAGCCAAGAGCTGATGCCTGAAGTATTATTTATTTATTTATTTAATTTTAAGTAGGCTCCATACCCAACGAGAGACTTGAACTCATGAGATAAAGGGTCACATGCTCTAGCAACTGAGGCAGTCAAATGCCCCAACACTTACCTTGCTTCAGCCAACAATGAGTCTTTATTTAGTATTTAAACCTTTTAGTATTTATTCATTGAACAGAATAAGTAAACCCCTTTTATACATAAAAGTCTAAGCTAACTGTCAAAACCACAGTACGACCCCATGCATGCACCATTAATGTTACCTGTTTTCATGAGACTACCCATTTTTGTTTTAAATTGCCAGTATTTTTAAAGATTTGTTACTAAATAAAAGTTTTCTTCATTTCTATACAGTATTACATTGGTTTGGCTTCCTTTTTTGTACTCCTAAATTCTTTTTTTATTGGACCAACCCTTTGTTCTGGCACCATGTTAATATACCTTTTGGTCTATTTATACATGTCACATCTTGGGTTGACTTTTTATTCCAAGTTTCTTCCTGGCAAAGACAATGATCACAGTGCGCATACTTAATAAATGTTACATAATAATAACCATTAAATGTTCCTTTAAAATCTTAAGCAGCTTTTTATCTTTAGCTTCTACTTTGAGATAATTATATACTTCCCCAAAACTATTTATAGCGCCCATCAGGAAGAACAGCTGAAAAAAAAATGTGTTCCCAGTCCTGCCAAAACTATGGTAAAAGTGATTCAAACTCTGAATTTCTGTTGCAAGTGTTCAAATGGCATTCAACCTATGGATGTCTAATTCCAACAATAGAAAACTTTTTCCAACCGAAATCTCCCTGAAGGAGGTGGTCACTGAATACATCTTGTCCATATCACCATCATCACCCATTTACGCATTTGGATACGCAAAACGGTTACAGAAACATACCTTTTACTTGCTGTTATCAGTCCATCTGTATCTGTGCTCCTCAGCTGCGCCATGACTCATGTCCTCCTCCTTCCCTTTGAAGCCTGAGCCCCAGCATATTTAGTCAAGATCACAAGATATAGTCACAGATTGCCTTACAAATAAGACGAACAGAGGGCCTCCTCCATGACATGATTTGCACATCACAGGGTCAAAAAATTATATACATATGTGCGCTATGCTTAGGGATGCCAGGTTCAGCAAATAAAAATTTAGCAGCCCTATCCACTCTACAATCACCCCCCAAAGTATCCTAGATGCCGTATCTGAAAACCTCCAGATGCTTCTCCCCTCAGTCAAGAAAGTGGGTTTATAAATAGTAAGACTGGTCACTGGATTTGGAGACTGAAAACCGAGGTGCTGGTCTCAGCTCTTGCCACTTAGAACCAGTCTGGTTGGGGTAAATCCATTACAATTTTTACCACCAAGATCCTATTATCAAACGTCCATTTCCAGACTTTTGGGAACCACTACCCTTCATGAGCCACCGTGCCAGGTGCTGGGGAAACAATAAACAAACACAGTGCTCTGCTCTCAGGGAGCTTAGTGTCTAGCAGGAAAGAAACATATGAACTTAAGGGGGAAAGTTGGGGCTGGATATCAAGACAGAGCTGCTCTTTTTTTGCTCTGGTTTTGGTTTTGGTTGTCACTGCATCTTGGTACAAGCCTTTTGCCCTCAAGAGTTCAAACAGAACTGAATGCTTGGCAATAGTAGCCTCCAAAGAGATGAACATGACATTGTGATGTCTTGCTATCTAACTTTTAAGACTATAAATACCTGGCGGGGGAAGTCGTACAAGAAAATGCCATCTTTCTTCCTGTCAGAGAGAAGTGTCTTTCTGTGCCAACTGCAGTTGTCCTGCTCCTCAGATAAGTGTCCTGGAAGAGGGGGTGAAGGCAGAAGGAAATTCCCCAGCTACTGACAGTTTCCCAAGGAATCCCCAGCATCCATGAAGTCAAAGTTCTTCCAGCATAGGTCCAGAGGGGCAGAAGCGACAGCAGTACTTACCGGAGCAAGGTTGGGGTATGCGGACCCAGCTTAGTCCCCGCCACGGTTTAAGTTCACACTGAGAGAACAAACTGCTAACCCACACACTGGGAAGCAGCCATTCCTGTCCTCGTCACATTGACCTGCCTGCATTCCTTTGTCCATGAGTTCAACTGCTTTTCAGTGGTAAAGCTTGGGTGATGAACTAAAAACAAATGAAAAAAATGTATTTTCTTTAAAATGTTCTATTATTCTCTTTTCTGCTAATAAAAATGCAGCTATTCAATTAAGATATCTTCCAGGACCACATACCTGGCCTCCGCTTACTTGATCACTCTTTTTTCCAACCTTTGCAAGCTTCCCGTCCAGCCCTCCTGTCCATGACAGTGAAATCTCACTGACTCAGTGAGCTCTACATTTGGGAGCTGTCAGCAGGGTTTGAATCCCAGCTGTACCTTCTAATTGCTGTGGGAATTTGGGCAAGTCATCTAGTTGCTCTAAAACTGTGTTTTCATCTGTTTATTAGAGTACAATGTATTTGCCAACCTCTAATAGAGGTACAGTCACAGATGGTCAGTAAGATAAATTACACCATTTAAAACATCTTTTCAGGGGCACCTGGGTGGCTTAGTCAGTGAAGCATCCGACTTCAGCTCAGGTCATGATCTCGCGGTTCATGATTCTGAGCCTCCGGTAGGTCTCTGTGCTGACAGCTCGGAGCCTGGAGCCTGCTTTCGATTCTGTGACTCATTCTCTCTCTGCCCCTCCCCTGCTCATGCTCTGTCTCTGTCTCTCTCTCTCTCAAAAATAAACATTTAAAAAAAACATATTCTCATAAGTATATAACAAACTAAAGTAATGGGCTTTTGGTACAGTATCTTTCTCAATACAAGAATTCAGTTGATTAAGCAATTCTAAGTATTATACCAATCATGAGTTAATGGATGTCTTAAAACACTGCCATCTTATATGCAGCTGAAAGAGATCTGGTGACACAACAGGACCCACAAAGCTCACTCAGAGACTCCAGAGCTCTTGATTTCATTACCTCCACCCCTTCACCCCCAGTCTGAGCTACTATAGATAAACCCTGGGACTTTAGACAAATCAGTACCTAATTGAACCCCAGGTGTGCACCAGGTAAAAGCATTTCCAAAAGGGACTCTGGGATCTATGCAATTTAAGGGAAGTGTCTGGGTGTCTAAATGTCCCCAAAATTTGTCAACAGTCAGCAAGTTCCATGAATGTTCTGTGCCATGAGAGACGGTGTGCCAGAAGCTGCCAGGGGCCCAGTCAGCTTACCAGTCTCTTTTCTGACATAGCCAAATAGAGTTAATGACTTAAAATCAAGAACAAACCAAGCTAGGTTTTCTGTTAGTATCCACAACTTTGTGTATAGGTTTTGCTGCTATTATTATCTAATGCATGCAGAGTAGTCACCATCCAGTATGGTGCTTAAGCTCTTAAGCTCTTCTTAGTAAGGACTCAGTTCTGTTACCAGAAAATAATAGGAGCAAGGTGGTGTAGAAAAATATGAACTTTGGCATTAAGCCAAAGCTATGAATCCAAGCTATGCCTCAAAAAATTAATCTCCTGGCAACAGTTTCATCTGTTGGAAAAGGAGAAAATGCTGTGAATTAAAATAGATAAGGTGTATTTTGATAGAAGTGGCCAAAAATGGCACTTATCATTATTACTATTAGCATACTTTTATGCTAAAAGTTTATATGGCCATAACTATAAATGCTTTCAAATTCTTTAAAAAGACATCATCACAAATAGTGAAAACTTAGAAAGGAAGTTGGCTTACATTATCTTCTGACCAATTGTTATTCCCTTTTGAGAAGTTTCAAGATATGGTGAAAACCAGAAATAAATATGGGGCCCCATGATGATGTGATCTGAATAAAATGCAGTCAGAATGTGTACCCCACCCTCGGCAATAAGCTTATCTTGGTCATTTTACTGACCTCAACATGTACTGAAACTTTTGGACTAGCAGTACAGTATCATAGGAGGATTTTATTTTAAATTTGGATTTCACCATTATAATGGTCTTTTGATGCATCAATTTGTCTAGGCTAGAGTCTCCAGTTAATCCATTAAACATTGATCTAGCTGTTGTGAGGTATTTTGTAGATGTGATTAAGGACCATCATCAATCCACATTAACTGAGAGATTCACCGAGATAATCTGGGTGAGCCTGATTCAATCAGTTGAAAGGTGTTCAAAACAGAATGAGGCTTCTCTGAGGAAGAAAAAATTCAACCTATGGGCAACAGCTTCAGTTGGTACTTATGATTTCACGTACCCTCCCTGATGGCGGGCCTTTGGGATTTCAGATTTGTTCTAGCCACCCTTACAATCATGTAAGCCAATTCTTGGAATAAATCTCTTAAGAAATATCTTATATCAATTTTGCTTCTCTGGTTAAATGCCAACTGATATAGCCACAAATTTTTTTCTTTTTTTCTTTTTGTATTAAATCTAATTGAATGCACCCTGGTATCTACATTGCTCCTAAAGGTTCTCTCTTTATTATGTATGAGTTGAGTGGGGTTCATGATAGATATGAAAATGTTTTATGTGGGTTTTTTTTAACGTTTATTTTTGAGAGAGAAAAAGTACGTGAGCTTTCTGGGAGGAGCAGAGAGGGGAAGAGAGGATCCAAAGCAGGCTCTGAGCTCACAACAGAGAGCCAGACGCAGGGCTCGAACTCACAAAACAGTGAAGCCATGACCTGAGCCAAAATCAGCTGCTTAACCAACTGAGCCATCCAGTCACCCCGAAAATGTTTTTAATTCAACATGTTCCTCTACTCTGCTGTATCTTTCTTTCCATTTCATAAAAAAAAAAAAACCTTTAAAATTCAGAGTCAATGACAATCTTCTATAACTTAAAAAGAAATATATTTAGCTATCATATGAAAGAAAAACAAGAGAAAATAAAATGCTTATGTCTAATTGGCAAAAAGCTGAAACTCCTGTACGAATAATTGATATTTCCTATCGATTTAAAAGTGGATCTTAGAAAGGCCTTAGGTTTTAGAAATGGAAGTGCAGTCAAATCGTTTTGTCAAAATAAGAGCAGACATTGTCATTGCTTTGCCAAGTGACAATCCAATTTTAAATAATTCAGCAGTAAAATTTCCATAATTCTCCTAGAGAGAATTCCTTAAAACTGTTTCTTAATATCAGTGGTCTTTTGCCAAGTTTCATTTCATCTTTAACTTCTCTGAGAACTTCTAAAACTAGAATATAATTATATACACACAGGCTTTGAGAGCTAATTTGAAAATAAAAACCCAAAGGAAGCAGGGTTTGAAACTCAACTCAGATTTTAATTTAACAGAAAGTATTACTCATGACAAATTTTTCTAAGATGAAGTAGTCCTTTTTTAAAAACTCTACTTTTAGAAAAGTTAATTATTTATTCATCTTCTTATTGGGAGCTCTTTTCCTGGTTGTAATAACAATATGCACATATAACCATACTTCTTTACTTTTGAATTACAACCCAAAATTCAAAGTGTTTTTTTTATCATGTAGGTCAGATACTATTGTAAAATAAATTAATTTTAATTACAAAGGACTAGTACCAATATATAGCTAAGAAATGTATTACCATTTACCTGAAATAACAAACATGTGCTTTGATATTTTTATTATTTAAAAACTGAGTTTTCGATGAAGGCCGTTTAGCAGGACTATGGTTGTGAAAATAAATTTGACTTAGGCAGTCCTTTAAACTTAAAACTCATGGTAGAATAAAATGTCAAGCAGGTAAAAATTTTTCTGTGATATATACATAAATATTTTCATGTAAACAAAAGCAAAGATTAGGAACAAATTAAATTATTTTTGTCAGCAACTGAAATACATAGATTAAAAAGGTTATTTTATTTTCTTCATGCTTCCTTAAACACGACTGGCATAAGCAGAGCAATGGTATTTAGATGAGTCTTTACATTCCCCTCATACTCTTCTGGAGATTGTATACAATAAAGACATCTCTCTAGAAGAAAAGAAAATATTAGAGGAGCCAGACTCTTGAAAATCATGACTTTCAAATACTCAGTCACTCTCTTTGCTCCACCGCGAAACAACACGGTCTACCAGAATTTGCCAGCTGAGAGAAGGTGAGGCTAACACTGGTGAGATCCGGCACTAACGCACATGGCAGCAAATGAAGCACAATGATGCGTAGAGTCTCCTGTCGATGTGAATTACCCATGCACTAGGAGATAATGGCTTCCAACAGAAACATTTTTGGATAAACAGACAATATTAAAATGCGTATATTTTCAACAGAAGTACTTCTTGAAGCACCATCATCAGAATCAGGGACCCAAGGACGTGCATCAGAATCAGAGAGAGTGCTCAATAAAATAAAGAGGTTATCCCTGGGCCCAATCCCAGAGCCTCTGGGGAACCCAGGCATCTGTAATATTAACGAGCTCCCCTGGGAATAGACACAAATTCATATTAAAGTTTGAATATCACTACTCCAGACTACTGAGGATTTCTTTTGACTCTTTCTCTTGACCACAAATATCTCATTGTCCCTTTCATGCCTCTTACTTATTAGCCAGAAGGAAAATGAAAACAAAAACATTTCCGATTATGTCAGTCAGCGGCGATAGTTAATAGTGGTATTTTTTCCCGTAGAGAAAACACACAGAAATAGGCAACATATGATTCTGCACCTAAATTTTTCAAAGGTACACCAGAGTACTTTTTGTTTAAAGCTTTCAAAATGTATATGTAATAAAAACATTCAAAATGATTTGTAAACTGTCCTCTAATCAAGAGTATCCAGTGTAAAGAGAACCGCTGTTCAGTGCTGTTGCTGAGTTCTCACTAAGGCCCCGCGTGGTCTTCTTTCCCGAACACCGAGCATCTCAGCAAGCGCTCCCAGCTCCCACCAAATGATGCGCTGCCTACCAGGCAGCATAAAAGTACCCAAGGGTGGCTCATAAAAAAAACGACGAAGAAAGCAAAACTCAGTTTCAACTCCTATCACAATGAGCCTAGAGATCTGCTGCCAATATGTAAGATGAATACAGATCATGCTGACTTTCCTTAGAGAAAGTCAAATATACTTACTAATATCTGCTTGAAAGCCAGTTTACATTGAAAATGGAAAGCATGATTCCCTTCCATATGCTTCTACGTATCTACTACAGTGTTTATGTTCTGTAAGATCCCTAGTGGACAAAAACATTTTTAATCTGTGGATAATATAAATTAGAAACCAAAGAGGTAGGTGATTATCAGCAGAAGCTGATCCCAAAACAACATGCTGAGTAATATGCTTTGAGAACCAAAAGAGTTCTTCAACTGGAAAACGAGTTCCAATACCTTTACAACTGCTTTAAGAGCAGGGTTCCCCAAGCCCTTTGTGACACCATTAACTTTCCAAAGTCCATTCCTGATACTGCGCTATGGGCTCTTCAGACATTCAGTAAACATTCCATTTTAAGAAACAGCTAATAAATAAAATGTAAAGAAGTAATACTGGAGGCCAAAGATTGATGCTGACATCAGCTGGGTTCTCCACGAATTTCCCCTCTCACATGGGAGAAAGCACATTAAAGTCAGGCAAGATTCATCTAATCCAGCTCTGTGGTTGTAAAATCGAAGAAACAGAGGTTCATTTTCCCCACCGGCTCACAAAGCACTAAACTTCTGAAAAGATGCTATAAAAATCCAAAAAGTGTTCATGGTTAACTTAACTATTTATAAAGCTCATAAGAGGCACCTGGGTGGCTCAGCTGGTGAAGCGTCCGACTTCAGCTCAGGTCATGATCTCATGGTTTGTGAGTTTGAGCTCTACGTCGGGTTCTATGCTGACAGTTCTGAGCCTGGAGCCTGCTTCAGATCCTGTCCCCCTCCCTCTCTACCCCTCTCCCGCTCGCACTCTGTCTCTCTTTGTCAAAAATAAATAAACATTAAAAAAATAAATACAGCCCATGATGTGGCCCGAAAGGGTCCACTTTTAACCCTTATGACCTTAGTCTGCAGCCTCATCCCTGTCAGCTGTTTTATAAAATGTGTCAGTGGTTACAGAGAAAGGGGGCCAAAGGCTCTGGATGCACCAAGGGCAGGCAGGTCGTCAGTAAAAGAAAAATAGTTTAAAACCCCAGACTTGCCCTATCTCTATGCTGGGATCAGGACTTATCTTTGCCTCTTTGTGGGAGACACACTCTTGAGCACATTAACAAATTCCAGCTCTGCTACGGGCAAGCCCTGGGGCAACGACGCTATTGTGCCCAGAACATTTAGAAACAGCTGTACAACTGGAAACCTCTGAACCTGCAAGACCAAGACCTCCATATAGCTGTATTTAACTTCTCCGTAATTGTCAGTCATTTGTTTGCAAACCAAAAAATTCACCTTATTTCCTTATAGCCTTGTTTATCTCAGATTTTTAAGCTCCACTGTAAATGGGTGGTTGTGATTTTTTTTCTATTTTCCACGCTTTCTGCAATGTTTCTGCATTTCTTTTGGTAATAAAAAAAAAAAGTGAGGCTATTTTTAAAAGGAAGGTTTTAGTCTAAAATAATTACAGGATACCGAGAGTTCCTTCTTGACTATGAAATACTAAACCTGAATGTCTATGTGGCACAGCAGAACAGCGGTCTCAGGATTCGGACAAATTTTTTGGATTCAAGCTCTACCATTAACCTTGGGTAGGACTTTAAACTCTCTGAGACTTGCTTTCTTCACAAAAAAGAAATACTCTCTACCTCACAGGACGCAGTGAGGACAGAATGACGCACGGTGCCTGGGAGATGGTAGGTGTCTAATAAATGGTAAGTCCTTCTCCCCACTAGACTCAGTGAGAATTCTGGAGTAAAAGGAAACAGCAGGCCACACAGCTACCCCACCACTCAACTCAAGCCCATTTCAATTTGCAGGGATGCTCCGTCTCCTCGACTTTGCCCTGTTTGCTCCAAAGAATCACTATTGTGCCTAGAAAAATGTCTATATTTTTACGTCCTCTCCTTTAAAACTGGACATGCAGATAAAACATTTTTTAAAAACTATCTTCCTAGAAATGATAATGCAATGTTCCCTAAAGCACAACATATCATGTATAAAAACAATTCTGAAAAACACGACTGAATGAGTTTGTACATTATTTCTTAAAGTGCACCAAAGTAAATATTAATGACCTTTAAAATGTCGCTCACCCCCTTGGGTTATTTTTTTTAATAAAAGTAAATATTTATCTACCGAGAAGTAGGTGGTTTTGGCTCCAATGTGATGGCAAAAAGCAGCAGTGTCTTCCAGAAAAAGAACCGATAAACTCAATTACGCATACCTTAGCAGCATACAAAACACCTACAATTCAATGTAACTGCAGGCTCAATAAAGCACAATCCTTATTCCTGCTTCAAAAACAAAATCAATCAAAGAAACAAAAAACCATCTCCCCACACTCAATCAAGGATTTCTCTTGAACCCTGGAGGTAACATTTGTGGTCATTTCCCCAATGTGTATCCTCGGTAACAGAATTATAACTAATCACCATTCTTTCTTTACACTGCACGCACACACGTGCACACAATTCCTATAAAAAACAATGAGTATACTTGCAGAACCCATGTTAGAGAAAATTCAAAGTCAGATAAAGAACAACCATCACTCAAAATGTCCAGGCAGTTCCACTATTCACACCACTGTCCGGTGTTCCCCGCACACATAGACAGCACTGGGACGGATCCGTCTCCTTGTGTGGCCGGGAAGACGTGGCAAAAACTTGAAGGACTTGGGCATCATGTCCAGGCAGGCATCATGGAATTTCTTAATCCTCCAGTAGTAAATCAGTGGGTTCAATGCAGACTTGAGGTAGCAAAGCCAGAGTAGCCAGGTGCTAATCTCAAAAAAGTTGTGTTTATAGTAAAAGTGCTCGCTGAATGTTGCCACAAGGCTGTAAGTCGTGAACGGGGCCCAGCAGACGATGAAGACAGCAAAGAGAATCAAAATGGTGGTGAAGGCACGCGTTTTAAAGCCCATGTCAATGCTCATCTGGAAGGGTCTCTGTAGACTCATGAGACCCAGTTTGCTGGCCTGGCTGAGGCATATCCCCTCGGGGTAGCTATGGATCCTCAAGGCATTGTGCCGAAGGGTGTTGAGTATGCCCATAAACGAATATAGTATCACCAGGAAGGGTATGAAGAAAGAAACTAGAGAAATCAAAATCACATAAGCTTGGTAACCAGGATTGGTTGTGTACCCGAACACACACTGGGGGGCTCGGGAAGGGATCTGCAGGTCAGGGTTTCCTACAGCCAAAGGAAAAGCTACACAAAAGGAAGCCGTCCAAGAAACTGCAATTAGAATCTTTGCCCTATATGGATTTAGCTTATCCTGCCTCTGGACTATAATAAGGAACCTATCGATGCTAATGATGAGCAGGATGGCTACTCCCTCTATCACAAACAACCAGAAAAACATAGCAGACACCCTACAGAAGAATCTCCCAAAAATCCATCTTGTAGTAAGAATAGTTACCAAGGCAAAGGGCATGTTCAGCACGGCAAGCAACATGTCTGCAAATGCCAGGCTGGCTAGGAGGATGTTAATTGCAGAGCGCATGGCGGCTTTTTGGTAAACCATCAGGCAAACGACCAAGTTCCCAAGGAAAGACACAAACAGGATAAATATCATTATAGCAGAAAGGATGATCTGGAGAGGCAAGTTTAGGCTCTTAAAAACTGCTGGTGTTGGGGGTACAGCTGTGCTATTCACTGTCAAGGAACTGATCCCAGTGGGAGCCATGGTTTCCATACTGTATCTGAGCAGCGGACCAACGCCGTGATGTTGGGATGGCGGAGGGACTGTAACGTTCACATAAGTGTTTTCATAGACTACGAATGTTGTGTTGGTTGCCCCAGTGTGGGACGCAGTCAACACTGCAGAGAAGACCATGGTTTCAGCAGGATGGAAGGCGCTGGCAGAGATGTGGGTGTTCTTCAAGCATTTCAACACACAGCAGCAGTATCATGTTTCATTGATGGGCTTGGAATCACATTCTGGAAAACGGACAGAGAGTTCCATCTTCCAAAGGAGACTTTTTCCCTGCAAACAAGCCCAAAACACAAAAAGTAAATGAGAAATGGGCTTTGTAAATAACATTTAACTTCTTACTTTCATCATGAAATTATCAGTTTTTTAAGCCTTGAAAAATACCTAAGTCTCTAGCCTAGTCAGCACCAAAATATTGTTGTTCTATTTTATATTTGTCAACCTTGATGGAATTTTCATGACATTTATAAATAAAGTGAAAGTGAAGAGAATCAAAATGTATTACTGCCTTAAAGACAAAAGTTATAACCTTCCAGTTAATTTTTCTTTTAAATTTCTAATAGTAGAATGGCCTTTCCATAGTCACTATCATTACAGATTTTAGTATCTGGGTCTCCTGAGATTACTAATATTTTTCTTAATAACTCTTTGGTACAGATTCATATTCCACTTTTATAATAACACAAAAACCATTTGGCAAAGAATACAGAGCTCAGTTTCTACCTAACGCATGATAATCACACACTTTTGTTCTAACACCCCTATAGGTACTACAGTATTTTTATGAAGGTCTAAAACAGTTTTCTGGCTATTTTTTTTTTTGTGTGTTTCTTCTCAGAAATCCCAACACCAGCCACACCGGAGAAGTTATTCAGGAAGAGGAAAAAGTTACACATTAAAAGTCTTGGTCAGGGCACCTGGCCAGCTCAGTCGGTTAAGTGTCTAACTTCAGCTCAGGTCATGATCTCACAGTTGTGAGTTCAAGCCCCACACTGGGCTCTGTTCTGGCAGCTCAGAACCTGGAGCCTGCCTCAGATTCTGTGTCTCCCTCTTTCTCTGCCCCTCCCCCCATTCGCATACAGTCTCTGTCTCTCAGTAATAAACATTAAAAATAAATTTTTAAAAATAAATAAAAAATAAATTTAAACAAAGTCTTGGTCATATTTTCAAGATTTTTTTCCTAAAGCTCTCTTTGCTTCTCATACTCTCTCTCCCTGCCCAAACCCATCCATTTCCATCTTTAAATTCTGATTTATAAAATGTTCTCAATTTCTTCTCCCTAAAACAGACCTAGTTATGTTAGCAATATGTCAAACAAGTAATAAAGATGGGGATTCTAACGGAGATGACCAGAAAAACATTCAGGTGTGACAAAATCTATTACAGAAAACTTACAAAGATATTTGACTCTCTGGCTCCAAAAAGTTTCTTATCACCTTTCTCTTATCCTTAACTCCAACTTCTTATCTATTTCCGCAACCCTAGAATTCTCTATAAAGGACTTTCTTAACCTACTATCTTACTAACCTACTTACGTGGTTTGGGCTCTTCCTTCTTTACTGGGGAGGTGACCTTTTTAAAACAAAGAACTCTCCTTGGATTTCTGAGTAGACTCCTTTAATAAATCTCGAAGATTGTGGGGATGGGGGGGATAAATGCACAGAAGTTTAAAACAACACTATAATTTGCTCATTATCTGAACTTAGAATTAATTCATCAATTTTAGGGGAAAATGCAAAAAGTTCACTTACTCATTTCTTGGGGTATGAAAGGTGGAGGCATCCCACTCGCAAGACCCAAGATCCAGCACTGTACCCAACCTAGAGGCCCTCTACCACACTTGTATCTATCCCTCTTCGTTGTCTAGGGCTGCTTTTACGAATAAAGAGAATGCTAATCTGTTCAAAATATTAATTTTACTACTTACTCTCATTTTTATAGCTTAAGTTCTTTGTCCCTATTAGGTTTTATTCATCTTCACATAGTCACTTTGAAATGCAAAATATACCCAGATACGAGGCCACAGTAATTCAGTAACTCTCAAACTTTATTAACTACAAAGGTCCAATGTGTAGGGAGCAGCAGCAGCTGGAAAGCTTTACAATACAATCACCATAAGTCTCTTTAAAAAGTACCTAAATATAGTGGCACCTGGTGGCTCAGTCGGTTAAGCGTCTGACTTGGCTCAGGTCATGATCTCATGGATTGTTGGGTTCGAGCCCTGTGATGGGCTCTGTGCTGACAGCTCAGAGCCTGGGGCCTACTTCAGATCCTGTGTCTCCCTCTCTCTCCCCCTCCCCCACTCACACTCTGTCTCTCTCAAAAATAAACATTAAAAACACTTTTAATTACCTAAATAGAATAAATAAATAAAATTGCCTAAACATGCATACAAATAAGAATAAAGACTGTATTTGCTACACAAATCAGTTTCAATACATCTATCTCTGAAGAAAAATTATAAATAGGTAAATGCATATCTCTTTTATGTTTATTTTTGAGAGAGAGAGTGAGCACGCACGTGGGGGAGGAAGGGGCAGAAAGAGACAAGGGCACATGTTGGGATGAACACTGGGTGTTATATGTAAACCAATTTGAAAATAAACTATTATAAAATTAAAAAAAAAAGAGAGACAGAGAGAGAGAGGGAGAGAGAATCCAAGAAAATTCCATGCTGTCAGCACAGAGCCTGACGCAGGGCTCAATCCCACAATCTGTAAGATCATGACCTGACTCGAAATCGAGTTTGACACTTAACTGAGTGAGCTAACCAGGCGCCCCACAAATGTGTATCTTAAGCCTAATGTAATAGCTACAATTGTGCAAGATCAAGTAAAACGAACATATTTCCATCCTGAAGTAGTACATGATTTATTATTTATTCTTATTGAGATATAATTGACATATAACTTTAGTTTCATTTCTACAAGATAATGATTCAATATTTGTATATATTGAGAAATGATCGCCAGAATATAGTTAACATCCATCACCACACAGAAACTTTTTTTCTTGGTATGAGAACTTTTAAGATCTACTCTCTTAGCAACTTTCAAATACAGTAGCATTAACTATAGTCACCACACTATACAATATGACTTACTTATTTTATAACTGGAAGTTTGTATCTTTTGACCCCCTTCACTAATTTCACCCACATTCACCCCCCCGCCACTGGCAACCATCCATCTGTTGTTCTCTTGTATCTATGAGCTTGGTTACTGGGGTTTTTCTTGGTTTTTATTTGTTTCGGATTTCATTTATAAGTTCACACAGTATCTGTCTTTGACTGGTTTCACGTAGCATAACGCCCTTGAGGTCCATCATATTGTTGTAAATGGCAAGATTTCATTCTTTTTATGAATAATAAAAATGAAGAATATTCGTGCATATGTACCACAACTTCTTTATCCATTCATCCATCGATGGACACTTAAGTTGTTTCCATATCTTGGTTATCATAAATATTACTGCAGTGAACATGGGGGTGCATATACCTTTCTGAGTTAGTGGTTTTGTTTTCTATAGACAAATACTCCAGAGTGGAATTGCTGAATATATAGTAGTTCTATTTTTAATATTTTGAGAAATTTCCATACTGTTTCTACAGCAGCTGCACCAATTTAGATTTCCACTGATAGTGCATCATGGTTCCTTTGTTTTCCACATCCTTACCAATATTTATTTCTCATTTTGTTGACAATAGCCACTCTAATAGGTGTGAAGTGACGTCCCACTGGCTTTGGTTTTGCAGCTCCCTGACAATTACTGAAGTTGAGCCCATTGTCATTTACCTGTTGGCCACTTGTGTGTCTTCTTTGGGAAAATGTCTATTCAGATCTTCTGTTCACATTTTATCAGGATTGCTTGGTTTTTTGCTGTTGAATTATAGGAGTTCTTTATAAATTCTGGATATTAACTCCTTATCAGATATATGATTTGTAAATATTTTCTTCCGTTCAGTAGGATGCCTTTTTATTTTGTTGATGGACACACTTCATTTATTTATTATTATTTTTTTAGGAATTTCTTATTTATTTTTATTTGTTTTTTTAATAATTTATTGTCAAATTGGTTTCCATACAACACCCAGTGCTCAACCCAACAAGTGCCCTCCTCTGTGCCCATCACCCACTCTCCCCCCTCCCACACCCCCCTCCCCTCAGTTTGTTCTTAAGGTCTTTGAGAGGATGGACACACTTTATAACATTTGGTTTCCTTGACCATATTGAGGAACAAAAACAAAAAACGGAATGGAGCCAAAGCAGAACCACAGTTTAGAAGATGCTTTTTAGGTTGTTATATAAACATATAAATAGTCATAATACTTTTTCTGCCACCAAAGCCTCCCATTACTACAAAAACTTCAACTTAATTTAATTCAATTATTTTTCATCAAATATTTCTTTAACTACCTTGTATGTGCCAGGCACTAGAGAGTGAGCAACTCACAAGTGGTTCCGGGACTTCTGGTTAAAATGTGCAGACTGATGGGGCACCTGGGTGGCTCAGTTGGTTAAGCGACCGACTTCAGCTCAGGTCATGATCTTTGTTTTGTGATTTCAAGCCCTGCATCGGGCTCTATGCTCACAGCTCAGAGTCTGGAGCTTTCTTTGGATTCTGGGTTTCCCTCTCTCTCTGCACCTCTCCTACTCATGCTCGCTCGCTCTCTCTCTCTCAAAACATAAATAAACATTAAAAAAAATTTTTTAAGTGCAGACTGATCATTGACCCTGCATCTCAAAATCATACTGAAATGACAGGATTTTTTTAAACAAAATGTACATTCCAAAGGACAAAAGGTATGAAGGAAAAATACACTAATAGATAAGGGATTTTTTAAATGTCTTAAGACAAAAAGTAGATGGCAAAGTGGGAGCTGACTGAACAGAACAGAGAACTCTTTATCCTCAATACTTCCAGGGAAATAAGCTTAGAAGAAGCTGACACACCCTGTAGATACATCCCCAGAGCAACTCTAGATTGGAAGGTACCAGGTACCACAGAAAGCAGGTGGCACTGAAAACTGTTAAGCTGCCTGAAAACCTATCTCCAGAGCCACTAGAACCCCACTCCATGCCCAGATGTCCCCTCCTGTGAGCAACCACAGGAAAGCGCACACTCTCATTCCAGCAGCACAAGTCTGTGGCACGACTGCACCTGACAAGCAAAAACTTCAGGGTATCAGTGCAGGGCTGACAACAGGGAGACTCCGTGAATAGCTGCACATGCCACATGAGCACCTGGCCTTCTTCTCCACCCCGTTCCCAAAGCGCCAGCAGCCGGCACGTGCTACCCATGCAGGACTAAAAGATTTGTCTATTCCAATAATTAAAAAGCCCTAGAGGAAACAAACTCTATATTCTAACATTTGATGGTACCCTAAGAAAAATGCTACGTTGGTGCCCAATCACCTTGTATACTGAAGTCCACCCACTATCAAGCCAGCCCACGCACATAGAGCTTCTCATTGGCATTTTGGTGCCTATTAAATATAAATGGTCAATCTCTCTAATACATAAGGAATCCACAAAGGAATTAAAGATAATTTTACAGTTAAATATTAAGGAAAAGAACCAGAATTTATAATATCAAGGAACATGGCATGCATGGACTTAATAATGTCTTTGCCCTGGTATCTACAGAGTGTTCTTTATTCACTGCACTCCTGGCTCACCGGAATGTAAATACTCTCTGGCCCTCTTCCTCTTCTTACAGAGAAGCATAATAAGCAAAGCAGCAGCTCTGAATGCTTAGAGTAACTATGTTAAAAGATTCTGTCCTCTTGGGACTTTTCATCAAATACTATTGTGACCTGAATTTTCTTTGGAATTTTATATAAAACTAAATAAAGGTTAAAAGTTTTTTTTAACATTTATTCATTTTGAGAGGCAGAGAAAGACAGAGCGTGAGTGGGGGAGGAGCAGAGAGAGGGAGAGACAGAATCTGAAGCAGGCTTCAGGCTCTGAGCTGTCAGCACAGAGCCTGATGCAGGATTCGAACCTAGGAACCATGAGATCATGACCTGAGCCGAAGTCTGATGCCTCACCAACTGAGCTATCCAGGCGCCCCTAAGTAAAAGTTTTACAGTCAAAATTTGCATTCCCAAAAAATAAAATCGAATTTGCATTTCCAAAGGAAATGGGACAGTAGCAACATGAGAATTAGAAAATTAGCTTATTTTGATAATATTTGCATAACGGTCCTAATGTTTAATCTATCTTTTTCTGCCATGGGGGGAAACTCTTACTACATTTTCCAAATAAGAAAAACTTAAAATTCTGTGTGAATGTGTGCATATATGTATATATACACACCCCACATGAACATGCACATGCAAAACTCACATAGGGCAGTTTCTTTCCTTCTTCTTAAGGGACCTACAGAAACAACACTGGAGTAACTAGGTTAACGACACTAGTAAAGTGTTTTATGTTTTGGACTGTGCCAGAATGTCACAGTTACTTGGGTATCAGTGCCTAGAATGGGCAGTGGAGGGTGTGGTATTCTCTGGTCTTATCTGCTACTACAGTGAGACTTATTTTATCCTCTGCATAGATTATATTCTCCTAGAAGGCACAGACTGATTTTACTAACCTCATAGTTCCCTCTGACTACTATGCTTTGTGAACAGCCCACTACATATTTGGAAAATTAAGTTCATTTGCACTATGTTTTGTGAGATCAGGGAATTTCTTCTTTATTCATTTTAATATTTATTTATGTGACATATGAACATAACTTTTAAAATTATCGAATGATTTTTTAAATGACAGTTGACTGTACCACCCGTCACCAATCCATTACCATTTTCTGAGGTAACCATTTTTAATTATTTCAAAGATTTTTCAAGCACTTATTCTTTATATATCTAAATAATATGAAGAAGTTGCTTTTTGATTTATCAATATTATATATTACATCTGGACTTCCTATTAGAATAGATGAGAATTTAGATGTCATAGCACCTCCAACTTATTTCCCCTCCATTCATACTACCAAAATCTTATTTGAAAATCTGAATTACAATAGAGAACATTAATGTATTTATATAAATAGTATATCTGTCAGTAAGCCAATAGAATATTTTCCTTTCATATATAAATTTTGGATTTCCTAGAATAACTGACTTATTTTTTATTTTCAATTTTTAGAAGTAACTATCAATAATTTTTTCACCTGCTCCACCTGATAAATTTTATACCTACAAGTATTTTATTTTGAAAGGCCAAACTTGTCAACTACATTTTTATATTCGAGTCCTACCTTTTGTTCTCCTATCCCTCCCTGGAGTGGTTACTTTCCAAATCTGCTACACAGAAGGCAGAGACACCCTTTTACTGCCATCCTGGAAACCCTCATTTCTACTTTTGGCTCTTGGCTTCCACATTTCCTAGGCCCTTTGTCTTCCACATCACTGCTTCCTTTATTTTTTTTCCTTCTCTCCCAGGAACTGTTTGTCCAATTGCTTTTGAAGGAAGACCACAAGGAAGGCAAATTTTGGTGCTCCTAAGTGGCTCAGTTGGTTAGGTGTCTGACTCTTGATTTCGGCTCAGGTTGTGATCCCAGAGTCGTGGGATCGAGCCCTGTATCAGGCTCCATGCTGGGCATGAAGCCTGCTTAAGTTTCTCTCCCTCTCTCCCTCTGACACTCTTCACCTCTTCACCTCTCTCCCTCTCTTTCTCAAATTCAAATAAATAAAATTTAAAAAACAAGAGAGGTAAATTTTGAGTCCCTCTATGTTTGAATAAGTCATTATTCTGTCCCTTAATTGTCTCAGCTTAGAAGTCTCCATTGCAAATTATTTTCTCTGAGAATTCCGAAGGTGTCCAGGTGGTTCTCAAAGGTAAATGTTCATAAGAATCACCTGGAGCACCTGTTAAAATACAGACTGCTGAATCCCACCCAAGTCACTAATTCTGTAGTCTGCGGTGAGTCCCAGAATTTGCATTTCTGGAAGATGGGGGAAAAAGTAAATCGAAAACTTTCAATTTCAGACATAAGGATTAGATGAAGAACCAAAAAGCTTCATTAACCACTATGAAAGTAACTTCTATCTGCTACAGCCCCAGAGATGAGATTTCTGAAAACTAAACCAAAGTCCAATTCTGTGGATGGCTCTATCACAATACAAATTGTATTCTCAGTCTTACAGAATATCTTCTGTTAAAAATAGAGCACTGACTAGGAGGGAATTAAGCCTGAATACTGAGATGGGGATACATAAGGATTTTCATGAAGCCGAGGACCCTGTGCTGCAGAGTCTTCCTGGCCAACAGAAATGGGTTTTCCTTCCCTTAAATAATGAGGTTAGTCTCTCATTGCCTGAAGAGTCACTGAGGAAGGGCCTCACCTTACCCAGTTCTTTGCAAGGGACTTTTGTACTTCCTACGGCCCTTGCTTCACCACCTCTATTGCTTCTGTACCTAAAACCAGACTAAAATCCAAGCAGAATCCAGAGGGTGAAGCACAAAGTGTGACCTAGGAAGAAGTACCACTTACATAAAAAGAAATGCAAGGGGTGCCTGGGTGGCTCAGTCGGTTAAGCATCTGACTCTTGAACTTTCAGCTTATGATCTCACAGTTGGTGAGAATGAGCGTACATTGGGCTCTCCACTGACAGCACAGAGCATGCTTGGGATTTTCTCTCTCTCCCCCTCTCTCTGCCCCTCTCCTGCTCGCACATGCACTCACTTTCTCAAAATAAACATAAAGAAAGAAGAAAAGAAAGAAAGAAAGAAAGAAAGAAAGAAAGAAAGAAAGAAAGAAAGAAAGAAAGAAAGAAAGGAGAAAGAAATGCAAAACTTTTCAGTTAAACAGAAACCAGGGAATATGTATGGAAAAGGATTCTGAAGGTAATGAGTCAGGCCCAGAAGGGGTATATTAGATAAGATCAAATTTATTGATATGGTCACAATAAATAAAGATTCTAAGATTCTTTGTGTTAGCTCAGCTGACTAATAATGGCTCTAATAGTTTGCTCAATTGATTAACTGAAGGCCGGTCCTAAAAGTCACTTAAAATAAATGAAACTGAGATCTCTTAACATCTTTGGTATAGAGGAAACTATCCAAAGACTTGGGTAGATAGGAATGCTGAACTGGATTTATCATATAATACCTGTTCACCCACCTCTAACTGTGTCACCTAGCAGGATCTAGAGGGCACTGCCTCCACCAAGGCTTTAAGAGATACACTGATTGAGAGAACCATTAGCAGTCTTGAATCTCTAGAGAAGCCATTCTCTGCAGACCAAGAGTGACAATGGGCAATCGTGCCATCCAAGAAATGGGGTTCCTGAATTGAATGGGAATGGCAGTATCCTAGAGTGGCAGGAGCTAGGTGAGAGCACTTAATCAGAGATGAGGTGAGCATGGTTACCATAATGACAGCAGACCAAAAGCTAACAGTCTGACCTGCAGGATTATTGGTATCTAATTATGGTATCTCTAAGAGAGAACTCATTAGAAGCTTATCAAGTCCTACTTGATATGTACAAGCATCAAGGCTATAAAATAGAAAGCAGCAGCCCCCCAGGGTGCCTGGATGGCTCAGGCAGTTAAGTGTTGGACTCTTGATTTAAGCTCGGATCATGATCTCACAGTTTGTGAGTTTGAGGCTGAGGCTCTGACAGCACAGAGCCTGCTTGGATTCTGTTTTCCTCTCCCTCTCTCCCTGTTTCTCCCCTCCCCATCCCCACTGTCATAAATAAATAAATATTTTTTAAAAAAAGAAAGAAATTAGCAGCCCCTCAATCAATTCCCACACTTGAGCCAGTATACAGACCTAGAGTCTCTAGAGTAAAAACAAGCCAGGTCCCCCTGAGGAAGGACCTTGCTACACAGCCAAATCTGTACTATAAATTTTCCTCCCAGTCTTCCTCAAAAAACCTGCAGCCAATTACCAGAGTAACTATACGCTTAGGAAGGAGAAATAATCAGAATGTTGTAGGATTGCTGAATATGGCTCTGAACTGGCATTCATTTCTGGAGACCCAAACTGGTGCTGTGTTGCACCATTCAGAGTAGAGGCTCTGGAAATCATGTGATTAATGGAATCTGAGCTCAATTCCAACCCCCACTCATCCCAGAACTTGTGCCTATATTATTTTCTGAAATACGGAGTTGGAACAGACATACTCAGTAGTGGGAAGATTCCCTCACTAATTCCTTGACATGTAAGGGCTATGATGGTTTGAAAAAAAAAAAGGCCAAGTGCAAACTCCTGGAACTGCCTCTACCTATGAAAATAGTCAAACAGAAACAACACTTCATTCCTGTAGAGAATGCGATAATTAGGATCACCATCAAGGACCTGAAGGATGAAGGTGATCATTCCTATCACATCCGCATTCAACTTGCCTATTTGGCCTATAGAAAACAGATGGATCTTGTAGATGGCAGATGCTGTACCAGATGTGACTTCATTGCTGGAATAAATCAATACATTCCCTGGCATCTGGCACACAGCTATTGATCTGGCAACTTGTTATTTTTTTTTCTTTATCTGTGTTAGCAAAGTTTTTTGAGCAGTTTACCTCCAGCTGGCAGCCTACTGTCCTAACCCAGGGATCTATCCACTCTCCAGCACATTGTCAAAATTAGCCCACAGAGACCTCAAGTGCCTTTGCATTCCACAGAACGTCATCCTTTCCACTACATCCTGAGTGAACGATAAATAGTACCTCCTCTGTACACCTTGCTAAGATACATACGTCCTAGAGGGTGTGGAATTCTAGGGGAGGGTCCTAGATTCCTGCAAAACTTCAAAGGCCTGCAGACTCAATCTCACGAACTGTAAATTCATGACCTGAGCCAAAATCAAAGTCAGATGCTTAACCAACTGAGCCACCCCGGTGCCCCAGATTCACTGACGTTTTAAGTCTCTGTTCCAGATAGGGATTCTATATGGCATCTGACAGGCCTGTTACAGGTGAATCACAACACAGGCCTTCAGGATTTTGGCAACAAGAGCTCTCCACATGGACTTGGTGTTGTCTGACCTTCTGAAGCCATAAAGTTAAGTGTACAAAGAACACTTCAACCTTAAGCAGAAGTAGTATATATGAAATCAGCATGGTTGGTCCCAAGGGCACAGCTAGGTAACAGGAGCAAGTGGCTCAGATTCCCATGGGTCCTATTCTTGCCACATCGATCCTCTCTTCAAACTTCATCTGTGTTCTTTTTTTTTAAGTAAGTTTATTTATTTATTTGAGAGAGAGAGAAAGCACGAGTTGGGAAGGGGCTGAAAGAGAGGGAGAGGGAGAGAATCCCAAGCAGTACAGAGCCTGACAAGCGGCTCGAACTCACAAACCATGAGATCATGTCTGAGCCAAAATAAAGAGTCAAACACTTAACCAACTGAGCTATCCAGGCACCCCCACATCTATGGTGTTCCTGAAGGGAATGAATTCTTTTCTCCTGAGTTTTGTTAGGAAGTATAATGTCAAAAAATGTCTTAAGCTTTCTGAATATAAAGTAACTTTTTAAAATTTCACAGCAACTCTATGAGATGACTCTTAAAATTCCCATTTTAAGGATGAGTAAACCAAACAATTACATGCCAATAAATTAGATAACCTAGAAGAAAAGGGTAAATTCTTTAGAAACATACAACTTGTAAAGACTGAATCATATATTAACAGAAAATCTGAACAGACCAATAATGAGCAATGAAATTGAAGCAGTAATCAAAAAATCTCCCAACAAATAAAAGCCCAGGACTTTTTGCCCGAGACTGTGACTTCACTGGTAAATTCTACCAAACATTTAAAAAATTAATACCAATCCTTCTCAAACTCTTCCCAAAAACTGCCAAACTCATTTTATGATGCTAACATTAACCCTGATACCAAAGTGAGTCAAGGCTGTACTTTTCTTTTTTTTTTTTTTAACGTTTATTTATTTTTGAGAGACATAGAGACAGAGTATGAGCAGAGGAAGGGCAGAAAGAGAGGGAGACACAGAATGTGAAGCAGGCTCCAGGCTCCGAGCCATCAGCACAGAGCCCAATGCGGGGCTCGAACCCACAGACCGTGAGATCATGACCTGAGCCGAAGTCGGCCGCAACCGACTGAGCCACCCAGGCACCCCTGTACTTTTCTTTTCTTATGGTGTCCACACCAGAGGGTGGTTTTGAGAATTAAATAAGATAGGTGGAAGTGGATTATGAAACGATAATCACAAACATTAAGTTAATCTCTAATAGTGACACCAGAGATTATTCATCACATACTGAGTGAAAAAAAAATCAACCTGCAGGACGACATACAACGTAGTCCCACTGTTGTGGATGTGTGTATATGTACACATAGTACATGTATCTGTACATGTGTGTACACATATAGACACATAAACAGAAGAATATATACCAAACTGACAAAAAGGATTTCCTCTCTGGTGTTAAAATAAGAATGCAAAATATATTTTCCTTATTTACTTCTGGATTTGTAGTGTTTTTTCTCCCACGCTAAACCAACACTGATCTTTATTAGCGTATCACACTTTTCTTTACCCGTTTCCTGTGTCAGAGTCCTTGAGGATTCAGGCTACTGCCTATCTTCTCTATAACCTACCAGGCCCAACATAAAGCTGTGTACTCATGATGCCTAAACTGTAATACTCACTTATTGAGCACTTTACTCATTGAGAAGGTGAGCAGCCAACCATCCAGATCATGGATCCTTTCAACAGGTGGGCCCACCTGAAGGACCAGACTCAAGCTTCTCAGGGCTCCCATCGGAGACCTCTGACCACTCCCGGTCCCAGCTCACTCTATCCACCCTCAAGGCTGGCCCAGAGTCCACTGAGCCTAGGCTACTGGGAAGAGTTGAGGAGCACCAATTTGAAACAACTACTCCTCTAGAACTCTCCTGTCCCTTAATGAGCAAAGTCAACACCTAACTGGCTACTGGGAAAGACCAGGAGAGGATGAAGAGACTAATCCAAGTGGTCTAGCAAATTCATAACTGACAGAGCAGAATAAAAACAGGTGAGAATTTGAAATACTGGCCTTACTCAGACTGTCTGCTTCTGTCTTGAACAAAGAGTAAGTCTAAAAGAAAGGAGAAAGGAGAGCTCTTGTCTTGACTAACTGAGCATCTCTTTCCTATTCTGGGCCAGAGGCTGTGCTAGAAGAAAAAAAAGGTCTCACACCACTGTACTTTTATGAAACTTGCCACACTCTTCGCCAAAAAAAGAATTTCACTTGGCCCCAAAGCCTCCCTCCTTTCACCCCTACCTTTCCTCTCATTCAGGAAAGAAATTAAATGTAAAACTAAGAGAGGAAAGAAATAATGTATCACACATAAATCCATATTCTTTGCCTAGATTAGACTCTGACTACACATCTAGAGATTCTAATTACAAAAGAATGGTAAACAAAGAACACACCAGGATGGAAGCAAATATTCTCTGAGTATACTCCCGAGTTCTGTTACGCAGTAGGTAGAACCAGAACCAGGCAGTTTACCTCAAAGACAGCCCAAATTTCAACTTTATTTCATTAAAAACAAAAAGAGCAGTCACCTTCATTAGGCAATCTGCTTTACGACTAAAAAGAATAGTCTAGAGATAAATTTGTTTTACTATAAAAATGTCTTTTTTTTTTTTTTTTTTTGCTGAATTGGTATTTTTCTGATTTATCTGTAGGTAGAGTAAAAGGAAGCTCTGCACAAACTAACCAAAAGAAAATATGTAACAATCAAATAGAGACATGGATGGGGTAAGGGAGGGCTTATTTAAAGGTTTTTGGTTTTTGTTTTTCAATGTTTGTTTATTTTTGAGAGAGAGAGGTGGGGGAGGGGCAAAGAGAGAGGGAGACAGAGAATCTAAAGTGGGCTTCGCACTGTGAGCGCAAAGCCCGATGTGGGGCTCAAACCCACAAACCATGAGATCATACAAACCATGAGATTATGACCTGAGTTGAAGTCGGACGCTCAACCGACTAAGTCATCCAGATGCCCCTAAAATTATTTTTATAAAGAAAAATCATCACTGATTCAAAATTTCACTTACTTTAAAGCATATCTAACTTAAAACCTATATGCAGTAAAGCTAAAGAGAAAAAATGTTGTGTGCACAATTTAAATATGAACTATAAGCAGTGTTCAATTTATAACACTGTTTCATTCCCAATATATTTCTAATTCCAACCAGAATATTCACCACGAAAAAGGAATTTTTTCACTGATGTTCAAAGGAACATTTAGTTCTTCCATGGACATTTTAAAAATTAGATTTGTAAGCATGAGGATTTATTTGCATTCATGTTACTTTTCCCCACAAATACTGAGAAATTAAACTAAATGTCAGCAAGGATCTGTTTCAGAGAAGAATATTCTAAGTGACTTCTGATGACAATTAAAACTGAAATTCAAGTAGCAAGAAGGGTCAGCATTTAATAGAAAAGTAAATTAATTATAATTACAAACTAGGAAAAAATATTTTTTAAGTGGTTAATAGAAGATTAACCTTCTGGAACCTTTCTAGAAATATGAAAAGAAAAAAAAAAATGATGAGTCCCACTGGTGACAGGTTTTGTTCGTATTCCTTTTGTCTCTCATTTCTAATTCTTATTCCTTGGCTCACGTTCGTTAGGTCATTGTTCTACTGAGAATCTTCACCTGCCTTGAAACTATTACTGGAGAAAAAGGCAGGCCAATTTCATTTCATCAGCCTTTTTGAGTAGTTCACAGATATGCTATTTAACTACCACTGATGTTTCTCACAATGGTATTTGACTGTAAACTTAACATTTGGAAGGAAATACCAAGTCTTATTAAATAGCGAAGCTGGAATCTTAAATCATATTGCCTAGATCTATAATTGCTTATAAAACTTGAATATCTCCTCTTATCACCTATAAATTATTTGCACAGGGCAAGAGTGAAAATAAGTTTTGTTTTCATAAGGGACTATATTGGGCATTCAGACTGAAATCCACATGCTAATTAAAAGCAGTTTAGTTTAGTCTCGTTGAATAACGCAGGTTTTTAAAAAAAGGTTTAAAAGCTTGGTTCCTTTCTTCGGTGCCATATGCAATCTCCTTGCCCACTCCAATTACTCCCTGATGTGGACACCCGCCAAGTGTGTTTCAACGGCGCAAACCTTACTTCTGAATTTCAGTCTCATGTACCCAACAGCTCATTTAACATCTCTGCATGGATATCTCAAAAACACTTCAAACTCTGCACATCCAAATGTGCATGTGGGGTAGGGGCACAGTACCCTGGGTGGCTCAGTAGGTTGAGTGTCTGACTACAGCTCAGGTCATGATCTTGTGGTTTGTGAGTTCAAGCCCCAAATCGGGCTCACTGCTGTCAGTCCGTCAGCATCGTGTTCCCTCACTCTGTCCCTCCCCTGCTTGAGCTCGCCTATAAATAAATTTATTTTAAAAAATAAATAATTTTTTTTAAAAAAAGATTTATAAATCTACCCCACATCAGTGTTCCCATGCTCAGTGACCATTGCCACCCATCTGGTTATACATGACAGCAACAAGAGTCACCTTGACATGTACCTCCCTCAGCTATAATTGTCAATTTTGACTCCTAAATATTGTTCCTCTCAAGCCACTTGTCTCCAACTCCTCTGCCATCATCCTGGTCCAAACTATCAACAACTCTCATGAGCTTGGACTTTTTGCCTGGGTTATTCACAACTGGATTCCCAACACCTATGACTGAGCTACCACACAGTTGGTGTTCAGTAAACTCTTGCCAAATGAATAAACAGCCTCCTGCTACTGCCTACTCCCATTCCCTGTTCACTTCATGAATTCTTACTCTTTCATTACAATGGGAACCTTCTCTGGCCCCCTTAACCAGTTATCCACCACCCCCATTCTGTTGTCTCATTTCAACATGTACTTCTCTGTGATAATTCTCGGTCAGCAGTCAATTTACAGGTATCCATGGCATCCTTTGATTCATGCCTGTGCTCAACCCTGCCATGCCCCTGCCCCAACTAGAGAATAAATTCCATGGAGGCAGAGGTATGACATTTTTTGGTCAGCACTGTATCCTTAAACCCAGCTAAGAGCCTGGCATAGAGTATACATTCAATAAAAAACCACTGAGTCGCAGTTGGTTGAGCGGCCGACTTCAGCTCAGGTCATCTCAGGTCATGATCTCCCTGTCTGTGAGTTCGAGCCCCATGTCAGGCTCTGTGCCTATGGCTCATCAGAGCCTAGAGCCTGCTTCGGATTCTGTGTCTCCCTCTCTCTCTGCCCTTCCCCTGCTCACGCTCTGTCTCTATGTCTCTCAAAAATAAATAAACATTAAAAAAAACTAAAAACCTCTGAGTCATAAGACAAAAAATTCTGACATATTCATAAACCAACGTCTCCTTGTATGCACTGTTATGACATCCTTAAAAGAAGAGTTTATTCAAACGCATTGCCTTTAGAGTTATTTACTGAAACATTTGGTGTATCTTGTCTATGTTGCAAGCAAGCTACCTAGATTAGCATAGGAATACATAGAGAACAGACGAAATTAAGTACCTACTTGGATCTAAACCTTAGGGCAGTCATCTGTCCTCTAAGTAATGAGCCGGAGAGTGGCTATAGTCTGAAAGTTTGTGTTCCTCCCAAAATTCAAATGTTGAAAATCTAATGGTCCAACATGATAGTATTAGGAGGTAGGGCCTTCAAGAAATGATTAGGTCATGAAGGTAGAGCCCTCATGAATGGTATTTGTGCCCTTATAAAAGAGAACTAACAAAGCCCCCTTGCCATGAAAGGATATATTGATAAGTTGGCAATCCACAACCTGGAGGGCCCCCCAACCCGACCATGCTGGCACCCTGAACTTGGGACTTCCAGCCTCCAGAACTGTGAGAAATAAGCCACCCAGTAGGTGGTATTTTATCATAGCAGCCCAAACAGACTAAGAAAAAATAGAGGAACAAAATTATATTAAACCCATAGTCTAGAAATTATGTGAATGGAGGTATTAGGTTCATAAACCAGAGGAATATGAATCTAAGATTCCTGATTAGACCTGAGCAGTAATAAAAATAAAACAGTATAGTAAAAATCAGAGCATCGTAAAACTCTCACAGACTATTAATGGGAAACTAGGGAAAGAGAACAGTTGAGAGTAGTTGGGAAAGTGCTTTGGACTCTGTTTGCATGCCTCTCTATCTTCACTCCCACCCCTGCCTCGTGTACCTCCATAAATCCCTTAGACCTCAGCTGTTTACCCAAATCTGATCCTACAGAAACCACAGAGGTTCCAGCTCCTCCAACCACTCCTCAACTCCTATCACCCACCATATTGTAGGGCACGGGATATGCTTCCCCCTGGATGCCCAGAGTAGTCCCTTAACCTCAATCCAAGGGTGAAGGTAAAACAATTCCCCATGGGGCGAACTTCACCCTGAGAGACATAGAAAATAGAAAAGATGTCTCTCTCCCTTATGCCCCTAAATGACCACCAAGCCCAGGAAGAGTTCTTTAAACCTCGTCTAGAAGATAATTTACTTGATGAAGTCATTAAGACACCACCTTGCGTCTGCATTTCAACTTCCTCCCTGTCTCACTTTCCTGTTCCCCTCGCTCTTGCTGCCCTAGGGTTGTACTTCTCAGTACAATATTGCAGGGGCGCCTGGGTGGCTCAGTCAGTTAAGTGTCCGACTCTTGGTTTCAGCTCAGGTCATAATCTCACCATTTGTGAGTTCGAGCCCCACATCAGGCTCTGTGCTGACAGGGTAGAGTCGGCTTGGGATTCTGTCTCTCTCTCTCTCTCTCTCTCTCTCTCTCTCTGCCCCTACCCCACTTGTGATCGCTCTCTCTCAAAAATAAACATTAAACATATATATATTCCATTGCCTCACCTATGGTGTCCAGAAACTCCAGCTAAAAAACACAAAAGCACTAAAACCAAATACTAATCTGAAATACTACTGCCACTACTTTTCCTCCTAATTGCGGTTAATAACCACACCATCCATTTACTTCAACCCAAAACCTGGGAGTCAAACACCGTTTCTTCTCCTCCTCCTATCAGCACACCAAATCACTCTATCCTGCCAATCCCACCCCCCAAGTACTTCTTTAACTATTTTCTTTCCTCCTTACCCCCAACATCATGTCTCCAGTCCACATAGGAGCCTCCTAAATGTTCTTGTCCTTCTTTTTCATTATGTTTTAATTTTAATTCCGGTATAATTAGCATACAATGTTATATGAACTTCAGTTGTATAACAGTGATTCAGCAATCCTACACACTATTCAGTGCTCACCAAGATAAATGTACTCTTAATCCCCTCGACCTATTTTACCCATCCCCACCATCTGCCTCGTTCTTTGTAGTTAAGAGTCTGGTTTTTGGTTTGTCTCTTTTTTTTTCCCTTTGTTCATTTGTTTTGTTTCTTAAATCCCACATATGAATGAGATCATATGGTTTTTGTCTTTCTCTGACTGGCTTATTTCGCTTAGCATCATACTCTCTAGATCCATTCAGGTTGTTATAAATGACAACATTTCATTCCTCTTTATGGCTAAATAACATTCTAAACACACATACACACAAACACATACACATACTTATCCATTTGTCTTTCAATGGACACTTCACTGCTTCCATAATTTCACTATTGTAGTAAATACTGTTGCAATAAACACAGGGGTGCATATATCCTTTCAAATTAGTGTTTTTCATATTCTTTGGGTAAATACCCAGTAGTGCCATTACTGGATCATGTGGTAGTTCTAGTTTTAATTTTTTGAGGAACCTCCATACTGTTTTCCAGAGTGGCTGCACCAGTTTGCAATCCCACCAATGGTGCAAGAGGGTACGTTCCTTTTTCCCCACATCTTCACCAACACTTATTTCTTGTGTTTCTTATTTTAGTTGTGACAGGTGTGAGGTAATATCTCATGGTTTTGATTTGCATTTCTCTGATGAGTGATGTTAAGCATCTTTTCATGTGCCTGTTGGCCACCTGTATGTCTTCTTTGGAAAAATGTCTATCCATGTATTCTGATCATTTTTAACTGGATTATTTCTGGGTTTTTTGTGTTGAGTTGTACAAAGTTCTTTATATATTTTGGATACTAACTTTACCAGCTATGTCATTTGCAAATATCTTCTCCCATTCCATAAGTTGCCTTTTAGGCTTACTGGTTGTTTCCTTTGCTATGCAGAAGCCTTTTATTTTGATGTTGTCCTCTCTTCTTAAATTCACCTACCAATTGTGGCCAGATGAATAATTTTTTTTAAAAAATCACAATCCTAATCATTTAAACACTTGATAGATTCAACTACAGCAATAGTGGTCAACCTTTTTTTCTCCTCAACAAACCTGAGGAATCCAATATACTCATAATTGATAAGAATTCAGGCGCTAAGGGAGTACGCTAGGATGGTCACTCAAAAACTGTGTATCAGAATTTGTAAAGGATGCTTGAGTAATTAAGATAAGCTTCCTTCCTCTCTGCTCTCTCCCAGATTATAATATGCCCACTTGTTTTTCTTTTTTATTGTTATTATTATTGTTTCTGACTAGTGCCTCTTCTCCCATCATCTGATAAGGACAAGGTTCCTGAACCATGGAGGTAGTCATATGACTACCAGGCACTCCATCTCCATGTGGTAACTGGTCTGAGAATGGGCCCATGACACCTGCTGGTCCCTCTATCTAGAGGACTTCTACATTTCTAGGTCAGGTCACTCTTACACACTCTAACACTTCCTTTAAGAAATCATGGTCTCCAGGAATGCTTCTCAAGGCTGCAATTTGGACTAAGCACCCTCTCTTTGCAATCCAACTATATTCTATGAACACCTCTAGGTTAGCACTGTTTTACAGTGACTTTATCTCCCCAAGAGCAAGGCATCTGTTAGGAAGATTTATCAGCTTTTAATTAAGGTCAGCTATTGAGGGAAGACTGATTTTCAAAAGTAATTTAGGATTCCTTTGGATTCGATACATTTATTTCGGGGCACCTGGGTGGCTCAGTCAGTTGGGCGTCTGACTTAAGCTTAGGTCATGATCTCCTGGTTCATGAGTTCAAGCCCTGCATCAGGCTCTGTGCTGACAGCTCACAGCCTGGAGCCTGCTTCGGATTCTGTGTCTCCCTCTCTCTCTGCCCCTCCCCTGCTAACTCTCTGTCTCTCAAAAATGAATAAATGTTAAAAAAATAAGCAACTAAAAAAAAATATATTCTGTTACATATAACTACCCACCAAGTAAAATACCCATCTCTATGAATCCCTTTAATAAAGTAACAGAACTACCTTACTCTTTTCAACATTTAGAGATAATTTTATACTCAGAGGGAAAAAAAGATACCAAAAAAAATCATTTCCTTTTCTTAATCGTCTACTTTTATTTCCCATTTCCACATATATCAAACGCTGACTACTCTTTGAGGATCTTTCTAAATTTTTTTTATGTTTTTATTTTATTTTTAAGAGAGAGACAGAGTCTCTCTGTCCCTAGAGAGGGAAACACAGAATCCGAAGCAGGCTCTGGGCTCTGAGCTGTGAGTACAGAGCCCGACGCGGGGCTCGAACCCACAGACCGTGAGATCATGACTTGAGCCAAAGTCGGACACTTAACCAACTGAGCCACCTAGGCGCCCCGGATCTTTCAATTTAAATGACCAATATTTAGGGGCCTAGTTAACTCAATAAGACATGATTCAGTCACTTTAAGTGTTATTTATGAAGACTTTAAAAACATGGAGAATTGCTTATTATGTAAAATTATAACAACTGCTTTTACAGTATAATTATAAATCTATTTTACACACACAGGCTCGAAGGAAATAATCACCCAAATGTTGACAGTAATATGTGAATGGTGGTAGGAATACGGGCTTCTTCTTTTCTTACTGCATTTTTAATGTGCTCTTATTATTTCTATTAGAAAGTAAAAATAATTAAATTGAACCCCACAGAATAATTTCAATGTCGTTGAAAGAGAGCACAAGAAAATCTAAAACAGTAAAGCCTCAGCCTATAAGAATTACTCATTAGAACTGACTAACCCAGCTTAACTGAGGTTAGTGAATGAACCTCGCCATCTTTTTGACATATTTCCACAAATACCATTCACTTTCCCAGCCTCTTTAGTTACGCCGCCATGTTGTTAAAGACGCAGATCGGATGTGCAGCAGGACACAGGGCTGAAGGACCCAGCTTTGTGGCTGCTCTGCTACTGTTCATCTTGAGAGCTCCCAAAAGACTGCAGAATGATGGTTCTGATGGTTTGCTTTCCTCAGTGGGACAGATGGCGGTCCCTGGGAGTTAGTGAACTGTATGTGAAGCCCACACTGGGGTACACATTTCAAGGAGGATCCCAGCGTGTGCTTTCACAGGGAAGAGCAGGTAGCTAACTGCTCTTCGGCCCCAGCCTCCACCCACCGCAACAGAGCTATTCCAAACATCTGCTTTTGATTACTGCTCTTGCTAGAAGTGTCTTCAGCCTCTACCCTCACCAGTGTTGCTACTTCCTTCAGTGCAGGCTACTGATGCTCCGGGAAGGACTTCTCCAGAACTTTGGCTATCTGCTCCTCTTTCCTCCTTCTTCTCCTGTGTCGTCTTCTGTCGCCTATCATTTCACTCATACCGTTTGATTTGAATAAAAGGCTAAGCCTTTAGTATGAAGCCATCTGCTATCTTGTTTCTTGTATGTGAGATCTGTAATATTACCTAGGAACTTGCTACTCGAAGGGCAGTGTGTGGACCAGCAGCACCTGAATCACCTGCAGGATTGTGAGGAATGCAGAACATCAGGCTCCGGGCCTAATTAATAACAATCTGCATTTTAACAAGATCCTGAGATGGAAAACAGAGATGTTAGTAAGTTCTCTCTGAGCATCTTTTTATAGAGTTTTGACTTTTGAACTATTTAAATATTTTACAAATTCAAAAATATTAAATTAACGGGATAAGTATGTAAACTCTCAAAATTTAATACACACAAAAATAAATGAACCTGAACCTATGTGCCAAATTGACAGCAACACTGAAGAACTTATCTTTGGAATATAGTACTCTATTGTATGCCCTTCGAACACCCTGTATTCTGAAGGAAAAAGAAAACCTGCAAAGAAACTCTGGACTTTAATTAGCATAACTGTTGTTAGTAATGATACTGATATTTGGTAAATTTATTTTGTATATGTAACATAGAATAAAGCATTTTGGGGGTACCTGGTTGGCTCAGTCAGTTAAGTGGCCGACTCGATTTCAGCTCAGGTCATTTCACGGTTAAGTGGATTCAAACCCTGCGTAGGGCTCTACACTGCTAGTGCAGAGCCTGCCTGGGGTTCTCTTTCTCTCTCTCTGCCCTTCCACAGCTTGTGTACACTCACACTTTCTCTAAATAGACCGATAGATAGATAGATAGATAGATAGATAGATAGATAGATAGATAGATAGATAGATTTAAAAAAAATAAATCATTTGTTTATTTACTCTATATAAATTCTAAATTTATACATAGGTGCCCTCCCCACCTAACTCTATCCACTGGAAGGGACTAGAAGCCACTATACTCCAGATACTATGAGCACATTCAAGTCTTAGTTTCCAAACACCACTGAACATCAAAAGAAACCAAAGCTCCTTAGAAAGGTAGCTGACCCCAGGTCCAGGATGGGAGAAGTATGAGATGAGGCTGAAGTGCCTAAGAGAAGTGCTCAAGACTAAGGAGGACCTGACAACCTCACTTCCCTCTCGAAAAGCATTGAGGATCTTTACTTTCTATTTAGTGTTCTTAACTTTTGTAAGAATTCGTCTGAACTTGAAGTTAACTTCATCCATTCTGCTGGGCCCTCAGAAGCTGTCGCTCTAAGATTCGGATTATGCCTCTGAACACAAAATAAGTTTATATTATTAATTTGATCTTTTCAACTCTTCATTAACTCTGTCGTATCTTTTGGAATTCTAAGTATGTGGATATTGGACCAACTTGACCGAGCCTATCTCTCTGCCCTTCTTCCAAGTTTTAGGCCTCTTTTTGTACTGATTTCTATGGGATTGCCTTATAGGTCTTTCATTCAAATTTTCCATTGCACTGCTTTAATTTCAGCAAACAAATGTCTGATTTTCAAGAGTTCTTCCTTATTCTTTAACTGCTCTCATTTCACTGCATCCTGTTATTTTTCAGATGTCATCTTCTTGAAACGCCTCTCAAGTTTTCTTTTATGTATTCTCCTCTATTTCTTAATTAATCATTGTTTCTTCCAGGAACATTTGTTCTGTTTATGCTATCGCTCTTATACTGCTGTTTCTTTTCATATATCTAGTGTATATTTCTGCGTAAAGGACAGGGTGACTTTTCTATGACTGCTGTTGTGTTTCCTCTGTTTTTCTGTGGTCTCTCGTAATAAAACAGCAGGCAGAGAGTCCTGTATGTGGAGATGCTGGACTCCTCAAAAGACTGATTTCCTTTTAAGGTAAGCAAGGAGAAGGCCTTCAAATACCAAGAAGACAAGGGCTTTGTCTGGGGCAAGAGCACTGCCCTGTCAGCTCCAAATGTCCACCAGGTAGTTTGTTTGATTTCTTGAGAAAACAAGACTCTAGTTTTCAACTCAGGGGTAAAATGATAGGCTGCTCTATTCCACACAGTAGGGTTGCAGGGAGAGGAAAATCAGTGCAAGTGTGGGGTACAGCCTAACTATTCATTCCACTTCCTCCATTCATTGCACTCAGCACCGTGAATCATTCTCTTAAAACATCTATTAAGACCAACGGAAGTCTGCAGAAAACGAAAACGTGATGAACTTTTCAAAACTCTTCAGAGGCAAAAGTATTCTCAATATTCATGCTAAGAAATTACTGAACCCATCTGCTTTGATTCTATTTCTTTTTAAAAATCTCTGTAAAATTTGAGATGGAGAGAAAAATCACTCTGCCATAAAAAGCATTTTATTTCTCATTTTATAGACGAGTACACATTCTTGAGTCTCCCCTACAGTTTGTTTTACCTTTAAGATGTCTTCTCTTCTTTGGCTTATCTCTGGGCAGTAGCTATGTTTTTTTTTTTTTAACATTACTGTAAGCATTAAGGATGGCAAACATACGAGCATCTGCATAAGTCTACCACATACTCAATTTGTATTAAAACAAAGCCTTATGTGAAGATTGGCACTAGCTCAAATGTAAGATATAAAATAAAATTATTATAAAAATTCAACGGAAAAAGAAGACAACTCTGGTATTATTTATGCTAATTTAAAGTAAATAAAATGTATTTTATGCACAATGACATCCAATGACACTCAGAAAATAATCCACGGACTTCTTCAACCTCCAACTTTCTACCTGAAACATAATATATAAATATATATTTATAGGTATGTATGCCAATTATTGATATATATATATTTTTCCAACCAAAGGAGAAAATGTATGGTACTCTGGAGAGCTGCGTGGAAGTACTTTCTGCCCGAGTCATATTCCTTTTCCTTTTGGTCTCTTTTCTGACAATGAAGAACACGGCAGAAACCACTCTTGTGAGAACATTTCTCTGCAGGTTGTCATGAGAATGAGCTAAAAGTAAGTATCTCCAGCATTCTGATATTCCTACCGATCAACAGCAGCCATGTGAATCCTTGCCAGCTTCAGAGTTGCCAATTCTTATCCCACTGAACTTGTCTGCGCCTGCTCCCCTTACTTGCAGGTCGTCATTTATCACTCAGCAATGCTGTCGCTAACCCCATCTCTAGTCCTATCACCTTTATTAATAACCATAACCAATTAATGTTGGCTTTGAGTGTCTACTTCTACATATCGAATACTTAACTAGTCCTTACGTATTAGCCAGAAACCCTTCCCAAACTTTACAAATATGAACGTAATTAACAACTTCAGAAGATGGCATCATAACCATTCTCACTGACAGATGAGGAAGCTGAGCTTCAAACCAGGCCACTTGCCCAAGGTTGCACAGCTAATGAACAACATTAGGATTAGCACCTAGGTAACCTGGCTCTAGTCTGTGAAGTATCATCCCATTAGGGAAGGGAAAAAAAAGTCTTACTCTAGAATGAGAGAAAAAAATTTAAGTGTGTAATTACAGGAACCATTTCTTAAACACCCACCATGTACCAGACCTTGAATATCTTATTGCCAATCCTGACAAACCACCTTCCTCACTGTGAACAAAAGTAAACTGAGGCTCAGAGCTTGACATGCCTCTGATTACACAAACAGTGGGAGAGCTGGAATTGGAACCCAGGGCACCCCAGCTCCAAAGTTCCTGCTCTTTACAAAATGCTTTGCTGCCTCCGTCGTCACCCAAGGAAAGAGAAAGGGACTTTTATTCCATTTAACACAGCAATTTGTGATGTTAAAAATGCCATCCCTAGATTTGGCCTATGCTCCTGGTTGAACGCCTTGAGGATTTTATTTTTAGAACACCTTTCCCAAAGGCTTCCATTTTTCTTCAGAACGCCATTCCCTGAGGGCCAGAGGCAGCATGAGAGCAGACACTATGTTTTATGCAGAGTTGATGAAATGACCAAAAAAAAAAAAAAAAGTAGGGCAGTAACTAAAGCAAGGACATTTCTGTGAGCAAAATCCTAACTTCCACAATTAAAAAAGCCTAAATATCCCTGATATGACAAGGAAAATTCCACTATCTCTCATCTTCAGACACTAGTTTCATAATGTTGACTAAAAATTAAACTGTCTGGATGATTTCTTCAAATCTAAACACTTGGTTAGAGTTGGATAAACTACTCTGTGAATGGAGAATGCTTTAGATTTTTAAAATTTTTTATGGGCACGCTTTGGAACTCTGTAGTCAGTCTTAAACTGCCTTACCCTTAAACTCTTTCAAAATGCAACCGGTAAAGTTGCCATTCAGCATTTATACACTTCCAGGAATGAAACTAATTTAACTTCACATGAGGAAGGTAAGACATTTAATTCCCCTTTTATATTTGGGGAGGTTTATGAAGAGATACTTATCCCCAGGGAATGTGATATATCACAAAGGACAATCTGATCCTAAGTTAGTGATTTGGATGGATGTGAGAAAAAAGGTAATGACTCAAAACTGGGATGCCTCCCAATCTAGACTTGAGGCCATGCTCCTAGATGAAATAGTACAAACCAATAACTGAGAGATTTTTCACAGTGATTAATCACTGAACACAGCATGACATGGGGAACAATCTTCTAGAGCTCCAGGCTCCTATCTCTACATGACTGTTTAATATAATCTGCTTCATGTTAATATGGGCTGTACTATGCACCAGATACCAAGAAAGAACACAAAAGATATAACCTTTGCCTTCAAAAGTCTTGAAATATTGTAAAGAATGGAAAGGCCAATTAAGGTCCATTAAGGCAATAAACCCTTTATCTTCAGATGTATGAATTCTTATTAATACCAGCCATGTTACACGGTTCTTGAAAATCAATGAGAAGAGGGGAGGTGGGGGGGGAGGGATGGGTGAAACAGGTGAAGGGGATTAAAGAGTACACTTATCATCATGAGCACCGAGCCAGGTATGGAATTGTTCAATCACTGTATTGAACTGAAACTAATATAACACTGTATGTTAACTATACTGAAATTAAAATACAAACTTAATAAAATTTTAAAACTTTTTTTAAAAAAATCAATGAGAAATAATGTAGAGTAGTAGATAAATCATAAACAGAAGATACAAAAAAAATCAAGCATGATCTGTGTTCAGACTCACTAAAATTAAAATTAAGAGAAAAATACAATGTTTTTTTGCCTAACAAATTTTCAAAGGTTTAAAAAAGATGAAAATAATTCTAGGAAACTGATACTCCACCAGTAAATGCAACCTAATAGTATTTCAGCAAGCTATATGAACAGCCTTAAAAATATTCTCTGCCTTTCCTGGCAGAGAAAGACAAGCTTGTGGTAAACCAATGCTTCCACCAAGATCAAATGAAAAAGCTGGATAATTGGTCACTCAGCCAACTGAGTGTCTGACTCCCAGCTCAGGTCATGATTCCAGGGCATCGGGCTCTGTGCTGAGCATGCAGCCTGCTTAAGATTCACGGGGCACCTGGGTGGCTCAGTTGGTTAAGTGTCTGACTTCAGCTCACGTCATGATTTCATAGTTCGTGAGTTCGAGCCCCACGTCAGGCTCTGAGCTGATAGCTTGGAGCCTGTTTCAGATTCTGTGTCTCCCTCTTTCTCTGCTCCCCACCTCCACTCTGTCTTCTTCTCTCATTAAAAATTAAAAAAAAAAAAAAAAAGATTCTCTCTTTCTCCCTCTGCACCTCTCCCACCTCCTGCAGTCTCCCTATCTCCAATATAAAAAATGAAAAACAGGGGCACCTGGGTGGCTCAGTCAGTTAAGTGGTCCATTTCAGCTCAGGTCATGATCTCACTGTTCTTGAGTTCAAGCCCCACATCGGGCTCTGTGCTGACAGTTCAGAGCCGGGAGCCTGTTTCAGATTCTATGTCTCCATCTCTCTCTTTGCACCTCCCCACTCACTCTCTGTGTCTGTCTCTCTCTCTCAAAATTAAATAAACATTAAAAAAAATTTTTTTAATGAAAAATAAAATAAATAAAAACGACTTTGAAAGTATCTAAGAGTTATGAAAGCAAGGAGAACTTGAGTGGTCAAGATCTCAGAGAGAAGGAAGCATGGATGGAGAAGCGTGAGGTAGCTCTGCCATCAATGATGCTTTTCCCCTGAGGTCTGAGCCAGTTCTAAAACGCCAGCTCAGAGGTTTTCTCGAGGCAGCTGAGAGTCAAAAACCCTGAAGAGTGGCAGCTGAAAGGCTTAAAAGCAGCTGAGAAGCTTAAAGTTGAGTAAAAGAGGCAGCTGGGAGGCGGAGAAGTCGAGAAGAGCAGCATCCGCAGCTAGAAGCCGGTGTTCGAGGCTCATGGGAGGGTGGTGAGAATGACTTCCAAAGGACTTCATTCTCAGACTAGGCATGGACAGGAAATAGAAGGGCTCTCATAACAACCAAACACTGACCTAATTAGCTCAAGTTTGGGTTTGTTAATTAAGTTTCAAAATGAAGTTTATTTTTTAAGACACAAACGGAACATCAACAGCACTGGCTATGAAGAAAAGATTGATAAATTGACCAAAAGGTATCATTATGAAAATGAAAAGACAAATCAAAAGGAAAAGGACGTTTGCAATCACATAACTGACAAAGGATTCATACTTGAATATATATATATATACATATTTTTAATGCTGATGAATTTTTATGAAAAACATAAACACGCCTGGTGAGAAATGAGCAAAGGAACTGAATAAAAACTTCAGGAAGAAAGATACCCAAATAGCCACTCACACACAAAACAGGTGCAGTCCCTCATTATTCATCAGGGAAATTCAAATCAAAAAAAAAAAAAAAAACACAAAAAGGCAAATCTAACAGAATGGCTAAAATTAAAAAGACAGAAAACGAGTATTGGTCACAATGAGGGCCAATGGAACTTTCATACGCTGCTGTTGGGAGTGGAAATTGGTTAACTGTGTGTGGAAAACTGGTACCATTTATGGTAAATTTACTGTTAATGCCTGCCCTATAACCCAGCTATCTCACTCCTGAGTAAACGCTGAACAAAAATGTACACATTTCTATACTATAAGTCTCATACAAGTATATTCCTAATAGCACTATTTGAAATAGCCAAAGACTAGAACAGACATGTCCATCAATAGTAGCACTGATTAAAACAAAAAAGAATAGCACTGACAAATGCCGTAGGTTCATATAATGAAATACTGTACAACCATGAAAATGAACAAGCTACTGAAACAAACCACATGGATGAATCTCACAAATATAATACTGAGCAAAAGATATGGACACAAGAATGTATATACACAGTATTACTCCATTCACATAAAATTCACAAAAAGGCAAAATGAATCTTTGGTGTTGGTAATTATTGCTTACCTTTGGGGAAGAATACAATTAATGACTGGAAAGGACCTTCTAGGAGGTTCTGGGGTTCCTAGGATGCTGGACAATCTGTGGTGGTTACACACATGTATTCACGTTTTCAAATTTCACTGAGCTATGCCCTTGATCTGCACACCTTCCTGCTTGTATGTAATATTTTTAACATTATTAAAAATAAATATAAGTTTGTAGAAATTTTACTTCTCACAATCCATTTTAAGAAATATTTTTAAATATTTTAAAATATTGAAATTTGGAAGTTCAAGGAATTAAAATATATATAAAATCTTCCAGACCTTGGGTTAGGCAAATAATTCATAGATATGACACCAAAAACAAGCCAGTCCAAAAAAGAAAAAAAAATGACAAATTAGCCCTCAGCAAAACTCAAGATTTCTGCACTTCGGGTAACATAATTAGGAAAATGAAAAGCCAAGAGATAGACTGAAAATATATGCAAACACATATCAAATAAAAGACCTGGACCCAGCATGTGCAAAGAACATTGATAATAATATTCAAACCCAGTTGAGAAATGAATAAAAGATATGAGTAGACATTTCAACAAAGATATACACATACCTATTAAGTGTGTGAAAAGATATTCAATATCATTGTCGTTAGGTAAATGCATATTTCCCTAACGCATATCACACTGAGGGGCACCTGAGTGGCTCAGCAGGTTAGGCGCCCGACTTCAGCTCAGTGCATGATCTCGCAGTTCATGGGTTGGAGCCCCACATGGGGCTCTGTGCTGACAGCTCAGAGCCTGGAGCCTGCTTCGGATTCTGTGTCTCCCTCTCTCTCTACCTCTCCACTGATCACGTTCTCTCTCAAAAATAAATAAGCATTAAAAAAAAACGCACTGAAATATTTCACATCCACTAGAATGAATACAATAAATGACAGACAATACCAAATGCTGGTAAGGATATGGAGAAATAGGAACCTTCATGCTGGTGGGAATGAAAAATGGTAGAACCATTTTGGCAAACAGTTTGGTAGTTTCTCAAATAGTCCAACGTAAAACTCCCATACAACTCAGCAATTCCATTCCCAGGCATCAGTCCAAGAGAAATGAAAATGTGTGTCCACACAAAGACTTGTGTGTGAACATTCATAGCAGCATTATTCTTAATAGCACAAAGCTGGAAACAACCTAAATGTCCATCAGCTGATGAATGGATGGACAAAATGTATTATTATATCCCTACAACAGAATACTACTCAGCAATGAAAGGGAATAAGGTTAAGGGTGAGCCTCAAAAATACTTAGGTAAGCAAAAGAAATCAGTCACAAAAAAACCACATAGTACATAATTTCAATCATATGAATTATTCAGAAGAATGAATTAATTGTATAGAGAAAGAAAGTAGATTAGCAGTCTCCTGGGATTGGGGATGGGAGGGGAGATTAAAGAAGTATGAGGGATCTTATCTGCTGTTAGAAAATGTTCCAAAATCAATCATGGTGATGGTTATACCATTTGGTAAAACTACTGACCACCACTGAACTATGCATTTGAAATGGCTGAATTTTATGAAATGTTAAATATATCTCAATAAGGCTGTTAAAAAATGTCACGTACATGATAGCAAGAAAATAAAGCCAACCTATTCACATTAAGGAAACAGTTTGAGCTAATTATGTGCTTTACATCATAGAATGCTGTATAGCCATTAAAACTATTTCTGAAGAGGAGGCACTTGGGTGACTCAGTTAGTTAAGCAACGGATTTCAGCTCAGGTCATGATCTCGCGGTTTGTGAGTTCGAGCCCCGAGGCGGGCCCTGTGCTGAGAGCTCAGAGCCTGGAGCCTGCTTTGGATTCTGTGTCTCCCTCTCTCTACCCCTCCCCCACTCCTGCTCTGTCTCTCTGTCTCAAGATTAAATAAACATTAAAAAAAAAAACTTTCTGAAGAGTAATCACGAAAATCTTATGCAAATATGTTGAGTGAAGGAAACAGACTACAAAGCTGTTTACATAGTATGCTCCTGCTATGCTTTTTTTTTTTTTTAATTCTTAAAACGGACTGGAAAGAAACACATCAAAATATCAACACGTTTCTGACCAGTAAGTTTCTTAGTAATACTTTTTCTTTGTATTTTCTGTATTTTTCTGTATTTTCCAAATCTTGCCAAATAAGTAGCTTTCCTATATTCAAGAAAAAATTCTGCTTGAACAACATTTTCATAGTTATTTTCAGTGATCATAAGATATTTCTTTAAAAAAAAACAACTCTATTCCCTAGGAAAGACATTACAGAAGCAAAATAAGCATCCTCCTATCTCATGATGCCTACTGGCCATGTCTAAAACATATACAATATTTAAAAATTTAGAAACTGGTGACCAGAGGAATTAATCAAGTGTACCACCTTATTCCATTATTATGCAAGAAATGTACTCCCATGGATCCTTAAAGGGTATAACAGACTTATGAGTAGAATAGAATTTGTTATCCCCAAAACCATAAATTAAAGAAAAAAAAAAACCAGTGTCCACATTTTCATATCAATCTCTACATCACCTTTCTGGTTCCCAGAAACATATCCTGGGAATCGATGCAATTTCAAAGCAAAAAAAGCTAAAAATAGTAACAAACTAACCCTGCCTATTTTTATTTTCATGCTAACTCCCCAAGAGGTTTTTGTTTTTGTTTTTTAACATTTATTCATTTTTGACCATATGCTTCTGGGTCAAAAATGAATAAATGTTAAAAAACAAAAACAAAAACAAAAACCTCTTGGGGAGTTAGCATGAAAATAAAAATAGGCAGGTTAGTCATTTTTGAGAGACTGAGTGTGAGTGGAGAAGGGGCAGAGAGAGAGGGAGACACAGAATCTGAAGCAGGGCCCAGGCTCTGAGCTGTCAGCACAGAGCCTCAGAGCCTGACATGGGGCTTGAACTCAAGGACCGTGAGATCATGACTTGAGCTGAAGTTGGACACTTAACTGACTGAGCCGCCCAGGCGCCCTAACAGTCTTTTCTTTTAATCTCACTTTAGCATCATCTGAATTTCTCGGTACAGCTCAACTTGCCACTCCACTCTTTGAATCTGTTCTCTTAAAATATTGTTTTAATGTTTATTTATTTTTGAGAGGGACAGACAGACAGAGTATGAGCGAGGGAGGGGCAGAGAGAAAGGGAGACACAGAATCTGAAGCAGGGTCCAGGCTCTGAGCTGTCGGCACAGAGCCTGACACAGGGCTCAAACCCATGAACTATGACATCATGACCTGAGCTGAAGGTGGATGCTTAACCAACTGGGCCACCCAGCACCCCTAAACCACTGTACCCAACCTATCCACGTGAGAATTAGGCATGTAAGTTTTCATTAATAATCACAAAGTTAGCACGATGTGGGTTTGTTTCCAAAGCTTTCAAATAAATTTATCTAATCAAAACTAGATGTTTTCTACCATCGTACTGGTATTTCTTCTCCACTTTCTCTTATTGCAAATGATTTCAGCCTGTCTTTTGGAATGAATAAAAAGTCAGCCAGGGCCACCGTAAGAGTTCAACTGAGCAACTTCCATACTCTTCCTCCAGATGCCCACCGTGTTCACGTTAGCAGTGAACCTGGGTCACCAAGAGTACTTGGTTGCTATTTACAAACTGTGTGTCCCAGGCAGGTTACCTGATCTCTTGGTTCCTCAGAAAAATGGAGATGACCATAATACACCTTAGTTCACGAAGCTGTTGTAAGCATTACATTGAGACAGAAAATGTAAAGCACTGACACATCATCAGTGCTCAATGAATATGAGCTAGCAGTTCTACTCAAGCCAGAAAAGAAAACCAAGTCCTCTCCAACACCAGCACTGCAGTGACATTTGGGATGCTACTTCATCACCCTTGCAAACAACTGTTTTCCATTTCTCACCCCAAACTGAACTTAAATCTGTGTCTCTCTTCAAGATTCTGCACTATGATTCTGACATACCTTTGTGTCTCTCCCTCTTACCTTCTCCATCCCAGCGTCTGCCCCCCTTTATAGAGAACAATGACATTTAATAGTCTTTTTTCAGAACAAAGATACATACAGCTTCTCTTGTTCTTTCATTGCTTTAAACATGATGGAAGTTTACATATTCCTTTCTAGACTTTTCAGAAACAGTCCACTACAACCATGCCCATTTTATTCCCCTATCCCTAGGCACTACTAAAGTATAGACTATTTGTTTTTCATAACAACATTTTTGTGACCATGATTGCCCCGAGAGCTCAAGCCAAATTGATTCAACAAAAATGTCTAGGGCATCAACCATGTGCCAGGTCCTGTGCTAGTTGGCAGAAATTCATATGACACGCTATGTGTTACTAAAATAAGTGGGGACGAATATGCTTATGCTGTAGTCTCTCTCTTCTTTCTTCCTACACATCTGGACAATGTCACTGCCTAAGATGGTTCAAACATTATCTCTTGGTGTGTGTGTGTGTGTGTGTGTGTGTGTGTGTGTGTGTGTGTGTGTGTGTGTATCTTTACTACCTCACCTCACTTGCAACAACTGAACATATGTTCTCTTATGGTAGCGTAGAAATTTCACAGAATGTAGAATCAGAAGACCTTAATGATACCACAAGATATCATTAAGATATCACAATGATCTCAAATAACCTCTTGATTATATATATAGTGGTCAATTATATCTTTTTTTTTTTTTTAAAGAAGGCTGGTCAAATCATTGGCCCCTTGATCCTGTCATATGGAAATATAATTAATTACCATAGCAAGTTCCAATAATGAACATACAGGAAAATGTGCAATTACTAAGCTAGAAGTTAACACAGGAGTAACAGCACGGAATGAAAGATCATTCTGCTGTTAGTATGGCATTTCAAAATAAGATTGCTATAGAGTGGTGTTGACTCATCCTCAGAAATAATGGCAAATCTGTTTGACCTTGATTCACTGCCATGATCAAAATAATTCTGGTTAACTTGGGAAGATTCTGAAAAATCTAAAGGTCATACTTAAAATACTTAAGAGTTCAAAAATCTATGAAGTAAGACTTTAGTTTTAGTATTCAAAGGAGCCACCAGACAAAGACGAAGAAAATATCAACGGAGTCATCCCGTGCCAACTGAAATTACCTTCACTTGTGTATTTTACCCTGATGCTCAGTCTTCCACCATGCTACCCATGCATTTTAAAGATTTATTTTTAAGTAACCTCTACACCCAATGCAGGGCTCAAACCCACAACCCTAAGATCAAGAGTCACATACTCCACCAACTGAGCCAACCAGATCCCCCGCTACCCATGTATTTTATATATCTTTGACATATAATTTTTGTTTTTACTTATAAATTTCTTTAAATCAATTCTCTTCTTTCCTTTAACCAATAGTTTAAGCAATAGTTTAAGCACTTGCTCTAAGCCAGCTTCTAAGCATAGTGTACAATGGAGAAGAAAACAGATATACCTCCTGATCTTATGTAACACACAAGTCTTAGTGTGGAGAGTCATTGTGATAGTTAACTGGACAGGGACACAGGGTGCTTGGTTTAAATGTCATTTCTAGGTGTAACTGTGATGGTGTGTCTGGATGAGATTAGCATCTGAACTGGTAGACGAGTAAAGAGACTACTCTCCCCAATGTGGCTGAGCATTATCCAATCCATCCAAAGACTAAACAAAACAAAAAAGGCAGAGGAAGGGGGATGTTGCACTCTGCCTGACTGTTTGTGCTCAAACACCAATCTTCAACTGATACTTATATCACTGGCCCTCACTCCCCTGGGTCTCCAAGCTTACAGATGGCAGATGGTAGGACATCACCTATAGAATCATATGAGCCAATTCCTCATAATAAATCACATGTGTCTCCTACTATCTGTTTCTCTGGAGAACCTTGACTTATACCAAGCACACACGAACATAAAATAACCAACGGGGGGTGCCTAGGTGGCTCAGTCGGTTAAGCGTCCGACAGGCTCAGGTCATGATCTCACTCATGGTTCAGGCCCCGCGTCAGGCTCTGTGCTGACAGCTCAGAGCCTGGAGCCTACTTCAGATTCTGTGTCTCCCTCTCTCTCTGCCCTTCCCCTGCTCATGCTCTGTGTCTCTCTCTCTCTCTCTCTCTCTCAAAATAAATAAATGCCAAAAATAAAAAATAAAAAAATAACCAGTGGATTCTGTGTGCTGTGAAAGAAAACTTAGGACTCTCAAAGAGAAGAAAACAGAAAAAACATAATTTATCATTTACATGCATCCATAGGTTCTTGCCATAGTCTCTAAATCTCATGCTCTCTAATAGTATGCTATTATCCACAAAGATGAACCCAAAAGTATTAGGCTAAAGACCAGTATTCTTTGGTTTTAAAGTTACAGTTTATGTTGTATTCTGTTTTACTTTTGGTGGGTAAGAGATGGGATAAAATAGGTCATAGACAGTAAGAAATAAAATAAAATAAAGACTAAAAGTGGGAATCTTTCATTGCAAAAATAAAAATTTATGAAATGTACATGATCCTGAAAAAAGCTTTCTAAAACCAAATTTTTGACACATAATTTTAAATTCATGAAAATGGTTCCCGAAACCTCACCAAGGGAAGGATTCCACTAAATGCTACCCTAAAGCAGAATGCATGCATATAAATAATTATCTCCTCTAACCCAACCTTATTTCCATTTCTGTTATTTCTAAATTTAAATTTTCAATCAGGTTTGCTGTACTTCCAACAATGGGGAAGGATCACTCTAAGTAAAAAGTGTTCCACATTGTCATTCTAAATTCGAAGTACTGCATATCACCTCCCAACCCCACCCTGCTCTCCCCTCCTACACCAGAAATCATACCTCAGCAAACAAATCTTTTAAAGAAAATCTGTAATACTCATTTTGAACCTTTAGAAATTAAAAAAAAAAAAACAACCAAAAATCAAGGTGATAAAATGGTTGCATTATAAACACCAAAGAACAATTCCTCATCATGCACCACAAAATCACAGGGAGAAAGGATCTGGGTTGAGGTTGTGGTATTTGTTCGTTAGTGGGTTACCCACTGATAGTGCACCAGTGGTGCTGCTGGTCCTCTAGAACTCTGCTCAAAGGTCAAAGCATCAGTAAAGGCCTTGCAAGTTCACAAAGTGCTGATGCAACTGACATACGGCTGGTAAGACCAAGTGCCCATAGGGACTTTGCTAGCCCAATGTGAACTGCACACACAATAGTCAAAATTGCAATTCCTGGATTGCCTCTTACACAAAAAAAAGGGAGGAAGAAGAGCACTAAATGTTGCTGTACAAACATCACTGCTTATACTGATGTGGGGTTTTCCCAATTGTATTATCCTTTATTCATGTCCACTTCTCATGTGATTTCCCCTGTAGCAGATACAGCTCCATGAAGGAGTGATGCCAGAAAGTGGTGTGTCTGTATGCGCCCAGGTGTGTGTGTTGTATATTCAAAAATGACAAGAACCATTGTACCAAAATGGACCAAATGTAGTGTTCACCTAATGATAGATGAAACAAATGTGAAAATTCTTATATGCAGAATACTTATTATGCTGGAATTGAGTAAAATATGCAGAATTTAACATAGATTCTAGAAGGGACAGCATTCAGTGAAATGATCAATCCAAGTCTCAAGTTTATATTAGATAAATAGAAAATTCCCCTTCTACAGGGCCACACACTAAATGGATGCTTTATGTAATGTGGCTTTTCACAGGAATGCTCTGTTTATTCATTAAAAAAAATTACCAGAAAGGTCTTTTCCTGGAACTTTATTACAATTTAGCATCTAGATATGAACAAAGACCTTACCAGAATAAGATTCTAATAGTCAAGCTTCAGAAATCATTTTGATACTGGTGCCTTGCTATGCAAGATGAGGAAAATTAATAGAACAAAAAAATGGACTTTAAAACTCAGAATGCGAAATTATTTCACAAAAAGAGTAGAGAAAATAGTAAAAGCTAAGTTTACAACACAGATAATTAGCACCTGATGAATGGAATAATTATCCAAAAGTAATCAAGTGAATTACATTGGCCTTAATTTTTTTTTGCTTCATTTTATCACTATATCTAAGTTTTTATAGCTAATCCACAGTAACTGAGCACGCAGAGATAAAAGCTGACGCTCTCAAACTCCTTCTACTTTAACTGCTCATCACAACCAAGGCCCTACCCACGCATCCAACCTACGCAGGGTTAAAGGGAAAAAAATGAATATGTTATAATAACAAAACAAAAAACTATATGCTTCTTAAAACATTTACCAAGATATAACCATTCGAAATAAGCATACAATAATTACTCCTTTTCAGAAGTGAGCGCCCCAGAAGAACCCTGCCGCCTGCCATCTTTCACTTGCTGCTTTTGAGAGTATAAGGGCAAAGCAGACCATGGGTGGCTTTCCCTACTACCATTTTATTTATTTTTTATAATAGTTTATTTTCAAATTGGTTTACATATAACACCCAGTGTTCATCCCAACATGTGCCCTCTTTAATGCCCGTCACCCCCTCTCCCCCATCCCTCACCCTCCTCATCCTCAGTTTGTTCTTAGTCTTTGAGAGTCTCTTATGTTTTATCTCCCTCCCTTTCTGTGTCTTTTTTTCCTTTCCCCTCTTCCCCTCCCCCTGGTTTTTGCTTAGTCTTACAAAGTCCACCTATGCGTGGAAACATATGGTATCTGTCTTTTTCTGACTGACTTATTTCACTTAACACAATACCCTCCAGTTCCATCTATGTTGCTACACATGGCCAGATTTCATTTTTTCTCATTGCCACGTAGTAGCCCATTGTATATATGTACCACTCCTACTACCATTTAAAAGCAGAAATCTGAAGCAACGGAAAACTAAACGCGATTGCCAGTGTTCAAGTTCAAAGATATAACCAGGTGTAGCCAAATAATTGAAAAAATAAGATGCCTGTACTAACTCCCTAAAGAAAAAATACAGAACTAAATACTACGGGAAGGTAAACGAGATGAAGTTTAGGGCTTAGAAAGAGAAAGTGCTAACACCAATATTTCAAATTTATCAGCAGAGGAAAATAAATTATAAAATTGTAGTTCAAAGGGGAAAAAATAAGAAGGCAGTGATCATATCTTGACAGGTTAGTGGCTGCTTTTTCTTATCAAAAGCAAACACCCTATAGTTACTAGCTAAGTTTTGCATATTAATCTCAAAAACAAAGAGATAATATTCCGGAAATGTGCAAAAACAAAATCAACAAGGTGAAATATTAGACATAGCTGAAATGAATTAGTGAACTACAAGTAGAAATATAAGTTTTCCCAAACGTAATCAAGACATTAAGGGGTACGAAACAAGGAAGATAATACAGAAGGTCTAACAGCATGCAGCCAGAGTTCCAAAAGGAGATCTTTAAATCAATAGAGAGGAAATATTCAAAAGATGGTAAGTAGAAGTTTTCAGAATTCCTAAAAGACGCTAATTCCCAAAAGTAGTCTCTCTAATGCCAAGCAGATTTTTAATTCATACCCAGAAATATCAGACTGAAAATTCAGAAACAAGAGAGACGAAGTAGGAGAATATCTTTAAGAAGAGAGAGTATTTGAGTTTCTTTAAAAGATCTTAGAAGGAACCAGAGGGGGGAGACAGATTTCCTTACAAAGGAAAAATAATTCACTTGACTGTTTAATTCTCAATGGCAACAGTACAATCCAGAAGACAACGATGTATCTCCTGATGCACACAAAGAAAATAACTGCCAACATAGAATTCAATACCAAGGAGTCTTTCCAGAACCAAGGTGCAACAAAAGGATTATCACACACAAAAATCTGTCTCTTTATCTCTCTCTCTCTCTCTCTCTCTTTCACACACACACACACACACACACACACACACACACACACACAAATACCCTCAATAAAGGAAAAGTAAAGCATATACGTCATGCAGAAAAAAACGATCCCACCTAGAAGGTCTGACATCCAGGAAGGAATGGTAAGGACAGATACAAAGACATGGTTAAACATCTTTATGTTAACAACAATAAATGTTAACATTCAACTTAAAAGAGAAAAAAAATAAGCTAGAAGTAAAATACTCAATAGCAAAAACACTTAACTTGGAAATGAGTATCATAAGAGTTAAAAAATTCTGAGGAATTTGCATGTTTTTAAAAGAAGAATGGGGGCACCTGGGTGGCTCAGTCAGTTAAGTGTCCAACTCTTGATCTTGGCTCAGGTCATGATCTCACGTTCATGAGTTCGAGGCCCACACTGGGCTCTGCACTATCAATGTGGAGCCTGCTTGGGATTCTCTCTCTCGCTCTCACTCTCCCTCTCCCTCTCTCTCTGCCCCTCCTCTGTTCACATTCTCACCCCTGCTCTCTCTCTCTTTCTCTCTCTCAAAATAAATAATAAACTTTAAAAGAAAAGAAAAGAAAAGAAGAATGTATCAGTGAATGTATTAGTCTGCAAGTGCTAATGTAAAAAACCAGACTGGTGGTTTAAACAATAGAAATTTACTTTCAAAAGTTCTAGAACCTAGAAGTCCAAGATCAAGGTGATGTCAGGGTTGGTTTCTGGTGAGAGCTCTCATCCTGGCTTACAGACAACCACCTTCTCACTCTGTCCTCACATGACCCTTCCAACTGTGCATGTGCAGAGGGAGAGAAAGATGTCTGGTGTCTCTTCCTCTTTTTATATGAAACACCAATTATTAGATTAGGGCCACACCTTATGTCCTCGTTCAACCTTAACTGTCTCCTTATAGGCCCCGTTTCCAAATAAAATCACAGTGGGGGTTGGAGCTTTAACATATGAATTCTGGTGGGACACAATTCAGTCCACAACAGAAAGATATTAACTTTAGACAAGATTAATATGAGTATGCACAGTAGAACGGTCTGGTTATCTTCTAAAAAAGTAGATACTGAGTATATAGAAATCGCCTAACCCTCAAGATAAAAATAGTAAAAAAAAAAGTGGAAAATCAATCTATCTAAAAGAAAGCAACAAAAGAGTTGAAAAACACAGAAAAAGTAGAAAAATGCATTATAATATGAAATAAATGAATCCGAATATACCAGTCTTTATTCTAAATATAAAAAGACTAAACCCTAAAGATCCAGCTATATGCTATTTACAAGAGACACATCTAAAAACATTAGCTATGTCAAGTTGACCATAGAGAACCCTGTATCATTTTATTAATATCGAAGAAAAAATACTAAGTCAAATAGAACTATTAGAGATTTTTTTTAATGTTTATTTTTTTGGAAAGAGAGAGAGAGAGAAAGTGAGTTGGGGAGGGGCAGAGAGAGAGAAGAAGAAAAAGAATCCCAAGCAGGCTCCACACTGTCAGTGCAAGAGCCCGATGCAGGTCCAAACTCACAAACCATAAGATCACGACCTGAGCTAAAATCTTGAGTTGTAGGCTGAATTGACTGAGCCGCCCAGGCACCCTAGCACTATTAGAGACTTAGAAGGTCATTACATATAATAAAAAGCTTAATTTACATGACAATATTTTAAAATCTGATCTTAAAAGCATCTAATATCAAACCTCAAAATATGTAAAGCAAAAGTAAATTATCACGATGAAATTGACAAATCCATTATTATAATTTCTCAGTAAGTAAATGATCAAGGAGACAAAACTATCAATAAGGATAAAGTGTATTTAAACAACACAGTTAAAACTTTCATCTTATGGATACACATGGACCCACATGCAGCAATGCACCCAAAACCGGAGAATACACATTTTCAAGTTACACGTGGAACATTTATTTAAAAAAAGAACATCTGTGCCAGCCCATAGCTTACATTAAAAATCATCAAAGAACCAGTATGATAGAGACACATGCTCTGACCACATCACAAGTAGGTCAGAAATCAGCAGCAACAACAAAGTATGTTTAGAAGCTAGAAAACACCATTCTCAAGAAGTCACAGCAAATGGCACCATATGATAACAAAAATACTACAATTTTTTTTTAATTTTTTTAATGTTTGTTTATTTTTGAGAGAGACAGAGGGTGTGTGGGGAGGGGTAGATAGAGAGGGAGACACAGAATCCAAAGCAGGCTCCAGGCTCCAGCCATCAGCACAGAGCCCCACGCAGGGCTCAAACTCACCAGCCATGAGATCATGACCTGAGCCAAACTGGACGCCTAACCGACTGAGCCACACAGGCACCCCCAGAATAATTTCTGATAAGCAGCTAATGTAGTGATTCAAGGGAAATTAACTATCCTCTAATAAGGCAAGATTCAAGTTAAAGAGCTAAGTACCTAACCTAAGAAATTAGAATAATAGCAGAATAAACCTGAAAACACAGAAGAAGGAAAATAAAAAAGCAAAAATGAAAGAGAAAACAGCACATGTTAGAGATGACCACCAATGCCAAAAGTTGGTTCTCTGAACAGATTAAGAGAAATTATATACCTCAGGACTGAAGGAGACCAAAAGAGAAATTAGCAAATCAGCAGTTTTTTTTAAAAATGGGACATATCACAGATGCAGCAATAATTGAACAGATAAAAGAATATCTTGGAAAACCTTATGCTAATACTTTATGCTTCTGAAAATGTAATAACAATGACAAATGTCATTGTAGAACGGATAAATTGCAGAATTCATACAACAAAACACTAAACAAAAATGTAAACAAATGATACCTATGAACATTGATAAACCTCCAAAACCTAACAGTGAACAAATAAGCATGCATAAAAGTACACATAATTAATATAATTCCTTCTACATAAAGCCCAAAAATAACGAATAGTAAAGAATATGCTGCTTCAGAGATAAAGCAAGCCTTGCCTTTAGGTGGAGAAATGAGGCAACAGAGGGATTCTAGGTATATCATACTTTTTAATTCTGGTAGTAGGTCTACAGGTGTTCAATCTCTTTAATTTATAAATATCCTTTATGCATTTTTATATGTACCATGTACTTCATAATAAATGTTTTTTTAATTTTTTAACGTTTATTTTTGAGAGAGAGAGACAGAATGCGAGTGGGGGAAGGGCAGAGAGAGAGGGAGATACAGAATCTGAAGCAGGCTCCAGGCTCTGGGGTGTCAGCACAGAGCCCCATGTGGGGTTCAAACCCACCAACTGCGAGATCATGACCTGAGCCAAAGTTGGATGCCCAACTGAATGGGCCACCCAGGCACCCCAAAAACAGAATATTTTTAAATCTTAGAGATGACTACACAGGAAATAGTATCTACTTGTTCTACCATACAGCAATTACATATGCATTAGTATTTGTGGGCAGGAGGTCGGATGGTAATACAGTAAGGAGGCTGAAAATGAAAATGGAGAACATTCTCAGGGCACACTGAAAGTGCTGTACCTGTTCAGGTAGAAACGGCGTTGACAGCTATGACTGAGCACTAGTAGATGGTTTGGTGTGGAGGCTGGACCTTATGGTTGAGTCCTCGGAAATGTCTAGGGTTATTTCATTTGGATAAAGCCCTCGTCAGTCAGGTCTGGGTTCCAACCCTATCTGACTTGAGACTTTCATATTACACTGACCAAAAAAACTGCAGAAGGTAATGAAAGAAAACTATGAATAAGTCTACACATTTTAGACCATGAATAATAAAGTGCCTTAAGGTCAACAAAAAACATCAATGCCCTTTGTCCCTACCAAAACATGCTACCTCTAGGGCTTTGCTCCAGCAGATAATCACAGATGTGTACAAAAACTGAGCTACACGATATTTACCGCTGTATAGTAGAAAAACAAAAGAAAGAAGGAAAGAAAGAAAGAAAGACCTGTCTGAAAATTAAAAAGAAATGTATGGTACAATATTATTTTTAGAAACCGAAATATTATTTGTCTATATTACATAAAAATATACACCAAAATGTTAAGAATTTACATTTAAGTTTTATTTATTTTGAGAGAGAGAGCAGCACACACATGAAAGAGAGAGAGAGAGAAAGAAAGAGGAGAGTGAGTGCAGGGGACGAGCAGAAGAGAGGGAAAGAGAATCCCAAGCCGGCTGCACACTGCCAGCGAGAGACCGATGTGGGGCTCGAACTCACAGACTGAGATCATGACCCAAGCCGAAAACAAGAGCCAGACGTTTGACCAACTGTGCCACCCATGTGCCCCAAAATATTAACAATTGTTATCTGTGGGGGTAATTTTTTTTTGTTTTGTTTTGTTTTTTTTGTTTTAGGTTTCTTTGGTTTTTTGCTCGTCTGGATTTTCTAAATGTTCTATGATGAATATGTGTCACTTTCATCATAAGGAAAAATATCTATTATAGCATAGGAATAAAAACGAAAGATTTGAGAGGCCCCAGAGTGGCTCAGTCAGTTAAGCCTCTGGCTCTTGATTTCAGCTCAGGTCATGACCTCTTTGTTCCTGAGTTCAAGCCCCTCAGTGTCGGTGCAGAGCCTGCTGAGGATTCTCTCTCCTTCCCTTTCTGCCCTTCCCCCGTTCTCACTCCGCTCTCTCAAAATAAATACACTTTTTTTTAAAAAAAAGAATAAAGATTTGAAACTTTACAATAGCAACTATTTACAAAATATGGAAACAAAAATGAGAAGTTCCCACCATCACTAAAACTCTCTGTAGGAACAAATTTACCCAAAGCTTATCGTGGAAAATGGGGGAAACTTTAAATCCAAAACTCCTTTCATTAAAGACCTCAGCCAATTCGAAAAAAGTAAAAATGTGTGAAGACATACTGGGTGGGAACTAGCTGAAAGAATTAAAGAACACACTTTCTGCTACTGTTAGACAGTAAAACTTCAGAAGGTACCCCGGTCTGTGCGAACTTCATCGAAATGGAGCAGGGAGATGGCCTACTTCACACAGAGCCTAGAAGTAATGGCAAAAATAAGCTAAAATGATGAAAAGAACAGATTTTAGTATAAGTACACACTTGTAGTTGTGTACAAAATGCAACATTTTTCCCTCTGGAAGACAAGGCATGCCCTGCCTGGAGTCGCCCCTCTCCACTCGCCCGCCCTGTGAACCTGTATCCGCCCAAGACCATCTTAGACCAAAAACCCTGCAGCCGACACCCTCAGCCAAATACCGTACTAAACACCTGATGTAAATGATAACTGATTCTTAAGTAACTTTCAGCTGAAACTCCTATTCTGACCCAAACTTCAAGCATCTTTAAATGCCTGCACATGTTCTTTCTCTAAAATTTATTTTAAGAAAAACAGGAAGAGATGAAGGCATCTCCTTTTGAAAGGTAGCAGCTCGAATAAGGTATCATGTCCCTTTGGCACCGCGTCCCAGGGCAGAACATTAGAATTTCCACATAAAAATTTGGTGCCTAAAATATTTTTTCAGTGCTTTAATGATATAGACAGGACTTAGTCAATTGAGAGAAAAGCTTTGGTCAAAAGCCCCAAATGGCATGCAAGACTCATGGTTAAAATGACACATAAGGGTTTCAACTGAAAATTATCTAAGAACTGATTAACATATATGTCAAGTGATTGGTTACTGGTACACTATCCAGCTGAGGATGTTTTTTAATCCAAATTGGGCCTGGGAGAATACAATTTCTTTAGAATTATCAAAGGAAACACTGATAATAATAGTGTTATTATTAATTTCAACATAGGCTCACGAGATTACCCTCCTAACTGCAAGTATACACTCTTTTGCCTAAGACCTGAGAGCTATTTTAAAATCCAACCTTCCCAACTCTTCCTTACATTTTTAATAAACATGAATGAGCTTTCTAGTATATTAAGCCACAGTTTCATGCTTGAATTTCCTGAATCTTCTGTTATAGACACAGAAATGGGAACAAATTACTTCTACCAACTCTGTATGTGCCAGCATAGAGGCTAAAAGGCACTTTATGCTATGTGTCAAAGTCAAAGACTGGAACAGCTCACTGTCAGCTTCAGAAACCATTTTTTACGAGCATGGCAAAGTGCCTCAAGCCAACTAAACACTAAAGCATGTTGGGCTGCCTTAACTGCAAATTATTTGGAATGTTCTCCATGTTTTGTGGTTCTGAAAGTACCTATTTTGTGGATCATCCAGTTAAAATTAGGGTCACATTTGACCTTAAACAAAAATTTCCCAGGAAACTGAAACTGTAATTGACAAGATCCTAACAGTTCTGAAAGACAGTGATCTCAGGCTCATAATCAAACATCTTAAATGTTATTTTTTAAAAGCCAAAGAGACACAACATAAACTCTGTGAAACACATTACCGTCTGTCTCAAGTAAACACTAAGAACTCACCCTAAAAATACACCTCATAGTTGCAAAAAGGAATAAAATTGCCCCCCGCAACAAAGGGCATGTGTAGCAAATACAAACACAAATATAAACACATATTTTTTTTTAAATGCCTAGCAAATAAAGCAAAAATCTGTCTAAAAGATTATTTCATGTCTAATTTTCATACACATATGCTGAAATAGAGCAGCTTCAGGTGTGGAATGTGATAATACTCCAAAGCCTGTAGTGATTAGAGCACTGTATCATAGCTATTATTTTCCCAAGCATTAATGGGTAACTCTCTTAAATCCAGTACTTACTCAGGACACCATTTCACAAGTTGGAGTGCCAAAAACTTCCCAAGCTTTGCCTCCCATGCCTTAGAGATCTACTCTCTAAGTCTTAGACCTATGGAGAATGCCCCGAAGATCATTTTTGAAGTGTTAAAAAAGAAAACATCGTATTGACAAGCCAATTTTTTCCCAGAGACTCCTCCACTGAAGGTAAATTACTGAAGCGTAAGAAACGCCTGGTTCAATCATCCGCTGATGGGATAATTGAGTCCATGCTAACAAACATGTGGTTAAGATCACTGGCATATGGCTCCCTGGTCCAAGCCTTGTGCAAGAACAAGAACATGTGGGAACACAGTATTTTTTAACTTAACTGATAATGATGAAATTGATGAAAATGCTGAAGAGATGACAAGCCTTAACGGGAAGTATTTTTAGCTTCTGATCTTTTAGATCTGTGTTCCTGGTGCATGTGTATTATCAAGTACCTGAGTAATTTTCCCTGTTATAGATATACAGAGATGTAAATATGTAAGTATAGATAGACATACACAGATAGATGTGGACTCTTAAATTCAATACATAAATCTGTGATATATATGGTTTCAAAAACAATCTTTCAGGGACACCTGGCTGGCTCAGTCAGTAAAGCATGCAACTCTTGATCTCAGGGTGGTGAGTTCAAGCCTCACATTGGGGACAGAGATTGCTTTAAAAAAAAAAAAAAAAAAAAGCATCATTCATAAAACAATCATCTCCCATCAAATAAACCATACATAAAATCTCAAAATTTTTAAATTTCCTAGAAAATTGTATATTCTAGGAACTAAGTCCCATCCACCTTGGAACCCCATATTCTTACTGAATGCGGTTCTCTCTCTTGTCTGGACTCAAGCAAACGTAAGGTAAAATGATAACTGCAGTTAGGATCTTAAGTATGTGCCTTTTTCTAAGCAAATTTTTTCCTAAGAACATTCAGTTTGCTGTCAATTTTCAGAAAATGCTGGGATGGTGAGTTTGTTTTGTTTTGTTTTGTTTTAAGTTTCAGGTCTGGTATACTTGAGACCAATGTGACAAAATTTTGCTCAGAGATAAAAATTTATATCCCAAACAAGATGTTATAATATTAATGATTACCCTGTAATGATCTCCTTTCAAAACTTCCCCACTGCAAATGTTGCCTATAATACTCCCTCCCTATTTTGGTAGTATTTTTTCACAAAGAGATTACATGTTAACACATACATAACTGAAAATTTAAATACTTATGATATTCTTTTCTTTAAACAAGCTCCCACATTCTATTTTAATTGTTTAAAATAATCTGGATGATGCAATCAATTATGTCACTAAAACTTTGGCTCTGCAACACTTCACAAAACATAGGGACTTTTCATCAGCATCTTTGATTTGCAGCTTACATCAGATGTACACAGTGTGAGTGAAGAAGACAGAAACAGGACTAGACAGGTGTGGTAGAGATCTGGAGGTGTGAGAAAATGGGCTTCCTTCACCCACAGGACACATGAAAAAAGAAAACTTACCCATTTGTGTAATAAATGTACTCATACGTTAGGTTCCATCAAATAATTACACAAATTACATACCTCATCCAAGGGAAAAATTATCTGAAGTAATGTTGGATTATGCAAGAACTATCAGAGGTTTTTTTTAATGATTCTTAGAAATACTACCCTTAAAATTAGTTGGAGCCTTTTAATCTAACATAATGAAAACTATATTCACCAATAAACAAAGAGAAAATCCTATTTTTAAAAGGTACTGTTAAAACCTCACCGAAAAAACTGCATACCTACTACGGGCGATACCTGTATTCCGTAAGTGTCCAGACCAAGTCTAAATATCTAACCAGAGACTAAAGGATCACTTTGAAATTTGGGGTCGGCCCTAGGGGACATATCATAAAGATACATCGCTGGAGGTTTTGTTTGTGTGTGTATTTTTAGCACGTCAAGGATATTCAAAAAAAGAAGAAGAAGAAGAAGAAGAAGAAGAAGAAGGAGAAGAAGGAGAAGAAGGAGAAGGAGAAGGAGAAGAAGAAGACTAAGAAAAGAATGTTTCAAATGGGGAGAGGAAGGGAGGACTAAAATCAGAGCGACGCTGAAAACCGACCAGGGCTGAAAGACAGACACACAGCGCCGCAAGCTTACCCACATGTAAGAGGCAAGCTCTCAGAACTGTTGGAGCTCCCGGGGAGCCTCCGGACTTGGGCAAACGAGGTCCATTTTACCCCTAAAGAGGGACGAGAGCACAGTGTAAAAGTTCAAGAGGATTCCATCCCCTTCCTCTCACTCCCGGCACTTAGCTTCTGGAGTAGAAAGCCCCGCAGAGAAAAAGCCGGCGTTGGGGGCCACCCTGCAGCCGCCCCGGTTCCTAGAAGGCCTAACTGCTCCAGCGGGCAGGGGATGGCGCCAGGGGGCGCCGGGAGGCGAGGCGGGCGGCACCCGGGGAAACCGAGTCCCGGCCGGGCCCCCACAGTGCGGCGCGGGCTGCCGAAACCGCTCAAGTCCAGCCGCAAAACCTTGCCGAGAACCCGAGCTTCTCCAGCACAACTTCGGTCTAAGCAGCTGCTTCCCCGCCGCCACTCCGCCCGCCAGCACAGCCTCCCCAGCGTCGCGCTCCCCGCCGGCGGCTACCTGTCTGGGGGGCCGCGGACCCCAAGTCTCACCTCATACAAAGGGCTGCGCGCGGGCGCCTGCAGCAGAGCCCAGGGAGCCTGGCCTCCTCCAGTCCCTCCCGGAACTTTCCTGACATAGCACTTCTCTCCGCTGCAGAAAACGCCGCTTGGAGGCAGAGGAGGAGGAGAAGGCAGAGGAGGAGGCGGTGTGGCGATCCGGGCGGCGGCGGCGGCGGCGGGAGCTGGAGCAGAAAGTGAGGAGCATCGCGAGCGAGCGCCGCCGCCTCCCAATCTGCCGAGGGGTTCCCGCCCCCAGGGCAACCAAAGCTCCCTCTTAAAGGCGCCTGCCGCGTTTCAGGACGCGAGGGGAAGGGGAGGCGGGGAGAGGGGGCGGAGGCAAGTAAAGAGGGAGGGGGCGGGCGGAGACGCTGAGATTCCCGAGGCCACCGTTCAGGCTGCCCCAGGGCTGCTGCGCTCGCGGGTTTCTGGCCGCTCTTCCCGCTCCCCGCCAGGTCTGGTCGCCCCTCCGCCTGGGCAAAGGTAGGACAAGTGCTGGCACCCAGCGCCCGGGCGCCGCTCCCGCCGTTGGCTTGCGCCCCACCATTGCCTCGGGAACTTCGCCCAGTCTCCGAACCGCCGCCGTCCTTTTAGAGTCCTGTCTTCCTGACCCCCACCGCCGCGCCGCTGTCGCCCGCGCCCCCAAAGCCCTTGTGCGCCGCTGACGACTGCCCAGTGGAATTGCGTTCCCTCGCGTGTGTCTGGTATGTACCTCTTCTGTCTCCCACACAGTGATGAGGGGCTCCCCGGGAGCGCTGGACACTGAAGTAACCAAAGGCCAGTAGGGTCCCCTAGACTGACCCCTGAAAATGTCGCTGGCGAATGGCATGGGAGATTTGCCAAATGTCTTGCCCTACCCTATGTTTTGTTTTCTTCCAATGGCCAATTGCCTGATAGCCTCTAACTGGATTACTCCAACAGTTGACACTGACTTTCATCAACAGAGATTAGCTGTAAAGATCCCCAAACTCAGTAAGGCCCTCCTGAAAAGATACCACCTTAAGACCTAAATGACGCTGGGAAATGTTACTTTCAAGCGACAAGTGATACAATTTTTCCAACCATCATCAACATTTGTGATCACTGCCGAGACCACAGTGGAGTATGCACAGTGTGGAGATGCCCCGGAGACACGCAGCATCAGCAGCCATCAACCTAGGAATAGACCATGGTAACAGTGGGTGGGCAGCAGACAACTCCTTTTTCTACCTCAAGGTTCCAGCTCTTGCTTCTTAATACCGTGGGGCCTCAGGAGAAGTCACTTGTACCCCGTACAGTGTCATCTGGCTGATGTGGAGATGGGCCCTCAATACAAGGTGAAGATCCAGCCTGGGCTACGGAGAACCTCCCCTCCCCCAGGGGATGGGCTCGGAGATAGTGGTAGTTTCTAATCCACACAAAAGCCCTAGCATCAGTAGCCTGGACTGGACCTCAGTTCTTCGTCTCCTGCCACCTGCAGCTGTATAACAAGCACATGCTGACTTGTGGAGGAAGAGGGCAAGAAGACAACTGCAAAAGATTGGAGCAACTTCTTTTACAAGGTGGAGAAGAAATATGCCTCGGGCTCTGTAGAAGCAGGAGACCGTGGTCCTTCCTGGAGCACACATGAATATCAGAGAAGTTGGCTGTAAGCCAGAGGGAAGATATCTTCCTTTTTCTTTTTCTTTTCTTTTCTTTCTTTCTTTCTTATTATTTTTTTGAGAGTAGAGAGAGAGAGGAAGAGGGAGAGGAGGAGGAGGGACAGAGGGAGAGGGAAAGAGAAAAATCTCAAGCAGACTCCACACACAGCGCAGAGCCCGCTGCAGAGCCCTACTCAGGGCTGCATCTCATGACTGTGAGGTCGTGACCTGAGCCAAAATCAAGAGTCAGAGACTTAACAGATGGAGCCACCCAGGCGCCCTAGGAGATATCTTCCTATTATGATAAACTCCCATGTAGTAATAGGTACCCAACTCAAAGTGACCTAAGAAAACCTGCACTGGAAGAGGTTGGAATGCACTGGCTCACGTGCTTAAAATCCCAAGAGTAGATCTGGGAGGGTAAAAAAAGGAGAAGAAGAGGAGGAGGAGGAGGAAGGAGAAGGTTTTTCTTTTATCTTTTTTTTTTATCCAGATGCTCAAAGAATGTTAGGACTCCATTTCTCTCCATCTTGCGGCTGTGCTTTCATTGGACTGGTTTTGTTTTCTCTAATCGGGGCCTACACTGACAGCCCCAGCCTTACTTTCTCCTCCAACTTCCTTAGCAACTGACCCCATTAGCAAGGAATGAGCCTCACTGGACTAACTCGGGTCCTACTTTCATCTCTGAACTAAGCATTATAACCATGGGTTCAAATATGGCCTGCAGATTGGGGTCTTGACTCCGTTGGGAAAAGGTCAAGGGAGTTTTAGTGCCCCCCACACACACACACATAAATCACATGAACTGAGTGGGAGAGAGGAGGTTTCCCAAAGGAAAATTAGTTTGCTAACAGAGAGAAAGTGAATGTTGAGTAGGTAAAGACCATAGATGACCCACTCCACACAGCCCCCCATTTCCCACCACACACGCACACACACACACTCACACACTCACACACTCACACTCACACACTCACACACTCTCCCAGCCCCACAGGGACTGGCTACCTCTCTGGGTCTTCTGCCAATAGCCTCAGGACCAGAAGAATGCTGATGGTCGTGGGGTTGCAAGTAATTGAAACAGCCACATCCTTTGACCTCAGAAGCCCTGGGAAAGTGCTCAGTGATGTTTACCGACCACTTACAAAAAAATGGTGTCTAGAATGTAATTGTATTAAATTATTTTTTTCCTAAATCGTGATACATCTGCCTCCACATGCCTCAACCCCACATTCCTTATTAAGCTTTGTGTTATCATATAATCAATTCGACTTGATAAGAGCCGTCCATAATTTCTTATTACCTATACAGTGTGTTCATTCAACTTGAAAAAGAAACGCAGCCTGCGAATAATCATATTTCAGTATCCAAGTGACATAGGGCCCAACTTCATTTTCAAACTCCAGTAAGTTCTTCTTTATCTGCTCAGAGATAGCACAGAGGAGTTTATATTTTGCCTACCAAAAATGCCAGTTTCAGCCTTTTTTCTTCCCACACAAGAACTTTTCTTGTAGTTGCTCATAAAAACATTTTGTATTTTCTTCCTTCATTTTTCTTTTTCATAGAAGTTTGTATGTATCGTAGAAAGATAAACTTAAAAACCTGGAAGAGACTTTAGAATTAACCCGAAACAGCCCCATTTATTTCATGGATGAAGAAATAAAAGCTCAGAGATTGACCTGTCTAGGGCCATGCAGCTGTTTTTATTTTTTTTTAATTTTTTTAAATGTGTATTTATTTTTGAGACAGAGAGAGACAGAGCATGAGTGGAGGAGGGGCAGAGAGAGAGGTAGACACAGCCTCCGAAGCAGGCTCCAGGCTCTGAGCCGGCAGCATAGAGCCCGACACGGGGCTCGAACTCACAGACCGCGAGATCATGACCTGAGCTGAGGTCGGACGCTCAACCGACTGAGCCACCCAGGCGCCCCTATGCAGCTGATTTTAGTGTCTGTGATGTGCCTAGCTCTATGCTACACATTTCAAATAATATAGATCCAAAAGCATACGATGCAATCACTGTCCTCAGACAGTTAAATTCAGTCAAGGAAACATTAACCCTCTAAGATAGAAGGCAAATGGAGAGAATCACGGTATATCATACAATTTAGGATTTAAAAACAAAAATGTGTGTGATGAGCTCTGTGTGTTAACTATAATCATTGAAACAAGAGACACCATAAGGTGGAGTAGTCTGGGTAATGCTTTTTAGCCAGGAACCACCTTGACAGTCTTTAAAAAATGCATAGAAAAAAAAATGGGCTTTCCATGTGAGAAAACAAACAGAATGAGAAGGCACTGATGGAGGAAAGAGCTTGCCATGTGTTTGGATCAGAAATAAAATCTGTACTGTCGTGGTTTAGAAGAATGTTCCACACTGCAAGTCATGAGATCCTTTTAGTGGGTTTTAAGGAGTATTTTTTTTTCATTAAATAAAACAGAATATCTGTGCATCATACTTAATGAGATTAAGTATTGTTAAACTTGTGTTTTATTATGTTATGTATTCTTAGCTATATTGTACATTTTTTATCCTACTTTGGATTATGTTCAAAAAAAGTTCAAAAGCCCCTAGTTCAGAATCCAGACAGACTGGATATGAAACTCCGCTTTGTAGCAGGACATTGATCAAATAATATCTCTCCGGGCATTGCGTTCTTTATGTGCAAGGGATTTTCAGCACTGGCCTTTGTACACAGTAAGACCTATAAATGGTACCTCTTATTTGCTGGCTATATTGGAGACGATTTCATATTAGAATCACCTGAAGAACTCTTTCAAAACCCCAGTACCTGGGACCCACCCTTAGAGAACCAGACTCAATCCTAGGGTAAGAGTCTGCAGCATCAGAGTTTCGAAATTCCCCAGGTACAATCATCTCTGCAAGCCCCTCGGGCTGGACCCATGGCAAAATACATCTAGCATCTGAGAAGCCTGGTGAGGCATTGTCTATTTTTTCAGTAGACACATTGATCTTCATGATTGATGTCTCTGTTTCTTTTACCAAGCGATAGATAGCATGCTAGGTCATCAGCAGAATTCTAACTACTTTTGGCTCCGAGAATCTTCAACTGTGGTGCAAACTGCTAATGGTTTATCTCGGTCAGTAACACAGCATAGATCCTGAGTCATAATCTCTTATGCATCTCTCCAAGTGTACAATTTATGATCGGTTATCAGCATATAGTAGTTTCTGGTGGTGTTAAAAAGCAGTAAAATATCACTAAAAACTCCCTCAGGAAGAGGAAAAGGGCTAGAAGCAAATGACATTGGAAATCCATATTCTAAATAATTAGCAAATGACTCATTAAATTCAGCTATTTTCATCCTGACTTTTAATAATACAGTTTCTAAATGCTAATTGCTGATGTACTTTTTGTAATCTTACATTTAGTAATCCCTCAGTGTTTATATCTTATACATTTTCCCCCTAGACAATCAATCCCCTCTGCGTATGAAGCAGGAGAATCTTTCTTCAAATACAAAGTGTCCAAGAGACTCAGAAACAGTTATTCTACCTAGTTATGTTGTCTCTGTAAGTCTTGACTTTTTTTGTATTTGGTTGGGCGAAGATAAGAAAGATAGAATACTTTTGAATCTCGCCAGAGAGACAGAGCAACTGAGATAAAGGAATAAAAAACCTAAAACCTAAAATTCTAACAACTAGACCTTATCTGCAACATAATATGACAGAATCACAAGGACCCAGAACCACTATCAGGTCTTCTTGCCTAAGAAACCGAATCTGAATCTAATCAAGTCTCTAGAATTAATAAGAAATATAGGAGACTGCAGATCAAGTTTGAAAACCACCTCAAGGAAGCCATCAGTCACATCCAGAACGTCAAATATTCAATAGGAAAAATGACCTGATTTCACTACCAAATCAATGGCATGAAAAAGCAGGGGCCTGGTTTTAAAGAATAAAAGAGATTTCAGAATCATGGTCATGAAATGTACTGTGTGGACTTTGTGTCCTGTTTTGAACAAACCATCTATGAAAAGAACCATGAGACTATCAGGAAAATCAGATTATAGGCTAAGTATTGGAAACTATAAATAAATTATTGTTAATTTTCTTAGATGTGGTAATGACAGGAGAGTTCTATAGAAAACAAAAATTTCATCAGAGGTGCATCCTGAAGAATTTTATAATCCTGCTCAAAAAAACAGAAGGAGTAATAGATGGGGAAATGACTGATAACTTTTGAAATGGGGGAATGATACATGGAGGTTCATTATCCTTTACTTCTGTTATTGTCCATGTTTGGAAAGTTCCCGAAGAAAGTTTGTGTAAAAAAAAAAATTAACAACTTTCTATTTGATGTTGAATTCACCTTTTTATTAAAATCCTTCTCTTGGTTTTGCTAATAGGACAGTGACAAATATATGTGAGTCTGGGCCTGGTTGCATCTTGAGTATCTTTAGAAACAAGCTTCTAGGCTCAGAAGTCTTTTGTTATAATATTTCTGGCCAGTATTTACTAGTCACATTCAAGGCAAAGGACTGAACCAAAAGACTGATCAGTGAGGGTCTCTGTGGGAAGAGTCCACAACCGCTCCACTCAGCTGGCTCTCTACATCACAGGTGCCCACTCTCCCAGTATTACTCTGCGCCTCTGCGATTACCTCCAGGGACCAGCTCTGGCTGCCTCCACCTTGGAATGTCCATGACAAAGTCTACAGGTGAGCCCATAGGAACTAACTGGCTGAATCGTTTTTGTAAACCTTAGTGAAGACATGATCTTTTGGCCTTTTCTCCTTCCTCACCTTACCCCATCATGGTATTTCCCACCCCCCGTGGCAGGCACGCACTCACACATACACACGTGCAATACACACCAAATAAGCATTGCAGAGGTAAGATCCAGCAATCTAAGACCTGTGAGAATAGATGGAGAGCAGCTACTCAGCCTGCTTTTAGTCTATGTCTTAGTCTGCTGTGTCTCCATACTTGTATCTGGAACACTGTTGGCACATGATTCAATATTAGGAGAAGGTAAACTTTATTATGTCCATTTAATTTATTATGAATAGAAAATATAACTATTACATCAGTCTCATGGACATTACTTATGTAGATGAAGATGGGTTGCTTTTTTCTTTTACTTTTTAAGTTTATTTATTCGAGAGAGTGAGCAGGGGAGAAGGAGAGGTAGAGAAGGCCAAGCAGGCTCCACACTGCCAGCGCAGAGTCTCATGCAGGGCTCAAACTCACGAACCAGGAGATCATGACTTCAGCCAAAATCAAGCATACGACATTTAACCCACTGAGCCACCCAGATGCCCCTAAAGCTGTTTTTTTTTTTTAATGAGACAATTAAAAAGATTAGGTCAATAAAAGTACAGATATTTTGAGAATATGGCAAAATTCATGAAAATGTTTTATATATGACTACGGTTTCGAAATTCTGTCTTTATCTATAGAAGGAAAAAGAGGCCTTATAGCTCACACACTGCAAGCCCAACTGAGCAGGAGCTTAAGTAGAAATGTAAGATAGTGCAGTAGATAAGTAAATCCTGTAAAAATCACAAGTTCTATTTCTAGTGCCGCCTTGATGGAGGGACCTTAGGCGGTTGATTAGTTAACCTCTTAAGCCCTCAGTTTCTTTACTTGTATATTGTGAATAAGAATAGAGTGTTATGAGGAATAAATAAAACATTCATCCAAAACACTTAACATGGTCTCTGATAGAAAGTTAATGTCCACCCATGTTGGAACTATCACTAATGACACCAAGTTTGTATTTTTTCTGGGCATTCTTTTTTGTTTTTCTTTCTTCTTCTTTTTTTAATGTTTATTCATTTTTTTTTTATTTTGACATTTATTTATTTTGAGAGAGAGAGACAGAGCATGAACGGGGGAAGGGCAGAGAGAGAGAGGGAGACGCAGAATCTGAGCTGTCAGCACAGAGCCTGACGTGGGGCCCGAACCCATGAGCGAGATCATGACCTGAGCTGAAGTCGGACGCTCAACCGACTGAGCCACCCAGGTGCCTCAATGTTTATTCATTTTTGAGAGACAGAGCACAAGCAGGGGAGTGGCAGAGAGCGAGGGAGACACAGAATCCAAAGCAGGCTCCAGACTTTGAGCTGCTAGCACAGAGCCGGACGCAGGGCTCGAACTCACAAACTGTGAGATCATGACCTGAGCCGAAGTCAAACGTTTAACCAACTGAGTTAAAGGTGCCCCTGGGCATTCTTTTTTCTTATTTACTTTTAGAAAACTTGGAATTATAGCAGCTGATTTAAAGTTTTTCCATTAAGAAATATAAATAACAATTTTCAACATCACTGTCACTAACTGAGGTTTTTTTCAGCATGAATTTTTTGACCAGTGAGGTGGTTCTTACCCTACTTTAAAAGTAATTACTCATTTTTCATATAATTGATACTTTAAAAAATTGTAATTAGCCCTTACAAAGGTATTGCTTCAATAACCTTTTAAAAAATAGGCTTCATGCCCAGCACAGAGCCAAACAAGAGGCTTGAACTCAAATATCTGAGATCAAGATCTGAGCTGAGATCAAGAGTCGGATGCTTAACCTACTGAGCCAAACAGGCGCCCCATCATTTCAATAACCTTTAAAGAATATTTAGAAGTTATAAAATTAGAGCACTCTAATTTTTCAAACAAAGATAATGGATAAACATTTATTTGAGTTGAAAGGAATTTTATTCCATTTTGTTGGTCTTCTTGGAAGTCCTAAGTTAAAATCCTCCAGTTTAGAACAAAAATGACTAAGAGAAAACAATTATTCTCAAAGTTACTGTGTAAAATCATCTCAATTCTTTATTATGCATAATTATTTGACATGTAATATTTACATTCTAAAGATTCTCTGCTAATACTAGATACATAGCTTATATAGATAGTGGGCAAAGTGATGATAAAAAAAAGAAGCCTACCAACAGAAAGGAAGGTGTTGAATAACAACGTGGTGACCGTTAAAATAAACCGGTCAGCTGTTCTACTGTAGGAACTCGACCTCACTGCCCTAAAGATCCAGCGCTGCATTCACTAAGGTCACGCTCCCCTTGGCCTGTCCTCAGCCAATGGCAGTGACTGGCTGGGGCCTTAGTGGTGCCCATTCCTGTAGACATAGAACTTCTCTAATGAGCAGTTTTGGCTCCAGGACTTCTCATCAGCCTGACCCAAACTTTCTGAGAACCGTGCTACAGTGTGAGACTCTTCGTACCCAGCCCTCCTTCCTCCTCACCTTGCACACGCCTGAGACCTGCCTCATGATCTGAAGGCTCTCGCTACTTCCTACTTCCTCTTCTTTATCTTTCAGTGATACTGCCACCAATAAATCTCTGATGCATCTCATTCCATCCTGGTGCCTTCTTCTTGGTGGATAAAGGCACCGTTCGTTACTCAGGTAACATGAATTTGACAGCTAGGAAACAATCTGAAGAGCATAATTGAGGTTTGATTAGAAACTGTAGGAAAGTTGTAGCATAGCCATCCTAGGGAAGCCACAAGAAATTAGTGTGTACTTACTTATTTTTCTCAATACAGGAAGACTTCTTTAAAAGGCCATCATGGGTGCACATTATCTGCAGAACAGTAAGAAGCCATCGGCGACTTTAGGAAAGGTGTGATGTGTTTGCAGTGAGACAGAGACCAGCATCAAGGGCTGCCTGGAAAAGAGGGCTAAGCATATCAGCTCTGCGGAGAGAGAAAGAAGAGAGCACAAAACAGAAAAAGTAAAAATTAATTCAGGGTTCCTGTTTTGTTAAGTCAAAGAGATAACAGCAGTGCCCACTAGAGGAAGAGAAAGAAAAGAACTATTTCTAACTCACTGGAGAAGGGGTTGGGGAAAAGGGAAGGGATGATTCACTGAACAATGACTACCAGACTTCTCCCTAAGCAGGAATGTGTCATTGTTTGGAAGAATAAATTGATGAGGTGACTTCATATAAACAAGGCCATTAAGGCTTAGATGACAAACATGAGCCAAAACATTCCAGAAGGGGGAAGCTGGATTACATGGACAGGGGATGGGATGCTATTGCTCCTGAGAGAACAAGGAGAGAGATGAATGAAGAGCCAAAGACAGGAGGAAGAAAGAGAGGGAGAAGCCCTGGGACCAGGTGAGGAGAAGCATCAGTGAAACTCCTCAGCAGAGGGTTCCTCAAAGCCTTGTGAGAACTCTGATAAGAGCAGTGTTGCTTATAGTTATTTGTGTTATGAGACTGCAAACCATCCTTCATTCATCTTCTCTCCAGAATTCATTAATGTCTGACTAAGCTACACATGCTTTTAGGGAGTTGTTTTTGTCGTTTGTTTGCTTTAAGAGAAGTCAAAACTGAGGGGTGCTTGAGTGACTCAATCCATTAAGCATCTGACTCTTGATCATGACTCTCAGGTCATGATCTCATGGTCATGCACTGACCCTACATCAGGCTCTGCACTGACAGCATGGAGCCTGCATGAGATTCTTCTCTCTCCCTCTCTCTCTCCCTCTCCCCCTGGTCATACTCTCTTGCTCTCTCTCAAAAATAAATAAACTTTTTAAAAAAAGATTTGCTATTAAAAAAAGAGAGAAAGAAGTAAAAGCTGAGATCCCCTTCTGGGCCCACAGGGTAGAATAGAATCTCTACAAAAGCAGAAGCCTGGGAAGTAGATGTGAGCAGACTTCATAAGTACTTTAGGAATTCTCAGAACTCTTGACAAAGCTTCGGACTCCCATGGCCATGAATTTAGGGTTGGTGGTATTGAGCTCAATTGATCTGACTCATAAGAAGACAAGAAGGCCCAATTCGAAGTCTGGGTTACCTTTACTATCACACAACAGAACTATAGAATTCTTGAATTCATCTCATACATCTGCGCTCTTGATAGTTGAGGAACTGAGGCATAGAAAGAGGTTTAGTTCCTATAGAAGCAGATCCTGAGAGGATATGAGTGCAAAAACTTAATTTAGGAGGTGGGAAAATGAGACTGGAAAGGAAGAATCATTAAAGGGCGTATTTTCAAGCAAATTTCCACTGTATGCTGGTAGAATCAATACTGCTGAGGAACTCTGGAGCCAGTACAGAGCAAGCACTTCAGAGTTATCCTGCCCAAGGATGAGGGAGCTGGATATTTAGCTCCCACCAATCACTAGTTGAGTGGAAAGTGGTAATTTTCTAGAACATCTAGCCTATCCTGAGCTGGAGCAGAATTCTGGGGCTCCAGAGGTGTGAGAAGGCTCTCAGGCAGAGATGTGGGTTCTGACAATCAGAAGCGTAGCTAGCACGCATGGAAATATGGTATGCCGGGGGAACTGGCAGGGCACTGACAGCATCTGCTACAGGAAGGTGAAGAGACTCTCTGGGAATCTCACAGAGGAGTCACAGAGTCAGGATAAGAGACACAAACATCGGGGGTGGAGGTGGAAGGTGGTAGGATCTGGCTGAGACTTAGCAGACCTGCTTTTGATTCCCAACCCTGTTCTCTAGATTCTTAGAAACCTACTTCACCATTCTGAGCTTCAACTGCCTCATCTGAAAACGGAATAACTAGCTTGCAGGGTTGGCGAAAGCTGAATAAAGAAATATTTGTGGAGGAAATAGCAAATTGCCTAGAACACAGATGACACACAGTAAGTGGTGACTAATATTTTTTGAAGAAAAGAGTGAGAGAGAGGGAGAAAGCACGTTTGAGTGGTGAAGGGGAAGAAGGAAAGAGAGAATCTTAAGTTGGCTGCATGCCCAACTCTGAGCCCAACGGGGGCCTTGATCTCACAACCAAGAGATCATGACCTGAGTAGAAATCAAGAGTCGGATGCTAACCAACTTAGCCAAAATGGTGACTAATATTAATAATAAGTATTATTTTATTAAATCGGTTGACTTTGAAAGGGTCACAATTAAGAAATAAAAAGAGGGACACCTGGATGACTTAGTCTGTTAAGTGTCCAACTTTGGCTTTGCTCAGGTCATGATCTCGTGATTCGTGGGTTCGAGCCCCATGTTGGGCTCTGTGCTGATACCTCAGAAAGAGGAGCCTGCTTTAGATTCTGTGTTTCCCTCTCTTTCTGCCCCTCTGCTGCTCATGCTCTGCCCTTCTCTCTCTCAAAAATAAGTAAACATTAAAAAAAGTTTTTTTAAGAAATGAAAGTATACATTCAGACATACTGTGGAGAATCTCCTCCTCCTCACCCCTCGACCTTTGCTTTCCAGCCAATTTCAGTTATTAACATTTTTCACCGATTCTAGGGTAGTTTGATATGAAATCAAGATATATATTATAATCTAATGAGTCTTAGACCTGATATAGTACTAAAAACAGGACTCCTCTTAGTAATGAAGACTCCTTTTTATATATTTAAATCCAGTCCAAGGATGATACAGCGTTGATAGATGTCGATAGTGTTGAAGCTAGAGGAGAGGTACACAGGATTTACTCTGTGATTCTTTCGACTTTTGTGTATGTTTGAAAACTTCCATAACACAAAAATTGCTTAAAGTTTATTCTAGTCCCATTAAACCTTTGACCACACAACCAACACTTCTTAAAAATGAACATCAGAAAAGTTAGACAGATTTTCGTAAAGAAAGATGAAACTGAAAAGAATTGTATTATTTTCTACTTTCTTATTTTTGTTGGTTTTTAGAACAAGCTAACCTTACAAACAGGGATGTAAGCATGAATGAGCACAATTTAATCAAATTACATTTAATGGCAGTTCAGTAAACAAGCATTTCACTTAGGATGGGAAAAAAGAAAGAAGAAGAGGTATGTTTTTCAGGCTCACAGGCCCCTAGTTAAGGATATATTTCTGTAGTGACTTAGCATTAAGAGGAACAATGGGGGGGTGGGGAAGATGAACTTAAGATCAAAATTAAAATTTCTTCTCAGACTTTTCTCTGGACACATTATATGCATCTTTTGTGTTTTTGGACTCGCGCTCCAAATGCTTTGGAAAGTAACTTTACAGCCAGACCTACTTCCTTTTCTCAACACCATCCTTTCCATTATCAGCAAGTAGAATCTGGGCGAATAAAATTCTAGAATTAAATAGTAATTTTTCTTTCTTTAAAATTTTTTTAATGCTTATTTTTGAAGGAGAGACAGAGACAGAGTGTGAGTGGGGGAGGGGCAGAGAGAGAGGGAGATACAGAATCCGAAGCAGGCTCCAGGCTCTGAGCTGTCAGCATAGAGCCCAACGTGGGGCTCAAACTCATGAACCATGCAATCATGACCTGAGCTGAAGCTGGACGCTTAACCGACTAAGCTACCCAGGGACACCTGTAATTTTTCTTTCTAATATTAAGTCATAAATAAATTACTAACATCGAAGGCTGAGATACTTGAAAAATCAAGAGGGAGGGATAGTATGAGATACACACAAATGAGAATGATCGTTTAGGATTTTTTAAGTTTATTTATTTTGAGAGCGAAAGAAGGGAAAGGGGCAGAGAGAGTGACAGAGAGAATCCCAAGCAGGTTCTGCACTCTCAACACAGAGCCCAGCGTGGGACTCCATCTCACAAACCAAGAGATCATGATATGACCCGAGATCAAGAGTCAGACACTTAGGGGCGCCTGGGTGGCTCAGTCCATTAAGTGTCCGGACTTCGGCTCAGGTCATGATCTCATGGTTTGTGAGTTCGAGCCCCGCACTGGGCTCTGTGCTGACAGCTTGGGGCCTGGAGCCTCCTTCAGATTCTGTGTCTCCCCCTCTCTCTTCCCCTCCCATGCCCATGCTCTGTCTCTCTCTGTTCCTCAATAATAAATAAAAACGTTAAAAAATTTTTTTTAAAAAGTGTCAGACACTTAACCGACTGAGCCACCCAGGCGCCTATAGAATTTTAAAGTTATTGTACCATATCTCTTACAGCAATTCTCCCTCTAAACCGGTTCTTCCCTCAGTCATATTATTCAGTGCCAAGCACTGTTGGAACTTGGCCATGAACAAAACAGTCAAAACTACTGCCTTCAGGGAGGGTACATTTTCCTGAGAAGATGCAGACAAAAAACACAGTAAGTGAAATATATGGTATTTTACAAGGTGACAGTTACTGGGAAGGGAGATCAAGAGAGTTGGAGGAAAAATTAATAAAAGTATCACAGAGTGGTCGGAGCAGTGACTATCTGCAGAAAAGCGTCGCAGGCAGGGGTAAACACGAAGCAAAACCTCTGTGCTGAGAGGCCGGAATGGTCCAAGAACGGCCTGGGGACCAGTGTGGCTGGACAAAGGGAGAGAAGAGTAGATAAGGTCTTAAATGTTTCTTAAAGTGTGTTTCAGTGGAACAGTAGTCCTTTAGGCAATTCGGGAAATACTATAGTCCCTGTTCCTTTCGGGGAATCACAACGGCATCTGCTCATTAAATGAACTAAGTCCTGCCAAAAGCAATCTGTTTAACATTTATAACCCGTGCAATGGACTGAATATTTGTATCCCCCCAAAATTCAGGTGTTTTAATCCTAACACCCAGTGTGATGGTATTTGCTGGGCGGATCTCTGGGAAGTGATTAGGTCATGAGGATGGAGCCCCTGTGAGTGGATTAGTGCCACAACCTCAGAGGACTGTGTCACTCTTTCTGCCATGTGAGGACACAGTCAGATGACAGCCAGCCGGCTGGGAGCCAAGAAGCAGGCCCCCCCACCAGCACTGAGTCTGCTGACTCCTTGATCTTGATTTCCGGCCTTCAGAACTGAGAAGTAAATGCTTGCTGTGTAAGTCACCCAGGCTGTCATCATTTGAACGAGCAAAACAGGCCCAGCATTCCTCAGTTTCCCTGACCACAGGTCTCTCCTGCATCAAGGGCCTATTTTTGGAATACACATTTTGAGAAAAATCGTTCTAGCTCGTGAACTCTTACAATAAAGCGTGTTCTTCTCTCTGGTTAAATACATGCTCAGTAAATACTTGTTGAGTGGATCCACCCTCATTAGGCCACAATTACCTAATGCACAAGCTTCTTGTGCCTTAAAGGAAGATGCCAAACGAGTCTTTCCCTTTAGGTCCTCTTCCATGTGCAGTGGGTGATAAGCCTTCAGCCTCTTTCGGCGAACAGACCAGGTGTTTCCCTCCTCTGTCCTTTCCTGGGTAGGTTAGAAGGTCCAGCAGCCTGAATATACTCAGTCCAAGTGCCGGGCTCAGCAAATTCTGTTTTTACTACAGTCTTTTTTTTTTTTTTTTTTTAGAGAGAAAGAGTTGGGGAGAGGTGAAGAGGGGGGAAGAGAGAGAGGGAATGAGAGAAATAGGGAGGGAGAGAATCTTAAGCAGGCTCCATGCTCAGCACAGAGCACAATGCCAGGCTCAATCCTTCGCCCCTGGGATCATGACCTGAGCTGAAATCAAGACAGACGCTCAACTGACTGAGCCATGTGCGTGCTCTGTTTTTACCACAGTCTTGCCCTGAAGTACCAGATACTATCCTGGTTATTAAAAAATGAGCCTATCATTGTTTCCCCAATCAGCTTAGTCCCTGGATGTACCACTCTATCAGCAAGGGACCCCAGAGGGGAAAAGGAGGCAGTAATAGAATTTGGGGAAACCTCACACTAATGATAGTCACTCCTCATTCTTCTCCTTCAAGCACAGGTAATGGAGAGTTAATTTATGTGTACCAGATATCCACAGTTTAAGCAATAAACAATAAACTAGAAGTGCTTTCAAGAGGCTTAAGGAGTATACGTACTGTTTCCATTTCTAAGGACATAGAAATATTTATTTCTGAATGGTTAAGAAATTTACACAATAACAGATACCAGTTTAAGTCCTCAAGAACGACTTAAGGTCATTAGCTGTTCAGATAGCAATTAACTGCATGAACATTTTTATTAATTTTATTTATTTGTTTTTTAGAGAGAGAGAGCAGAGAGAGATAGAGGGAGAGAGAGAATCTTAACGCAGGCTCCATGCTCATCATGGAGCCGGACACAGGGCTCCTCAATCCCAGGACCATGAGATCATGCCCTGACCTGAAATAGAGTCAGATGCTTAACTGAATGAGCCACCCAGGTGCCCCAACTGCATGAATATTCTTAAAGCACTTAGTGCTAGCCCATGGCTCCTTCACTGACAACTGATTATATATTTACTAAGACTATTCCATTGCCAGCCATCTAGGGAATTCACATTCCCACAGGGGACTGCACTCTTCAGCTGGTTTCATATGTATATAGTTTGCAAAAAAAAAAAAAAAAAAAAAAAGGCATCAATTTGTATGGACTTCGGTAGCAATTATCATAACTATTAGCAATGTGTCACCTGTGTGACTTTTTTGTTTCAACCACAAAACTAAGACTATGAAGTTATGTATATGCTTATATTATGTGTGTATGTTTTATATATAAAACTAGGAAAGCATCAAGGCTTTTTGTATTGACTCTTCCCCAACCAGTCTTTTAAAATTTCTGACATAGAAGCCCTTGTCTTCTACTACAATTATTTCTAAATAAAAACAGGAATCGAAGTTTTCTTTTGTCAGTATACTCCTCATAAAAATTTTCCTAGGTTCATGAAGTGGGACAGGGCATGTATGAGGATGTTGACTGATGGTTTGTGGTAGCGGAGAGTTGAAGACAACCTGGATGCTAATCGTTTGGAGAACGAATGTTAAATGTAGTAGATACATGCAATGAATTACCACGCAGTGGTGAGAAGTACATGACAATGTACTTTTTAAGGGAAATATGTAAGAAACAGTACAAGACAATACTCCTATGTGAATTAAAAGCACATACCTACAAACAGCACTACATACTTCTCAAAGTCCTATATCTATTCAAAGACACTTTTAAAACATTAAAAGTGACTGTCAGACACCCAGGTCTTGGATCAGCTGGGGGTCCTTGGGCATCTTTCTCTATGTCTGTGTAGTCTCCCTATATAGTCTTACCAGTATGGTGACCTCAGGATGACTGGACTTCTTACATGGTGTGCTTTCAAAGCTATATAGTACTGGTTCCTAAACTCTGTCATACAATGAAATCTTAGGAGGGGTTCTAAAAACACGTATGTCTGAGATACACTCCAGAGTATCTGATTCAGTAGGTTGGGTCGTGGTCCAAGAAATTGAATTTCTAAAAAATGCCCAGGTAATGCCAACATTGCTGGTACCAGACTCACACTTTGAGAACCAAGCTACGGAGGAAAGCATCTGAAAGTTCAGGGAGATAGAACTGTTCAAATGCTTTGAGCATATTCAATGTTTTCGGCCATCTCCTAACCATACCCCTCCAAGAGGCCTCAAGGTCCTCTTGTTGCCAAGGCATTAAGACATGCATTGAGAAGGGGCATCGCCATCTTCCATAGCTCTTGGCTAGCTATCCTGAGTAAGCCATCGATGATGACAGAAGATGCTGCAGTGGGATTGGGTTCCCTGATCTCAGTGACAAAAAATGGAGTTCCAAAGTAGTAGATGCTGGCGATGCCATCACAAGTACTTAAACCAACACATTAAATTCAGAATTCCACGTGAGCACTTAAAGAATGGCAAAGAATTCAGTCCAATCAAGACTTCTAGTTCATCCTCCTTGAGCGAATGCCGTTAGAACTCATTCCCATACATGTTCCTCATACTCCTGACCATAGCCTTTGGTGAGCTACTATAACTGTTGGGACAGAAATTATGTCCTGATATTTTTTCTGGACCTTGTTGTGATTTAACTCTTATATGTAAACGTGGGGACAATAAAAAGTAGTGAGGGGATAGATAGGTCCTGACAAGAATCAGTATCAGTTTGTGCAACGGATGCCTAAGGTGCAGTCATTGAAAGACTTAGTTGCAAAGTTAAGCAATTTCTTGAAGAGCAGGAGAGGACTTCTCTGCCAAGGGAGATTCTCAAAGATTGGAGGGTTTAAATCTCTCAGCTTGACATGCATCTGCCCAAATATCTTCATCCACCCCCTTCCTACCAGAACCCTTCCTTTAGTATGAGTGATCAAGTAGAAGGAAGCATTTCATTGATGTTGCAACTCTGTTGCAACAAGGCCTTCCAATCGGGACTTGGGGCTCAGGTTCAGCCATACTTACCCTGCAACCTACAGGAGAGGAAGGACTCTTTCAAAGTTGCCATGGAGGCTTTTTGATTCTCCATGCATGTTCTCAGCTGGACATTCATAGTTTTCACTCCTCCTTTTCCTTAGGTGCACCATCTCGGAGAGAAGTCAGCCGATGCTACTATCTTTATTAGCATTATAGATCAGACATGATAACATTGTCTTCATAGTGATTAATTACACATGACCTAAGGTGGAGCAGCAGTTGTGTGGAGGTGAGACCAAAGATCTGGAGAGTCTGGCAGTGGCTACAGACAGCAGTGTTGCTATCTGGGAATTGAACCTTGACGTAGCCACGTGAGGAAGGGAAGCTGGGAAGCCTGGATTCTATGATGAGCCCAATCTATACCAAGGGGAGCTAAAATGATGCCATGTTAGTGACATCATCTGAACAGAAGCATAGCCTTTCCACAGGAAATCTTCCACAATCCCCAAATCAGGCCCACACCTATCAGGATCAATCAGTGGGATTATAATCCAAGGTGAGAAAGCAAACTATAATGCAAAGCCAACAAACAACAGATTTTGAACCCAAGGATAACAGAAACTAGAATTTTATTAAGTCTAGAATATGAAGCAGTTATGCAAAGAAGGTCTGAAAAGTGAAGAATGACTCACAAATATGATCAACCAAAAAGTGGCATTTTTTTTAACGTTTATTTATTTTTGAGAGACATAGAGACAGAGCGTGAGCAGGGGAAGGGCAGAGAGAGAGGGAGATATAGAATCTGAAGCAGGCTCCAGGCTCTGAGCCGTCAGCACAGAGTCCGAGGCGGGGCTCGAAAACACAGACCGTGAGATCATGACCCGAGCTGAAGTCGGCCGCTTAACCGACTGAGCCACCCAGGTGCCCCCAAAAAGTGGCATTTTATTTTATTTTTTTAATGCTTTTTTTTAAACGTTTATTTATTTTTGAGAGACATAGAGAAAGCGCGTGAGCAGGGAAAGGGCAGAGAGAGAGGGAGACACAGAATCCGAAGCAGGCTCCAGGCTCTGATGAGCCGTCAGCACAGAGCCTGATACGGGGCTCGAACCCACAGACCGTGAGATCATGACCTGAGCTGAAGTCGGCCGCTTAACCGACTGAGCCACCCAGGCGCCCCAAAAAGTGGCATTTTAAGATAAATTTTAGAAATTGAAAATATATTTGTTGAAAAAAAGACCTCAATTAATTATTAAATAGCAGATTTTATACAACTGAAAAGAACCTGAGGGCTAGCTACTGGCTGAGGTAGATGCAAACAAAGTGTTCAGAGGTCATCGTAGAAAAACAGGAAAGAAAACATGAACAGAACTATGATGATTAATTTTATGTGTCAGCTTGGCTGGGCTGCAGTCCCCAGATATTTGGTCAGACATTATTGTAGATGTTTCTGTGAAGGTAGGTTTTAGATGAGAATAACATTTATATCAGTAGACTTTTAATAAAGCATATTATCTTCCATAATACGGGTGATTTTCATCCAAACAGTTGAAGGCCTTGATAAAAAAGACTGACCTCCGTGATGAGAGGGAATTCTGCAGCAGACTGCCTTTGGACTCCAACTAAACTCTTCCCTGGGTCTCCAGCTTGCTAACCTACCCTACAGATTTTGGACTTGCCAAGCTTCCTCTCTCTCCCTCTCTCTTTCTTTCTCTCTTTCTCTCTCTCTTCCACCTCCCCAGGAGATGTCTGTGTGTAAGCATATGTGTGTGTATGTGTGTGTGCACGCGCACCTCCTATGAGTTCTGTTTCTCTAGAGAATCTTGACTAATAAAAGGACACTAAAGAATTGGGAGAGTAGAGGCGCACGGGGTGCCTTAGTCGGTTGAGTGCCCGACTTCAGCTCAAGTCATGATCTCATGTTTTGCGAGTTCGAGCCCCACATCAGGCTCTGTGCTTACAGCTCAGAGCCTGGAGTCTGCTTCAGATTCTATATCTTCCTCTCTCTCTGCCCCTCCCCTGCTTGTGCTCTGTCTCTCTCTCTCTCTTTCAGAGACCACACCTATCAGGCCCACACCTTTTACACTGGCAGGTATTTCTAACAGACTAGCTTTGATCACACCTTCTTATAAATTCCTTCACCACTGGAAGGCTTTTGAAGAGGACTTTCCCTCTTTGAAGAAGTCTGAATCTCAGCCTTAGCAGTGAGAGGTTGGGAGGGCTAAGTACCTGCTACTTCCTGGTCTCTTACTTTCATCTTTCACTTCTTTTAGTAGATAACTACCTTCTTCTACTTAATAATTCTTTATATTAAATTTTCCCTGTTCAAATAATTGGTGTGATTTCTCTTCCTGCCAGTACCCTGACTTATGATACTATATAACAAACATAAGAGCAGTGTTCATAATACATGAGTAACTCCTACAAATCACTATGAAAAAGGTAATATAACAGAAAAATCAACACAAGGTATACATAGGCTTTTCTTAGAAGAATAAAATTAATATCCATTAAACATACAAAACATTAAAAATGTCAATTTCATTAGCATGTCACTTCACAGTGATGTTGGAGAGCTGTCAGGTGAATGGAAACACATATCACTGGTGACAGGCAGCCCAACTTGGCAATATCTCTAAAAGTTGAACACTGTTATAGCAGGTGGCCCAGTAGTCTCCTGACTATATACCCAAGAGAAGCTCTGGGCATATGCCCATCAGGAGACAAGAATGCTCCTCATCTCAGTGTTTATAACAGGAGGTAAGGAGGAAAAGGGAAAACCAAATGTCCATAGAGATAGCAGCAGCATGGACGAATAAATTGTGGTGCATTCACTTAACTGAATATCACAAAGATGTTAAAATGAACTCTGAAAAATGCAACACAACTGATTACTTTTGGAAGTATAATATTGAGTGAAGAAAGCAAGGCCAAGGAGATTGCTTACAATATACGACTGTGGGTGTCTTAAGCTCAAAAACAAGGACAACTGAACAATGTATTATTAAGCATCAGAGACATATGTGTTAAAATTCTGCACATTGGGGTGCCTGGGTGGCTCAGTTGGTTGGGCGGCCGACTTCAGCTCAGGTCATGATCTCGCGGTCTGTGAGTTCGAGCCCCGCGTCGGGCTCTGTGCTGACAGCTCAGAGCCTGGAGCCTGCTTCTGATTCTGTGTCTCCCTCTCTCTCTGCCCCTTCCCCGGTTCATACTGTGCCTCTATGTCTCTCAAAAATAAATAAACATTTAAAAAAATTAAAAAAAAATTGTGCACATACTGCACATGTAGTCACATATCAACTAATGTATTTTTTAAAAATAGTAAAGACAAGTGACATATAACAACACTCTACACAAGCCTGTGATAAACAGAATGAGTCAGATACGCAGTACTCTGCCCAGAAAGGTAAAGGGAGTCAGTGGTAAGAGATGACAATGATGGTGTGAGTTGGGGCACTAGATTGAACTAGATTCTTTTTTACCAATTCCATAAGCAAAAATCTGTAATTGATAAATTAAGCAAGGAACACATCAGCGTTTTATTTTGAGATAAAGGCCAAAAGGAATACAAGATAATATAATTACATTTGTAGAGCAGGACACAAGAAAGGGGGCCGAAGCTTGCTACTTTCCTGCCTCATCCTTCCATGGGTTTGCTTTTCTTTTTAAAGATAACTTTGTTTATGTGTGTGCCTTAATAAAACACTTTTAATTCTGTAAAAAATTATAGATTGTAAAACCATAAAAGAAATGCTTGGGATTAGAGTGTAATGTAGAAAGCCTGTGGGGGAGGGGAGTTGGATCCTGGAGATCAGGAGCACAGGGCGCTGGAAGGCTTGGATCCTAATCTGGACTCTGCCACCGAAGAGCTGGGTTACTTTGGTAAGCAATTAGACTTTCTGGTGAGACCACCTCATCAGTACAATGTGAGAGTTTGACTAGGTCATCATTAAAGTACATTCCAGTTCTAAAATTCGATTTTTCTACTTTTATTCCAATGTAGCATTACACATCCGATCATAATGCTATTATCTTTTTTAATGTTTATTTTTGAGAGAGAGAGCATGCGCACAAGCGGGGGAGGGGCACCGAGAATCGAAATGGGCTTCATGCTGATTTGGGCTCAAACTAATGAACCCTGAGATCATGCCCTCGGCTGAAGTCAGACACTTAACCCACCGAGCCACCCAGCCCCTTCCCATAATGTTATTATCTTTTAGTGAGCACTCACACGGGCCCATTTTGCCTTTGACACCATCGCTGTTAGATTTCCCATGGCTGAAAAGTCCCTTTACACTGGGATCTCCCAAAAGTAATGAGCGACAGCTCCCCTTGTGTTCTCTGCTATAACGCCCATTAAAGAAGTTTGTTCTTGGGACAGGAAGAAAGGAGGGCTTGGAGAGGCAGAGTGCTGCATATAACTCTACTTCTCTTCAGTCTCCCTGACTCAATATTAAAACTCTTTTATCTCTTTCGGCAGAACAATTTAGTTGCCACCTTTCGTACTGGCAGGTATTTCTAACACACTAGCTCTTCTGCTTCACATCCGGATTGCACTCTTTGAAATTCAATACTTAAAAATATAGCACATCCTACATTAAGGTTTTCCTTCTTTCTTAAGGTCTTCTTCTTTCTTAAGATTTTGTAGGATCTACTTAATCTGACATCATTACCCCCACAAGAGCAATGGTGCCAGTCTCAGGGGATAGAGTCTGTCAGCCTGGAGGAGTGAGCACACCCAGATGCCAGGTGATTCCTCACTCTGGCTGAGCCAAAGAGAATGAGGCACAAGCAATCCCACTATTAATTGGCACTTTAACATTACTCTTAGGCTCTACTTTTGGCCCATCTATTAGACTTATTTCCATATGAATTTTTCTAAAATCAAAACAAAAAAATACAGTAATTCTTGCTTCTCAAAGAAAATTGAGGGTTCGAATTTTCAAATTGAAGTTAATCTTTTTTATCAGTAGTCCTGGTGAATCATCAGCCACGACACCATGTACTGTACTACTTATTGGTTATGTTTATCATTCTATTCTGTATCCTTACATGCCCTGGGTACCAATAAAACACAATTATACCACTTGGAATCACTGCAGGCAATTTTAACTCAGCCTTCTAGGATGTTTTGTTGTTTTTGGTTGTTGTTTTCACATTTCTAATCCCATTAAAAGTTGTGATTAAGTGTGCCTGTCTAGCTTCTATTTCTTTTTTATAACCATGTCACCTAGAGTGGCTTTTATGATATATTTTTCCCAGTGAAATTTAATTAAATGAGCTCATGGTTATAGTTCAGAAAAAGCTTATATGAGTGACTAACTTCAGCCAAACTGCACTAGAGTCATAAATCCCCACAGCCCATGCTTGGGTTATGAGAGAAAAGTTCATGGCGAGTTGTTTTTTTTAATTCATCCAGATTGTAGTTGATTTCGTCAATTACACCACACATGCAATTGCAAGATGATAAGGGTCTATTATTTTGAAAGTGAAGCCATCATGGTTTTGATTTCACTTCATCTAACACAAGTGTTTATCAGACGCTTGTTTTGTGCAAAGGATTGTTAGTACGGTCCAGGTACTAAAATGAATAAAATAGAATGGCTGCTTTCCAACGTTGGAAGCTTTCTTCTAAAGCAGATGGAAACAAGTGCTATGGAGTAACAACACCAAACATGGCGGCAGCGTGGAAGGAGAGAGGTTTCTTTCACCTCAGGGATTTTGGTAGGCTTTTGGGAGGAAATAAGATTTGACTGGGCCCTTGAAGAACTGATAAGAACTTCAGAGGAGGATATGTACATGAGACAAATACCAATTTCAACAGAGAATTAATACTCTTGGTGTAGAAGTACATATATACCATACAATTCATAACATACGTCACAAACATAACAAAAGATTACTGTCTTCAATATATATGTTAAGAAAAACACTAAAATCCCCAATAGAAAAGCAAGTAAAAGACATGTTTACAGAAGAAAAAAATGTATGCGATTAGTAAACATAAGAAATATGTTCAAGCTCATTCATAACCAAAGAAATGCAAATTCAAACAATTGCAACTTTTTAAGGATTTTGAATTACAAAGAGACTTAGAAGATACTGTTCAGGACAACAAGTATAATAAAATGGGCATTCTTGCATAAACTACTATAACTTTTCTAGAAAACAATTTCATGATATAAATTAAAAGCCACAGAAAGTTTATATCTTCTGTCTCCCCAAATAATTCCACATCTATGATTCTGGCATGAGGAAATAATTGAAGTATGTCTAAGGTTTATGTGCAATGATTTTCACATAAAAATATCCCTAAAACGGCAGAATGGTTAAGTTATGCTATACATTTCTGATGAATTATCACTCATACAAAATGATGTTTGGAAAAAATTTTTAAGGACATAAGAAAAGGCTAGTGATTTATTATTAAGTGAATAAAATAGGATACAAAACAGTATCTACAGTATATATCCAACATAAAGCTTGGAATATATGTGCAAGAGAGGAAAAGAGAAAGAGAGAGAGAATGTATAGAAATGCACCAGAGTGCTTACAATAGTTATTTCAGGATGAAATTAGATTTGTTTTCTTCTCTATATTTTGTTTTCCACTTTCCTCAATTGAGCACATAATGCTTTTATCATTAGGAGAAATAGCTTTTCAAACGAATTTGGAGCCCTTCCATCCTTTCGGCTTCCACAAACTGTGCAAACAAAACTGCGCGTCTGTGACAGTGCTGGTGTCCGCCTTGCAATGAACATTCCCTTTACAAAGCTTCGGCACTTCATAGCACTTGCCCGAATCAAATCCAAATCTGCCCTCTGCTGCTTCTGCTTCACAGAAATTTCTCTCAAGTCAAGACCCCCAAATTATCATCAGAGTTAAGACACACCCTAGGCCTTTTATCTGAGAATTAACACAAAAAAAGAAAAAAAAATGGGGCTTTGATTATCACTCTACAGGCAGGAATTACCTCAGACAAAAACTTTTTTCTTTAAATTCCACTCTCCCATATATGCAAAACAGATGAGTTGCTTATATAAATCTGAGTTGCCTATATCCAGTCTGTTTAGATGGAGAGATACCTGAAATCCGTGACCCATGCACTGAAGTTTGACCCTATCCAAATAAACCCTCTCATATATAAACACTAACCCTTTTAAACCAGAATTAAAGAATGATGGGTAGGGAATAATTCCCTATATTGGGGGAATCCCATAAATCTAGAGTAATCTTACTCTCTCTCAGTATTTCTGTTGATTCTATAAGACCAAAAAAAGTGCAGATGTTGGATTACAAAAGACAAAAAAAGGGGAGGGTGCGCCTGGGTGGCTCAGTCAGTTGAGCATCTGACTTCAGCTCAGGTCATGATCCACAGTTCGTGAGTTTGAGCCCTGCCTCAGTCTCTGTGCTGACGCTCGGAGTCTGGAGCCTGCTTCGGCTCCTGTGTCTCCCTCTTTCTCTGCCTCTCCCACTCTTGTGCCCCATCTCTCTCTGTCTCTCTCTCTAAAATAAATAAACATTTAAGAATTTTTTAAAAATACACCCTTCATGGAGAAGGGTGCACCCAAATTACCTCACAGAAAACAAGAGCAGATGCATTGTTAGTGTCTGGACAGAGGCCAATATTGTGTAAAACTACATAGCTGATAGAAACCCAGTCCACAGCCTCAAACATGAAGGTGAAATCACCTAATTTTCATTAATTCCATCGTGTTCTGCCACAGAGGCTATCTCACTCGAGGTCAGTTCTACTTGGGTCATTAATCCCATCCCAGAGCTTCACCAGAAAACAGAAGGCATTCATGGTACCTGGAGGAAGAAGTCCTCTAATACCCCTTTTATCAAGGTTGCTGCAGGCATCTTTATTAATCAAGCCTGACTTGATCTGTTAATCTCGTTGATTGTACACCTGGAGTAAGACATGGGAATCTCCCAGGAGCCTGGCAGCTCTGGTATGGATGACCTCACCTCCATTTGCTCACCTAGCAGGCAGCCCGGGGAACTACTCGGATGCTCTGAGCCCCTTCTATTCCCTACTCCCCCAGGGAACCTCACTGCAGGCTGAAGAAGTTCCTTCTTGCCTCAGCTTCTCCATGCCACTCTGCTTCTTTCCCCCAACTCTACACTCCCTCTTGTATTTTCCTAATGAACTGTGAAGACCCATTATACCCAAGAGCCTAAATCTTAAAATCCTAAAACTAGTTTCTCCTTCCCGGACAGCAGGGAGAGTTGACTCTCTAGATTCTCCTGGATGCTGAAGGAATATTTCAATTTGTATTTCTAGGGCAGCAACAAGAAAACAAAACAATAGGTGTATGAAGTGTCTAAAGTGAACGAGTCTGAACGCTCACATCCCACTCTCTCCCTGTTTACTTTCTCAAGTCATTTATTTGGATGTGCCTCCCAATCAAACTACACCAGCTCCACATTATTTTCATCCACTCCTCTTTTTCCCTCCTCAAACCGTTTTCGGGTGCCTGAAATACACACACCTTCACACCTCTTCTCTGTTTTACCAGCTGGAACAACTTCGAGAAGAGATACTCCTTTATATTTTACCTGTGTAAATCTTACCTCGTTTCTTTTCAAGCTATTCTAAATTCTTGATGTCTCTCTCCTTCCATTCACTACTTCTAGTTTCTTTTGGCCATTCTGATGGAGTTGGGAGGTGCTGTCAGGATAGGAGGTCTAGTAGGGATGATGTCTTCCTGTCAGTATCTTGCCCCACAATCCCTTCCTGAAATGCCCCAATATTCTGTTCTACACAAATGATTAACTCCCTCAGTCAAAGATAACAATGAGTTAATGGAGGTATGCACCCTCTCTATGCTGACAAGATTGTGTCTTCCTGTAGTAACTTTGTGACTCTTCATAACAATAGATTACTTCCATTCCCCTCTGGGTGTGGAGGACTGACTGGCCTAAGAAATGTCCCCATGAGGACATTCATCGTTCAACCTTGACGGACAAACAAATCTTGGCATTTAAGTGTTTCCAATACACTTCTTTCTACAGAAGATATGTCATGAATTAAACTTTTAAGGCTTTCTAGCTTTTCATATTATTTATGGTATTAGTGAAGACAAGTTTTGCTGTGAGTAACAGAAATGAACTCAAGGGTAGGACAGAAGCCAAGAATCAGCAAGCACACATGAATCTCTCTCATTCTCTTCTGGGCTTCGTCAGTACCTCTGCTGGTTTCTTCCCTCTGGGTACTACTTCCCCGGACTTTTCACTTTTCTTTTCATGGAGCAGCCCCCACTTACAAAGAGCAATTTCCTTCTTTTGCTGTTGTTGTTATTGTTATTTTTACTAGTAGAATCTAACTGGTTATTATTTTTTTATTTTTAATGTTTATTTTTGAGAGAGAGAAGGAGAGAGAGAGAGAGAGAGACATAGAATCTGAAGCAGGCTCCAGGCTCCGAGCTATCAGCCCAGAGCCTGAAGTGGGGCTCAAATTCACAAACTGTGAGATCATGACCTGAGCCCTCCACCGGCACCCCCACCTGGTTATTTTTAAAGATTCTTTCTTCATATCCATGATATTCAGAAATGTTTGGTTTATTAAACCAACCTAGAGTCCAAATTTTGAATCTTAAATAATTTGTTCATTTTTTTTTCACCCGTTAAGATTTTTAAAATAAAAACTTAAAAACCAAACAAACCCTCAAATGCAACAGCAGTATGTTTGGATTTGTTTCACCTCAGTTTGTTACTGAGTCCTAAGCAAACAACAGAGATTTGCTCAGGCCTACTCCAGGCTGGCTTAACTAGAGATGACTTATTTCACCATTATTAAAGAAGTGAAAAGATCCTAACTAGATCGATGAGGTATAGCTTTGATTAGTACCTCTGATTTAGTTCAAGGAACCCAAATGGCTGAATCAAAGGTAAGTCAACTCTCCATTAAAGGCAAGTGTCCTCCCTTACCTCTAGTGGCTTTAGCCAAAGCCAGCCAGTCCGATGAGGAGGAGGAGAAGATGCCTGGAGCAGGAAGTTACAGCCTGCGGGACTCTGGGCAAAATCTTAAGGAGGATTCTTTTTCTCCCTCATATTCAACTACTGTGTTCCCAGCCTCTCTTTGTTTCTTTCAATCACCTCTAAATCTGAAATATGTTTAGGGGCCTGGAATTTAAATTGACCCCAAATATCCTAATGAGTTCTGCTTAGGCTGAAGCCTAAGTGTTGATGCTGGGCATGATAATGAAGACATGATCATTGATTGGAGGAGAACACAGGTAAGATGCTCTATGTTGAAAGAGATGAAGTAAGAGAGTCTGGAAGGTGCTACTGTATGAAGAGACCAAGGGTCTGATCTGGAACATGAGGTTAAAATACGGCCTGCGAGGGCTTCCCCCAAAACGCAGAAAGTGTCCCCATTTCTGCTAAAGAAACACATCCAGGCAGTTCCTTTGCATCCGACATGAGGTTACAAAAGAGGGATGGCTTTGCTGTAGTTCACAAATAATTTGAAATTTAAATACCTTCTCTGAAACACTCAAAATTAACATCGACGTTTCCATCATCCCCCATTTCCCATTAATGCAACCACGGCTTCTGTGACAAGTATTCACAGACTTCTCAACCGGAGAACAAGTCTCTCACGCTTGCCGCGTTGCGTGTTGGGAGGCTGCTGTAGCTGGTGGTTAGGTTCGTAGGCTCTGGAACCAGACCACCCAGTTCATCCTGCTGACTCCTCCATGCAAGCAGGGCAAGTTACTAATCTTTCTGTGCAATAGTCATGTCTTCCGAAAAGTGGAAATAAGAACAGTAACAATGCCCGATTCACAGGAGGATCAAAGGGATTCAACTAACATTCTTCACACAAGTGCCTAGCAAACTCCCAATTCTTGCTGCTCTTAAATATTGCTAGAACTGGGGCACCTGGGTGGCTCAGTTGGTCAAGCGGCCGACTTCGGCTCAGGTCATGATCTCACAGTCTGTGAGTTTGAGCCCCGCGTTGGGCTCTGTGCTGATGGCTCAGAGCCTGGAGCCTGCTTCAGATTCTGTATCTCCCTCTCTCTGTGCCCTTCCCCTGCTCATACTCCGTCTCTTTGTCTCTCAAAAATAAATAAACGTTAAAAAAATATTGCTAGAACTTATCTCACAAAAAAATCAATGGAACTTTTACATGCATGAGGAAAATTTAAAGTTTGACAGTATAGAAAAAATTTATAAATCTTGATTTTAAAACTCAAAATCACCTTTTACAAGTGGCTTTGTGGCCTGAATCTGGTAAGAGTGAATATCTGAATTATAGTCAGGGCTATCGTAAAGAAACAGTAACCCTTGCCTTGTTCTGAAGGTCAGTGTGTTTAGAGAATAAACATCTTACTGTCCGTCTGAAGGAGAACAGAATATGCCCCCTCCAAAATATGTCACTTGGGCATATCGATTATTCTGAATTAAAGTTACTGAAGAAATAGCTGGTTCAAGGAGGACATTCTGACCTCCTTTGTCCTCTGAGAACAGGAAATAAATCTCCCAAGAGAAAGTTACCCTCCCTGTACCAGGAAGAAGAGAGACTTCCTTATCAGCAGAGATAAGGAATTTAGGGCCTAGAAGGCTGTGTCAACAACCCTTGTTACTGCTTCACTAATTTATTACCCCCAATCCTAGCCCCTTTGTCTTGTCTATTCTTCACAAATTTGTTTCTTTGTCTAAAAGGTATACACGCTGCTTGGTCTAGTCCCTTCTTTGAGTCTCATATTTTTTATGAGCTTCTGTACATACAAAATTGAATTTGTTTTTCTCCTGTTAAGCTGTCTTATATCAGTTTAATTCCTAGGCCAGCCAACGAACCTAGAAAAAAAGGAGGGAGACGTTTTCCTCCTCTACAAGGTTTTTAGTGGCTGCAATTTCTTGTAACCATGAAAGACAGAGTGAAGCACCCTCTTCACCAAGTCATCCTGGGTCACGGGACTCACTAGCCAGTTCTACAGCCAAGCATCTGCCGGCACAAACCTGTTACTCCCCCCACCCTTTTTTTTTTTAACTAAGATGGATCTGCTGCCGATAGCATAAAAATTTCAATTTCACTCACTATCAAATATTTTAGGCTTACAGGAGCGTGTTTTAAAAACAAAAATTTGGGGGGCGCCTGGGTGGCTCAGTCGGTTGAGCGTCCGACTTCGGCTCAGGTCATGATCTTACGGTCTGTGGGTTCGAGCCCCGCGTCGGGCTCTGTGCTGACAGCTCAGAGCCTGGAGCCTGCTTCGGATTCCGTGTCTCCCTCTATCTCTGCCCTCCCCCACTCGTGCTCTGTCTCTCTCTGTCTCAAAAATAAATAAAAATTTAAAAAAAAATTTGGTAAATCTAGAGTTACGGTATTGAAAAGGAGGAAGTTCCCAGCACCTTTGGTCATTCAAAAAGGCAACAGATTCAAAATTTGGGAGCTCTCCTGTCTTTTACTTTATGGGATAAATGAGAGGATGACTTCAAGAGTGATGAGGCCACGGGACATGTAAATTCAATGAGAGAACACACCAGAAAGGGAGTTTGGAGAGAATCCGAGAAATCTTGGTATAGAAAATATGACACCAGAAAAGAAACTGATATTTACAAAGATTTGCAACTTGGTCTTGAAATGTAAAATGTAATTTCTATTAATAATAAAAAGAAATATGTTCGTGTTATAGTATAATTTTTAAACTTGTAAAGCAGATGGAGATGTTGGAGGAGAAGACTGAGTGAGAGAGAATGCTCTTTTTCTTTAGTCTTGATTTTATCTGTTTTGGACAATAAAGTTAAAAGCATAATAGTTATAGGAAAATATTGTTTTCTCTTTATTAATTTGAATGTTGCCTAATGCATTTCATTACAAAGAACTGAATTTAACTGTAAACATGTCATTAAAAGTCTTTCTAATTGAAAATGGATCTGAGAACTTGAAATAGCCCTGAAGGATTCAAAAAGAACCCCTTAAGAGTTATATTCAATTCATCATTTCAGCAGGTTTTCAGGCTATAAGTACCTCCAATAGGCTATACATTCAAGAGAAAAAGTGGACTTTCAAATATAAAAGTGCATCTTAATTGCTTCAGAAATAAACATAAGTTTACAAAATAAACATCTTTGTTTCCCAAGTGCTAACATTAGAACACCTATTTTAAATGCCCTAAATTTCCATGTCAGTGGTTAAAGCTGACCTTGTCAGCAAATAAACATTGAGAATAAATACAATACATTAAGACTTAAGAATCCAACGGAAAAGGTATGAAACGTTCAAGAGATAAATTATACATCAGCAGAGAAACGTGGCTCTATCTCTCCCTCTTAAATCGCAGTGAACCTTTTGGCCCTGAACTTTTTCTCAACCACTCCTGATGTTGTTTTCCAGAGCAATCGTCATCTCCTTGGACAGCCAACTCACCTGTCAAGGATGAGTAGGAACATTAGGGAAAATATATGCTTACTAAACAAATTAGAGTGAGTATAAACCATGAGTTCAATAGATAGAGTCATGCTGCAAAGATAGTGACCAGCTTTTCCTGGGCTTCGAGGAATGTTTCACAGCTAAGATGGAAAAGTGAATTTTCCCTCCTAGACCAATACCCACAGATGATGGCTGCTGCTATAGTCTGCTCTGAGAGGGATTATGAGGGTGCCTCCATAATTAATCAGTGATGTTTGCCACAGTCATGAGGTGACTCCGTGTGTGTATGTGTGTGTTTGTGTGTGGTAGATGGAGGTGTAATTATGGCTTAAGGGCAAATATTTTACATCCTACAACATCTCCTTCATGCCAGGCCTAATTACCTGCAGTATCCTTAACGTACCCTACTTTCTCTAATCCCTCTGCCTTTGCTTGTCCTAGTCCCCCTGCCTCATACACCCTCCTGGGTCTGGGTTCACGGCTGTGTGGCTCTGTGAGTTCCAAGTCAAGACTTGGCAACATGAGTAGAGACAGACAACTCTCCTCTTTCTGATCCAGACCAAAAACAATTAAGGAAATACAAAAATAGGAACAAAGCACACATCGACACTGGAAATGAACTGCTGAAAAAACAGAGATTTCAAGAGATCTCTGCCGGGTGCCATGCACACAGGTCCAGATGGAAGAGCAGCACAGAGTCTGCTGTGCAATTCATTACAGTAAGGAAGCAGCCTGATCTCTCAGAAAACTAGGAGGGGAAAAAAAAATCTTACAACTCTTTGTCTGGAAGGACAACATAGGCCGTGAGACAGACGGGATGGTTTGGGGGCAGCAGTTCAGCCTTGCTTACTCACAGTGTTAGGAGGGAGGGTGGTTAAGGGGTGCAGGAAGGATCTCAGAGTAAGGACAGCCCCACTCAGCAGGGTCAGCCACGGAATGGGAGTGCACAAAGCACCTGAAATACAACTGGAATTCAGGCCCGAGCTATGTTGAGGGGTCAGGATCTAGGCAGAGTGGGTACACACCTAGCTATGACCCTTGTTTATTTCTTCCCACAGAAAAAAAGAATTTAATTTTTTTTAATTTAAAATAGTTTATTTTCAAATTGGTTTACATAAAACACCCAGTGTTCATCCCAACATGTGCCCTTTTTTGATGCCCATCACCCCCTCTCCCCCCCCCCATCTCCCTCACCCTCAGTTTGTTCTTAGTCTTTGAGAGTCTCTTATGTTTTATCTCCCTCCCTCTCTGTGTCTTTTTTTTCTTTCCCCTCTTCCCCTCCCCCTGGTTTTTGCTTAGTCTCACCAAGTCCACCTATTCGTGGAAACATATGGTATCTGTCTTTTTCTGACTGACTTATTTCACTTAACATAATACCCTCCAGTTCCATCCATGTTGCTACGCATGGCCAGATTTCATTTTTTCTCATTGCCACATAGTAGTCCATTGTATATATGTACCACATCTTCTTTATCCACTCGTCAGTTGATGGGCACTTAGTTTCTTTCCATGTTTTGGCTATTGTCGAAAGTGCTGCTATGAACATTGGGGTACACGTGCTCCTATGCATCAGCAATCCTGTGTCTCTTGGGTAGATTCCTAGCAGGGCTATTGCTGGATCATAGGGTAGCTCTATTTTCATTTTTTTGAGGAACCTCCACACCGTTTTCCAGAGTGGCTGCACCAGTTTGCATTCCCACCAACAATGTAGGAGGGTGCCTACTTCTCCACATCCTCGCCAGCATCTATAGTTTCCTGATTTGTTTATTTTAGCCACTCTGACAGGTGTGAGGTGGTATCGCAGTGTGGTTTTGATTTGTATTTCCCTGATGATGAGTGACATTGAACATCGTTTCAAGTGTCTATTTGCCATCTGAATGTCCTCTTTGGAGAAGTGTCTATTCATATCTTCCGCCCATTTCTTCACTGGGTTGTTTGTTTTTCGGGTGTGGAGTTTGGTAAGTTCTTTATAGATTTTAGATATTAGTCCTTTATCTGATATGTCATTTGCGATGATCTTTTCCCATTCCGTTGGTTGCCTATTCGTTTTGTTGGTTGTTTCTTTTGCTGTGCAGAAGCTTTTTATCTTGATGAAGTCCCAATAGTTCATCTTTGCTTTTAATTCCCTTGCCTTTGGAGACGTGTCAAGTAAGAAATTGGTGCGTCTTAGGTCAAAGAGGCTTTTCCCTGCTTTTTCCTCTAGGATTTTGACGGTTTCCTATCTCACATTCAGATCTTTTATCCATTTAGAATTTATTTTTGTGAGTGGTGTAAGAAAGTGGTCTAGTTTCATTCTTTCGCAAGTTGCTGTCCAATTCTCCCAGCACCATTTATTAAAGAGGCTGTCTTTTTTCCATTGAATACATTTTCCCGCTTTATCAAAGATTAGTTGGCCATATACTTGCGGGTCCATTTCTGAGTTTTCTATTCTATTCCATTGGTCTATGTGTCTGTTTTTGTGCCAATACCATACAGTCTTGATGACCACCGCTTTGTAGTAGAGGTTAAAGTCTGGGATTGTGATGCCTCCCGCCTTGGTTTTAAGGAATTTAATTTTTAACTAAAAATAATAATAAATACAGCTGATCCTTGAACAACATGGGTTTGAACTGCATGGGCCCACTTCTATGCAGATGTTTTTGATATAGTACAGTACTATCAATATATCTTCTCTTCCTTATAATTTTCCAAATATTTTCTTTTCTCTAGCTTTCCTTATTGTAAAAATATAGCATATAATACATATAACAGACAAAATATGTTAATCAACTGTTTATGTTAACAGCAAGGCTTCCAGTCAACAATAGGCTATTAGTAAAGTTTTTGGTTATACACAAATTTTCAAGTGTGTGGGAGGTCCGTGCTCCTAACTCCCACAATGCTCAAAGGTCAGCTGTAAAAGTATTCTTACAGTTATGGAAAACCTGGGGTGCCTGGGTGGCTCAGCCAGTTAAGCATGGGACTCTTGGTTTTGGCTTGAGTCATGATCTCACGGTTCACAGGATCGAGCCCTGCCTGGGGTTCTGGGCTGGCAGTGTGGAGCCTGCTTGGGATTCTCTCTCTCCCTTTCAGTCTGCCCCTCTCTGGCTCACACTTTCTTGCTTTCTCTCAAAATAGATACATAAACTTAAAAAAAAAAAGGAAGAGGTAGCAAAAACCAACTCTTTCATTAGTAAAAAAAAAAGAAAAGAAAAGAAAAGGAAAACCAGAAATGTATAAAATACAAAGCGTGTCTGTCCAGTTCTTGCCCAACATATATGGGCATCCACAAAACAAACTTTCAAAAGATCGTTTTTGATGATCCGTTTTATATTACTCCCAAAATGTTGTGTGCATGCTAGATTAAATCTATAGTCACATATTGAAGAACTCGGTTCATACCGTTTTGCAATCTGATGTTTTTCCTCAAAATATGTTTTGGAAATCATGACGGCACATTTTGATCTTTTTTATGGCTGTAAAGTGTTCTTTTGTATAAATGTACCATGGTCTGCCTAACTTGTGATTATGCATGTCTAAGTTGTTCCCAGTGTTTCTGCAAATATAAACAATGCTGCTGTTCCACCCGTGTGATTATTCCTAATGGACAAATGCCGAAATACACACTCATTTGCTCAAGGAACACATATTTTTTTAAGGGACACATATATTTTTAAATTTAATAGATAGCACCAAATTCAATCTCCCTCCCACAATATATATACAATATAGGAGAGATATTTCCCTCCTGTATTAGAGGAATATCATCCATCTAAATGCCTAATGGCAGAGTACCGTTAAGGCAATCATGTCATACCTATATGAGGAAATGTACGTAAATAGTTAAAATTATGGTATAAAAGAATATTTGATCATGTAAGAATACGCTGATGATATTGTCAAGGAAAACACGATGCAAAAAAGAATATATAGTATGATACTATTCTTATAAAGCGTTTCTAAACTTTACTTTTTTCACTAATAAAATGAGGATAATAATGCCCATCCTACTTTGAAATGACTAAAATAAGATAATTTTCTTGAGAACAATAAGTGAACCATAAAGTTTCTAACACATTGTAAGATCCCCTCGTTGAAACGAATGCTGACATTTCCCCGAAACCTCTGTCAGTGCAGACCAAATCCACTGGGTTTAGTACACAGAAGGCCCATCGGAGGCACAGTGAATGGAACACAGTCTTTACTCTGTTCATAGGCTGCCTGACGCTAGTGGCAAACATGGAGACCCTGAGGACTTACAGACCCGACTTGGCACAGCCTGCACGGACCTGCAGGGGGTGTGAGTTTTCCCTCAAGGGCTCTGCCAGGCTCCTTTTCTTCACCTTTGCAACCTACCACTTCTAAGAGTGTTCATCTTTTCCACAGAGCTTTTCTGACCACCCAGGTCTTGAATTATTTTCTCTTTTCTTACATTCCTCTACACACCTGAATACCCCATCAACCCAATGCCTTACATAGGTTTGTTGTTGTTGTCGTTGTTGTTTTGGTGTGTTTTTATTTTATTGTTTATAAGCGTATGTACACTTATTCACTAACCATTTATTAGCAAGCAAGTATAAAAGTAACAATTACCTGACCCATTCTTAGGATGACCATGTATGTACTTTGTCATCCAAACCCAGATATGTTTGAGAGTAAGAAACAGGACACTGTTAACAATTACACAAGGACAGCAGTCATACACAGGGACTCCCCACAGAGTCTAACTAGGGTTTGTTGAATCTCAGCTTTCATTTGTGACGCAGTCATTACCACTAGCATGTTCAGTATGAGGTTCAAATGAAGCCAATGCTAAGATTCCGGTGGCAGGATTTTGTCACTCTTTTAGCTGACAGAATCCCAAAGGTATGACCGGCTATCACTGGACACCGGGTTGCTTCAGGAGACAGCCTAAGCCATTATCCCTAAGGTCTCAATAGACACTTACAAATAACTTGTTTATTAAAAGATGGAATATTTCTCTAAGCTGATGCTCATAAAATTAATATGCATATGGTCCACCAAGGGATCTTGTTAAAGTACAGAGTCTTACACGGCAATCTTTGGGCAGGGCCTGACACTCTGCATTTTTGACAAGCTCCGGGTCACACAGGTGTTTTAATGTGTTGTGCAGGCATGTCGCCTTTGAGTCAGACAGATTCAGTCCAAATCTTTGTCCTCCCTGAATCCATTGGACCTGTGTGATTTTAGACTAATTATCTCACCTCTCCGGGTCTCAATTTCTTTATTTGAAATATGGGAATCATTGGATTTATCTTAAAAGATTATGAATGTAAAATACCTTACACACCCTGGGAGTTCCTGGGGGGCTCAGTCAGTTGAGCATCCAACCCTTGATTTCAGCTCAGGTCACAATCCCAGGGTCATGAGATCGGAGATTAAAATTATCTCTCTGTCTCCCTCTGCCTCTTTCCCCCACTCATGTCGTCTCTCAAATTAAAAATAATAGTAGTAACTTACACAGTGTCTGCCATAAAATAAGATTGCAACAAATGTTAACCTTGTTATTATTGATATTGTTATTTCTGCTCTTATACTTAAAGTCAGTGGTTAGGTCTTACCCCATAACATTAAGGATATAATACTTATTATAAATGAATTTATCTAGATTTCTGTATCTTTTATAAATTTGGTCCACTATTTTCTTCAGATTACAAATGAAAAGGCAAAACTTCTCTGCGGATAGAAGAAGGGAGGAGGTGGGAAGTTCAAGTGCTAGGAAACAGCAGAAACAAAAGAATGCCATCCTTCTCAAGAAAATATGCCCCAGACCCGAGGCGTTATTAACCAGGCCAAAGTGCGTCAGAAGAAAAATGAAACTAAAATCTTCACAGCAGATCTAAAACAATGAGAGCTGAGATACACAAAAATATCTCAAGTCCAGGTTGAACCCTTTGGCACTTGTATCAATTATGAGCAGTTCCCAGATATTGTGGTTCCCTCTTAATCAGCTGAGCAAGTGTCATTCAGAGTTTAGGTCTGCACAAAACGTCTGGGCTAAAATGTGACTTAATGATGTCAGAGACTCTCAAAGCAGTTTACACAGAGTGAAGCAAAACAACGCCTCGAGTCTCCAGGGTGCTTATTCTCAGAGGAGAGGTACAGAGCATACAGGAAAATGTGCAGCCGTTGTTCTCAGTTTTAGAATGATTTCAACAACTTCAAAACCATCCTTAGTTTCATATAGCCCTACTTGCATGTTTTCAGTCAGATCACGGGAGAAACAAGTGGAACGTTTTCATTTATTTTTTTTTAAGTTTATTTATTTTGAAAGAGAGCAGAGAAGGGGCAGAGAGAGAGGAAGAGAGAGAATCCCAGGCAGGCTCCATGCAGGAGCCCAGTGCAGGGCTCGAACTCACAAAGATGAGATCATGACCTTAGCCAAAACCAAGAGTCGAACACTTAACTGACTGAGTCACCCAGGTGCCCCTGGACCGTTTTTAAATAATATCCCTCCTTTGTGGTTGGTAACAAGTTGCATCTGGGCAGGGCTGCTAATTGGCAATGTTATAGACGCGCAGGGCCAACGAAGTCTCCTGAGCGGTGCTCAACAGACCTGATGCCTAATAAGAAAGGGAACATTGAGGATTAATGCTAGAATGTATCTATTTTGTCATATTTTTAAAGGGATACGTTTAAAAGAGTAAGCCACACAATGATTCCATCTTCTTACTCACATAAAGCATAAACTATATTTTAATGGTCTATACTTAGCCTTCAATAAGTTGAAATATATACAGTATGAAATTATTTTAACCCCACTAAGTGCTTTGATACCAAACTGACTGCTCAAGGAATTTAAATTCATTATCCAAGTTTTGGGTTTTCTTAGACTCAGTTAAATTTGATATTTCAGGTGATAAGAAGAACTAGATTTATAGCAGGATTTCAGTGCCGTGTTGGGTGTTCTGATTAAATATTTGCCTACTTACTAACCATAATCAGTTGCAAAAATACAACTGATGTGCTCTGATCATACTCAGAAGTTTAATTCTTCCTACAATGAAGCGAAAACTTAATGGGCAGGAAGGGAGCAGAAAAAGGGAAAGAAGAATCCTTTTACCCTGTAAGGGGCCAGCAGTGGTGCCAGGCTTTGCATTCCTTTTGCTACAGTGTGTCTGGGGTCAGCTGCTCAGTAGTACTGCTGCTAAAAATAGCCATAGCCTAGACATTATAACCCCTAGACAATTCCTAGACCTAGTAAGGTTATACCCTTAGCTTCCAGAGCCATCCTGGCCTATTAAAGGATTTGTGTACCTGCCCCACGCCCTTAATAGAAAACTCTGGGGAGACAATGATACAGGAGGAGGCATGCTTCCATACACCCAGCATCATCCTTCGCCTGGGAGGAAAGCTTGGGGTTTGGGTCCATTTTTATTTGCCTTAATTAAATCTTTTGAAGTTTTTTAAAATGTACAAAGTCTCCATGAGTTATCACTTCATTTTATCCTAAAAGAAAACAGTATTTGGAGGTACATTATACACAAAGCTTTTATTAGTCTAAGGAAAAATATACCTTGATCAGACATAAGTATATCAAGCTTATCGATTTCCTTTGGGTTTATTTCTTGATAAGTGAGATTTTATAAAATCACATTAATTTCCATATTTAAATCTATATGTCACATTAATTCACAAAGCTACAACTTCGTATATTCAAGATTTAGAGAATAAAGCTCTTTACTTTGTCATTTCAGCATACTGCTTTCTGCTGTCATTTCCTTTTCACCACCTAATTGTAGAATATACTTCTGTTTTAATGTTAGAAAAGTGAAAGTCAAAACTCGGCTATGTCAAACATAACTAAATAACTGATTAAATCTACCCATAAAATAATGTTTGGAGGAGACTGCATTTGATAAAATATTTCAATAGTCTCCATCTTTCAAAAGCTTCAAGAGACTTCATGGCTGTCCTAGAGTTTGGCAATTCATCTGCCTGGATGCATAGAATTGAATGAGAAGATCTTTAAGGAGCCTTCTGAGCCTCTGGGTCTGTAGCACCTCAGGAGTAGAAGCAACACTAGAAGTTTTTTACCTCTGTGTGGGACCAGATAGAACAGCCTATTCTTACTTAGTGCACAGAATCTGGCTTGTCTTTGTAGCAGCGATGCGTCTAACAGAGCCAGCAGTTGTCCAGAGGCCTGTTTATAAATTTAACACTCGGTGAGTGCCTGCCACACACACACAGCATTATGCTAGGTGCTAGGAGGAAGAAAGATGAACACAGGTCCCATCCTGAAGAAGTGCAGGTAGTTGGAAAGGATTAAGTACCTACTTTCAAGCTTGCTACATGAAGCAAAGGCGTAAAACAGCCAACTTTCTACACATATACGTATGAACTAGCATAATCTACCACAAAATAAAGTTGGGTGGAACTACAAAAATGAACATATAGCTACATAGGTCACATATACTCACTCGTCTATATAGGTATAAATATATATATATATATATATATCTTTATCTATATATATCTATATATATGTGTATATATATATATATTTATACACACACGTACATATTTTGTATAAAACACAGATATAGGGCCAGATATTCAGAGTGAGAACCTAGATTTGGTCAAATTAAGATTGTTTTTCTTTTTATATACCATATTTTCTAAATATTCAAAATATTTTCCAAATATTCAAAAACTTTTACTTTTATAATTAAAAAAATAGTTATTAAAATATAAAATAAACTTAAATCTGGGCTCTCAAATTTTTTCATATTTTTTAAAGCTCATTTATCTTCAAGGAATTGGAAAGCACGTTTCTAGTCTAGAAATCAAATAAAAAATGTAACTAATGGAATAAATCCTGCATTTTGGACATCATATCTAATCTTCCTTATTAACATGATGAAAGAAGAACAGAAAATAATGTTACAATTTGTATTCTGGTCTAAAATCTTTCTGGGCTTCTAGACACTATGATGATGAATATTTTAAGTGCATGCATGAATGAACCAAAATTTAATGTAAAATTGTAAGTGCTTCTACCACAAATACAACCAGCTGTGTTTGGAATTTATGCCTTGATATTTTCAAAAACCAACAAATTTAAATTCATCACAGAAGCTAATTACTTCCACAACCCATTTCCTGTGGCCAGTGACAGAGAAAAATTTGCAAATAAAGCCAGATTTATTTACTCTCATTGTCTTATTCAACAAACCTATAAAAATATTTGTTAATTGTCAGCCACTATGCTGAATACTGGGAATCCAAAAAAGTAACATGGTTAATTAACAAGACAAACAATCCGATTTTTAAAATGTGCAAAACACTTAAAGAAACACTTCACAAAAGATACCCAAATGGCCAGCCAGCAAGTGAATAAGCGTGCAATATCATTATTCACTAGAGAAATACAAATTAAAACTTCATTGTATATTCACCCAAATGACCCAGATTAGACGACCCACTTCACCAAGTATTGGTGAGGCTGTATACCAACTGTAAATCTTATTGATAGTGGGACAGTAAAATACTACCACCTCTTTGGAAAACTATTAGACAATTTCTAATAAAGTGAAGTATGTCTCCCCTATAACGCTGCAATTCTGCCCCCAAATACATACCCCAGAAAGATGAGTGCACGTGTCACCAAAAAGACATGCACGAGAATTTAGTATCAGCTTTATTCATAATAGCTCAAAACTGGAAACAATTCAAATATTCATCAACAGGAAAGTGATATATTCAAACAATGAAAAAAATAATAGAAAGAGCAACCAGTAAATACAGTGACACAAAAGAACCTCACACCAAGCACAAGAGTACACACTGAATGTTTCCATTTATATGAAATTCAGGAACAGGCAAAACATCTATACGATATTGGTTGGAGGGGGAGGGGGACAGGGCGAAACACTTAGGACTTTTGAGTGAGAAGGAGCAGAAGAGAACTTTCTAGGGTGATTGAAATATCCTATATCTATCTTATCTAGATTAGTGCTACATGGGTGTATACGTAAGTAGAAAATAACCAAGCTGTACACTAATGATGTGTGTATTTTACCGGATGACAATTATACTTCAATTAAAAAAAAACAAACATGATTCAGTCCCTATCTTCAAGAAGTTATACTAGGAGGGGACTAATAGTAATACAATGTGGTTAAGAGCAACAAAATACCTAGTGAATAGAGTGTCCCAGGAGCTCAGAGGAAGATCAAGGAACTGCGTCCGGGGACAGCTCAAAGCACCGTAAGTATGGAATTAGTGTTTGGTTATGACCCTCATGCCAGTGATATCTATTGGGAGCCATTTTTGGGCTCACAGGTTGAGACCCCTCCCTGTGTGGTAAAGGTTGAAGCAAAGCTCCCGCCAGCCAAACTGGCACCTAGTCTTACCTCCTTCTAAATAATCTTTCAGGCCTGGATTTCTTGAACTGCTCTTGTTGGCCTAAGGGACATAATGCTCTTTGGTTTTATGGCATATGGAAAAGGGGACCTGGAGCGCGATATCTTGATGGATAAAATCTGAATGAGAGTAACCTGGCCAGAAGTAACCTCAAAGTTGCCTCTTGGGGATAGGTTACACAAACTGATCATATAGAATAGCAGTTATGAGTTGGCTAGAAATTAGTAGACATTAGGCCCCAAGACTCCTTGAACCAAACTAGGTTTTCCCTGCAGGTATCGCATTGCGTTAATCATCCCCTCAGCCCCACCATAAGACCTCAAAGCACATCTCTGTAAAGCTTCCCTCAGTATTTGGTTAACAGACTGATAGGAGAGATTGTAAAGAGACTTGGGACCTTCTCGGGAGGTTGGCTTAGCCCAGAAGTTAGGAGCACTGTTTACAGATGACTTACAAACAGTAGCCAAAGGAAGGTAGCTACACGTATCTTCACTGATGAACGACAGGTATCGAGCACCTTCCTGAGGTTAACGTTTCACGAATCCCTTTTCCCATCCCCACGCTCCTTTATAATAAAACGGCAATAACAAAATACTTTTACAGAAACTGCTGTTTGTATAAAGAACAGATAAACATGAGCCCTTACGATATAGGCTCACTCACTCATAAAGGAAAAGAACTTAGACAAGTATTAGAGATCATGTCTCTACCTCCTCCATTATGGTTAAAGATTATGGATAGGATGTCTCCTAATCTATCTATAGATAATTAACATAGGCAGGCCTGGGTAACTTCCTGTCCTCTCCCCCAGCCTTAAATTTATATGCTAACTAACTTGAAAACAACTTGCAAGATTGAGGAAATCCCTGCTTTACTGATAAAACACATTACTGTTCAAACTATGCTTACTGATGGGCTGTCACTCATTGCTGTAATGTAACTCACTACCTTTAAATAAAGACACTGAGGCCAGCAGGGCAGAGATAGATGCCAGAATTCCCAGGGCTGCCTGCTTGGTCATCAGACTCCATCTCTCTCATGACTCTCTTACTTCATTTCGCCTGACCGTCCATCCTTCGTGGACCCCTAGATTCGCCGGAACAAGGACCCCGGCAGATATCTCTCTTAAGGATATCACCATTTTCTGACTTACTGGCATATTAGAATCATTTTTCAAAATATAACTAAATTTTCATCCCAAACAATCCACCACAGGTATCATAGGCACTATGGCTTTGTCTTTAGTCTTCATTTGCCATGTTTTGTCACATATGTGACATATGCGTGTTGGCTCTTACAGTCCCTTGTACTGGTGTGCTGGAGCAGGCACAGAGACGAGTGAAACAGAATTCCAGCTTTCAAGGAGTTGACGATTTTTCCAAATACCTCTCCTATCCATCTCTTTTCCATTTCTACTGACCCTGTCTAAGACCAGTTCTCTTTCCTGCAATACTCGAAGTCTTAACAGAATCCTGCCTACTGCTCCTAGTTCCCAAGCCCAGCTGTCATGTCACAGTCATTCTCATTAAATTTCTTCGATGTTCTAAATCCTTTGGTGACTCTGCAGAGCTAATATATCAAGTGTAAACACTTTGGCATGGTGTATAAAGCCTCCGCAATCTGCTTCCCTCAATATTCCTCCAGAAAAGGTAATGTTTACTAAGAGGTATTTGTGAAGACACATGAGAGGAAAAACAATTCTTAAGTTACATTTCCTTCAAGAAAGTTTTTTTTTTTTAGTTTTTAAATGTTTATTTATTTTTGAGAGAGAGACAGACAGGGGAGGGGCAGAGAGAAAGGATACACAGAATTCGAAGCAGGCTCAGGCTCTGGGCTGTCAGCACAGAGCCCGACATGGGGCCTGAAATTATGAACTGTGAGATCATGACCTGAGCTCAAGTCGGATACTTAACCAACAGAGTCACCCAGGTGCCCCCTTCAAAAAAAATTTTTTAATGAAGACTTTACATTGATTTTTTTAAATGTGTCATAATAATTCTAGGTATGATGCGTACTAGCTAGATATGTCCACAGGGAAATATGTTCTAGTCTGAATGTGATTGTTCATTCTTTCGAAAATTATTTACTCATTGGAGCACCTGGGGGGCTCAGTTGATTAGGCGTCCAACTTTGGCTTAGGTCATGATCTCATAGTTCGTGAGTTCGAGCCCCGCATCTGGCTCTCTGCTGTCAGCACAGAGCCCACTTCAGATTCTCTCCTCCACTTGCACTATCTCTCTAAAAAATAATTATAAAAAATAATTTATTCATCATTTTCTCTGCTCCATATTAGAGGAAATGCAGAAAAGCCCACTCTACTTTCAGTGAGGGAAAGCCCAACATCTCAAACTTATATACATAGTTTTTCTTTTTCCTTCTTTCTTTTTCTTAACTTGATGAACTCTTCTGCCCTACAGAGACAAGTACAACTAACACCCACGATAGAGCTCCCTGGGGCAATCATAATTTCCCAAAAAAGGTGCATTAAAATGGGATATTGGAGAATGTCCTACACTTACTTTATAAAATATTGAAGAAAGGGGAGGAGGCAGGGGAGGAGGAGTGGAAGGGGAGGAGGATGGGGAGAAGGGGAGGAGGGGAGGAAGAGGAGGCAGAGGAGGGAGGGGAGGCTGGAGAGGGAAGAGGAAGGAGGTAGAGAAGGAGAAAACTTCTCTAGGTTGCCCATAGGACCTTTGAGGACAGACTTGTCTTCTCTCATTATCTCAGATTGTATAGTCATTATGCCTTCAGATATCAGAATCTAGTAACTGTCACAAACCCAACATCATTATTTAAAAACAAGGCATTGCTACTGCAAGCAACACAGCTCATATGCATGGCAGTATCTTTTAAAATACTCTGAATTTTCTTTTGCTAGGAACATCACACAAGGATCTTTTTTTCAGCATCTAAAATGGGTAATGTCTACTAGAGAGGCAAAAATATAGTTAGCAGGTTTGCTTTTCTGTCAGAAATGATCTAGCTGATCATTGTTACACGTTCGCCATTGATGTTTTTGCCTCTCTTTTCTGGTCTCCGTTCCAGTCACAGCCTTCTGGCAGTATGATGTTTTCAAGCACAGATTTGATATGCATACGCCATCAGTTTTTCCGGTGATTCAGAATCTGTAATTTTAGAAAGATTCGGTTTTTATCACTTGTCTCACTTTAATAAAAAATCTTTGCTAGTATTTTCTAAAGGTCTTTTGGAAACAAAATCCCCTAAACAACTTCCATCCAGTCTGTGAAAGTGACAAACTCATTTAAATAATCAGTTCAGAACAGCATTTCTGTTTATGGTTAAGAATGCGACTCTGATACTTAAAGTGGTTGGAGGAAATTCAACCAGTGAATATAAAATTAAGCATAATTGTCTCCTCTCTGAGAGGGCACAGGGGCTGCAGGGAAACTGGCGACTCGGAAGCCGCGTGGGGCCGTGACTTGCTCTCAGGAGTAATGCTGAATACTGAGAAGGTTTGCACTCTGCAGCCTGTTTACAAACTGAATTCCAAACTTCGCCTTCCCCCTTTCTTGTGGTAGCCCCCTTACCCGTGCCATCATTGATCATTCGGAGGCTCCTTGACCTTTCCCAACATTCTGCTGTAAGTCAAATATACAACTACATGCTAAGAAGGACATTTTCTTGCACTAAGTCCAGAGCTTTGAAAGCGTGGAAACCTTACAAGCTAAAGTTGCGTAACTCGGCTCAGTTGAACTAAAAGGTTGAATGTTTGCTTGATGATCTGAGGAAAAATGCATCCCGTTGTTTGCAGGGCTGAAAGGGAACCGTGAGAGATGTAGGCAGGCTATCCTTGAGCAACTTTCCAGGCAGCAGAGGCTGGGTTAGAGAGAAGAATTCCTTAGAACACCTGGGTGAGTTCTGAATTCACTGATGTTCAGTAGGAGTCCCTGCCCCAAATGGTCTGACTTGCCCACAAGGGCACCAATTCTGGGGCCTCAAGGAGCGCCCCGCAGATCGGAGGGGAAGCTGGCCCAGGCCTCTTTGTCCATCTTTCTCAGATTGCCTTCCTTCCAGATCAAAAGTCCCGTCTTGAGGACAGGAACATGCTGGAATGGAGCTCAGAGCCTGGAGCCTGCTTCAGATTCTGTGTCTCCCTTTCTCTCTGTCCCTCCCCCACTCACTTCTCTCTCTCTCTCTCTCTCAAAAATAAATAAATATTTAAAAAATTAAATAGATCCTGTTGGGTCAGCTCCTAGGATGGAAATACAGGCCTTGCCCTTGGGAATCCAATTTCATCTCCATGGAAGGTTTTCTTGTCACGGAGCAGGAGGTCTGCATACCAGTCAATCATACCAGCAAGGACAGCAGTTTTGCCTGTTTTGTTTCGTTTTCACAGAAGAGTACATTTCACAGAACAGTAACATCAGTCTTCGTAAACTGTTTCTCCACATTTTGTGAACCACAGCCATCTTTTTGCCTCACCCGCATTTGTTGAAAACTTTAATGGGTGGCCAGCATGGGCATAAATTACGCTGTCTCTAATTCTGTTTTCTTCATCAAATCCAACAATGACTCATTATGGGTTGAAATGTTTATTCAGAACGGCTGAAAAGTTATAGCTGGTTGGAGTGCCAGACAGCCTTTTTCATTTCAGTGGGAAATAAACACCGAATTCTGATGGTAACAAACCACGTACTGTCCTGAAAACAGGCATCATATACGTCTGATTTCTGGAAAACCTGAAGCCTTATTCAGGTTAAAGTGAACCAGAAATGTAACAGCTCAGAGGTGTGTGCAGTTTTAGATTGAGTGTCCTCATTATAGGATAAAAATAGAAATACCTAGAAAATATTATTGTGTTGTTCTGAGGTAAAGTGAAGAATAACCCTGTGTGAGTTCAGTTTCTTCTGGAATCCTTCTGAGAACTAGATGTTTATGAAGTCCTAAGTATAAAAATGATGAATGAAGAGAAACGATTTGTTACATTGTACGCCATGTGGAAAAAATAAACATTTTGCAAAAAAAAAGAAAAAGAACAAGAAAAGACTTCTGGGAAAGGAAGGAGTTTGAGTCCTAGAGAAGGAAAATAGCTTAATCCCCTTCCCTAGGCCCTCAGCCATAACGGTGAAAGTAAACAAACTGTGCCACAGGCATTAGTATTAGTTTAGAACCTTCATATTGTATTTTCATCCCTCGCTTGCCCCTCCTCAGAAATGATCACTTTCCTTTCTCACTTTTGTTTTTACTTTTTATTAAAAAAAATTTTTTTTAATGTTTATTTACTTTTTTGACAGAGAGACAGAGTGTGAGCAGCGGAGGGTCAGAGAGAGAGGGAGACACAGAATCTGAAGCAGGCTCCAGGCCCTGAGCTGTCAGCACAGAGCCCGACACGGGGCTCGAACTCACAGACCGTGAGATCATGACCTGAGCCGAAGTTGGTGCTCAACCGACTGAGCCACCCAAGCACCCCCCTCTTTCACTTTCAGACTAAGTAAGAGTGGGTGCCTGGGTGGCTCAGTCGGTTAGGCGTCTGACGTCGGCTCAGGTCATGACTTTGCCCTCTTATGTTCGAGCCCTTGTCGGGGCTCTGTGCTGACAGCTCAGAGCCTGGAGCCTGCTTCAGATTCTGTGTCTCCCTCTCTCTCTGTCCCTACCCCACTCATGCTCTGACTCTCTCTCTCTCAAAAATAAACATTAAAAATTTTCGTCAAAAAAAGAGTCTTGGTCACTAGGTACTGAGCATTACAAGTAGAATACAGGTGTGATGATGCGAAGTAGTCCACCGTCACTGAGGTCAAGACCTGGGCTTTGGAAAGGAAGTGCTCCTAGGCTAGCCCTCTCCCACTGACTAGCTACATGATCTTAGGTCAAGCAAGTATTTAGCAGTCTAAGGTTTTCTCACCTGGAAATTGGGGACAATAAAAGAAGTTACCATGTAATGGTGAAGATAAAAAGAAATAAGAATGTAAAGTGTTTACTACTATGCCTAGAAAATATTATGCACTGTAACTATAAGCTATCATAAAAATATCATTATTATTATCACCATTATCATTGTAAACTCGATGTCTCATATATTCATAATACTCTACAAAGGAATAAATGGTTTTACTTTTGGGCTTCCCACAGATTATTCGTTTCATAAAAATTTACCACCGTTGGAGTCAGATTGAAATCTTCCAAATGAAAGTAACAAAAATGGAAGCTGCACTAGTGACAATAATTTTAAAGGACTGCAGTTTTACCCTTTGTAAACTCGCAGGACAAGCAAAGATCAGTAAACATGCATGTCTTTCTAAGTGGAAGTCCAGTTGGAAAAAGAAGAGATGCATTTGTAATAAGCATAATCTTCTCAAATACCTAGTAATATGCTAAATCTTTAAAGAAATTTTGGATTTTAAAGCAAAGTATTCTCCAGAACAAGTTCAATGTGTTGTCAGTACTTGCCTCAAACTAACAGTTTGCTTAGATAACTATCACTTGCTTTCTTCTTAGAGATCACTTTAATTTAAATGGTCTGTTTCTTTTTTTTTTTTTTACATTTTTTTAAACGTTTATTTATTTTTGAGAGACATAGAGACAGAGCATGAGCAGGGGAAGGGCAGAGAGAGTGGGAGACATAGAATCTGAAGCAGGTTCCAGGCTCCAAGCCATCAGCACAGAGCCCAATGCGGGGCTCGAACTCACAGACCACGAGATCATGACCTGAGCTGAAGTCGGCCATCCAACCGGCTGAGCCACCCAGGCGCCCCTTAAATGGTCTGTTTCTATCTGGTACCTCCAAATACCAAAATACCAAGTGATGGAATCTGACTGTATTACACTTCGCATTAAGTTAAACGTTTAAGAATTAATCTTCTCTCTAACGTCCTATATCTCATACTATCTCTCATGGTAAGTTACCTCAAATTAAGTTTGACACTCTCCTAAATTAATAACATTCTTTTTTAGAATTTGCTTTCCCTGTAATTGATTAAACTTTCAGTTAGTGAAATCACTTTATTTTATACTCATAAACTGTATTATAAATTCTGAAAAAAAATTCAAAATTGTAATAAAAGTTCATAAATCTGGGGGCACACGTGAAGTAACAAGGATTCCAGTTTACAAAGCTGTAGGGGCACCTGGGTGGCTCAGTTGGTTAAGCGGTCATGAATTCCAGCCTGGCGTTGGGCTCTGTGCTGACAGCTCAGAGCCTGGAGCCTGCTTCAGATTCTGTGTCTCCCTCGCTCTCTGCCCCTCCCCCGCTCTCTCGCTCTCTCTCAAAAATAAATATTTTAAAAATTACAAAGCTGTAAAGAAAATAGCAAGAAAAAATTTTGCAATAGGCCTAGAAACCAATATTTTTTAATCATTATCACAGTTGCAATAGAGAAATATATTAAAATGGTACATTGCTACGGTGCTGGGGCTGCTCTATTCCAAAGACAGTGAAGGTCAGACATTTATTTCTTGTTATTTTGGTATATTCTAATGGCTAAATAAATTGTGCAGGGACTTCACTGATGGGGAGATGAAACTGAGAATGTTTAAGTAACTTGCTCATCGGTAGGAGAAGCCGAAGTTGAATATAGGCGTGCCTTGCTAATATGCTCCGTAGCCTCTAAATCACTTATGAAAAATTATCACAGGTGTTACGTACGGGTTGCGGATATTTGCAAAGCACTAAGAAGCCTCAGTGCTTTGGATTAGAAGCCTTAAACAAAGCCAGACCTCCTACTAACTTTATTTCTAAGGACAAAACACTGTAAACTCTTGCAAGGCTTCCAGGTCATTTTTAGGAAGTTAAGTGATGTTACGAGATAGCTGTGACATTGCATGGCGAATCAGGGAATCAAGACTCTGAGTTCTAGACTCTGCTTTTAATTATTTGACTTTACACACTGTACCTGAACCTGCAAAACAAAAGAGTTGGACCGGCGCTACGGGGTGTTTCGATGGGCACCGCACCCAATTATCACTAACGGAATTGTTCAGGCTATACCGCAGCACAAACTCAGTTGCACTTTATGCAGTGTAAAAAGCACCGAGATCAAATTATGTCCCTAAAAATAATTATGTGCAGCTAAAATCTGACATAGGTTGGTGCTATGGGTTGAACTGTGTTCCCCCCAAATTCATATGTTTAAGTCCTACTCTCTAGCACCTCAGAATGTGACTGTGTTTGGAGAAAGGGCCTTCAAAGGGGTAATTAAGGTTAAGTGAGATCATTAGGGTGGGCCCCAATCCAATGTGCTGGAGTTCCATTTAAAAAAATTTTTTTTATGTTTATTTATTTTTTTGAGAAAGAGAGAGAGAGACAGAGAAAGTGTAGGAGGGGGAAGGGCAGAGAGAAAGGAAGACATAGAATCCGAAGCTGGGGCGCTATGCGGGGCTAGAACCCACGAACCACGAGACCATAACCTGAGCTGAAGTCGGAGGCTCAACCCACTGAGCCACCCAGACGCCTCTTCTTCTTCTTCTTTTTTTTAACCTAAAGAAAGTTTTGTTATTTTTGAGAGAGAGAGAAAGAGGGAAAGCCAGTGAGGTGGTGGGGGTAGGGTGTGGAGAGAGAGGGAGACAGAGGGTCCAAAGCACTGAGAGCATAGGACCTGATGCGGGGCTCAACCTTAACAAACTTTGAGACCATGTCCTGAGCTAAAATCTGACACTTAACCAACTGAGTCACCCAGGCGTCCCCAGTGTGCTGGTGTTCTTATAAAAAGAGACTAGGTCACAGGTACAGAGGAAAGACTGTGTGAAGACACAGCGAGAAGTCTTCAAGCTAAGGAGAGGGGCCCCAGAAGAAACGACTGTGCTAACTTACCTTGATCTCAGACTTCTAGACTCCAGCACTGAGAAAACGTCTGTTGTCTAGGCTACCAGGTCTGAGCTACTTTGTTACAGCAGCCCTAACAGACTACTATAGCCCACTCCTCTGGCTCTTCTACACAGCAGCTGTGCAAAGGATTCTAATGTCTATAAATATAAACATGGGTATAAAAGGGACATTAGGCATCTAATGAAATATGAAGACCTGGTACCTTGCCAGAGGTCACGCTTCTCCTTAAACATTGAAGAAGTCTCTCTTGGGATAGCATGTTCTGTTCCACACACAAGCCCCATAGTGAGTGTCACAGGGAGAGTCTCGGCCAACGCTTGCTCCAGCGACAGCGGTGCTCTGAAAGAAGGGATTAAAAATAGAAACAGCATCTACCAGCATAGGAAAATCAAAGCTGTGCAAAAGGCAAATACTTTCAATAGCCTCTCAAGAAAAGCGAAAGTATGTGCACAGAGAGTGGAAGACCTGCCTGCAGTCACCAACTATGCTTTAGAGCCAGAGGGACTGGGCTCTCTAGAAACTTCCTTCTTTGATGAACTAATTACATTTCTATGATTTCCCCCTCTTACACGGAGGCTTCATTCTCCTTGGGACAATAGCATTAATTAAGGCAAATAAACCCTGATCTGGAGGGTTCTCATCTCTCCCTCCTTTGAATTCCCTTTGCATTGTGTTTATATTTCTTAGGGCCCTAATTAATTCTGCCCTGCAGAGGGGTAATTTGTACTCTTCTCTTATCTGAACAGGAAGCAAATTCTATGTTAATTCCTTACCATAACTTACCTCTATACTCAGCTCAGAGATTGCACTCCATTAATACTCAGTAATGTTCATTAAACAGAATTGAACTAAATTACCATTCAATAAACGACTGAAGTGTTATTTTGCACTTTCGGTCATAGGTAAATACATACAGCAGGAGGAGACTCCATTGGGGGGACTGGAGTTCACACGGAGAAAGTCACGAGAGATGAGTTTGGAGAGATTAAGCAGACAGAGCAACTTATCATTTAACAAATTTGGATTTTATCCTAGGGCCGATGGGATGAATTTAAAGCAGGGGAGAAACAGTTTCACATTTGCATTTTTAAAGAAAAATCAGACTGGTTGCCAGCTGGAAAACGAATTACAGAGAGTCATGACTCAGGCCAAAAGCTGAAGGTAGGGGTGAGTTAGAGAACAGCCAGAGGTGTCTGAGTTTTACAGTCTTTGTCATTGAGACACTAGTGGAATCATTGCCAAACCAACCAACCAAAGTACAACTGGGCAAGGGAAGAAGGTGAAAATGGCAGCTTTAATTTTTAATTTTTTTATTGAGGTATTAAGCACAACAAACTGAAGTATTGTAAAATACTTTATTTTGAAATGCACAGCTTAATATAGATATACGTATGTATATACTAATGCAATGTCCCCCCAGGTCCAGACAGAGAACACTTTCCATACCTCTCATGCCCCTTCCTAATTAGTTACCTATTCATTAAAAGAGAAACATTAGTCATTTTACAGAGAAAATGTGAAAGATGCTACCTTAACCTAGCCATTAAAGTTAACACCATCAAAATGAGACAAACTGGCAGCATGCGTTCTCTGATACCATGTACCGCAAAGGCCAAAGATGGCAACAAATTTTTTGACACTTTTCTCACAGGGAGGTGTGGGCTATGTATGTGGCTGCTCTGACAAACGGAATAAAGGCGTGACGTTCTGACAATCCATTTTCTTTGTCCTGCAACATTCGCTTTTGCGACCCGGCCATTGCTGTGCTACAACAAGCCCATGCCACACGGAGAGCTTGCCTATAGATGCTGTAATCCAGTCTTTGTTGGACTTCCACCTAACAGCTGGCATCAGCTACCTGCCGCGTGAGTGGGCCATCTTGGACGCCAGCCCAGGCTAGCCTTCAGATGACACCAGCCCCGGCCACGTCTCTTACATGAGATCTCAGGGAGAAACACCCAGTGAAGCTCCGACAATCCACAAAACCATGAGAAACAATAACAGGCTGCTAGATTTTGACATGGTTTGCTGTGGAGCAAAAACAACAGATAACTGAAATGGCAGATGACACGGTGAAACTATAAGTTCTCCAAAACTTTCTTATCTTCCCTGCTGCACCTCCAGCTTCTAGAATAGTAACTGGTGCACCGTAGAGAGACTGATAAATGTTTGTGTGGTGAATGAATAATTAGCAATACTATTGATATAATAATGTTGATTGATTCAAGTGACTTGAAAAGCCACTTTAAAAAATCTAGTAAGCAGGGGCGCCTGGGTGGCTCAGTCAGTTAAGTGCCCGACTCTTGATTTTGGCTCAGGTCTTGATCTCACGATTTGAGTTTGAGCCCCATGTTGGGTTCTGTGTTGACAGCACGGAGCCTTCTTGGTCCTCTGTCTCCCTCTCTCTCTGCTCTTCCCCCACTTACTCTCTGTATCTCTCTCAAAATAAGTAAAAAGACACACAAAAAAAAACTATTAAGCAAAGTTTAAATGTCTTCTTTTGGCTTAATAAGTTACTTGAGCAAGCAGAGAACGTTTTAAAAAAATCATACTATTAATCTTATACCTACATTCAGAACTGGGTCACACATTTGACCTACCTGAAAGTGGGTCTCTTAAAAAATAGAACGTGTCAACCTAAATATTTAAAGGCCTCATTAAGGATGCTGTTTTGAGGCTTTAAAATCTCTTAAATCTAGTCCTTCAAAAAATCTTTTATCTTACCTTTTGCTATTCCTCCAGAAGCACCAAGGCCAGCAATGAAGGGAAAAGATGCAACAAAAAAATAACCTAAGAGGAGAAAAGGTACTCATTTTGCTTCGATGATGTTGTATTTCTGGGATGCTTATAAAGCAAAAAAATAATTTTCCACTCTCTTATTTTCTTTTTCTCTCTCTGCCTCTCTTGATCTTCCTCCCCCTCTCCCTCACTTCTTTCTTTCTACAAGACAGATTTTAAGTGGTTTTTCCATTTCTAAGCTTCTTATCTGAACTAATAGAATCAGCTATGGACCAGCACCAACATACGGAAATGACTGAATAATGAATGATGACGGCCTAAGGAACAATGAATAGGGTTAATGAGAATTGAATATTCTATGCAAGGGTTTCCCTATCCCAATAATAATCTAAATAATAAGTAGGAGCCCATTTGTATTATTTTTTTATTTGGGTAATTAAAAAGCAGCAACTGTTTATATACTCGTCAACACATGTAAATATGTGAAATTATGTCACATATTGAAAAAATATAATGTAGGTATACAAAAATATACTGTTGTATAGTGATCATCACTGAAAAATGAAAGGGAGTTATGGATAATTCTAAAATAAAAGTAATAATCCTCATTACATAACTCAATTATTGGATGATTTGTATTATGCTTACCTCAAAATGCAGGAAGACAGATTTTTTTTTTCTTTAAGGAAAATCTGGCTCTAAATGGTATTTTTACTACCAAACATACATGTATTAGGTTTATCATTAGATTATAGGTTTAATCAATATTTACCTTTCTGAAAAAGAGAAAGTCCCGAGGCTTATTTTAGAAATAAGTACGACTATTGTTCGTTTCCTCCGTGGCTCTATTTCCAGCTGTGGCTGTCAGTAATCAGTCCTTCACTTCACACGGTCCTTTTATTCGTTTTACTTGCTTTGGAGCCATAAGCAGAGCATATCCCTAGTCAGGTGGCATTATTGTGGTTTTCCTCTTTCAGAAATTCCTGCAAAGGTTATATTCTCTCATGCGACCAAGAAATATTCCTGCTCAAGACTCTACACTTCTTTTTCCTTTCATTTCAGGCATTCCTACTCAACTCCCAAATACCGGCTTATCCCATTTTGACTGAATTCTTGTTCCCATATTATTCATCTTTCTAATGACCTACTTTTGTTGCCTTTTTTCTCCCCACAGGAAGCAAGGAGAAAGCAATTTGGTGTTACCATCTATATACTTCACATCGACATTAAAAAATTACCGAGCCTCGTGTCTGCTCAGGACACTGTGCTTGTAACTGGGGAGCTCCTCTTCTACGAGCCTACTCACAGGTGTTCCCAAGACACAGTTCTACCGCTGGGGCACAGACAATGGCGAAGAAAGACCATGGAATTAGTGACCCCAATGCTCTGCTTTGGTTTTCATATGGGGATTTAGATCTAAGTGCTTCTGATATTTCATCATTTCTCTTAACGAGTAACTCAGTCCTATTTCTTCCTGACACAGAAGAAATGGAATATGCAGATAAACAAATGGATAGATATGCCTTCTCTCCAAGTATTTAATGGATTGGTCTTTGTCAGAACAGGTAAGATAGAGTAGCTACTATAATGATGGCTACTTAAGATGCATAAAACTACTTTAATCCTTTATATGTGCTCATTTCTTATATATTTTCAACTTGTGCCCGACAACTGTCTTAAAGCACTGCCCCAATTCAGGGTGCTTTGAGCCGCTTCGGTTCAATATGTCCAGTGATGGGTACCCAATTATGGGTACAGAAGCTTCCTAATCACTAAATGTCCAGGGCCTCACCCTCCTTTCCTTGGGAGTTTTAAGGGTTTATGGGTGTTTTAAGGGCTTGGAGTAGATATGGAGAGGAATGTCCATGTACAAGCATCAGTTGCGGCCAGGCAGAGACTTCTGGCAGTCAAGGGTCATTCCTGAGAGATTAATGGTGAGATGGCCTTCAAGGCCTCCATTAATGCCTTTTGTGGTTCGGATGACCACACATCCTAGTTTACCTGATATTCTAGTTTATGCTATTGTCCCTATTGTTCTAATGTAATTGGTGCCCTTTTCACTTTCAAGTGTCCCAGTTTGGGCAAGGAATTATATAGTAACCCTGTTTATCATAGAGCTTTACCGAACGTACCTACTTAGGCAGCTTTCCTTTTACCAGCTCCCCGGATCTGTTCTCCTGCCCACCCTATCATTAAACTTCCAGCCTCCTCTCCTGCCTCTGCTAACCCCAAATCTTTTCATCCCCAGGAATTCTTTTCCTCTTCCCTTCTTCATACCCTGGAAAGTTTCTCTGGTTCAAAGCCACCCTCTTTCTCCTGTTCCTTCCTTTTTTTCCCACAATAAACTTTAGATCCAGACATTGCGATTATTAACCTCCGCAGATGGTCAGCACACACTGGACATTAAATATTTTTTAAGAACACCCCCGATCTAGATCCCATGAACAAAGGTATCTTTCAGACTTACTAAACCAATCTATGGTAGCAGAGGGGAGAGGGCCCGGACAGGTTTCTCGGTGACTCTTGTATGCAGTGGGCACTGAGTGGTCCTGCACCTTGAATGCCATCACTTAATTCTTATAATCCCCAAGAGGCAACACAGTAAAACCTTTAGGAGCACAAGATTTTGAAACTAACCTACTACTAACGTTTAAATCCAGGTTCCAACACTTACTAGTCTTTGAAAAGTTGGTTTAGATCTCTGTGCTTCAATTTCCTCTGTAGAATGCGACTAAGTCTTCTCTTCCTGCCTATGGTAAATATCAAGCAGGAAATGTAAAGCACCGCGATCAGCGTCTAGCACGGTCGTTGCTTTTAAGATATTATTGGCTAGTGGGGATACGGAGATTTACACCCAGGTTTTCTCAATCTAAACTCCACGCTTTCTGTGACACCACTACTACCCAAGCGCTCTCCTATGTATAATAAAAAGCAGTAAGAGGCCAATGAAAGATATGGGAAGGACTTTATTTTATCACGTGACACCACTTAACAGCCGGATTTACAGACGCCTGACCACAGTGTGTAGATCTGAATAGGGAAGATGGCTCAGAAATAGCAGTATTAGTAATTCAAGTATTGGCCTTTATTTCACAAAAGCAAACAGTTTTGATGACTGATTTACCCGAGTTTTAAAATGCAATTTTATACAATTGTTTTCGAACAGTTTTGAACCAAATATAAACAGGGTACAGTTTATTCACATAACGAAACTTCAGTTGAAAACAAGCTTAAAATTTCACATCTCAGCCCGTTTTTCTCTTTCCAGCATTGCAAATGCTTCCGTCCATCACCACGATGAATCCCTCCGCATCCTCCGCACCATTTCCAAGGGGGTCTCTGGGAAGTAGTGAATGTCTACCTTGTTCAGAAGGACACAGATAATCTGGAATTTTTCTTACCACACTTCCAATATTCCTACGACTTACACTTTCTGCTCTTTTGAAATATGCTTTTTGGCCCAGCAGAAAAAACATACCACTAGGAATCTGAAACCCTAGATTTTGGACCTGGCTATGTCATAAACTAGACAACAATCCTGAATAGGTCATGAAACCTCCCCAGCTCTCTGTTCTTAACTGCGAATAAGTCCTATTTGTTCAGTCCTCTATTATTATTAATCTCACAGTAAATGTTAAATGAGGCAGCATTATATTCATTTTTTAGAGAAAATTCAGTCTCCAAGAGGCTACACAACCTACCCAAGATCCCATGGGTGGTAAAGCAACAGAGCTAACCTTACATGATCTCACTCAAGAGCCTAGTGCCAACACACACTGTACTCAGAAGTTGGTCCAACTGATGAAGTGGCAATTTCCCAGTCACATTTTATACTTCTCGCAATTTTTTCTTCTCTTCCTTCAATCAGCATTTAAATGAGAAAACATACATATAAGTCATCACCAAACTTCATTTGCCATCGTTCTTTGATTTAACCATTCTTCACGATTTTCTTGTATTTCTCTAGTAAATCCAGAGTTACTTTTCCAGACAGCTCTCACGACTGCCTGCTTCTCTGAAAGCTTCTGGATTTACCTGTTTGTCAAAACAGAGATTGCTAAAATTTCACAAATATCAATTCCTTTTTATCATTTTAAAAAGTTATTCCATACATAAAACCAGTTCGAAACAAGAGAAGTCCTCACTAATTCTTATTCCCTGTAATGATAAAAAGGTACTTTCTATTGATTTTGTGTCCACTTTCCTGTCTGCTTTCATTTGGGAAATACCGTTATTCTACCTCGCTGTCCAGTCTCCCTTCCCCTAACAAGCAAATTTAGTCATAAAAGGTAGGAAGACTCTTACTTTCACAATTCCATAGGAAGAATAAATTAATCACCTAAATTGGACGGCAACGCTTTAAATGTTAAATGAGAGAGATACAGGACATTTCCCAAGAGGTCATATGACCAATTTAAAAGCTGATGATATGATGAGCCTAAAATTACACATTAACTTTTTTATTTATAATAATTTATGCACATGCTGATTAGCCCTGTTGATATCACACATCATATGCCTAAACCAAATCAAACTTTACAAGAGAACGAAATTCATTCTACCGGCAATCCTGAAAATTCAGCAGAGCTCAATAAATAGTATGCTCTCCCAAGGAGGGAGCTTTAAACGCACAGTAATTTGAGACTAAATGAGAAACTGAACAGGGCACGGGATTGGGAAATACATATAGGAAAAGTAATTTCAACACTTTCTTCATTTTGATGGTATTGCTTTCGTGTCTTCAGGAGGGATGATTTTGACTTCAAAAGTAGCAAAATATTTGAGAAGGGATTTTACATCTTTCTGTTCTAGACAGTATTCTTCTGCTATTTTCTCAGCAGTCCACGTTTCTGGATGAAGTTTATGATTATTGAGAAGTGTCATTGCCTCTACAATGGAAATTTTGCCTTTGGGAATGTTCTTAATACTCATCATGTTAAAGTCTTGGCCTTTGACCAATCTGAACTCCTTTGGCTCTCGACGCGTTCCAGCATCTTTTACCTAGTATCGAAAAACGAAAACAAAAGGCTTTCAGGATGAGAGAAAATATCTGACATCTACTTTCATGCTTCTCAAACCTCCACTATTCTTCAAGTAAACACTACACATGTTTCTCCAAACTACGCTTTCTCCTTACAATGACCCATAGGTTCAACGGCACTTTCGCACGCCACCATTTCATAACTACGGCTCAATCATCATTAAGAAATTTAGGTAGTTCTGCAAAATAACAATCAATTGTATATGATCCACTCATCACATTATTTTATGCATATTAAAAGAATGAAAAAAAATGAATTGATTAGATTACAACCTGTTTTGGAAGGGCAGAATTCTGATGCTGCCCTAATAACTTACTCAATAATCTCCATTCTGTTTTCTAGCTTTGTATTTCATATTCAATGCCTCCAAGCATCTTAAACAAATTCAAATATGCTAGAGATCCTGCCTCTTGAGAGAAAATAAACCAATACACAAACAAAAAAACATCCTAAGAACACCCATCTTCCCATCTGTCTGTCCCATCCAAGTATGATTCTTGCGCTGTGATCTGTATTTCATTCATTACTTGGCCATCCCAATAATTCCCTTTTCCTTTTTCTTTCAATTGTACCCTGCCTACTGCTGCTGTTTGGTCACATATCACACATATCACTACCTATGTGTTACTGTGTTAATAACTTTCAAAGCTCATCTCAAACCTAAACCTTTCTCTTTACTTACAGACCCAAAATCCCAAATGTGTAAAGGGCAAGTTTACTTGGATTATTTACAAGCACCTCAAAATCAATACGTCTAAAACCAAAACTACCCTTTCCCCTGAAAATCCAATTCTACCCACATCTTTTCAATCTCAGTGACCAATATCACTCACTTCCCTCTGTATCTCATTCCAAAACTTAAAGCTTTTGTTATGTCACGTTATACCTGACATCTCCCTCTCCCTCATGCATTACATCCAATCAATGACCAAATCCTGTTGACTTCTAAGTCCCTCTTGAACACATTCACTTCTCCTCTGGTCACTACATCACCCTAGTCCGAGCCAAAGTCTCCTGTGGGCACTCCGACAAAAGCTTAACTGCTCTCCTTTAATTGGATAAAATACATTTTATTCCCTGGCAGCCCATTATAAAGCCAATCAGATATGAAACTTTTCAATGACTTTCCATGTCCTCAAGATAAAACCCAAATTTCTTACCAAAACAAATAAGGATCTTCATGATTGGGTCCCTATTACCTCCATCCTATCTCACTTCTCCCAAATTTATTGCTTACACTTACCCTAACTGTGATGAACTCTAACTGATTCCCGAAGGCATCATACTCTCTTACTTCTCTCTATGTTGTAACTTTCGCCTGAAACATCATCCCAGCTTCTTCACTTTCCAAAACTCAAAGTTTCTCTTAACCTTTTATTCCCAGGTAATTCCTTCTTCCACTTCATATTCACTTTTATTCAAATTTCCCTTCTGCTTAATATTAAATACTGAAATATTATGACACTGAACAATATCTAATAAAATTCAACATCCTCTCTTAATTAAAAGAAAAACCAAAACAAAACAAACAGACAAAAAAAACTGAGCAAATTAACAATAAAAAAGTCCCAAATGTGAAAAAAGTATTTTTAAATCAGAAACCATATCATTTTATTATAATTAATGCTGAAACATCACAGACATCCTATGTAAGGAAACAACAGGATAGAAATTCCAACTTTCACTGCGATGTTAATGCCACAAACACAATAAATGTTCTAGTACAAATACCAGGAAAGAAAACTGTAATTCTACGCTGATGATATGAGAGTATCTTCAGGAAAAAAATACAACAAACTGAAAAACTAATAAAATGTTAACTGTGGGCACTGTGGGTAGCTGCAATACAAAAATCACTCACTTTCTGCAAATTGGCAATAGTCAAAAACCTGAGGGTGAGTAAAGATCCTACGATAGCAACCTTCCCTCTATCCCCCCAAAACTCAGTAATACGAAGATGTTAATTTTCGAATTAATCTGTACATTCCAATTCAATTGCACTCAAAATCCAAATCAGACTTACTAAAGACTCTGACAATTTGATTCTCAAGTTCATCTGGAAAAAAGTGTGACAAAAGCCATGAAACTTTTGGGGAGTGGTGGAGGGTAAAAGGTTGTAACGGATATCAAGAGTCATTACAAACCTCCATTAATTAATATAGTATGATCCTCGTGTCGAAATAGAAAAGTAAGTAGAACTGATGTATCCATGAACAGACTTGTATATATTAGTATTTTGACGAAGAACAGACCTTGTTATTCAATAAATTATATTCAGAAAACTGACATTACAGCTGAAAAGATCTCCACACACCAAACACTACATTTAATGTCAAATAAAGATTTTAACATAAAATATACAGTCATAAAAGTACTAATACAGAAAACCATTTTTATGTGGGAGTCCAGACTTCCAATACCATGAACAACAAAAAGACTAACATATTTGACAGAATTCTGAATAGCAGTAAGAAGTTAAAAAGCCAGACAAAAGGGGCGCCTGGGTGGCTCAGTTGGTTAAGGCCCCACTTCAGCTCAAGTCATGGCCTCACGGTTCACAAGTCCAAGCCCTGCATCAGGCTAACTGCTGTCAACACGGAGCCTGCTTTGGATGCTGTGTCCCACTCTCTCTGCCCCTTCCCGGCTTGCGCAGGCATGCACGCTCTCTCTCTCTCTCAAAGATAAACAAAAAAAGCCAGATGAAACTAAATTACTTGATATATGATATATACAGTATCACTAATGTCTAAAAACATCACAAATCATTAAGAAAACTATGAACTACCCCAAAGAGAAAAAGAAACAGAACATAAATAGGTACTTCAACCTTTTTTTCACTGTCATTACTCCGAGTCTTTTTAGACTTTTTGCCCAAATGTTAATACCACTGTGTACCTCTTTATGTATTCTATCTATGTAAACTGTATTCATAAAAACTGTTAAATTTTTTTCACTCCCCAAGGGCCAATTTTTGAACGCATGATTTAGTATAGCATGAGAAAAACAGCAGTTGGAAGTATTATTCAACACCTGTCACTGTTGGAAGTATTCAACGCAAAAAACACGGGCATCAACACTTCCGTCTTTTTTATGGGAACATCTGGTGATAAATGAGCCCTATCGTTGCTATTACATGCAACAATTCACCAACCGTATTTTACATGAGTTTTATTTTGCTTATCTAATGAAAATTGCATTAATAACTGTACCTGTGCAAACAGTAGTACCAATCTAGACAGAGAGGATCAGAGAATTTTAGAACGGAAAAATATCTGGGACTTGTCACTGGCACTTTCCTCTCCTTTAATCACACTCTTCCCCCCCTAGACCCTTCCTGCCCCAGGAAACTCATCTAGTTAACTCAGGTTCATCCTACTGGCCGGAGCTTAAATGTCCCTTTCTCAGAAACCACCCCTGGTTGTCAATCACAAACAGGTCCCTCTGCTATACTCACAGTGCCTATACTTCTCCTTCACAGACGTATCAGTAATTACGTACTTATGGTTACTCGTCTGTTTAATGTCTGTGTCCCTCGATATTATAAGCATTGAGAGCAAGGACCAAGTCTGTTTTGTTCATAACTATATACAAAGCACTTGCGCATTATATTTATATATAGATTCACATATAGGTTCCCATTCCCAATGTACTCCATAAACTCCCAATTTTTACGTTTCCTATCTGAATATATCTGTAAAAAACCAAAACAAAACACCAACAAAATAACACTAAAGGAATCCCTGAGATTGGGACAAAACTAAACCCACTGAAAGATGACAAATAGTATTAAAGCTCTCCTCTGGTCATTCAAATAACAACCACTAGAAGTACCTTACCAAATCCTACAAACTGTGAAATAGCATCACCACTGGGCTTAAGTTCTGCCAATGCGCTGTATTCTGGTCACAACTACATTGCCAGTTTTAAACAAGTAGAGCACTCACTCTCTCTTACTACCTACCACACTCTCCCCTGGAACACAGGTTTGTTTCCCCGGAACACAAAAGGCTTCAATTACTTATCTGTTGAATTAAAACACACATTACCTGCACAGAAGACACAGGATCTTTGGACTCAACATACACATCTTTTAGAAAGGACAGCAGTGTGTCATCTTTTCTAGCAACTTCTCCCTTAATTTCTGGATGGTCTAAGAAAAAGAATGTCAAGATATTAAAACCAAAGAAAATTCCCTCGAAGTTTCTAACACTTAACACAAGACAGTTACTTTCGATTTTTTGTTTAATAAACAATCACTCGGACAATATGGGAAATACTGTACGAACAAATCAAATTGCAGGGTCGGGCCCGGCGTCCACCGTTCTGTGAAGACCCCTAGAGAGCACTTCCGAGGGACTTCTGACTCGGATTCCCGACCTCAAGCAATAAAGGTAACAGCCTCTGAGGGCCGGTGCCGCGGCCGCCACCTCCGCAACTTCGAGGTGGGCGGAGCCGCCACTCCACCGAGGACGCAATGGGACAGTCTCAATGTCATCGGCCTGGGGGATCCACCTTACCGCGCTCGGCTGACGAGTCACTGCGGCCAACCCCGGGCACCTCCGCCACTGGACTAAGACCCACGGGAGCCGAGCCACCAAGCCCACCCCAGGAGCCCGCGCGCGGAGTCAGACGCCCCCTTGCACCACTTACGGCTCATCTGCTCTCGCAGCAGGCTTTTGGTGGAGGGGTGCCTGGGAGCCGGAGAGGGCTTCATCTTGCTGATTTCCCGTTCCGCCCGGTTCTCTAGGTTGAAATTCCTGATTGCGCGAGACACCGCAGCCCCCATCTCCTCACAACATGATGCCCTCTGGGTTCACGACACACGTGGGGAAACACCGGCACCGGCGCGCTCCGGGACGCATCGAGCATGCGCACGCTGGGGTCGTTCCGGCCCAGCGCCGAAAAATGGGCGCTAAAGCGCGCCGTTCGCCCCCTAGCGGTCGGGAGGGCGCACGCGGCGTCTCGACGCTGAGTGTGTCACTGCGAGCGCCTCCCTTCGGGGTGAGAGCCTTGCGACCGCGTTTGGCTGCTTCCGGCGGGAGGAGGCCGGGCCTAGGCTCAGACCCATGTCTGTTCTCACCTCTGCAGGTTCGGAAAGTCGGGAGGGAAGCTTTAAAACCATGGTAGGCCAGGCCTCGCCCCAGACTTTCTGATTTAATTCCAACGTAATGAGGACCGGCGTTGGTTCAAGCTTTCCACGTGATTTCAAAGTTGCAAGCTGAGTAGAGAATCAAAGTGGTAAGGAAATAGACCTTGACTTCTTTCCATAGGTCAAGGCAGCTAAAGAAAAGCCAATAAAAATGGAACTAACTGCACCAGGATAAAGGAAGGTCCTAAAATCGCCCTTTCCTGTTTTCTCAGAGGAAAATCATGAAAGTGTATGCTTTCAGGGGACCTGGCTGGCTGGGTAGGCGAAGCCGGCAACTCTTGATCTCGCCGTCCTGGGTTCAAGGCCCACCTTGGGTATAGCGATTACTTTAAAACATTGTTAAAAAGTCTTTTAAAAAGAAAGTGTATTCTTTTTCTGATGAATATTTGTTCTCATTCTCTTATTTATGTTCCTGCCCCTTTGCCCGAAGCCTTTCAGATTAAGCTACCTTGTTCTCTTTTTCCTTCATCTTTTACGTCCAGCTTTCCTAACGCGGTTTGACTGGATTGTATCGGTTTCAGTTCCGATGTCCTTTCTCTTCTATTTTTGATACTAATGTGTGTTATTTATGTATATTAGTAAGTTTTGTTTCACCGCGTCATTCCCTAACTTCTCTTTTAAAGCCAGGGAAATTTGCCTGTAACTTAGTGAAAGGTATAGCTAGTAGGACGTTAAAAAAAACCACCAGTGTTGTTACATGCTCTCTCTTCTTGCCTCCTCCCCCTCATTTGTAAACAGATTATTGTGTTGCTCCTTCTACTTGAGATTCTTTAGAAATATTGTCAAATATAAATATATATTTATATAAAAATAAATATATATTATAATAAACATGACATAATGACATATTTTTATATATTTATAAATATATATTTATGTATTGCATATATTATATATAATATATATTATCATATATATATTTATATATAAAAATATATATGTCATTAGTCCATAAAAGATAAAAGAGACCCACTGGGAAGTAGCAGGGTTTCCAGAGTTACCTTGTTTTCATAGACTGTGGTTGTAAGATCTGTTTTTAGTATTCACAGCTCTCAGCTAAATGAAGGTGGGTGGTTGTTTTTGACCAGTTAAAAGCAAGGAAAGAATTGATGTAAAGATAATTGAATCGAAGTAATTTAAAAAAAAAAAATCAAAAGGGCAGTTTTATTTATATAAAACTAATGGTTTATTTATTAAATTACTAAATTTAATACTTAATCATAAGAAAAGTACTGTAAGGAACATAGTTTCCACCCTTAATGATCACTAAATGTGTTTTCCCTGGGATTGGTCTTTGCAATTGGTAGAGGCTAATGCCAGTTTTTTCTTCTAGAGTTAGTTGGGAAGTTAGCCTGCAGGTGGCAGGCTGCTCCAAGAGTTCCATCTTTGAGACCTAGGCGTGCCTAGAACTCCATGCCTTGTAGCCCAGATACTCCTATTTCTCTGGGTGCCAAGAAACTTTCACCTGCCTTATTATGCCCATGAGCTTATATCAGTTATGGTAGCACATTCTACTCATTGTTAAAATCTTTTAAAAGTAAAAAACTCATTTTTATAGAAATTGTTGCATGCTTCTAGTAGCACGTTAGACATACTTCTAGGAGCATAAAAGTAATGTGGGACAGAAGTTACAGGAAGTGTAGGGGGTTGTGGAGATAACTAAATGGAAGGAGGGTTCTTCGAATTCCCACAAGTAGGTGGAGTTTGGATCCAGTGTTTCAGAAACCTCCAGCCTGTACCAGCTTCTTGCCTGGTCCTGGTCTGGTGCTGCCCAAGCCCTCGAGCAGAACTAAAGCAGAGGTACTCCCTCCGAAACGCACAATTGGCTGTCACCACTTGGGAATCATCTTGGAAGTAAAGCCTCAGGTCACAAATGCATGATTTTAGCTCCTCTTGTCAAAACATGCAAAGTAATCGGAAGTCTGGGCTCAGCACTTTTCCGGCTTCTGTAAAGCCAGGTCCCTAAGGAAAGTATAACCAGGATGCTGCTCAGAATTAAGCATGTCTCTAAACAGAGTGTTATGATGGGTATGTATTACTAAATACCTTGGGATACTAATGAAATAAACCCAGGGTCTTGCCAACACGATAGAATATAAATTCTATGAGGACAGAAATTTGTGTCTGTTTTGTTTATTGCTATATTCATCACCTTGAACAGTGCCTGGGACACAGGAGGTACTAAACAAATGTCAAATAAACCCAAAGGCAAGTAGGGCCCCTGAGCTGGAGTCCAGTCCCCAGACAGGTTCTCTCTGCCAGAAGTGGGTCCTTGTGAAAGTTACTCACTCTGGTTAAACTTCTCCTCATCTTAAAATTGGGATGGTAGTAATTAATGGGTTTCACACGGTTTAAAATATAAAATATATAAAATGTATATAAAATTTCAAGTATCTAATACAGGTTTATTTCTGAGCTCTCCATTCTGTTCCATCGATCAGTATGTCTGTTTTTATGCCAATACCCTGCAGTTTTGTTACGGTAAATTTGTAATATAGTTTAAGATCCAGGAGCATGATGTCTCCAGCTTTGTTCTCAAAATTGCTTTGGAACCTGTAAATTTTTGAAAAACAGCAATAAGGGAGGACTTACCCTGTAAGATGTCAGAATACATTATGAGACCTTACAGTATGATATTGATACAGAAATAGGTAAATAAATCAATAAGTATAATAGTGACAAGACAGATCTAATTATGTACAGAGTGACATTTAAAATCCCCCTCTATTGGGGCGTCTGGGTGGCTTAGTCAGTTGAGTATCGACTCTTGATTTCACCTCGGGTCATGATCTCATAGTTCCTGGGATCGAGCCCTGCATCCGGCTCTGCACTGACAGCATGGAGCCTGCTTGGAATTCTCTTTCTCCCTCTCTCCCCTCCCCTGCAATAAATACATTTAAAAGAAAACTTAAAAATAAATAAAACTAAAATCACCCTGTGACGTCAGGATCCACATCCCCCCCAAACAGGTAGCCACACTTCCCATGCCATTTATTCACCAGTCCTCCGTTCCCCTTGCTCTTCATCCCCATTCATCACCTGCTATTTTCTTGTGTCTCGCCAGTTTTCCCTGCACCAGATTGCTTTTATGTATTTTCTTCATTTTTTTTTAACTTTTAGTCATTTTTGAGAGACAGAGTGTGAGTGGGGGAGGGGGAAGGGAGAGAGGGAGACACAGAATCTGAAGCAGGCTCCAGGCTCTGAGCTGTCAGCATACAGCCCAGTGCGGGGCTCGAACCCACTAACCATGAGATCATGATCTGAGCCAAAGTCAGAGGCTTCACCAACTGAACCACCCACGCACCCCCAGATGGCTTTTGTAGTGTATTTACCCCTCCACATCCCCGTGATCTTACTTCTTACGGAAATAAGAATACTTACTCCATCACGGCTAGGTTTTGGTTGGATTCTAATGAGGAAATTTTGTTCTGTCCTTAGCAATTTAATCAGTGCAATAATTCTCCCGCTTAGCCCCAGGTACAGAAGGTATCCTCGACAATTTGGCAAGGAATAAAAAAATGTACAAAGTCACAAATAACTAGCAAACACTCAAGAACTAATTTTCATTTCAAAGATTATGAAACAGAGAATTCCAGTAGGTCTCCTTAAAAACTATGAAAAGCAAATTATAACCAGAGCAGTTTACCTTAGCTAGTGAACCCAACTCAGTAACTCCAGAGCTAGGGTCCATGTTCGTTCTCTCCATCTGTCTGTCCATCTTCAGGTCTGGCCTTTTCTTTCTGACTGTGACTGTCTCTCTGAATCTTTCTTTAACATCCATCGAGTAACATTATGAGTATGAATGATTGGCAGTGGACAGACCTACATTTGAATCTTGCTTCTATTTTCCTGACTGCATGATTTCTGTATAACTCCCTGAATATTTTTAAATCCTTTTCCTCTGTAAAATGGGAATAACAATACTACTTATGTGATAGGATGGCTGAGGGACATAATCCACGTGAAGGCATAGGACTCGACATAGAGTAAACATACAAGAACTGTTAGCTGTTCCTTTATATACTAATATGATAAAAAACATTTTAATAGTAATACTTCTAGGTTTGGCTAGGACTTTATAGTAATCCGTATTTTTAGATACTTTATTTCATTGATACATTCTTTCAGTACTCTAGTCTTTTATCCCCATTAGAAGTATTTTAGGTGCATTTAGCTGCCTGTTGCTTACAAAATGGTGGATACCCTAGGAGGTACATGAAGTACCCTTGCTCATAAACTGTCGGGAACACTTTCTTATTGTCAGTTTGCGCCCTCTTTATCCTAATAGTCTCCTTTTTGGCTAGCTTCTCTCTCTCTCTGTTTCTAGGAATTGCATACTTCCCTCTAACCTTCAGTGCACGCAACCCTTTATTCAGTCTCGTTTCCGCTGGACATGCCACTGTTAGCCAAGGTGGGGAGGCTGGTGTGATAGGCTGATTTTTATGACACCTAGTGACCCCAAGCAGAGAACCCAGACAAGCCTGCCTGGTCTTCTGACCTAGAGAACTATGGAATAATAAATACATGCGGTCCGCAGCCTCTAAGTTTGTGGTGACTGCCTATGCAGCTATTCGTTTTCATAGAAAATAAATAAGACATAGCAGGCAGCCTGAGAGTAGGGTTGGGGATAAATTGGGTGGTGGTGGATCTACCCTTGAACCCCCAAACCCAGGGGACTTGAGAGATTGCATCCTCCCCTCACATCTCACTCAGTATAGCAAGTGCTTGACAATATGCCAAAGCAGTGTATGAAGCACTGAAGATAAAGTCAAAGCCAAATCCTCGTGACCAGGAGTGACAGTTCTGTAACGTATTGTTATCACATGGGACGATTAACAGAAACAATTACTAGGAATAAAAACTCAAGAGGGTAGGGGTAAACATACATGCAGTTACACAAAGATTTTGCCAGTAAAAGGAGAAAATCACAACTCCTGTAAAGATTAAAACACATGTCAGTGATTCTGTTCAACTCATAAATGAGGGAGCTGGCAAGACTCATAACCAGTTCAAAGAATCAAAACATATGCCATCAGGGATTTGAAAAACAAAACAAAACAAAGGAGAGGGTGGTTAGGAAGAAAGAGGGAGGGAGAATAGAGAGAAGCTATTGTTGAAGTCATGACAGGCCAGCGAGTAGAAGTCTCTAAATGATAGAATTTAAAGTTTGGTCTTTATTTCCCCTATGTGTGAAGGTCTGTTGAATGGAAGTAAGAGAGTCCTAGGCCTGTTTTAGAAAAATGATTAACATCTCCATAAATGGTGGTTTGGCAGAGAGAGACCGGGTAAGATGCTGCTGTAACTGTCCATGTGGAAGGTGAGGTTCTTTCGTCCGTTTTGTCTGAGAGATACTGTTTAATAAGAGATCTTTGGAGGAGTACTGTTAGACATATCTCCCACTTAAGCTGGATGAATAAGATAGCAGCTTAGACAGCAGGATTTGTGATTGAGAGGCTGGAGCATGAAATGGAGTTATCTGTTTTAATATTCTCATGCCACTCTTGGAGTAAGTAATCTTTTTCAGAGCTTTTGATTAAATAGAAGCTCAGAATGTACCCATGCGGTGCTCATGTTGACTTACAGGTCCCCAACCCCTGTCCACAGGAACAGTAGCACTTCTGCTTCCAGAGAAAGCTAAAAATATCTGTTCTGTCTACAGATCTCAGCAGTGTGTCTAGTAAACTAATATATGAGGTTTTTGCTTTTGTTGAAAAAGTAATTCATGTACCTAGCTAGCTACATTTTGCTAAGGAGTTTGAATATGTTTTCTGTAAGAAATTGCAAATGAGAGGATCTTGTTATTTCGGAGCATCGCTCTGTTAAAAACTAGTGGTAACCCCTTGAAAAATAACTAGATGATGAAAACTTCAAACATATTTAAATATGCTGAGTTTAGTATAATGAATGACCATGTACTCATCGCCTAGTACCAGTAATTATCAGTTCATTGCCAGTCTAGTTTCTTCTATATTCCTTTCCGTTTTCCCACCTCCCCCAGTTATGCTGAAGCAAAATCCTATTACCTTGTCATTCGAAGAGCATCTTACCAAAACCATCTTACCAAGATAATAGTGGTATTTTTAAAAGAGCTGTCAAGGAGAAAAAAGTACAGACTATTGGATGGGTTTACATTTGGTAAATTTGTTACTGTTTGTTTTCCGTGAACTTGAGCAATGAAGCCATAATATGGCTGTTAAACACTTCATGCTCAGAAAGCTCTTGAAATTGTGTCTCGCCCTCTCTGCACACTTCGCTGCCCGCAGGCTCCGCTCTCACTGGCTTTCCTCTCTCTAAAAGGCTGGAGCGTTTGCTGTTCATCAGAGGAGTGACTCTGTCATCTCAAGATGCTGAAACTAACTCACCCAGCTCATTTCTGTACCAATTCCTTCTACAAGGCCATTTTTGTTTTTAACTGGTTGGTTGAGCCAGATGACAAGTGAAATATGATCCATGTGAATAACCACATCCCACCCCTGCTCCCTTGCGGGCCCCCTGCCTCCACCCTCCAAATTAGTGTTCTGGTTAGTGCACAAGACGAATAACTAATAGTGCTACTTTGCATGTGAGTGATTAATTTTGCATCTTCCAACTTAGAATACAATAGAATAGACAGGAGGTTCATATAATACTCATGAATAGTAGATCACGCAGCAGAATTCCTAAACTTAATGCATAGGACAACTAAGATCTAGAGGTGTGGCAGGCTAAATAATGGCCCCAAAGATGTTTAGGTTCTAATTTTTAGAACCTGAGAAAGTATCTTAAATGTAAGAGACTTTACATGTGTAATCAATTTAAAGCTCTTGCTATGAGATCATCTTGGTGGCCCCAGATGTAGTCACAAGTTTCCTTACAAGAAGGAGTCAGAGGAAGAGCTGATGCAGAATGAAGCTAGCTGCTGCCCTGCCTGCTCAAAGACGGAGGAAGAGGCCATGAGTCTAGGATTGCTGGAGGAGTCGGGAAAACAGAGTCTCTCCTCCAGATTCCAGGGACCACATGGTCCTGAAGACATCTTGCTTTGGGCCAGTTAAACTGATTTCAGACTTCTGACCTCCAGAACTGTAAGGGAAGAGATGCGCATGGATTGAAGCCATCAAATTTGTTACAATTTGGTACAGCAGCCACAAGGAACTAAATCTTCACTGTCCTGAGATAACATGGCCAACTTGAGGGCGATCTGCACTAGACCCCCGTGAGTTTTGACTCCCATTTTAATGAAAAAAGATAGCCACCCCACTATTCTAATGATTTCTAGGCAGCTCTAGGCCTTGCTTGCAACAAGGACAGGGAGAGAGAGTGGGGAGCCTCCAATTGCCCAGGTCTAGCTCACAGGTCGACTGGTAGTCATGTCACCTTGATAACCCCCAGCACTGTTCCAGGCCAGCAGAACAGAAAGCAAAAAGGCTCTGAGGCAGAAGCATGCCTAACATGGTACTCATGTACACTGGTATTGCCCCTTCTATAACAGCTAAGCCATAAAACCCCCAAAACGGATCCCAGACCAGCAAAGCTACCAGTCGTGTAGCTCTGATGCCAAGCAAATATACTCGTTGGTCGCGTACAAGAAAAATTGGAGGAAATTTCAAGATGAACAGAGGACTTCTTGCATCACAGTAGCCCAAGGTATAGAAGTACAAGCTGATGTTAACATCAAGAAATATTCCTGGAATATTGGACACAGGAGTGTCCAAGGATAAATGTATACATGTTGTGATAAAATTGGTTTTCCCTAATGATTTGGCAGGATTAACTTGTGAGATATGTAAAAAATGTCACACGAGTATTATTACCAGGGTCCTGTCACCTGACGCCTCCCTGCGTTTACGGCTGTGAATTACAGTGCTCGCTCGCATTCATGCGTCACCCTACACTTCTCAATACTTCTGTCCACTAACCCCTCACCAAAAATAGAAAAGCTAAAAGAGAAAAAGACCAAGCCTTTCTCTCTCCATCCCACTTAAACACAGCACTAATCATCTGGGCCACTGGAGTTCATCACTTTGAATCATAGGATGTTGGAGCTTAGAAATAATCTGGCATGATCAGCTCGTTTCTCGGTAGAAAAAGTACACTGTCCGCGCACTCCTGCCGCCTCGCACTCACCACCTCCTGCTGCTGGCTCCAGCATGCGTCCCGCCTGCTCCTAGCCGGCTCTCTCTGTATGAGTTCGGCTGCCCAGGAAGACCAAAGTTTTTTACTCGTGTCTAACTGAATTCTAACTCAGTATTCTTTGGGAATACAAAGAACTAGTTCTTTGTTCTTCGTTGGCAACAAGAGAAACCGAATGTCTACTTTAACCAAAAAAAAAAAAAAAAGGAGGAAAAAAAGGTTTATGTGAAGGTGCTGAGACCTGATAAAGGAAATCTTAACAAGGGCAGCTCCAGAGGGTCTCACAGCAGAAGTGAGCCGTCACCATTTGGTGACTCAAGTCCAGCTGCCTTCTGCTGCGGGAATTTTTTCTGCCCCAGTTTTAAATTCCTAGCAAGGAGGACACTAACTGACCTGATGTGAGTTATGTACCCATTTTTCGGTTGGGAGGAAGTATTAGGCATCCCTACCAGAACTACATGGAGTCAAGGGCAGTAATCACGGAGACGCTGCAGAGGGAAAAGCACTCCTAGTTTTCCTTCATAGTGGAAAAAAAAAGGCTGCTAAAATTAACTGTTCTGCTGTGGAATTTCCATGTGGCTTATTTTGGGGTCTTCTTTCTGGTTTTAATGACCCAGTTTTTACACTGAGTACCTTGTGTGATTGGTCTTAATTTTGGTTCTGGACTACGCTTTGCATCCCAGCTTATACCACAGTTAAAAAATTTTTTTAGTATGGAAACGAATTTGACAATAAATTATTTTTAAAAAAAGAAAATACAGAGTAGAAAAAAAATTTTTTAATCTTTATTTATTTTGAAAGAGAGAGAGAGAGAGACAGAGTGCCAGTGGGGGAGGGGCAGAGAGAGAGGGAGACATAGAATCCAAAGCAGGCTCCAAGCTGTCAGCACAGAGCCTGACACAGGGCTCAAACTCATGACCTGAGCCAAAGTCAGATGTTTAGTCTACTGAGTCACCCCCACATCCCATTATCCCACAGTTTTAAAAAGAACAAACCTGCTACCCAGTTACCTTGTTCTGGACTACTGTTTAGCTAAGGCAGTCCCGTCTCTTAGCTCCATAATGAGCAAGTTGGGAAGAAATAGACTCAGGAGAAGTGGGATGACTTCCCTGAGATTCTACAGATGGTTAGGGACAAGTTTAGAACTAGAATCCAAGTGTACTGATTCCTCACCCAGCGCTCTTTCCTACTGGATGGATTACTTTCAGTCCAGCATTTGAGAGTTAATGAGAAAAGGAAAATAGAGATATTGCCAGGGAATCAGCACATTCAGAAAAGATATAAAAGTGCTGTGCCTTTTGTATGCAGGGCTGGGGTTGTGATTTGGATACATTAAAAGTTATAATGTCAGCAGTATTGTCCTGCTGGAATTGTATGATTATTAAGAAGATGGGTGGTAGTTTTGAACAGAAAGATTTAAAGGACTTTGTACTTTTCCATACATGTGACAGGTGAGAAAAGAGAGGTGTCAGGAAGTGGACCGGAGCTATTTGCCAGGAGTTCAGAGACCCACACACAGCCAGATTGGGAGTGAGCCAGGCTGCCACTTACTGAAGCTCTGTTGTGACACAGCACCTTCTGTGACCCAATGCCAATGCCTCTCACTCTGGGAGGGAAGAGCTACACCGGGTTTCTGCATCCACGGCAGACCTCCTCACTACCACAGCACGCACCTTCCAGAGAGGCTCCCTTCTTTGGGATCAAAGAGTGTCATCTCAGAAGTCCTACACCTAGGACCTCCCTGTTTTTCAGAACCCTGGTCTTGGGGGCAGATAGGGAAACATTCTAACAGAGGATATAGCAAAAAATAAACAAAGTGTTCCTCTTTCCATGGCTAAGTCAGGGAGGTTACTCAAGGAGAATGTGCAAGGATGTGTTTATACAGTAGAGTTAAGACTGCCTCCCTTGTGTATGAGAGAAAATGTAAACCGTACTTTAGATGAGTAACAATATCTACAGCGTTTTGTGTGGGCACTGTAACTTGAGTTGTTTCTTATATAATAAATATTTATTTATTTATGAGAGAGGGTGGGGAAGGGGCAGAGGGAGATAATCTTTTTTTTTTTCTTTTAAGTTTTATATTCTTTATTTGGAGAGAGAGGGAGAGAGAGAGAATCCCAAGCTGGCTGTGTGCTGTCAGTGTGGACCCCCACCGGGGAGGATTGGGGGGGCTTGATCTCAGGAACCGAGAGATCACAACCTGAGCCAAAATCAAGAGTTAGCTTAATTGACTGAGCCACCCAGGTGCCCCTGTTTTACTTTTGCAGTGGCTTTCCCAATTCTAGAGCAGGACTCCTGGGGCAATATCATTATGGCTTGTCCCCACGTATCTGTAGCACTTTATATGGTGATTTACAAATAGTACATGCTTAGTAAATGTTTGTTGCTGATAATAAAATGCAGGTTTATATATTTTTTTGGTTATTTTAAAAACACTTGGGTCTTAATGGAAGTTACTGAGTTATTCCTCAATCTTTGCTGCATTTCCACATGTAATCCCTTAAGCCTTTTAGGTAAATCCTCAGTATTTTTTAATCCTCAGTATTAATAGAAATATGATTTTAATCTGGATTACCATGAAGCAATTAGATTTGGCACACAGTTAGTTGATAAAATTGGAGACCTATAATACTAGAAGAGACTCAAGCTTTGGCTCCCAAACAAATGCTGTCCTGGACACAAAATGGCTAATTTTATTTAAAATATTGCTATTTACTAAAATTACAGTCATGTATGTATGATGTATGGTTAATTCTACGTGAATATATATTGTAAAATAAATATGGCTGATATATATGACAAGTGCAATGAAACAACTCTATATTAAATATCTTTTTAAAAGTGTACGGATAGTACTTTAAAATCCTGTATGAGTTTGCTGGGGCTGCTGAGTGCACTACCGCAAACTGGGTTTTAAACCATAGAATTTATTGTTTTACAGTCCAGTACGCTGGACGTCTGGGATCGAGGTGTAGGCAGGGTTGCTTCCAAGGGCCTGAGAGAGAATCTGATCCAAGTCTCCCTAGTAGGTACTGATGGTTTGCTGACCATTTCTGGGGTTCCTTGGTTCATAGAAGCACCTCATCTCTGCCTTCGTCTTCACATGGTGTCCCCCCTGTGTGCACGTCTATGTCCTCATTTCCCCTTTTGATAAGAACACTAGTCATGTTGGGGGCATTTGGGCAGCTCAGTCGGTTAAGTGTCCAGTTTCACCTCAGGTCACGATCTTGTGGTTTGTGAGCTTGAGGCGCATGTCGGGCTCTGTGCTGACTGCTCAGAGCCTGGAGCCTGCTTTGGATTCTGTGTCTCCCTCTCTCTCTGCCACTCCCCTGCTCACGCTCTGTCTCTCTCTGAAAACAAAACAAAACAACAAAAACACACACCAGTCATGTTGGATGAGGAGCCTACCTTACCCCAGTATGACCTTATCTTAACTAATTACATCCACAATGACCCTGTTTCCAAATAAGGTCACATTCTGAGGTACTGGGAGGTAGGACTTCAATATATGACTTTGTGGGGGTAGGAGAGGACACAATTCAACCCATCATACGTTCTTTTTTTTTTTTTTAAGTTTATTTATTTATTTTGAGAGAGAGAGAGAGACAAAGCATGAGCAGGGGACGGGCAGAAAGAGAGGGAGAGAGAATCCCAAGCAGGCTCCACGCTGTTAGCACAAAGCCTGATGTGGGCTTGAACCCACAGACTGCGAGATCATGACCTGAGCCTAAGTAAGATGCTTAACTGACTGAGCCACCCAGACGCCCCAACCCATGATACATTCTTAATCGTGAAGAAATTTTTCCTTACGTCTAACTAAATTATTTACTTGTTCAAATCAGGTCCCATTTCCTTCTTTATGGGGAAAGTGGGCTTGATTCTGCTCTTACCTATGGCAGTGATGAACCTCTGCTTTCTACCCCATTTTTAGCTCCTACTCAAAGTAGGAAGAATGACTCATGTAATCTGATAAACATTCATTAAGCCACATTCTTTTCGGTGAGGTTGTTAGGCCTTAAAGGCAGGATCTGGGCCTGAACCACCTCCTTTCCCTTGTAGTTCTAATAGCCATCCTGAAAACAGACCTGTCAAAGTTCCTGGTCTTCTCCCTCCAGGAGGCAGGCCAGCCAGCTACCCTGCTTGGTCAGATGTAGCACCACAGCCAAGAAGCAGCTGGCTCATTTCCTTCCATGATGCATCCGTTCACATCACAGTGTTAGGGATGGAGTCAAAAGCCCCTTGCAGACCCTGCAGCTTCTGGTCCTAAGTCCCATGCTTACCAGTCCCCCTGCATTAGGATAAGGGGAGGGAGTGGTTTCTATCAGGGCCTCTCTCGACTTTAATGATCCCTGGCCCAGGTGAATGTGCTTCAGAGTGGGCTTTCTTTCAGCTAATGGCGAGATCTTCCACTTAGGGTTTGGGAGGCAAATCAGCAGATTCAGGAAAGAACTACGATGCCTCAGTGAAGCCTTAAGTCTGGGCCTTAAGTCTGGGCTCTGTGCTCAAACTCAGTTTTGTCCCTGCATTCAGGTTTCTCAGGCACCTGATGAAACATTAGAAAACCTGACACATTGTTTCCTTGTGGCTCTTACTTTCCTTGCTTGCATCTTTGAAATAAACAACTCTGTGATATGGCAAGCCTCTTGGCATCCCCCCCTTTTCTTCCTCCACACCTCACTGCTGGAAATAAGTAGAGTAATCCTCCACCAAGAAAAGCACTATACTCTCAATATTCAGCCAATTGTCCTGCCACTTACTCATTGGAACTGTTGTTTCTTATCTATCTATCTTTGCCCTCTATCTTCTCTCCATCTTTCAACCCCCTGACCTCCATTGCTGGCTTTTGGTAACTGCTGCTTCTTTTTGGGTTTGTGATTCTGTAGGGCACTGTCCGTGATTCACTGACGTTGCATTCCCGCTTGATGCTCAGCCCTGAACACTCCTCTGTCTTTGCCATTCTGTGGAGCTTGGGAAAAGCTCTAACTTAGCCTCAGCTGTCAGGCCAGTCCTCCTGCTCTTTTAGCCAGGGGAGAGGGACGGGGAGCCTCTCTGTGCACTCCTATTCTGGGGCCTTTGCCAGCAGGAAGAAATGCGTGATGGAGAAGCTGTGCTGCTGCTATCTGCTTCTGCCAACTCTCCACTTCCTAGACCAGCTCTGAAGCTCTTGAGCCCTCATCAAGCATGGATTTGTAGATGTTTATAATCTTGCTAAGATTAGGAAGTAGCATTAAGGAAGTATTACCAAATGGCCTTCTTAACATGCCTGCCCTGTTTAAGTACATCGTAACTCTGATTACCCTTGGCAGCACCCCAGGACTCCATTCAATAAAATGAATCCTGCATATCCTACTGGACAGCAGTGGATAATCAGACAAAATTGAGATCTGTTTGGTCTTCGGACTTGTCTGGGAGACTGAAACTAAGTGCCGTAGCCAGTCACTATCTTTCAAATATAGGGCGGACCTCATCCTGACTGTGGCTGATGTTCATTTTTAAATTCGTACATACCAGTGGTATGGCAAGTGTGTAACACCTGGATCTCCCAGGCGAAAGGTTCAAATTTGTAGCATTTGTTCATTTCCACAGTATAAGTAGTGCTACCTTGGCTAAGGTCAACCCGATGTTATAAGATTCCTGAAAATATAACAGTAGCTTTTGGCAAGTGGTGCACGGTTGGGCTCCAGCACAGATTATCTCTAGGTTTTTCCCTGGCTTTTAAGGCTTTTATCATGCGGGCCAGGCCAAGCACTGTTCCACCCAGGGGGAAGGGAATGGTAGGCAGAATAGTGGTCTTCAAAGATGTCCATGCCCTAATCCTGCAATCTATGTTACCTTACATGGCAAAGGGGAGTTTAGGGTGCTGATGGAATTAAGGGTGCTAATCAGCTGACTCTAAAACAGGGACAGTATCCTAGATTATCCTGGGTGTTCAGTGGTTCACAGGCATCCTTAGAGGCAGGAGTAAGAGACCCAGAGAGATAAGAGCGTGAAAAGGATTTGGCCCAAAATTCCTAGATTAGAAGATAAAGGACCCACAAGCAAAGGAATGCGGAGAGCTTCTAGAAGCTGGCAGAGAAGCAAGGAAACAGATTATCTCTCCTAGTGCTTCCAGGAAAGAACTCAGCCCTGCTGACAATTTGATATTAGCCCAATGAGGTCCATGTTGGATTTCCAACCTATGTGCTGTAATATAATAAACTTGTGTTGCTCCAAGTCTCTGTTTTTGTGGTAATTTGCTATGCAACAGTGGGAACCTAATACAAAGAGCTATCACTATTAAGTGCTACTGAGGACCCTTTGCATTTGCTAGGAACATGCTTACTTTTGATTCCTTAGCCAGCTGGCTCCAAATCCTTGGCTCTGAAACCTTAACTGTGATTATTCTGCCTTTGGCCCTTTGATCTTAGTTATGCTTAATCTTGTGGGCATTTGAAACCTTAACTTTCTGAAATAGACTGATTTGTCTAACTCCTTCACCACAGCCCATTGAGCAGGTACCCCGCCTTGTCACCCTGCATCGTACTCCTCATGAGGGAAAAGGGTATTTAGTTAGTCGTAGTCACAACATTGTTCCTCTCTTCCTCATTTCCTCAGCTCCCATTGTGTTCCGTATTTCTAGTACCTAAAACCTAGACAATTACAATAGCCTTTCCTCCAGACCTGTTAGGAAGATTAGCCCTCCTAAGATAAAGAATGTATGTCACCTGTGTCTCCTGACTAAAGTACAAACATCTTGGTTGGCATTCATAGCTTCCCTAATTTCGCCCCAGTCAACCTTACTGAAGATATCTCTTGATATTCTTCTACTGAAGTGTGTAATCCAATCACAGTGATGCCTAAAGCTACTTTTCATTTCATGGCTTCTTAATTCATATCCATCCATTCCTCCATCCATCATCTAAAAAATATTTACTGAGTGCTTATCTAATACCTCTGCTGCACATGGTAAATGGTACAAAAAAGTAAGACCAAATAAAACAAGTAAAACAACGGTTATGCTACTGAAGAACTCACAACCTAATAAGGACATTATAATATGTACACATAAATTCAGTAACTTATGACAGTGGATGATAGTGATACATGCCAGGTACCATGGGAACTCAGTGTAAGGAGGTGCCTCACCTGTCTCCTTCGTGATTCCTTCCTCCACTCAGAAGAAGCTACACTTTTTTTAAAGCTTATTTATTTATTTTGAGAGAGAGAGTGTGGGTGCCCAAGCAGGGGAGGGACAGAAAGAATGGGAGAGAGAAAATCCTAAGCAGGCTCCATGCCGTCAGTGCAGAGCCCAACTTGGGGCTCTGTCTCATGAACCATGAGATCATGACCTAAGCTGAGATCAAGAGTCAGATGTTTAACTGACTGAGCCACCCAGATGTCCCAGAAGAAGCTATACTTTAAAAGGAAGGGCACCGAACTGGTGCGTTAGAAACCTGGATTTCAGCCACAATTCTATAATTAATTTCTTGGTGAATTAGGTGTATTGCTGAGTATGAAGAAAATGAGATGTATAATACCCATACAATTGTGGGTAGCAAAAGTGTGAATTATTAATGCTCTGTAATCTTAAAAAGTACTATGTACACATGATTCCAAGTTCACTTATGAAGGAGATGAGAACGTGCCACACCAAAATGCGCAACTTTGGCCAAAGGATTATTTTTTTTGATGAAGGCAATTAAGAAGCAGGAAACACATAAGAAGCGTCTTTTCTTCCCTCTTTTTGTTTAAACACAGGACATAAGTTACTCTTAGTGGAGGTGTTCCCCCTCTCCTCTCCTTATCGCTGGGGACAGAAAGTCAATATGGAGATGGGTCTGCACCAACAAACCTTGCCTTTCACTGGTTTCCCACTATATTGACTTTCCCATAAGTCACCACTCCGAGGAACCCAGACTCCCTTTCTTTTAACTTGTCACTTCTTCACAATTGATTGTTTTTTGTTAAAATGGTATATAAATCCCAGGGTCTAACCATTTCTTTAGACCTTCACTTCTTTTCTATGAAGGCCTCTGTGTGCATAAATATTAAAATACGGACATTGAATAATATTTATATGCTTTTCCTCCTCTGTTAATCTGTTTTTTGTCAGTTTAATTCCCACGTCTCAGTTATAGAACATAAAAGGGTAGAAGAATAGTTTTTTTCTTTCCTTACACTTATTCAAATAAAATCTATTGTTTATGGCTTGGGTCCTTTGTCATTTTCCCCCCTTCTTTTATATATGTAGTGCTATTTTTTAGTGGTCATTAACCCCCATAAATTGCTTGTACATAAATGTGCAAGTCAATGAATTATTGTGACATGAACAATCCTGAGCCTTTTCTAGAGTTAAAAACATAACCAGACCCCCCAGAGCCCTGTGTGTACCTCATATAAGCACTTTCAATGTGCTGCTATATTAAATTATATAGATTTTGAAGATGGGCATATTAGCCAAAATTCTTACGTTGGACATGATAAAACTCAAACTAACCTAGTTTAAATAGGAGATGACAAGTTGCACACAAAAGCAAATCATGGGAAGTATGGGGATGGAGCTGGACTTGGGTGACCAGGGATGAAAATACTATCACTTTGTCTCTCTTCCTTTTCTTTCCTTGCTTTCCTTCTTCTCTGCTTCTCTCTGAGTGATAGCCTCACTGTCTCAAGATGCTTCCCTCCAAAGCCTCTTACTGTATAGTCTCAGACCAGAAAAAACATTGTCTTCCCTTGAGTTAAAAAAAAAAATCCTGAGGCACCTGGCTGGCTCAGTTGGAAGAGTGTGCGACTCTTGATCTCGGGGTTGTGAGTTTGAGCCCTATGTTGAGTGTAGAGATTAACTAAATGAACTAGAAAGAAAAAGATGAAGGAAGAAAGGAAGGAAGGAAGGAAGGAAGGAAGGAACGAAGGAACGAAGGAATGAAGGAAGGAACGAAGGGCGGGCCTGGAGCCTGCTTCAGTTCTGTGTCTCCCTCCATCTTCCCCTTGCCTACTCACACTCTCTCTGTCTTTCTCTCTCTCAAAAGTAAATAAACATTTAAAAAAATCAGAGGACTGGTGATTTTTGAGGACAGAAATGCTTTTGTTCTTCAGACTGTCTCATAGGCCAGCTCTCCGCAACTCAGGTTAGAGTCTAGAGATGGGTCTCTCTGTCTCAGGACAGTTGACATTGGGGCCAGATACATACTGTTTGTGGTGGGGGCTGTCCTGGGTTTTGCAAAGAATGTTTAGCTGCATCCCTGGATCTACTGTCTAGATGACAGTAACACCCTCCCTCTCCGGTTTGTTTTTTTTTTTTTCCGTAAAATTCACAGCATGTATTTGATATATGACTTATCATCACTGCTGCTTTCTTTTTTTTTTTTAACGTTTATTTATTTTTGAGACATAGAGACAGAGCGTGAGCAGGAGAAGGGCAGCGAGAGAGGGAGACACAGAATCCGAAGCAGGCTCCAGGCTCTGAGCTGTCAGCACAGAGCCCGACGCAGGGCTCGAACTCACAGACCGCGAGATCATGACCTGAGCCGAAGTCACCGCTTAACCGACTGAGCCACCCAGGCGCCCCCCTCCCTCTCCAGTTGTAAGAAACAATAATGTCTCCAGACATGATCTCCTCTGAGAGACAAGATTGCCTTTGGCTAACAACCATTGGTCTCGAAGAAAGGAGCTACTTAAAAAAATAATAATAATAAACATTTAAAAAGGTAAGTGAAGAGGAAAAGAGCTGACGTCCAAGGCAACAGGGGAAGAGCACTTACTGGGTGTGTAGCAGAAAGGTCGCCCCCTGTGGTCCCAAGTATGTGTTGGGTAAGTTAACAGAGCTCCTTGGTAAAACTCATCAGAGACACCTTGAAGTGTCTGGTTTCTGTTTGCTGTCCTTGATTGCTGGTTTCTGTTAACCACACTGGCTGAAGCTGGAGAAATGTTTTTGTTACTTTTGACAGTTATTACGACCTATTTTACCTTTAGGTTGAGGTGAATGGGAAACACTGAATTTTGAATGAAAGGTTGATTTTAATGAATAGAGTTAACATTTTTTTTTCTTAATGGCATGATTAAATTCATACATTACCGCTGTGGAATTTGAATTTTACAAGTGTCAGTTACATTAATCTACATTATACTACTGTAAAATCGTGATGGATTTCCTGGGAAAATGGATCCCACACAGATCCTTCTAAGATTAGAAACTAAAATTTTCATGTATCATCAAGTGTTCAATTTAAATTCCATGATAAATGGCCTAACCATGAGAGAATTATCTTAACAGGTCCCTGAGATATCTTTACATTCAGTGGGATACTCACCTCTTTTTGTAAGAATTTATATCATGGAAAAGAACTTGTATTATTTTGTCTTAAAATAACAATTCTGATTGAACCTGAAATGTGCTCTGCAGCAGTAAGGGAGCAGGAGAAGAGATAATAAAAGGGAAAAAAATGAAATTCTTCAGTAAGTCTCCATTTAAAAGATGAAGATCATGAACAGCTATTGTCTTTGGCCTGTGCTGCATCCCTTGTCCCTTACTGAGGTAAGAGAACGTCACTGCTCCTTTCGGGAACTACTCCTTCCCCCTTCCATTCCATGTGGTCCTCTCTGCCCTCCACCCCACCTCCCCACTGCATACTGATGGCCTCAGAACCCAGTCTGGGCCAGTTAGACTGCCCTGGCAATTTGCATCTCGGATGGAGTGATGTTATAGTTGTCTTCCAAGTCCTTCTCAAAGGTTGGCTATTTGGGTTTTCCTTCCTGCTCCTTCGATTCTCTGAGCTACCAGTATCCTTCCAAAAATGTATATTCCTGCCTAAGTGATCCAAAGTCAGGTTTTGCCACTTAAAACAGAAGCCAAGGAAACTGTAACTGATGCAGGAGACTGACCAAAATATTGTGACTTAGTTTGTCACTAAGGCTAAAGAGAAAGGGAGACAGTAAGGAAAGAGTATAGAATCAAAGCTAACAGGTAGTAATCTTGAGTCTCTTCTGGACACATGTTGGAAGTATAGGATCCATTTACATGTGTTTTCATTTTTTTTTTTTAATCTTCAACTCACGTTAAACTTATGTGCAGGTGTAGTTATGTAGTTGCCACTGTGGCCTGATTGATGTCAGGATTCCTAAAATGGGGGCACCTGGGTGGCTCAGTTGGCTAAGATACCAACTTCGGCTCCGGTTATGATCTGTTTAAGTAATTTTTTTCTGACTATGATGCCTACTATTTTCTTTTATTTTTAACTTTTAAATGTTAATTTTGAGAGAGAGAGAGAGAAAGAGACAGAGCGTGAGCAGGAGAGGGGCAGAGAGAGGGAGACACAGAATCCGAAGCAGGCTCCAGGCTCTGAGCCATCAGCACAGAGTCCAACGGGGAGCTCAAACTCATGAACCATGAGATCATGACCTGAGCCGAAGTCAGACACTTAACCAACTGAGCCATTCAGGTGCCCGAATGCCTACTATTTTCTAATAATGCAATTGAAAGCACTATAATACTCATTTTTATAAGTCAATTCTAAAAAGTGTTACTTTTTATTTATAAATCCATTTAATATTATACATTATATTTTTACTCAACAAAAGTTATAAACAGCACAGAAAGTTATAAAAAATAAAAGATCCACATCACCCCCTTTCCCAGAAAGAATAAAAATTTCACATCTAGGGTATTTCTAGATATAATTAATATGTTTTTGTTATTGGTATTTCTTAGTCCTTGGGACTATTCCTTATTCAACCAAGTAGGCATTTTCTAAAACTTGATTCAAAGAAGGGGTGACAGTAGAGAACACGCCTCGGGAAACAAACAATAAGCCAGATTTGCTTCTCATGGGCTTCAAAAGGCTGTCTTAGAGGAAAAGCAGGGTCTCGTGTGCCCAGAAACAAAAACAGTTTAGGGGAAGAACATGATGTGAAGGAAGTTTCCTAACTGGGGAGACTGGGTAGGCTTCCTTGAGTTGAAATGACAGGAAGATAATTAAGACATGACAAAGGGGTATGGTCCCTGGAGCCAGGACAAGGTGCCTGGTCAAGAAGAATCCTTGGACAGGAGCTGAGTTGGCATCTAGAGACGCCATCCTCCACCACGGTGAGCACTGCCTATCACCCAGGCTTCATTCAGCTGAACCCAATACAACTGTCACCTGTGCTAGAGAGTGTGCTAGTCTTTCTTACCATTAATGTCACGTCACCTTCCAAGATGCAGCAAGAGAGGACCCATCTGTGCCCTGAGAGGGGCCCATCCTGACCCTGTTGATGGCCTAGGACTTGTGCCAGCCCCCTGGATCAGGGGGTCTGTGGTAGTGGTGTGACAGGGGAAGTCTCAGGATCTGTATGTAGGGGAGACTGAAGGAAGCCAGCTTGAGATTCACACCTGTCTTTCTGAGCCAGTAAAATGGAAAAACACACGATCACACATACATCTCTCTCCTGCCCTCCCTCTCCTCCTACTTTTATACAAACTAGATTACATCCCTATTGATTTTCAACTTGCTTTTTTTTTTTCCCTCTTATGATATATCTTTGGCATCAGTGTATAAAGATCTACTTAATTTCTCTTAGTGGTCACTTGGTATCCTAATTATTTGATTTGTCTCTAAATGATGGACTCTAGCTCTCTCCCTCTTCCTTTCCCTCTTTCCTTCTCTTTCTTTTGGATATTACTAAACTAACATGAGTGTCCTTTCACATAACTTTTTGCACTTTATTTGAGGTAACTGTTGGAGGAGATGACAGGACTGCTGGTTGAGCAGTCAACGGAGCTGGGTCCAGGCAGTTGGAGGCTCCTCACCAGCTCCTCTGTCCTTGGAAGGGACATTCAGCCCATCTTTCCCATAGTGGGAGCCATTGCAAGGACACAGTCTTGGATGGTACACATGGCTGAACCCAGTCAAGGCCTCTATCTACACTTTCAAGGTTTTGGTAGGCCACCAGAGAAAAGCCTTCTATGTAAGTTCCCTTGCTTAGTAAACCTGCCCCCTCACAATCTGGACTGTTCTGCCTCTTTTCTTTGGTCTCTCCTTGCCCTCCCTGTATGGGGGCCAGTTTGTGAACCAACAGTAACCCTAGGATAAATTTCTGCAAGTAGAATTGCTATACCAAAAGGTTTGTACATTTTTAAAAAAGTGTTAATATTGATAAGTTGTCATCCAAAATGTTTGTATCCACTTGTGATAACTCACAAGTTATTTAGCCAGATTCTCTCTAACACAAGGTATTATCATCTTTTTTACATCTTTGCCAACCTGATACATGAAGAAGAAACCTAATTTATTTAAAAATTTACCTTACTCTAATAATGACTACGAACGCCTTTATATTATGTTTGTACTTACTTAGTACTGCAATTAAAATATTCTGTCTTATGGGTAAAGACTGTTTTCTAATCAGTATAGTAAATATTTACTAAACATCCATTATGTGTCTAATTGATTAGACTGAGTAAGCCTAAAAACAACCAAGCAACAGTGCTTGGTACCAGAGAATGTGACAGAAAATACAGACAATAAAAATGTTAACGGTAAAAGATTTTCCCATGGTATGACTAGTTTTGAGTGGTACTGGGTCCTGATGAATGGCATGAATTAGCAAAATGTACCCATATGTAATTGAATAAACTGAGGTGTTAGCCAGAGTTATTTCATATTTTCTGCTTGAAAACTGGATAATATCAGTCAAAAATCAAATTTGGGTCTGGCATAATTAATAACGATCTGGTCTCTCTAGAAGTACAGTAATTAGAAATCTGACTCAGTAACTCTTTAATGTCATTACTGGTTTGTGACAGAAAACCATGACTCTGGCATTAAGAATGACACTTCATTTGCTATGGGACAAGGCGGCTAAGACAGGTGTTTGTCTTAGAGTTGAAAAAGGAGCTATGCTATAGCTCTCTTTTATGATGTAGTTTTAGGTTAAAATCTGAGCTGTCTAGAGACAGTTTCAACTCTGATTATCACAGAGCTGTTAAAAATAAAGATTTTATAAAAGCTGGATAACACTAGATTTATGCTAGGCTTTTACATTTTCATTCATGGACAAGCTGATGGTAGATGGGGGAAAAAGCTACAAAAATTTACTGTGTTCCAAAATGCTTCCTAAAGTGTGTTAAGAGGTAAGCTTAAAAAAAAAAAAAGTGTTCCATACTCAACCAAACTCTAGTACAGTTGTTTAAAAAAGTGAAAGAGGTTTCTTTATTACAAGAGCTCAGAGTCTTTGTTTTTAATGTTTATAAATAAATACATTAATATTTATAGACAAATAATTTATTTTGAGAGAGAGAGAGAGAGAGAGAGCAAGCACATGTGAGCCAGGAAGGGGCAGAGAGAGAGGGAGAGAGAGAATACCAAGCAGCCTCTGCACTGTCGGCGCAGAACCAGATGCGGAGCTCAAACCCACAAACTGTGACATCATGACCTGAGCCAAAATCAAGAGTCTGATTCTTAACCAACTCAGTCACCCAGGCACCCCAAGATCTCAGAGTCTTTAATACAATGTGACAGGGAGCCAGTTTTCAGTCATACCCTAACTCATTTGATTTGGGCCCCCTATTTCCTGTGTGAATGTTGTTTTCCAGCCACTCAGGGTCCGCTCTTTGTTCTCAAATCTGGTGGGGCTGTGATCAGGGGTCCCTCCCTACCCCAGCTACAAGGTAGGGCAACTGGAAGCTGGAATCTGAGTTGGGAGTATCAAAGAGAAATAGATTGGGGTCCACCCATACCAGCAGTGAAAGACATCCCATCATGATATTTCTGCCCTGATATGATCCTGTTATCACCGTGTCTGTGTCCTTTGGGAACTACGCTAAGGCTTGCAGGCTTCCAAGGCTGGTTGTATGGGCTGGCTGCCCATCGATTCTTAGCACTGTTATCTTCTCATCAAATACCTTTTTGCTTAAATTCATTGGAGTAGTTTTTTGTCACTTTGCAATGAAAGGATCCACACTTTTTCTTTCTTTGGCTTCTCTCTCATAATTTCACTAAATCGAAACAGAGAGAATGTCTATTTATTGACAACTGAAAGTCCTACACCAATTACACTGCTTCACGCACTCTAAGAGTTAAAAAAAGATTGTTGAACAAATGACTAGCATTTCAAAGAACAGCTTTTGGGAAGCATTGTTTTAAGCTATTTTCTCTACGAGGAAAAAGATCATATATAATGGTACCCAACAGAGAAATATCTATTTGCTCTTCTAGTAACAGAGTAGACTGGAATACACATTTGTGTTGGGTTTTGATCACTGTCTAACAAGCTATGGAATCATCCCTTATTTTAGATAAATAAAAGGCTTTTTAATTAAAAATATCTATAAATCAATCCTAAGGAGTCAGGGGAAAAACACCCTCTCTGAACTAGACATTTTAATAGATATCTAACATATACTTCCTTAGTTCCTCAATATCCATGTGTCAGTCAGCAATATTTATTGGGCCCCTAATATGTGACTGGCATAGTGCTAGTGGGTAGGACTACCTATCATGAACAAGACAGATCCAGCTTGTGTAGTAGGAGACTTTACATAGTCACATAGATGGTGACTTGGTGTCATAAAGATTTTTTTTGTGTGTAATTGCAGTTATATTCTTTGTTCTACTTAACCATTTTAAATAAATACCTTCTATTTATTCTAAACAAACAGATAATCTAATCAATATAGATGGGTTTAAATACTTTTTTTAAAAGTTTATTTTGAGAGAGAGAGAGAGAGAGAGAGAGAGAGAGCACAAGTTGGGTAGGGGCAGAGAAAGAGGGGAGAGAGAGAATCCCAAGCAGGGTCCACACTGTTAGCACAGAGCCCGATGTGGGGCTCAAACCCATGAACTATGAGATCATGACCTGAGCCGAAACCAAGAGCTGGACGCTTAACAGACTGAGCCACCCAGGAGCTCCTAGATGGCTTTAAAATTTTAAGTGCATTCAATTTAGTAACAAATATTTTATGAAACCTAAAGAAGCATTTATTGACACAAGTCCTAGTATTTTGGGTTCAAACATCCTTTCATATATATTCTTCTGGTATAAAACCACACCCAATGAAAAATATCAAATTGCATATGAAAAATTCTAGAGAATAGCACTGCACCTAGTGTTTGTAGTCAAACAGTCTTTCTCCTGCTCCTATCTCGGGTTCCAGGACTGCTGGATAAGTAGGCCTCCAATGTCCTGAAGGCTGGGAATGTTGGACTGGAAGCCAGAGAGTCAGGCCCCAAGGCATGGGGTGGGGGTAGCAAACTACCCCAGGACATCTGTGGGTCTGAAAGTGAAAAAATTGCTGAACTGTTGTTTTGAGACGAATGAAAATGTTAAGGACATCTCCCAGTAGATCAAGGCACTGTTCCTAGCTCAAGTGTAGAACACAAACCTGCAAGAGAGACTTACCATTCTGTGAAATTCCATCTTTGTGGTAGTTTAAACCTTGAACTTTTAAACAAAACACAGCTTACTCCAATTTAGAGTTTCATTCTTCTTATACCTGACGGCTTAACTCTACATCGGACTAAGGTTTTCATTGCAAAAGTGGAATGTGGAAAAGTACCTATTAAAGTTGTCCTCTTTGCTTAAGTGTGTTGTAAGCATGTTATACACAGGAAGGACATGGATGATCCGCAAGTGGCACCAGCGTGGGTCAAGCCCATTCGTTTAACACAGGTGTTCTGGGATGTTGTCTGTTTGCGGTGTTAATGTTGAATTAGCTGTAACCAAAATATCCTTCCTCATATTCTCAGGTTCAGGGCTTCCATCTAACCTTAAAGTTACCGCCAAGTCTTTCCCAACATTACCATAAAGCCACAGTGGGGTGGCTAGGAATAGTGGCAATGTGAACTTTACAAGTCAGTAGTGTCAGCGAAGCAGAGGGACAGTGCTCCGTCTGTTCCCGCCGTTGGTCTCCAGCCGTGGGAAGGGATTCTGGGAGCAGGCAGGTAGGGTTCTCGGTTGTCGGTCACCAAAACCTCGGGCGCAGCCGCGCCGGCCGACTGTGGTTCGGATCCAGCTGCCCACAGCGCAGGTGCCAAAGAACACGAAGTCGGACTGCGCGGAGGAGGGGGACTTCCGGGGAGAGCGGGAGCGCGCGCCGGCTCGCTGTCGGGAGCAGGGGTGGGGGATGGGGAAAGCGCGGCGTGCGCGCCTCCCCGGCGGCTGGGGTGGGAGGAGGGGAGCGTGCGCGCGGGCTCGCCGGCGGAGGGGGAGGGGGCGTGCGTGCGCGCTGGCTCGCCTGGGGCGGAGGGGGCGGAGCCGCTTCACGGTCTGATCCCGCCCCGGGGTCCGCCAAGGTGCGTCTACTGGCAGAAGCGGCCGCCTGGGGCAGAGCGAGCCAGGACGCGCCACCTGCAGTGCTGGCTGCTGCTTTTTATTTACTAGCAAACACTGTTTCCCCGCGGGAGAGTCCGGGAGCGCGCGGGCACACACACACACACACACACACACGCTCACTGACACACGCACTCGCGCACACACATATACATACACGCTAGCGCTCTTGTCTTCACAACTGCATCCCCAAACCGACAGTGCGAAGCTACTGCGGTTTCTCTTAACCTCAGCATCGTGGGGAGAAGCAGAGCCGTTGTGCATCAGGGAGCACCCGGTGCCTGCGCTGCCGCCTCGGGTACATACATAACCCAGCAGACCGCTCACCCCATCGGGTAAGCCAGTCTCTCCGTGTAACCTGTTCGGGGTAGGTGCCTGCGGACCGGAGGGAGGGGGTGGGGGGCCACTGGTGCGCCATTGGGGGCGAGACCAGAGTTGAAATTTCAGGGGTAAGCGGCCGGCGCAGCTCTACCAGCGTCGTCTAGCGGGAGCAATTACTACTCCGGTTACTTGTTCTACCAACCGTGGAGTTGCTCCCCCGCCTTCTCCCCTTCCCCCAGCCCGAGACGTACCGTGCTCCTTGGTTGCCAAGGAGACTTGCTTAAACATCAGCCTTGGGCCATCTATTGAAAGAAGTAGTTTTTTAAAAAATGATGTTGTTATTTATTACGTGTTTTAAAAATAAAATACACACTGAGGACCATGTGGTAATTTGGCAACCGTTAATGTGTATTCTGGGCATGGTTTCATTCAACTTCAAGGAAAAAGGTAATGCGTTATATGGTATGCTTCAAAACGGATTCGTCAGACGGATTTTTCAGCGGATTGTGTCTTGAATCATAAATTACTCCAATTTTGGAAATCTTATAAAGAACAATGAGTGCAGTGAAAATCCCCTTTCCCCTCTAATTCCACATTATATCTTGCAGCTCACTCAAGCATGATTATCTTAACATTAAAAGTGAAAGAGGAATTAATTTTAGTGCCCCACACAAGGGTGATCTATTGTAAAGAGACCAGAACAGGAATACATAAGTGAATTCCTAATGTAAGGAGAGAACATTGAGAACAAAAATCTTTGCTAACATTTCTGCGCATCATTACTTAAGTGCAGTTGTCGCACCTCTGCCCATTCGTGAGAAGATTCTGTTTTATTTCAAGGTTCTTACTTTGTTATGTTTTGTTTTTTTGTTTTATTCTCTATTTATTTATTTTTCGCATATACCTATATGTTGATGTTGATAGATATAGGTGTAGAATTTGTGCCATGGCTTATTACTGCAGATTCTAAGGTTTTGGATCTTATGTCGAAATGTGGAGAGGCGGGAGGCACAGAGAAAGAAGGCTTTGTAGATCCTTTTGGGTTTTTTTTTCCCGTTGGATCAGATCTTTTACTGGAACACTGGATGAGGCCCAAGGAGGAGGTCAGTGCTCATATCTCACAGGAACCCCTAATGATGGGGCCGTGAGTTTTACTTGGAGGCCTCAGGTGCGTAGTGGGTGGACTTAAAATTTTTCAGCCCTTGAAGGGATCAGCAATCCAGTAATGACCCTTTGCACTAATTTCATACCTTCATTATAAAAGGAAGGGCCTGGTAATTATCCACTGACCTTCAACAATGAGTTTTGTTTTTCTCTGACATGGTTCATCTTCTTACCTCTTATTACATGAAACAAGGAAATATATCAAATTCTTTTTATTTAGATTTTAAACTGTGTCATACAGAGTGGTAATATGAGGAACAAGGAAGCCAGTAATAGCTGAGGTAAGTATAGGGGATTTATGTAAGTGACAGGGGACTGAAAGATGAATAAAGATGCCAAATAGTTTATACACAGTTTACAAAGTACTTTTCCTACCCTTCTTTTTTATTCCCCACAACCACCTTAGGAGGTCAAGGGATTAGCGATTAGCTGGAGTTTAAGACTGAGGAACCCAAGACTCGGAGCTTGTGGAAGGTCACAGAGCTAGTGAATGGGGAAGCCCTTTTTGGATCTAGGTTCTTTGCCGTAAAGAAAACCCCGTGTCTGCATTTCCAGTGCACACGTAAGCTAAAGGAGTGGAACAGGGCCGGGGGGGGCGGGGGTTGGGGATTATGGCCTCTGGAACATACAAACCACTAGAAAAAGGGGAGCTCCAACGTGCCTGTAGCTGATTGTCACCACCCTGGCTGTAAAACAAGGGAAGCAGAGGCTTACATATTTTTATGTGAAGTGTCCTTAATTTTATGAACTGTAAGGACCGCATTAAAAATGTATTGGGGCCACACGTGGCCTATGGCCTGCCAGTTGCTATCCATAACTACTGAATTCTCATTAAGTTCTTAACTATTTTTCTCTTACAGAATACTGATGTGAACAGATACATCCAGAATTATAAGAGTGATTACGAGCTTTATGGTTTTGGTAGTAAGTCTAAAAAATGTGCCATATCCTTTCTTCAATAAACAGGTCCAAGTTTGTTTTTTTCGAGTTCCTCCGTCTCTCTCTTATACCTCAGAGAAAATAAAATAATATGAAGTGGTCCAAAAGAGGAATTAGTTTTTAAATATGGTGAAACAAAAGCATTTATAATTTAAAACTTCTTGTGTTCCTGGCTTAATTTTTTTTCTGGGCATATACTATAAAGTATAGAAAAAGTAGGTCACGTACCCGTCGTGGTAGGAAGAGGTAGAATAAAAAGTTGGTCAGAAAAAGGAGCATCCAGGGCGCCTTGGTGGCTCAGTTGGTTAAGCATCTGGCATCGGCTCAGATCATGATCTCACAGCTCATGAGTTCAAGCCCTATATCGGGCTATGTGCTGACAGCTCAGAGCCTGGAGCCTGCTTCAAATTCTCTCTCCCCCTCTCTCTGCCCTCCCACCCCCCGTTGCTTGTGGTTTGTCTCTCTCTCTCTCAGACATAAATAAACATTAAAAAATGAAAAAGGAGAAAAGAAAAGAAAAAGGAGCATCCTGAGCCTTTCAGTTAAAACCTCTTATTAAGGCTTTAGGTAATTAGCTAAAACCCACCACAGAATACTGCAGTATTCCAAAGAGGGGGACATAAATGGGAAATCCAAAGGATATGCACTTCTAGCACACTGACATAGAAAATACTGTTGACTTCTTATATAACAGCATCTTGTAATAAAGCAAATACCTTTTGAGAAGCTGCCATTTCCCCGTGTGTCTCCTAACACTACAGAGATGTCAGTGGATTTCACTGAAGCAGGCCTGGTGGGGCCAGAAAGTGGTTATTTTATTTATGTCATTTCTTTTGTGGATCAAAAAATGTGTAGTAAAAAAAAAAAAAAAAAAAAAGCCAAAATTTGAACAGTGGCTTCTAAGAGTTCTCTTATTTTAAAATCTCCCTCTAGAAGGATTCTTTAATAGTAAATGCATTTCCGTTTTCAATTTATGGAAGTATGTTGCATCTCTGGTAAAGAGCTATGGAGATGTTGGTTAATACTAACGTAACAAAGTCTTAGCTTGGTGCTGTGGGGAGAACAGCTGTGTCCTCAAGGATTCAGGGCAAACAAACTTACTGTTCCTGGTAGCTTCCACGTTTCCAACTTCTTCCATGTTTTTCCTGTTTGGAAAACTACTTTCTATATTGTCTCCCTCCTGTCCTTGTAAAGTAGGGCTCTTATTTCCATTGTATAGATAGAGAATCGGAGACTGTGTGGAGTTAAACCAAACCAATGAATGACAACTTCAAACCTCAGCAGCTCTCCTCACTTCACACCTCTCTGCCAATTACCTGACGGAAGTTACAGACACGTGCGTAATTGTGATTTTGAGGCAGTTGTATGTTAAATGCTAAGATAGGGACACCAGATTCCGTAGAAGCACAGATACAGGAGCAAACGAAAAAGTATGCTGATCGTAGAGGTGAGATTATTCCTGTGAGGAGAAGGATTAGTACTGGACCTTGACGGCTGGGTCTGATTCTAGTAGACGAAGAGACGGAAAGGAAAAGACAGTCAGTTGAAAGGAAGAGACAGTCAGTTAGAAATGTGAGTTGAGAGGATGATGCTCATGATACCCGATATTGAGGAGCTCGTCAGTGTTGCCGAAGGGATGACGCAAACTGTGTGGTCACAAACATGGTCTCCGACATGGAGTGCAGCGAGAACAGGCAAGCAGGAGTATGTGGCAGGCGGTAGAGAAAGACAGAGTGGTGAAGGAGACTAGCAGGGAGTTGTAGACATGGGTGAGAATCTGCAGAGGATAGTACTGATTCTTCTTAAAGACTGACATAAGAGCAAGGGACGAACCAAGTATTATGTTCTCTATGCAGAGTCTGGTACACAGTAAATACTCATGAACTATTATGGTGCGTCTGTGTTCTTTACATTTAAAAAAAAATTTTATTTTAGAGAGAGAGAACACAAGCAGGGGAGAAAGACAGAAGGAGAGAAAGAGACAGAGAGAATCCCTTGCTTAGCACAGAGCCTGACACCAGGCTAGATACCCTGGGATCATGACCTGAGCCGAAATCAAGGGTTGGTCACTCAACCGACTGAGCCACCCTGCTGCCCCAGTGTGTCCGTATTCTTAACATCCAGCATCTGGCACATAATTTCCTCTCATGATGCCACTTTTGTGTAGAAAGAAAGTGTACATGGGTATTTTACATGAATTCAGTTGGAGTTGGACAAATATCTGGGGTTTCGAGAATGGGCAGGAGATTGTGCAAATTACATGAGGGGAAGAACGTGCCAGTGGGGATATTTTCTCTTAGGGCCATAGATTTAGAGGTCGGGGAGGCTCTTGCAGATGCGGATTGTGATGTTGGATACACCTTTGATGAAGTCTCATATCTGTGGGACAAGTGAGGAGAAACAAACGTAAGCTGCTTGCTAGCTGTTTGAAAATAGACACTCAACCCCAGGGTGACAAATAAATGTACTCTGTTCTTGGTCTCGATTAGGTCAGTATTTTTGTTGCCTGAATGAAGATGTGAAAAAAAATGTGACAAGCAAGCAGAAAGATTTGGATTCAAGTACTAGATCCGCAGTGAGTGGGTGGAATGGTGGGCACAAGGTAACGGGATGAGATAAGATAGAAGCACGTCATAGCTAGCTAGCGTCTAGCACTGAGGACACTTGGCACGACAGGAGTGTGCTTTAAAGTTGGGGGGATGTTAACTCCCGTCAAGGCCGATGTAAGCCAGTATGATGATGTGCTCGTCACGGATATATGCAGCAAGTAAGCGACAATATTCTGAGCCAACGATGTGAGGAGTCCCGTCTTTCTTATTTAGCTTTTTGGTGACAGTGACTGTAGAGCAGTGGAGGTAGTCTCTGTGTCAGGTAGGACCTTACTCCCCTGTCCTTGTCCTTGTGTAACTGATTCGTGTTATTTCAGAATTTCTTTCAGTGTGGAGACTAGAACTTGTGAATTTATCTTAGAGCGTCTTACTTTCCCTCTTACTGGGGATGAATAGATGGAATTCCTTTTGCTCACCTTTTCCTGGTCGTGTCGTGTCTAAGTGGGTTGTTCATTCTCATCCCCTTCTTGCCGAAATATCTTTCCTAAGCCGAGGAAGTGCTGAACTCAACTTCATTACTTGTTCTTGTTGTTGTTGTTTTCAGTCTTGCCTTGTTTCATATGCGTTAATGCATTTAATTTAATTCAATCTAGACATACAGCACTATACATTTTGGTGAGATTTTTAAAAGAGCTATATATAAAAACAGTCTTGCAAACTTGCCTTGGAGTCAGATTAGTTCTGCATATGGTAAAACCACAGAAAGCTGTAAGTTTGTCTAAATTAGTTTTGCAAGGTTGAAATTACCGACCCGATAGGATGATTTTTAAATGAAGAAGGAAAATCATGGGCAATTTCCTTAGACTCTTGACTTTCTCCTACATGTTTATTTGAGGCATAATATATTCCTCTTTTCATGCCAGATGAACCAGTTCCAGCTACTTAGAAACAGGGCTCCAGGGCTCCCCCACGCCCCACCACCGCTTCCCCCCCCAACCCCGCAGCCGGTTTGGCACCCAGGATATTGATGGAATAACTAGTTCCATCCTGGCCGACTGCTTCAGTGGGAACACATTCAGTGCTAATGGGACAGACTCCAGGAGCAGTGGAGGAGGCATTTTGCAATTTTTTTATGACATAAGTTCTGGTACTTCATTTAAATCATTACTTAGAAGCCTTATGATTTATGAGTTCTAGTCCTTCACTTGTCTGTGCCGGATGGCACGGCTCAGCCCGCAGAACATGAGCCTGGGGGCCTGGATTTGAATACTAAATCTGACACTTCCTGGCTCTGTGATCTGCAGTCTGGCTACGTATCCCCTCCAGGTCCCATTTTCCTCATCTGCGACATGGGAATTCTATTACCTAGACTGTAGGGCTATTCTGAGATTGAATAAAATATGCATAAAAAGCATCTAGTGCAATACCTGGTGCATAATAAAATCTTGGTGCCTCCAATTTCCCCTGCCTCTCTCTACTGCCCCGCATTTGCCTTCCCCCAAATGAGGGTAGGATACACTTAAGTTTCATGTACCATGTAAGATGCCTTAATCTGGTCTGCCACCTTACAGAGGAGCTAGCCTCTTAGTGAAATGGAGTTTTGAGTGAGTGGTGGGCTGCTTGGGTGGGCCCCCTAGGGAGAGTGACCTGTATCTAGATGTCTGTTCTCTCCGGCAAGCTATCTTGTGTCTTTTCTGCTCATCCTTGAGGCTCAGCCTGGCCACAGGAAAAAGGAGGGAGGGTCACTTTTCTCCTGCCTGGGCAGCTCATTGAGAACTCTGTAATAGGCTCTCCTCAGGGGTCTCCTTGTGTAAAAAGCTCAGAGCTACCTCCTTGTGTCCCCTATGGAATTAATAAAAGCAGCATCTAGGACCTGGTTGGGACAGACCTCCTAGCCTTTCTGCGAGCTCAAGGTATGGTTGCCTACATTCTTCTAGACAACTAGGGGTTTCCCTTCATGGGGAATTATGTAAATTTTATGAAAAGGTCAAGAGCTCACCAGGCTCAAAGAGAAAACTCCTCAAATTCACTTTCAAGTCACATAGGATTAAAGGCTTCCTGAAGAGAATACTTTCTAGTTAAGTCTTTTTTTCCTTTGTTCCCTGTACCACTACTGCCCTTCCCCCACTCCCACCGAGCAACGACTCCTCCTCACAAACGTAGTTTCTCTACTCTTTCACATCATCTAGTTCTCTGACTACCTCGAAGTACAGATGAGGTCGTTGTGTCTGGACTTTTTTCAAGGTCACCTCCCATAGCCCGTGGTCCTGGGGTAGTCCAGACAGCAGTAGGACCTTTAAGCAGTGCATTGCGCTGGTGACTTTTGTGGCAGCGATAACAAAAATCACTTATGGGAAGGTAACCTGAATAGTAAATTTTAGGAATCCATACGCCAAGCTAAATTTTGTTTTTTTCCTACCATCAATCACAAAGCACATCTTTACAGAAAAGACTATTTCATGTGCTTTGTGTGCTCTGGTATGTTATGTATATATATACTTATTTCAGTGTTTCTTTAACTGTGTTGGGATTCATTTATTCAGATGTATTTTTAGGAGTTGGTGAGTAATATTAGTTCATATATCTAAAATTAAAAACAGGCTTAGAGAATTGCTAATGCTAAGTTTGTGATCAATTGTCAAAGATAGAATATCCTTTCATCGGATATGTTTCTTTCATCGCTATGATAGTAAAATTAATTTCAAAAAGGGTAGCTGTGACGTGGGTATCAATTACAGTGACGTGTGGATGCTACAATGAAACCTACAGTAACCAAGATGGCATCAGTGCCAGATCTCGTGTTCGCATCGAATTCATAGGCCAGCAAAGTTAGAAAGTCATCTTATTGAGAAAAACATGTCTCCTTCAAATAAGACGATATTTTCAACCACTCCCCAAGACAGCTATGGCTATTACTTTAGAAATCTAGGTTCATAACTGAGGTAGATATCTGAATGGAAGAGATTTATTTTGGTGTAGTCCCTGTTTGACTTGCTTCCTCATCTACTCTGTTTGACACTCCCCGAAAGGAGACATTTTTTAATGCTGTCTCTGTGATAGGCAGTAGTGTAGATAGAATCCAATAACCCTTCGGCTTCGAAGATTCACTAGTCTTTCCCGGACTGATGTCCACAAGCTGATATGGCTGATTGGTTTTTCGAGAATTCAAAGCCTAAAGAAATATGGAATGAAGGTTTTGGTTCTTTCTTCTATGAAAACGTTAATTACCTACAATCTGATTTAATTTGGGCAAAGCTTATCTTCTTTAGCTTTGGGTCAAAGCTATTTATCATTTCTTGAAGGTATTTAATATCACCTACAGATAGAGTTTCCTAATTGATCAAATGTCATATGAGAAACTCATGGACAATCCCTTAGGCTTTTCTATACAACATTAGACATTTTACTGAAATCCTAATTTGTGAATCTTAGTGTCATTTGTGGGGTTTTATGATAAATTTTCCTTCTCTGACCTTGTAATCTTTTACAAACATTGTCCATTTTTTATTTCTGTTTCATGGTGTTCAATCTACAGTTCAATCTATAGTTAATTTTTTATTATTACATTGTGTTGATTGCTTTAAAATTAAATATTAATATATATGTGTAACTGTCAATGGGTTTGCAGATGTGGGTGAAATTCTTTGGCCAGCACATTCTCTCCTGGGTCTAATGGAATTAGGATAGAAGGAGTTAATTACATGATTTAACTCTGTAGTACCCAAAGCACTACCTGTTGTCTATGAAATTCATAATATTCTTTACCTCTGGACTGAATGAGGCATAAAGTTCTCAGATGCTCTAACTATGTGCCTGGATTACTGTGTCTTTCTTTTCGGCCACTGTGTTATGAGAGTTCTTCTGCTTCCTCTGTATTGACCTCTTTTTGAAAACCATATCCTGTGATTGTTTAGAATTTTATTGCCTTCAGTCTTTGTTCATATGTGAACTTTCAGTGCCTCAATCACAGCTGTTGGTTACTGTTCCTTTTTTTCATTAAGAGATAGAGGAAAGGATGTAAGAGGACCTCTTGTATCTCAATATTAAGTGAGCCCACCTAATGGATTGGATGCACTGTTAACCAAGATATTTAGGAAGCTCGGTCTCACTGACTCAAGAGCTTTTTTTCAGGTTCAGGTGTCTCTCCTTTACCTGGAGCCTCATGATTGACCTCAGGGATGGGAGTGTATTGACAGTTTCAGGAAAGGGGCTTACTCTGTGATGGCACGGCACCCACCAGCATCTCAGCCAGGAAGGAGGAGCATGGGAGTCCTCACGGTGATGCTGGGGGCAGGCACAATGACATGGTTTGGGAGAGCAACCACACTCGGAGTCAGATGCCTTGAGTTTTTGGTTCTGCCTGGGGAGGCTTAATTTCAGAAGACTGTGTCTCCTTCCGTGTAAACTGGGGATAACATTAAGAATCACGAGAACAAAATAACGTATTTTCAAAATGCTCTGTTTATGTTAAAAAATGCTCTGGTAGTGCTTTTGAGTGGTCATTCTGGAACATTGCTTTAGAAAATCATACATTCTGGATCTTGCTTTAGAATATTATGTATTATCACTGTTCTTCAAATAAGGCTAGCCCGGAGGTTTGTAACTGGGCCGATCCTCAGAATGATCTGGAACTGTTTTGAAAATGTAGATTCCTGGAGCCTCTGTGTTTATTGTGTTTGAATCTGCGTTGGTGCTGAGCCACTGCGTATTAAAAACTTTCCCTGAGTGATTCTCACGATAGGTCTAATTTGGGAGCTGCAAGTCTCGAGCACAGTGGCCTGCTCACGCTCCTTTTCTTATTCGTACCTCCCTAGAATTATCCATGCCACCTGGATCTGGGGCTCAGCTTTCTTGTCATTCACACTCAAAATAGCAAATCAGATCAGTTCTGAGATCACACAGCTCTCTGGATACTCAACGGACCTTTAGACATTGCAGGCGATTCTTTAGCAAACAAGTGCCCCGTCCTCGTGATAGAAGTCACAACGTGTGATTAATATCTTCCCTGCTAAAATGGAGAAGTTTTAACTTTCCGTCCGAATTTGTGTACAGCTAATCAGGTGTATTGCCGTGGAGAGCATCTTTATAAACGTCCTCGTTATAATGTCCAACATCGAGGTTGTTAGCTGGATTTTAAAGATGTAAATGCCTGCATAAGATCAAATCAGATGCTTTTAGTTTATACCTTTTTAGATTTAGGCCATTGATGGTGATTACATGGAATTATATGAGCCAAAAGGGAATGCTATTTCTCCTGTGCATGAAATTTTATGAGTCATTGGTCTCATAGGTCAGGAGTGAACTGCAGCAGAATAGTGTAAGATCTTTACGGTAGGATTTTGGGAGCAGAGAAGTTGCAGTTTTGAATTGTCATTTGCTCTTTATTTTTGGGAGGGTTCAGAAAGTGCTGTGCAGGTTTTTAATAGGCTTTTCAATGTAATATTCTGTTCTTAGAGACTGAAATAGGCTGAAATAGTGTGACTGTGTGTATCTTTTGTGCCTAAGGAGAAGGAATTTTGTGACCTTCTTAACTATTATGAACTTAAAGCATCAAAATATTTGTATTATCAGGCATTTGGGGAAGAGAGGCATACCATTAAGCACCCATATATAGATCCAGAAATAAAGAAACTTGTCATTAGACAGTTTGTAGAATTATAAATGAATTTTAGACATCTATGAAAATGATCAGGATTTTGCTTGGTGAGAATGTTGCCTAATTAAAACTTTAAGAGAAGTTATTTTGAAGTGTGTCAGTGTATGAATGAAAGGCACATACTATACTTTATATTTGCCCCTGCTAATTTAATCATCACTATAACTGTCTGGTGGTTTCTCTGACACCCAGTTAGGACAAACCAGCTTAATTCTTATTGCAGGAAAGTGTTTTTTTTCCCCAGGAAAGTTTTTAATATGAATGTTTTTGAGTTGAAGAAAAGGTCTTTTCACTAAAGAATGACTGTTTCATAACTGGAATTGTATTGAGCTACCTTCTAGAAAATCAGGTAAAATGCTTTGTTTCCAACTTTGCCAAAAACAGAGTTAGGGTATATATTTGTGCCTCTTAAGGACAGGAGAAAGAGGGAGAAAGGGAGGGAGGGATAGAGAGAGAGAAAGAGAGAGAAGAGAGAATGGGAGGGAGTAAGAGAAAGGAGAGCGGTGAAGGTAACTGCAAAATTCATTTACCATCAGTTAGTTTTGAGGCTGCAGCCTCATTAGGTGGTTAGCATTTGGCCATTCTGCCAAAATCATCTTTTTGGCCATCTGTGCCAAATTATAGGAAGTAATGGCCTTGGGCACAGCTGCTGAGTCTAATTTGTATTTCTAACTCACGTATTAATGATAATGATCACATAGGGAAGTCTGGTGGCCAAATGTGCAGAATAAATGGAGAGAATCAAACACACACACATAAATTTAGAAGTGCAAGATGGAAAAATTGCATTTTGAGAAATGAGAGTATTATTCGAATCTCTAGATAGGAATTCAGCCTTTCCTACCTAAGGAGAAATAACTGTACAGTAGCTTTCTCCTAATGAGAAATAACTCACCAGAGATACTGACCTTGAATTTTGGCACTTCTTTGTGATGCTTCCTGAATTTTGCTCTAACATTGATGTTTTTATAGAAGGTGGATTTCGTTAAAATATCCCAACATCCATTGATTGGGCCTTTTTCCAGCTCAGCCTGGATCCTTTAGGGAGAATCGCTCAGGGATGAGTGACTGCCATTTGGTGTCACTGCACTTTTATTACGTAGCGTGCATGGACCAGCAGCACCTTTCCAGGCAGATCAAATCTACTGTCATTAGAAGTATAATTGGGAAGTTATATAAGAAAAGCTGTTCTGTCGTCCTCAGGATACAAGGAATACCAAGGATCATGATTTAAAATAAACATTTCTACATTTTGCACGGCCGGTTCACTTTTCTAAGATACTTTAACTGATGAATGTGTTGGAAGGAAACTCACCCTAGAGTGATGATGATCTTTAAAAGTTGCCAAGATCGTGGGAAGTGATTTTGGCATATATACGATAGCAGAGTGACAGAATTCCTGATACATGCTTTTAGATGTGTTTCTCCCAAACCTGCCTCATCCGGGGTCTCTGCATCTTTAGTTGCTCAAACCGCAAACCTTGGAACCATCTTTGGTTTCCTTCTCTGACAACTCCTATCCAAGCAGCGAGGAAGTTCTGTTTGCTCTACCTTCAGTATCCCCCAAATCTGACCGTTTCTCACCACCTCACCACAGCCTTGCTGCCACTGTTGGCCCAGTCAGCATCACTTCTTGCTTAACCTACCGCAACAGGTCCCCAGTGGGTCTCCCGTGCCTTGCACTGATTCTCCTCACCGCAGTGGCCAGAGTGATCCTTTCAACACCTGACATAGGGTGTGTTACTCTTTTGCTCAAAACTGCAGCAGCTTCCGCCCCAAGAACCAATAACCTCTGCACCATCTATCCTCCCTCTTATTCCCTGTCCTCACCTTCTGTTCTTTCCTTGTGCACTCCTGCCCTGGTCTCATTGGCCCTTTCTGCTTTAGAACCTGTGCACATAGGCTCAAGCTCTCTCTGCCTGGAGTGCACCTCATTCTGGCTATCCCCGGGCTCACTCGCACACTCACCTTCTGCAGGCCTTTGCTCAGAGGTTACCTTCTCAGTGAAGCCCACTGTGATCACCCTATTTTGAAACTGCTGCCTACCCACCAGCCCCTCCCCTCCGTCTCCACTCACAATTCTCCATACCCTGTATTACTGTTCCTTTTCTGTAGCTCTTATTGCTTTTGTTTCTTTTTTTTTAATTAGAGCAGTTTTATTTTTTTCCAAGTTGTTATTTAAATTCCAGTTAGTTAACCTACAGTGTAATATTAGTTTCAGGTGAAGTATTTAGTGATTCATGAATTACATACAACACCCAGTGCTCATCACAAGTGCCCTCCTCAATACCCATCACCCATCTAGACCATCCCCCACCCACAACTCTTACTGCTTTTGAAGATTAGTTTTACTGAGGGATCATTTGTATACCATAAAGTTAACCGACTGCATTGAAGTACAGTTTCAATAATTTTTAGTAATTGTATATAGAGTTGTGCAGCCATTAACACAATCCACGTTTAGAACATTTCCATCGCCTCAGAAAGTTGCCTCGTGTCACCAAACACAGAGGGTCTGCTTCTTGGGGCATGTTAGGCAGTAGACCAGCCTGAGTCTCTTGGTTTGAGTAAAAAGATTTTTATTATTTGCAGCAAGTAAGGAGACAGGGAGATAGATCTCAAAGAACTGTCTTCTTTTGGGGTTAGTGCAAGAAGCTTTTATTCAGTGCACTAGGGGCATGGAGCTTGCTACATGAAGGAATTTATACACATTTTGTGACCGAGGCACTTCTGTTCAGCTACACGTGCCTGGCATGTCAGCACGCCAGTGTATATATTGTATGCTCATTAAAAATGGAAACCCCCACCCATTGGAGATCTTAGTATTAGAATGAGCTAAAGGTAACTTTAGGCAACTCAGGGGGCATCTGCACAGGTCCTCAGCTCCAGTCGGCTCAAGCCGTCTCAGCTCACTCGAGGGAGGTAACTGATGAAACGCCTGGGTATGAGTCTCCTCGGTGGGAGCTGCTCATTTTGCACAACAGACACATTCCTTCCCTGCTCTTGTCCCTTTCCACTCCTCCCCTCTGCTGATCGATTGCAGCCCTCTGATGTGAGTAACTCCCCACTGGGTCCCAGCTAACACTTGTACCCATTTATAATTAGGCCCAGTCCCTGGCCATCCTGGGGAGCCTCCATTCTGCGTCTGTATTTGTCTTTCTAAACACTTAAATACTAATCTTCTCTGACTTTGTGCCAGCAGTGCATATCACTCTGCTCAGCAAATGTGGGTTAAAGGAGCTGCACGTCAGTGTACAATTAAAGTATTACCATAGTTCATGTGCGTCAGACTTTATTTGCAGATAACTAGCGTACTATCTTAATGTTCAGTGATCGGGGCCCTTCCGTTGCTCCTTCCTGGTATCTTGTGAGTCCTTCTCTCTCCTTCAGATCTGGAGGCTGCTCTTCTGATTCAGATCCTCAGCACTGCAGCTTCTTTACGGGTCTCTCTGAGCCACTTTCTGTTTTCTTCCACCCCTTCCTGTGGACGCTGTTGGAGTGTTATCTTTAAAAACATGGCTTCAATTACCTCACTCTCCTTTCTTAGTCTCAAAATGCATTTCACCACCCGCCTTCTGATTCTGGATGTTTATAGATGTTTGTACACAAAACCTGGTAAAGGTTCTGTATGTAAACATGCTTTTAGGAAATACTGATTTCTAGGCAACCTCCAGTGTCAGATATGTCTGATTCCTCCTAATTCTCTTTGTCAGGAAATAGATAGCTTATTTAAACACACACACACACAAAACCCTTGAAGCCTGTGCAGTAAAGGAACGTTAAAGGAGTCCGGTAATTTTATCTCTATATTTTCCCAAGTTGGGTATTTTCAAAACAACACACTTTCAAATTTTATTTATACCAATATTTTTTTAATTGAAATTTATTTATTTTGAGAGAGACAGAGACAGCACAAGTAGGGGAGAGGCAGAGAGAGAGGGAGAGAGAGAATCCCGGGCAGGCTCTGCAGCACTGTCAGTGCAGAGCCCGACATGGGGCTCGAACTCACAAAACCGCGAGATCATGATCTGAGCTGAAACCAAGAGTGAGATTATTAACCAACTGAGCCACCCATGTGCCCCTTGAATCAAGTGTTTCTCTTGCCACTGGTGTAGCAAAGGAAGGTTCTAGGATTAGTTCCATTAGTTTTGTTTTGGAAACAAAACAGCACATGTCTGGCCAAGGCCCTCTAGCATCAACACCAGCCCTTAGCTCTCTTTGGTTCACTGTTCCCTGCAGAGGGTACTAGAGCAGGACAAGTTCCCCAGGTGAAGAACTGTTCTGGGATCCAGCCTTCACATGTGCTTCTCACGTGCGACAGACGCCACATCCGACTTATTCCCTGCTGTCGTTACCGCTTCTGGCTGCTCTGGCCCTTCTCGATGACTAGTGATATTAAAACTGCTTTTGCATTACATTGTTCACCAGCCGCTTACGGCCTTCACAGCCAGTAGGCTTTGGCTGTTTGCAGCTGCCTTTCTTTCTTTGTGCAGCCACAGCGGCAGCAGTGGGGGTGTATCAATAGAATGGCTTTGAAGACAGACAGCCTTAAGGTTGAATCCTGCTTCTTTCAGTTACTGGTTATCTGGTCTTGGGAAAGTTATCGCCTTGAACTGAGTATCCTCATTCGTACTGTGGGACAATTATACCTTTTCTGCAGTGTAAGTGTGGATCGGGTATAACAATGTGTATAAGTTTCCTTGCCAGCACAAGGTAGGCACTCAGTAAATTTTTGCTATCTAATATTAAGGTTATTGTTAAGCAGAAGCAGGAGAGCCTGGGGAGCTAATAGTTTCTCCCTTTTCATTGAGAAGAGCAAGCCTTTCGTCCCATAATCACCTCACTCTGGGGGTTAGTGAGAGTGTAGGCAATCTCATTTTGACCACCACCTATGATTTCCACTACTCGGTCTCTCAGTGTCTAATGACAATGAGCTTCTTTGACTCATGGACCACACCTGATCTGCTCGGGTGAACCCCGTACCCATCCATGCTCACATTTCCGGATGAAAGCTATAAAAGATTTTGTGTTGTTGCTTCTTGAATATGCTAATAGAAGCATTGCCAGTTTTCTCATTAATATTATTCTGGGCATCTGTTGGGAAATCAGGCACCGTGCCAGGTGCCGATGAGTCAGTGGTGAAGAAAACAGAATTTATCGTCTTGGAGCCGACACTCTAGTAGAAGAGATGGGCATTCATCAAATGATCTCATAAAAAAGGGTAAAATTGCAGTTGAACTAATTGCTGAGAAGAAGAGGTTTGTGGTGTTATGAAAATTGTAAAAAAGGTTTTGACCTGCTCGAGGATGTGGTGAGGAAGCCTTGCCTGAGAAAGTGGGGTTAGGGGTCTGAAGGATGCAACTAGTTAATGAGGTGAACGCCAGAGAATAGAGAATGCTTCAAGTAAAAGAGAAAGAAATCCTATGCAGGGGTCCAATGCAACGTTGGGAGGAAACGTGGCCACAACAAGGTACAGGGGTGGACAGAGAGCCAGGGACAGTGTCGGGGGAAGATAATGCTGGGACAGAGGGAAGGGCAGGACCAGACCTGGGCCTATCTTGATACAAGTCTTTATCCTGAGAACAGTGGGAAGCCATTGAGGAAGAGTTTTAATCAGAGTGACAGGACCCGGAAGGCTAGCAATGGTTTCCGATTGGAGGAGAATACTCATTGAGTATAGGAAGGCATTGGAACCCATTGTTCTGGTTCAGATCCGAGATCTGTTGCTCATCCTGGAGGGGTGGGGCTGGAGAAAAAGAAGAGACCATTTAAGTTCTGTTTAAGAAGTAAAAGTTTTAAATCTTGGTGATGAAATGCATATTGAGAATGAGGGAGAGAAACCTAGTGACTCCTAACATCCATGCAGGTGGCGGGGCCGTTCCATAGAGCTGTGTGGGGGAAGGCACAGGTGCATGGGTGGTAGCATATATCTGTACAAGTTTGTGATGGTCAGAACAGACATTTCATGCAGCTGGGTGTTTGCTGGGACTGTTCATCGAGAAAGGAATTCTACAAGAGGAACAGTTTGGGGGGAGGTGGGATGGATGGGTAAGGAGATTGCCAGTGCAGTCATGGCAATATCAAGTTCGAGCTGTCTTTGAGATGTTTAAATGAAGGTGTCAAATAGGAGGTTATTGTATGTTTGGACATCATAGAAGACTCTGAGCCTGTGACACAGTTTTTTTATTGGCATTGGAATTACCTAGGGATAGAGTAGATCATTAAACTGAATCCCATAGAACTACAGCACTTAATGATTAGCACAGAGAGGGAGGGGCATAAAGGAGGAAAAAATATGTAACCCAGAGATAAAGGAGGAAAACTTTCCTTCTTGAGGATGAAATTATAGAAGCCAAGGAAGTAGTATGATTCAAGGAGAGACCATTTATCAGTTTTGAAGGCTGCTGGTATCTAGTAGGTCAAGGACTGAAAATGACAGTTGATTCAGTGACAGTCAAGTGGGGTATGCACGGTGACTAGGAGACCAGAGGTACCCGGCAACCCCACACCCATCACTTTGCCACGGATTTGTTAATTACCGAGTCATGCCATCTTCCCAAGTGGTGGTATAGAAATCAGATTGACTTCTAGAAAACAGAGAGATGAGCTTTTCATTTTCTTGCACACCAGAATCTGCAAGTAAGTTTTGTCCCTTCTCTCTAAATGATGTATGCTTATTCATTCAGCAGACTTTGTTGGATACTTTGTATGGAAGTTAGTCAGAGGTGCTCATGTTCTGAATATATTCACAGAATAGTAGAGAGATAGAACTGCAATACATCTATAACCATCATCCCAGCCTAATGTAAGCATCCCTAACACTGGCACAAGTGGTTGGAATTTAGAAAGCGAAGACTTAATAGATGATGTGGAATGCACAGTCAAAAATAGAAACCTGAAATGCACAATCAAAAAATGAGCATACTTCAGGGTAGGAAGCCTTCTGGAAATCTGAGATAATTAACACCTTAGGATTTCCCTTAGAGTACCACTGATAGCTCATTAGTCTTTCCTAGGTGTCATTTCTGCCTTTATATTTTTGTGGACAAATTTTTCAAGTCTTCTTCAAAGGTTTGCTTACCAGGTTGAGATTTCAAAAAAATAAATTTCTCCGAAAATGCCTTTAAAGGTACAGCTTTTATGATTCACATGTTCCAATAACAAACTAAATTTAACTGGCATATCTGAAAAGTCAGCACTACTTTGGGTGCAAAATAAAGACCGAAAAAGGCATATTTTGTTCTTTCAACCTGAGTGGATGCTAGTTTTTAAAATACTAATTTTGATAAATATCTCTACTAAATAATTATTCCTTTCTATTTGGGAAGTGGCTAGATGTGAATTTTTTTTAAGCTGCTAAATTTGTGGCAGTGTTTTTTTTTTTCATTAAAGTAGTTTATTTTCAAATTGGTTTACATATAACACCCAGTGTTCATCCCAACACGTGCCCTCTTTAATGCCCGTCACCCCCTCTCCCCCCTCTCTCACCCCCCTCCCCCTCAGTTTGTTCTTAGTCTTTGAGAGTCTCTTATGTTTTATCTCCCTCCCTCTCTGTGTCTTTTTTTCCTCAATGTTCATAGCAGCACTTTAGATGTGAATTTAAAACACATTGTTACCTTTTTTTCTTTTTTGGAAGCTTGTTTATATCCCCTTTGAGAATTAGCATAGTTAACTAGATTTTTTTAAGTTTATTTATTTATTTTGAGAGAGACAGAGAGAGAGAGAGAGAGAGAGAGAGAGAGAGAGACCGTGTGAGTAGGGGAGAGGTAGAGAGAGGAAGAGCGAATCCCAAGCAGGCTCCATCCACACTGTCAGTGCAGAGCCTGATGCAGGGCTCAAACTCATGAACAGTGAGATCATGACTTGAGCAGAAATCAAGGGTCATATTTTTAACTGACAGCCACCCAGTCACCCCCATACTTAACTAGATTTAATTCCTTACATTAGTTTCCTGAATGATTTAGATAACATTTTAATCAAATGAAACTATAGCTCTGAGAAACTGATTTTATTATGCAAAAGAGGTTTGATATGAGATGATAATTGTGAAACAACCCAGGTGAAGTCTGGATGTTGTAGGCAACTTTGTACAGTCCATGAAATTCCCTTTGACCAACACCTCCCTAAAAAGCAAGCCCAGGAAGGTACCTTCTCAGTCTCCCCATCCAGAGCCTCTCTCGGGTCCTCGTTGCACGACGATGGCCTGGGATGGTGCCACATAGCTGCGCTTTTCCTCTCTTTTACCCTTTACTCATCTCCACCTGTACTATGAGAAGACCCTGAGGAAAATTTGTAACATTTTGTTCTGAAGTCTTAGTTTTCAGGTGTTGTGTGTGGGTGGTATATGGGTTAGGTGGGGGAAGTGGTTGTCACGTACCTTTCTGAGAATCTAATAGATGGTGTGGATCTTCCTTCCTGTGCAAAAATCCATGTATGCATACGGCTTCAGAAAAAGAGTGGCATATATTGGCAGGGGCTATTGCATACCTGAAGTCTGTTCATGGATCCCAGGTTAGAACCTTCTGCTCTGACCGGTCTTGGGCACCAGGATCTGAAGGAGCTCCCTCAGCTGCATGTTTTCTTCCAGCATTCTTTTGCTTTATAGCCGGTGGTGATTCTACAGTCACTGCTATAAGTTCAGGCTCTGTTGCCATTTGCAGCCTCAGGTCAGCTGACCCCACTAACCCTGGTCAGCCCAACCTGGCACTACTCCCAGCACTGGTGCTGTCCCCCTCACTGTCTTTCTGGCTTGTGACCCTCTGCACATGGCTGGTGCTATACACACGCCTGATCCCCAGCACATTTCCTTACCTCTTCCTTGGTCCAAGATCTATGCACCAAGTTTAGCTCACAAGCTACTTCCTCCATGAAACCACTTTTGATTAGCCGTACGTTACAAAATCTCCCTTGTTTTAGAAGTCCTCATCTACTCTGCCACTTGGTTTTCTGCATAGTTCTGTCATGTTGTCTTTGAATGCTCTCTGGTTATATGTTTCCTTAATTAGAAAGTATTACATGGTAGAAGCCACGTCCCAAGTGTTAGAGCAGGAAAGGACATTAGCAGCAAGATCCTTAATCTTTATTCCACTTCAGCAAATCACTAGCGGTGATGTGTGCACACATGTGCACATTAAGAATATCCTCCAAGGGTCGTAATCGAATTTCAGTGAGGGCGGGAGAGAGGAGAAGGTACAGAGAAATTGAAGAAGCTTTTACTCAGGTGATTCTGATACCTGTCCACCACCACTGGTCCTTTGGTGTCCTCATTCTGCAGAGAGTCACTCACTAATGCAGAGTAGTTTCTGACCTAGCGTTAAGTAGGCGATCTCTTTTACCTCTTTCTTGCCCACATGCCTTCGTAAAAATTAACTTAAGCACTTGGTGCAGGAGACTCAGAGAAGGCAAAGTAGGCAAAAAGGGAAAAGAGAAGTGAGATGGATTGTTCATGCCTCTACTCAATGCACACAGACACACACACATCTGCCCACATGTATGTACAGATACATAATCCTGCACAAACATAAATTTGTACACATATACACATCCTTACACATGCATGCACACACAACCTACCCACATATACACACTCCTGCACAAACACATTTGTACACACTTACACATCTTTACACACGTGTGTGCACGCGCGCACACACACACACACAAGCTCACGCACATTCTCATTCCCCCATCATGGGGTAGCGGACTATCATGGGGCCATTTTTTTTTTTTACTCAAAATTTCCTCAAAATGTGTTTAGTTTATGGTAGGTGCAGATTCTCTATTCTTCTAGAATTGTCTCTTAAAGGGCTGGGTCTCTTGGCGGTGTTCACAGAGGAACCATGCAGTAGTAGGATTTTTACTTCTGTTTCAAAGAAGAAGGAGGAAAACCTTGACACTATTTTGCCAAGAAGATTTCTCACCTACGCACAAGTCGACACCTGCTTTACCTATTTCTGCTGATCCCCATTGTTGGATAATTTCACATAGGCTGCGAAGAACTCTCCAAACTGATTTAGTTGGATCACTACTTTCCACCTGACAAAGCAGAAGCCCAGAGAGAGCAAACTGGCTTGCCCAGGAAGACAGTAGCAGAGCTGGGGCCAGGACACAGCCTTGCATTCATTGGTTGGTCTTTGGTTTTATGGCTCTTACCGTGTCTTACACAGTACACGTTCCATAAGCCTCACTTCTTTTTACAGTTAAGTACTTTGAGCTTCCTGCTGTTCTTCCCTTGCCATATGCACAGACACTCACCCCAACCATCTGGGGAAGGGAAAAGTCATATCTGGCAGGGGAATGAGTATGCAGATGCATTCTTTTTATAATTACTCAAAAGGAGATTGTTAAAGGTATGATTTATTTAGCCAGCTTCTTCAGAGCTAGATTCCAGAGCCTTTCTCATATTCAGAAAATATTTTATTTTGTGGCAAACTCTCAGGACACTCATTTTCTCCATCCATGCTCTCACTTTTCAGCATGTGTCTCTGACTGGAGTAGCTCACTGAAAGCTAGTACAACACCAGCATTAATTTGAGCCCTGGCTGTATTCTTTCCCTGTCAGTTCCTGTCCTCCAGGCTGTTGCTCATGGTTATATCAAAGATGGGAGCAGCTGGAATCAGATGCCTGTGATTATTAAGGCGGTAATTACTGATCATGCCGACACCAGCGATATTAACTAGTGCTTAAATAATTGAAAATGTTACCTATGAGGCAAGCATAGATTCAAGGTGTCAGAATGAAAGGCATTATCTAGAATATCCTAGGCAATAATGAAATGTTTTCATTCTTGTTTTATTCAGATACTCTGGCTAAACATGCTCTGTTAGAGATAGTGAACTTCAAGTCTAATCCGTTGGCTTTTCTAACTTCTTTACAAAGCAGAATTATGTAATAGCATCTGGGAGAACACTGGTTTGAGAGAACAGGTCAGTTTTCTTAGATGTCTCCGGTTCTTAGGAGAGAAGTGTCCCATCTGCCACAGTAGCAGAATGAGTTTGATGATGCCTGAGTGGTTATAATGTACCTCATAGTTTTGAAAACACTCTTAACCTGATTTCATTTAGTGTCACCGAAAGTGTCATGGAAGAGGTAGTTTTACCCCAGTCTTACGGAGAAGGGTATGGAGAAGTCAGTGTTACCTGACAAAGTCTAATAGTCTTGCCCAAGTTACACTAGTAGAAAATTGTGAGGTTGGGGTAAAACATGAGGATGTTTTTCATGATTTCATAATACTTTTCAAATCTGCGAGGTGGTAGAAAGGTCTATAACATACCATTGGTATGTTTGTGAAAATATCAGAAATAGTGTTTTCTCTGGTGGAATCTTCTGGATTTACTCTAACTGTTTTAATGGACAGATAGAATTTTCTTCACTGGAAGAACGATCAGCTTTGCTGTTAAGTTTATAATGCTAAGAATATAACACTACTTCGATAATTCTTCTCATATATAGGGTATGACTTATACCCTGTGTTATATAGTTCTATTATTTATGTACTGAATTTATAGCTCTCTTATGAGCTACCCTAAATAATTTGGAAAGTATTTCCTTGAGAAATTTGATGTAGCTTTGTGTACTTCATTTTTATTTGTTGTTTTTTAAAAAAGGTTTATTTATTTCTGAGAGCCCATGATCAGGGGAGGTGCAGAGAGAGAAGGGGACAAAGGATCTTTGAGCTTTGAAGTGAGCTCCATGTTGACAGCAGTGAGCCCGATGCAGGGCTCGCTAACCTTGAGATCATGACCTGAGCTGGACTTGGACACTCAACTGACAAGCCAGCCAGGTGTCCCTGTTTGTTGTTTTAAACTCTTACCCACTCATCCAGCACATAGCTGTGCCAACCCCCTGCTAGTTAGGGGCAGTGCATAGCAAGGCTAACTCCAGCACTTTTCCTTTGCTCACCATGATGCCCGTAGCTACGCTTCCCTTCTAAGGAGCTAGAAGCTCATATCCAGCTCCCTTAGATCAGAAGTCTCAGCATGTTCCCTAAGCTTGGGGTGTATCTGGAGAAGTTGTGGCATAGGCCCCAGTGGCGATCACAGACCTTGTGGAGAGAATAAAAGCTTACAAGCTTAGTTCTAGCCCAGTGGGCTAGTGTCTGAGCAAGGGCTCAATTCCAAGTACAGCACAGCATTTGCTGCCCAGATTGTCCACTGGCCCAAGTTCACTTGGAATCAAGTCCTAGAAAGAGATTCTTTACAGACTGTCTTTACAAAGAGCAAGAAAGATACAGAAGCATTGATTGACGAAACTCCTGTGGCACCCAGAGTGGACAGTGGCATTGGTGAATTGGTAGTGCTGGCACTTAGAATTTGGGTACTTCAGGAAAGGGCACTCTTGGGCAGTGGCTCCTTCGGGGAAGTGGTTTTGTGGCGCCCAGGGAGTGTCACAGTCTCTCCTACCACTGTCAGTGATTTGGGCATGAGCTTACACCTCTGTAGTGTACACCTCAGTAGAACGAGGAGCAGACATTGCTGGATAGAGTAGATAAGTGAGAATAATGGGGGCTGAGAGCACAAGTCCAGTTTTTTAAAAATGTTTACTTATTTTAGAGAGAGAAAGAGAGGTGCAAGCAGGAGAGGGGCAGAGAGAGAGGGAGACACAGAATCTGAAGCAGGCTCCAGGCTCTGAGCTGTCAGCACAGAGCCCAATGCGGCGCTCAAACCCACTAACTGTGAGATCATGACCTGAGCTGAAGTCGAATGCTTAACTGACTGAGCCGCCCAGGCGCCCCACAAGTCCAGTTTTGAGAGGCTGTGAGACAAACTCTAGAACTGATAAGCTGGTCTCCCCTGCGTAGTGGAGTTTCTGGCATTGCAGGTGTGGGGCGCGATGCCAGACACAGGATGCTTTATAAGTGTTTCTGGGAGTACAGTTCTTACTCAGGTGGCAGGGAAATACGAGTTTACACAAATGATAGGATGTAACTTGTTTTGATTTATGAGGAAATGTTCATTTAACCAAGAACATAGCAACAGAATTAGTAACTTTCCAGACATTTTAAGTGTTGAGTTTATTTAGGACAAAAAAATTTTTTTTAATTTTGTTTTAGTTGATGTATACCATTCTAGACCATCTAATCACTCAGAATTATATATAATATTTAGTTTTAGTTCCTAACAAAAATAAATTTTTTACATAAATCCTTCATCCAGATCCGCTTTACCTTGCTTGATTTTTTTTCATAGCACACCCTCCGATAATTATATAATTTCATTTATAGGCTATAATTTACTTATTTGCCACATTTATTTTTGTTATCTGTCTTCCTATGTAGAAGGTAAGCTCAGTGGGGTGAGCACTGTGCCTGTTTTATTCACCTGCATATCCCATGCGTCTGGAAGGATACCTGTGATGAGGCGGGCACTCAGCCAATACTTGTTATCGAGTCAAGAATTGGTCGTTTCACTACCTGTGAACTTGGAATTATTGCATGTGTTTTGTGAGGAATAGGGGGATAGAGAATTTTTTTATGATATTGATCGTTGGGCAGGTTAAAGTATGGCAGGGCGGGGCTGGGGGGTGTGGTAATGGAAGTCTACTTCTGCAGCCCTTTTTGCTCTGGCATCATGATGACGACAGCTAACACCTTCATATATTTTGTTTTCATAGCACTGTTCTTAGTACTTATCCACCCTTACACCTGTGTGGTGAGGGGGATCGTGTTATTAACATCCTTTTACAGAATGAGGAAACTGAGGCACAGAGGAGTTTACTTGCCCAAAGTCATATTGCTTGTGGGTTGGGAGTTGGAACCAGACAGTTTGACTACAACGTTGGCACTCTTATCCTTATGTTATATGCCTTTCTGGATCCCAACGCTAGAATTTAGAGGGTCCAAAAGAGAAATAGCTATGCTGAATATTTCCCAGAAAACTATTTATTATAGCCGCATTTTGGAAATTACTAAGCAATTATGGAAGAGATTTGGCATTCTGAAAAATCCCTGGAGTCCAGCCATTCTGTGTTGCTAGTGCTGGAGCAGCAGAGTCTATGATGAGGGATGTAAACTCTGGTCAGACTTGCCGAGGTGCCAGTCCTGGCTCTGCTACTGTCTAGCTTGGTGACCCTGGGAAAATTACTTCACCTTATACCTCAGACTTGAAGTTGGGTTCATATCCTCTGCTTGGTAGATTGCTCTAGGTGGCAGTTCCTCCAGAGGGACCAGAAGGTTTTCTTTAATGGTATATAGATGAAAAATATTCTAAGACATGAGATAGTCTCTGAGATGTAAAGAAAATTTTTGTGATATAGGAAGGTAAGCCTGTTGTATTTTCACGAAAACTATATAATACCTGTATACTCTACATCCTATGCATGACTAGGATTATCATTAAAGGGCAATAATATCTTCATTAGAAAATAAAAAAGAACCCAAGCATTATGTGATCCCAGCTTTGTGCCCTGGGGAAACAAGGATTGATAAGAAAGGATTCTACTTCAGTCATTGTAAAATATCAAACATGATGGATGTGACAGCCTTTCCCCCCTCGGCCTCCCCCACACTATTCTGAGATTCATCCTCCTACTTCTCGAGCTCACCCAAGCCTATTGACTGAGCCAAGAAAACACACTCCACTCTCCTCCTCTTCTTCTGACTCATGCCAAAAAGTCATGTAGCAATTCAAAACACGTCTCGAATCACAAAACATAATGTGGAAAACTTTCTTGTCCCTGACTTTGGAATATTCTTTAGTATTCCGACATTTGTGTAATCAAGTGATATTTTAGATTTAACTTCACTTCTTTAGAGGCTTTACTGACCATTCAAACTAAATGCTTTTGGATTCTGTCACGTCACACTGTTGTATTCAATGCAGCACCCGGTTGCTATCCAGTGTTTTCTTGTTTGCCTGTTGGCTTTTTCTTCCCCCTGGAATATATGTTCTATGAGAATAGGGACATTGTCTGTCTTGTTTTAAACCGTGCCTCCTAGAGGAGGGAGTGACACATAGTGGAGTTAATCGTTTCAGATGGATGAGTATTCTGAAAATCCTCCTGCATTTCGCTTCGTGTGGATCGGGTCTTGCTAGCTCCAGCTCTGACGCTCTGGTTAATCAGTGTTCACCTTCTCTGCCCTCTGTCATGTTTGTCCACACTCTTTATCGTTACTCATTAGCCCAGATCCAGAGTCCCGGAGTCCATTTCCATTGTTGCCGCCATCTTTTTAGATAACGTTGACTCATTTCAAATTTGTTGAAATTTAGAAATTTCACTTTTGTTTTTTTTTAAATATTAATATCTTCTACTTGACTGGATCATAACAAGGTTATGCAAATTATTAATGATGCATCTTATATAATTTCCTAAGACAGTATCTTAAGAGTTCCCCAGTGAGATTAGTGATTGTGGACTGTTTACAGACATTTCACAGTGTAACCGGTATTGGTGTTGTGAATCTGAAAGCACAACGTTCCTATTTTTGTTTCTCCTGTAGGTTGGCTATTTCTCAAAGGTATTTTACTGGTATTAGTTAAAACTAAGGACAAGAAACTCAGTGTAAAATGGTTTGCCGCTGGCAGTTGGAATTAAGTATACTGACTTTAAAAATTTTTTGTTCAAACCAATATTCTATGTTCCCTTTGGTGAGTGGAAAGTGTTGATTTTAGTATTTTGAGCGCCTCATCTTGCTGCTTAGTTATCCTATACGTAGAGGAAGAAAACTATATTTTTCCTCTACCCTTCTGAGTTCTAGATCTTCGTATCCCTGTAGCAAAAGACATATTCACAAGATAAAAATGTACAAATTAATATAGATTTTATATGACATGGGAGCCTTTATAAGGAAATGAAGACCCAAAGAAGTGATTAAATCTGAGCATTTTTATGATAGGGTTGATGTAAAGAGAAAATTCTTGGAAAAACATGATAGGATAAAAAACGGTATGAACTAAGTGTAGTAGTGTGGGAGAAACAGCAAGACCTGTTCGTTCAACTTCCTCCTGCATCTGGGAGAAAGCGGTGTTATTTTCCTCTGCGTACAGAGAGGGTTCCTCTCACGTTTTATGACCTGCTTCTGGGGAGTGACAGAAAGTCCTTCTGCACCTGTGATTTCTCAGCCTCCTTCTGTTTGTACTCCAAGGGCCACATGTTGGTGTAGTATGTCCTGAATCCCCTCATGTATAAAGCAGGACAATGGAATATTGTCTTAAAATTGAAGACTCGCAGTCACAGGGTTTTCGTGAAAGTCAAAGTTTTAAAGTGATGTTCCTTTCCCTTTTCCTTCCTTTCCTTTCCTTTTTATTTGTTTGTTTGTTTGTTTAGAGAAAAAGAGAGATAGAGGGCAAGCGGAGCGGGGGGGTGAGCAGAGAGAAAGGGAGACGGAGAATCCCTGGCAGGCTCTGCAGCTCTTAGCGAAGATCCCAGTGTAGGACTCAAACAAACCCATAAACCGTGAGATCGTGACCTGAGCCAAAACCAATGTCAGACCCACTGAGCCACCCAGGTGCCCTGATGTTATTTCTCAGTGAAGATGAAATTTGGAATTCTGTTTGGTCTTTATATCTTGAAATTGTTAAGATTATATACCTATTCTTTAAGAGACTTAGGATGCCTTTTCAGTGACAGAGAAAGGTGTTTTGGGAGGTATCTGGAACTTCTGCATCTGTGCTGAAAAACCATTAACTCCCTAAATGAAAACAATTTATGGGGCACCTGGGTGGTTCAGTTGGTTGAGTGTCTGACTTCAGCCCAGGTCATGATCTCAGAGTTTGTGAGTTTGAGCCCCGCATCGGGATCTCTGCTGTCAGCCCAGAGCCCGCTTCAGATCCCGTCTCCCTCTCTGTGCTCCTCCCCTGCTTGCACTCTCTCTCTCAAAGTAAATAAACATTAAAAAAGGACAATTTGTGAAAATCGACTTATTAGCAAGTCTTCTAAGAACAAAGCTCCTTTTAACACAGAGATGAATGGAACATGGTCCCTCCCCCATAAGTCATAGTTGTCAGTTAATACATAGCTCAGCCCAGTTGAAGAGACGTAACCTCATGCCCACATCCTTCTTACATTTTCTTTTAAGAAATTATGGTTTAAGAAGTGATAGGTTTTATCACTCGTCATGTTAAGAAAAAAACCCAGAAATTTTGCTTTACAAAGTCATTTTAATCTTACTTGTTTGCCCTTATAGCATTGTATGGTAAATGCTATTTTAATGTTATACTGAAACATTTGTTACATCATTGCTGGGGTCCTTGTGCCGGCAGATCTATGGGTCCATGAAGGACAGACACTCAGGCGAAATGAAGTGAGAGAGCCACAAGAGAGATGGAGTCTGATGACCAAGCAGGCAGCCCTGGTAATTCTGGCATCTCTGCTTTGCTGGTCTTAGTGTCTTTATTTTTAAAGGTAGCGAGTGACATTACATCAGTGACAAGACATTCTTTACAACATACATTGTTGTCACAAGACCTGTGTAGTCATCTATAGGTTTATGGTAGCTTTTGTAAGAGTATTTTGTTATTGCCTTTTTATTATAAGGGAGCGTGGGGATGAGAATTACAAAAGGATTTGTGAAATGTTAACCTCAGGGAGGTGCTCAATATTTGCTGCTGATCAATGAAGATATGTGTAGCTACTTTAGTTTGTACCTTATCTATAAGCAGTGCTTCTAACTTTTGGGCTAGGCTAACCTCCGGGGAAGGTCCTAAGTCTCTTTACAATCTCTCCCATCAGTCTGTTAATACTGAGATAGGGCTTTACGGAGATGTGCCTTGAGGTTTTATGGTGGGGCTGAGGGGATGATTAACACAATGCGATACCTGCAGGGAAAATCTAGTTTAGTTCGAGGAGTCTTGGGGCCTAATGTCTGCTAATTTCTAGCCAACTCATAACTGCTATTCTGTATGATCAATTTGTGTAACCTATCCCCAAGAGGCAACTTTGAGGCTACTTCTGGCCAGGTTACTCTCATTCAGATTTTATCCATCAAGACCAGGTCCCCTTTTCCATGTGCCATAAACCCAAAGAGCATTATATCCCTTAGGCCAACGAGAGCAGTTCAAGAAGTCCAGGCCTGAAAGATTATTTAGAAGGCGGTAAGATTAGGGGCCAATTTGGCTGGCAGGAGCTTTGCTTCAACCTTTTCCACACAGGGAGGGGTCTCAACCTGTGGGCCCAAAACAGCTCCCAACACATTGTGACAAGAGCGAGACTATGGTTAGTGAATGGTTAGAGTTAATTCTTTGTTATTCATCCTGGTCAGATCTGTGTTTTCATGGAAGATAAAATATTTTGTCTGGGAGAGTTAGCATGTTTATCACAGCCTTTCCAGATGAGAAGTTCAACACACCCAGCATCATGGAGTCTAAGTTGTACTTTTATACTAGCTGGAGACACAGGAGAGCGTACTCGTTAAAAAGAGTAGGTTCTGGAGGTTAAAAAGCCTAGGTTTTCACCCTGGCTTCCATACCGATTGTGTGACCTTCATGAAGTTCTTAATTACTTCAAATCTCAATTTCATAATCAGTAAAATGGGTAAGTGGAACTTTCTATTAAAAGTCTTCCTATTAAAGATAACAGATTGAATATGTGTTTGTTTCTTTCTCAAGTGGTACAGGGTTCTGATTTTATAGAAGTATAACTGGCAAATCTTTGGATGTGTTTTATTTCTCACCTAGAAAGCCTTTTCCTTTCTCTGTGCATCCTTCAGTGCTCCTCTACTTACCCTCTGTCCATCATTCTTTTTTTTGTTTTTTAATGTTTATTTATTTTGAGAGACAGAGTATGTGTGCACGAGCAGGGGAGGGGCAGAGAGAGAGGGAGAGAGAGAGAATCCCATTCAGGCTTGACAGCGCAGAGCCTGAAGTGGGACTCGATCTAATGAACTGTGGAATCATGACCTGAGCCAAAATAAAGAGTTGGATGCTTAACCGACTGAGCCACCCAGGCGCCCTGACTTCCCTCCATCATTCTGACTGACAGCCATCTAGCCCTTGGGAAGGCAGTGTGGTGCAGCAGGATGTAACAGAGCTGGATTTGAGTCTTGGCTTCACAATTACCGTTTTTCTTTTTCTTTTTTTTAACCTCAAGCAATTCAGCTTGCTGAGCTTCAGCTTTTGCTTCTGAAAAATGGACCCAGTTAATTCTTACATTGCTAGATCATTGTAATTAAATGTAATAGTCCATGCCCTCCTAGCCTCCTTATTTAGGCACTTGGAGGGGCGTTTGGGTGGCTCACTCGGTTAAGCATCTGACTTTGGCTCAGGTTATGATCTCATAGGTTCGTGGGTTCGAGCCCTGTGTTGGGCTCTGTGCTGACAGCTCAGAGCCTGGAACCTGCTTCAGATTCTGTGTCTCCTTCCCTCTCTCTGCCCCTCCTCCATTCTCTCTCTCTCTCTCTCTCTCTCTCTCCTCTCAAAATTAAATAAACATTAAAAAAAAATTAGGCACTTGGACTATAGTGCTTCCCCTGTTCTAATGCTTCTTGCAGATTTAAGACACACATCAGCTTTTCAAGGGGAAAAATAGTAGTATATTAATGAACATATTGATTTAAGGTACCACCTCAGCTTTAGAAATTTAAAATGAAAGATTGTACATTTCTCATTAAAAGAAAATTTAAAATATCTTGTTCTATTAGGATACTGTAAATGTGGACGTTACATCTTACTTTGTAAGTTACTTGAAGGGCAGAGATTATTTTCAATTATTTTGTGTCTGCCATCACATCTTGTTCAGTGATTCCTGGAAATGTATTAACCCTTTAGGAAATACTTGAATGAGTGAAGTCTGTGTTTTAAAATTCAACAGTAAGATTTTCTACATTTGAAAATGGAGTTTGGATTTTGCTGACGTTATAGGTTGGGGAACTGTAACCTATGTATTTTCTGTTTGTTAGAGGACAACCTGTGATCAGAGGAGAATGTTCCTTTACTGTCTGGTGAAGAACTTCTTCATAGAGAATTTTCTAATGGAATAAAATGACTATGTAAATAATGAGGCACACTGATTATTTTTTGCCATACAATAATGTTATCATACCAATAATTTGTGTACTAGGAAACGTTCTAGATCGACATTGTGCCCTCTATAAAGAAGCAGGTGGATGATTTCGTTTTCGGTAGTGTAAGAGGTAGAAGAAATTCTTTAATAAAAAGTTTTTATGGCAACAGATTTTAAAAGCGCCTTAGGATGTTATAATTGCCGGTTAGGTTATTTTGACAAGACGGTGTAACTGATCCAAGCATTTTATGTTTCTATTCATAGACGAGTGATAGAGCTGGAAATTAAATTGAAGTGAGAGCTGGAAAGGGCTCTGCTAATGTGGTGCACGGAGCTGCCTTAACCATCGTAGTTCAGTTTGCTTCCCAGGGTCTCCAGCTGTGTTCCTGCGGTGACTAGATACTTCACCCTCGTTCTTACTAGAGAAATTTTGGATATTCAGTACAGCATTTTATTCTTTTTAGAGCACAAATTTCAAAATATAAGCCAAAGCATTGCGATTCAATAGATGCAAAAAATCTAGCATCAAGATGTCATGTTCTTCATTCTAAAATGGAGATACACTCTGCTCTTACTTTTTCTCCTCTGGGGGATTTCGTGAGCGTAGTGGTAGTCCTGAGGGATTCAAGACACAGAGCAAGACTGATGTGGATCCTGCCTACATAGACAGGATGACCAAACAATTTATCATCCAAACTGGGAAACAAAAGAGGACAACCGGGTGTGTAATTAGTAATTATACTGGGACAGTGGGCAAAACCATGATTACCCCTAAGGTGAATGGCCACCCCACTTAAGAAGCTCACTGCCTGGGTGTCGGGCTATGGGTAGAAATGAGCCTGAGGCAATAGATTCTGCCTCTCCAAAAAGTAATTGTATACAGTGCTGATTACATGGTGGTTATGGATGCATTGGTGCTATCGAGGCATGTACAGGAGTAATTAACTCAGACCTGAGGGGATCAGGGAAGGCTCCCCAGAGGAAGTGACATCTGAGATCTGCAGGATGAATAGGAGCTAACCAGGCAAAGCACAGGGGTAGAAAGTCCTGGGCAGAGAACATGACAGGTACCAGTGCCCTGAAGAGAGAGAATAGTTCGGCATGGATGAATAGATAGATCTGTATGACGGTGACCAGGAAACAAGAAGTCAAGGGGCAGGACACAATAGTAGAAATGTTCGCAGGAATCCATTGAAGGGAATTTGACTTAATACCAACGGTTTTAAGCCGAGCAGTGAGATGATCAGATGGTTGAGGGATTTTGCCTATATTCATTTGAGTGCCATGTACCTGGGTATCTTGGCCAAAGCTGGGTCTCCACATCCCCCAGCACGTGGAGATGGGTGGTTGTTTCTTCCCTCTGTGGGTGGGTCTGGGAACAGGACTGAATTGGAAAGAGTGCAGACATTTGTGGTCATTGTGTAACAGACTGGTGGGGTTATTTATAGAAGGCAGTTTTGTAAAAGCCCCCCTGAGGAAGGTAATTACCTGAAGTTATGCAGAAAGTGTACAGGTGCACATAGATTTACCTTGGAGACAGACGTTTGGAAGGTGGCAGGTGCTTTAGGCACTCAGCCAGTGCTTCCGCACCCTGGACCCTCATCCCTGTGCCTGGGCCTCCACGGTACTTATGAAACCTGGGAAGGAGAAGGGTCTGGTGGAACACACAAACTGAAAGCCTAGAAGTCGGAGCAACTCCCCAGAGGGAGTTTCCTCAAAGAGTGATGGGTTTTACACCTGGAGAAAGGGGAGCGCTGACTGCTGACTGGAAAAGTGAGAGCAGGGAGCCTGGTACTCCTATGGAGCAGTAGAGGACAGGCAGCTGCCTCAGGCCAGGGGTCCCGTGAGGCTGATGGTTTTTCAGAGTCCCGTGTGGCCCAGCTTTGAGCAGAGCAGGAGCTGTCCCTGCCCAGCCCTGGAGGCAGGGGATCAGTGGGCTCAGCACAGCCTGTGAGCTGAAGAGAAGCTCGGAAGAGACTGGTGGATGGAGTCAGCAGAGGCTGGAGAAGGCTCATTTCCACCACGGAGCAGAATGATGGCAAGGACCCACTCTTGGTGGGCCGTGCCCATCCTTGGGACTGTATTATTAGTCTGCTAGGCCGCCTTAACAAAGTGCCACAGACTGGGTGGCATAAACAGCAGAAATTTATTTTCTGTTGGTTCTGGAGGCTCTAAATTGGAAATAAAGATGTCAACAGCATTGGTTTCTTCTGAAGCCTATTTCCTTGGCTTGTAGTTGGCCATCTTCTCGCCGTGTTCTCACATGCTTGTTTCCTCTGTGCTCGCATGTGTCCTGAGCTCTTTGTTTTTAATGTTTATTTATTTATTTGAGAAAGAGAGAGAATGTGAGCAGAGAGGGGTAGAGAGAGAGGAAGAGAGAGAATCCCAAGCAGGCTCTGCGCAGTCAGCGCAGTGCCTGATGTGGGGCTCGAACTCACGAACCATGAGATCATGACCTGAACCAAAATCAAGAGTCAGGCGCTTAACTGACTGCCACCCAGGTGCCCCCTAAGTTCTTCTTATAAGGACACCAGTCATACTGCATTAGAGCTCACCCATATGACCTCATTTTGCCTTAATTATGTCTCTAAAGGCCTTCTCTCTAAACTTAGTCACACTCTGAGGGAATGGGGGTTAGGACTTGGATGTGCAACCTCGGTGGGGACATAGTTGAGCCACAGCAGGGACCTCCTTGAAAGATACCAGTCAGTGGTGGTTGCTTTATCCCCTGCTGGTGGCTTCTGTGGATCAGGTAAGCCTAGGCCCATATTTGTTTGCTTCAGAACAACCTCAGATGTGTTATGGCCCCATTTTTGGCTTCCAGTGATCGATATACTACCTCACATATTAACTTATCAGTCTTTGGCCATTTTAAATTACTGGAAACTTCCTTCATTTTGAGTTGGAAGTGATGTTGCCTTAGCACTCCAGCCTTGGAACTTTGTACTCACAGCTATTGGTCTTGATCTCTTCAGCACTTCAAGGGTGCGACTGTGTTCTGGAATGTATTTCCTTTGTTAGTGTTAACTGTGTTAGTGTTACTGTTAGGAGTGTGGCCTCTGGCGCCGGTCTCCTGGTTTGGAAACCCGGTTTCCCTACTTCACAGTTGTGTGGCTTTCAGCAAATTACCTGACCTCTTTATGTCTTAGTATCCTGATCCATAAAAAAGAAAGAGTGAAGTGTGTAATGAGTTAAAGAAGGCAAGGAAATCACCTCCTATGCTGGGCACTGGCTAAGTGCTGTCACCTTCCTCATCACCATGGCCTCCCTTGAACGTGGCCCTGTGGAACAACTGCAGTGCCACACACGTGAGGGCCTGTGCGGGTGGGGAGGACCAGCGTTTTCCCTACTCTTCTCACGTCGTCCGAGACTCCATCAGTTTTTCTTCCCTAATATCTTGATGAGTTGTCTTTTATTGGACTTTCCGTCAGTTGGTAATAACCGGTGTTTATTAAGTACTTTACAGTTTTAGAGTGCTTTGGCTTTTAGCTGTATTCCATACTGGCCCGAGAGGTATAGTTTATTATTGTCCCAGTTTTATATATGAAGCATCTGTGCCTTGGAATGCATTTACTTGCCAGTACGTGTCTGGTAAGTACTGGATGGGGACACAAATGGAAACCTCCTTTACTTGTTTACCCTTGTTCTTAATGACACACATCAAAGTACATGTTTATTGTAGAAACATTAGAAAATATGGATGACCAAAAGTTTTAAAATCTCGCACGTGACAATAATTGTTATTAATATCTAAAATATGTATTTTTACAAAAGCAGTTGCACATAACACAGTATGTATTGATTTATTACTTGGTTTTCTCTTAAAACATGTAAGTATTTTCTCATGTTAAGAAGTATATATCAGGCCGCCTGGGTGGCTCAATCGGTAAGCATCTGACTTTGGCTCAGGTCATGATCTTGTGGTTCATGGATTCAAGCCCTGCGTTGGGCTCTGTGCTGGAGCCTGCTTTGGATTCTATGCCTCCCTGTCTCTCTGTCCCTCACCTGCTCGTGCTCTGTTTGTCTCTCTCAAGAATAAATAAACATTAAAAAAATACGTATCTGCATCATCATTTCATTTTACTTTTATTTTTTTAGAGTGAGAAAGCATGAGTGGGGGAGAGGGCCAGAGAATGAGAGAGAGGGAGAGAATGAATCTCAGGCAGACTCCATGCTCAGTGGAGCCTGACCCCACAATCCTGGGAACTTGGGACATGAGTAGAAATCAAGAGTCAGATGCTCATGAGCCACCCAGACACCCTCTACATTATCATGTTAAATTACTGCTTGGTTCTCCATCAAACGACATAGACTAACTCATTTCCTCACATACAAATTGCTTCCATTTTTTGCTCATATAAACAACACTCCAGTGAACACCCTTGAACACATATCTTTGCACACGTATCTTTGCACAGTCATTATTTCCATAGGGTGGGTTTTTAGATGTGAAATTTCTAGATCAAAGGCTTTGCCCATTTTTAAGGCCTTTGATACATATTTACAGATTGCCCCCCTCAGTGAGTACCCATGTAAACACTCACCTGCATGTATAAAACATCAGTTTCCTTGTTCCCATTAGCCATTGTCTTTCTTTGCCAAGGTGATTGGAAGGAAATGGCATCTTATTGTTGATTTATTTACATTTTTATTACTAACCAGAGAGAACATTTTTACGTTAAGTGTTCCTTTATATCTCTGCTTTGGTATTTGCCTATTTAAGTTCTTGTCCTTTATTTCCTATGAAGCTATTCCTCTTTTTCTTATTGATGTGTAAATATTTAATATATTGTAAATATTAAGGAATTGTCTTGTTTCATGCTCTTAGGACAACTCTTCATAGTTTTACGAATTCCTAGGTTTTTTTTTCTTAATCTCATGTGACTCTTGAGTTGTACTTCCTCCATTCCGATAATTATTTTTTTAATGAAATATGTGAACATTTCTGAAGTCCTGTGAACCTCATCTTGTCAGATTCTACCTGAGGCTGACTGTGTCATCCAGCGTGTTCAGTTTTACTCCCAGCCACTCTCTTATCTCCACGTTTGCAGAGCCTGCCCTCCATCCAGGATATTTCCATGCAGGAGGTGGGGAAGAAGAGTCAAACTAATGTTGATTGAGCACCACTGTGTACCAAGCACTATACCAGATACTTTCAAATATGTAAAGTGTTAAATAGTACAGAAGACCTGGAAACTTAGCTGCATGTACTTTCGTAGGTTTCATGGATATTCGCTCTCCTTTCTCAGCTATCTGAGATGTGGTTACACGTCTGTCACCATATTGAAAACAATTGACGATTCATTGTGCCCCATGATTTAAAGACTTTGCTCTCTCCCATTGTCAGTATCCATTTATCTGGGATTATTGTGCTGGGCCAGCTTACACTGGTATGTATCCTGGCAACCTTGGGTGAGAGCCATCTGCAAAAGATATTTAACTCTTTCCCCCTCTCTCATAGGGCTATAACTCCGTTTATCACTATGTACATAGTTATGTCTTACATTGTGAGGAAGAATTTACTGATTATATTTCTTCTATAATTTCCACATAGACTATATATATATTTTGATTTTAGATATGTCTGTAAGTAGGTTTATGATTTTTTTCATAAGCTGTGGGAGTGGAGCAGTATAATTAAAAATACAAGCTTTAGAATCAAACAGACTAGGTTTTGATCCCCGACTCTATCAGTTCCTCTCGAGTCCTGTCACTTTTGGTGAGTTACTTACACCTCAGGTTTCTTGTCAGTAAAGTGACGAAAATAATATCATCCACATAAAGTTATTGTGAGGATTAGATGAGATCATGCATGTAAAGCACTTCTTAGCATAATAGCAGTCAGAGGACACTTTTGACTCATGGCAGTAGGTGAAATGGCTATTATTTTGAATTATTATTTATTTTTATTTATTATTAGAGAGAGAGTATGCCTTTGTGGGAGGGCAGAGAGAGAGAGAGAGGAAGAGAGAGAATCCCAAGCAGGTTCTGTGCTATTCCGAAAGAGCCTAATGCAGGGCTTGATCTCACAACTATGAGATCGTGATCTGAGCCAAAACCAAGAGTTGGATGCTAAGCTGACTGAGCCACCCAGTCACCCTTGAATTATTTTTTTAAGTTCATTTATTTATTTTGGATGGGGTAGGGGTAGAGAGAGAGGGAGAGAGAACCCTAAGTGGTTCTGTGATGATAGCTGACACAGGACTTGATCTCACAGACCTTGAGATCATAACCTGAGCCAAAATCAAGAGTTGGCACTTAATGGACCGAGCCACCCAGGTGTCCTTATTTCAAATTATTTTTAATTAAAACTTAACATAGCAGTTGTTTAATAGAAAGATCTCAAGGTTACGATCTCAAGAATATGTTCTGAATGATTAAGTCTTTTATATACTAAAAGGGTTGTAAGGTTTTATAAAAATGGGGTAATTTTGGAGCACCTGGGTGGCTCAGTTGGTTAATGTCCGACTTCGGCTCAGGTCATGATCTCATGGTTTATGAGTTTGAGCCCCGCATTGGGCTCTGTGCTGACAGCTCAGAGCCTGAAGGCTGCTTTGGATTCTGTGTCTCCCTCTCTCTCCCTGACCCTCCCCCTGCTCACACTCTGTCTCTCTCTCTTTCTCAAAAATAAATAAAGATTAAGAAAAATTAAAAAAAAGGGGTAACTTTCTTCTTTTAACCTAAATTTCTATTTAGGTGGTAAACTGTACTTTAATCACACATTGGAGCTTTTCTATTACAATTAGATCATCTCACTTCTTTTTATTGGAGGGAGAGCTTAGTTATCTTTACTTCCTGAAAGGGCACAAGCATCCTTGTTAAGTTTCAGGAATGAATATTCCATATGGGAAAGTATGTTAGTGGGGTACCCTTAAATGTTTGCCTTTTAGACTAAAGGGATTTCTAGTATCATTTATTAGACATCATACAGTGATGTACTGGTGTGAAAACTGTACAGATTTACTGGTATTAGAAATATGAAATATTTCAATTTATGAAATAGTGGGAATTAAAGATAAATTATCACCATATGTAATAAATAAAATAATGATTGGAACTGTTGCATGTGTCCTACTTACTTTATGCTTCAAAGTAACATTCCCTTTATATATATATATATATATGTATACATATATATATATTAATGTTTTATTTTTTTTGAGAGAGAGAATGGGAGAGAGAGACAGAGGGAGAGACAGAGACAGAGGATCTGTAGTTGGCTCCACGCTGACAGCAGTGAGCCAGATGCGGGGCTCAAACTCACAAACTGAGATCATGACCTGAGGTGAAGTTGGACGCTTAACCGACTGAGCCACCCAGGTACCCCCCCTTTTAAGACATATTAACTTGAGTGGTGCATGCATATCTCAATTGGTTAAAAGTGTGACTCTTGATTTCAGCTCAGGTCATGATCTCATGGTTCATGGGTCAGGCTCTGCAGTGACAGTGGGGAGCCTGATTGAGATTCTCTCTCTGTCTCTCTCTGTCCCTTATCCCTCAAAGTAAATAAATAAACTTAAAAAAAAAAGAGAGACATATTAACTTGATATAATCTGATGGTTGAAATTAACAAACCCTTCAGTATACTGAAGAATCATCTAATGTAATTAGTTTTTCATGGTAAAGACTTCCACCTATAATTGACGTATTTTTCAATCTCTTGACTTTCTTCCTATAAACGACCTCTATTTCTCTTGCATTTTACTTCTGCCTGCTTAAAAGTTGGTGATGCTTCCCTTTAATTACTATACATTGCTGAGATCAAGAATAACTGGTATTTTTAAAAATTGTCAAGTATTTCTAAAGCATAGTACTAACATATTATTAAACAAATATACAATAATAGCAAGAATAAACTGCTTCGGGGGTGCCTGGGTGGCTCAGTCAGTTTAGTGTCGGGATTCGGCTCAGGTCTTGATCTCATGGTTTGTGAGTTCAACCCCCGTGTTGGGCTCTGGGCTGACAGCTCAGAGCCTGGAGCCTGCTTTGGATTCTGTGTCTTCCTCTCTCTGCCCCTCCCCTGATTGTGCTCTGTCTCTCTCTCAAAAACAAACAAACAAACAAACAAACAAAGAATAAACTGCTTCTTATATATTGGTAGGATTGGTGCACATCCTAAGTACATTTTATTAGTGTAATTAATGAAGCTTAATTTTAAGTTATCTTATGTTCATTCTATTAACCTAGATTAGTTCATCTAGTCTTTCTTTGCGGGTATACTTAATTGGTGTAATTAACATAGCTTAATTTTTCATATCTTATGTTTGTTAATTATATGAACCTAGATTAGTCTCTCTGGTGTTTCTTTTTTTTTTAATTTATTTATTTTGAGAGAGAGAGAGCATAGTGCTCACACTTGAGGGTGTGGGGGAGGGGCAGAGAGCGAGGGAAAGAGAGAATCGCAAGCAGGCTGCATGCCTTCGGCACACAGCCCAACATGGAACTCAATTTCACGAACCATAAGATCATGACCTGAGCCAAAATCAAGAGTTGGACACTCAAATGACCAAGCCACCCAGGCACCCATTCTGGTCTGTTTTTTGCACGTAACCTATAAGATACTTATTTTTCTTTTATTCTTTCCCCTTTCACACTATTATGGTTTAATAAGATTTTTTTTCCTTTGTAAAGATTAAGTTTTCAATGTTAACTTTAAAAAAAAATTCTGAGTAGGGGCACCTGAGTGGCTCACTTGGTTAAGCGTCTGACTTCAGCTCAGGTTATGATCTCACAGACCATGAGTTCGAGTCCCTGGTCAGGCTCTGTGCTGACAGCTCAGAGCTTGGAGGTTGCTTCGATTCTGTGTCTCCCTCTTTCTCTGCCCCTCCCCAACCCATACTCTTGTCTTTTCCCTCTCAAAAATAAATAAACATTAAAAAATTAAAAAAAAAATCTTAAGCTCTGGCAACCTTGAAACATTTTAATGAAAGTGAAACTAAAGGTTAAACCTTCTCAACCCTGTGTACCAAGCAGGTTGTATTTGAAAAGAAACTCACCAGTAAAAGAGGGGATTCCACCAAGGAACATTTCCTAAGGGTGAGGCCAATGAATAATTTTGATATGTCAAAGAATTGCTATAGTTTTGAGAGATGTTTGCTGCATTTCCAAGGTGAGTGCAAGCTTCTGCTAGAGAATGCTGCCATATGTATTTTTGGCATTAAAAAAATTTTAGTACTTAGCATGTAAACTACATTAGCAAAAAATGAAGCAAAAGAAAAAATCTGCCCACATACCTGTCATCTGAGCAATTCACTATGGGATTCACATTTGTATGTATAATAAAGGGAGACACACTGAGGTTTGCTGAGACCCTGTGATTTATCAGTCTTTGAGCTAGGTATGTGCCATGCATTATAACAGCCCCGTGACAAGGCGGTATTTTCTGTATTTTTAGAAAGTGGAAAAATTGAGACTTGAAGAAGGTTAGTTACTAGCCCTTAGTAACATGATAGCTCATGATGTATGAATGTGGCTCCATTTTATAAAATATTTATTTTGTGTTCACAAGCTACATTTATTTGGTTGTATTTTTAAATACAAATTTGGTTGAAGTTTTAAATTCAAAGATTGAAATTTGTGTTACTAGTCTTTTGGGGGACATGGCATGTTTTGAGAAGAATCACAGCCAGTCTTGACACGGATTGATGGAAAGCCCCGTATCTGCGTTGGGTTTTTATAGTAGTTATGCTGCAGGGGAAATCCCTTCTTTCTTTCCCAAGTTCATTGAGCTGAGCCAAGAAGCTGATCAAAAGATACTTAAAATTTAAACACGTTTTCTTAAGCATTTTTATAAATATATTTCATGCCTTTAAATGGTATTTAGTGATGTAAATAAATTCTCTCTTTACCAAAATAATATTTTTTATACATTTAGTGGTTGACCACTAAGGCAGAGGGATAAATAGCATTTGCCTCTTCATATAATGAATTTGTATGGAAAACCACTTAAAACTGAGTTGGGGGTGGGGGGGCACGTGGTGGGCACCTGGATAGCTTGGTAGGTTAAACTTGGCTCAGGTCTGATCTCACAGTTGGTGAGTTTGAGCCCCACATCAGGCTCTGCCCTGACAGGGTGGAGCCTGCTTTGGATCCCTTCTCCCTAGCTGTCCGTCCCTCCCTCACTCTCACTCTTCCTCTCTCAAAAATAAGTAAACCTTAAAACAAACCTGAGTCTTTCGGTATTTGGCCTTTTAAGGAATGTAGAGGAAACAGCATTAAATGTCATAAAAATATGTACATTTGTTATCTAAACCTGTTTTCTGGGGAGTTCTTGGTATGCATTTTCCCATAGAAGCAGCAGCTAAAATTTAAATGATAGATTTTCAGATGAGCTCATGATAAATGAATAGGTGGTTTTAAAGCAGCAAAGGTCCCCCCTTTTTTTCCCAAAACAAAATTTTATGTAAGAACCTTATTTGAATTTCTTGGGACTCTTTTAACCCCAAGTTGAGTTAGCTTAAATAAACAAGGAATTTGTTACGAGGAAGGCTGTTTCATGTATTCCCAGCAGGAATGCATGGAAGATCCAGAATGTCCTCTTTTTCTACCTCTTGCTTCTTTTTCTCTGTAGTCCTGCTTCTTTTCCCTGCATAATTTGGTTTCCAATCCACATGGCAGAAAACAGAGCTGAGACTAAGGTGAGAGAAGTAAACTACAAAATTTAAGAAATAACTGGAAAACTCAGTGATTAAGGTAAATAATATGTATATTTTTAATTTTGTGCAGGATTTTTTTCAGTTCCACTGATACCAGCTTTAATCACTTCACTTGTTAAATCATCTGTTCAGCTTCAGCTTTTGCTAAGCAGATAAAAATGTTGAAGTCTAAAATAAGCATGCATCTTGCTTTCACTTATTTAAATGAAATTTATACAGATTAGAAGATTATTTAATTGTGGTCTCGATAAGACCTTAATACTTTTCGATGTTCCAATCAAGTACAATCTATCATGTATAGATTGTGCAATATCCCCCTAAAGGTTCATAAAGTAAGTTTTATTTTTTAAGTTTTTATTTAAATTACAGTTAATTAACATACAGCGCAATATTATTTTCAGGTACACAATTTAATCATTTAACATTTACGTTCAACACCCTGTGCTCATCACAAGTGCCCTCCTTAATCCCCATCAGCTATTTAGCCCATCCTCCTTCCCACCTCCCCTGTGGTAACCATTGGTTTGTTCTTTATAGTTAAGAGTCTGTTTCTCGTTTTGCCTCTCTTTCTCTCTTTTTCCCCATGCTGGTTTGTTTTGTTTCTTAAATAATACATATGAGTGTCTTTCTCTGACTGACTTACTTAGCATAATACTCCCTAGCTCCATCTACATCATTGCAAATGGCAAGATTTCATTATTTTCATGGCTGAGTAATATTCCTTTGTATACATATACCACATCTTCTCAAAATAAACAATATTTTAATGTAATATTTCAAGTCGATGATAAGCAAAATATCAGAATTTTAAGTAGAGATAGGATTAGCATAAAAATAGCCACCAACATCATTTCCTGTATTGTTTTCTATTTGTAAGTAAGAAGCCCAATTGACCTGGAGACTGGTGATTCCAATTCTAAATCCCAGAGAAGGGCTCTGATTGGCTTAGCTTGCATTAGGTCCAGATTCCTAGACCAGTCAGCTAAGGCCTGGTGGTGGGAGGTGCTTGATTGCCAACAAAACCATGTGGGAGGCCGGGCAGGTACAATACCAGGTGTGCACTCTACAAAAATACCGAGTTCATACATGTGAGGAGACTGATTGGGGTCGAGTGAGATGGGGAACTTGACACTCAGTTTCTCTTTCTCCCTACTTAGGGTTTCTCCTTGACACCAGTATTGAACTTATCAACCACTGAAGGGGAGAGTTGAACCCACCTGAACAGAGAATTCAGTGTCAGCCAACTAATGAGTTAGTGCTAGCCATGTATAAGACCCAGGGGACAAGTACTTGGCATGGTTGGTCAGGATACTCTCTGATGAGGGCAGATAGATGCCATCCCTCAGACAGGAAACCAGAGGGGTTTTGATGTTAGGGAGAGGTTGATTGCGTGAATTGGTAACTACCCTTACAGGGCGGGCCAAAGAGTTGGAAGTTCCCTTTTGTTCCTTTGGGAACTCTGGCATCTTTCCAATAAACTTCAAACCACAGCCAGAGAGATCTTTTTAAAATGCAAATCTCATCATGCAAGTCTCTGGCTTTAAAACCTTCTGTGGACTCTCACTGATTTTAGGATAGAGATCAATATTCTCTCTTTTTTTAAGTAATCTCTCTACCCAACGTGGGACTCAAACTCACGATCCTGAGATCAAGAGTCCCATGCTCCCCTTACTGAGCCAGCCAGTTCTCCAAAACTTTGGAAGTGTTTTTGAGCAAGCTGCTCAAAACATTTGAATTCTATCCTTAAGGTACAGCACTGATGGTGGGGCTTGTTCCGTAGGGATTTAATTTGATCTTGGGCTAAATGGTGGATGCCCAGGACTTGAGGGAGACACACGCATGGACCTTGCTTAGGGAACAGGTGAGCCAAGGGACCAGATCTCAGACCTCAAGAGTGCTGGTCCCTGAAGGGAGGCAAGGCTGAGAGGAACATTCTGCCCTAAGTAGAAGCAGACAGATCAGAATCTCATGCTCTTTACATAGATGATCACAAAGACTAATTTGTGGAGGCGGATGTGTTACCTTTATAGTTTGGGGATCATGCATGTGGGAGGCTGAGGCTGGGATGAGTACATTCTAGAACACATAGAATAATCTGGTTCTGTGGTGCTACTGGGCTAAGAAAGATGTCGAAGGTCACTGCTGAAAGAGACCTTGATTACTCTCAATTCATAGAAAAAGAGGTACCTCACATGTTTCCCACATCATATAGCACTACCCTCGAAGCTTATATGACTGTGAGCAGCCCTGAGAGCTAGGTGCCTGGAGAGCATCTTTGCGCTCCTTGCTCATCCTTAGCTCACCCTTGCTGCTGGGGCCCTGCCAGGGTGGTCCAGCCCTGAATCTACTTCTGGATTCCAAAGAAAGGAAAGGCAGGAGACTGACCTGGATCCCTTTGGCCTTGTGGGAAGAAGTGAGCACCTTGATCTAGAAAGAAATCCATATCCCTTCCCCCTACAGGAAAAGTACAAGGAAGTGGGAGGAAGAAGAATGGTCTGACTGAGTGAAGTAGACACTTCATGTAAGGGAAACTTAAAATATGAAGTATATCTAATAAAATATAAAAACAAATGTTCCTTATACAAAGCCAAGATTATAACCAAGGATGTAATTTATGTAAAAGTGTCTATGGTAAAGAGTAAATAATATATAGTAAAAATAGTAAATAATAAATAACGATGAACCTTTTCAGAGGTAATCCTTTAACTCAATTCACCTTTAAATTTTTTTTAATGTTTATTTAATTTTTGAGAGACAGAGCATGAGCGGGTGAGGAGCAGAGAGAGAGGGAGACAGAATCTGAAGCAGGCTCCAGGCTCTGAGCTGTCCACACAGACCCGATGTGGGACTTGAACCCACGAACTATGAGATCATGACCTGAGCCAGTCAGATGCTTAACTGACTGAGCCACCCAGGTGCCCCCTCAATTCACCTTTATAATGGTGTCCATTTCACTAAACTTTGTAGAGTATAGCATATTCTAATTAGATAATTTCTGAGGAGAGTTAATTTAGTGCGTTGGTCTCCAAACAGCAAGGGAATTTAATTTATCTTATGATTTTTAATTATGTTTGGAATGTGAAAAATATCAAGTTAAACGTGTCCTTTATTTTTGGTTTCTTTTTACTTTTAGGATTCTTGTTTTCTTTTCGTCTAGTTATCGGGAGCATTTACAAGACTGTCAGAAAGATAAGGTTTTTTGTGTTTTTTTTTTTTCCCTCTCTGTATCTGTAATAATAAATGTTCTTTTGCCATTATAAAGCTCAAGTGTCCGTTTCTGTTAGTGTTTGCATTAGCCTGTAAGAGCCTGGAGTTTATAACCTAGATTCTAGAGAGAAACTGTGGCAGCGGTAGGTTGCTAGGAAAATCTCTCAGCTAATTAAACAACGTGCCTTGAATTATTCTGAGCCTCCATCCTGCTCAGTCATACTGGATCAGTTGAAAATGATGTTCATTTTTAGGTTTGTCAAAACTTAAATTAGAAATAAATGAAAGTCTAGACATCCTATTTTCAATAATTAAAGAAAACCAGAAATAAAAATATAGTTGTATGAAAATGTTCAAAACAACTTGCTGTTCAGGAACAATGGACTACTTGAAGAAATTATGATATAGCCACATGAATTACTATATAGCCATACCAACTGTAGGTTTATATATAATATAACAAAGGCTATATTTTAGTTACGTTGGAAATCATAGCTCCCTGCCATATACAAATCAGCAGAAGTAGATGCAGTTTAATATTTTACCCTCTTATCACTTTTCAAAATAAAATTGAGACAGAAGGGAGCCTGAGTAAGATTATCCAGATTGGAATTAATTTTGCGACTTGAATATATTGGAAAACAGGAGCTAGACCCTCTAATGAGAGTCTTAAAACGTAGGCACCGACCACATCCCAGACTATTCAAATAATTTACTTTTCTGTTTAGAGTCACGTCGGTGATTGAGAACAACGTCTAGGAGAGGGGGCCACGAGGTGGGGGGATGGCATTAAACGAGTGTATAGGCAAGGAGCTATTTCAAGCCTGACAACTTCATCCTGTTGTATGTTTCCAGTTGTGCTAATCCTAAAGCTGCTGTGAGAATCTGTTTTCCATTTCCTAGTAATTTTCGCCCTCTCTAGACGTTATTTTTTCAGCAGTTTTCAGAAATCTGCTCCTTGTTAGAAAATTTTCTTTCTGTAGATACTTAGCCAAGACATACTTGATTTTAACTTAATTTCACTATTATTCATGTTTGGGAGAAAAGTAAAACTGCTATAAAGGACGAGTCAACTGGTATTTGTGGTTTAGACCTTTGTAGCTTTATTTTATTAAATCTTAATTTTTCCCTTTGGCCATCTGATGTTTCAATTTCTACTGTAACCCTTAATTTAGCTATTGTTGGTTCTCAAACACATTTTCCTGTTTGTGTCTGAAATTCCAATGAGGGAAAAAAAACTTAAAAAACATGCCAGGCCATTGCTTATTAGAGAGCATTCAGTCAAAATGTTGAATCTGGACTATAAAACTCCCGTAGGTGCCTCCGTGGGGGTTCTAAAGCATTCGCATCATGAAGGCCCAGAGTGTGCTTTTTTTGCCTTTAGCTCACTGTGCTTTTCTTTCTTGTCTTTTTATTCAGCTGGAATGCTTGCAAACTGCTAAGGCTGAGATCCTGAGGAACCCAGCTGGAGAATGCCGTCTGAACGCTGCCTGAGGTTGGCCCTGTAGGATGCTTCCTTGCTTGGTGAAGTGAGCCCTGAAATAGTCACCGTGCACATCCCAGGGCTGAGTGCAGAGCAGGGCTGAACACATATTTGAAGGAATTAAGTAAACCATCTAGAGTGGTGTGAGTTTAGTGTCATAGCACCTGGGTTAACCACTGCGATCTGTTTATGGGTCAGACCTAGGTACGTTGCATGGTTCTTTGAGTGATACTATTTTACTGTATTTTTTTTATTTGAGATAGCTAAAAAAAAAGGAATACTTCTCTAAAGGTATATGATTTAAAAAAGAAATCAGAAAACTATACTTATATAAATATCACTATCATCCCCTTTAAAGCAGTTGCTTTGGGGAGTGTGATATATATTCTCAAAACACTCTCAACATTCTTCTTAAAATTCATTTATTTAACAGGTATTTATGGAGCCAAGCACTCTACTTGATGCAGAGGATCCAGTCACGATCCTCCTTTCATAAAATGTATATTCTATGGAGAAAACTGGCATCTAACAAATCACACCCAATAACAATGCAGATATAATTGTGAAAAGTGCTTTGAGGAAGTCCAGGGTTGATAGAATGAGGAAGTGTCTTCCTGAAGAAGCTGTCTGTAGTCTGAGCTCTGAAGTGTGGGGTGATGTGGGGAAATGCTCCGGGCCAGGGAGGAACCTGGCACCTTCCCAAACCTGAGGGTGCAGTCAAGAAGAAAACACAGGGCATTTTTTCGAATATTCATAGTGGAGGCAAGTCTTTATCATCCTCTGAGGAAACAGCCAAAAGGATCTTCAGAGCAAAAAATAAGAGAGGTGTGGAACAGAGAAGATACTTTCTTTTTATTAATTAGGAATTGGCTATGTCTATGGAATAATGAGACTGCCTTTCTTCCACAACTCTGTAACTATTAGAGTTGACCAGTTCCAAAAATATGTTCAGACATGGAGGGAGGCATTGCTATGGCTGGTCCAGTGCTGCTTTACCCCCCAGAGCCAGTCTGTTGCTCTAGGTCAGTGATTGTTAGTGGGGGTGGTTTAGCTTCCAGTGTACAATTGTCCAATATCTGGCAACATTTTTGGTAGTCCCTGGAGTTGGGAATGCTGTTGGCATCTGGCCAGTAGATGCTAGGGATTTTGCTGACCATCTTATAATGCGCAGGGCGGCTCCCCGTAGCAAATAACGATCTGGCCCCAGATGCCCATTTCACTGAGGCTGAAACATGCTGCCCCAGATCTTGCGTGCAGCCCGTACAGCACATAGAGACCATAGTGTCTGTCTGCCACCTCCTCAGCCAAGTGATTTATTTCTGACCTATTCTGATTTATTTATTTATTTTCTATGTGCATTTTTCTCAGAATTGTTTTTTACTTTAAATCTGATATCTCTGCTTTTATTGATCTACTCTGACCCCACTGCCACCTGTCCTCCCCTGCACCATCATCTCTGTTATGGTCTTTCCTTCTCAGCTATGATGCACAGCCCTCCCTCCCCCACCTTGCAGACTTCCCTTGTGCCCTGAGGATCTGTTGCACTGCGATTGTCTGCTCTGCTGTATCATCTTCTTACCCTGAAAAGCTCTTTTCGCCTTGTGACTTCATCGAGACCTGTCCTCTCCTGAGGCACCACTTAGAGCCCTACTAAGAGCCCTCCTCACAAGTCATTTGTTCAGGGGATAGGTAGAGAGATTGTTGTCACCTGGGACGTGGTTTTGCTTCTCCATCATTATTCCTCAAGCTGGTTGTCTGAGAAGGCAATGAGAACAAAATACAACAGAGACACGCTCATTCTGATGCTCTTCAACTCTCTCCCCTCTCTCCTCTCCATTATATAAGATCATTTCCCCTTATTTATTGAGCATTTGGCACCCAGCTTACAGTGTTCTTCCTCATCACAAACCCTTTGAAATTTCCCAGTGTCCTCAGTGTTTGCATGGAGGGTCTGTCCAACTTGGTGTCCTCAAATCTTCAACCTGCTTATCTCCAGAAACCTTGTCCTACTGAGACATCCACTCCCATGGTCTCACCTTTGACCTTGCATCCCCAGTAGTTGCTCTGTTTGTGATACCACTACATCAGCTACTTTTGTCTTACCAGCACCTCCTCTCTGTCCAGCCGGCTGGAGTACCTTCCCCCACCACGGTTGTACTTTGACCTCCTTACAGTGTCTCATCTACTGGCCCTGCTACTTTCTATCAACACATCATCCCCTTCTTTCCCTCATTTCTCTTCTTCTTTTTTTTTTTTTTTAATGTTTATTTATTTTTGAGACAGAGCATGAGTGGGGGAGGAGCAGACAGAGGGGGACAGAGGCTCTGAAGCGGGCTCTGCGCTGACAGCAGTGAGCCCGATGCGGGCCTCGAACTCACAAACCGTGAGATATGATCTGAGCTGAAGTGAGACACTCAACTGACTGAGCCACCCAGGCGCCCTCCTCATTTCCCTTCTGATCCAGTTTAGATTCTATAGCTTCAATTTTTTTTTTAATTTTATTTTTTTCATGTTTATTTATTTTAGAGAGAGAGAGAGAGAGAGAGAGAGAGAGAGAGAGCGCACACAAGCAGGGAAGGGGCAGAGAGAGGGAGACACAGAATCCGAAACAGGCTCCAGGCTCTGAGCTGTCGGCCCAACATGAGGCTTGAACCCATGAACTATGAGATCGTGACCTGAGCCAAAGTTGGATGCTTAACAGACTGAGTCACCCAGGTGCCCCATTTTCTACAGCTCTTTAAATCCTTAATTCCTCTTGCTTCCTGCAGTTTTGATGCATTTTCCTGATAAAATCCCTACTCAAGTGAACCCACATGTTCATGTTTCCATGCCTACATTGCCCAGTGGAGATGGTTCCACTAAATCTTTGTATTTAACAAACCAAAAAAATTGCTGAGTTTGAATATGTGTTCCTGGTCCATCTATTTCCTCCCTCTTGCTACTCAAAGGGCAGTCCTTTCCCACCACCGAGCCCACTTGCTTTCTGTATTTTGAATACTATCTTTCTTAACTTCCCAGCAACTTTTCACTGTTGATTGTGTCTGCACTGTGTTCTGGGACACGGCTGTGTTCTGTCACCTTCTCTGTGTAGATGAGTCCCACATTTACACTTCTAGCCAAGCCTCTCTCTGAGCCGCAGACCCTGCCCTTCCTTGTCCTCAAGGTTTTGACCATTGACATCCTGTTGTGAGCACTATGCTCCCTCCTACCACGGGATTACAGCACTTGCTTTTCCCCACCTGGAAAACTCTTTTTGTCACAGTAACTCACTCTCATCCCCCATCCCCCAGTTCCAGCATTACTTCTTCTGGGAGGCCAGATTATTTGATTAGCGTGTAGCTGCTTTGCCAAACTCAGTGCTCAACAAGGGCTGCTATCGAGTTTGGTTTGTTCACCATGTTATCTCTAGTATCTGGCACAGCACCTGGCATAGGATAAATATTTGTTGAGTGAATGAAAAGAGCAATGAAACAAAACTATTCATTTATAATTAAGTCCGTCTCTGTATAGTCTTTATTACTTCTTAATCATTCTCTAAACATATTGTATCTTCTTAGCTGTTTATTTTGACTATTGATATTAATTGTTAGCATTCATTTTAAAGTTTTTACAAATTATAAAATGTTGTATAAGAAAGAAAATTAAGTTCCATTATGGAGTGTATAGCCTGCTCACTTAAATATATAGGGCAGTTTTAATATTAACGTATTTAATTTCTATAGAAATAATTTGTCCGTGGAATTGAAATGATTAGGGTACTCACCTGATAATTCATCAATAGCCTGAATTAAGATAATCATGAATAATTCTAGTACTATAAGTTTGTTTGTTTTTTTTGTCCAGTCTTTTCTTTTTGTGTGGTCTGCTTAAGAAATGAAAGACTTTATGCTACTTGACTGCTTTTGATTAGTAAGTATGTGTTATCTTATTGGTAGCCTCACTTGAAAATGACTTGCATATACTTTGTATATCTGAATACTAGGTAAGCATTGATAGAGAAATTGACTTGAATTTTAAAATTTGAAATGCAAATGTTTAAAAACCACATAGCTATTGTGGAATTTACACCTTAAAAACTTAGTAAACTCAGTCAAAATTTACTTTATGAGGGGCGCCCGGGTGGCTCAGTCGGTTGAGCGGCCGACTTCGGCTCAGGTCATGATCTCACGGTCTGTGAGTTCGAGCCCCGCGTCGGGCTCTGTGCTGCTGGCTCGGAGCCTGGAGCCTGCTTCGGATTCTGTGTCTCCCTCTCTCTCTCTGCCCTTCCCCTGCTCACGCCCTGTCTCTATGTCTTTCAAAAATAAATAAACGTTAAAAAAAATTTACTTTATGAAAATGAGACCCTGTGACAGTTCTGTGATCAAAAATGTTAACTGTGTCAACTACAAACAGTGATTTGCACTACGGTAGAGCTTCACTCTGAGTAGGGTGTACCATATTATCAACATCATGTTCTGCATTTGATTTTTTAGTTTTTGCTGTCGAATCCAGAATGAACATTACAGACTTGAAGTTAAAAATAGTCTTGTGCCATGAGACCTAATTTATTTATCTCCGTTACTGAATGCTGACATATGGCCAATCAAACGGTTGCATCCTGTCATCACTAAGCAGTCTGCTGCTCAGAGAGTGTGGGGTTTCCCATGTCATACCCTCAGAGGCTGTGCCCTGTAGAACTTATAGAGCTCAGGTGGCAAGGAAGGAGGGACATGTCCCCTGGGAACTTGTACGCTGTCCAATAGGACCATATTGCGAACCATATATATAATTAAAATTTTCAAGTAGTTGCATTTAAAAGAAAAAGAAATAGGTAAAATAAATTTAAATAGTTTATTTTAAATGTGATATCAATATGTAATTAATATAAAAATATTAATGAGATATTTTGCATTATTTTTCATACTACATCTGACATCAAGAGCATTTTACACTTACAACACCTATCAGTTTGGACTGCCCACATTTACAGCGGTCAGTGGCCACCTGTAGCTCATGGCTATTGTATTGGACAGTGTAGTTCTAGGAGATTCCTCAGAAGAAAGACTTTTGGGGTTGCCCTGGTGAAGCTAGGTCACCTCTGCACTTACCTTGAGTTTTAAGGTGGCAACATTGCTTCCACAAAAGACCTTGAAATGTGCCTCATGTTTTATGTTTTTTTATTTTTTCCAGTAATTTAGGAACTCTTGGGAATATTCTTTTCCTTCCTTCTTCGTTGTTTTCCACATGATGGAGGGACATTGTTGGGAAGCTTAGTGTGCCAATTTGATATAAATTATAGATGTCAGTGAGGCCATTTGCCAGCAAGTATCTGCTCCCCATCTTAATTCAGACGTGGTACTTTATGGTCTCTGATTCACCTCCTTCCTTGTTTATGATTATTGACCTCATCAGATGGACCTGCCTCTTTCCAGCTGTGTTCTGTGGTCACACATGCCTTAACATTTAGAGGGTTGAAGACTCTTGTAGGTTTATATCTGAGAGTTGAGTGGGAAGTTACTTTCAGAATACAATAAAGACTTGTTGATTAATGGGCCTTTATTTCTTGCCAAATGTTGGAGTATTTGTTTCTGCTTTTGAAGATTCCTAACATATTGGTTCCAAAATATTTGGAGTCTTGTGCCAAGTGTTGCCTTAAATATTTAGCATGTTGTTTTCTTTAAGCTTGAATATTTCAAGCCTAGCTGAATGATCTTGTGAAATTATGCAGCATCACCATTGTTTCAGAGCTGAGCCCTTTATCCTTTGCCAAATTTCAGTTTACAGCTGCTCTTTCCCTGGCAAGATTTATTCACTGTCAATAGATATCTGAAATGCAAATACTGATTCAGTCTTGATAATAAGGACATAGATCGTGGCACTATATTTGGTACATGAGTAAGAAACACTTGAAGGCAATTATTTTAACATGTTCTACTGTTCTATTACAAATGAAATTTTAAAATACTTTTATTTAGCATTTAAGGTGATATCAAAAGAGAGAAATGAGTGTATCAAATAAATTGTCTATGTGTATTTCAAATAAGTAATAATTAGAATCAGTTTTTCTATCCCCAAATTTATCTTAGCTACAGTGCAAAGGTAAATATTTTTGAAGTCTGTTTTTAGATATTTGTTATCACTATATCATGTTATTTTCGTGCATATTCTTTTTAAAAGGCGGCTTTATTTTGAGATAACAATGCATAATACAAATACAAAGTTAATATAGACTTTGTGACTTTTTACCCCTGCAATCAGAGATTTTTTAGATCTTCACAGCTTGTCATTTTGTTTTGCTTTGTCTTTATCTTGTTTTTTAAGCAGGAGACTGAATTACATTATCGTGTTCTTGGCGATAGGTTCTCAAAATGCGTGATCTTGGACCTTTGGTTTCTCATCTGTAGAATAGAGATAATAATAGTGTCTGCCTCATAGGGTTGTTATGATGATTAAGTGAATTAATAATTATAAATCACTAAGAATAATTCATGGAACATAGGAAGACTGTAAAATATATAAAAATGTCATCCTTTTAGGAAAGATTTTTCAAAAATTATCCTAAAGCTTTACTTTAGCTGATGTAATATTTCTATTACTATTCTATTTCCTCATTTCTTTAATTGAGTAATGCTAATTCATCTCCATTCTAGGCTTTGCATAGAAATTTGTGTTAAAAGTTACTTATGCTTCTGAATGTGGTTTTCAGTTACTGACTTTAAATGTCTGCTGATAGCTGGAGCTGCTAGATGAATATTCGATGACAGTAACCATTTCAAAGCTCACTGCTGCATTTCAACTGAAAATAATCCTCCCACCTTCCCACGAGAACTTCCTATATCATCACCTCCTGTCAAGTTTTTTTTTTCTTTCAGTAGTTCTGACATTTCTGAGGCTCCCCAGTCAGAAATGTCCAATAAAGCTTACAAGCTGTACTCTGCATTCGGTGCACCTTAAAGTGGTACAGTCTGTGTTGGCCTGCAGTTTAGCCGCCAACTGGCACCCCAGGCTGGGCAGAGTTTTCTTAAATAAACTCAGCATGCAGACTAGGCCAGTGGCGACTTCCCAGTTTCCCTGAGCGGTTCTTTCACATTCAAAGGGAAGAACTGGATGCAGCAGCTGTCAGGATAGGACAGACATCCACAAGCATCCCCACGGTATCTTCACTCAACTTGAAGAGAAGTCCAAAGGCCAGAAACAGGGCTTGAAGGCCCTTGTTCTCATTCTGGGAGTAACTTGTGACTGGTGCAGCTCACCAATCCTGGTCCGATGCCATTTCTGAGATTTTAGAGCACTGTGGAGCACTGTAGAGACTGTATTCATAGATCTAGGCTGGAATTGCTTAGAGCTGGCTACACATTCAATGCATGGCATTACTTTCACATTATTTTGGGAAGATCTGGGGTTTCACCTAGGAGTTTGTTTGTTTGTTTGTTTACTGTTTATTTTGGGGGGGGATAGAGAGAAAGGGCACAAGGGCGGGGGAGCAGAGAGAGAGGGAGACAAAAAAATCTGAAGCAGGCTCCAGGCTCTGAGCTATCAGCACAGAGCCCAACGCAGGGCTCAAACTCACAAACTATGCAATCATAACCTGACCTAAGTTAGAGGCCCAACCAACTGAGCCACCCAGGCGCCCTGCACCTAGGAATTCTAAAAGGACATAGGATGAATATTTTAAAATGGGGTAAGGAGTGAAGGGCTAAGTTTTACAATGAGTACATTTAGCAATTTCAAAAAATAGAATAGCAAATAAAACTGTATGGTCATTTCTAAATCTAGTGCAATGACCACATACAGAGATCGAAGGCTGATAATATAGACATATTTTACTTTCAGTTTTAGATTTTTTTCATTTACTATGACATTGTTTTTGATGTTCCCCCATGATACATGATTTCCCAAGTTTAATAATCACCTGCTATCATTTATTCACTGCCTTTTACATGGGATAGTCAGTGGCAGCCCTTTTTTCTCTAATCAACATTTAGTCAGTTTTGTTTTATTTATTATTTATTATTGTAGTATCGTGACCTCTGGGGAGACTTAGTAACTTCCTGTATCTCTGATGAGTCTTGTAGGTCCTGTGGATTCTGTGCTAGATCAGTGCATGGTGGTGATCATGTTCTGAGCTTGCACCAACCCCACGTAGGTGGTACAAACCTAGAGAAGGAATCAGAGACTCAGGAAGGGGGTCACAGAGGGGAGAGAGTCACGTATATACACACATCCAGAGAAAGCTTTACACTCAGAGATGTATACGTATTGAGGAGACAGAGGCCAGAATCAGAGGCTCACAGGCCCACAGACATGGGCCACACACAGACACAGATGGACACACACAGAAACACAAATCCAGAAAGAGAAGCACTAGTACGAAAGAGAAAGACACCCTGAGGGGGAGAGGAAAAGAGAGAATTAGAGAACAGGAGAGCAGGGGAATAGTAGAGAGGAGGGAAACGGAAACACGGAGGTCACATTCCTGTAGTGCGCTGGGGTCCGTGCTCCCTACACAGGTGCTGAAGGAATGAGGGGGCACCCGGGGCAGCAGGGGCAGGTGGGAGGAAGCATGTTAATGTGATTACTCTCTTTTGTAGTATTCAAGAAATGCTGACAGGCCAGAGGCTCTGCCACTCGGAATCTCACAATGATAGTGTCTTGGCAGCGCTGAATCAACAGAGAAGTGACGGCATCCTCTGCGACGTCACCCTGATTGCTGAGGAACAGAAATTCCATGCTCACAAGGCAGTTCTAGCAGCGTGCAGCGACTATTTCCGGGTAAGCGGGGGTAGTTTGTTCAACAGAGGATGACACAGTTTCCTGAAGTGTCCCGAATGCCTTAGTCAGTTAGATGACAGTCACCAGAGTTGTGAATGTTGGAGGCCTTTCCTGAACAGAATAAGATTGGGGTTGCGGTGGGATCCTCCCTGGCCTGGTTCCCTGGATGTCCCTCTAGTGGAGAGCAGACTCTCTTTTGCTTCTGAGCTGAGGGGTAGTTGGTACTTTACCACCATAAGGCAGTGTGGCATTGTAGTGCCCCATAATACAGTGTGAACCAGGGGATAGGATGTATCTAGATCCAGGATCAGAAGGACGATCCGTAAAACAATTTGTTAAAATTTAAAATGTTCATAAATCTGTGTAGTGTTCCTGATTTTTAATTTTCTGTACATGTTCTTGTCTTAATGCTTTCCAACTGTTTGCTCGAGAGACAGAGATACCATTGGCCTAATGGACATTTATGGTTGATATTTGTGTGTTTGCTGAAGGCATGTGGTCTGGTTTAGTAGAACTTTAGAGTGTGATTTTCAGTGGCTTATGAGATATGGTAGTATGTTTGTTGCTTTATTTTATTTTATTTTATTATTTTATTTATATCCACTGAAGTTAACATACAGCATAATACTAGTTTCAGGTATACAATATATTGATTCAACACTTCCATACATCACCAGATGCTCATCAGAAGTATGCTTCTTAATCCCCATCACCTGTTTAACTCCTCCCCTGCCCACCACCCACCTCCCCTCTGGTAACCATCAGTTTGTACTCTATAGTTAAGAGTCTATTTCTTGGTTTGTGTGTCTCTCTCTCCACCCCACCCCCCATGATTGTTTTATTTCTTATATTTCCCATATGAGTTAAATCATATAGTACTGTCTTTCTCTGACTGACTTATTTTACTTAGCGTTGTACTTTCTAGCTCCATCCATGTCAATTTATGTTTATTGCTTTTTGGAAATTAAAATATGCAGTATGGTTATAGCTAACTAAATGCCATTTATTAATACTTCCTATGATATAAATGGTAGAAAAAAGACTTTGTATGCATATCTCACATATATGAGAATAGAAATTAATCGTAAATTTTTTTGTTTCCCTTACCAAGGTCTCCAAGAGCTATAGAAACCAACTTAGGCCTATGGGCAATTTGTTGGTTTGATGTATAATTCCAATCATAAATCTTGGTTTTGATATTTCAGAGATAATACCAACTGCACTCAGTTGCCAACTAGCAAGTAAAAAAATTTTTCCAAAATGCCAAATCATAAAAGAAAGTCTTTTTTTAAAAAAGTGTTTTAAATGTGATGAAACCCAGTAATATAGAGGATCAAGAGGGAAATACTTGAAATGTCTATAAATTAAAAGTAGGGATTTAATTCTCAACTGCAGAAATGAAGCAGAATATCCGAAAAGTGACCTTTTAGTTCCATTACAGTAGTGTTACATTTTATACACTGACCCAGCATCAGATACTAATTTTCCAGAAAGGTTATATTATTCAGGGGGCTTTCAAACAACATATTTTGGGTTGTTCTATGTAAAACATACACATGGGGTTTTTGGGTGGCTCAGTCGGTTAAAACATCTGACTTCGGCTCAGGTCACAGTCTCAGGGTCTGTGAGCTTGATCCCCACATTGGGTGAGCTCTATCTCCGCTTCAGGATTCTCTTTTGCTCCCTCTCTCTCTCCCACTCTCTCAGCCCCTCACAGGATTCTCTTTCTTTTCCTCACTGCCCCTTGCCCACTTGTGCTGTCTAAAAAATTTTTTTAAAAAAGCAAAGGGTGGGGTGCCTGGGTGGCTCAGGCAGTTAAGCTTCCAACTCTTGGTTTTTGACTCAGGTTATAATCTTGCGGTCCGTGAGTTCGAGCCCCACTTAGGGCTCTGGGCTGAGAGTGTGGAGCCTGCTTTGGATTCTTTCTCTCTCTCTTTCTGCCCTCCCCTGCTCATACTTTCTCTTTCTCTCTCAAAATAAATAAATAAACTTAAAAAAATAAAATAAATTATAACATGTGCACATTATATAATAATATAATGTAATAAGTTTTGTCTTCCTCTAGACCATAATTTAGCCCCTCTTATTACTTAGCTTCTCTCCTCTTAGGTCTCTGCTGATTGGCTTTTTAATTTAATTTTGGGAAATGGTTTGATTTTGTGTGTGTGGGTGAGAGAGACAGAGAGAGGAGAGAAAGCACGTGAGCAAGTGCATGTTACTTGCTGGCCTTGAAGAGTGTTTGCTGCTCTCCCAGTCTTTCATCTCTTGCACCACAGCGCCCCTGATACTCTGGTAGGTTACACGAAGAGTGCCTCCTTTGTAACACCTAGGTTACAAGGTTCGTAAAGAAAACTTCATCATTCCCGTGATGCAGATAAGAAAACCGAAGTGCATTATGTTTAAATACCCAAGGACCGCCAGGTATTAGGTAGAAGAGCTGGTTTTCACACACTAGAGCATGTTTCCTTGAGTACAAAAAAATCATGCTCTTTTCCTTTAACCATGTGACCTGCTAGAATCATACACTGTTCCTCCAAGCTCCAACCTGCTTTCGAGATGAAAATTAAGTGACTTTCGTAGTCAGTGTTCAGATGGAGAAAACAAAACAAAGCTGGAACAGTTGGCACTTTTAACTCTTTTCTAGACACAGTACTGAGTGCTGGAGTTATAAAGTTTAACTAGACACAGACCGAGCCCCGTGGAATTTGTAATATAGGTATTATACTAGAAGTTGTTTTTGCGTTGTACTCTGCCTCTTTTGTTAGCTTCCGTGACCCCAAACCTAGAAGCCAGATAGTTCCTCTGGTCTGTCAGCTCTCATGATGAATGCTGGATTCATTCTCACATCAGCAGTTAACTGGCCTGTTGGCTGGAGGCTGGATGACCTAAATTGGCCTTGTTCACAGGTCTGGTGATTGTGAGGCTCTGGGCCGGGGTTGTAGGGGGACACTGGGCATGTATTTCACACAAATAGGCTAGCCTGGACTTTTTCACATGAAGCTAAAGTTCTAAAAATGGCAAGAGGGTAAGTCTCAATGTATAGGTACTTTTCCGTTTTCTCTTTTGCCGGGGTCCAGTTCCGGTGAATCTAAGGGTCCCCGAAGGATGGACGGTGAGGCGAAAGGAAATGAGAGAGCCACGAGAGAGATGTAGTCTGATGACCAAGCAGGCAGCCCTGGCAATTCTGGCATCTCTGACCTGCTAGTCTTAGTTTCTTTATTTAAAGACAGTGAGTGACATTACATCAGTGACAGGGCATTCTTAACAACATAGACTGTTGCCACAAGACCTGTGTTAACCATCTGTAGGTAGATTAGGAGTCATTCTATCATAATCTTTACCCGTAATGGAGGAGGTATTATTCGTTTGGTAGAGACATGATCTCTAATGCTTGTCTAAGTTCTTTTCCTTTGTGAGTGAGTGAGCCTATATCGTAAGGGCTCATGTCTATCTATTCTTTATGGTAGTTTCTGTAGAAGTATTTTCTTATTGCCTTTTTATTATAAGGGGAATTACAAAAGGATTCGTGAAATGTTAACCTCAGGGAGGTACTCAATATTTGTTGTTGATCAGTGGAGATATGTGTAGCTACTTTTGTTTGGCTACTGTTTGTACCTTATCTGTAAACAGTGCTTCTAACTTTTGGGTTAGGCTAACCTCCAGGGAAGGTCCTAAGTCTCTTTACAATCTCTTCTATCAGTCTGTTAATCAAATACTGAGAGAAGCTTTACAGAGATGTGCCTTGAGGTTTTATGGTGGGGCTGAGGGGATGATTAACACAATGCTATACCTGCAGGGAAAATCTAGTTTGGTTCAAGGAGTCTTGGGGCCTAATGTCTACTAATTTCTAGCCAATTCATAACTGCTATTCTGTATGATCAATTTGTGTAACCTATCCCCAAGAGGCAACTTTGAGGTTACTTCTGGCCAGGTTACTCTCATTCAGATTTTATCCATCAAGACATCGCGCTCCAGGTCCCCTTTTCCATGTGCCATAAACCCAAAGAGCATTATATCCCTTAGGCCAACGAGAGCAGTTCAAGAAATTCAGGCCGGAAAGATTATTTAGAAGGAGGTAAGATTAGGCTCCATCTTGGCTGGCGGGAACTTTACTTCAACCGCTTTTTCCACACAGGGAGGTGTCTCAACCTGTGAGCCCAAAATGGCTCCTGACACTCTTTGTGTCATGTTTTCTGATGTCCCATTGGCCAAGCCCAGAGTCAATGTAAGAGAGTACATACCGAATGGCAGAGATGCAGGAAGGGAATGAATTTATTGCCATTTTTGCAACCGCCTGCTATCAAGAACTGTCAAGACTGAGATTTTACCATACTTGCAAGCCAGCAAGGTAGCCTACGACTAGAAGCTGGTAGAAGGCACAAGACTCCAAAGTTAGAGACAAAGGACGTTTTAATACAGCAACCGCAATCTGTGAGTCTCAGCTTATTTGCACATATTCCCTGAGCCTCACTTCTCGCAGGTGACAGACATGAAGAGGGCCAGTTTCCTTTACTGCACACGAAATGAACTACATTATTGGAGAGGATTGTTGAATTCAGGAAACCCAAATCTTTTATAATGGGTAGGCAACATGTCTGGTTTTTGTTCTGGAGGGACAAATTATTATTCTAGACAGTAAGCATGCCTATCTTTTGCTCTGTAAAGAGACACTGTGTCTTCCAGGATTGCAAGCAAAACTGCCCCTTATTCTAAAGGGAGACACCATTATGTCATCCAAAAGCCATTTGCTATAGAAACATCCTTGAAAAGAAAGTTCAGAACAAAGGACAGTCTGTGCCTCACTCACAATACATGCATAAATACAAGAGAATCATGCAGAATTGTCTTCCAACAACCACATGCCCTAAACTAGAATTATGTTTGTGTTCCCCGTGTCTTATGCTGTACCCACATTGAAACACCTGGAAACAGTCTGCTATAGTAATTTCTGTATCTCTCACATTTATAATGTTGCCTCAGGCTTAGTACACAATAAATATTTATTAAATGAATGAGGAAATGTTTTCTAATTGTCACAGAATTCCATGTATATTTCAATTCTTAATATCTTGAAGACAAAAGATATGCAAATTATCGATGGCTTTTTCTTTCTAGTGTCATCTGTTCAAGTTAATTAAGTACCTTGATATAAATTAGACTGTGGTGCTTTGCACTTGACATACGGCAGATTATTTGAATCTAAGTCATCGTTTTGATTCGGGGATGGCAGTACTGCAAGAGTGCGAAGGCCCAAGCTTCGATGTAAACTTTACAATGATCTGAGAGTTGGTGTCAACTTTTCTCACTTAAAATGTAAATAACGAGCAGTTGAGCACAAAGTCCTGTAGCTTGCTGTGATTATCAACATTTGAAAAGAAAAAGTGAAAACGTTCTTCAGCCGAGTAATAATGATTTCAAAAAATAAAAATTAGGTTTGATATCAGCAGTGTAGGCACAACATGGCAGCAGTCAAACGCTCTAAGTCAGTCAGACCAGGGACTTCTTTTCTGAGTGTAAATCAGCGGTGGAAGGAAGAAAGGGAGGAGCTTAGGAGTCAGGTCTGAGTTTGAATACAGGGGAGAGGAACTGTTTCTCTGTTCACCATTGTTTCCCAGAGTGCCCAGAAAATAGGAGCTATTCTAATTAATATCCGTTGGGGTATTATTCTCTTTGGTATCTATTCTTTGAGCACAGGCAAGTCATCTTCTGTGAACCCGTGTTTCTTCATCTGTAAATTGGTGATTATAAAGCACAACTCTCAGAATGGCTTAATATAGAGCTTTAAATAAGATAAGGCATATAATGTACTAAGCACTATGTCTGAAATGCGGTGGATGTTCTGTGAGCATTAGGTGTTTCCCTGGTCATGTTCTGCCTAGGTACTTGTAGGGAGAGATAAGAGTTCATCGTTGGGCTCACCTGGTTGCAGGCTCACTCACCTTTTGATGGGTCAGAATAACTTTTTGGTGCTTTCCTTTCCCATCTTTTACTTTTCTGAATCTGACCCCTCCTTCCTTCTTGCTTAAAACATTTAGTAGGGCGCCTGGGTGGCTTAGTCGGTTAAGCGTCCGACTTCAGCTCAGGTCATGATTGCATGGTTTGTGAGTTCGAGCCCCACGTCAGGTTCTGTGCTGACAGCTCAGAGCCTGGAGCCTGCTTCAGATTCTGTGTCTCCCTCTCTCTCTCTGACTCTACCCCATTGGCATTCTGTCTCTCTCAAAAATAAACAAACATTAAAATTAAAAAAAAAAAAAAACATTTAGTAGCCATCTAACTTTTTTCCTCTACTAGTTGTCCCTTTGCAAACCACTGTGCACATGACTGGGTGGTTAGCTCTCACTCCCCGCTCAGGTCCTCCAGGGCTCCTCACTTGCACATTTGCCAGACTCCCGGAGTGTGCCTTCGTGCTGTGTTATTATCATCCACCTTCATCTTTGTTCCCCCACCCGTTCATTTGATGTTGCAAACATACTCCATTACATCTGGGGGTCTTTCCACTTCTCAGCCTTGCTAATGACCTGTCTTTCCACCCTAACCTCGTACACTCACCTCTTAGTTTATTCTGTCTGTCTTCCAAGGCTTATCGCAACCAACAAGTGTGAAGTCTTTCATGAAGTCTTATCCTATCTACTCTCTGCCACCTCCCTAAATTCATATTCAAGGTCCACCTTTTCTGAAACCCTTAAAAATATAGCTTGTCTCTCTCAAGGAATTAAAGATCAACAGAATGAAAGGACAGCCTATGGAATGGGAGAAAATATTTACACATCTATTAAGGCATTAATAGCCAATGTATATATATATAAGGAACTCATGCAACTCAATAGTAAAAAAATAAAATTAAAGTAAATAAATAAACAAATACTATGATTAAGAAATGGGCACAGGATAGACAAATGGGAAACAGGTACATGAGCATGAGCAAGTATAAGCTCAACATCACTCATCATCACGGAAATGCAGATCAAAACCACAATGAGATATCATTTCATACCTGTTAGGATGGCTATTAACAGGGCATGAATAACAAGTATTGGCGAGATATGGAGAAAAGGAAACATTTCTGCACTGCTGGCAGGAATGTAAATTGGTGCAGGTACTACAGAAAACGATATGGAAGTTCCTCAAAAAAATTAAAATAAGTTTATTTTTGTGAGAGAGAGTGGGGAAGGGGCAAAGAGAAAGGGGGACAGAGGATTCGAAGCAGTCTCCGTGCTGACAGCAGAGGGCCTGATGCAACGCTCAAACTCATAAACTGTGAGGTCATGACCTGAGCTGAACTTGGATGCTTAACCAGCTGAGCCACCCAGGCACCCCTGGACATTCCTCAAAAAATTAAAAAATAGAACTACCATAAGATCCAGTAATCCCACTGCTGATTATATATCGAAAGGAAATGAAATCAGAATCTTGAAGAGATATCTCCCGTGTTCATTTCAGAATTATTCATCATAGCCAAGATATAGAAACAACCTAAGTGTCTGTCTGCAGATGAATGGATAAAGAAAATGTGAGGGGGGGGTGTGTGTACCCATGAGAAAGAAGGAAATCCTGTTATTTGTAAGAACATGGATGAACCATGCGAGCATTATGCTAAGCAAAATAAATCAGATAGAGAAAAACAAATATTGTATGATCTCACTTATAGAAACAGAGGGTAGAATGGTGGTTGCCAGGGGACTGGGCAGTGGGGGTGAAATGGGGATATGTTGGCAAAAGGTGTACATTTCCAGTTACAAGATGAATAAGCTCTGGGGATCTGATTACAGCATGGTGACTAGAGTTAATAATATTGTATCATAGACTTGAAAGTGCTAAAAGAGTAGATCTTACAAGTCCTTACTATGCACACATGTGGGCACATGCGCACAGACAAACACACAGGAAAAGGTAACTGTGAAGTGATGGATGTGTTAACTAACCTGATTGTGGTAATCATTTTGTGATATATATGTGTATTAAATCATCACATTATATATCTTAAACTTAAGCAGTGTTAATGTTAATTGTATCTCAAAGCTGGAAAATTCCTTTAAAAGGAATTTAAGATTATATATCATGTATTGCAGCCTCTTTCACTAGGAATTTTTCTGAGAAGGACTGTGGTTAGCTGAGGACTAATCAAGTCCATCGAAATGCTTTTGAACAAAGTTGAACGAGAAGTATTGAACCCGAGGTAGCAGGAGAAAATTAGGGCCTTGTGATCTAGAGTGAGTGTGTGTGTGTGTGTGTGTGTGTGTGTGAGGTGGGGAGAGTCAGATCCTTACCCTCCTCCCTACGGCACCCTGCTCTGACGGTGGACACAAAAGTTGCGGGGCCCCAATGTGGGCAGCCCTGGGCCGTGGGCCACCCTGCAGCTTCTGGAGGCTGTTGTTTAACATTTGCTGTCTCCAGCTTCAATCTCCATGAACGCCTACACTTTCTGGCCAAGGAAGCAGATGTCTTGACTGTCTAACATAGCTTCGCATATGTGATGGTAAAGTGATTCAAATATGACATTTTGGAAAGTTAAATATTTGAGCATCATTTTCCATTAGAGCCTGAGTGTGCTCTGCCTATGTAATTTGTAGTTTTGAGAGAAAAGGATAAAGCCATGATTAAAAAAAAATCAATGTTCCATGTATTTTATAATCAAAGTCTCTAGTCACTATTTGATTAAAATGGCATAAAAGACTATTAAAGGAGTATATGATATATAATTAGAAATAAATGTTTTTCAAATTCAATAAGCATTTGTTACATTCCTGCTATTTTCTAGACAGAATGAATTTATAGTCTGGTAGGAGAAAACAAATAACTTCAGTATGTGTATTAGTATTAGAAGTTTGGTATGATGTTTTGGGGCTTGAGCCTATTTTTTTCTTCCTCTTCCTCTCTCTGGCATTCTCAGTCAGTAATGACAATAATCATAACTACCATTAATTGAGTATTTACTGTGCTACAGGCAGTTATTCTAAGTGCTTTATGTGTATCAACTCATTTTATTCTCTAAAGACACCTATAAGATAGGTATTATTATTGTTATCATCATCATCACCATCATCACCATCATCACCATCATCATCTTCATCATCTCCATTTTTAAAATAAGGGAAAAGAGGCTTGAATTGAAATAATTGACCCAAGAGGCCTGAAGAGTGGGTAAGTAAGAGCGGATGAAGGCCTGACCTATACAAGGAGCAGATGGGGGAGAGAAGATGTGTGTGAGGAGTGTTAGCCGGAGGTGGAACGGCTGGGACACAGCAGGCAGAATCCGCGGGGGTGGTGCGATGGATCGTGAGGGAGAGGAAAGACTCAGGAATGAATGAGGCCCCTGGCTTGAGAATCAAGGGTAGTGGGAGCAAGGGGGCGCCCACACCCACCAGACTCCAGGCATGGAGGGTGTTGGGAAAGACCAGCCCCGAGGTATTTTGAAGGGAGCTGTGTAAGCGGGGAAGGCTGAGTGTGAGCGCTTGAAGTTCCCCTTGAGGGCAGAGCAAATGTCTTTTTTGCTTTTCTGATCCCTGCATCCCAGCACCTGCCGTAGTGCCTGGTGCCCCAGAGACCCTCAGTATTCGTTGTCCTGTGTTGCAGTCTGACTGGAGCAGTTTCTTGCTGTGTCATGTGGGTAGGGCCTCACCAATCCCTTCCTCAGAACTTTTCCCCTAAGAACACCCATTGTATGTATTATCTGTTTGACTCATTAGTTTGTCTTATTTCCTAGGCAAGTTTCCTGTAGGGACTTGAAGGTAATAGCACTGCTGACATTAAAGCACATAAATGAGATCATTGTTGGGCTCAAGCTGTTTCCTGTTTGGTGGTTTTGTAGACTCTTCATTAACATTTCTGCTTCTCAGAACTCATACATAAGACATATTGTGTTTATCACATTGAGGATAAACAGAGACATAATACTGGCAGTTATCTTGCTTCCAGCCACCAAGCCCGCAGCCTCCTGCCTTTATCCCTAGCCTGCTCCTCAGCTCCCATTGGTTCCGTAAGCCCCCACAATGCTTCTAGGAAATTACCTGCTTGCCAAAAAAATAATATTAAGAATAAAAAATAAGTGTCCTTTATTAACCCTCAAGTACTATTTGAATGTTGAAGGACTTTTAATAGCCAGTTGTTGTCTTTTATCCAGTTACCTGCTACAGCTTCCTTCTGTGAGCAGTCGCTAGGCACAATGCTCTAATTTTAATTCATTCATTTTGTTTACAAGAATAGTAAACGGTCTGAGTAGTGCAGCCCTCAAAATTTAAATTTTAGCTGGGGGTAGCTTACAACTAACCATCCTTTGCAGACAAGAAGTGAATAAAAGTACTAGTAAAATACCTCCAAATCCTTCAATACATATAGTAATTATTTTTAGTTTGTCTTTATGATAATTACTACAGGCATGTAAATCCCTACTGCTGTCCTCAACTAGAAAGCATTACTTTGCGGCTATTTAATCGGTACATGAATCTCACCAGAATTAAATTCCATGATGTTCAGTATTTTCTGTAGTCCATTTTACACTGGCCTGTCCTGTAGTTAATTACTGTGAGGTTGAACAAGCACTATTGAGTGCTCTGACTGTTGGGTATTTATGCTGAAACAGCAGCATTGCCAATTCTCACATATTTGCATCCTGCCATGCTCTTTCCTTTCCCTAACATTTATTGATGTATTTCATGCATCAATCACAGAGGCGGCACCAGGCTATCATTATTATAGTACATTTGAGTTATACATTATATGATAAACTGATCATTGTTTTCTATCAAAGGATTACTTGTTTTAATATTTATAAAATCTGTTTATAAAAAACAATTAAAAAGTCTAGCATTGTCCGTTAGGAATAAAGAGTATGGCGAGAGAATGAGGTTTTATCGGCTTTGAAGATACTGTGAAGAATCTAAGGGAGGGTGGGGAACTGAAGGAAGTTTAAGAAGACTAATGGGCAGATTAAGAAGAATATGAGAAAGTGATTCAGATGTATGATGCTTTTTAAATATGTATTTCATTTATCACTTGAGTTTTGATATATCAGCAAAACTATTAAGAAGATGTTTGCAGGTTTAGCTATCTATTTTCACTATTTAATTGAGTTTTGAAATGAAGAATTTTGACAAAGAAAAAGGTAAAATTCCAGCGTAAGGATCATTTTATTTCTGCTATATTCCTTTTCTGATCATAAATTATTTTTGCTCTGTGCAACTGTAAAATGACTTGCCTCTAATATTTTTTATTTTAAATATTTTTAATGATTTCCATTTTATTTTTTTATTTCACCCAGTGTTTAATACTTAATTTTATTTACTGGTTTCGGTACGGTAACTATTGCTCCTTAACAAACAATGTGCTTCTTTAATATAGTAAGAACAAATTGACACTATGCCTGATAAAAGTGCCACCAAACGCTACTTTGTCACTTCCATAGCCCTTTACTGAACATCCACTATATACAAAAAAGTTTGTGCTGGATGTTGAAAGGGATACAGAAAACATCACCACTGCAGCTTTTGCATAAGAGATGGAGTTTGAGACCTCTAAGATATAGGAAATTGCATAGCAAGAGGGAAAAGAGCAGAAAAAAATATATCTGTAGTTAGGACCTAAAGAGTGCCTTTATTCAAGTGGCAGAAAGAGAATGAGCAGATGGCCTAGGGGACAAAAAAGGAAGAGCCAAAGATATATAAAGATAATCAGCATGTACATTTTAATCAAAGCCAGAAAAGAAAAGAATTTCAAGGATTAATACATTCTGTAGAAGACCAAGGAGGATGCAGAGAAATTCACAGTTCTTTAAGAAGTTGATTTCAGTAGAGTATGGGAAAGGAAGCCAAAATCTAAGGGGTAACATACAAAAATATTGATAAGTGCTACTTGTGCTTCGTGGACCAGTGCCAGTCTGAGGGATGCTTGTTAACTGTCCATGCTGATGAGCTACCAAATGTAAATCAGCTGCATGACGAAACACTGTGTTAGTTCAACTGGCATTTTTCACAGGAAAGCTTTCTCAAGGAAGCAAATAATGAGTTCGTTTGTATTCTGGCAGGGATTTCTTACCTTGTGTCGGATATATATGAAGCAGTTTGAAGACAGCCTACTCTGAGGAATGCTGATGCAGAAAATAACAATGCACACACACACACATACACAATTCCTTTTTAATTTTTGTTTTTGTTTTTTTTAGTTTAACTTTATGGAGATATAATCATCATATACCATTGTGTAAGTTTAAAGTATACAGTGTGATAATTTGATACAGGTATGTGTTGTGAAATGGTTATCACAATAAGGTTAGTTAACACATCCATTACTTCACGTAGTTACCTTTGTGTGGGGGGCTGCGGGAGGTGGTGGTGGGGAATATTAAGATCTATTCTCTTAGCAACTTCCATGTCTACAACACATGTTAATAGTGTTGTTAACTTAGTCACCGTGCTGTACACTAGATTCCCAGAATTTACTCATCTTTTAACTAGAAGTTTATATCCTTTAACCAATATCTCTCCATTTCCACCATCCTCTAGCCCCTGGCAGCCAAATTCTACTGCTTCTATGATTTTGGCTTTTTAAGATTACACAAATAAGTGAGATCATACAGTATTTGTCTTCCTCTGTCTGATTTAGTTCACTTAGCATAGTGCCTTCAGAGTTCATCCATGTTGGAAATGGCAGGATTTCCTTCATTTTCATGGGTGCATAATACTGTGTGTGTGTGTGTGTGTGTGTGTGTGTGTGTGTGTGTACGTGTGAGTATACATATATATCCATTTTTTCTTTTTCCATTAATCCATAAAATGGCATTTAGATTGTTTCTGTGTCATGACTATTGTTGATAATACTGCAGTGGACATGGAAGTTCAGATCTCTTCGAGATCCCAATTTCAGTGATTTTTGGATATATACCCCAAAGTGAGATTGCTGGATCATAGTCTATTTTTAATTTTTTAGGAGAATCCATATTCTTTTCCATAGTTGCAGTACAATTTACATTTCCACCAATAATGTACAATGGACCCTTTTCTCCATATCCTCATGAACACTTTTTATTTCTTCTCTTTTTGGTTAGAGCCATCATAACAGGTGTAAGGTGACATTGTGGTTTTGGTTTTCATTTCCCTGATGATTAGTGGTGTTGGGCACTTTTTCATGAACCTGTTGGCCATCTATATGTCTTTTCTGGAAAAATGTCCGTTTGGTTCCTTCGCCCATTTTTTAATTGGATCATTTGTTTTTCTGCTATTGAGTTGTAGTAGTTATTTATATGATTGGATATTAATCCCTTATTAGATATATGATTTGCAAATATTTTCTTTCATTCTACAGAATGGAAGATGTGAAACAAAGCGAAAAGGCATTTTCCCTTTGTTAACAGTCTCCTTTGCTGTGCTGAAGGTTTTTTTGTTTGACGTACTCCCACTTATTTTTATTTCTTTTGTTTTGGTGTCAAATCCAACAACTTATCACCAAAACCGACGTCAGGGAACCTACTGCCTGTGCTTTCTTCAAAGAGTTGAGGGTTTTTATCATAAAAGTTTGCTGAATTTTGTTAAATGCTTTTTATGCACCTATTGAGGTGATCATGTGATTTTTGTCTTTCATTCTAATAATGTGGTGTATCCATTATTAATTTGTGTATGTTGAACCATTCTTATGTTTCAGGGATAAATTCTACTTGATCATGGTGTACGATCCTTTTAATGTGATGCTAAATTTTGTTAGTGTTTTGTTGAGAATGTTTGCATTTATATAGATGAGGGATATTGGCCTGTAGTTTTCTTTTTTGTAGTGTTCTTATTTGCCTTTGGTATCAGGGTAATGATTGCCTCATAAGATGAATTTGTGAGTATTCTGTCCTCTTCAATTTTTTGGAAGAGTTCAAGAAGGATTAACATTAATCTTTCTTTATGTGTTTGGTAGAATTCATCGGGGAAACCATCTGGTATTGGGCTTCTCTTTGTTGGGAGTTTTCAAATTGCTGATTCAGTCTCCTTGTTCATTATTGGTCAGTTCAGATTCTATTTCTTCATGATTCTGTAATGGTGGGTTGTATGTTTTTAGGAATTTGTCCATTTCTTTAGGTTACCGTTTTGTTGGTGTGCAATTGTTCATGATGGTCTCTTCTGAACATTCATATTTTGTGGTATCAGTTATGATGTCTCCTCTTTCATTTCTGATTATATAAATTGTGGTGCCTCTCTACAATGGAATACTATTCAGCGATAAAAAGAAATGAGCCGTCAAGCCATGAAAAGACATGGGTGAACCTTGAATGCATGTTTTCTGAGGGAAAGAATCAGTCTGAAAAGGTGTATAACTGTATGATTCCACCTAAGGATGGCGTTCTGGCATTATGTCTGGCATTTTGGAAGAGACAAAACTATGGAGACAATAGAAAGATGATTGATTGCCAGGGGCTGGGGTGGGGGAGGGAGAGACAAATGGATGGAGCACAGGCGTTTTTGGGAGCAGCAGTACTATTCTGCACGATACTATCCTGGTACATACATGTCTTATACAGTCGTCACAATTATAAAATGTACAACACTAAGAGTAAACCTTAAATTAAACCTTGGACTCCGGTTGATAATGGTGTGTCAGTGTTGGTTGATCAGTTTTGCAACACTGGTGGGGAATGATGATGGGGGGAAATGTACATGGAGAGCGGAAGGGGTTATTTGGAATTCTCTGTACCTTCTATTCATTTTTGCTGTGAACCTGAAACTAGTCTAAAATGTAATATCTGGGGATGCCGGGGTGGCTCAGTGGGTTAAACATCCAACTTTGGCTCAGGTCATGATCTCGCAGTTTGTGAGTTTGAGCCCCGCGTTAGGCTCTGGGCTGACAGCTCGCAGCCTGAAGCCTGCTTCAGATTCTGTGTCTCCCTCTCTCTCTGCCCCTCCCCCGCTTGCACTCTGTTTCTCTCTCAAAAATAAATAAACATTAAAAAAATATTATCAGTTAAATTTTTAAAACTCGAAAGAAAAAGGTGTTGTAGGCACTTCATTGCTTTCTTATAATTGTTTTATTGTTTTCATGGAAGATGACCTTTCTTTTTTTTTTTTTTTTAACATTGAGTGAGCAATTAGGTTGTGAAAATTAAACATACCCCTTCGGGGAATAGACCGCTTTAATACAATAAGTCGTGATTCTAAGAATAATGAGAGTAGATATTTTTAGATGGCAGGCAGCACGCTGGAGATGATCTGACTTGCTCTCCCATTACAAGGCGTCATAATTCATCTGCACACTGTGTTGAGAACCTGCATTTGCAGGATATTGTACTGACACTGTGACAGGAGGATGGTGTAAGTTCCAGTGTGAGTTAGAGTTGGAAGGCCTAAGACCAGTGTCCCAGCTCAAAGACAGTCAGGCAGAAAAAATTCTCTTACTCAGCCTTTTACTCTATTTAGGCCCTTGTTTAAGTGATCAGATGAGGCCCAGCCTCACTGGGGAAGGGCCACCTGCTTTACTCTATCTGCTGATTCAGATGTTAATCTCACCCAAAACACCTTCACAGATACACTCATTAGGGATGTTTAATGGAATATCTAGGCACCCAGGAACCCAGATCGACACATAAAATGAACTATCACAGACATTGTCTCTGTCCTTTAAAAAAGTTATAATTTATAGAAGAGGTGAAACATATATATTTATAATTCAAAGCAGAATAATATCAGAGTGCATAATCTGAATCTCACCCTTTTGGGGAGTCAGGTGTATGTGCGCTCTGGGCTTCCTTTGATACTCTGTCTCATGACCTTCCGGCCCTGTAACTTCCTGCCTCCTGCCTTTATAGTCTCTTCTTCAATACCCTAGCCCCATATAGATCTCACAACTAAGTGCCAGGCACTGTTGTAGATTGTGAGGATGCAGTAACATATGAAACACAAAACCCTTGCCCTTCTGACACTCTCATTATAATTGGACAAGACTGACTGTAAACAAATAGATAAGTAAGTATGGAGTGTATCCATTGGGGTTAAAGACTGTGGAGGATGATAGCACGGGGTGAAGTAGGCAGTGATGGTCATAGTAGTGGAGGCAAAATTGCCTCCTTTTAAGAGGGTGGTCTGGGATAGCCCACTTAAAAGCGAAGGCGTGAGCCACATACTGCTTGACAAAGAGCATTCCAGGCAGAGGGAACAGCAAAGGCCAAGCCCTGAGATGTGAGGTACTAGTGATGTTTTTGAGCAGTATGGAGGTCAGTGGCTAGACAGCAGTGAGCTGGGAGGGCCAGTAGCAACTCATGAAGCCGGATCACATGTGACAGCTTGCAGGCTGTTAGGGTTCTGGTTTTTACTTTCAATGAGATGGGAAATGCATGGACAATTTTGATAGAGAGATGCCATAACCTGACCTGTGTTTTTAAATGATAATTCTCCAGTTTACATGGGGAGATGAGGGTAGAAGCAAGGAGTCTAATAGGCTGTTAAAATAAGACAAGAACAAAATGATGACTTGTACCAGGGCAATGGGGCTGAAGGTGGCGAGGACTATTGATTGCACTTTGAAGGGAGAGCCCAGGCCATTTGAAGGTGAACTAGCCATGGAGAGTGAGAGAGAGGCCTTGAGGCTGATTCCAAGGCAGTTGCCTAAGACCCTGGAGGGATGAAGTTGTCATTTACTCTGGGAAGATTGCGGGGAGACTCATTTTGCACTCATTTGGATATACTAACGACAGGTTATAGGCCTTGCCACATGTTCTCCAGTAGTTTGTACACATACGGTCTCCCCTCATGAGGTGGAGACTTCTCCTGAGGGGAACGGTTTTCATTTTTGTGATAGGATCTTTTCCACTTTGTTCTTCTCTGTCTAGCACAGTGCCTCACACTGTGAGTTGGTGCTCAGTAGGCATTCAGGGAATGAACACGCTGACTCTATTGTAGCTAGGTTACGGTTTAACCCCATTCTGTGGTCTGGTTAGTGTATATATGCACAGTTGTGTTGCTGATAGTGGTGTTGGTTTTTGTACAGATTTACTTATTAGGCTTCACACTGGTGATACTATCGACAGGAGTAGGTTATTATCTTGGTAAGGGAGTCATACAAAGGTCTTTGGTCTCTGTGGGACTGTAACATCCAGCAAATGGCACCTTTACATGCACAACACAGTGACAGACCAACAACTGATCTGAATTCACTAGCTGAAAGCCACTTCTAGCCTCATAGGGGCCAAAGCACATACACTTCAATAGCAAAATGAGAGTGCCAGAACAATATGGTGGTAGCAAGGTTACTACTACTATCTACCAAAAACCTCTTTCATTTGATTCTTAAAACAGCCCTTAAGGTAGATGTTTTAATCCCTGGTTAAAAAACTATGCTCATTAAAAAAAAATAATAATAACCACCTAGGTTTATGATACTAACTAACTTGCATAGCTTGTATATATTTGGCTGTCAGCGACCTGGGGGGAGAAATTGGATTTTTTCATTCTCCTGTAGGATCTAGCACGGTGCCTTGAGCATAGTATCAAATGGGTATTTTTGCTGAATGGATTAATGAATAAATAAATGATTTTGAAGGATGGAGAAAACATTAGTTTGGAGTTATCTGAGAGGCTTCTTGGAAGAGGAAGGCCTCACGTACACAATATAAGTTCCAGGAGGGCTTTCCAGGGCAGGGAAGGATTAAGATAGTCCTGGAGGTGGAGGATAAGCAGAAGACATCACGATAGTTCATCCTGTTTTGTGGCGACTCTTGTGCCAGTGAGATGCTTACTGAGTCTTCTCTGATTCTGACCTCAGCCAGAGGTGATGGCCGTTCCCTCTTTACCTGTGGGAGAATTGACTGAAAGAGGTTGGAAAGTGTCCGCAGGTCCTGTGGTTGTAGAGCAGCAATGCAGAGCAAAGGCTGGTCCTTCCAAAGCCCATGTTTTATCGTGTTGTTTTCCACCATGGCACGTGGGTTCTGCTCCCTTCATTCCACCGGCAAATGGGAGGTGTGTCCTGCCATGAGCTCTGTCTGAATCAATTGCCCTGAGAATACCCCAGGGCCAAAGGAGCTGCCTGAACCCCCGGCTGGTGTGTGCTTCACCCCTCGACATGTTTTTTTGATTGGCCCCGGTTGTATCTAATTATTTCATCTTTAAAAGTTTCACAGAGGAGCACCTGGGTAGCTCAGTTGGTTAAGTGTCTGACTCTTGATCTTGGCTCAAGTCTTGATCTCTCAGTTTGTGAGTTCGAGGCCCACATTGGGCTCTGCACTGATGGCATGGAGCCGGCTTGGGATTCGGTCTCCTTCTCTCTGCCCCTCCCCCACATGTGCTTTCTCTCTCTCAAAATAAATAAACTTAAATAAAAAAGTTTCACATAAAGCAATTTAAAAAATGTAAGTCATACAACTTAAGAGCAAGAAAAAGAATATATTTTGCACTCTAATTAAAAAAAAACCCACATTTTAATGTGAGAATTAATTATGGAGGCAGTACAGTTTTAGACGGAGACCAATCTGGTTTATAACAGCTTTGTTCGTGTATTTTCTGGCTGTGTATGTCCTCAGGCGAGTGACTTAGTATCTCTAAGTTTTATTTTTTTCCTGCAATTATGAAAGTAGGTGAATTGTCACTTCATGAGGCTGAAGTCAATATGAAACGAGACATTGAATGTGAGGTGCAAACCAAGGGTCTGGAATACACTAGATGCTGAATCGATGGTTTACAGGTACTGGTGTTGGTTTTAGTTTTCAAGCAGAGGAGAGCACAGTTTTGGTTTTGAAACCAAAATTCAGTTAAAAAGCAGCATTGTTTTAAGGCTGCTCAGCAAAGACAATTTTTGCCAGTTTCGTCTGTATTTTAGGTTTCATCGTTTCTTTTCCCCAAGGCTGTGCTTTTGAGATACAAATCTTTAATCTTTTGAACATGCTCCAAGCTCTCCAAGCACAAAATTCTCTTCACTGTTATGTCTTTAGGATTTACTGGTCATGCCGTTGCTTCTGCTATAATTTATAATCCAGAATTATTGGTAAATGTAATTTTAAATGTTTGGAAAGGTGTTCATGTGATTAAAAAGAATGCAAGTAAAATGTTCCTGCGGTTTATATTTAATGAAAGGGGAATTCGTGTGTGTGTTTTGTTGTCGTATATGCTAGCTTACTGTTTTGAGCAGACTGTTTTCCACCTTGAATTCCCTATTTGATGGAAGCGGAATGGGATCTTGCTATGCAGTAGGAAGGAAGGCGGCTTATATTCCATGCTGACACCTAACCAGAGCATCATACGATTTCATGTTTAAGAGCGGTTTTTAAAGTGTGTAAGGGACATCTTGAGCTTAATCCTAGTGTCTTAGAAATGTATGTAGAGATCAGAGTTTTGAGGTAATTTGCATTCCTCACGAGTGAGCTTTGGTACCAGTTCTGGTGACGCCAGGGTGTCAGTCAGAGGGCCTCACACACAGGCTGCTGTGTCTCCAGCCACAGCTTACGAGGAGGTCTGTTTGTTCAGCCACATACAGAGGAAGGCAAAATAAACTGAGATGCTCAAACACGCTACTGATTTTTTCTCTGGACTTTGGGCAGAGAAAGCATTGGGGCCCCCTCCTTTTTCTGAAGAAAAACGTGAGCACATAGGAAAATATTTATAAGACACCTTATGTCCTACTTCTGGCTCAGTGACGAGTATCAATAAGTGAAAGGTAGAAGAAGCAATGATAGCAGCAGCAGAACAGGGAGAGAATAAAGGCAGTGACCTCGCAAGCGACTGTGGGGGCTTCCCATACGGTTGGTGGAGCAGGGCTGACGGTGTGTCGGGACTTGCACACCTATCTCTCTCTCTCTCTCCCTCCCTCCCTCCCTCCTCCCCCTCCCCCTGATGAATACTCAGCCCTGGGCTTTGCATATCATTGGTGCAGCAAATATTTCTGAAATATTTATGAACATCATTCGATGTTAGAAAATATTTTATAAATTAAGTGTCCTGTAAAGTTCTTTGTTCCCCAAAGTATTTCTGATGACCTATTCATGTTATCTTAGATGTAGAAGAATTTATCCCTCATCTTCCCTCAATTTCGTGTGTGCATGAGTGAAGAAAGTACTACAGGGACGCCTGGGTGGCTCAGTCATTAAGCATCTGAGTTTGGCTCAGGTCATAATCTCACGGTTTATTAGTTTGAGCCCCACATTGGGTGAGGTCGTACCCTACTTTGGGTGAGCTTGAGCCCCACTTTGGGTGAGCCCCACTTCTTTCTTTCTCTCTCTCTCAAATATAAATAAATAAATAAATAAATAAATAAATAAATACAAAAGTGTCTTCCTTAAAAAAAACGCCTGTTAAGGGGAGCCTAGGTGGCTCAATCAGTTAAGTATCAGACTCTTGATTTGGGCTCAGGTCACGATCTCACAGTTTGTGAGTTTGAGCCCTGCCTTGGGCTGTGTGCCGACAGCACAGAGTCTGCTTAGGATTCTCTCTCTCCCTCTCTCTCTCTGCCCCTCCTCCTCTTGTGTGCATGAGCTTTCTCTTTATCCCTCTCTCTCAAAATATATTAATTTTTTTAAATAGGCCTATTAATATACTGCTGTATTCTGTTTTGGTTCTAAAGTTGAAAAAAATCCAAATGACCTCAAACCTGGTCACCTAGAGAAGGAAATAGCAATTTTTTTTGATTTAGTAAAAGTAACCTACAGGAACAAAAGGTACATTCCTTTATATCTCTTATTAGACTGTTTGGGTTGTTTTTTTCTTTTCTTTTTCTAAGCAGCACAGTAGTCACTCATTCCTCATTGAGTCTTCGGACAGCAAGTTACAAGTTTAGAGTAGCAAGGTTACTATTCTTTCCCTAGAGATTTTCCAACAGGGCAAAGCGAACATTTGGGAACGTGCGCAAGTGTTTTCTGCCCTTAGTTTTTATACCTGGCTGCTTATAACAAGATTCTACTTGTAGTTGGTAAATGAGAGATTCCCAATGGAGGATTATCGTATCGGGAGTGGGGTGGGAGGAGGGACAGTGTTGGGACACAATGTGTTTATCATATATTCCCATGATTTCATTTCTAAGTTGTTCGCCTCTTGTCTAGCCAAATCTACATTAGATTGCATTACGTCGATGTTAGAGATCATATAATAAAATTTCTGGTTTTTAGAATGGTAGACATGTTTTTCTTTGAGTGCTCTATGAGATGGTTGTTGAAAATTATATGAACCGTATCTTTATATTCTAAGGAAAAGCCAGTTTCAAGAAACTTGGTGATAAATCATGCAGAAAAAACCCAGTGAATTATGTCCTACTGGTTGGACAAGACAAGCTTTCTTAGGGTGATGACAATTTCTAATTACTTATCATAAAATATATGTATAGTAGAAGCAAACTTCAAAGCCATAATAAGAAATTTGTGCCTTTTTACATAATGAATGAAAAAAATATTTTAAAAGGGCAGAGAAAACTCTTAAATTATAAAAATGTTGAATTTCTTTGCTATATACTTTAAAACCTCTATAAACTGTTCTAAAACTCCAATTCACTGAAGTATGATAAGTACATATGTGTATAAATATATTTATATTTGTATGTATGTTTAGAACAGTCTTTTTTAAAAATTTTTTAATGTTTATTTTTGAGAAAGAGACAGACAGAGCGTGAGCGATAGAGGGACAGAGAGAGAGGGAGACACAGAATCAGGAGAAGCTGGTTCCAGGCTCCAAGCTGTCAGCGTGGAGCCCAATGCAGGGCTTGAACTCACAAACTGCGAGATCATGACCTGAGCTGAAGTCAGACACTTAACCGACTAAGCCACCCAGGCACCCCTAGAGCAGTCTTTTATCAAGTTATAATTAAACATTAGGATTGTTGCAAACTAACTTTTAACATGTAAATATTAAAATTATGTGAAACTTCTTTGTGGAAAAGAATATTCATAATAGAAGGATTGGCTGCAAAAAGATTCTATTCCTTACTAAGGGAAAAATAGTTGTTATTCAAGCTGCAAAGTCTAAACATGGAAGGTAAGGTAAATTGCTGTTCATTTAGCATCTTCCTTATTTGTTTACTAGCCTTAGTGCTCTGTGTATTCACATTAGTTATTCTCATCTAACCCCTCAACCCTTAGATGTAGATACCACAACAACTTTACGGATGAGGAAAATGAGTTTGTTCAGCATTGAGTAAGATTGCTCAGAAGCTTGACTCCAGAGTCCAAATACCAGCCTAGGTCCACATGTCTCCAGCCCCCCCTAAATTTTCCATGACACTAAACTGTATGAGCCTCAGAGAACTTTCGGTTTAAGGTTACTATTATCTGCCAGCATTGCTACAGGCAGAATAATGGCCCCAAGATGTCCACATCCGAGTCCCAGGAGCCTGCGAATGTTCCCGAACATGGAGCAGTGACTCTGCAGATGAGCTCCTGAAGGACCTTGAGGTGGGAAATTATCCCGGATTACACAGATGGCCCCATGTAATCACGAGGGTTCCGGAAAGATCGAAGAGGGAGTCAGAGGAGTCCAAGGAGTTGTGACAGTGGAAGCAGAGATTGACGTGACGTGATTGCTGGCTTTGAAGGCAAGGGGTTGTGAGCCAAGGGAGGCCTTAGCCTATAGGAGCTGGAATACGTAAGGAGACACATTTTCCTAGAGCCTCCAGAAGGAATAGAGCCGTGCTGACACCTTGATTTTAGCCCCGTAAAGTCCATGCCAGACTTCCGACCTACAGACTTAAAACAGAATAGATTTGTGCCGGGTTAATTCACTAAATTTTCCACAGGAATTATGGGAGACTAACATAAGCATCATAATGGTAGCTAGCTGAAGTGAACTTTTGCTTGATGTGTTTCATGAATTTTCAGATGCAGTTTTGCCTACTGTCATTTCTGTCACCCTGACCTCCTAGGTGCTACCTGATCCTACTGGGAAATAAGTCCTGATTGTAGTTCTCAGATTTGGAGAGCAATTAAACCACATATAGGGACCATTGTATAAGAAGTATTTGGGTTCCTTTATCTCAAAGCAAAACAGCAGAATTCAAAAGAGCCCCTTCTTAACGTTTCACCTTTGCTTTATAAATAAGAGATCACCGTGTCCTCAAATGGTGCGTGGCCAGCGAGGTTTGTACCTTAAACAGTGGAAATCCCATGCTGTGTGATTTTGTGAGAAAAGGACACTTATCCCCCTAGCCTTTAAATAAGCGAAATGTAAGTGCTCTTAAAATAAACTTTACATTGTCTTATGGGGAATAACATTCATGCTACTTTGTGAAGGAAAAGATTAGCGAAGTTGTGTGTTGTAGTAAAAGAAGCAGGTTTTAAAAGCCGAGACATCGCAGCAGTTTGGTATCAGGAGAACACACTGAGCTAGTGTTAGGCGATTTGTTGTTAGAATCTTCTCTCAATTGTTAACTTGCCGCATTATCTCAGTAAAATTACTTCCATTTTTGGGCTGGGTTTCTTTGTTTATAGAATGGGGATAACAGTATCTGCTCTATTATTTTTAAAAAAATGTATGAAGAAAATATAAATGGCAGTGGTAAGAAAAGAATAGAAGCAAGTATTCCCATCCTAGGTAGTATTTTTGTTCCCGATAAGAAGTTCCTGATGTGTGTGTGTGCATACACGCACATGCATATAAGGTCTGATGTTGAGAGACCCAGATAGGCCTTTTGATTCTGTGGAAGGATAAAGTAATATTTAGTAAACTGTTTTTAAGTGTTTATTAAGAAGTTATTCGATCTTTTGATATACATTTCACAAATACCTTCAATCGGAATTTATATTAATTTTTCAGTGTGCCCAGAGTGGAAATGTTTGTCACCCACTGAGGCAAAGGAAGAAAGCAGCAAATTGTGGGAATCAAGCCAACATTGCAGCTTGCTGTGACTTACCAAATTAGATTACATCCCCTTTTGTCACAGGCAGTATTTGTCAAAATGGATAAAGAATTATGTAATAAATTTGTCAAAATTTGAAAATGTGAAAAATTAACCTAAGTGCAGTGGCCTCTCACGTAGGGGGTTGTGTACCCCTGAGAGTGGAGATGAGCTGTGGGGATGTGAGGGGAAAATTTACTTCCTGTAAATTGTTATGTCAGTTTTATTTCTGCTTGAGGCTTGTTTTACAGCATATATAACAGATTGGGATACAGTATATCTATGTAATTTATAAATACATAAATATGAAGGTACTACTCCAAATGTGTAAATGGTGTTTGCACAGTCAATAAAAAGGTTTGGAGAGTGGTACAATAGTGAACCAGAACCCAGGATGTAATACTGAACATTCTAGCTTTTTCATGCACTAATTAGGATTGTAGTGAGGGGTGCCTGACTGGCCCAGGTGGTGGAGCATGCAACTCTTGATTTTGGGATTGTGAGTTCAGCCCCATGTTGGGTTGGTAGAGATTACTTAAAAATAAAATCTTAAGGGGCCCCTAGATGGCTCAGTCAGTTAAAGGTCCCACTTTTGCTCAGGTCGTGATCTCACGGTTCGTGGGTTCGAGCCCTGCATTGGGCTGTATGCTGACAGCTTAGAGTCTAGAGCCTGCTTCAGATCCTGTGTCTCCCTCTCTCTCTGCCTGTCCCCTGCTGGTGCTCTGTCTGTCTCTCTCTCAAAAATAAATAAAACAAAAAAATTTTAAAATCTTAAAAAAAAAAAGATTGTGGTGAGAAACGTGTTTGGGATTACAACTTTTTAAAATATTATCAGAAACCAAAAACCAAAGTTAAAGGAAATGATGAACCATGGCAATCAAATTAAAATATTACTCCACAGTAGAGAAAAGAAACCTACATTCTGTCAGCAGTGAACTCAGTTCCATTAGTAAGCATCATCAGGGCAGAGATTTTGGTCTTTCTTATTCACTGCTAAATCTGCAACATTTCTAACAGGCATAGCATATAGTAGGCATTCAACTAATAGTTCGTGAGTGAACATAAGAACTTGCTGGTATTGTGTAAACAAAAAGCAACATGTCATTTTGCTTATAGTTGGAGAATAGCCATAGTGGTAGATCCTGAAAGAGCCCAAGGTAGAATTTTTATATGAAAGTGTTACTCAGTTTTCTCCCCATGGCTTGGATAATTCTCAGTGCTAAGTGCTCCTCTCAGCCCATGATGCTCTCTTTGACTTTGTGCATATGTGTGTGTTTGTTTTTTCCCCCCTAACTTGCTATATGGCGATTTCTGGACCTCTTTATGTTATATGTTGTTCTGTTTTGCTCTGTATGACCATTTCTTCTTTTCTTCACTTTTTTTAGTCTCTTTTCACTGACATTCCCTTTAAAAGTCTCTCTCTAAACAATACTTATATACTTTGGCTTTATATTGAGTGGACTTTGAAGCACGTGTTGATAATTTATAAGGTGGAAAAATGGAAATTTTTAATTTTTCTCAGCCAAACCCAATAATATTAGATTAAACCTTAACACTGTGTGCTTTTGGATATTATTTTTGGATAGGAAAGATGTCTTTTCATTTTTACTCTGTTGACTATCTTAATGTAGATGAAATAGGCTTCCGAGCTAATTATTTTTTTTAATTTTTTTAATGTTTATTTTATTTTTGAGAGACATAGAGACAGAGTATGAGCAGGGGAAGGGCAGAGAGAGAGCTAATTCTTATGAAAATACTTAGATTTGTTTTTTTTCATCTTGGAACTTGTAATATAGCTAATTTCAATATTATAACTCTTCATTGTATGGGAGAATAGTTAAAATTTTAGTTAAGAGAAAAAAATATATCCTTTTTAGACCATTATGTTTAGGTTATTGTATACATATAATACAGTAAGTATAAAACATTAACCTATAATATAGCATGAATTGTTGATAAAGATAGACATATGATTTAATCATATATAGTGCTAAAATTATTCTGGTGAAATTTAATCATTTTTTGAGATTCAAAAACCATTTACTGTTTTCCCTGCCTTAGGGTGTCCAATGCATTTTCAATTCTCATTTATGTTGCCATGGTGAAAAGCAATAAACATGCTTTCTGGTTTTGGGATTCTAGATAAATAGGAATTGGCTCTTCATGGGGAAACTATGTATGGTATTGAAAGTGATCTTTCAAAAAGGATTTAAAATGAAATTAAAGAGCTGTGAAAACATGTAGCAAAATAAACCGTAGAGACTGATAGATGAAATTGTCAGGAGTTAAGTAAAATGATAAGCCTTGTATGTTAGAGGGTAAAACAGTAGGGAGGCGGGTGGTGAATAATCAGTGTGTACCAGTGAGTTACAAGGCAAGAAGAAATTAATTAGAAAATTTAATCTAGAATTAGAAATGACTTCATGGGTACTCCTAAGATTTGAAGGAAGAGGATTTGTTGACTTGTTTGACAGATTCTGATTGAGCGCCTACTGCAAGCCAGGTAATCTGTATTTTTTTACTAAATCTATGCAATGGTCCTCTGAGACAGGTACCTTCATTTTGTACTTGTGTTTATGAAAACTGAGGCCTAGGGAGGTAAAGTAACCTGGTCAAGGTCACATAGCTAATAAGGAATACAGCCTTAAGGCACAAACCCTTATTTGCTGGACTCCAAAGCCCAAGTTCTCAACCCCTTGCTCGCCTGCCTTCTACTCTGCTGAATGCTCTGTGTCAGAGCAAGTTAGAACGGTTCTGGTTCTTGAAGAGAATATGACTAGAATTGGGGGAACAAAGTTAACGTTTCACTTTACAGATGTTAATTTCAAGAAAAGAGAGTCCTGGGCATGTCCCGATGGGCTAGCCCATGCAGTGTGTTTGGGATTTAGCGGATTAATAAGCAGAGTCAAGCTGGTTGTGTCTAAAAGATTCTACTTGAGCTCAGAGACAGATGGCAAAGCTAATTCCTACTGGACATTTCTGATTCCCAAGGCTCTCATCCAAGGCTTAGGCTAACAGACAGAATGCCCTCATCATTAGGAGAGTAGCTGGTCTGCTTACTTACAGGTAAAGATTTGCTGGCAGCATTCCATTCTGTAGAGGGGCTGATGGAACGGAAAATGCCAAACACAAAACAGAAGACTAAGATTCATGCAAGGATTAGGAGGACAAGAGCGTGAAGCATAGAGAAATGAATTGTGTCATGTAAAGGGGACAAAGTTTTCTATTGTTGAAGTAGTGATAGTGAAACCAAATAATTCAGCAAGGCATAGAAACAAGAATGTGGCAGAGACAGCCAGCTAATTCCCAATGGTTTATGCTTCCCTCTGGGAGTTGTTGCTTGGAAGGGTCTACTCAGCCAGGGAGAAACCATAGAAACTTGATACCAATACTCTTCAACACCTTGGTGAAAGAGTTTCTAGGAAATTATAAATTACCAAAATCGGACCAAAAGATAAGAGAAAATATAAGAAGTTGGAGTGGTTATCAGAAAGTAGCCACAGAAAGGCTCAGAAAGGCAATGCGTCTAGATTTTTTACTTGCTGGTACTACCAACCCTTTACTTAACAAGCATTTCCCTTACTGGATAAGCCTTTTCTAAAGTCTAGAAGAAAATGAAAGCCATACCTCATGGTTGGGTATGGCTTTCATACCATGAAAGACTAGCATAATTCTGTTACCAAAACACAAGGGCAGCAGAAGAAATGAGAGCCCTATCTCACTTATGAGCGTGGATACGAAAATTGTAAACAAAGTATAGCCCAATCCAGTGACCCAATTTTCAGTCATCTTTTTTCTCAACTCCTCAGCAGTTTGGTTACGTCCTGTTTCTTCGAACACTTTCTTCACTTCTCTTTTGGGCTTTCTAGGTATTCCTCCACTTATTGGCCTCTACTTTTTTAATATTCTTTTTAATAAAATTGCTTATTTCCCTAACTTCTTAAAATTAGAGTGGCCTGGATTCAGTGTTTGTACTTCTGTCTGTACCATCTTTCACAGTAATCTCCTACTGTCTCATGACCTTATCTGCCTACACACATGTGTATGTGATATACATGTATGTGTTAGGACTCTCCACAAAAACAAAACCAATAGGATTTTACATATGTAGCTAGATTTATTATAAGGAATTGACTTACACGATTATAGAAGCTAAGAAGCCCCAAGATCTATGCAGTCCGCAAGCTGGAGACCCAGGGGAGCCAATAGTGTAGTTTCGGTCTGAAAGCTGCAGGCTCCAGACCCAGGAAGAACCCATGTTTTAGTTTGTGGCCAAAGGCAGGAAAAAGTCAATATTTCGGTTTGAAGGCACACAAGAGAATCCTCTCTTTTCCAGCCTTTTGTTGTATGCAAACCATGAACCGAACATATGAGGCCCACCCACATTAGGGAGGGCGGTCCGCTTTACCCAGTCTGTTAATCCAAATGCACCTTCACAGATACACACGGAATAATGTTTGACCAAATACGTGGGCACTGCATGATCCAGTCAAGTTGACAACATTAATCATCACGGATGATGACTCTGCAATACATATCCCCACATTGGACCATCTCAAAAATCCAGAGTTGGTCTGTTCAGTGACCTGTTCGTCATCTCTCTGTGGATGTGTAAGAGGTATCCCAAACCAGATGTGTCCAAATCAAACTCCCAGTTTTCTCCCACAAACTTGCTTATTCCGCAGCGTTCTCCATCTCAGCTAATAGCAACTCTACAGTTGATGCAGGCCCCAGACCACCGAGGAATTCCGACTCCTTTCTCCTGTATCCAGTTTGTGGGCAAGTCTCATGGCTCTACTTTTAAAATATATCCAGACTCCAACCACTTCTACTACTACCACACTGGTGGAAGCCACTATCATCTTTTGCCAGGAGTTTTGCAGTATCCACCTACTTCAGTCTTTGATCCCTTAGAATCTATTTCAATACTGTGGCCCCAGTAATCTTAATGAAAATTCAAGTTGGATTATATCATTTCTGCTCAGCATCATCTGATGACTTCCAATTTCACTCAGTGTAAAAGCCAATGCCTGTTGTCTGCATGATTCTGTCTCATCAGGCCACCCTCATGTAACTTTTGTCCTTCCTTCCTCCCTCCACTCCAATCATATTGGCCTCTTTGCTGTTCCTCAGACATACCTGTCAAGCTCTCACCTCAGGGCCTTTGCACAGATGTTTTCTCTTCCTGCCTGTCTCTTCTAGGTAACTACAGGACTTGGTCCTTTGCTGTCTTTAGATTTTGTTCAAATACTACTTTGTCAGAAAATAAGACTTTAATTTTTATCTATGATAACCTAATTATTAAAGAAGACTATATTCATATATTGCTTATATTAATAAAAGGTAGTAAAGACAAAAATCCACCAGTCCTTCTTTTTTTAAACTCTGGAGAGTCGTAAGCCACAACTGTTTCCTGTCTGGTCAGCAGTGACAAAGATGCCTGGGTCCATGGATAGAGTTGTAAACACAAAACCAATCAGTGATACCTGTTTCAACTTACACAAATAAAAATGATATTCATTGAAACCAAATCTCATTTTTTTGTCTTTATCCATCCATTTTTCTCTATATAATTGCTGATGTGGGGGGTGGGGAGCAGAAGGATGCTCGGGAACACTGGGGCACTAACTCTGGTTTCTTTCCATGCTTGGGAATATGGCATTGCTGATGGTGAGACTAAATTAAAAGCCAAGAGAGCGATGACTGTACCAGCTCCCTAACATAGAGCTTCTTAGGTTCTTAGTGGATATGTACTCTGAGAAAAGGATTTAAATGCTGAGTCCAAAAGACTTGTGACCCAGCAGATATTTTGCTGTTTTCTTGGCCTGGTTTGTACATAAAAAGTATCACCTAAAGTCACTAGGGAATTTGGAGCTAGGGAAAACTGGACACCTGGTTGCTCCTAAGTTTTGAGTCCTTGGCTAATTAGTTGAGGACCTAATGTGGTAGCATATGGCCTCTTCCCCTTAACTTGTAACTCCAAAAATACCAGAATCTGGTTCAGAAGAGGGACCTTAAATGCTGCTATAGACAAGAAGGCACTGGTGACTTTTAAAATAACCTGCAAAACAACTACAGTTCCAAGGAGCTGTAAAAAATGACAAAGATTACCCACAGTTGAAAATGTGCTCAATTTCTCACCTAAGTCATAACTGTCGTCCATGGGTAGATGTTGGTATTCTGTAACTTGTATCTGATGATTAATCATTTAGTTAATATCCACCAAGAAGAGGCCTTATGAAATGGCTTTTAAATTTAGTCAGAAAAAATAGCACCATTAATGATGGCCTTGACATTCACCAAAGCCGAATTGAGCACTCAATCTGACATTTTATGGACAGGCTGCTATAGAGAGCCTCGAACTCGGTGGACACTCGATAAGCATTAATTGCCTGGCTGACAAGGAACAGCTACACGTCTGCCTCATGTAGAAGTTGCAGTAGTGAAATAACTAGGAAGCTGCTTTTATTTACTTACTATTTATTTTTTTAAATATTTATTTATTTTGAGAGAGAGTGAGAGAGCTTGCATGCATGCATGTGAGCAGGGGAGAGGCAGAGGAGAGAGAGAGAGAGAGAGAGAGAGAGAGAGAGAGAGAGAGAGAATGAATCCCAAACAGGCTCTTTGCTCAGCACCAAGCCCTATGCAGGGCTCGATCCCATAAGATCATGACCTGAGCTGAAATCAAGAGGCGGAGACTTAACCACCTGAGCCACGCAGGTGCCCCAGGCGGCTGATTTTAGGTGTCCTGTGGGATAGGGCCTCCTGATTGCCAAAAGGTGTGTGGAGTTTTGTTTTTTGGGTTTTTTTTTTTTTTTGCTTAAAAAATTAAAATAGTGTCATAATTTCCTTTTAAAACTGAACACATTCATTAAAAATATAATTCCCTTTGTCAGCTCAAGGTGAAGTACCAGTTAATTGTGGTAGTGGTCAAATGTTATTTCCTTTTTAAACAGAGGACTGAGAGCCTCTGAAGAGTCATTGTCACATTCCCTTTTCAAATTGTGTGCATCGGTGCCAGAGGAGTCATTAACGTTTCAGATAGGATGACTGTTATTTTCATTATTGTGCTGGTCGTGCAGTGTATTCATTATTGTGAATGAACGGTGAGCTCTGGTCTGCATTTTATTCTTTCATCGAAACTGATTCTCTTCTACCCAATATAAATATTATGGAGCTAGAAAAAATATTTGCAATGTCATAATAGCAGTTAACTCTTAAATAATAATGAAAGTCATTTATTTTACATGGTCATTGTGCTAAGCTCTTTATGTGTATTTGTTTCAAGCGTGTGTTGAAAGATTTGTCACTTTTTCTGCCGTATCTTTTTTATGCTTTTAAAATGATAATTTTCATGCTGTTTTATTTAAAATCACAATTTCATTCATGCTTATTTAATCACAGTGATACAGTCACCCTTAGCTTCATCTGAAAGACAAGAACACATGTTTGAAGGATAATAAAGCTGATGAAAAATTTAAACCTTTAGAAATTGAGTATTGAGTCAAGACAGATGGTTTTTGAAAGAGGGGCAAGACAGCTGATCATGCACATCCGATGGATTGGTGTAAAGAATTATTGAGATCCATAGATATGCGTTGTTCATCATTTTTATAAAAAACTGATTCAAAATGAATCGTCCACCCTGGGATGATCCAGCTCCTTGTTGAATCAGTTGCTTTGAATTAGCCCATCTGATGTTGCTTGGGCTTGGGGCCTGCATGCCTGGATTCCTGAAAGATCGAATTCCCAGTGTTCTTCTCATTTAGAGGCATGTGTCTCTAAAGTAATAAGAGACATCGCCATATCAAATCGTTCACATCACTAAAAAAATACATACATACCTATATACATTTTTTACAGGACTAGAAGGAGTTCTTTGGGTACTTTCGAGAAGTATTAGAACCCTTGAGGATTCCTAAATTATATTTTTCTCATTTTGCAGGATAGGGAGACTTTGCACGTAGCCTGCATGGACAGAGCATCAAAAGTGTTTACAGAAGGGGTAAACTTGAACACTTGTGGCAACCCAAACACTCCATATTAAACCAGCCTATTCTGCCTTGGAACAGGAAGGTTCTAGTGAAGTGGTTGCTTAGCAACTAATGGAGTTAGAAGAAACAGTGTGTTAGCCGGGGCTCGTGCCCTCATCTGCGTATAGCCAAATGATGGGAGAGTGGCTCCGCTGTGTATTGCCAGGGTCGCCGCTGTCAAACCCAAATGAGGAATAAAATAGAAGGTCGAAGAGAGATGCCACAGCCGAGCTGGGCACCTCTATCTGCAGTTGTACCCACCTTATATAATGTTGCACTCTGAAGAAAAAGATGTTAAGAGAGGACATTAAAAATAAAGGAAGAGCTGTTGAAATTTTAGATTAAAATTTTAAGAGTGGCCACTAACTCACACTGGGTTTTTAAAGAGAAGAGGAAGTGATAATTAAGGCAATTCCACATGATCAAACGTTCTTCCAAAAAGTTCCCTGTAGAAAAGAGGTAACAGATTTTATGTGATGACATCATGAACAGTGTGTGTCAGCGCTTGTACGTGTGCACACTTTATGATGCCAGGCTGGCACAGCTGCTCCTGCTCCCTCTCTGTACCCATGGCAGACATAGCAACAAGATCCTGACCATGCTCAGTTGAGTCTGGATGTGGGCTTACCACCCTCAGCAGCATTCCAGGCAGCCACTATTGGTGTCAGATGGGGCAGGCAAGGTGACAGTGCCTTGTCATTTTTTATGGCAAATGGAGATTCCTTAAATGCTTCTGGTTTTTGGATTCCATAGGAATGAGTCTGAGGGATTTGTGTCACTAGAAGCTCTATGGTGGTCACATGAAATTCCTCCTCAGGAATGTAAGATAAGATGACCCAAAGAAAGTCAACCAGAGTAACTGGGGAAAGGAGGATGGTGTGATCGATTTACCTGAAGGCTGCTACCGTCCAAGAACATAGGAAGAGTTATTCTCCCAGAGGCCTTGTTCTTGAAATCATGAGTCTTCTTTAACTTTTATCCCTAGGTTATAACGTCTCCTCCCACCCCCCAATATGTGACAGCCAGTCCTCCCTCCTGGGATTTGGATTCCGGTCTTCTGCCCAGACTACAGGATTTCTAGCCTTGATCTGGAGTGCTAACATTTTATGAATCGAAGAATTTGGATTAGGTGCTCCCTTCCAAGAGGAGACTTAATAGCTGCAACTACATATCAGAAAGGCTGTTAAGCAGAAAAGTCTGAATTTATTGAAATTCTACTAGGACCAAGGGGAGAAAGTTATCAGGAGGGTGATTATGATTCAGTATTCTGAAGATAGTGCTAATATTGTATTCTTATGTAAAGTATTGGATACCTCATCACTTCAAATATTTAGGCATGCAAGGAGTGCCACAAGGCACAAGCTATGCTTCACAAATTTTAATGCGCACGTGAGTCACTTGGAGCTTCTGTCATGACGCACCTTCAATCCAGTAGGTATGAGGTGGACCTGAGATTCTGTATCTCTAACACGTTCTCCACTGATGCCAATGCTGCTGGCCCAGGGACCACACCTTGAGTAGTGAGGGGCCAGTGATCTCTGAAGTGCCTTTTAGTTTCAAGATTCCGTTTAGAGAAGGGAAGCTAGAGTTTTAGCCATCATGCTTAAAACACATCCAGTGTGGCTTTGGTAAGCACCATCAAGAGCCTCTTCTGTGTCTCACAGAATCTTCCCTGCATGCTTTTATTATAATCGACACAGAATCTTGCACTCAGCCTCCTCAGTTTTTCTCCTATTTTTTTTCTTTAGGCTTTCAAATTTTTCTAACATGACTGTCCTCTGAAACTTTCCTTTCTTTATAGCTACTTCTCCTGATTTGTGCAGACTGTGTATCACACCTGCTAAGTCACTCCTTGACACAGGCCCCAAATTCTGTTTAGGACAGCTATCAAAATGCAGGAAATCCCCGTTCAGTTTCAGTCAGTGTGTCCGTAGTAGGTTTGGGAAGGCAGGATTGTATCATATAAGTTCAGAACAGATGGTGTCTATGTGGGAAGATTCATTCCATAATGACTTATCAGATATATTCAGTAAGAAAGAAGAGGTTTCATCCCTAAATATCTGAAAGAATAGACTTCTTTACATGGCAGGTAGTAAAATATTGAAATCCCATACCCAAGGAATACAGCCATAGACTAAAAAGTAACAGAAGGACCAGAGGAATGAGCGGAAGCCAAGGGATCCGAAAGGGTGACCCAAGGATGCCATTTTCCATATTTCTGAGGAGTAACAATAGACAAGGATAAACACCATTCACAGATTACCTGCCCTCCTGATAGACAACAGTTTCTGGCCTTCCCGTTTACCAAATCTTTAGCTAAGAAAAAAAAAAACAACAACTTGATTTGTATCCTTTTTCCATTCCATTCCCCAGAAGACCCAAGTAGCTGAAATATGGCTGCATCTAGGAGGAGGAAAATTCTAAAGAGAATGCCTGGCTAGCTCAGTCAGTGGAGTGTGTGACTCTTGATCTTGGGGTCATAGGTTCGGGCTCCACGTTGAGTGTGGCGATAACCAAAAAAATAAAGTATTTTAAAAAATAGGATAAAGCATAATCATGCTGGTTATGAAGGGCGTATTTTCACCAAGTAATTAATTTAAGAAGCAACTGTGCCAAGAGCAAAGCTGTGAAATACAGCTAGATTCTTTGAATAAAGAAGTTACATATTTGAAGATGTTGGAGAAAACCACTATGTTTCACAGTTTTTAGCATACGAGGTAAATTTTTCTTTATATGGTTAAGGTAAGAGAAAACTGGTATTTTAGAAATATTAATTTTTGCTGCCTAATTATATGTATAGTAACGTAATTTGCTGTTTTCATTTGCCCTGATATTTTATTCTCTGATACGCTTACTATACTGTTTGAGGAAGAATTAAAACAGCTACAAAATATATTAGGGGGAAACCCCTCCAATGAAACAGCTACAGAATGTATTGGGGGGAAACCCTCCAATGAAACAGCCCCACTGTTTCAGGCCATTAAGCTCCCCAAATGAATTGGATTGCTTTTGCATTTGAGAGATAAAAAAAAGGTAAATAGTCCAGTTCAACTGTGGTTAGGACCCTTCTTTCCTCAATGCCAGGGAAATGGGCAATTGTGGTTAACTGAACAGTCTCATTAACTGGGATTTACTATCCATTCTATATGAGAGGTATAACCAAAATGCAATAAAAGATAATCACCATTAACGCTAAATTGAGCAAAATGTAATCTTTGTTGATTCAGAAGTTAGCTTGACTCTGTAATGCCACCTGGCCATTGTAAACAACACTAAATACATAACACTGGGCATATACAAGATGTAGAGGATCAGACTGGATTTGCTGCAATCATTATAAGTTGCTCTTTTTAATAACTTCCTTAAACATGTTTGTTTACTTTTATTTAACTCTCTCATAAAAGATAAGGGTTGAATATACTCAAAACACTGCAGTCGTTTCATCCAGTAAATAATTTGGATTTCTGACAAAATGGAATTCATAGTACATCTTGCCCATGTCCAGCGCAACTCCAAAGCTACGCGTAGCTTACCAGGTGAAAAGATCATATTTCACCAACGTTAAGTGCTTCAAAAAAATCTGTTGTTCTCCTCATCTTTGAAGATGCAGTAGAATTTCCATCGGTCAGTTTTGTGACATAATGCACCAACGTAAAATTGGTCGCAGTTCATCTTGTGACTGCATGACATCAACGTGACCCAGAGAAACTGAATTCATATACTGTGATTTTAAGACTCAAGATGTGTCATTTCTGTGTGAAATACAAGAGGAATGACACACTGTAAATCAACTTAAAATCGACTTAAAGTGGATTGTATTCTCACAAACTGGGTTTCCAATTAGGAAGATTTGTGGTGGCCTTAGCACATTATCAGCCAAGAGTGATCGGTGACAACTGTAAATCTCAGCCTGGCCAAGTCTCTCCCAAAGACAAAAACAGTGTGAACGAAGGAAGGATCTGTGCAGTGCTTCCATACTTCTAAGCAGAGCCGTATCCCATGCTTTGGCAGAATGTTGTGGCTTCATAGAGGGCATTACCATATGTTCTTACTTTTTTCTAAATGTCTAGCTTTGAACTAATTTGTATTTAGCTTATAGTAGATATTTTTTCTCTTTAACTGTAGCTACTTTAGCTGTTTGTCTGCAACAACTTGCATCCAGAAAATTTTTGCCTGTGTCAGATTATTTTTGTTCATGACCGTGTGGAATAGCTGGACATCATCCACAGTTGCATCATCGTCTGAAGTTTTGAAGAGCATGTTGATTGATTAATTCATTCATTCATGCATCTCTATTTACTGCATGCATGCAGTGCCAGGGTCTAGGGGCTCCGTGGTGAGTAAGGAAGATGTGGTGCCCACTTTCACTGAGCTTGAAGTTTACTCTTTCAGGACATTCAGGGCTAAAAGACAGCACCCATGGTTCCGTCACCTCTTTTGCTACCAAAGGACACTTTGCCCTTCCCCGTGGGCTCTAGAAGTTCTCTTGACATTTCACAAGTTTCAGAAGCTGATGAATGACTGGGTTCTTTCTTACTTTGGTGGTATCCAGTGAGGCTTTTTCTTTTTTTTCCTTTCTTTTAGAGAGAGAGAGAGCAAGAGTGCACATAAACACCCATGTGCAAGTGGGGAAGGGGCAGAGGGAGAGGGAGAGAGAGAATCCCAAGCAGGCTCCATACCCAGCACGGAGCCTGCCATGGGGCTTGGTCTCGCTACCATGAGATCATGAGCTGACCTGAAATCAAGAGTCAACGCTTAACCGACTGAGCCACCCAGGTGCCCCCAGTGAAGCTTTTTCTAATTGAAGCACCTTGTAAGTTCATTAAACCCAAAACATAGATCTTGATTTAATAATTTCCTTTTTTCTTCTCATTAACCAGTGTTGTAACTTTAAAAAATTATGATGTTTTAAATTCATAACATTAAGTTGCTAACACTGTATGATTATAAGAATGGAGGTTGTGTGTTTGTGGAAATTGGCGATGGTTTCTATCGTGTGGTCAGACCTTAAAGCAGGGTGTAGGAGTATGTGATGAAAGAGAAGTCCTGCAACCAGACATAGGGATTTTGAGTGGGACTGTCATTAGGAAAGTATCTGAAAGAAACAGATTTGGTCAGAGGGCAGAGAAGTGGCTGCTTCTTAGCTCTCATTCCAATGGAGATCAAAGAGAGACTTGGGAAAGTAGGGCAGTCAGCTTGGATTCGAATGACAGCTTCTACTTGTTAAGCATCTACTTTGTGCCAGGTACTATGCTTGCTATTAACCATAATTGTATCTAAACCTCAAGGCAACCTATGAGGTTTGTATCATCTCTATATTACAGATAAAAGGCCTGAGGTTCAGAGAAATTAATACATTAGCCGAAGGTCACATGTCAAGGGTAAATTGCCACTTGACCGTGGATTATGGACCCAGGAATCGAATCAGATGTGTCTTTCTGCACAGTCCTGAACATAAAAACTAAAACAAAGTTTTCAAAAGGCAGTTGTTAGAAATACACAGGTAACATATATTTATTGTAATGACAAATACCATGTAAATGAAATAAAATTAATAGTCTTTTCCTTCCCTCTGTAGTCATACCCTCTAACATAACCACACTGGCCAATCTGGTTTCTTTATTGCCTGTACAAACATCTACAATGATATATGCACATTCTTCAAGGGGCTGTGTTCTCTCCCCAACTCTACCAAGCCAGGCATCAAGTTCAGTAGCTTCCTGGTTGAGGATGCCTGTTCTATGCCACCTTTGCTGTGGTTGCTTTTGAAAAACCCCAAGGAAAGCAGATTTAAAAAAACTCCATTGGCATCTTGTTGTTATTTAACCTTTGCTCTGAGAGACTTTTTGCATTTCATTAACCCAGATAATTCTTGTGCAGTTTGAGTCATTTCTGTCCACAGTGGAGTTGTTGGAGGGCAGTTGGGCACCATTTCAGGTGCTGTTACAACCTGGAAAGTCTGAAAAAAAATTCATATTGGGAATAAATTAAAAATCGAAACAACCCAGATATTAACAAAAAAGACATTGAAAACAACTGAAATTTCTTTCAGATTTTTTTTTAGAGTGACCATAAGAAATCTAGAAGCAAATTCAGAATTACACAAATTGAAAGGTTTTTTTTATTACGACCTGTGCTTTTTAGTTTTGAAACTTTATCGATTTATTGATTTAATATTTTAAGTAGGCCATGGCTGATGTGAGGCTTGAACTCATGACCCTGAGTTTAAGAGTCACATATTCCACTGAATGAGCCAGCTAGATGTCTCTAGTTTGGAATTTTAGATTTTCCACAAATGCATAAGCAGAATCGATTTACATTAAAATCAATTTTCCGATAGCCCTTTTTATGTATAGTTGCACCTCAATTTATTTATTTATTATTATTATTTTTAAAATTTTGTTTATTGCACCTCTATTTAAAACTACGATAGAGGCACCTGGGTAGCTCAGTCCATTAAGCATCTGACTTTGGCTCAGGTCATGATCTCGTGGTCCGTGAGTTCGAGCCCCACGTTAGGCCCTGTGCTGACAGCTCAGAGCTGGGAGCCTGCTTCGGATTCTGTGTCTCCCTCTGTCTCTGCCCCTCTCCTGCTCACACTCTGTCTCTCCCTTTCAAAAACAAATAAACATTAAGAAGAATTTTAAACAACAACAACCATAAAACCCCCAGAGACTAGTATTCCTAATGTATCACTGCTATTAACCAAAGGATACATAAAAGAAATAGAATTCTATTTCATTCTTATTACAGTATAGAAGGTTCACTAAGACCTTGCCTTATACAGGCGCTACACTGAACACTTCTTATGTGTACTGTCATCTAATCTTCAAACAAGTTCACGAAGTGGGTTCAGCTTTTGGCCCCATTTTTTAGATAGATAAGAAAACTGAGTCAGAGGAAGTTTACATGTTTGTCCCAGTCACTTGCTAGTGTTTATAATCAGACCCAGAATAGTTTGGTTACAAGTTTGCCCTTAATCACTGTGGTTCACCAAACCAAGGATTGTGTAACTTCAGATCCAGTGTCCTTAACCATTCACGTAATACCATGACTCCCAGGGGCACTAGCAGCAAGCCAGGTCCACTCACTAAGTAACCAATTGCCAACTATACCATATTGACCATTTACCATTAACAGTTTCTAAAGGAATGTGAGAATTCATTTATCCATGATAAAGTCAAAAGTAAAATATTCTGAATGCTATTTAATATAGCAAATGTAGGGGCGCCTGCGTAGCTCAGTCAGTTAAGCGGCCGACTTCGGCTCAGGTCATGATCTCATGGTCTGTGAGTTTGAGCCCCGCGTCGGGCGCTGTGCTGACTCCTGTCAGGCAGGATATTCCAAGGGTCTGCTTCAGATTCTGTATCTTCCTCTCTCTCTGCCCTTCCCCTGCTCATACTCTGTCTCTATATCTCTCAAAAATAAATAAATGGTAAAAAAATAATAATATAGCAAATATAATTGGGTATGTTACACATTACATACTCTCAATGCCTTTAGTGTATTTTGAATATTATTTTATTTTCTCAGATTGCAAACATTTAAAATATTCTTTAGGTTTCTCAAATGATAAGAGGGTAATAATATGGTATTTCCAACGATTAAAATTTTAACTATAAATTAAGCGAACAAAGACCATCGTAGTCATTATGAAATCTCAGAACTCTCCAATGCAATGAGATAGAAATGAGGATCTCCAGACAGAACAGCAGACCATCAGTTAATACCACCATTCAGTATACATTAACCTAAAATATACAGAACTGTGAGATTCAAAAATAAATTTATCAACATAAAAATTGCTAAGAGATGATTATTAATGCATTGGCAAAACAAAAAAATCGTATTTCTAAAATTAAAAAAAAATTAGTGTGAACAAAAATATTACCATACAGAAGGTGAGGGTTTTCCCCCGACTTTTTAATTTTGTCTCTATGAAGTTAGCTAAACTACATTCTGAAGGGACTTCTATCACTACTGACACCGGACGCAAGTTTGAAGGGGTTCCTAAAACTATCCTCACATTCAATAATTCACTAGAAAATCTCACAGAACTTGCTGAAACTTTTACAGTCATGGAAATGGCTTATTACAGAGAGAGGAAACAAATCGGAATCAGACAAAGAAAGAGACGCACAGGACAGAATGGAGAAGGGGACCACATACAGATCTGCTGGCCGTCCTGGCTCTGTGGGATCATAGCATTATCTCCTGGTCACGCTGAGTGACGAAACGCACAGAGGACTGCCGACCAGGAACACTTGCCCAAACTATTGGTGTCCAAAGTTTTTATTGGGGCTCACTCGCAGATTGCCATTGTGATTGACCTTTCATCTCCAGCCTCTTCTAGAGGTCAGATGAATACCTTAATCTCCATTCCTCTGGAGGTCAGAGCTGATATGGTGTGACCAAAACAACCATTGTAAATTGTGTTGTTAGACTATCATCGGCCAAAGTTCCGACAAACAAAGACACTCGTGTCAGGCAGGATATTCCAAGGGTCTGGCGATCACCTTCCAGAAGCCAAGGGAAAAGACCAGAGCTTCCTCTGGGTAAGGTTAATTCTTCATTAAATAGATGTATACTTTTCTAAACAGTGCATTTCATCCTTGGTAACTCAAAGGGGGATGTTCTCTTTATATCTGTTAAATCAGACTTGTTACAAGTGTACAAATTACTGTGGGGTTTTTTCATTTTTGTTTTTGGACAGGAAGCCAGCCAATGCATTTTTTTTAATTTGTCAAGTTTTCATTTTTTTAATTTTCCAGCTTTCACTTGACATACTGATCATCCTATAGAACTGATTTTCAATAAGTTGGCCACTTGGAGAATTGGGTTGGGGGCAAATTGATTTTCATTAAATAACTTAATGGTTCTCAAACTCAAGGGAGCGTCAGAGTCACCTGGATGGCCCATCAACACACATCGTTGGGTTCCACCGTGAGTTTCTGTGTCGGTAGGTCTGGGCTGGGGCCCCCACCATCCGTACTCTAAAGTTCCCAGTGATGCTGATGTTGCCAGTTCAGGGGCCTCATTTTGAGAACCCTTGGAAAAGAGCGTATGCTACATGGCAGATGAGAGGAATGAGGTGCGTCATTAAAATGAGGCAGAAAAAAATGCAGAGGCGTCAAGAGACGAAATTGCTTCTTTCCGTGTCTTGTTGGCAAGTCGGAAGTGCTCTACACTTCATGGGAGCAATGAGACCCCAGATGGAGAGAATGAGTTCACTGAATGAGCCTAAGCACAACCACCCCAGGGACAGCCGTGTGAGGTGTGCGGTGCCATTTGTGTGTTACTCTGTTTAGACAGCAAAGTGATTTACAGTGGCCTTTAGAAGTGTTTCAAAAACCAAAATCAGTCTTTAACTTATAGGACGATTTCTTTTCTGGCATCTCTAGGACTTGTCTTGTTCTTTGCTTTTTCAGTTCTGTAACTCCCCATCCCTCCCTTTCTCTTCCATCTCAGGCGATGTTCAGTCTCTGTATGGTGGAGAGTGGAGCGGACGAGGTCAGTTTACATGGTGTGACCAGCCTTGGTTTAAAGCAGGCCCTGGAGTTTGCATACACAGGACAGGTATGGTACCACGTGTAATCTGAGAGGTTTAACATTTTAACTCCGGCCAACCAGAAGGGGTTATCTTGGAAGTATGAGATTTGGGTGTTTTTCTTGTTTTCCATGTTGATGTTTGAGAAAAAGTTTCACATCTCCTTCATTTTATAACTAAAATGATGAAAAGGTAAGTAAAGCAGTTTGATTTTAAATAGGACCCAAGGAACAGAATATTTGAATCTGAGCTCAGCGGCTTGCTGGTGTAATTTTAAAATATCCTAAAAAACTGTCATAGGGGAAAGAGTTTGCAAAATAACTTGCATTTTTATTACTGAAGCTCCATTACTTAATCATGGCTTTTTTGGCTTAACAGGAATTCAAAGCCCTGTGAGAAACTATGTCTAACATCTTGGCACCCTGTCCTCCATGCATATCTCAGCTTCAGGATCTCAAGTAATAGATTATCATGTGATGGTTTGAAAGCCTAAATTGTTCATCATTAACATTGTCATAGAGTTTACAGGGATCTCCAGAGAACATCCATTTTCTTTTCTTTTCTTTTTTTTTTTTGATAAAAGAATAATAATGAGAACGAATAGAATGTGAGTCAGTGTATGACTATCAGAGAAAACCAAAATAAGACTGCATAAAGACCATATGAATCTAGATCTGAAGCACCATGGTTCTTTACTAGTTTTATGTTACTGAAACAATTATTAGAACACAAAAACCTTCTTTTAAAAATTATTTTTAGTTGATATATAACTGACATGTAACATTGTATTAGTTTTAGGTATAGAACATAATGATTTGATACATATCCTACCATAAGTTTAGTTAACATCCATCACCACACATAGTTACAAATATTTTTTTCTTCTGGTGAGGACTTTAAAAACCTATTCTCTTAGCCTCTTTCAAATATACAACAGTATGGTTAACTATGGTCACCATGCTGTATGTTACATTCCCAGAACTTATTTATCTAAACCCGGAAGTTTGTACCAATGATCCACTTCACCCATTTTACCCACCCCCAACCCCCCATTTTCATCTGAGAACCACTCAAAATCCATCCCCATACTGACTGGATGTTTATCCTTTTAAAAAAAGTTTTGTTGTTTAATTTCATTTTATTTAACTTATGTTTAGTGTCCTCTATGCTAAAATAGGGAGGCCCACACCCTGGTGGAGAAGAGAGGTATGTACCTAATCACACGTCCTCATCGTGTTGGGAGATATAATAGAAGCAAATACAAGATACAGTAGAGACAAAAATGAGGATGTGGTCACCCGGAGCCATCAGTACAAACTTTCACTGAGAAGGTGGTATTTGAGTCTTGAAGAATGTTGGAAGTTCACTTTTCTACTAAATTTTCCTCTTTTAGAGGCTTATTAAACTATACGATATTATCCATTTTCTTTTCTAGAGCTAGTAGAGTCTGAGATATGTTTCATGAATAGTCGAAACAAAGTCTGGCAGCTGAAATGAAAATAGTGGGTAGAAAGGAAAAAAAAAATCATCTGTCAAGTAGCAGGTGCAAAGGGAAGTAGAAAGGAAGTGGATCACAAATTCAGGGTCAGCCCAGCCGGATTTCATGCCTTAGGGAATTCAGGTGGACAGTTATTGTTCACAGATTTACCAGAACAGATTCCTGGTGAGGTGAGTAAATCGTGTGTCGTGTGATTTGTCGTTTACAGATGTAAAGACAGATACCAGCTGTAACTTGTGTCTTATGTAGATTTCTCTCTTCGCATCTGAAATACAGTGATACTTGCTTTTGCCCGCTCCTAAAGTATTATTGATAACCGATAGCTCATACTTGGCTGGTGTGCAATGGGAATGAAATAGTAAATCTTGTGGGTTTTTTGTTTTTTCGATAAAACTACCCAAGTAAGTAGGTTTTGTACTTAGCTGCATTAACAACCTAATGGTTTAAGCGTAGAAGCTTTGGGCTGCAAAGCGTTTAAATTATTAGTAAACAGAAGGGTGTAAAAATTACTATAAAGGCTGTTAAAACATGCATGCAGATATAAGTGGCTGTCTTATTGTTTGCTTTGATTGCCTTATATTTTCTTTCACAAATATATATACATATATATTTGTATATATTCTTTCACAATTATATATATATATATATATATAATATCTGTGGCAGAAAGGATTTATGAAACATGAAATGAAGGGGACTTTTCGAAGAGTAACAAAACTGCTTGGGAAGAAGTTTGCAACCGTATCTCATTGCTTAGGAGTCATATGCTCCTATTCCACTTTTATGAGGAAAAAGGAAAGCCAATAACTGTTTAAAAAAGAAAAAAAAGCAAGCCCTAGGGCCAGACCCAGAGTTGCATTTATTCTGCCCAATGACCCGCTTCTGATATGTCCACCCACAGAGCGGCAGCCAGCCTGCAGCATACAGCAGTAACTCATCTGTTCAGATTGTGAGCTGAGGGACAGGAAGTGGGCTGGCATTTCATGGAGCATCTTCTGCAAGAGCAAGGGCACTGCCCTAGGCACTTTCCGTGTGCTGTGTGACTTCATCTTCCAGACAGCTCTGCGGAATGCTGTGATCCCATCGTGAAGACGATGGGCCCAGGAGGGGCAGGGAATGACTGAAATCACTCTCCCAGGGAATAGGACTCAGGAGTCAAGTCAGTCTTCTTAACTCCAAATCCATTGTTCTTTCTTAATGTCCTAGGTCACTGAGGAAAGGTTAAGTCATATTTGTTCTACTTTCTTAAGGAAGCAGGGAAGCATTTGGACATTTTAGAGAGTGACCTGCTTTGATGGTTCTCTCATCCTGGGGGCCTTTGCAACACTCAGTTCACTCCAAGTTGCTGCGCTGGTAGTATGATTACTCTTTGCTACACAGTGGATTTTGATATAGTCTTTCTTGGACAACATCCATGGTACTTTGGTTTCTTAAACACCAAAGTGACTTTATAGTAAATCTGTTTTCCCTTTAAGACATGAACACAGATAATGGCAGAAAGTGAAATTGCAGTCTACTTGGGAAATGCAGAAAGCTGCTTTCTCTTACTGTGGAATCAAAGTTACCATTAAGCAAAGACTTTGGCATATGGAAGAAGGAATAAAAACATAGTTCTTCAGCCTCTTAACTGTTATTTACTATTGTGGAATATTCGCCAATCTCTTGTGTTTAGTCCTGAAGTAGCTTTGTAAAAATGAGGGTTAACATTGAACTTCTCTACCAATAGCTACTTCTACTGACAGTCAATTATACCTTTAGTCAGTGGTAGTAAGCATAGTATAAAATGTAAGTATTTTAAGTGTCTGAAAATTATTGCTGTCTTGAGAGATACATTGGAAGCAGAGTGGGTGTGATGAATGAATGCCACCATGTGTGACAAGACGTGTGAGTGTTACTCCTACATACTGCTCTAAAGCATAGCCTTCTTAAACTTGGTCACAAATTTCATCCTGGAAATCTTAAGGAAAGAGCAAACTTTTCCCCTAATGCTAATACAGCCTCTGAAAATGCCTGCAGCCTACACAGGGCTGAGCAAGCTCACACTCTGCCTTCCCACTGATGAGAGACATGCCCCTCCTGTGGGCATGCCCTGCTTGGGGCACAGCTTATGCAGAGGCTGGGATTCATCGCAACCCTTGTGGGTGTCTTTGCACAGGCATATGGAGCAGAAGCAGCCATGAGGGGCAAAGGAACCGGGCTGCTGTCTAGGTCGTGTTCTGGGCTGGCGCTGAGAGCTAGGTCAGAAGCAAATGGTGTGGTATAAACTGTCACTGGGCAGATCTGCCTTAGAGAGGAAAGGACAAAGTAAACCTAAGAAAACACAAAGTCTCGCTTAATTCGGTAGGCGAGATTACCCATTACCTTGGTCTCCCTTAGTCTGCTCACTTTCCAGTCTGGCCAGGAATTCATTTATGTTTCAGACCAGGAAAGAGGAAGAGGAGGAAGAAGAGACAAAAAAGGATTCTGATGGAGTTGTTGCCTGGGAGGAGGATTCCCAGTCCTAACTAGACAAGAGGTCAGCCACTCAGGAGTCAGCAGGTGTTGCAAAGAAAGCCCAGAAGATAGTGAGGAGCAGTTAACACCAAGATGCTTCTGTAAAGAGAAGAGCCCTACTTCTGAAAGGACTTTCAACTTCAAAAGTCCTAGAATAGGCCTCTAGGAATTTGAGCAACTAAGGACCAAAATAGGAAGCAAACAGTACTGAGAACCACAATAAAGTTCACTGTTGCCCACTCTGGCTGTGATGATGTTAAGGAAGACAGGTTGTATGCCAAGTACTGGGCTAAATACCTTCCTTAGAGTGGACCAAGGGGTTAAATAAGCCTAATTAGCTTCCTCCGACTTCCCAGAGAACTGTCCTCCTGTTCTGTCCCTTGTAGCTTTGAGAGAGAAACTATGCACCCAATGATAGTGACATTTGGAGTTCCCTTTAAGGTTTCCCACCTCCAGGTACTGACAACTTTGTCAGCCATGAACCAGCCATGTCATATCTGGGCAACTGAAGAAAAAGGACTCTTTGGTATCCATGCGCCCTTACTTTTCTCTTTATTATTTGGCAACTCCAGCCTTGGCCTTTAGTCACATGGAGGAACCCATGTCCTTGGGACTTCCATCCTCATTACCTTCCTCTTATCCAGAGAATGCTTTAGTATAATCTTCACAAGGATATTTTGTGTGACTATTAATATTAATATTTTAAAGTATTTGGAAATGTAGAAAAGTGTGATACTCTATTAAGTGAAAAAATGTTTTAGCTGTAATTATGGTTGTGTAAAAATATTCATGCATCAGAAATTGTAAACTCAAGGAAACTATCCCTTAACATTCGTGCTCTGCACAGCAGGGTTTTTCTTCCTGATTCTGATTTGATTCCTTAATAGGTTCGCATTATGTTTTTACATGGCACTGATATGGCAATCCATTTCGGTGGTCATTGAAAGTGTATTTATTCTCTGCAGCAGAATACTTTTCTCTGTAGACCTGAGCACTCAGACCCAGCAGCAAAGTGACAGGAGTCTTAATTGGAACTGCTTCTCATGGACCATCCCTTCAGGGATAGATGTGTCACTTTTCATGCAAAAAGTGCCTGTAAGATTTACTTATAAACATAACCTGGTTGAACTAAATGGTAGCACATGAACAAATCTGGGAGAAATTTTTCTTAAAGGCATCTCTGGGGAGGCATGTTCAGGGCTGTTCAGTGATTTAAATATTTTAGCTATAGAATCCTTTCTTCATCTGGCAGTATCTATAGAAACCTGGCAAGCAAAAGGCCCCACGGGACCCTGCACCATGCCCCAGGCTTTGGAGGGCACAGTCCTAAATCCACATTCCCAGGAAGAATATTTTGAATTGTGCAGAAAGTGACCCTTTTCTCCTCCCCTTAATTCTTGGCAGAGCTGTGCCAGAGTCCACAGTGGAAGGTTTGAGACTGAAATGAAGGAAGTTTGAATATCATCAGTGATTTTTGCTTCCTTAGGAAGATCTTTTGAAATTCTGCATTATTTGCCTTTGGAGAGGTTTTCTCTTTTATCAGTGGGTCATTGAAACACACACACAAGCAGATGTGTTCCCTCCCCGGCTTACTGCTTCAGGGTGAGGGTTTCACATGTTCCCATTCACGGTTTCGCAGGAAGCAATCAACCGACTTGACAGATAAGAACCATATGCCAAATGGAATTTTCATGGCTTCCTAAGTTGTAAAGTAAAACAATAAACCTCGACTTGTTTTGGTGGTCAAAGTGGTAAGGACGGGTTGGGAACCTAATCATTTCTTGTGAAAAAAATGAAAAGTGAGATTTTAGAAGTCCAGGTCCTGACTGACCCTCAGAAGCCTACTTTTCTCAGCTGAGGACCCAAGCACCCAAGCCCTCACTGGGCTCGAAGCCCGTCTGTTCTTTAAGGGAAACGTTGATTCAGACGAAGTGAAGTCATATGGGAGGACCAGTTCTAATTCACAGTGTCTACTTCATGCCAGCCTGTTCTCCCATATTTGTAGTGTCTGGTCAGAATGTACTCAGGTGTAGTTTATACTGCAGGAATTATAAAGCCATTTGCTCAGCACATCTACATCTAAAATATCTCTGTGTGATGGAGTGTGACTGTGGTCACACTTCTGAGATCTGCTTTCATTTGGTAATAAAGCTGATACTTCGATTTTTTAAAAAAAGTTTCCTGACTTTTTCTTAATAATTTGCAGGTTTGGGTTTCTGGGGTGTCCTATAGTCACTCTGAAAAAAACAATAACAGAATGGCTCCCTCACCAATGCAAAATTTGATTCAGATGTCAAGGCTGGTAATGCCACCCACACACCAAGAGATGTAAAAAGGTTTATTATTCACATAATGAGGCTTTCTGGGGAGGGCAGGATGGCTCTTAGGCAGGTCCAAAGATGGCTTCAGAGGGCAGGAAAGGAGTGATTGGCTTTGACTTTTATTGTTAGGGGATGGAGCTGGAGGATTTTCCACTCAGGCAGGCGCTCACGTGGTTTGAACTTCGTACCAGCACCAAGGGAGAGAGCACTCAGTCTTTCCTGAACTTTTTCCCAGGTGCAGGGCCAGTGGGGAAGAGAGAGGGCTGGGGCTTGAAAGCCATCAGTAGGCAAACATCAGAAACGGAGTCAGACCTCAGTTACATTAGTCTAGAGTGAGAGTCACATTTTATTTAAAAAAATTTTTTTAAGTGTTTATTTACTTATTTTTGAGAGAGAGGGAGTATGAGTAGGGGAGGGTCAGAGAGCGTGAGAGAGAATCCCAAGCAGGCTCTGAGCTCAGAGCCCCATGCAGGGCTCGATCCCATGAATCGTGTGATCATGACCTTAACCAAAATCAACAGTTGGACGCTTAACTGCCTGAGCCATCCAGGCACCCTGAGAGTCCCATTTTAGGCATAGATATTTTCCTTTGAGATATTATGAAACTCAGTTACTTAGGAAAACAAAGTGTGCTTAAACAGTATGCTAATAGCATATTTGATCTTTCTTGGCATTAATTCTGTGCTGAAGAACCCACTTGTGGGCCACGGTGCTTGAACTCATGTGTAGAGAAGGTACATAGTGATGAGGGTCCCTGGATATCTGAGATACTATTAGATGACAAGGAGGAGTGTGGCCCCTTTGTGTGTTAACTTTCTGTTTATTATATAAAACTCCATTCAGATGAGCTGGATTTGTTGCCTGTCTTAATCTCCTTCTAACTCTCTACCTCCCACCCTCACTCTACTGCCAGTATAGGGAATAGAAAGAGAAGTATTTCCTGTATGCTCTTGATAATGGCTCTGTTGTCATAAGTGGGGCAATAAACAATCGGGCCTTTTCTAGCCAATGTCCTCTGAAGTAGAATCGGCTAATATCCAGCAACTTAAAATAGTAGGTCAACCCACTTAGTTAATTCACGGTAGATTTTGCACTTCTGTGCACTCGTTTCTTTTGGATGTTTTAGCAGAAAGTATCATTGCCAAACATTTTCTGTGTTATGGTGTTCATCTCAAACTTTTCCTTTGCTATGGTGGGTGAGCAGTAACTCTTGTTTCAGAATATTCCTAAGCGGAAATCAAAGCAGAATTTCTAAACAGTGTTCTTTCTTCATCATTGGAATTTGTGAGTGTTGGCTGCACTCTGAGTCCTCCCCTAAGGAAATCCTACCCTTCCTTTAGGTGCTCCAACCAATCACCTGTGAGTGGAGGGAGGTCCACAGTTTATTTAATGGAGAGACTTGATTAGCTTATTAATTTTCATAAGGAGATGTCAGCCTATTGATGACTTTTTAAAGTACATAAGCTCTCCCCCTGATTCAGCAAAAGAGCATAATTGGACTCCAGCCTCAGCCTGCTTTCTGGGACAGCTCTTTCTAAAGGTTCATTTGGGAGAAATTTTATACATAATGGATTTCCAGAAAATACACAGTCTGTCTATCAGGCCTGGTGATTCTCAACCTCATCTATCAGGCCTTCGTATCAGAAGACCGCATTTTAGGTTATCCTGAAACGAAATTCTTAGTATAACTTACCTACATAAATTAGATATCAATAAGAAACCTTAACCATATATGAAGAATAAATAGAAGGAAAGAAAGTATAACAACAATAATATGTATTTCAGTATATATATGCTGGGGCAGAACTGTTTCAGAAAACATAATGAAACGATTTTCTAAAATAGTAAAATTTTGTACAAAACAAAACAGTAGACTTTTCTTCGTTTTTATTGTGGTAGCACTGCTGGAAAATTCAGTTTATCTTGACACCAAACAAAAAATTGTGTTTATATGTAAAACAGAGCTAGATTCTGGGCTCAGACTTTTATAAATAAGTTTTTCACTTCTGTGCATGTCCAGGAGGTCATTCGGATGTGCAGGACATAGGGCATTTCTGTGGTTGGTGACCGTCCTGTACGTTGCATGGTATCTAGCATCCTTGGCCACCACCCAGTAAATGCCAGTAGTGTCCCTCCTACTGGGACAACCAAAAATACCTGCACAAATTTCCATATCGCTCCCTAGAAGGTTAAGAACCACTGATCAGCTGTTCAAAAGTTTATACTTGGATCAAGGTAGAAAATCAGAAAACTGAATGTCTGGGTTTTAAAGAATCTCTTCATCAACTTTTACTTTGTATGCAGTGTTTTATAAAATATGTTTTCGATGGTATCACCAGGTAAGTCAGCCAAAGACACTCTTAATGTCTGCAGGAAAATTTCCATTAGATCTCAGGGCCTGGAGAAGCTAGCATTCGCTTTAGTATTTGTATCTTTTTATCTCGTATTAGGTTACATTTCCTCTTTAGGTTCATGCTAGGAAGCTTTGAGCCATATTTGTGGCCTACTTTTAACAGTTATAAGGGGAGTGCCTGGGTGGCTTAGTCGGTTAAGCGGCCGACTTCAGCTCAAGTCACGATCTCAGGGTCTGTGAGTTGGAGCCCCGCGTCGGGCTCTGTGCTGACCTCTCTCTCTGCCTTTCCCCTGCTCACACTCTGTCTCTATGCCTCTCAAAAATAAAATAAAAATGTTAAAAAAAAATTAAAAAAAAAACAGTTATGAGGATATAAAAACATATGTATGTATATCTCTCCTTTCCATTACTTTTTGTTTTCCTATTTTCTCTTAGCTTGAGTGGTTTATATTCCTATTTTTTAAATGCTTGTATTGATGCCTCGGATCCATCTCAAAATAAGATACCATCTAAATAAATAAATAGGATAAGTAAAGAGATTTGGGACCTCCGAAAGCCTTTAAAATCCCAGAGGTACTCTGATGTTATTTGTGGGCACGAATAAAGTGGTGCTACGCCCTGTTAGTCCTGCCTTTGAAAATGAAGTGTCTGCAGATTCCCAAGTTGTTCCATAAATAAACCATTCCACTTGCTTTCTAAAGTTTTTTCCATCCTTGTTTTCAGCACTAAAAATAGGGCATATCGTTTTTCATCTTTGAAAATAAAGTAAAAAAAGAAAATCATCCAAGGGGCGCCTGGGTGGCTCAGTCAGTTAAGCATCTAACTTCAACTTAGGTCATGATCTCACCGTTTGTGAATTCCAGCCCCATGTTAGGGTCTCTGCTGTCTGCACAGAGCCTGCTTGGGATCTTCTGGCCCCCCCTCAACCTCTGCCCCTTCCTCCCTGTCTCTCTCTCTTTCTCAAAAACAATAAAATAAACTTAAAAAAAAATCACCCTAACCTAAATAGGAATAAAAATTACATAACCTAAATAGGAATAAAAATGAAAAATAATATTCATCCAAATTCTGTTCACCCAAAGTCTAACTTACTTACACATTATATGTTGTCTCTCTGTTTTTTTTTTTCCTGGCCTTTACCCATATGCCTAAGTGTTTTATATAAATTTTTGTGATTATAATTTACTTAATTTCTTCTCTGGAGTTAGATAAAAGTACATTTACCCATAAATGCTGCCTTATTGTAATCTAGGCTTTTCATTCATTTGGATTCTTTTAAATAAATCCACAGACCTAGAATTACTTGACCAAAAGGAGGAAAGTATTTTTTATGAGAACTGCCTTCTGAAGGAGTTTTATACTAGCTGCTGTTGGACAATGAGCTTTTTAAAATTTTCCCCTTAAAATAGAATTCTTGAGCCCTCTGTTGGAAGCATGTAGTATTTGTATGAAGTAGTAAATATGGAAGTCTTACAATTCCAAATGTAAGGTGTTTAAAAAGAAAACCTGGTAGCAAAAATATATGGTCTCTGTGGTTGATTTCCAGGTAAAAAACAACTGGCCAAACACAAGTTTTGAGAAGGTTTATATTACAAGTAGGTATTCCATTTAAATAGAATAATGATGCAGACATTCAAATGAAGGACTAAATCTGAACACACTGAATGTCCTAAGTTAACTTGTGAGTATTTTATTTCTTCCGTGTACTTCATAATAAGCATCCACTTATAGTTTATTCTCTTATTGAGAGCCACTAACTCATCAATACTTAATGAGCACCTACTTTGTGTTAAGAACTTCCTAGATTCTAGGGATGCACTGAAGAAAAAAAAATACGTAGTGAATGCTTTCTCCGAGTGGATTGAATAGTGGTTGGAAATGCCAGATCAGCATACCAATGCATTTACTGGAACTGGATTATTTGTGTATACGGAGCACAGTGAAGTGCCTGAGGATGTCTGATGCCCCGAAGGTTACACTAGTTCCAATAGGAGAATGAATAATTGAGCCTTCATAGAGTACTTCATGGAGTCTACCTGGAAAGTAAAAGGCTAATTTGCATTTTACTTTGCAGGGAGAAAAAAAAGTACCTATTCGATATATGGTAATTGAATAGATACAGCTCGTGAAAAAATCGATCATAGCCATGCATGGATCTATCAGAGTAGAAACAGTTTGGCACTGCCCAAAGAATATAGCCACTGCCCTTAGGGGGAACCAAGCCTGATGCCAGCCCGTGCAACTTTGGAGAATTATCCACTACATCCCACTATAAATATCAGCTCTGTGGTTGCTGGGAAAAGTTACCATTTTCGCTTCAAATCCACGATTCCAAATCTTGGCTGGAAACTGATCCTTTCCAGACAGGGCTAATTAGTTTCCAAGTTAATTTGGTTTCCTCTTCTTCCTGGCACTTTTCTCATTTCTTCTCTTTTCTCAAACCCTGCCCCCACCTCAATTACCCTACTTCCAGTACACATAGCACAAGGAAAACTCTCCTTCCATTGTGAAGATAGGTGCAGACAGAAAGATGTGCATCTTTTTTTTTTTAATGTTTATTTTTGAGAGAGAGACACACGAAGCATGAGAATGGGAGGGGCAGAGAGAGGGAGACACAGAATCTGAAACAGGCTCCAGTCTCTGAGCTGTCAGCACAGAGCCGGATGTGGGGCTCGAACTCACGAACCGTGAGATCATGACCCGAGCCAAAGTCGGATGCTTAACCGACTGAGCCACCCAGGCACCCCTGCATCTTTTCACTGTCGAACCCCCAGTCTCCCGTTCCTGTGCACTTGTTCTGTGTACTCCCATCTTTAATGGTGGAAGAGGTAAGGTATCCTGGCTCTGTCAAAAGTTAATCTCTCCACGTAAGCTCTGAATCATACTGATTCTCTCAGGCTTCTCTTCCGACACCCTCATTTCTGTCTCTCCTGTCATCACTTTCTCCTTGTCCATTGGAACATCCCCACAAGCATATAAACATGGGCTATTGCTCATGTTTCAAAATCCCTTTCTGGTTCATGTGTTCCCCATCAGCTCCTGCTTATTTCTCTACTTGCCTTCACAGAAGAACTTATGAAAAATGTTTCATGAGTTTCAAAAACTTATGAAAAAAACTTACATTTACTCATTTTCACTCACTTTTTCACTCATCAAGTCTGGAGACTTCCATCATTCCACTGAAATTGTTCCTGACAGTCACAGATATTGCCAAGCCAATTACATAATGTCACCATGACCTCTCAGCTTCATTCAGTGCAGTCAACCTGCCTCTCCACTGAAGGCTTTTCTCTTGGCTTTTGTGACATCACACTCCGTGGACTCTTATTCTGTGCCCCTCAGGTACACTCCCCATCATTCCTTTCCAGATGACTTTGCTTTCTCCTTCCCCTCTATAGGCTCTGAATTCCTCATGTGTCAGGGTCCTCCTGGTTAGTTTAACTGACTTCCTTTGTGTTGTCATGCAGAGCCATGTTATTTTGTATATTACACTGTTGACTCCCAACCCCCGCTTATCCCGCAGACCAGGGATTGGAATACTCTCTGTGAAGAGCCAGATAGTAAAGAGTTTGTCTTTGCAGGCCATGTAAGGCTCTCTTGCAACTACTCAACCCTGCTCTGTAGCATGAAAACAGCCAGAGACAAATATGTAAATGAAGGTGCTATGTTCCAGTAGATGGAATGGCTATGTTCTGGTAAAATAAATTTTTTATGGATACTAAAATTTGAATTTCATACCTTTTTCACATATTATAATACACACTTCATTTTTCGTGCTTCGCTTTGTTGCATTTTGCAGATACTATGTCTTTTCAGCAATCGGAGGTCTGTGTCAAGTCTGCGTCCAGCAAGTCTCATGGCACCATTTTCCCAACAGTGTTTGGTCACTTTGTGTCTCTGTATCACATTTTGATAATTCTTGCCACATCTCAAACTTTTTCATGATTATTGTATTTGTTATGGTGATCTGCAATCGGTGATCTTCAATGTATTGTAATTGTTTGGGGGTGTCATGAACTGTACCCATAGAAGATAGCACATTTAACGGATAAATGTTGTGTATGTTCTGACTGCTCACTGACCGGCCATTCCTCTCTCTGTCTCCTTGTCCTTGAGCCTCTTTATATTGAAGTTAAACTAGTTCATCTCCCTACACTGGCCTCTAAGTGTTCAAGTAATGGGAAGAATTGCAAGCCAGAAATGATTAAGCTTAGTGAGTAAGATATATTGAAAGCCAGATGGGCCAAAAGCTAGACCTCTTGCACCAAAACAATTACCCAAGTTGTGTACAACACATTGAAGAAATTCTGCTTTCAAACAGCATCAGACGCTACAGAGAAATCATTCATGAAAACAAGAGTCCATTCATTTGGCTTGTTTTATTGCAATATTTGCTTTATTGTGGTGTGAGCATCCAGTACCTCTGAGGTATGCCTGTATTAAACTTTTGTTTTTTCCCAACTATTTTAAAAAGTTAAAACCATTCTTAGGTATTAGTTACCCCAAAAATGAAATACTTAGAAATAAATCTAACAAAATATGAATAAAATCTCTATGAGGAAAATTGTAAAACTCTGATGGTAGAAATCAAAAAACCAAATGGAGATATATTCTGTGTTCATGTTCATGCTCATGTTCATAAGGAGGAAGGCTCCTATTGTTAAGATGTCAGTTCTTCCCAATTTCGCAATTTGACCTATAGATTAACTGTGATCCTAATCATAATCCCAGCAAGTTATCTTGTGGATATCAACAAGAGGATTCCAAAGTTTATATGGAGAGGGAAAAGACACAGAATGGCTAACAAAATATCGAAGGAGAAGAATAAAGTTGGAAGACTGGCATTACCTGACTTCAAGAGTTACTATAAAGCTACAGTGATCAAAACAGTGTGGTAGTGGTGAAAGAACAGACACACAGATCAATAGAACAGAATAGAGAGCCCAGAAATAGACTCACATAAATGTGGTCAGTTGGTCTTTGGCAAAAGAACTAAGGTAATACAACGGAGCAAAGATAGTCTTTTCAGCAAATGGTGCTGGAATAATTAGACATCTGCGTGCAAAAAAAAAAAAAGTAATCTAGACAAAGACTTTATATTCTTCACAGAAATTAATTCACAATGAGTCACTAACCCTAAATGTAAAATGCAAATCTGTAAAACTGCTAGAAGGTAACAGGAGACACTCCGATGACTTCGGGTATAGTGATGACTTTTTAGATATAACACCAGAGGCACAACGCATGAAAGAAAGAATGGATAAGTTGGACTTCGTTAAAATGAAAAACTGTACTTTAAAAGTCAATGTTAACAGAATGACAATACAAGCTACAAACGGGAGAACATTACAAAACTCAACATGTTCTTATCATACAATCCAGCAATCACACTTCTTGGTATTTACCCGAAGGTGTTGAAAACTTAACGTCCACACAAAATCCTGCACATGGATGTTTATAGTAGCTTTATTCATAATTGCCAAAAGCTGGAAGCAAGCAAGGGGGAAGTAGCAAGCAGGTGAATGGATAAATTCTAGTACAGACAATGGAACATGATTCAGTGCTAAGAAAAATGAGCTACCAAGGCATGAAAAGACATAGAGCAAACTGAAATGCGTATTACTAAGGGAAGAAGCCAATCTGAAAAAGTTACATACTTTGGGAGGCCAGCTACTGTTGACCCTTAAAAAGGGAGGGTTAGGGGCACCAAACACCTCCTTCCCTGTGCAGTTGAAAATCACATATAGCTTTTCATTTCCCCAGAATGTAACTACCAATAGCCTAATGTTGACCAGAAGCCTTTCCCATAACGTAAACACGTATTCTGTATGTTATATGCATTATATACTATAATATTACAATAAAGTGATATAGAGGAAAGAAAATGCTATTAAGCATCATGAGAGAATACATTATAATACTGTACTATATTTATCAAAAAAATTCCACATATAAGTGGACCTATGCAGTTCAAACACCTGTTGTTCAGGGGTCAACTACATATGACATCCTGGAAAAGGAAAAACTAAGGAGTAAAAAGATCGGTGCTTGCCACGGGCTAGGGGGAGGAAGGAAGGAATAGGGTGGAGTACAGAGGAATTTTAGGGCTGTGAAAAAACTTTGAAACTATAATGGTGGTTAAATGTCATTATACATTTACCCAAACCTAACATCTGGAGTGAACATAATGTAAACTCTGGACTTTGGATAATGATAATGTATTTGTGTAGGTTAATTAGTTGTAACTACTGTACCACTCTGGTGGGAGATGTTGATAATGGGGGAGGTTATGCATGTATCAGGGGCAAGAGGTGTAAGGAACTTTGTGTGCTTTCTGCTGAATTTGCTCTCAAAAGTAAATTTCATTAGGAAAAATAAAATTAAATTTTGAAAAATGCAAGTAAAAAAGTTTTTCTCAAACTATTTTTAGCTTGTAGGTCATACAAAAAAATATGTGTTTGGAAAATTTGGTATGGGACTTGTAGTTTGCCAACTAGACTCCTATCTTTCTGTATCTCGATGTCTCCATTTGGATGACTAATAGACATTACAAACTTAACATATCCCAAAATAAAACTGGTGATCCTTCCTCCAAACCTCTGTTCCCTTGTTTTTCTCTTGTTAGTCAGTAGCCCTGCAGTCTACCCTGATGGTCAAAACCTAGACTCTGAGTACCATGCAACAAGGGAACTTGTTTGTCTTGCTTTAATCATACCCACAATCCCTAGAACGGTGCCTGAATATTTTAGACACTCGGAAAACATTTGCTAGTTGAATGGGTGAATTTCTCTGCCCTCAGTTTCTGCATCTGGCATGTGAGGATGATATTTACCTTGCAAGAGTGAGGAGTGGGAAACAGTGTAAGAAGGAAAGAAAACCTTTGAAATTACCTCACAAGGCACCTGGTACATGCTAGGCAGTATATGAACTAGAAATAGGGGATCATTATTTGTGAAGTGGATTTATTTTTTTTCATGGAATTGAATAAAACATGCCAGGCATAATTCTAAGAATTTTGCCTGGGCTATCACATTTTATGCTTATGCAGCTTCATGCAAGTAAGTAGTAGTCATCTCCCTTTTTTTGTATGACAGTGGTAAAAACAAACGTGTTTGTGACTTGCCCACATTGCTACACCCATATTTTATCTCTCTTCTTTATAAAGCAAATACAAGGGATTTCCCAAATGAACTTGGATATTAATCATATTTTTCATGTGAAAAAACAGGAAGATTTTTCTATGAAATGAGGCATTCCCAGTCAAGTGCTCTCTCAGCATACCATGGCCACCACTGTTTTGGCACGAATTACCCCCAGTGTAATCATCTCCTCGGGTTCTTTGTTTTTATCTGGGCTTGAACACCTAGCAGTGACAAAAGTAGTAGCCATCTGTAAACATTGGAATCAGCCCTGTTCATTCTTGCAGAGACTTTCCATCTTTGGATATCAGTATTTTTAAGTAATGTTTCTTTCTTATTTGGGCATATTCGCATTGTAAGAAACTAGCTCTGTGTGGAGAAGCCAGCTTCACTAATAAAGCTCTGTGGGATGAACCCTCCTCCCATGTTCATCACACTTGAAAGAGCACTGGTTGTAAAAGTAAGTCTTAATAATTAATTCGGCTTTTCTTATAACCTGTAATGACTTTCATGTTTCATTATATTTAATAGCCGGGACTGCTTCTTTCTCTTAGAAACTATCAAAAATTTGTTCCGCTTTTTCAAATAATTGGGCCATATTTTTCTAGGTAATGTAAGTATGTATAATTTAGCTTTACATGTTGTTAAATAATATATTTTGTTAATTTAAACATAATGAAGGAAACTGTGTTGGAAAGGACTATCTGACAGAACTATTGATCTCAGAGCTTTGAAATGCCAGGATCATGCTAATGGAGAAAGAGCCAAAAAAAGGGGTCGGGGGTTTGTTCATATACTATAAAAGGACCAAGTTTTTTCATAGGAAGAATTATTTCACAAGTTCAGTGAAATGAATTGTCCTGCAGCCTTCTGTGCCTACCCCTATTGTACCGTTAATTACAGCATAGCTTCATAATTCCTTTTGATTTTTTTTTTCTTGAGCACCTAGCTGGAGTATTTCATCCATCATCCTGTGGCATGTCCTAAAATAGGAAAGGAAGAACTAGTCTCGGCAGCAACAACTAAAGACAGGAGCATCCTCTAAGTTGCGTTCATGGTCATAAGTGAAATTTTTGCAGGCAAAGCAGCATGTAGTCACCGTGTCCTTATCTATTCTTAGGTTTCTTCTCACCACCTTGGAGAAGGGCATGCTTCTGCAACCTGCCTGTGACCTTAGAAATTTCAAATGAACCAAATGAGGAAGTGTAAACTTAGGAAGAAAAATGATAGAATCTCAAAGCAATTTCCACGCTTTTCTTTTTTCCCTAGGATATTTTTATTCTTATTTTATCTTTGTGGCTTATATCATTCTCGAGAAATACCTTGAAAATCAACTTTGTTTTCTCTCTTTTCATATTCCAATACATGGAAAAGTTGACTCTTTTTTTTCTATAAATTGAAGATAAATTAGTATTTTTAAAAGTTTAATATTGAGAACTTTTAGAAATTTGTATAAGTGTACTGGTATGTTTAGAAGAAAACTACCTGACAAAATTTGTAACTTAAAGACTCAATAATCAAATCACAAATTCATTATATACCTCACCAAACCCATAGGTTACCTTTACTTAAACATATTATTACAACTGTTAGTTGAAATGTCTATTGTGTCCTTTCATTCAATTCCTTTAATTAGACCATCTTTATTAAGGATTAGCATCTGATCAGGCTCTCCGTAGAGGGTATTGACATCTTTTAACATTTTCCTCAGGAACTGTACTGTTTAATCCTGCGAATTTCTTTAATAAGTAAATCTAGAGGGCTCTTCCAGCATGTTCAACAGCAATGAACATGAAATAGGATAGGTAAAACTAAGGTATATACACATAACTCACTCAGGGCTAAAGCACTGAGTTGCATGCAAAGGAACCAGATAATAGTTAACATTTTTTGCAGATTTACCATAAATAGATACTGTGCTGAGAGCCTTGACCTGCGCTCTGGTTACCTGTACGATGTCCATTCCCTTTTTCTTCTTTATAGAGAATTCCAGTTTGATTTGAACAACAGTGCGTGTAACCATAAAGACTCCTATTTCCCAGGTTCTTTTCCAGCGATGGGTAGCCACGTGACCTCGTCCTGGCAAAGGAAGTGGAAATGGAAGTTTATGTGGCAGAGTTTGTAGGCAATCTATTGTTTCCTGGTAAATAATGACAGACTCAATTGGCACTTGGGTTTTGTTTTTGCCCTCTCTTTTCTTTATGCGTTGAATGCAAATGCAATGCCTGGAGGCATAGTAGCCATTTTGTGACCCTGAAACCATGGCCTACGATTGGCCAAATAGGAGAATACAAGGAGTCTGGCCGTTAGCCCTCCAAGCTGCCTAATCCATTTTTTGAGAAAAGTAATATACTTGTTTTGAGTCATTTTGTTGACACTCAGCCACACTCAGTTATGATACATATGTATTTTCTCAGTCCTTAAAACAGTCTTTGGGTATAGATATTATTATTTTCGTGTATAGATGAGGACACCGAGGCACACAGAATTGAGTAGTTTTTCCTGATCTCGTTCTGCCAGCAAATGTAGGAGGATTTGAAGTCAGGCAGTGCAGCCATGGACTTAGTTCATTATACAGCACTGTACTCTCTGGTAGTTGGGAGTCCCAGGAAATTAATCCCAGCTGGAGGCCGGGGGAAGGGAAAACCTTGCAAAGTTTTGTATAGGAAATGAACTTAGAATCTTGAATGAGTGGAATTTTGAAATAGGGAGACCGAAGAAGTTAGGAGGGCATTTAAGGTGGAGAAAAAGTGCTACCTCAATGTAGAAAGCAATGGGCTGTTGGCTCTAGTAAAGGGACCATAGGCTGCAGAAGTGGGAACACATTTTAAAAAGTAGATCGTGGCCACTTCATGATAGTTTCCAAATACCACGACAAAAAGTTAGAACTATATCCATAAATTGGGACCCGGTTTATAGAGAATTCCTGAATTCTAATCAATGTTATTCAGATCGAGCACGTAACAAAAATTTATGAACACGTCCCCAAATAATAGAGACATATAGAAAGTAGAATTCATATGTTTTATTATCCTTACCGGAATTATTTTGTTCCTTTCTAAAAATAAACTTACCCCGTCAATTACAGAGTTGCAATACATGAGCAGTGTAGAAAATAATTTTGCTTTAAACATAGGCGCCACCTGGTGGATAAAAAAATTCTTAGTCTAAGAGCTTTGAAAAAACCTAAATTGAAGGCAATTTTCGCATAGCTAGATCTTATGATTCGTATTCTGTCCATAAGAAGTTTCTTGAAAAGCTTTATGCAAAGGATTTTATTTATGTGTCTTAAATATTTGACTCTCATTTGAGAGTTATTTGCACTGTTTTATTCGATTTACTTGATTTAGATATTCAAAATTGTAAATATTTCTCTATACTGTACAGAAAAAAAATCTGAAAGAAACAAAGCACAAGAAAGAGAAAAATGTGCTACTTTATCCTTATAAATAGTATTAAGTCCATCTAATTTGCAGATGTATGGGTGATTGCAAAAGTGCTCATGCTGCCATGTGCAGTTATGTGTTTGGTAGAGACCTTGTCTGACTTTAATGTGTTCGACTCTTCAGACTATCAATAAATCTAGAAGTAAGGTATTTAAAAGTCTCCTAAAGCAAGAAATGAAGAAGATAGCTTTGAAGAACCGAGATACAGAATTTCCTAAAGATGCCAAGACATCTGTTCTTAAAGCAGAAAAAAGGTCACACTGGGACTTGCTGTGGCTATTAAAGGCAGTCCCTGCCAGTAGCTAATCCAAGAAGCAAGGTAAAAGTGGGAGAGAAAAGAAAGAGAAGAGAAAGAAGAAGAGCAAATCAGAATTCAGAGGGTGGACGCTTGGTGATGTGGGAGAAGGAGCTGAAGAAGGAAATTCAGGGACAACTTGGGGTCTGTGTGCTGCGTCAGCCCTGCCCCTCCTTCCCAGAGCCCGGCCAGGCGAGTCCAGACTGACAGAAATGACCCAGTCATCACGCCTGGTGCAGAGTCTCACCTCAGTCTCCACTCTCTTCTTTCAGGGGTGTGTTGGCCCCACATCCTGCCTGAGAATATTGCTGGGACCAGGAGCCCTAGCCTCATTCCAGGTTGGGGGGGCTTCATTAGAGATCGTGCCAGTTCAGCTCCCCACTACCAATCCAGCTTGGATTGGTGGCCAGAGGACACATTGGGACTGCGTATTCAAGAGTGCCTCCTTCCAGTGGGGCAATTGGACCAACCTCATGACTGAATTCTGATGTCATAACTCTCACTGGTATCTTCAGAGACCTTCTAGCCACCTTGTGGCTTTTATGTCTATTAAGTGTTTGTCAGACCACCCAATGTCACCCTGCCCATAACTGGTGAGTTCTTAGGGAACTCACGCGAAGTCTCAGCATTTGGGGTAGGGGTCAGATGTGGACCTTAGTTCACATGACCTAGCTTGCCACAAACTGCAGGAAAGGTTCCATGATGAGATCTTCACCTCCCTACCAAGCACTGTCCAGCTCCCCTCTATCTTTCAAGTTCAGCTTCCTTGTATTTTGCCATCTAGAGGTCAGAGGTAAGTGGGTGACAGGGAGAAAATATTCCATCCAGATGACCCTGTGAGCAAGAGGCACTCACACCCCACCAAATACTACATCAAGACTCCTTGGTCCAGTCTGAAGAAGCCCAGCTCTGCTTCCACCCAGGAACATGAATGTCACTGATGGAAGAGGAAATGCCCAATCCAGTCTGGCAGCTTTAATGGTTTGTACCTTCCCCCACTGCCTTCTGGACCACTTGGCTTTATGCGTCCTTGGTGCATTTCTTGATCCTGTTGGTTATTCAGACATTTGAGTTGTCCCCTGTTGATACCTCTGTCTGAGCTAAACTCCTCCAATTTGATGAGTGACTGGATGTGTCAAGCCACTACGATTAGCTGCCACTCCATCACTTAGTGCTCTGAACTCTCAGGGGACACCCCCCTTCCTGTAGGTGGTCCTCGAGTGACCCTTGGCCCCTGCCTGTCCTGCTTTGAGTGCCAGACTAGATGTCGATGGGTACATGATTCTGAGAGCCTAAGTGTAACCAGTATGTGTTTTGCAGCACTTAAACTTAGCTGCCTTAGTTGTCTTCTGCAAGGGGGTGTGTTTGAGATCCCTTCCTTCTGCAGAAGGCTGTTTTCGGCCAGTTCTAGAAGGTGATAGGCACATTCACCTGTAAATCATGAGGAGATTAAACCTTTGTTTGTACTCCTGCCCAAATACAAATTATCTGGAAAAATATATTAGAATAACAGTCACCAAAGATAACAAAGCTGAATTTGAAAGACTCCAGTGCAAACGAGGCTTGCCAATGCTCGTCCTGTTTCTGTAAGTGTGACCCAGCTTTCCTGGTGGGGGTTTGTCTTTTGTTTTGTAACTCTTTTTTTTCCAAACTGTGTCCTTTAAACTCACTTAGGGATTTTCTGTGCTAAAGCATCTTCTAGGAAAACTTATAATGAGAGAAGAAAAAAAACCAAAACCCCACAGAACAAAAACAGAGAAACAAAGGCAAAAACAATCCTGGTCTGGGTGTCTCCTGTGAGGGCTTCTCGAAGTGAAGCAGCCGGACGTGTTACACATGCTGTGGAATATTCATCTTGTCTCTCTGTGATATCTGTCTTTGTGTTTGGCATTGCCGAGCCTTGGAGGTTATCATGCATGCCGGTCGTGTGAAATAAGCACAGCTGACAGGATTTAAAGGCTAAGACTAACCTTTCTAATCCATCTATTCCCCATTCTGTGCCTTAGGCCATGCCTCTCCTGCAAGAATATACTACATCCTCGCTTCTGTGATGGGAGCTGCGATAATTTCCTGAATGTCAGTCAGAGCCTGTCTCCTTGAGGAGCTGGAGAAATTCAGGCTTCTCCTTCTGACTAGATGGGAAAGGAGCTATAAAGAATTTTGAGAATGAGATGAGCGTGGATATTTTTGCCGCATGTGCTTAACTTTTTCACCTCTTTAGCACAGAATATAATTTATAATCCCTTTCCTCTTACATTTTACTAGTCAGTGAAATTAATTCTGAATTTAAAAATATATCTAGAGATAAGTTAAATCATCAATAATTTATTAAAATAAATATATCAATATAGAGTGAAAGCTCTGTGCTGGGTGTTGTTCTCAGTGCTGGGGGTACAAAATAGAGCAAGTCCCTGCTCTCCTGGATGTTATATCCTGTGGGTGGAGAGACAGAAAATAATCAAATAAATAAATATATATGTACGATGACGAGAGGTAAGTACTAGGAAGGATAAAACAAAAGAAGGAGATAAGGAATGAGGGTGATGGGGAGCAAGGTACTGTTTTACCTCGAATGACCAGAGAAGGCCTCTCAGGTAAGATGATACCTGAGCAGAGGTCTGAGGTCATGAATGAGGGAGCCATACTGGTATCTTGAGGAAGAGTGATCCTGGCAAAGAAAACAGCAGCTAGTTTTAGACACACACCTGCTCAGGGTATTCACAGATACTTTTATGGTATAGTGAAGATTGGATTTTTTCCAATGAGATAAAAAGTCATTGAAGAGTTCTGCATAAGGGAGTGACATAATTTCATTGATGTCTTTAAAGGATCAATTTGATTGGTATTTAAAAAATACTGTGAGGGCAAGGGCACAAAAGGAAAGCAGTTTGACCAGTTAGTAGGCTATTCTCATAAATCTAAGAAGACTGTGGATTGGACAAAATGTGATGGCGATGGCGGTAGTACTAAGTGGTGACTGGATTCTGGAACTGTTTGGAAGACAGAGCCAACAGGAGTGGCTGATGATCAGATGTGAGATATAAGGAGAAAAGAGGAGTCAGGAATTGACTGGGTTTGTAGCCTAAATAACCAAGAGTGCTGTTTGCTGAGATGGTAGGATTGGGGTAGGAGCAGGTTTGGTGGTGAGTGGAGAAGATCAAGAGATAAGTTTGGGGCATGTTCAGTTTGAGCTGCCCATTAGATATCCAACTGGAGATAGGCAGTTGGATATAACAGTCTGGAGTTCAAGGGCGAGATTGGGGCTAGAGGAAAAAAATGGGAGTGTAATGAGTGTATAGATAATTTTAAAGTCCTGGGATTACATGAGATCATTCATGGAATGGGTGGAGAGAGGGGAGAAGAAATCTGGAGGCTGACTTCTGGATGTCCCCAAAGCTTGACAGGTGAGAAGGAGATGGGGAGAGGATGAGTGAAGTAGAAGAAACTGAGAGAGCAACTGCTATCACAGAGGCAAAGGAAGAAATTGTTCCAGCAGGAGAGAGAGCATCTTTGCCAACTACTGCTGACTTGAGTAAGATTAAATGTTGAGAAATGGTAGGGCACCTGGGTGACTCAGTCGGTTAAGTGTCCATCTGACTCTTGATTTCACCTCAGGTCATGACGTCACAGTCCTGAGATCAAGCCCTGAATTGGGCTCTGCACTGGGCGTGGAGCCTGCTTGAGATTCTCTTTTGTCCTCTCTCTCTCTGCCCCTCCCCTGCTTGTGTGCACCTGCGCATGCTCTCTCTATAAAAAAAATTAATAAATAATAGGTGTTGAGAAATGACTGTTGGACTTGGAGGTCATTGGTGACTTTGATGAGAACATTTTTAGAAGAACATTGGGAACAAAACTCAACAGAAGTGGGTTCAAGAGACAACAGAGTAGAGTAAATAGTGGTGTTTTCTATAGACAACTTCCCTGAAGAATTTTGCTATGAAGGGGGGCATGGAGGGAACTGTGGGGTCAAGGGAGGGGATTTTTATTTCTTGAGATCAAAGATATAAAGGCATATATGTATGCTGATGGGAATTATCCCCAGTAGAAAGAGAATAGAGAGAGAATGCTGTGGGAATGAGAGGGGACAATTACTGGCAGAAGGGGTTGAGATCTAGTGCCCAAGTGGAGTGTTGAGTAAAACCAAATGTGCTGATACAAATATGGTAGGTAGCTTGGTAGGTTTGTTGTTGGGGCCTTTGGAAGATCATGTTAAGAAGATCATGTTAGCGTCAGGAGAGAAAGGAGCCGGTGGAGTCTCAAGGAGAAGGAGCATGGTGCAAGGAGTAGAGTGAATTGACCACGCCAGTGTTTCTTAGGCTTCCCTTGTGCATCAGAACAACCAGGGGCCTTGTTACAACACTAGTTTCTGGGCTTCACCCTGAAAGTTTCTGATTTATTTAAGTCTGGGGAGGCACCCAAGAATTTACAATTGTGACATATTCCCAGGCGCTGCTGGTACTGCTGGTCCAGAGACTAGACTTCAGAACCACTGGGCTTGAGGGTGGGTTGGGATGGTAGGAGCAGGACTTTTGGCCTCTTTGTGCCTGGCAGTCATGCATGTAAAATGAATTTAGTCATTGTGGTTATATGTTTTCCTCCAGCCATGCGGCAGCTCAATAGCTGGCCACAGTAGGCACAAAGTTGGACTTCACCAGAAAAAAAATGCAGAATTGATATCACTAGTGTTTTGGGGAAGCTTTACTTCTCTGTGATGTCTTCGTAGTCTGAAAATGCAGTTTCTCCATCTTGCATTTGAAATGGAAAGGATTCGAGAATCTGAGATTGGGAAAAAGAAAACTGAAAGTTTGTGGTTGAAGTTTACTCTTGTAGGACTTAGAAGTACAATAGAGAAGCCGCTCTGGTCTCCCTAAAATGTCTGAAAATGTCTGTTTCTATGATCTACAAAGTTGTGGACTGTACTTTGAAAAACTAAACTTCGGTTCTTTTTTATTTTTTAAGATTACCTCCATCACAAATAGAATTTTAAGACTATCGTGTTGTTCTTTGCAAACGTTTGTGCCTTCCTACAAAAATAAGTGGTTAAGTGCAGAGCCTTACATAGGAAATGAGTTCTGGAAATGACAACTCAGCTCTCTGAGTGAGGGCCCCGGCTCAATCAGAATAGAAGAAGAAGAACTGACTTCTATAATAAAGCAGAGTATTAATTCAGATATAGGATGTTAAGCAGCAATTGAAATATAGTGTATTTACATATCAAGCAAGTATTAATTTGTAAGTAACCAATAGTTTTCTTTTTATTAAAAACCAACACAGATTTTGTTGGAGCCAGGTGTGATCCAGGATGTGTTAGCAGCCGGCAGTCACCTACAGCTGTTGGAGCTTCTCAATTTATGTTCCCACTATCTCATCCAGGTATGTGAGCTTTCATCCTGCCACTTCGTGTCCCTTCCCCCTGCAGTCATCTGCTGTACCCTCCCCCACTCCACCTGTGCCAAGATAGTGTAAAATGGAAGTTGGGGCTTGTGGTGGTAGAATTTCTCCAGGACACAGGCCAAGAGACTCCCAGAAGGGCCGCTGAAACTCTCATGTCCCTCACGCTCCCTGCCCACCCCAGATCCTCACTACCCTCAGGCAGCAGAGTAACTCAACAATCGTCCAGGGTTTACTGCCGAGGCCCCAGGAGATGACACTGAGAAGGGTCTTCACTTGAAGCGGTGTTGTCTGGCTGCAGGAGTAACCCCAAGTGCACAAAAAGTTGGAGAGTCACTTAAGATTTCAGCAACAGTAGCTAATATATCACAAAGTCTTATATAGCTAATTACCATAAGAACTTTCCAGGCAAGTAAGTGCTGGAAAAGTGCTAAGTGATCTGGGCATTCCTCAGCGGCTGTGCTGGGGTGGTCAGGAAGGGCTCCGGGAGGGGTAGGGAGAGAAGACGCCCATCCATGGAGCACCTGTGTTCCGTGTTCAGCCTTCATAACAACTTTGCGCATTTTTATGGGTGAAAAATCAGAGATTTTTCAATGTATCCAGCTTGCCTGAGGTGATATAGCTGGTGAGCGATAGGCCTTTCTGATTCCGAAGACCAGTTTTTCTTCTTGGATAAAACCTTTTGTGTCAGTAGGAAGATACGGGATGTCTTAGGCAGATGATGTGGCCGTGAGGCTCTTTTATTTTACAGAGTTAAGTACTAATTCCCTGTAGTGGGATCCTCTCATTTCCTCCCCTGGCGTGATCTGTATTTGCATTTATTACAGCTTTATAACAATAGCGAGAAGAAAGTTTTAAAAATGATAGATCCACACAATTTAGTTCTACTGTCCTTGTGCATACGACATGTTAGTAACTACAAAAATCCTGTTTGTTTTCTTGTCCAATTATTTTATTGTGTTCCTAGTCATTTTCTCTCATTCTAAGTACAGCCATTATTGTTGACTTCCGTTACTCATTCGGTAGTTACTAAATCTCTTTCTCAAGTATCATCCCATTGCATCTTCCCAGTAACCTCAGCCACGTTCACCTGAGAAACGGTTCACACACAGTAGATGCAAGTTTTATCATTATCTCAGTGCGTTTAATCTAACAGTAAACGTTTAACTATTTTCATCTAATTTTCCTTTCTTCTCTTCTCAGTAGTGTTGGGTGGTATGGGCGAGCTGTTTTTGATACCTTTCTGCAAGTAGCAAAAGAAAATAATAGAGAAAGGTTACAAGATTTCAGAGGTGTGTGTTTGACTTGTGAAATTAAAATTGCTTATATTTGACATTTTTACCTCAAATATTACAACTTGAGCTTCAAGACAATCACCTGATTCACTTTATTCCATGGCAGGTAATAGTCAGTAATGTGTGTTGCCAAAAGTTTGGTAATAGTGCTCATTATTCTGATGCATGTTAGAATAGTGTGTATATACAGGTGTGTGTGTGTGTGTGTATGTGTGTCTGTGTGTTTACATACACCTGTGATTTCTATAAATGAGAGTTCCAGATGAACTTCAGAAGTTCACGAGTACTTTCCCCTACCCCATCAGATGAATTTGTTGAGATACCAAGTGACTCGTGTGCTTTGGAACTTAATTTTTGCAGTTTATTACTGTGTTGAGGAAAAAATGTCACTTGCATACAGATATATTTTGATTATTATACACCTACTTGATCAGTGGTTGAAATTTTCACTTTCTTTTCTCCACTGTTTCCATTTTGTTCTCTCATGGAACTTTATTTTTCCTTTTTATCTGTGATGTTGCAAGGTGTCCAACTTGAGGAAGAAAACCTCAAGGGAACCAGAACCATGTGTATGTAGAAATCTTCATTATGTCCGTCTTTTAAAAATACATACCTTTCCTCTCTTTTAGGATTGTAAAATTACCAGATTGGGCCAGTTCGCTTTTATATTTTGACATAGTCTTATAACTACCTCTTTACAGTGTTTTGGTATTATCGTTCAACTGATTCTTAATTTCATATGGGACCATTTTATTGGGTATATTAAAATATTTTTGTTATAGTGAAAAATCTTCAGTGCTGAAAATACCCATAGAAGTTGTGTCCTACCAATCAAGGCTAACATACTCTCCATTCTTGTTTAGTACTTTGTTCAACTAGGAGTTTGTGAAGCCGTTGTCCCCATTAAGATGTCTGGTCTTACCTGTTGTTCTGAAATTACCACTCTTTGGTTTTCTTCCAGAGTTATGAAAGATAGACTTTGCGCTGATCCCTCCTCTTGTCCTCTGGTGCTCTTGAAAAAACAAGTGTAAGGAGAACCTTCCGGTTGACACTCCTTCGGTCTTGAAGCCATCAGTTATTGCCTGGCCTGACACTCCTCTGCACAGGTGTAAATATCACTGCTGCGCACCGCCCCCCCTGCCTTGCAGCAAATGGAAGGGGCGCCTTGAGCCCACTGTGCGCTCTCGTTTTTCTTGCTTTCCCTGTGGTAGGCTGCTGAGGGCAGGGACCCCAAACCACGGGAGCAGTGTTCTCAGTCAGCGAGGGTGGCCATTGAATTCGCTTCCTAGGCTGTGGGGACTTCACCCTATTCATTTTTAGTCCCCAGGCCCTTTCAATGGCAGGCCCTTGTGAACACACAGGTTCTCAGTGTATGTTTGTGAAATCGGTGGGAGACCAGCGGTGGGAAGGATGAGTCTTGGCGGAGGCAGAGGCTGGGAGCGGGCAGGGGCGGCGGCAGTAGCCTATCATCCCAGGGTACGGGATTTGCCAACAGCAGCTGGGGTTTGTATCCTCCCTCACCCACTTGGCCGTGCAGTTCCAGGTGACTCTCCTACGTGGCCCGTCCTCTTAGTGTACTCTTAATAGGCCTGAGCTCTTGGACTTTCATCTGCTATTTGAGATCCAGGTCCAAACAAAATGTGAATCCTTCTTTTGCTTCTCCCCCTCCTGCTCCCCCTCCTTGTACATTGTGCTCTTTTTAAAAATTTCATCAAAAAGATGCAATTTATTAAATTCATTAAGTAGCAGTTATTGTCTTCAAAATGGGTTTAGTAAAATGGGTGAATTGGCTTGCTTTTCAGAGTATACAGGTTTCTATACATGCCATTCACTGTTTTAAATCTTATAAAGGAACTCTGCAGAGCATCCTCGGGAGTGATGGGCTATAGATGTAGTGGTACCTAGTGTGTCTGCTGTTTTAGTGAGTCCCTCAGGTAAACGGTATAGACTTTTCGAATCCGGCTTGTTTTTGTAAACTCTGATTTTTCCTAGACTTTTAAAATTAGCTGCTAAACTTCTCCACCTAACTATCATACACGCACTTCAAACTTAGCATGAGAAGACCTGTCCTTTTCTCTTTCATGGTGCCATCGATCTACTAGTTGTCTAGACATTTGGCCATAGTCTTAGACTCCTTCCTCACCATCATAGCCAATTAGTTACCAAGCTGAGTTGATTCTACCTCCCAAACACCTCTCAGATCTGATCCTTTTCCTCATCACTAATGTTCTTACTCTTTCTGGAGGCTCTCACTGTTATTGGCTATAGATTATGAGAGTTCATCGTATCCTCCTGAGGGGTCTGCTTGTTTCTAGCCTCTCTCCATGCCAAACCATAGTCCCCAGAGCCATCATTAACTTTCCTAGGGTAGGGAAACAGCTTTTATTGAGGGCCTCTCCGTACTAAGGGTTTTCGACAAGGATTCTCAGTTTCCCTCTGCTAAGGAACTCCTTAAAGCCGGTGACTATTGTTTTCTTTTCGTGGATGGAGAAACTTCAGTTCAGAACTAGGATGTGGATCCAGTGGAAATGCCCATTAGCTCCCCTGAGGACCATTCTGGAGCATCCTTAGCCCCATCTCTGAGGCCAGCCTGTTCCTCCCCAGCCTCCTCAGCAGCCTTCGTGCCTTTCCTAGCCTACTGTGTGCTTCGGCCTCTAAGGTGACCTTTCATTCTGGGACTTGCCATTAGGGGAGAAGGCTAGGTGGCAGGCAGAGCCTTTCAGCCCCCTCAGATTGTACCGAGGAGCAGTAGTAGGGAAGATATCACACACGCCCCTCCCCCACCCTCTCCTTTCCTGATGTACGTGTCATAAAATCAGGGGAACTGGCCACTGGACTTTGTATCCCCTGAAAGTGATGCATTAGGAGACACATGCTTCGCTGAAAATGTCTTTATTTGTAGTTAGCTATAAAAAAATTTTGTCCATTTTGTACCACTTCTCCCAAAGAACAAATAGTATATCTTATTGTTCAATTAGTAAGTGTTTTTGTTTGTTTATTTGTTTGCCAAGTATCAGCCTTGAGTATGACATGCAATTGAAATATACTGACAAGAAAGAACAGTCATGTAGACTTTCTAAATAAGGCCACCGAAGTGGTGAATAAACTCCTTTTGATAGGAAAATACTCTTTGTAGCTATACCTAGGCAGCAGGTGGCAGTATGAATCCACCAGAATTCAGTAGTTAATTTAAAGCAAAAATCAGAAAAAATGAAAAGAAAAATTATTTATTTTGCTACATATTAGTCTTCTGACCTAATCAGTAAAAAAGTCATTATTCACACCACACTGGGCAATATGCAGTGTAATTTTTAACAAATAATAGGAAACTGTTAATGTGTTCACAGGAAATACAGTTTTGTCTTGGGCTGCTATGGTCATTTATCACTGCACTTTGTGAAATCACTCATTTGTTCTAATTTGAATGTAAATGACTCTAAGGTTTTACAAATAAGGTGACAGACTCACATAAATGTAATTGCAGGGTTCATCTCCCTCTTTTTATATATCACTCATTAGGTTATGAATTAAATACATCGTATTAAACCAGGGGCATGTCCAATGATGATATTGTAATGGCAAATTACTCTATGCTATTAGAGGTGTATTTTTTATTCATGGACATTAATTTGTCATTAAGCGGCATTAGTTTAGCACTTTTATGTGAAAGACGTGACCTGAAAGAGGAGACACGCTGCCGTGAAGGGAGAGGGAAGGGACATGCGTGCTTTAGGTAGAGCGTTTTATCACCGCCAGGAAAACAGAGGGGCATTTGTTTTATTATTATTTTTTCCTTTGTTTTATTTTCTGCTTTTACAAGCGTAAAAGATCATTTTGCCAGATTGAAGGCATTGTTCTGTGTACAGCATGCACATTTGGAACATCTAGTGAAGCAAAGCCGAAATTCTTCCTGTTAATCATTCCGAAGCCAAGAACGTAAAGGAGCGAGAGGGAGCGAACAGCTTCGCGCCCTAAATCTCCCTCCTCTGTGACTGATGCTTATTAGTCATCCCTTGTCTTCATTTAGTTTACACTAACTGGGCTACCGTGAGAATTAGTCATTTTTCTTTCTTCAGTGAAGGTACGAAGGTTTATAGAACGTTCATCTCTCACGAGCGTATTAGAAAGAATTCTGTACATTTTGTTCCATTTTTTTCCCCATACATAGCGATTTTGCTGTTCTTTTCCCAAGAATATCTGTTCTCCGCTTTCAGTTTTGAGAAGCACTGGATCCCTGAAATAGCTTCCCAGAAGCTGAAAGTATCGGACTGCTGCTTGTGCATCAGTTTCCTCATGGGAAGTGAGAATGTCTCACCCACCTCAGTTTACCACGGGGCTCTTGAAGGCAGGGATCAGGCCTAACTGCTCTCTAAGTCTTACTGTCCCTTCTCCTCCCATGAGCTCAGGATGTGTATTCGTCAGCATGGGCTGCCATAACAAAACACCCCAGGCTGAGTAATTGAAAAAACAGATATGATTTCTCACAGCTCTGGAGGCTGGAAGTCTGAAGTCAGGGTGCCAGCGCGGTGGGGTTCGGGTGAGAGCCCTCTTCCTGGCTTGCAGATGGCTGCCTTCTTGCTGTGTTCTTGCAGGGTAGAGAGACAGCAGGCTCTTGGACGTGTCTTCATATGAGGACACCAGTGCTATCACGTGAACCCCATCCCCATTCACTCTTCTGAATCACCCCCCAAAGGCCGTATCTTCAACTGCCATCCAATGGAGGCTTAGAGCTTCAACACAGGAATTTCGGAGGGATACAATTTAGTTCACAGCATATGAACTGAGAGAATGAATAGTGCGTCCATTTAGTAATTTTGCCCTGCTTTTTTTATATTGAGATTTTATATTATGAGAGGAAAATATATTAATGAGTCTTTCCTAAGTTTTCCCTATTGATTAGATTTTTGTCGGTTGGAAATACTTTCTGTGAGGATTACATTTGGCACTGAGGATCTTGCATATTTTATGGCAGTATGGTAGGGTTGTGATTTTTTTAACTAAGTAACACTATAGTGGGATATAGAAAGTTATCTCTTCCAAATAATGTATTATTATAATTTTAATTATTAAATTAACAGTATCTCTTAAATATATAATACATGGTGGGTGTTCTGAATAGACTCATTTATCTTCAAGGTTGAGAAGTTAGAACTTATGCTCATTTTTCTCTAACACTGAGCTATTTTTTCCACATTAGATAAGACAAATGATTGTACCAACATATATATTTAATATGCCCCTAATCAAATACAGCAACCACATGCTGTTCCATACTTCACTGGAGCTGATACTCTTGTATTTGGAGAAAGTTAGAGGACAAAGTTTGGAGAATATATTACAAATGGTTTAATATTTTGGATTTTTTTTTAATCAGTGAAAATGATTAGAAAGAATGGAAATGTATCAGCCCTAGTAAATCTTAGCTGACTACTAATTATTTGCTCTAGTCGAGAGTATTTGCTCTCTGCCATGGGTAATCTAGAATGTCATATTTGCCAAATAGCATTAATATTTGGCTCTAATATGTATCGTAAGATCTTTTAGTAGCCATTTTAAGATCCCAGTTAATTTTTTCATATGCTATTAGGTTGGCTTTTATTCCCTAAGTCCATACCAAAGAAAGTCAGTAGTGACAATTCAAGAGGCATGCTTGCTGGCCAGGGGTCATTTTGGCATTTTAATTTGTTATGTGGATAAGCTGAGGTTGACTGTATCATCCTTGTTTGTAAGATTTTAAAGAGAGGAAAGGTTGCCTTGAAGGACTTTTCTCTTGCTAGTAATTTTTATTCTAAGTTAACCGTTTTTAGTTGGGCAATTTTAACATTTCAGCATATTTTTCTCAAAAGTACATTTCCAATGTTTTATGAATGCTGGAGTTCAGAATCAATACACAAAGCAAACAAATATCAATCTCATTTATTTCTATTTTTAATACTTGGAAATTAGAGGCGTTATAAGAAAATCTGTGTTTCATTTGAGGTATTCATCCCCCCACCCACCATCTGCCTTCTTATGTGTTTCTACTCGTAGTTAAATGTCTGCCCTTTCCTCTAAGGCTAAACAGCCTTTCTGTCCCTGACCCTGCCGTGTGCTTCTGTGTTTCCTGAGGTTTCAATGTCTCCGTCTCCACTGGCTGCTTCCTTTCGTTTTTAAAATAGACTCAATAAGACAGGACAAACTTTTCTTCTTCTCTCAGTATCACAGCCCTCTTCCATTCACTACCAAACCATGATCAGTGTCTGTGCTTCCTTATCTTCTATTCATTCTTCAGTCCTATTGAACTCAGTCCTCTGCCTCATTACTCCTCAACAGCTGTTCCAACAAAGGTCCCAAAGCCGCCTAATTATCAAAGGCAGTGGGCCCCTTGTGGTGTCTTAATGTGACCTTTCTACAGCATTTCCACACTGGCAGCCCCACTCTTTGCTACAGTTTTCTTTTCTCAAGATTCTCTCCTAATTCTTCTTTTCATTCAGATCCTGTATAAGCTCTTCTTTGAGCAGCTCCTTCACTCTTCATCCGGGCGCAGTGGCCCCAGGCTGGTGCTCTCTGCTTACTGCCGCTCTCTTTCATCCACATGCTGAGGGCTACTTACTGCAGTCCCCTCTCCCGAGCGCCAGACCTCTTTGCTCAGCCAGTATTTGGACTTGGTATCTACTCCCCCTCCCCCCACACTTCATATTCATTTGTACCCAGTCTCACACACTCCCCTCTCCTCCCCATCTTTGTTAGGGAACTATCATCCTTACAGGAACCCAAAGCAGAAACCTTACTAGAATCTTCCACTGCTCTATGGTCTCATGAATCCTCCTAAATTTTATTGGGTTAGCTTCTTAAACAGCTCTTATATATGCCTTGTTTTTAAAATCTTCATTATCATGGACATCTGTCAGGTCTGGATTACCTTTCTGGAACATTCGGGCAGTAGCTCAACTGTGCCCCCTGCCTGTTGTCTAATGCTAATAGAGTCTAAGTCACTTTAATGGCCCACAGAACAGTTTATCTCCTAAAACCCAAGCTAGATCCTTATCATCTGGTTACACAATAGGTTTCCAACCATGTTCTTTTTCTTTCTTGTCTCCCTGAGGTGTTCTATTCTTAACCGTACCCAAGAATGGCCTGTTTTATCATCTCTAGGCTAGCTGCCTGATCAGCCTTTCCTCTTAGATATCCCAGGGCACGTGACCTTTCTGAGTGTGAACCCAAGCCACAAACTAAAATCATTCATCTCTTTGTGCCCCACTTACACTGTCACCAAGCCCTTTCAACTCAACCTCTTTCACTTTTTTAAACACACTTTGTGAGAGCAGTTTTAGGTTTGCAACAAAATTGAGAGGAAGATACAGACATTTCTTATTTAAACTGCTGCCCCCACCTATGCATAACCTCCCTCATTATCAACATCCCCCCACCAAAGTGGTGCATTTGTTATCATTGATGAACCTGCATTGATACATCCGTATCAAAGGTTCACAGTTCACATTATTATGGTTCACTCTTGGTGTTGTCCATTCTAGAAGTTTGGGCAAATGTATAATGAAATGTATCTGCCCTTACAGTATCATGCAGGGTAGGCTTACCACCCTGCAATTTGTCTGTGTTTTCCTATTCATCCCTCTCTTCCCCACCTCAACCCCTGGCAAGCACTAATCTTTTTACTGTCTACACAGTTTTGCCTTTTCCAGAATGTTGTGTAGCTGGAATCAGACAGTATATAGCCTTTTTGCATTGGTTTCTTTTGCTTACTAATATGCATTTAAATGTCCTCTGTATCTTTTTGTGGCTTGATGGCCCATTTCTTTTTATTACTGAATAATATTCCATTACCTGGATGTATCAGTTTATTTATCCTTTCCACCTAATGAAAGAATTTCCTGGTTGCTTCTAAGTTTAGGCAATTATGAATAAACCTGCCGTCAACTTCTGTGTACAGGTTTTTGTGTGAACCTCCTTAATGCTTTAAATCCCTGTCATTCTATTTCTGTTACCACTATCTTCATTTATATTTTCATTATTTCATGGACTGAAGAAACTTGCTGCTAGCCAATGAATTTGCCCTCACTCTGCTCCACTCTGGTACCTGCTTTGAAATTTTGCTTGACTGACGTGTAAAAATAGCTTTTAAAATTCTAGTTGGTTGGTTTGTTAAAAAAAAAAAAAAAAGCAGGCTGATTATGTCACAGTCTTGCTTAAAATCATTCATTAGTCAGTTGTTCACCACAGCCTCAGGATTAGGTTCATTTCTCCTAATCTGACACCCAGGTTCCGTCTTTATTATGAAACTGCTATCTCTTTAGCCCCTTTAAAAAAATTACTACCTATGTGTGATGCCACAGTCATTATGAACTTCATGATTTCTCTGTACCTGAAATTCTTTGTATGAAGCCTCCTTCTCCATGTATGTTCTTCCTTATTTTGTCACCTTATGAATTCCTCTTTAACCTTTAAGTACCTTGCCCGTGTGTATCTTCTCTTCCGGAGTTGCTGGTCAATCCGCCTAGTTCAAGTCAGATTTCTCTCCTCTTCATTAATTATGAGTAGTCTCCCAGTGTGCTCATCACATCATATTGTTTGTGTTGATTTACTTATCTGTTTCCCCATGATGTAAGTTCATGTCTGTGACCTTGGGCAAGCTACTTAACCTCTTTGCCCCCACTCCTCATCTGTAAAATACAGATATGGTATCTTGTATGCAATCTACCTCTTAGAGATGTTGGAGGATTCAATGAGATAGTGCAGTATGCAACCTGTAGTAGGTGCCCTGGAAACCACGGCCAATGGAATGGAATGCTTCACCTGGGAATTCCCCTGTTAGTTCTACAGTTACCTTCTTCCCCTTGTCTTCCTTCATTCTTGGAAATGTCAGCAACTTCACTACCTACCTCCACTTGACAACATCTTGGACAAGTAAGTCTGTTCCTGAAAATTTGAGAATAATCACCATTCTGTAAAAGGTATTTTTTCTTTTAAGCCCCTTCCCTTTGATTTTGTAGAAGTGCATATGTTTATTGTTTTAGGGGAAAAAAAGTCACAAATAATTTGAATGAACCATCATTGTCTCCTTGCCTCTGAATTGTGAAAACATACACTGAAATTGTACTTTAATAAATGGCAACATCAGTGCTTTTAAAAGCAACACATTACATGGTATTAATGCTTTGTACTTACGCAGTTTTGTTTTACTGTTTCTTTCGCCCTTCCTGGAAATAAAACATCTTGCCCCATTCTCATATACAGAATCCAAGAAAAAAATGGAAGAAATCTTTCATTTCTGGCTTAGCGCAAAGTAGTTGCTTAAAAAGGCATCTTTGACTTCCTTCTACATGTGCATGAAACCTCCTTGCGATAGGAACTTTTTATAATGTGGTTGTATGGTGTCCTAAGGTCTCCTAACTAGGGGAAGTGAAAGCAGTGCATTTGTTTAAAAGAAGAAAAATATAAGTTATCCTTACTCGGAGAATGCTATCGACATGCCCTCCTCTCTCCCAATTGTCATTCCTTCTTAGACCTTCTCCTCCACCCCTTTCTCATTCTCTATCCCCAGATGTCCTTTCGAGCAGGTTTCTGGCCTTTTCCCCCATTGAAGGACGTGTGGTCAGGCTCTGGGAAAATGACTATTTGTCTGTCTTGTTAAATCAGCTCTAGGTACCCTGGCCTCAGCCTCCTGCATTCAGTATGTTTGCCCACTGCAGAGGCTGGGATGAAGGACTGGGGATCAGATAATTAGTTCTGCTGCAAGAATATAGAGTCATTCCATCCTTTACTCAAATGTGTACTCTGTATTAGTGGTTCTTAAACTTGACCACATGTGGAATCAGCTGAATGGCTGGTTAAAACAGACTCCTGGGCCCCACCGCCAGAGTTTCTGATTCAGGAGGTCTGGCGAGGAGACTGAGAATCTGCGTTCTAACAAGATCCCAACTGATGGTGACATTATTTGTCTGGGGACCACAGTTTGAGAACCACTGCTTTAGACGCTGTTGCCACACCCAAACGTATCAATTACGTGCCGGGTAAATCACCGACACTTGGATTTCAAAAGCATCATCATAATCAGATAAATTCAAACTCGTCCTAGTCTGTACTCATAAAAATATCAATGTTCTGTATCCTTCACGACATCCAAAATATAAAAAGTCAAAACAATGCAGATTTGAAACAAACCACCAAAAAAGCCCTTCTAATCCTCATTTTTTATGAATAATAATGATTAAGTACAGTTATCCACATAGACTGTCCGCAGAATTGAGCTAATTTTCAGCACTCTGATTTTGTGTACCAGAGGTAAGTAAGGAAATATATCATAATAACTTCTATGCTGTTCTTTTAAAAATTTGAACCTGATTTTGCCTCTCGTAGTTCAAAAAAAGTTGATGGTTACTTAAATTTTAAAGCCCTAGTTGCACGGATAGACTATTTTCAATTAAAGAAAGAAAAGTATGTGTACATTAAGTTCCTCTGTAGTCCATAATTCAGTGGTAATTGCTTGATGTGCTGAGCCAGCTTTAGTGAACTTTGCGATAGCATTTTGCCGCACATGGTGAGTGGGGCTCAAATTATTAGTTGTTGACAGTGGCCATGTCTCTGTGCTTCCTTCCTAGATTTCCAGCTTACTACAGACTTTCCCATGGAACAATATAAAATTATTCATGAGCCTTGGATATTATGCATACAACTGATTATGAAAATGTATTAGTAACCTAATTGTAGAATTCCTCTGTTATACACCACAAATATATTTAAATAGGCCTTCAAAGACTCCAAGAATTAGAGCATGCTGAGGTTTTTTTCCTGTAGTTTTTTTTCAATTGCTGCTAATATTTTGTTTTAGTTGAATCAGAATGTATCATATACATATTTATATAAACATAGGAATATATAGTTGCATATAGTTGTCCAGATATATGTATGTGTTTATATACAAATATGTCTCTCTGTATATTTATGCAGAGATAAAAATAAGGTACACCAGATAAAAATACCCACTTCTACATTATTTCATCATATCACAAGTAATGTGGTCTGGATTGCCAATGAATTGCTCGTGTTTTCTTTCCTAAAAATTAACTTTACCCCATCAACCCTCGTGTAAAATCTTATAGAGAAAACTCACAGATCCTTTTGCATACATAATGCACATACTAATTTTTTTCCTACATGATTCATCCCAAGGCTATTGAAATGTTTGGGTTTTCAGCATGTTCCAAGGGGCCGGCTCTTGCCCACACACCCACAACAAAGCCCTTCGTGCTGCCATCTCTACTCCTGGCGTGCAATCCTTTTCTGCAGCACCAGGTCCCGTAGTCATGACATACCTTGATTTATAACTAGGTTGTAATCCAAATAGGAAACAGGTGGAATCACAACCGCGTATGGTGCCTTGGATATTAATGGCCCGGCTCAGCAGTAGAATTTCTAAAGCTGTATACACTTTTTTGCCTTAATTATGCATTCATTAAAAGCTTTTATACCCAACAGAATAAAGTAAATATTTTTTGATCTCCATAGTGTGCTCCCAGACTGTAGATTTGCACAGCAGGGTCTTGATAATCTGAATAAATTGTATTTCCCCAAGGAGTTTATCTTTCAAAGAAGGTCATAAAGAAATGTAGTTCTTCCATCCTTAGATTTCTTCATGTGCCTTTTCTGCTACGTGTAATTTAGAGCATGGGAACCAGAGCACATTACAGTAATACGTACGTGGTGATGGTCCAGTATTATGTCTCAGTCTGTTTTCCTTGTTTCTCTCTGGTGAAGTCTTTTGTAAATACGGAAGAAATGAATGACTTTACATGACAACTATGATTTTTGCTGATATTTGTAGAAAAATTAAGTCCACATGAGACATTCAAGTGTTTGTTTCCCTTCACTGGTGAATAAAATATATGTAATAGGCAAAGCTATAGTTTAAGCTCTGTTAATAGCATCTTAAAAAGAGTGTAGTAATAACAAGAGATGTTACATGTATGTTGAGCTTTGACTATGTGAAAGACACTTTGCATGCACTCTTTGGAATCCTTACTATAGATTACTTCTGCCATTTTTTAGTTGAGAAAATTAGACTCCGAGAGGTTAAATACTTGCTGAGCCCATCCAGATGGGTCAGCTTCAAATCACATGCTTTTCCCACACTTCTGAGTTGAAGATGCAACCAGTTCCTTGTCCCCACAACTTAAGACCTAATAAAAGAGACAGGGAAAAGATAAAATTATAAGCCCAAATAAGATGCACAACCAGTTGAACTTATAATTTTTATTTATTTTTTATTTTTTTAATGTTTTATTTATTTTGAGAGAGAGAGAGAGAGAGAGACAGAGCATGAGCAGAGGAGGGGCAGAGAGAGAAGGAGACACAGAATCCGAAGCAGGCTCCAGGCTCTGAGCTGCCAGCACAGAGCCCAACACGGGGCTTGAACTCACAGACTGCGAGATCATGACCTGAGCCGAAGTCGGGTGCTTAACCAACTGAGCCACCCAGGTGCCCTGAACTTATAATTTTTCTGAGTCATAAAGAATAAGATGGCAAAACACCCGATATTGAAGGACAGCCTAAGAATGACATATGATTGCGAAAAGTTTAAGCAATAAATTTTCTCACTCTTTGAGTTGCCATATTTATCTCTAGTGTGGCTAACATTCTAGGCATGTACTTTAAAAGTGTCTTATTTAAATATTTCATAAATTTATTTAATATTTAAAAAATTAAAATATTAAATTTTTTTTAAGGAACAGGACAACTTGTTTCATTGTAAACTAAGAAAGAAAGGCAATAAGAGCTGAATTTTTAAAGATCTGACATTCTGTCTTGCCTACCCACTATACATCAATCAAAACTAAGTAGCTGCTTATAAAGACAGAGAGGCAGATCTAAAGGACAGATACAGTCTGTACCTTTGTGCACAACTAGGGAGAAAAGTAGGTAACCTTGGCAAAGGATTAAATGAATGATCCAAGTAGCCTCTGTGATTAGTAGAAGTGAGAAGAGGGAGCAATCCTTCCAGCTCGAATGGGCTGGCTTGCTGGCTTTCTTGGGAAGTGGAATCTGATCTTGGTTGTCCCTCCCCTCTGCGCCTTCCCGCCTCAGAAGGGGAAAGCATATAATACGGAACTCCCCTTTCCTACAAGCTTTTGAATATCTGTTGATTCAAACAGCCCTCACAAATAGTATGCTTTTGACAAAAAGCATGGACGTTTGTATATTTCTGATTATCACTAAATGCCAAGGGAGGTAAGGTTGTTTCAACTTTCTGGGAAGGAAAAACAAAAACAAAAACAAAACACCCAGGATGTGAAAGTCAGAAGTCCCAAGCTTCACTGTAAAAGCTCAGCCTGATGCATCTGGCATCGCAAGTGGTCTTTCTGCCATATTTATCAGTTATATGGAAAAGCTGATGTGTGGTTAAATCAGGAGAAGATATCTTATGTTCAGATCAATTATTTGAGAGCACCTTTCTTAGTTAATTGTAGGAGATCTGTTTATTTAGCCCAACTGTAAAATAATACTTATAAAAAACTGTTATTTCCTCTTTCCATTTGAAGTCATGGATATGTTTTTAAAAATGGGCTGCTTTTTAAAATTCATAATCCAACAAATTTTTTCAGATATAATCTATGATAAAGGCATTATGATTGGCATTGTATGGGATACAAAATCATAAGATGCAAACCTATTTTTACTAGAAACATTTTTACCTGTTGGAAGACATATGCATTAATAGATTAGTGAGAAGTTACCTGGTATGTTACAGGAGACTTGACGTAGAAAACATTAGGATTCAGTCGGTGACAAAGGGTTTCATATTTATCATATCTGACTTGGAACTTGGTCCCTATAAGCAGCCAACGCAATGTTTTTATTTAACTTGTAGTTAATATTGCTAAAAATCAAACCATACTGGTTTATATGCAGATTGGGTATATAAAGCTATTTGGGTTAGATTTGGGAGTGTTTTTTTTTTTTAATTCCTAACTTCCATAACAAGGGTGACTTTTCATTTAGAGGGATTCTCAAAATATGGTGTAATGTCAACATTTTATAGTGGAACTTCAGGTTTCAAGTATGCTATTACATGGTGGTCATAGAAACCGCTATGTCTCTTTCTCTGTAGTAAAGTATTGACTGACGTGTAGTAATTTAGGTGACATTTTGAAGGAGGGTATAACTGAAGGGCATCAATAATTGGATATGAAAGATCATAACTATAATAGTGAAACACAGCATTGTTAAAATAGTCACATCTGTTGAATATTATTACCTAGAAAAATCTGGAATCTTATTCCATTTGGTCATTTTTAGAGGGAGAAAATTCAGGAAATCAAAATGACATTACTTTTATTTTGACCTTGAGAGAGGTTTTTTTTATTATCTTGAACACAAGGTCATAGTTTTCCATACTGATACAGGTTGTTGATGCTTATTTTTAGTTCACAAGTCAGTAATGTTCTCAGAACTAGATGAGGCAACGAGAGAAACAGGTGTTCCTAAGGCCTTTGCATGGGTATCCTTAGTATTAAAGCATCTCCGTCAGATTCGCAAATCTTGTCAGTTTAACAAGGACTCCTAGAATTGGGAAGAGTGTTTGTGGGAAAGATGTTGGGGACACTCTACAGTAGATGCAATCACAAGATGACAGTGTTTTCTGTGTTCCATACGATTCCTTTGCCAGGGCTATGATTAAACTGCAGTGCTGGGATGGGCAAGAGGTTACCGACAGGTCAGGGGACGCGTGGGCGCAGCTGAAACAAAGATAGGCTCCATATTAAAAACCGGCATTGTTGATTCACAGCTTGTATCGCTGTTGGCACACATCAGGACACGTCCCTTGGCTGTTGCTTACAGAAGCTGGGCTGTGGGTTACATGCAGGGAACATGCAGACCCCAGCTGTAAGGCCGAATACACATTTTTCTCCCATTCAAGGAACTATGTTAGAATGCAAGGGAGTTCAACAATAGGCTTAAATCTGCTCGAAATTCTAAAATGAAGAAAATCTTGTGGGAACTTTGGTCACCAACTAGTAGTATTTGCTTAATTGAGATAGAGAGAGACACTTGCTGTAATATGACAGCCAGTCGCTGTGCCACAGATGCGAACCGCAGCAGGGGACGTCTCGGAGGCAGACACCCATCAGTCTCTTGCTACCTTCCCTGGCTGGGGAGGAGTGAGAGTGGTGGAAGGACCACAGGTCTACCCACAGCCCCCAAACCGTCCTGCTTCCTCCCACTTGTGTCCTTGCTACCTAATAAGTTGCCTTGCAAATGTAATTACTTTTGAATAGAACCTCAAAAGAGTATTTAATGCCTTTTTCATGCTTTGTTTTCCTACTACCTTCAGTAGTCAATCTTGGGAATCACCATTGTAATGGTTTAATTAGGGGAATAGACCACAGAGAAAGACTGAATTTGGGGAATACAGAAGTTTAAAGATTATTAGACTTGATACACTAGTGTTTATTCCATAGCTGTATAGTATTGGGGACACATTTTATGGTTCTCCTTCTGTTATTTAACCTGTCATCCACACTATAAGAAACAAATAGAAGGGAAGAGAGAAGCCAAATAGCCCTAAACTAAAGGAAGATAAATACTATTTAAAAAGATTCCCCAAAGAACAACAATGTATGCACCATAATTCCGAATAGAAACTAAATTTCAAGTGAGAATCAGTGTGACAGAAGAGAAACCTTTTTAGAAAAATAAAAAAGATTGTCCTTTTACTCAAGAGAGTTTCTTGGTTCTGAGCTATAATTTTCACTCAAAATGACTGCCTCTACCTGGATGCTTGGATTTTTGAAGTCATAGCATGTAGGAGAATGGTGATAATCTCATAATTAGGACAAAGTATCATTTGTAAAGGTACTTTGATCTGAATAGCCAATTGATAGAGGAAATAATTCTCTCTTGGGCTGAAAAAGAAATTTGGGGTGGATTGCAATATGTTTTTGTTTTCCCCCACAGGAGAGCTGTTTTATTGTACTTGTCCATTAACGCTTTCAACTCTAGTCATGGTTACCAGTTTTTCCACTTGGAAAACTGAATGGCCAATGGCTTTGCCTAGGTGTATATGTGTAGGAAGGACAGAAACAGGAGAGAAGTGAGGGAGGCCAATGAGATACGAAATATGGGCTGATCTGAATGACGTTCAGAATTGGATAGATTTGTTGGAAAGACATGGCGTGTTCTGTCTTGCTTGGTTTTAAGTAAACAGAAAAAGCTCATGGACATTCTTTCATCTAACTCACGTATTCAGCATCTGTCCCCTTAGATACCAGAGACACAATGCAATCCTTGGCACCAGGGAGCTTAGATTTAGTAGAGGGAGACTGATCTGTAATCAAAGGGCACTCATGGTAACAAGTGCTGTGTTAGAAATCTGCAGAGGGCAGGGTGGAGGCACAAAGGAGGAAGTGGTCAATTTGGCCTAAACCAAGGAAGCTGAAAAGATGAGATGGGTTCATTCGTTCAACAGAGTGGCTTGAGCCCCTACCATGTGCTTAGCACTGTTTTAGGCACCACGGATAAAGCAGTGAATAAAATAGGTGTTTCCTTCCATAGAACATACTTGTGGGTTGGGGGACAAACACATCGTAACTAAGTAGGCAAATAAATGCAGAAGATAATTACAGATAGTGATGAGTACCAAAAGCAATCAAGTAGACTAATGTGATAGAGTATAACACGGAGAGGAAGGGGAGTATGCTAATTTAGAGAGGATGGTCAGACAGAACAATGGAAACAGGCTTTTCATCCACAGGAATTCTGCATCCTCTATTTGGAATATTCTTTCTGCAATCCCATCCCCATTCTGTTTTAAAACGCAGATTTTATTATTCAGGTATGGTGAAGCTGACAGATTAGGAGACAACTGCCGTTGAAAAGATACTTTGTTATAGTTCCCAAGAGGAGGGGGGTCCAGAATAGCCTTCAGTTCAACAAGGGAAGCACCTGAGTTGGTCAGGAGGTCGAAAGAATGAGGGGAAAGCATAATCAAGAGGCCTTTATTGTGGCTTCTTTTTCTTCAGGAAAAGCAAGACAAACCAGGCTTATGATTGTCTGGTTTGACTAGGGCAAGCAAGGCTCTGGGCGTATGAGTTGTCTGTAATTGTCCAGTACACAGCCCTGGGATAATTAGAGTCGAGGATTATTGCCTTCTGAAGTATAGAAGACAAATACAAGGGGTACTCTTGAGCAAGTTATTTGTTATCTCTAAAAACTGGCTAGCCCTGGCAGGGGCATGTGACACCCCAAATGCCAGAGCATCAAGAATACATAAGATAAGAAAATATAGTTAATACACATTCCCATCCAATCTTTTGCCAAGTTAACATCTGCTCTTCTTTTAGCTATGAGCTCCATGTGGCTTCTCAGAGAAGCCTTTACTAACTGTCCACTCTAGGTCGTATCACCCATTTTTGACATTTACAGCCCTGTATTCTACCCTTTGTAACCTTTACCTCAATTATAATTTTCCATTTATTTGTAATATGTTTTGATTAATGGCTTGCTCTTCCAATAGAGTATACTATACACTGTGTTAGGCCTGCAGCTTGCCTATTTTTCTTCCTCATTACTTTGCCAGTGCCTGATGTGGTCCTGGTACAGGATGTGAATGAGTAGCCCATTGCAATGGCTGACGACAGGCCAGGGTGGGTGGGATTATTACCCTGTAGGGTAAGGAGGTCATCAGGGTCCAGATCATAGAAGGCTATAAAGTATAATGAGTTTGGCCTGTTAGCTATAAGGACACGGGAACCCACTAATGGGTTGTCTCTCTGTTTCTCTCTGTCTTTAATTGAAGTATAGTTGACATATAATGTTACAAGTTTCAGGTGTACAATATAGTGATTCAACAAGTCTATATGGTATGCTGTGCTCATCACAGCTGTATCTACCATCTGTCACCTATGACACAGTTACAATACCGTTGATCGTATTTCCTATGCTGTGCCTTTTATCCCTGTGACTTATTCATTCCATAACTGGAAGCCTTTATCTCCCACTCCCTTCACCCATTTTGCCCATCCTCTTACCTCCCTCCCCTCTGGCAAGCATTGAATTGTTCTCTGTATTTATGGGTCTGTTTCTGCTTTTTGTTTGTTTGTATGTTCATTTGTTTTTGTCTTAGATTCCACATAAAAGTGAAATCATATGGTATTTGTCTTTGTTGAACTTGTTCCACTTAGTACAGTAACCTCTAGGTCCATCCTACACATCCATGTTGTCAGAGATGGCAAGATCTGTTTTTTATGGCTATATTCATTGTGTGAGTGTGAGTGAGTATATACCACATCTTGATCCATTCACGATTGTTTCCATGTCTTGGATATTGTAAATAATGCTGCAATAAACATAGGGATGTAAATATCTTTTCAAATTAGTATTTTCATGTTTGAGGAGAGAAGGGTAAATAAATACCCAGTAGTGGAATTGCTGTATCATATGGCATTTCTACTTGCAGTGTTTCGAGGAGCCTCCATATTGTTTTCCCCAGTGATTGCCCCAATTTACATTCCCACCAGCAGTGCACAAGGGTCCCCTTTTCTCCATATCTTTGCCAATACTTGTTATTTCTTGTCTTTTGGATACTAGCCATTCTTACTGGTGTGAAGTGATGTCTCACGTTGGCTTTGATTTGCACTTCCCAGGTAATTAAGTGATGTTGAAAATCTTTTCATGTGTCTATTGGACATCTGTTTTTTTTTGGAAACATGTCTAGTTAGGTCTTCTACTCATTTTATAATCAGATTATTTGGGGGAATTTTGGGGAGGGTTTCAATTGTATAAGTTCTTTATATATTTTGGATATTAACCCCTTTCACATACATCATTTACAAGAATCTTTTTCTGTTCAGTGGGTTGCCTTTTCATTTTGTTGACGGTTTCCTTCACTGTGTGAATTCTTTTTATTTTGGTGTAGTCCCAATAGTTTATTTTTCATTTGTTTCCTTTGCTTGAGAAGACACATTTAGAAAAATATTGATGAGGTCAGTGTCCAAGATTTTACTGAATGTTTTTTTATGAATTTTATAATTTCACATCTCATATTTGGATCTTTAATCTATTTTGAGTTTACTTTTGTGTGTGGTATAAGAAAGTGGTTCACTTTCATTTTTTTTCCATGTAGCTGTCCAGTTTTCTCAGTATTGTTTATTAAAGAGACTGTCTTTTACTCATTGTGTATTCTTGCCTTCTTTGTCACGTAAGTAAATAAACTCACCATATAAATATTAGTTTATTTTAGGGGTCTCTATTCTGTTCATCAATCTATATGTCTGTTTTTGTGCTAGTACCATACTGTTTTGATTACTACAGCTTTGCAGTATATCTTGAAATCTAGGATTGTGATACCTCCAGCTTTGTTCTTCTTAAGATTCTTTTGCTATTTGAAGTCCTCTGTAGTTCCACATAAATTTTAGTATCATTTGTTCTAGTACTGTGAAAAACACAGTTGGTATTATGTAGGGATGGCATCGAATCTGTTAGATTGCTTTAGGTAGTATGGGCATTCTAGTTCATGAGCATGGACTATCTTTCCGTTTGTTCGTGTTGTCTTCAATTCCTTTCATCAATGTTTTATAGTTATCCAGGTCTCTCACCTCCTTGGTTAAGTTTATTCCTAGATATTTTATTCTTTTTGGTGCAATTATAAACGGAATTGTTTTCTTAATTTCCTTTCTGCTACTTTGTTATTAATACATAGAGATATAATTGATTTATGTATATTTATTTTGTATCTTGCAACTGCATGTTACATGTTACTTCTGATAGTTTTTTGAGGGAATCTTTAGAGTTTTCTATGTATGGTACCATGCAGTTATTTTTTTCTTTACCAATTTGGATACCTTTTATTTCTTTTCTTTTCTGATTGCAATGGCTAGGACTTTCAGCCCTATGTGGAATAAGAGTGTACATTCTGGTCTTGCTCCTGTTCTAAGGGAAACTCTCAATTTTTCACCACTGTGTATGATGTTAGCTGTGGGTTTGTCATATATGGCCTTTATTACGTTGAGGTATGACCTCTCTAAACCCACTTTGTTGAGTTTTTATCATGAACAAATGTTGAACCTTGCCAAATGCTTATTCTTCATCTATTGAGATGATCATATGATTTTTATTCTTTATTTTGTTGACATGGTATATCATGTTTATTGATATGTGGATATTGAACAATGCTTGTGTTCCCAGAATACATTGCACTTGATGCTCGTGAGTGATCCTTTTAATGTATTGTAGAATTCAGTTTACTAATATTTTGTTGAGGATTTTTGCACTTGTGCTAATTAAGGATGTTGGCCTATAGTTTTCTTCTTCTTCTTCTTCTTTTTTTTTTTTTTTTTTTTTGTAGTGCCTTTGTCTAATTTTCATATTAGGACAATGTGGCCTTATAGAATATATTTGAAAGCTTTCCTTGCTCTTCTATGTTTTGAAAGAGTCTGAGGAGAATAGGTATTAACTCTTCTTTATGGGCACCTGGGTGGCTCAGTTAAGTGTCCAACTCTTGGGGCACATGGGTGGCTCCGTTGGTTGAGCATCTGACTTCAGCTCAGATCATGTGTGATCTTACAGTTTGTGGGTTTGAACCCTGCATCGGGCTTCATGCTGACAGCTTGGAGCCTGGAGCCTGCTTCGGATTCTGTGTCTCCCTCTTTCTGACCCTCCCCCACTTGTGCTCTGTCTCTCTCTGTTTCTCAAAAATAAATAAAAATGTAAAAAAAAAAGTGTCCAGCTGTTGATTTTGGATTAGGTCATGATCTCACAGTTCGTGAGTTCAAGCCTCCTGTCAGGCTCTGTGCCGACAGCATGGAGTGTGCTTGAGATTTTCCCTCTCCCTCTCCCTCTGCCCCTCCCCTACATACTCTCTCTCTCTCTCTCTCTCAAAATAAGTGAATACACTTAAAAAAAAAAAAAAAAGCTTTTAAACGTTTGAATTCACCCAGTCTGGTCCTGGACTTTTGTTTGTTGTGAGTTTTTTGATTACCAATACACTTTCTTTACTAGTAATGGTGTACTCAGAGTTTTGGAAGATTATATATGTTTCTAGGAATTTATCCATTTCTTCTTCCAATTTGTTGGCATATAATTTTTTATAATAGATTCTTATAATCCTTAATATTTCTGTGGTTGTTACTGCTCTTGTGTTTCTTATTTTATTTACTTTGTCCTCTTTCTTTTTTTCTTGATGAATCTGGGTAAAGGTTTATCAATATTATTTATCTTTTCAAATAACCAGCTGCTGTTTTCATTGATCTTTTCTATTGTTTTTAAATCTCTATTTCATTTATTTCTGCTCTGATCTTTATTATTTCCTTACTTTCAGTAACCTTGGGCTTTGTTCTTCTTTTCTGTATCCTGTAAGTGTGAGGTTAGATTGTTTACTTGATATTTTTTTCTTGTTTCTTGAGGTAGAGCTTATTAATTAATTTTAAACAGATGATCGATATGGTCAGATTCTTTTAAAAAGAGAGGTTTCAGAATTTGATACTGGAGGCAGAAATGTTCATTCAGAACCCTGTTGCAGGAAGTCTAGATAGGAGATGGTGAGGAACAGGATAAGAGGTGGTAAGGAGGAGAGCAAATAGGATCTGGCTGGTTATAAGGAAGGAATATGGGCCACCTTTTGGGATCCCGATGTGGATGGTTGAATGTGGTCATCCAGCCACATCTCCATCTATTCAATCCTGTGGAATATTCAAGAGAAGATGCCCTCTTACAGGTAGTTGGGAGAATGAATTCAGAGCTGAGAGAGGTTTGGGCTTCGTATATAAATGGTCACGTCATTAACACATAATCACTTTACAACTCAACTGTGTGTGTTCAGCTCCCGTTTGCTGTTCAGACAGCCATTGACACTTGTCCTTTTAGCTTCTTAGTTTTCTACTAATATGAAATACTTCATTAGTTTGGATTTGGGGGTTATGTAAAATTATGCCCTTAGGAAAGGAAAACATTTCATGACTGGGGAAGCAGGCATTCAATGATTACCTTCAAAAGAAGCACAGAAAACAAGCACAATTAAGTTAAATTAATTCTCCGGTTCTTCGTGGTTTTGAATTGGTCTGCTTTTAAGCTGCAGGCATCTAATCAGAAGAAACCCAGTATCTCTCTACAAAGATACAAAGATGCTTAATAAAGAATATTTGATTGCTGCTGCATAATCCACTCCAAACTTGTAGTTGTATACACCGTTTGGGCAGGAGAACAAGTGGGAAAAAAACATTTTTGCTGGTCTCTGTCTGTCTACCTGTAACTTTGCTGAGTTTAGCTGTTTCCGCTTCTGTGCATGCTAATCCGTCTGTGCAGTGCTGCCGGGCACTGCCTCAGGACCATGAGCCATGCCTTGGGCAATTGCTCAGGGTACTTGAAAAGCACGACATCACCCTGACTTTGTCCATCATGCCTTTGGGGGACTGCAGAGTGATTTACTGGGACACTGAAGTCATAGTCAGGACCCCGAGCAGTTAAACTTGTTTCATAGATGTACCAACCGGAAACAACATTCCTAGGAGTTAGTCCTAAAGTCGTTTATGGGCGTAAGGGTTACATATTCTTTCCTTCCAGAGTAAAAATTACCAATCCTAAAAAGTAAGACTTGGAGAACAAGTTTAAACATTAGTTGGAATAATTGGTGTGAGAGTCAAAATCTTCAATATCCCTTTGGTAAAATCTTCTGAATGGGAAGCCAGGGTATTTTGACTGAATGGCTGTGGGTGGACTCAGATATTTGAGTTGCAGTGGATTTTAGTGATCACTGGTAGTAAACTTTATCTTAAAGAGAAGCATTTATTCCTTTTCAATTGTTTTGGCAAATAGAGCTATTAAGAGCCAGAGTCTTATGCTGATTCCTGAAGTTATCTAGCTTGACTCTCTGTTGGAATATAATTAAAGTGTCATTTCCCCCACCCAAAGAAATAGAATCTAAAGTGGAAAAAAGAAAAAGTCAAGTAGCTGTGGTGATGATGCAGCTTGTTACTCAATGAGCTATTTTTACAATTTCTTTATTAACATTTTCTTATGTAGAACAGCACTGTCCTATAGAAATATAAGGGGAACCACATCTGTCATTCTGAATTTTCTAGTAGCTGCATTTAAAGTAAGTAAAAAGAAACAGATGAAATTAATTAATAACATATTTAACCTACTTTATCTAGAACAATATCATTTTAACATATAATCGATATAAAATTATTAATGAGATATTTTGCATTCTGTTTTTCTTATTCCTGGCATTTGGTATACCTTTAACACTTATAACACCTCTCAAATCAGACTAGCCACATTTTAAGTGCTCAATAGCCATGTGTGGCTAGAGGCTACTATGTCGTACGGCACAAATATAGAACATACTCCTTTAAACTGTCAAATAGTATAGAAAAAAATACATTCAAATAGAATATAAATATTTTAGAAAGAGTTCTTAATATTCTTAGATAACTAGTAAAATATGTTGAAAGTTACTTAAGTAGATTAGTGGGGTGAAATAGCTATCTGATGGTGTTTTGCATTCCTTAAGCTATTGGAAAATATTGCTCACATATTAAAAGTTTCAAGTGAATAACCTGCCTACCTGAAATAGGTAAGTTGTCTGTCAACAACCCTGTGTGCCCACTGTGATTCTTGCAGAGCGAAGGAAAGTTCACATAGGAGTCTTGGCTCACTGGGGACATTATTTTAGAACCCTGGCTGCAAACTCGAGAACCGGTAGAGACAGGGAAAATCCCTCCAAAATGAGCATGGCTACAGAAGCTCCTTGAAAAAGAAGGAAAGCTTGTCACTGGTTGCCTGAATTTTTGAGGCTAACAAAAAATGAACAACCCTTACGAGTTGTTCATCTTAGGTAGGGTTAATAGAGAATCATTCAGGACAAGAATCCTTTCTGTGAGATTCCTTCATTTCCTGAGACCTTATGCGTAAAATCTGTGTTTTGATTTCATTAAGTCAAGATGGGTTGTTTTATTTTATTTTTTTTAAAGGGCTGTTTTATGGATGGACTTAATTTGAAGTTTGGGGGCGAGTAGTCAGTCTTTATATAGTTTGTGCCATCTAATCACGACTACCACTTTACCTGTACCCCTTTTCTTTAGTATAAGAACAAAGAACTTATTGCCTAAGAGCTATGAAATATGATAAGGGCAGAAAAATCACTATTCTTCATTGGTAAAATGTTTTCAAAATGTTGCAAAGTAACATTTCAGTCAGTGAAACCAGAAACTCCTTTCAGCCCCTTTATTAAGGTGCCTTTAAGCATGTGGGTTTTAAGAGGGGCAAAGTCAGGAGAAAGGATGAATTCTAGAACAGGAGTTCTCTGCCGGAGTCTTATAATTAAGGGATTTTTTTTTTTTGACACTATCAGTGGAGTCCGATTTCCCCCACGCCTGTCATGCAAACCTTAGTGAGTCACTCTCAATTTCTTGCCTGCTCTTTCTTGGATTAATTTCTAAGAGCTCTTTTTTTTCCCCCCATTTTTATTTTATTTTATTTTTTTTTTTGGCACCCAGGAATTAAATAGCTTTAATTACTTGGATCTGTACAGACTTGCTGACCTCTTTAACCTCACTTTGCTGGAGAAGGCAGTGATCGATTTCTTAGTGAAACATCTCTCTGAGCTCCTGAAGAGTCGCCCAGAAGACGTTCTAACGCTTCCTTATTGTCTGCTCCAGGAGGTTCTGAAGAGTGACCGCCTGACCTCCCTGAGTGAAGAGCAGATTTGGCAGGTAAGGGCGCTCTGCATGGGCCTTCTTTTGGCAGGGAGAAGGAATGGAATGGTTCGAAGGTGAGCAGTTGAGGAACAATGATAACTCTTTTGTCTGGTTTGCTTCTCCTCAGAGCCAAAGTCTTAGCAGTCATGGTGGGCAAATGATTGGAGAACACCAGCCCTTGAGGCTTCAAGGCCTCAGCCTCTGCTCAGCGTAACTCAGGGAATCATAGGTATGGTTCCTCAGACCTTGCTGGGGGTTCCCAAAACCCTAAGGGGGAGTTACATCAGAGTCAAGATTTTTTTTCTCCTGATAAAAATAGTTTCTTAAACTCAGTATGAGAAAAATGGATTGTCAAGTGCTATTTATGCATATTTAAGACCAATGAAATCAGAATAGATTCTGAGCATTCCTGTAAACAATTCAGAAACATTTCTTTGTTGCAGCAGAGAGCAGCTGGGACCTTAAATGAAATGAAGCTCTTGCACTGCAGTGGAAAAATCTCCCTCCTTAGTTCATTCTGCATTCATTGCTGTTTTCTTAAGCCCTGCCTTTCCACCTGACGTAGCATTCTTTTCGAATATCCTCTGTCTAGGGGATGGGAGGATGTTTTGTATTTTCAAATTGATTATTCAATTTAAATCCTTTTCTACTCATCCTCACTGACTTTCCTTGAGAATCCACACGGCATCTTTGGGAAACACTCAGAGCCCACCTTACCCCCTTCGTTTAACGTTGTCTACCTCACGCTCTGAACACTGGCTAGCCATCTTGCTACTTCTGGGGCAGCATACCTTCAAGATTTCATGATGATTTGAAAGCAATTTACATACAGAATACGAGGGAAAATATGAAGTCTTCTACTAGCCGGCAGCACAGTAAATACCTGGTTTCTTAGCAAATAGAAAACTCTACCTCTGGCCAAAACAGAGTCAGAGGTGGCTGTTCATTATCCATCTCTGACTCAGCTGACTGATAATTTCCCTGATCTCCTTCTCCCTTGTTTCTTTCTTTGTATGACATTAATCAGCAACTTCCTTTTTACTGTTGCTCTACCAGCGAGGATGAAAAGAGCTGTGGTGTCCAGAGGGCCTTCCAGGACCCAGACTCTTTGTAAACTCAGTAATTTATCATCACAACAGGATTGAAGGACAGTTGGTATCACCCCATCTTCCAGCTGAGCAAAATGGGGATTCAGGGCCTTGCTCAGGGTTGCGGAGCAGAGCCAGCCAACAAATCCAAGTCTGCAGACACCTGCCCTCGCCCCCGCAGTATTCTACGCTGTCTTGACAAAGAAAATATAAGGAAAACGCATAAGCGACATTTTTTTTCCTGCTTCTTAGGATTTCTGATAATTTTTGTGCAGGTAGAGGTCAAAAGTTGGCGAGGGCGAGTTTTTGGTATGAATTTTCATATCTGTGATTCTCCCCCATAAATACAAATCATCAAAATTTTCTGGTCAGTTCAAACTGGGGGGGTGCCAAATTTTTCTTCACTTCCCGTAGGGAAAAAGAAAGACTTGGAATGAATTCTGCATTGGATTATTTCTCACTGAACTGAGATCTGAGCCGATCATTCTTGTGACTTCTGTCTCTTTTTGTGGCGTGGTTGAAGGGGGCGCCAGAGTGGTGACGTGCAGATGTCTGAGTCTCCGAAAAAATTCCATACTGTTCACTGAAGAGTTATCATAATTGCCTCTCTAAAGGTTACTAATATTATCGTGTAGAATTTTAAAAACTGCTTTGTGCTGCGGGCAATATCTTTTATACCTGGTCCTCAAGAAAGAATTAAAAGACTCACATAAATATGATCAATTTAGGCGTTCAGCAGGCAATAAGAAACTGTTTTTGCTTTATCTTAGTAAATAAGTAATTCCCTCATACTCAACGCAATAGAGAAAAATTAAATCAGACCAGCTATATTGCCTCAAGTATAGTTAAGTTCATCATTTTTGCTGAGGTTATACTAGTAATGCAATATACCATGGAAGAATCTAATATTCAGCCCAGGGTGAAGATTGGGTATGCCAGAGGATTAGTGTCAGGGTGCTTTATAGAAGTGAATCTTGATGGACAGGCTGGAGACAGATCTACAGAATCTCATTAAATTGCTGAATTGTTCATTACGGAACGTTCTCACTGTAATAAAGTGCTCATTGACTTTGACAAATCCCCATCCCATGTCTTAAAGAAGAACAGTGAAGCAACGGGTGTGGGGGAGGAGGAAGGAAATTGACACAAAGTAGGACAGGTAATAGAAAAGGGGATGGAGGAGTAGTGCTCTTTGATTAATATGTGCGACTAGTAACTTCTGTGAGAGCCCGGTAAACACACACACACACACACACACACACACACACACACACACACACACGTCTACACCTGTGGTTCTTCCGCTATCAACCAGTAATGTAATCCGGGACATTCCCTGTTTTGGTGAAAAGTCTAATTTTCATTATTCACCAGACTTCACGCCTTCCGTCTCCGAAGACATCATAAGAACCTTCAAATTATCCTCACTGAACAAACTTTTTTACTTTCTCCTGCTGTCCTTATCCACTTCCTTTCCTGATAAAATGTGCTGCAGGCTGTAATAACCATTCTGTGGATCTGGAAACCTGTAAAATCCCCCAAGATGATGCCTTATATCTGCTCCTTTTTTTTTTTCCATCTGACCTTTTTAAACTTTAAGTTTTCCCTCTCACAGAGGGCTTCTTCATCCCCCGTAGACAAGTTTTTCCTCCCTTTTTGGCTGGAAACTACTTGGCCTGTTATGTAACTTCTCTTTATAGTCATAGGTTAATGTAGAGACTTGCAGCATATACACACTTTAGTGTATAAGGCATAGAAGTCCCCTCAGAAAAAGGCTTTAAAAAAAATTTCAGTTCAATTCAGCTTAACAATTTGGTCTGATGTTTCAAGGCCAGTGATTTCTAGGTTCCAGATGAAAGACACCAAATTGGTTATGGGGCTCAAAGAAACAGGAGGCTAAAAATGAGCAAATCAGCTGAGAGGAAACGTGGGGCGTGAGGTCACGCGCATTCTTGACCTGGCAAATCTCCACCAATTTTGTTTGGCTTTGGGGTTTTAGCTGTAACATAGGACTTTGTTTCAGAAGGATCTTGTTAAATTTTTCCTGTTATATTCAACATATAGTTTCAGACTGCTGAGCCCAGGGTCCTGCTATAAAACTTGAGTGAAATAGTGAAGAAATTCCATACCACTCCCGCGTATTGGGTCTGTTTTCATTTTCATAGGAATTGCTGGCTAATCTGTTTTCTTCTGAGGAAAATCCATTCTCTGCCTTTTCTACCTCAGATTCCCTTTTACCAGAATGAGGGCTCAGAGATTACTTTCCATTGGAGTGCAGTTTACAGAAAAGAGCCTGAAGATGCTGTAAATCCTTACATTTGCTAGCACATGGAGAAGGTGTGGTTCTCTCTCCATCAGTATTTATTGAGCACCTATGAAATGGCTAAAAGCATGCTGGAGTGTTAGGCTGAATACAGGTTTGCTAACTCGATTTTCCTCTCCCACGCCTCACCCCAAACAGGAGAGATCCTTATCATTTTAAACTCTTGGTTCAGCTCTCTGGATTATTATTTTGTCTCTGAAGTAACAGAAACAGGAAAGATATTTTAAAATGATAAAAACAGTTTGTGAAAATAAAAATGAATATTTCTTGAGCACCTATTATGTGCTAGGTACAGTGTTAGAAGTAGATCCTGGTGTGGGTCATCTGGGTGGCCCAGCTGGTTAAGCATCTGACTCTTGATTTTGGCTCAGGTCATGATCCCATGGTTCATGAGATCAAGCCCCACATCGGGCTCTGCACTGACAGCATGGGGCCTGCTTGGGATTTTCTCTCTTCCACTGTCTCTGTCCCTCCCCTGCTCATTTTCTGTCTCTCACTCTCTCTGTCTCTCAAAATAAATACACATTAAAAAAAAAAGAAGTAGATCCTGGGGTAAAAAGCTTTTTAGAAATATTCAATTATTGGGTTACAGAGATTTAGTTCAGTTTCATCTCTAGATGCAGAGATCTTTGAGTTTCTTTCAATTATTAATTTATTAACTGATTCCTACTTTAGGTGAAGAAGACTTACTATTTTGTAAGGACAGTACATATATAAATGCTCTCTTTCTTTATTAACCTTGGGTTGAGGGCCCATCCTTTTTGTATTTTGACCAAACGATTCAGTGGTTACATCACTGACATCAACCAGGATCAGAACTTAGCAAGGAGAGTCTCCTTTATCCTGGTCACGTTCCATTTCAGTATGGCAAGAGGGACCAAGTCGCCTGGTTTGGGGTTAGAGGTAATCGTGTTTACATTTGTCTTTGACTGTATGTCCCCAGAGGCTGAGGCTATACCTTAAACACTGGTCTCTTGCTCTCTATAAATAATAAACAAAAACAATAGTGCACAGTTTTCATGTTAAAATGTATTGAATGGATAAGAACACATCCTACTACGATTCCTACATGAGGCTGGATTTATTCTAGGAAAATTGGTATACGAAATGAGCTTGGCCTTTTAAACTCGCATTTTTCATTGTGCTTTTGTTGGAAATTTGCTTCCATAAGTCATACTGTTAATAACACACTTTGTATCTCTAGGGACATGAGTCACACAGTGTTTAGGCTAGTCAACAACCTTCAGATGCAGAGGTTTTTTTTTTGACAAGCCCCTCCTGGGCTTTTAGCTACACCACAAAACCACCCACTTACAGTTCGATTTAAAAAGAGTCCCAGAAGGTGAGCCCAAACAAAAAGCAACTGTCCCTTTGTGATTAGAAAATGAGGACATTAGTGATATACACAGCTTTCATCTTTTACCTCTGATAATCTAAATTGACCCAAATGTACTTCTGGCCAGGGTGAGCAAGGACATCAAGAATTACTGTATGTTAAACAATACTAGCATAATGCTTCATGTTCGAATATCATATCAGAGCTCAAGAATGCTTCTGCCCTTATCATTGCTTTGCTATCGTGTGGTGCAAATGGAAAGCCCTGAGGTAACAAGGCTAGAAATCAAATTCATGTCTTCTAATTCTTGGGCTCTCCCTACCTTGGTCCACAGCTTCTAAATTCATAAACAGGGGCCTGGATGACTAGGTCGATTAAGCATCTTACTTCAGCTCAGGTCATGATCTCGCGGTTTGTGAGTTCAAGCCCTGCGTCGGGCTCTGTGCTGACGGCTCAGAGCCTGGAGCCTGCTTCGGATTCTGTGTCTCCCTCTCTCTCTGCCCTTCCCCTACTCATGCTCTGTCTCTATCTGTCTCAAAAATAAACACTAAAAATAAAAACAAAGTAAAATAAATTCATAAATAGAAGGTCAAAAATACTTGGGAGTGAGTGACACAGAGTTGCATCAAATTCATCCTGTGACTTTCAGAGAAATTTGGAAGGCTTGACCATTGCTGTTCTCTGTTGTGCTGTCCACACACTGAAAGGATAATGGCCGAGCCTACCCGCCTCCATGTCTATGTCATGTTGTCAATTCTGACTCCGTGCTCTATGGCATGCACTTCATTCATTCCTTCATTTATTTCAAATAGTTATTGAGTGCCTAACCCTGCCTGACCATATGCTACTGAGTACTACTTTTGTCTGCTACGTGATGGGCTCTGGGCAGTGGTGGTGGAAAAGACCGACGTGGCCCTGCTTTCATGGATCTTAGTCAGAGGCTGATGGGGAGCTTTCCACCTGCTGCTCTTTGCCTGATTTTGCCTGATGCCTGATTCCCTCCCAACGGGGAATGACCTGTGCCCGCTAGTTTGATGATCTCTTTGCTAATTTGTGGCAGGTTGACACATTCTGGGTACACTGAAAAATGAAATGCTTTTTGTTTGGACATTTCAACACTATGCAGTGTCCCTTTGCCTTTTCTTCGGTGCTTTATTCATTGTTAACTCGTGTTCATTGTACATACCTGCTAAACAGCTTTGTAAACCTTTGTCAGTCCATGTGGTATAGTCCAAACCTCAAAGAAATCAGACTGTGGGTGGTCATTTAACCAGAAAATTCTGTGAATAGCATTGTCATTTTTAACACTTAGACTTTGGTTACTAGACATGGAATAAAATGCTGCGCCCTTAAAACTGTTGTCCCCAAACAAAACTACAGTCTTTCATTATATTCCCACCTTTCCTCAATTCGGTTTCATATATGCATATGTCATTACTGTTTTTTTTTTTTTTTCAGACAGGTACTTTCTGGGCACCTTCATGGTATCTCATTTTATTTTTCCATCTCTCATTCCTTAACCTAACTATTTGTGTATCATTTCTCGATTTGCTTCCTGAAACATCTGGCATTCCCTTCCAGCCACATACAGTCTTTCCCATAAATGTAATGAGGATATCTCTGCTTCCCTCTTATAGATGTTAGTGAGGAGAATAAACTGGGGCTCCTTCGCATCCCAAATGGTGCCGTGCCTGGCGGATGTTTTATTGTCTGAGGGCCCCCGGCTGGACACTGAGCAATGCTGCTATTTCAGAGCTTGGCGCTCAGAGCTGCCCGAATGTATATTTAGTCATTCCTCCTGACGTATGTGCAGCCAATTCCTCTGTGAGGATGCATCCCGGAGGAGTTTGACTGGCGGCCTTGCTCTTGCTTGTCTGGGCTGTGTGCCTTTGCAAGATGCACGATGCATTCATTTCCGAGGGACTTTGCTTCGGCTAATCCTCGGCACTAGAGCTGTGTGTTGTCGAGTAGCTGTGAGGGGCAGTGATTATCAGAAATTACAGGAGACCTAACTTGTATTCATGTGTCGCTGTTCCCATGAGTTAATCGGTTTTCTCTCTCTCTCTTTTTTTTTTTAAATGAGCACAACAGAACAACAAGGTGATTTATGAGATATGACATATTTATGTTCCCTGCTTCTAATTTTCACTGTGATTCATGTTGTTTCCAGACTGATACTTTGTTGTTGCTGCTGTGAGAAGGAAAAAGATGGCTGGAGAATATTACTTATGCATTGGTGGCCTGCAGTAATACTGCTCCTACCTGGGTTATCAGGGATTTAAAAATAAAACCCAACCATAAGCTATATATGAGGTAGAAACCCCAAGGCTAGGCACAGAAGTTCATCAACAATAATAGCAACAATAATAACTCTTTACAATCCTGGAGAGCTTTACATTTTAAAATTATTTTAAGTACATAATCCCATTTGAGTCTCTCATCAGCCTGTTAAGATTGATAAAGCAAATATAACCCAAATTTTAACAAGTGAGGAAACAGAAGCTCACAGAGGGTAAATATTTAACTCACTTCACAGTATAGTTTCAATGTAGGTTTCACTGTATTCTCTCAAAATACACCAAATCTCTAGGGAAACAGAAACTCAAAATACATGATATGTCTTCTCTTAAATCAGAGATCATATTAATAATTATTAATATAATTAATTAATAATAGTGAGTAATCCGGTAGTGTACATTTCCTAATAAATTACCGATTTTCATTTTCACCTGTTGTATGGCTTTGTGGGAAGTTGCAAAAATGACTCTGATAAAATCAGGGCAAGAAAGTGTTGCTGAGGATGGTTCTTTATCAGAACCTGGAAAATTGGGGCTCTAGATGGTTGGATGAGGAGAAGTGAATAGAGCATTCTAGCAGAGGTAGGGAACTGCCTTGCATCCCTTCATTCTTTCAAGGCACAGGTGATGACATATGAAGCATAGAGAGAAGGCTCATAAGGGAGGATCACTTTGAAATCCAATCAAGGCAGCCACGTGGGTGTCACAGTCGGTTGAGCATCCGGCTCTCAAATTCGGCTCAGGTGGTGATCTCAGGGTTGCGAGATGGAGCCCTGCATCTGGCTCTGCACTGAGCGCGGAGCCTCCCTGGGATCCTCTCTCTCTCCCTCTCTCTCTGTCCCTTCCCAGGGTCATGCTGTCTCTGTCTCTCTCAAAATAAATAAATAAATAAACTTAAAATAGAATCCAATCCAGGGACTTAAATCAGTTTGAAAGAGAACCTGGAGAACTGTATTTGCTGCAGCGGTACAGACTGTGTGGGGGGAAATACACAGGCTGTGAGAGATTGGACGGAATGAATGAAGTGATTAATCATTATATCTTGATTTTACTTTATTTTATACATGACATATTGGAAATTTAGAAATTTATGTAGCAGAAATTGACAGTGATGGCCCAAATATGGGGTTTGAGAGAAGAGAAGAAATAAATAATTTACTGGAATTGATAAATGCTACTCTCTTTCCAGAAGGCGTGAGTCTGTGGCTCATGTCCTGCGTTCCAGACTATTTCTACAGGAATCCTTACTGGGTCATTTGAGTGTCCAGTGGCCGAGGAGGCCATAGAGATTTCCTGCCTGGGCATTCTAGGGGACAGATCTAAAGTTAGCCATGGGGTGGTTCAGAGGCTCAGAATTATTTGCATTCAAAAGAGATGTAGCACCTTGATGTTCATTGTTGAATACTGACATCCTTACTCACTGCTTCTCCTGCCCCTGCCTCCAGAACTTTTGCTTCAAGTAAAAACAAAGAACACCTCAATGTGTCACATCTGGGGGAGAAAGGTGGCCATTCTAGAATAGATCATGATCGTCAGCAGCAATAGATAAAGATAATTCTTAGACTTCTTTTGTGCCCACAATACAGAGTAATGCATGCTCTGGGTTGAGGTTCTCATCCTTGGACCACTTCTTTGTTGCCTGGGGTGGCAAGCCCCAAGTTATTGGGGTAACCCAAGCCGGCTTCGTTGTCCTGGCAGACAAAACATAACCAGGAAGAAAAATCCTTTTAGGAAAAAAAAGAAATCCTTGATAAATCCTAGAGATAGGTATAAAAAAATTCTTGACATTGCTCCCCTCTGTCCACAAGTCAGTGTCAGTAAGGGCCACAGATATTACTGGTGCTTCAAGAACAGAAGCCAAAAGGAGCCCTGCAAGCTGGAGGTTGAGCGCATGTATCTTCTTCGTGTGTGTTGCTGTTGATGAGAAATGCCCACATGCCTCCTCTGACCACACAAGGAAACCAGGTAATTGAAGGAGTGATGGATGATGCTCTGAAGTTTAAACGTTTTAGAAGGACCTATCTTATTAACACTTTAAAACAAGTGAGCATAATATCATTAATTTTGATTAATTCATTTGCTCTTAATATAGCTTTTAATTTGTAATTCTATGTGAATTACAATGTAATTTGGCATTAATTATACTAAATTGACTATAAGGCAGCCAATCACAATGGAAAATTACTCACAGCTGAAGGTAAAACTAAAACTCTCTATCCAGAAAGGATGGCACTTCGTTAAGAGGCAAATACACTTTTGGCATCCCTCTCTGGCTGTGAGAAGGACCTGCCGAGGACTGTGAGCGATTTCCTATTCTGCCTACTTCTGGGAGTGTATCCTCTTCTGAGTGAAGCCCAATATCAAGGGTGAATAACAAACAAAGCAGTTGATTTATCAGGTTTGCCGGGTCCCCTGAAGAATCTTTCTGCTTTTCTCATTTCATGCAAGATTTAGGCCCTGTAGAGGGACTGTGTGGCACGTTAGAATGATCAGTTCCACACTTCTTGGGTTGTTGGGGTTAGAACAGGTCCTCACCCAGGTTGGCTGGCTTTTCGTCTCCATGCTCTGGGAACCAGCTAGGAGACCCTGTTCCAAACCCACGTGAGTTCAGTGTCCCAAAGTCACTCCTCTTTGGCCTGTACGCAGACTGCTTTCGAAGCAGTGGAAGTCATGCCTTAAAAAGCCAGTACCTCTCTGGAGAAGAACTAATCCCTCAGGAGATGACGGAGTGTTTGTCCTTGGTAAAGCTTGCTGGAGGTGCCTGTGCACAGGAAGTAGGGTGGCCGCCGCAGAGTATGGGCTCCAGAGAAAGTGGCAGCGGAGGAAGGACGGATTCGGAGGATACTTGTGATTGAACCCTTTCCAGGTATCTTCCTTTAAGAATTGTCTCCTAAATAACAATCAAAACAGAAACTCTAAGGGGCATCTGGGCGCTCCGTTGGTTAAGTATCCAGCTCTTGATCTCAGCTCAGGTCTTAATCTCAGGGTTGGGAGTTCAAGCTCCGCATTGTGCTCTATGCTGGGTGTGGAGCTTACTTAACAAAAACACACACTTTGAGGTGCTGCGGAAAGTCGTATGACAGTTAGCAATATCCTGCTTGGGCTGTGTTTCCTATAAATAGAATCATGGGAATTTTGTACATTCTGGATAGATTTGTGGTGACCAGTTGACCCATAAAAGACATCTAGATATGAGGAAACACATTTTGATAAATATTGCATGGAAAATTTCAGGCTGTGTTTAATAACTCTTCTTTTTACTTTATTAAATAACTATGTTATCATTCCAAGTTATAGTCTAACAAGTATAGTGGCCTAAGTTTTATGGAGAAATTTTGAGTTGAGGAGCACCTGGGTGGCTCAGCTGATTAAGCATCCGATTTCAGCTTAGGTCATGATCTCCCAGTTTGGTTCCTGAGTTCGAGCCTCGCATCAGGCTATGTGCTGACAGCTTGGAGCCTGCTTCAGAGCCTGCTTCAGATTCTGTGTCTCTGCCCCTCTCTCTGCCCCTCCCCAACTCACACTCTGTCTCTGTCTCTGAAAAATGAATAAACCTTAAAAAGAATTTTAAAAACGTTTGAGTTGAGAGGTTAAAAACTATCCTGAATCTTGATCAAGAAACTCCTTGTCCCCTGTGTTTTATACACACGAACGTGGGATTCACACCATGCGCATACTGGTAGGTACACACACTTGGAAATCAGATGCATAATAGTCTTTGTAGCTGCAAGACTTTCCTTTGTGTTGCAGTACTGTCCTGAATCACATTACTCTCATAATTGGCTGGTTGATCTCAACATTCAAGAAAGAAATAGAAGTTAGGTGCTTATTTTTGCCACTCCAAGTGCATATTCATTCGTCACTAAATTTTTTTAAGGATATTCATGTCTGTAGTTTGTTAACAATAAGTGCTATATAAACACAGTTTTATTTTGTTCCAGTTTTCCCCAAATCCCTTTTATGCCAAGTATTAGCCTAGCCTGTCACAGAATTTCTTATTCCTTTTCCCCAAATACTTTTTTTGGTATCAGCATTAGGGTTGGTATGTGCTAGTTCGTTTGCTACTCTTGTGGTTCCCAGTGTACCTTCATGTTCTCCACCGAAAACAACCCCTCCTTGATCCATATCCTCTGACGGATGACTTCTTTTGAGCCCTTTATACGGTGTTCTTCGAGGACAGTAAGGATTTGGGGCAGAGGAGCTAGCACCGAAGAGTGGGGGGGTTGAGAGAAAACATTTACAGGGTATTTCTGCCCTCGGTTTTGTCTTCTCATCATTTAGAATGCCAGTGGGATAAATGGGTCTGTTAATCAAACAGCGCTGAGAGGTTAGGTCATTGGAAGCTTTTTAGTCATTTTGTGCTTTTCAAGAGTGAATTTGTTAGAATTATGCTGAATACCCACTTAAAGCCTCAGCTGATAACCCTACCTGTGTTTTATAACTCTGCACTGTCAGAACTCATAATAAGTCAAACATTCTTTCAGTGGTGCTCATAAGGGAGGAAAAAAAAAACCCCACAAATTTAAGAGTAATTTCAGATTGTAAATGAAAAGGAGAGGCACGACTGTTCATTTGCACCAATCATGCCTTCCTTTCATCTGCTCTGATTAGGCCTGGTGCGGTTTCATCAGACCCCTCCATCACCGAGCTGTCACTCCAGCCGTCTGTTGATTGAAAACAATCAAGGCTCTGATGGCACAATTATTCTGACCCTTTAACTAGAGGCTGCTGTGATAATGAAAGGTTGATTATGATAGTTTGTGCCTCTTTCAGTTTGCCAAGAAGGTTAATTTGGGCATCAGACGGATGTTTAATGGGCGCTTGCTGGCTACACTGAGGTAAATGAGAACGTGCAGTCCCGGATATTGCACGGATATAGTTTGGCTGTCAATCATTGTCATTTGGAGTTTGTGCCTCACACTCTGGAAATCACATTTTATTTTTTCCTTGGGATTTAATTTATTCTGTGCCCCGAGGAAGTTCTTTCACTCGGTGACCTTCACAGCAGCTTTCTCTGCCTTTTTTTTTTTCTTTTTTCAAATGGAGCTCAAAGGCAAAACACATCTAGAAGAGCATTTTTCTTTCATTTTCACTTAAAAATGGAAACTTTAAAAATCCATCCTTATCACTGCCTTCCAATAGAGCAAATGTTTCCATTCCGATTGTGCAGCGGGGAAGTGTGAACGACAGGGAAACTTCGGCCGGTTTGCTAATGCAGCAAGCAGCTCGCAGGGTGGTTCCACACTCTTTCTTACACTAACCAGCAAACCAGCAAACATGGTAAATTCAGAAGGGACACGTGTCTGGAAGTGAAGGTTCCGTTCTCCTGACATCTCCCTCGCTAGCGTGTCTCACAACAGTTTCTTGAATTCCTGTTTCCAAGCGCAACGTCTTACTCCTTTTCCCTCCTTCTTGGGGAGCTGGAGACAGGGAGACAGAAATTTGCCTGTGGTAGTAAGAAGGTTATAAAAAGTTGCAAATACCAATTTGTATCAATTCAGCACCTTATCTTGCGATTTCTAGCATAGGGTAAAAAAATAAAAGAGGCAGACACCTAATAATGCTGGTGTTTACAGTATGTGGCTCACTACAATCCTTTTTGATGCATACCTTTTAAAAAGAAGAATAAAAGAAAAGAAAGAATAAAGCAAAACCTTTATTTCTGTCTCTCGGGTGCGCATAGTGGTCTCCTGGATTAGACACCTGAGAGCGAGCCTCATTGTTCTGCTTTTTCATTTACGTTGCCTTCCATTTCTTTTCCCCCAGTGAATGTTCAGCGGCATACTTCTACCTAGCCTTGGACATTTTTCTCACATGTCAAGTCAACTGGAAAACAATTAAGTCTATAGTATTAAGGTGACAGCATCATAATGATTATAATTTTACTTCAGGTATTCTGTTTTCACATTATTTATTTCTTGTTTTTTTTTAAAGTAAGCTATTCATTTTTGAATATAAAAAGAGCCATTATGTGATAGTTCAGTCTCACCTGAAGAGGCTCCAAAAATAACTTAAGTCATTGAGTTCAGTTATTGTCTTAATGCAACCCTTATTTAAGCAACAGTGTTATTTAAAATGTTTATTTAAAAAGAAATGAGAATAGGATTGAGGGTGTGTGTATATATATATACGCATATATATACAGACATATATATATGCGTATATATATATATACACATACACACAGACACATATGCAAGTACATATGGTCTTACCAGATTCTTCGCCACACCAGACCACAAGTGATTACTTCTGTTTAGCTCCGTGGACAGCGTGGATAAAATAGCCCTCAGGGCTGCTTAGTAAAATTATCGATGAGTTACGTCTTGTTTTGTTTAAGTAATGGAGAGTTAAAAGGTAATTAGGGGGAGAAATTTCAAATCAATCAAGTGTTTTCGGTATTTGAAAAAGTCATACGAGGCTTAATTTTGTTATTAATTTATGGCATCTGTGTCAATGAGCGATTTTATTTTCTAGATTCACTATGTTTATAAATTCATGGGACTTAAGCAAAGACTGTTTCTTCTTAAAGGAAGTATAGCTCCTTATTTCAAGTTGTTTTTGGTTTAAGCCCGACTGGGTTCCTATATTCCTAATCTGTCGTACCCTTTATACCTAATCGTGGGAAACTAATGTCCCAAACAGACTGCTTTTCCTGTGTCCTCATACTCCCTCGAGCACGTGCCCACCGCGGTGCTCTCACATTGGCCCCGTTCGCCGCCACCGTATCCTCTCAGCCGTGACGTTCCCTTAGAAGCTCTGGCAGAGTGAGTGCCTCCTGGCCCGGGCTGGCATGTCTTTGGATGCACTTTCTCTTTCCTCTTCAGTTCTTCCAACTCGGCCTTCAGAATCCCCATTGCTCCTCACACACCTGGTTCCTTAACCTCATAAGGATGTATCAGATCTCTCATTTCTCCAGGTTGCCATCTCTTGATTCCCACTGCCTCTCGTTCAGCAAACACTTACAGGTTTCCTGCAGGGTACCAGGCACCGGGGCTGAAACAGCTCTTTCTCTCAGGGTAGCCTCTGGAACGGTTACTACTTAATACTCATTCCTTCATCCATCGCAGTCCCCTCTTCCTGCACAAGTCCTCTGAGATTCTAAGCCCGTGGGTCTCCTGCATCCTGCATTGTGCTCGTTTTCCCACATATCCATCTTCCCTACATGGCTATTATGGATTGATTCTCTAAGCTACTTCCTCCAGCCAAAGAAAGTATGATAATTGTGCTGAAGAACGTATCTTCTTTGACAAAAATATTACTTGTGTGTTATACTCGGAGTTGTTGCAAAGTGTGAAGAGGATTCACTGTTCCTCGGTTATTTATGTTATGATAAAATGAAGTTAGAGACCACAGTGTGAAAGATTCTATTATTATTTTAAAGTTTATTTATTTTGAGAGAGAGAGAGCGCGCGCCCGCACAAAGGGAGGGGGAGAAAGAGAGGGTGAGAGAGAGAGAATCCCAAGCAGGCTCTGCACTTTCAGCACAGAGCCCAACACAGGGCTCCAGCCCGGGAACCATGAATCATCCCCTGAGCCAAAATCAAGAGTTGGGCGCTTAACTGACTGAGGCACCCAGGCGCCCCAAGATTCTATTGAAACATCAGCAGCTGAGCTGAAATACACATAGTGGTATTCAGTGGCGGTATTCTCTGCCACTCACTGTGAATGTGAGCTCTGGCTCCCCAGTCCACCAGCTCCATTCCCTTGATAGTAGAGTCTAGTCCCCAATGATATTTAGTCATGCATTTCATTTAGGGGGCTCCCCACTTCAATCACCGTGCTCCATAGCTCTAAATTAGTGTTTTAAGTGACCCCGGAGGATTATTTTCTTTTTATTTGGAGGCTGCCAACATTAGAACCTGAAATGCAGCTTAGACACTCCCTGGACATCTAAATTCATTTATAGTAACGTTCGTTTGAGGGATTGGATGATCTCTGTCTGTATCAGTGACCTGGGGCAGCTGCCTGAGCCTGTGAGGTCCTTTTGGTCATTAAAGGTTTAATTTCAGGCAGGGAGTATGTGTGCCAGTGACCCTGCTATCGGTTCATTATTATTGAATCAGTTCATAAAGAAATATTCAAAGGCTTGATGCTCTCAGGATGCTCCAGGGCATGTTTACAAATTAAACAGCATTTTTTTTAAAAAACCATAAAATTTATATAAGTGTACCAGCAATATTTAAAACACCCATGAGGGAAATGGCAGCATTAAAAGATGGTTTTTGCATGTGTATGAAAATCTGCTTACAATAGATAGAATTTGCAGAACTCTAAATTTGCAGGATTTTTCTTCCCCTAATTCCAGTTTTCCATGAGTATATTTTACAGGGATAAGTTAAGACATTTGAGGTCAAGAGTAAGCCTTGAGTTTTATGGTATTAATAGAGCTTGGGAGTGAATGGCAAATAAGAATGTATATTTGTGGGCTGATTAGAATCCTCTTTCTCACTAAGTAAGTTCCTGGCATATAGTAGACACTCAAAAAGAAACTGAGGAATGGATGAATAAAAAATCTAAAAGAAAAGATTCACGGTTTTAATATTTACTCAGAGCAACAAAACTAGAAGAAAAGTCATCAGCTCAGATCATCAGTCATTATTTTAGTTGTCTCAAGCCAGATATCTTAGTTTATATATATTTTTTCCTTGCCATCTACTGAGCTGAGTTGAGATTTGAGGGGACTTATGGACATGAATTCAAGTATTTTTAATGAGAGAGTTGAGCCAAGTGAAGAAAGTGGTTATATGCTGAGTATTATGCAAAACCAACCAGGTTTATGTCTATACCTTTTCATTCATTCATTCATTCATTCGTTCATTCGTTCCTCTCTGACTTGGGGTTTAACAAAGCCACAGACCTTAAGTTACTGAGTTAGAATTACTGGGCGCATTTCTGTGAAAACAGGCTCATAATAAGGGCTAGTTTATAATCTGCAACAGATTATTCGTCATGCTTTAATTCTTACTTCATGACATGTGAAGTATTTAATACTGTGTAGAAATTACAGCAATTTCTCAAAAAATATACCAATATTGCACAGTACTGTGTTCTATAAAAATAGTCTGAATGGGCTGCCTTTATCATGATTCGAAAGAATAATTGAATTGAGGATTAGCTCCATCTCTCGGTGGCTCCTTGCCATCATATTAATTCTGTATATGGTCTAAATATTCTAGTTTGCCTAGTTCCGTCATGTTATCTCTTTCAGTCCTCTGGAGACCCCTGTGATGTAACTAGTATCATCCTTGTTTTACAGATACTGAAGCCGAGCCTCAGTATGCTGGTGTTTTTCATAAATGCCCAAATAAGTTTAGTCGCAGAAACAGATCTTTAACATCAAGTCCTGCCTCCTTCTTTACAGTGTCACGTTCACCTCTATGGGCACATACCAAATAGTGATAGAAGAAAGCATCCGGTTTTCCTGGCCGCTTCAGCGGACTTTGCCCTGATAATCCATCTTCGTTGCATACAGTAGCCAGGAAATAATACAAAATGTTGTGACCTATGTAGGGTCATTCTAGTCCTATTGCCAATGGGATATAGCAGGGTTTTATTCTGTTGATCGAGTTGGCTTTCTGTCATTTTCCAGTGTTGTTCTAACAACATGAGCTTAATATTTCATTGAAAACATGCAGTCTCTTTGGTATTCAGAAGGACATCATATATAAATACATAGACTCTAGAGTTTACTTATTTTATTGTTATCAGTCCAGCTTCAAGTAATATTCTGATGTCATCAAGGATTAGGTGAATGAGTATTACTTTTTTGGCTCAGAGACTATTATCAGATCATTAGAAGGCAAGTAGAAAAAGTTATTTCTAATTGTTCCAGTATTTCGCTAACATAGAAGGAAATCAAGGGTGTGTTTCATTTTCCCTGCAGCATCGTTGGTATAGGTGATTGTGGTTGTCTTGATTATCCTGTGGGATATTTTTCCCATCTGTAAAGCTTTGTACAAGTATGGGGATGGTATTTCAGGACAGTCCTGAGGTAAAAATTTATGTAATTAGTTTGCAGAATGTTTGCCTTGAAATATAAAATCTCCTTTTGAGATTTTTTTTTTAATTTTTTTAATGTTTATTTATTTTTGAGAGACAAAGAGGCACAGTGTGAACAGGGGAAGGGCAGAGAGAGAGGGAGACACAGAATCGGAAGCAGGCTCCAGGTTCTGAGCTGTCAGCACAGAGCCCAATGCGGGGCTCGAACTCACAGACCGCGAGATCATGACCTGAGCTGAAGTCGGCCGCCCAACCGGCCGCCCAACCGACTGAGCCACCCAGGCGCCCCTCCTTTTGAGATTTTAAATAAGTAGTACCTTGAAACAGTTGTCTTACAAATTTGAAATGTGTGTTCTTTGGCTGAGATTGTTTTGTTTCTAAAAGAGATGGTAGCTGTTAAGTAGGCTAAAATGCACTGAACAAAGTTGTTCTCAAGGAGAAAGAGACCCTGATGTGGCCTGAGTGTCTGCATGTGCGCATATATTTCTGGTGAGCATAGAATTAGAGACAAAAAAATCACTTCATTTTTCTGAAAAGAGATTTATTAAAACTATGTACGCTGTGAAAATCTGGGACGTGGATACTCGACCTAGTGATGAATCTTGGCTGCCTCTTCCACCTATAGAAAGTTTGGAGAATTCTACTTTAAAATACTACTTTTTTTTTTTTTTAGCGGCTCTTAGGTGACATATGTCCTCGAGGTAGAAGAGACTCCCTCATCCACTCACTTATTTTACAGATGAGAAGCCAAATGACTGGTCCAGTGTCAACCACACTTGTACTCTTCTTTCTATTAAGTTTTCAAAGGTCAGCTCAGACTGTTGGTCAGTTCTCACAGGTGGAAAGGACATCACAGTATACCAACCTCATCTTTTTTTCTTATGTTTATTTTTCTTCATTTTGATATACAACCCTTATAAAATCCTTTTGAAATATCCCCTTGTGTTATAAGACTGAGCCAAAGGACAACTCAGGTCACTTTTTGTTTGCCCTCTTAAATACCTGAAACACCCCTCGGTCTCAAAGGATCTTGCTTTTGATGCTCTTTGGCATGTAACTTAAAAATATATACGTGTATCTTATATACACACATATATACATGTGATATACATATACACATATATACACATATAATATATATACACACACATATACACATATGATATATATATATAAAGATGATTATCCGGTACAATTTTCTTTTGTTTTTCAATTTTTTATTTCAAAATAATTTCAAACTTAAAGAAAAGTTACAAGAATAAGAATTGCACAAAGAATACCACTAAGATTTGCTTTCCTAAACAGATTAACTCCTTTGCTTTATCATATGTTCTGTCTCTGTCTCTCTCTCTTTATAGGTATCCAGATCTCTATAGATCTGGATATCAAGAGAGAAAATACAGGAGGGAAAAAGAGGGAGGTATGGGGGAGAGAAAGAGCTTTTTCTGAGCCATTGGAAAGTAAGCTGTATATATTATATATATTTTTAAAAATTCTAAAAAAAACTTATAACTGTTCCTCTTTACGGGAATCCTTAGTAAAAGGCAGAAAGATTTATATGACTTGAAGAGAAACCAGAGTATTACTAGGCATACGTTTTTATCCTGAAAATAATACCACTTTTTAGTCTCCAACTTCATAAAGTTTTAAATGAACAATGAAAGAATATGTGTTATTATCATATCTGCTAAGCTGAATATTATTTTTAAAATACGTCAGGTCTTTTTTTCTGACAATATATGAACCTTGGGCCTCATCAGATTTGAAATATTGAAATATATTTCTTAGAGGAAAAAATCGCCTCTGTGTCTTATATAAGTCTGTAGTCAGCTATAATGGTTAATGTGCAACCTCCCTTGAAGAATCTGTTTTACAAGCAAAATGTCGACACAATTTTAATTATAGCACTCGAGTGAGCACTGTTATAATTTTTAATACTCCTCCATGGTAACATTTTCATTGTTCTGGTAGTGGAAAATACCCTGATCCTGTGTCCCTAGTTTCTGGTGCTTTAGGATTTTACGGCAGTGTTGTCTTTTTGAACAGAAATTTTTCATTTGGTCTCAAGGAAGAGAATATGGCCATAAAATTTGGCACATTTATTTATTAACATGAACTTTCCTGTCTATGGCTGTCCTTACTCTGGTTTAAGATGTCACTGTCTGGACTTCACACGACTCGTGTTAATGTGGTGAACTTCTGTGTAGTTGAACATGGCTTTTGAGTCTCAACACCTGCTCACTCCTTCTAGGAAAACCGTCCACACCTACGATCTAAAGAAATTATATGTAATATTAGGAAGGTATCTTGCTAAAGTTTTATGTTTATGTTTATTAGGATTTAAGGCATTATAAAATAATGTATAAAATAACTGTTCTTTAATATAATGTGTAATAGTCGTGTACCGTCCCTGTGAGGACATGGATTGGAAGATGGAGAGCTTGCTTGATACTCCGTTTAGAGAGGGAAGACCATCCATGCATTGTCACTCAGTGTATTAAAAGATGCTTCCATGGCTTCCCACCCCTTGTTGGCCAAATGCTCTTTAACATGCCGGCTCTTTTTGGAGGTTCAGGAATGTCAGTTGGTTGTTGATTTGCACCTGTGCCCTTCCTTTGTCCCTTTCTGAATTTGCAGAAATGTGGAACTGATGCTGCCTCTCGGGCACGGAGGGGAGACTGGTGCCCTGGCTTATCTCAGCGGAATGACAGGACTGGCAAGGATATAGACACTTGTGCCTTCACAGCGTGGGCTCCTGCAAAAGGGAGGGCTGGGTTTGCCCCTTCAGCAAAGCTGTCTGCAACAAAGTTTTAAATAGGAGAATAATTACAGGTGCCCCTGGCCGAGGGGGCAGAATAAGGCTGTGGGCAAAAATATCAGTCCTTGCTTACTCAGCTCTGGCTGATAAGTGCTGTGATAAGAACATCCTTTTCAGTGAAAATTTGTGAATCGTAGTGCTTTTGAACAATGTGGTAAGGCTTTATCTTTCGTTGGCGTTGATTAAAAAGATTTGATCTCTCATCTGATGAGAACTGCCTCTGTAAAGGACATTTTTATATACATTTGCAAGACATAAAGCACTTGTATGGAAGAGTGCATGGATGTGTGTTCTTGGATTTGGGATGACTTTAGAATCCACATATTTTCCAGGAAATCTGTGAATGTAAGATTTGTTATTGTTTTGACATTACTTTGGGGTCATGTTGGGTAGTACACATACGCACAGACATACATACAAAAGCAAGACTTAGACTTCAAAACTGCTGCTGCTTTGAAAGGAATAGGAATTTTAGATTTCAAAACAGCAGCTTCTGTCTGAGTGTGTTTGAGCATGAACAATCAAGGAATTTGGATGACAGTCTGAGGATTTGTAATAGTAGGAATGTAATGTTTGTTCATATAATATATTTCTGAAATACATGAATAAATTGTACATTTTAATTGAATTAGAGTAAGCTTTATAGAATTTAGGATTATATACTATTATATTTAGGAATATATCTCATATATCATATATTCTACTCCACCAAATGGTAATCAGTAGGGATATACTGAGAAAACTAAAAGGGAATGATTGTCTTTTCTATGTATTTTTGAACCAGGCTTAGTTAACAAGAAATGACCTAGAATTAACATACATACTCCTTAAGTGTAAAACAATAATTCAAGACTGAAAGGATACCTTTTACCTTAAACACGTGTTCTTTAATTTCACGCTCTTTAATAGCAGTAAAAGCATTTTTAAAAGCATTAAATACATGCTTTTTATGTTGAAGTAATCCATAAACGAGACTTACTGAAAACTATCGTCCGCCTGTCTTCAAGCAAAACATACTTAAAAAAATACTTTATTTGTTTTTAATTTAACTCTAAATATGGAAGGTCTGTTTGGTCTTAATTACATTTACCTGCATCCTGTCTTAAAATAATTACTGATGGAAAAACGATGATCGGGGCACCTGGGTGGCTCAGTCAGTTGAGCGTCTGACTTCAGCTCAGGTTATGATCTCGTGGTTCATGAGTTCAAGCCCCACATCGAGCTTGCTGCTGTCAGTGCAGCCTGCTTCAGATCCTCTGCCCCTGTCTCTGTGCCCCTCCCCTGCTAGTGTTCTCTCAAAAGTAAATTAAAAACATTAAAAAAAAAAAAGAAAAAGAATGATGATGTGATACAATGGAAAAACAGTTGTATAATTTAAAATCTGGGTTTTTCTCTTTTTTTCAGCTTTAATTTTAATTTATTTTTGTAGTTTCAAGTTTTTATCCAAATTCCATTTAACATACAGTGTAGTATTAGTTTCAGGTGTAGAATTTAGTGATTTATCACTTATATACAACATCCAGTGCTCATCACAAATGCCCTCCTTAATGCCTATCACCTAACTCACCCATCTTCCCAACCCAGCCCACCTCCCCTCCAGCAACGCTCAGTTCATTTTCTATAGTTAAGAGTGTAAAAAACTGGGGTTTGGGTTCCAGCTTTTCTACTAATTAGTTGCATGACTTGAGGTAAGAGAGATATCTAGATTTGATTTCTGTTTGTAAAATTGAGAAGCTTGAACCAAATACCAAATGGATTCTAAAGTTTTTTCTTGCCCTAATATCTTATTTATTTGTGGGTTTAAGAGACTATGATGTTCATTGCATTGCCAAGAATCTCAGATAGAGGTGGTCGGCACCAATCATGTGGAGGAGTAAAACGAGTGTCTTATATATGTCAGTCTAGTGCACTGCATGCTGCTATGTGACATTTTGAGAGCTTCTAAGGACTTTAGAGGAAAGCCATGAAGATGAGATAACAGGAAACCAAAACTGTGATAGGTAGATAATTATATAGAGGAATTATTTGTTCAAGAAGAGTATGAGAAATAGTGGAAGAACAGTAGTAAACGATTTTCCCTTTTTTCAAAATATTTTTTTAAAGTTTATTTACTTTAGAGAAAGATAGAGAGAGAGAGACAGAGTGTGAGTGGGCAAGGAGCAGAGAGAGGGAGACACAGAATCTGAAGCAGGCTCCAGACTCTGAGCTGTCAGCACAGAGCCTGACATGGGGCTTGAACCCATGAACCGTGAAATCATGACCTGAGCAGAAGTTGGGTGCTCAACTGACTGAGCCTCCCAGAGGCCCCGTAAATAACAAATATGTATAGCCTACTGTGTGCAGGCACTCTCTTTATCAAGGATCTGAGAATGAGATGAGTTGAAGCTGGAATAAGCTGTAGCCAATGCTCCTTATAAGAAGGAACAATTCTCCAATCAGGTTAGGATGAACTAGACCGGGTCAGGCAAAGCGCTTGGGAGATCTCCTGTAGTCTTTTTTTTTTTTTTTTAATGTTTATTTGTTTTTGAGAGAAAGAGAGAAATAGCCCCAGTGGGGGAAGGGCAAAGAGAGAGGGAGACACAGAATCTGAAGCAGGCTCCAGGCTCTGAGCTGTCAGCACAGAGCCCGATGTGGGGCTCAAACTCACCAACCACGAAATCATGACCTGAGCCAAAGTCAGACACTTAACCAACTGAGCCACCCAGGCGCCCCTCCTGTAGTGTTTAGAGATGTTACTGTCTTGTGTTTCACATGGTTAGGAAACATTTTGCGTAATGGTACTCTTTGTGTGCCTTCCCAGACGGAATCTTTAATTTTTTTTTCCACTCTTGCTGGCTTTGTCACCAAAAAAAGTGGGAGATAAGACTTTTGCTAATTGCTCCATTTCTCTCCCAATTAAAATATGCTACAGTTTAGAGCGATGGAGCTATCAGGATGCTAGAGTAAGTAATATAGAATAGGATTTCAGCCTTCCCTGATTTACGCTTTCTCAAGTAGGATGATTAAAAACTACCAGTTCCCTTATGTTTTCAGACATAAGCACCAGAAAACACTACAAAGCTAGCTGTGGTCTTCAGGTTCTGTGATGCTCCAGTGATGAATCAGCTTTCTGCTTACTGCGTTCTCCAGACCCCTTAAATGGGCCCCAGGCTTTCCTCAGCCACCTTGCCCTTAATTCAGCATGGCTCTGTGGGGTTCATGGTGTAGAAGCGATTTTGAGGTAGTTCATTGTTCTGAAATTTCTTTGCCATTTCTTTCATTATTTGGATAAATAAGAGTTATCCATGCTTTCAGTGGTTTTCTCTTTTACATTTTTACGAAAGTAAAAACAGTACAAGTACTCGTTCTTTTTTTTTCCAAGTTTTTAGTTAAATTCCAGTTAGTTAATGTACAGTGTAATGTTAGCTTCAGACATATGATGTAGTGATTCACCACTTCCAAGCATCACCCAGAGCTCATCGTAACAAGTGTGCTCCTCAATTCCCATCCCCTATTTCCCCCATCCCTCCACCTCCCCTCTGGTAACCATCAGTTTGTTCTCTACAGTTAAGAGTCTGTTGGGGCGCCTAGGTGGCTCAGTCGGTTAAGTATCCGACTTCAGCTCAGGTCATGATCTTGTGGTCTGTGAGTTCGAGCCTGCTTCAGATTCTGTGTTGCCCTCTCTCTCTGTCCCTCCCCTGCTCAGATTCTGCTTGTGTCAGGCCTGCTTCAGATTCTGTGTCGCCCTCTCTCTCTGCCCCTCCCCTGCTCATGCTCTGTCTCTATGTCTCTCAAAAAAAAAAATTAAAAAAAAAGAGTCTGTTTCTTGGTTTGCCCCTCTCCCTCTTTGCTTTTCCCTTTACTCTTTTGTTTCTGAAGTTCTACATATGAGTGAAATCATATGGTATCTGTCTTTCTCTGTCTTATTTTGCTTAGTACAATATACTCTAGCTCCATCCTTGTTGTTGTTGCACCCCTTAACGTTTATTATTGTTTTGAAAGCAGAACTGCAGAGTGTTTACATGGCTCGCCATATTCCATCAGAATCAGCTGTTGATTTATAGACCTTATACAACCAAGGTCTCAAAATCTGCTGTCTTACCCATGGTAAGATCGTACCCGTATCTTACCATATAGGAAATACATGGTTTTACCTTTAATACTAAGCTGTAAGTGTCCTATATTTTTACTAAAACATCCAACTTAGACTTCATTTGATTTAAGCCTTCTTAATTTTGAAACCAAAGACTCAGCGATTTACTCTTTCATGAATGGGAATCTGTCTGGAACCTCCTGACACAGTGTGGTCTATGGACCAGCAGCGTATGCATCACCTTTACATGGTTAGAAATGCAAACTCCCTCTTCTTCTCTCCTCACTTATTGAATCAGAAGCTGTATCTCGGCCAGAAACCCCAGTTAATTTGTGTGCATGCTAGGTTTGGGAAGCACTGGATTTAAATCTATAAATCACACAAATTCCAGCTGAGATTGCTTTGGAGTTGGTGTCAGAACAGTTAACTGTAAATTACATTTACCTTCGATTTGGAGAAAAGATAAACCCAAAAACCATGAATGATTTGTGTAATCTGAAAATATTTTAAATGCTAAAATTGTGCAAGTTATATGAAATCTGTGAGAAATTAGAAATATTGGCAAGAAACAAGGTAAAATTTATCCCAGAAAATATGAACTGTTTGTGCACAAACCATTCTATAATACCGAGTATTGAGAAATATGGAAAACCTTATGATCTGTGTGATGTAGGCCTAATGGTAGACAGACAGTCAGAAATTAATCAGTGATAGATCACAGCTGTCACTGTTCCATTGCCAGCTTGATTTGTTTGAGATTTTCTTAAAGGCAGAACCTAGTTGTGACTTGTATACTTTTCATGCAGTAAGTGACACTGATTGCTAGAAAAATAAAAACAAATTGGTCAGTGTTAAGAGATGGATTAGAAAATTGATTATGACCTAGGAAGAACTGATTTATGAGGAAAGGGAAAAATAAATGGGCAGCACTGTGCTCTAAAAAGAGGCTATGGAGGCATGAATATTTATCTAATGTTTCACTCATGTTGTTTCCTATAGTATCCACATGAAAGTTGCAGAAATATTAGGATGTAAGGATGCTAAGAAATCTGTTACAGAGCAAAGCAGTATCAGCTGGAACCACTCAACTAAATTAGGAACAATATCAAAGATTAAGTCTCAGAAAATTTTACCTGGTGCATGAGAAATGACGTTGAATTTATCTCAGACTTTATCCCTGAGAACTTTTGAAAGCTCTTTGGGCAAAGAATGGAAGATCATTTATTAAGTTGTTGAATTATCTTCCCAGAGAAATGATTGGAATGCCGTCCCTTGATTTCTAAATTAAGGGTGGGAAAAAAAATCAGGATGTTGCCTATGGGAACTCTCTCTACTTCTGGCACAGACCTGGTGACTGCTGAGTGATGTTTTCTTCTACAATATCTTTGATTATTGTTCAGGGTTACCATACATAGATACATTTTTTTCAATAGGTTGGTATCCTATTTAAGTTAAAAAAAAAAAAAAGCACCAGCTTTTGGAAAAACAGCTAGAGAGTGTCAGTCATCTACCCTCCATGCTGTCTGCCTCCTTGGCAGTGGTAGGCTACCTGGCATTCTTTTTTCATTTCTCTTCACTACGTAGTTCATCAAGAGATGCAATTTAGTATATGTTAGAAGCGAATTCATTTCCTATGTTCTCTTCATTGAGAAAGCTGAAAGAAAAGCCCCAAATATGCCTCGCCTTTTGGAGCCATTTGTCAAAATGAATCCAGAAACTCTGTATGAAACTCTCAAATGAAATCATCTGGTGCTTCAGAGAGTTTCATAATCCTTTTCATCCAGATGAAGACCCAGCTCCTGTTTGCCTAGGAGTGATGGTCCAGGAGCACTCACTGCATTTCCTTCACCCTCCCTCTGCAGACTTTTCCCCCCCAGTGATCCATATCCGCTGGAAAGTGGAGCGAAACCCCAATTTCATTGGTCGCAAATAAAACACAACAGAATTACTTAATATTCTAATTTATTACTTTACTTTTTCGCGCTAATTCTTCACCTCGCATTTATATTATCTAGGTGATCTAGCTTAATATAGGTGCTGCGAAGGATAATTTATATCAAATATGTTGCCTGGAGATATTAGATATATTTCATGTTGGTGTGTAGGAAAATTTGCCAAACTTAAGTATTAAGTCACATTAATTAAACTACATAACGTGCTCTATAACATGAATTGGTTTTTTCGTTGATGGTATTTTCTAAATTATTGTACAATTGTATTATTTATGACTTTGTATACCTTCTTTAGTTTGAAGAAATTCTCTATGTCTGTAGCCCAGAGTTCTTACTCTTTTCCTTCTTGAAAGAGATCTAGACCTAAACAAAAAGGTTAAGATTACATTTCACTATTGTGTCCATGATACAAAGATAATCTCTTTCATATCCTGTTTTGTGAAAGTGGCTCTAACAAATTGCCAGTATCTTGTATGCGCAAACAACAAATGTTTCCAATGTGAAAACTAATTGGGAAATAAAAATAAAATTGATGGGTTACAATCTTTCTTTTTCTTCTCTTGTTTCCTGACTCATTAGACCTACCAAAGGGGACAGGGGGAAAAGTGCTCTTAGTTTCTAAATCGTTCTACTAGTGTCATATTGATTCTCTCCCAAGTATACCTCGTGGTCTCAGATGATCACATATTTTCATAAGTGTTCAAATTGATACAGCACCTTGACTCATGGGTGACATGCACTGCTCGTACCATGGTGATACTGACACTACTCACCATAGCTATTCCTGGGGTGGGGTGTACTAAGCCTCTTATGCATGACACAAGGGAACAGGCTGTTTCACAACAGTGTTCTCATTCTTTGAAAAGTGATTATTGTTCCTCCCAAGTGCCACCTTAAGTCTCTGCTAGTGTTGCTTAACATTGCTCTTGACCTCTACAACAATGCTTGAGCTCTTTTGTGTCTCTGCTGATACAGAAAAAAATATTCCTCAGCTGAGTATCAAAATTCTACTCTTACGCTATTTGTAAGAAAAAAAAAACACGTATCTTATACTACATTTATAAAGTGTCTGAAAGAATACAAGGTGACTGCCTGTACACCATTGCTTTGGCTCTCTTTCTTACCTTTGTATTCTCTCGTCCCCCCTCCCCCCTCCCTCTGTTTCAGCTAGCTGTGAGGTGGTTGGAACACAACTGCCATTACCAGTACATGGATGAGCTCCTGCAGTACATCCGCTTTGGCCTGATGGATGTGGATACTCTCCATACAGTTGCCCTGTCCCACCCCCTGGTCCAGGCAAGTGAAACTGCAACAGCTCTTGTCAATGAGGCGCTGGAGTACCACCAGAGCATCTATGCACAGCCCGTTTGGCAAACTCGCAGGACCAAACCACGGTTCCAGTCAGACACTCTGTATATCATTGGTGGGAAAAAGCGTGAGGTCTGTAAAGTCAAGGAACTTCGGTACTTCAATCCTGTTGACCAGGAGAATGCTCTCATAGCTGCCATTGCCAACTGGAGTGAGCTGGCTCCCATGCCTGTGGGAAGGAGCCACCACTGTGTAGCAGTCATGGGGGACTTTCTGTTTGTCGCAGGAGGAGAAGTTGAGCATGCTAGTGGCCGGACGTGTGCCGTGAGGACTGCCTGTCGCTATGACCCCCGCAGTAATTCCTGGGCGGAGATAGCACCCATGAAAAACTGCCGGGAGCATTTTGTGCTGGGTGCCATGGACGAATACCTCTATGCGGTTGGGGGTAGAAATGAACTGCGCCAGGTCCTGCCTACAGTTGAGCGATATTGCCCCAAGAAGAACAAATGGACTTTTGTGCAGTCCTTTGACCGATCCCTTTCATGTCATGCTGGATATGTGGCTGATGGTCTTCTTTGGATATCAGGTAGAACATGCCTCATACTTTGGATTTATCAAAAAACACTTTTTCATTGTGACATAAGTGTACAAGTCAAGGGTTGGTAGTTGTGGCCATGTGTAATTGAACCATTGAACCAAGGATGCCATTTTAGCTAATTAACATTTATTTACTGGGCACCTACTCTTACATAGAGAGCAATGTAATTGGAAATAATTGAACTTTCTGTGACTTTCTGAGTGATGAGTTTAAAATTCAAGGTGGAAATGAACGGCCCATCACATCCTTTTTATACCAAACCTTCTATTGTTTAGATTGTCACTTTTTGATACTCACGGATTGCTTTGCACACCTTGTGGCTTGTCTAGATTCTTCGCCATTTTTTTAACCACTTTGGGCTGCTTGACTAGGAGATGTTTTGTCAAAGATAGGGCAGGCAAAGTAAAAGCTCAAGAAATCCATTTTCCATATACCCATAGTAACAGGTATATATCCAGGTAGGAGCCATGTGCATGGAGGGAAGGGATTTAAGTTATTGGCTAAGATAATGTTTTTGTATTATCCGTGGATTGTAGTTACACCTAAATTCTTCATTTTTTTTACTCTTTCATTCTCACTGATTATTTGGGGGTACTTATTATTTTAGTTTACATTGTCTTCACTTTTTTTTAAGCCTTTTGATTATGAAAAAAGACTAGTATAATGAATCCCGTGTACCCATGACCTGGTTTCAGTAGTAGTCTACTCGCTGCCAGTCTTTTTTCATCCACGCTATATACTCCTGCAAACCCCTAATGGCTACTTTTTCAGTGGTAAAGAAGGAATCTGTGAGGCATAAGTTAGTAAAATCACGTTTTCAACCTGTTTCTCCAATCCACTTCTTGAAAAGATCTAAACTGTTCTCCTTTGAAAGGGTTGCCTGCTGGGGAGGAAAGTTTCATCCTCTCTGAGTTGGAGGACACTCATTTTGTAACCCAGATGGAACTTGTTGAATTTCCATGTCAAGGACAAAGAGAAATAGGAAAATCAGATAACTTAAATACTAAGAGTAACTTTGAGATGTTTGTATTTAGAAGACACAATCACTTTTTTTTTAAGTCTGTAGGTCTTAGTCCTTTTCATGTATTTCAGCCATCCCCCTACTTTCCTCCCCACTGGCAACCACCAGTGTGTGTTCTCTCTATTTATGACTCTGTCTCTGGTGTTTTCATTTGTTCATTTGTTTTGTTTTTTAGGCCTCACATATAAATGAAATTGTGTGGTATTTGTCTTTTTCTGACTTACTTTACTGAGCATAATTTCCTTTAGGTTCATCTATGTTGTCATAGATAGAATGATCTTATTCTTTTTTATGGTTGAATAATATTCCGTTATATATATATATATATATATATATATATATATAGTTTATTATTATAATTATCCTATATATACATACACACATATATATTATATCACTTCTTTTTTTTTCACTTATAATAGTTTATTTTCAAATTGGTTTACATAAAACACCCAGTGTTCATCCCAACATGTGCCCTTTTTTAATGCCCATCACCCCCTCTCCCCCCCCATTCCCCTCACCCTCAGTTAGTTCTTAGTCTTTGAGAGTCTCTTATGTTTTATCTCCCTCCCTCTATGTGTCTTTTTTTTCTTTCCTCTCTTCCCCTCCCCCTGGTTTTTGCTTAGTCTCACCAAGTCCACCTATTCGTGGAAACATATGGTATCTGTCTTTTTCTGACTGACTTATTTCACTTAACATAATACCCTCCAGTTCCATCCATGTTGCTACGCATGGCCAGATTTCATTTTTTCTCATTGCCACGTAGTAGTCCATTGTATATATGTACCACATCTTCTTTATCCACTCGTCAGTTGATGGGCACTTAGTTTCTTTCCATGATTTGGCTATTGTCGAAAGTGCTGCTATGAACATTGGGGTACACGTGCTCCTATGCATCCGCATTCCTGTGTCTCTTGGGTAGATTCCTAGCACAGCTATTGCTGGATCATAGGGTAGCTCTATTTTCATTTTTTTGAGGAACCTCCACACCGTTTTCCAGAGTGGCTGCACCAGTTTGCATTCCCACCAACAATGTAGGAGGGTGCCTACTTCTCCACATCCTCGCCAGCATCTATAGTTTCCTGAATTGTTCATTTTAGCCACTCTGACTGGTGTGAGGTGGTATCGCAGTGTGGTTTTGATTTGTATTTCCCTGATGATGAGTGACATTGAACATCGTTTCAAGTGTCTATTTGCCATCTGAATGTCCTCTTTGGAGAAGTGTCTATTCATATCTTCCGCCCATTTCTTCACTGGGTTGTTTGTTTTTCAGGTGTGGAGTTTGGTAAGTTCTTTATAGATTTTAGATATTAGTCCTTTATCCGATATGTCATTTGCGATGATCTTTTCCCATTCCGTTGGTTGCCTATTCGTTTTGTTGCTTATTTCTTTTGCTGTGCAGAAGCTTTTTATCTTGATGAAGTCCCAATAGTTCATCTTTGCTTTTAATTCCCTTGCCTTTGGAGACGTGTCAAGTAAGAAATTGGTGCGTCTTAGGTCAAAGAGGCTTTTCCCTGCTTTTTCCTCTAGGATTTTGACGGTTTCCTGTCTCACATTCAGATCTTTTATCCATTTAGCATTTATTTTTGTGAGTGGTGTAAGAAAGTGGTCTAGTTTCATTCTTTTGCAAGTTGCTGTCCAATTCTCCGAGCACCATTTATTTAAGAGGCTGTCTTTTTTCCATTGAATACATTTTCCCGCTTTATCAAAGATTAGTTGGCCATATACTTGCGGGTCCATTTCTGAGTTTTCTATTCTATTCCATTGGTCTATGTGTCTGTTTTTGTGCCAATACCATACAGTCTTGATGACCACCGCTTTGTAGTAGAGGTTAAAGTCTGGGATTGTGATGCCTCCCGCCTTGGTTTTATTCTTCAGTATTATTTTGGCTATTCGAGGTCTTTTGTGGTTCCATACAAATTTTAGGATTGTTTGCTCTAGCTTTGAGAAGAATGCTGGTGCAATTTTGATTGGGATTGCATTGAATGTGTAGATTGCTTTGGGTAGTATTGCCATTTTGACGATATTTATTCTTCCAATCCATGAGCATGGGATGTTTTTCCATTTCCTTGTGTCTTCCTCGATTTCCTTCATAAGTTTTTTATAGTTTTCAGTGTAGAGGTCTTTCACCTCTTTGGTTAGGTTTATTCCTAAGTATTTTATGGTTTTTGGTGCAATTGTGAAAGGGATTAGCTTCTTTATTTCTCTCTCTGCTGCTTCATTGTTGGTGTATAGAAATGCCACCGATTTCTGTACATCGATTTTGTATCCTGCAACTTTGCTGAAATCATGGATCAGTTCTAGTAGGCTTTTGGTAGATTCTGTCGGGTTTTCCATGTAAAGTATCATGTCATCTGCAAAAAGTGAAAGTTTGACTTCCTCCTTGCCAATCTTGATGCCTTTTATTTTGTTTTGTTGTCTGATTGCTGATGCTAAGACTTCCAACACTATGTTGAATAGCAGTGGCGAGAGTGGACACCCCTGTCGTGTTCCTGATCTCAGGGGGAAGGCTTTCAGTTTTTCCCCATTGAGGATGATATTAGCTATGGGCTTTTCATATATGGCTTTTATGATGTTTAAGTATGTTCCTTCTATCCCGACTTTCTCGAGCGTTTTTATTAAGAAAGGGTGCTGTATTTTGTCAAATGCTTTTTCTGCATCTATTGACAGGATCATATGGTTCTTATCTTTTCTTTTGTTGATGTGATGTATCACGTTGATTGATTTGCGAATATTGAACCAGCCCTGTAACCCAGGGATGAATCCTACTTGATCATGGTGGATAATTCTCTTTATATGTTGTTGGATTCGATTTGCTAGTATCTTATTGAAAATTTTTGCATCCATATTCATCAAGGATATTGGCCTGTAATTCTCCTTCTTTGCTGGATCTCTATCTGGTTTGGGAATCAAAGTGATGCTGGCTTCATAGAATGAGTCCAGGAGTTTTCCTTCCGTTTCAATTTTTTGGAACAGCTTGAGGAGGATAGGAATTAACTCTGTTTTAAATGTCTGGTAGAATTCCGCAGGAAAGCCGTCTGGTCCAGGGCTTTTATTTGCTGGGAGATTTTTGATAACTGATTCTATTTCTTCACTAGTTATGGGTCTGTTCAATTTTTCTATTTCTTCCCGTTTGAGTTTTGGTAGTGTGTGGCTATTTAGGAAGCTGTCCATTTCTTCCAGATTGCCAAGTTTGGTGGCATATAATTTTTCATAGTATTCTCTGATGATTGCTTGTATCTCTGAGGGATTGGTTGTAATTTCTCCCTTTTCATTCACGATTTTATCTATTTGAGTTCTCTCTCTTTTCTTTTTGAGAAGCCTGGCTAGAGGTTTGTCTATTTTGTTTATTTTTTCAAAGAACCAGCTTTTGGTTTCATTGATCTGTTCCACTACCTTTTCTGTCTCCATATGGTTAATTTGTGCTCTGATCTTAGTTATTTCTCTCTTTTGCTGGGCTTGGGTTGTTTTATTTGTTCTGCTTCTAGTTCCTTTAGGCGTGCTGTTAGAATTTGTGTTATTGATTTTTCTTGTCTCTTGAGATGGGCCTGGATTGCAATATATTTCCCTCTCAGGACTGCCTTTCCTGCGTCCCAGAGAGTTTGGATTGTTGTATTTTCATTTTCATTTGTTTCCATGTATTTTTTAATTTCTTCTCTGATGGCTTGGTTGACCCAGTCATCTTTTAGTAGGTTATTTCTTAGCCGCCATGTTCTTGGATATTTTCCAGGCTTTCTCCTGTGGTTGATTTCAAGTTTCAAAGCATTGTGGTCTGACAGTGTACACGGTATGATCTCAATTCTTTTACATTTATTCAGAGCTTCCCTGTGCCCCAGAATGTGGTCTATCTTGGAAAATGTACCGTGTGCAGTTGAGAAGAACGTAAATTCCTTTGCTTCTGGATGAAGGACCCTAAAGATGTCTGTGAGGCCCATCTGTTCTAATGTGTCGTTCAGGGCTATTGTTTCTGCGGAGATTTTCTGATTTGTGGATCTATCCAATGCTGAGAGTGGAGTGTTGAGATCCCCTGCTATTAGGACATTTTTATCGATGAGGTTGCTAATGTTTGTAATTAGTTGTTTTACAAATTTGGGTGCCCCCAAATTCGTTGCATAGATATTTACAATTGTTAGCTCTTCCTGCTGGATGGTCCCTGAGACTATTATATAATGTCCTTCCTCATCTCTTATTACATCGTTCATTTTAAAGTCTAATTTGTCTGATATAAGTGTGGCTACTCCGGCTTTCTTCTGCCTTCCAGTAGCATGGTAGATAGTTTTCCATCCCCTCACTTTCAATCTGAAGGTGTCTTCAGGTTTAAGATGAGTTTCTTGAAGACAGCAAATAGATGGGTCTTGTTTTTTAATCCATTCTGTTATCCTGTGTCTTTTGATTGGCGCATTTAGTCCATTTACATTCAGTGTTAATATTGAAAAATATGGGCTTACAGTCACTGTATTATCTGTAGGTTTCATGTTTGTAAGGCTGACCCTGGCAGTTTGTGTTCTTTGTAGGTTTGCCTTCATAGAATGCCCCTCAGGATCTCTTGCAGTGCCGGCTTATTTGTGATAAATTCTTTCAGTTTTTGTTTGTTGGGAAAAACCTTGATCTCTCCTTCTATTCTGAACGACAGGCTAGCCGGATACAGAATTCTTGGTTGCATGTCCTTCTTGCTCATCACATTGAAGATATCCTGCCATTCCTTTCTGGCTTGCCAAGTTTCTGTAGATAAGTCTGCTACTACCCTTATAGGTCTCCCTTTGTATGTTAGGGTTCTTTTGTCCCTAGCTGCTTTCAGGATTCTCTCCCTATCTTTGTATTTTGCCAGCTTCACTATGATGTGCCGTGCAGGTCTATTCAAGTTACGTCTGAGGGGAGTTCTCTGTGCCTCTTGGATTTCCATGCCCTTTTCCTTCCTCATGTTGGTGAAGTTCTCAGCAATGATTTGTTCAAGAACCCCTTCGACTCCTTTCTCTCTCTCTTCTTCCTCTGGGACTCCTATGATACGGATATTGTTTCTTTTGAGTTCATCGCTCAGCTCTCGAATTCTTCTTTCCTGTTCCTGGATCAGCTTCTCTCTCTTTTTATCTGCTTCCTCTTTTTCAATGATTTTGTCTTCTAAGGCACTAACTCTTTCCTCTACCTCTTCAATCCGTGCTGTGGCTGCTTCCAGTTTCCCCTGTATTTCTTCCAATGTCTTATTTAATTCTTCCTGACTGTTTTTAAGGTCCTTGAACTCTGCCGCGCGGGACCCCTTGCATTCTTCTAAGCTTTTTTCAAGGCCAGCGATTAGTTTTATGATTATCATTCTATATTCATGTTCTGTTATGTTGCTTATATCTGTTTTCATTAATTCTTGAGCTGTCACTGCTTCTTGTGGATTCTTTTGAGGAGAATTCTTCCGTCTCGTCATTTTGGCTGGATGTGTTTTGGGTTGTTTCTTGAAGTTGCCCTGGAAAGGAAAACAGACTGACAGACAAACAGAAAACAGAAATACTCAAACGTACTAACAAATGATACAGACAAGCGGTTCACAACAGAAAAAAGAATAACAAATGACACTCTGAGGACAATGTCCTGAAATACCAGCTACACGGTAAGGACAGGGTGTGTACTGTGCTGGTGGCAGAGCGTCTACAGAGACAATAATGACAGTTCCGGGGGAAAGAAGGAAATGGTCTTTGCCCGGGTAGAGTGACTAAAGAGCTTAATCCAGACTGAGAGAAATCAGAATAAGGACGGTTACAAGGAAAAAGGGATGAAGACAGTAATTGTTCGGGTGAGATTATGTGGCCTGGTTATTCCAGAGAGAGAAATAGGGAAGTACAGAAGGAGATGAAAAACATGCCTTTAAAGAGTGGATTAAGATTTTGTTTAAGTCAGCCAGGCCCCTGGATAGTCAGCTCAGGAGTGGGGATCAGAAAGAAGAATAACGGGGAGCATATATTTTAAAAAGAAATGACCTGGAGTTACTCCAGGCAGCGGTCTGGACTTGGCCTCTGTAGCTTCCGCGGGGAAGTGTCACTCCTGCGCAGGTGGGCGTGGTTTAGTGTAGGCGGGAGTTCTCCACTGAGGCAGGGGTGGCTCAGGGAGTGACTTCCTGGGGCTGGTGCTTGTGGGCCCGTAAGACAACAATGGCGTCCCTTCCGTCCTTTGTTCTCAGTCCCAGGGCTTCCATTCGCCCCCTTGTTTGTGTCCTTACTCTGCTATGGGCACCGGCGCAGTGCCGTCCACTGGAAGGTGGGCGCCTGCCTGCTTGCCACCCCCCAACCTTCTGCAAATGTGTCAGGGTTAGAGGTGCTCCGCAGGCGACTGGGGGCCCCCCTTGCAGCCGGTCGCCTGGCCGGGGCGACTTGTGCACACTCCGCACTCAGGCGACCACGGTAGCGGCAGTCCCAGCGATTGATCGCACCCCACAGGGCCCTCCGCGGCGACTAGCGCCTGATCCCGGTTCAGGCGGGCAGCGGCAATGGTCCCAGGTCGCCGGCTCTCCACGGGATGGTGGCGCGACTGGCACACAATCCCTTTTGAGGTGGTCCCAGCGATGCAGCGGTCCCAGCGGTTTTTCGCTTTCCACGGGGTGCCCCAGCGGCGACTAGCGCGCACTCCCCGTTCCGCCAGCAGCAGCCCGCGATCCCGCGGTTGTTCGCTCAGGGGGCCGGAGGCGGCAGCGGTGCCTGGCGCGCACTCCCCGCTCCAGCGATAGCAGCGGCAGCGGTCCCGAGGTCGGTCCCTCTCCACGCTGCTGGCGGCTAAGCGACTCTGGGCCGGGTGGGCTGACTGTGCCTCCGTCCGCGGTCCCGCACAAGGAGAGTTCTGCTGGGTTCTGCTGTTAGACACAGAGCTTCTCCTCCTAAGCCCTGTCTTTAGGGGCTGGATGGTGGTGGACTCCCCCTCTCTGTCGCTCTCCTTCGGATGTTGGGCACTTTTCCCGCTGTCCCCGGCTCACCCTCCCCCCAGCTCAGTTTCCCGAGTTCGTTTTGTCCGTTCTCTATTAGACTCACGGTCTTAGGGCGTTGTCTATGTTTCTTGCGTTCCTTGTAAGCTGCTACACCTTTCCTGCCAGGTTCTTGGAGTTGAGAATCTCTCTATTTCGGTCCCTCTCAATTCAAAAAAACAAGGGAACTTTGGTCCTCCCTACTCCTCCGCCATCTTGGTCCTCTTCCTATATATTATATCACTTCTTTATCCATTCATATATCAATGGACACTTGGGCTGCTTCCATAATTTGGCTATTGAAAATAATGCTGCAGTAAACATAGGGGTGCATGTATCTTTTCAATAGTGCTTTCATTTGAGGGGGTGCGGTAAATACCCAGTAGTGGAATTACTGAATCATGTGGTAGTTCTATTTTTAATTTTTTGAAGAACCTCCGTACAGTTTCCCATAGTAGTTGCTTCAGTTTACATTCCCACCAACAGTGCGTAAAGGTTCCCTTTTCTCCACATCCTTGCCAACACTTGTTGTTTTTTGTCTTTTTGATACTAGCCATTCTGGCTGATGTGAGTTGATATCTTAATGTGGTTTTGATTTGTATTTCCTTGGTGATTAGTGATGTTGAGCATCTTTTCATGTTGTTTGTTGTTGTTGGCCATCTATATATCTCCTTTAGAAAAATGTCTATTCGGGTCCTCTGCGCATTTTTTAATTGAATTATTTGTTTTCTTGGGGTTGAGTTGTGTAAGTTCTTTATGTATTTCAGATATTAACCCTTTATCATATATATGTTTTGCAAATATCTTATTTGATTCAGTAGGTTGCTGTTCATTTCATTGATGGTTTCTTTCACTGTGCAAAAGCTTTTTATTTGGATGTAGTCCCAATGGTTTACTTTTGTTTCTCACCCGAGGAGTCATATCTAGAAAAATACTGCTAAGACTGATGTCCAAGACATTACTGTTTTCTTTTAGGAGTTCTGTGGTTTCAGGTCTCACATTTAGGTCTTTAATGCATTTTGAGTTCTTGTGTATGTTGTGAGAAAGTGATCCAGTTTCATTCTTTTGCATTTAGCTGTCCAGTTTTCCCAACATTGTTTATTGAAGAGACTGTCTGTTTCCGCATTGTTTATGCTTGCCTGTTTTGTCATAGATTAATTGACCTTGTGAGTGTGGGTTTATTTCTGAGTTCTCTATTCTGTTCCAGTGATATGTATGTATATTTTTGTGCTAGTGCTAGACTGTTTTGATTACTGTAGTTTTGTAGTATAGTTTGAAATCTGAGATTGTGATATCCAACCCCCACCCCCATCTTGTTCTTCATTTTCAGGATTGCTTTTGCTACTCAGGGCATTTTGTGGTTCCATACAAATGTTAGGATTATTATAATTCTGCAAAAAAAATGCTGTTGGTATTTTGATAGAGATTGCATTAAATTTGTAGATTGCTTTGGGTAGTAAGGACATTTTCACAATATTTGTTTTCCCAATCCATGAGCATAGAATATCTTTCTATTTCCTTGTGTCATCTTCAAGTTCCTGCATCGGCGTTTTGTAGTTTTCAGAGTACAGGTCTTTCACCTCCTTGGTTAAATTTATTCCTAGATATTTTATTATATTTGGCATAATTGTAAGTGGGATTGTTTTCTTAATTTCTCTTTTTTCTACTACTATTAGTGTATATAAATGTAACAGATTTCTGTATATAATTTCATATTCTGCAACTTTACAGAATTCATTTATCAGTTGTAATAATTTTTTGGTGGAGTCTTTAGGTTTTCTATATGTGATATCATGTTATCTGCAAATGAAGACAATTTTATTTCTTCCTTACTGACTTGGATACCTTTTATTTCTGTTGCTTGTCTGAGTGCTGTGGATAGGATTTTCATTACTATGTTGAATAAGATTGGCAGAGTGGACATCTTGTTCTTGTTCCTGATCTTAGAGGAAAAGCTCTCAGTTTTTCCCCATTGAGTACGATGTTAGGTGTAGACTTGGGATATTTGGACTTGTGCTGAGGTATGTTCCCTCTAAACCCACTTTGTTGAGATTTTTATCATTAGCGGATGTTGAATTTTGTCAAATGTTTGCTCTGCATCTATCAAGATGATTAGATTTTTTTAATTCCAGTGTAGTTAACATTCAGTGTTATATTAGTTTCAGGTGTCCAATACACTGATTCACCAATTCTATATATTACTCAGTGTTCTTTGTGATTAAGGTACTTTTAATCCCCTTGACCTCTTTTACTAATCCCTCCAACCCTGCTCCCCATCAGTTTGTTCTCTCGAGCTAAGAGTCTGGTTTTTTTTTTTGTTTGTTTCTTTTTTTCTTTGCTTGCTTTGTTTCTTATATTCCACATAAAAGTGAAATCACATGGTATTTGTCTTTCTCTGACCTATTTCACTTAACATTGTGCTCTCTAGATCTATCGATGTTGTTGCAAATGGCAAGATTTCATTCTTTTTTAATGGCTGAGTAATACTCCATTATATATCTCACTTTTTCTTTATCCATTCATGTATCAGTGGATATTTGTGCTGCTTCCATAATTTGGCTTTTGAAAATAATGCTGCAGCAATATAAAGGGGTATACATCATTTCAAGTAAGTGGGTTTATTTTTTGAGAGAGAGAGAGAAAGAGAATAGGGGAGGGGCAGAGAGAGAGGGAGAGAGAGAATCCCAATCAGGTTCCACATTGTCACCGCAGAGCCCAATTTGGGCTCGAATCCACAAACTACGAAATCATGACCTGAGCCGAAATCAAGAGTTGGGCGCTTAACTGACTGAGCCACCCAGGTGCTCCCAGTCATTTCTTTTTTTATGTTTGTTTTTTAATGTTTATTTATTTTTGGGAGAGAGGGTGAGAGGGTGCATGTGCAAGTGAGGTAGGGGCAGAGAGAGGGGGACAGAGGATCTGAAGCAAGCTCTGTGCTGACAGCAGAGAGCCCAAAGTGGGGTTCAAACCCATGAACCATGAGATCATGACCTGAGCCAAAGTTAGACACTTAATCGACTAAGCCACCCAGGTGTCCTTTTTGAATTAGTGTTTTTGTAATTTTTAGATAATATGATATATGGTAGTTCTTTTTTTTTTTTTTTTTTTTTTTAGGAATCTCCATACTGTTTTCCACAGTGGCTTCACCAGTTTGCATTCCCACAAACAGTGCACAAGTGTTCTTTTTTCTCCATACCCTCACCAACAATTATTGTTTGTTTTGTTTTTGGTTTTAGCCATTCTGACAGGTGTGAGGTACTATCTTGTGATTGTGATTTGCATTTTCCTGATGATTAGTGATGTTGATCATATTTTCATGTGTCCGGTCTCCATCTGTATGTCTTCTTTGGAGAAATGTCTGTTCATGTCTTCTGCCCCTTTTTAAATTGGATTATTTGGGAATTTTTTGGTGCTAAGTTGTATATGTTCTTTATATATTTTGGATACTAACTTTTTATTGGATATTTTATTTGCAAATATCTCCTCCCACTCAGTAGGTTGTCTTTTAGATTTTTTGATTATTTCATTTTCTGTGCAGAAGCTTTTAATTTTGATGCAGTCCCTATAGTTTATTTTTGCTTGTATTCCCCTGCCTCAGGAGACATATCTGGAAAAAATGTTGCTATGGTCAATGTCAGAGAAATTACTGCCTGTGCTCTCTTGTAGGATTTTTGTGGTTTCAGGTCTCACATTTAGGTCCTCAAATACATTTTGAGTTTATTTTTGTGAATGGTATAAGAAAGTGGTCCAGTTTCATTCTTCTGGGTGTATCTGTCCAGTTTTTCCAGCACTATTTGTTGAAGAAGCTGCTGTCCATTTTCCATTGAATATTCTGTTTTGCTTTATCAAAGGTTAATTGACCATATAAAATGGGTTTATTCTTGGGCTCTCTATTCTGTTCCATTGATTGTCTGTTCCATGTGTCTGTTTTTGTGCTAGTACCATACTGTTTAGATTACTATAGCTTTGTAATATGTTTTGAAATCTGAGATTGTGATATCCCCCATCTGTTCATTTTCAGGATTGCTTTTGCTACTTGGGCCTTTTGTGGTTCCAAACAAATGTTAGAATTATGTGTTCTAATTCTGCAAAAAAATACTGTTGGTATTTTGATAGAGATTGCATTAAGTCTGTAGATGGCTTTGGGTAGTACGGACATTTTAACAGTATTTGTTTTCCCAATCCATGAGCATGGAATATCTTTCTACTTGTTTATGTCATCTTCAATTTCTTTCACCAGTTTTTTATAGTTTTCAGAGTACAGGTCTTTTATCTCCTTGGTTAAATTTATTCCTAGGAATTTTATTATATTTGGCACAATTGTAAATGTGATTGTTTTAATTTCTGTTTTTGCTATTCATTAGTGTATAGAAATTCAACAGATTTCCATATATTGTTTTTGTACTCTGCAATTTTACTGAATTCATTTTTCAGTTCCAGTAGTTTTTTTGGTGGAGACTTCAGGGTTTTCTACAAATAGTATGATGTCATCTGCAAACTGAAAATTTTACTTCTTCCTTACAAATTTGGATGCCTTTCATTTTTCTTCTGGTCTGGGTGCTGCAGCTAGAACTTCCAGTACTATGGTGAATAAAAGTAGAGAGAGTGGACATCCTCGTCTTGTTCCTAATCTTAGAGGAAAAGCTTTCAGTTTTTCCCCTTTAAGTATGATGTTAGCTGTGGGTTTGTCATATATGTCTTTTATTATTTTGAGGTGTGTTCCATCTAATCCTTTGTTGAGAGTTTTTACTATCATGAATGTGTTGTACTTTGTTAAATCGTTTTTCTGCATCTATTGAAATGATCATATTGGTTTTTATTCTTTCTCTTGTTATGATGTATCTCACTGATTGATTTGCAAATGTTGAACCACTCTTGCATCCCAGGAATAAGTCTCACTTGATCGTTGTGAATGATTTTTTTAACGTATTGTTGAATTCGGTTTGCTAATTTTGTTGAGGATTTTTGCATTTATGTTTCATCGGAGATTTTGGCCTGTACATCTCTTTTTTTGTGCTGTCTTTATTTGGTTTCGGTATCAGGGTAATGCTGGCCTCATAGAATGATTTTGAAGCTTCCCTTCCTCTTCTATTATTTTTTTGGAATAGTTTGAAAAGAATAGGTATTAACTCTTCTTTAAATGTTTGGTAAAATTCACCTGTGAAGCTGTCTGCTCCTGGAATTTTTTGTTTCTTGGGAGTTTTTTGGTTACTGATTCAGTTTCTTTGCTGGTAATCCATCTGTTTAAATGTTCTATTTCTTCCTGATTCAGTTTTGGAAAGTTATATGATTATAGGAAAATATCCAGTTCTTCTAGGTTGTCCAATTTGTTGGTACATAATTTTTCTTAATATGTTCTTATAATCTTTCATATTTCTGTGATGTTGGTTGTTATTTCTCCTCTTTCATTTTGGAATTTGTTTATTTGAGTCCTCTCTCTATCTTTCTCTTCTGTCTCTCTCTTTTGTTGCTGTTGTTGTTGATGATGATGATGAGTCTGCCTAAGGTTTGATCATTACAAAAAGCCAGCTCCTGGTTTTCTTGACCTGTTCTATTTTTTTTTTCTTTTTAGTTTCTATTTCATTATGTTTCTAATCTCCTGTTATTTCCTTCCTTTACTGGTTTTGGGTTGTTTGTTCATCTTTTTATAGCTCCTTTAGGTATAAGATTAGGTTGTTTAATTGAAATTTTCTTTGCTTCTTGAGGTAGGCCTGTATTGTTATAAACATCCTTCTTAGAACAGCTTTTGCTGTGTCCCCCAAATTTTGGACCATTGAGTAGCTTTCTACTATTGTCCTATATCTTTATCGTATCCTGGGGGCCTTTGCCCTGTTTACCCAATCTTATTTACCTAATCTTTGATATTTTCATCCTGAGATTCCCTATTTCCTATATCTTTGTTCTATCTTGGGGGCTTTGCCCCATTTACCTAATCTTATTTACCTAATCTCGTTTACCCAGACTCGGGTGTGAGCATCCTATAGCTTTCTAATTCTCTATGCCTTGTTAACCCATCGGTGCATGCTCAGGAATTCCTAAGCTTCCTCCACACAGTGGTTAATTTCCAGTTTCATAATATTGGGATTGGAAAAGATGTATGGTATGACTTTGATCTTTTTGAATTTGTTGAGACTTGCTTTGTGGCCTGATGTGTGATCTATTCCAGGTAATGTTCCATGTGCACTTGAATGCATATTCTGCTGTTTTATGATGAAATGTTCTGATGTATCTGTTAGATCCATCAGGTCCAATGTGTCATTCAAAGCCACTGTTTCCTTGTTGGTTTTCTGTTTGGATGCTCTATCCATTGATATAAGTGTGAGACTTACTATGTTGCATTGGTACAAAGTCCTCAGGTATTTTCTATTACTACTGATTACTTCTTTTATGTTTGTTATTAGCTGCTTTATGTATTTAGGTGATCTCCTGCTGGGTGCATAAATATTTACAATTGTTATATCTTCTTGTTTCATTGTTCCCTTTATGATTATATAGTATTCTTCTTTATTCCTGTTACAGTCTTTTTTTAAAGTCTATTTTGTTTGATATAACTATTGCTGCCTCAGTTTTCTTTTCACTTCCATTTGCATGATAAATGCTTTTCTGTGCCTTCACTTTCAGTCCGCATGTGTCTTTAAGTCTGAAATGAGTCTCTTATAGGCTGCACATAGACAGGTCTTGCTTTTTTATCCATTCTGTCACCTTGTGTCTTTTGATTGGAGTGTTTAGTACATTTACATTCAAAATAATTATTGATAGATATGCTCTTATTGCCATTTTGTTACTTGTTTTATGGTTGTGCTTATAGATCTCTATTCCTATCTTCTCTTGCTCTTTTTTTCTCATGGTTTGTTGAGTTTCTTTAGTGATACACTTGGATTCCTTTCTCTTAGTTTTTTGCCTAACTCTTACTGGTTTTTGATTTGCGGTTACCATTAGGTTTGTATATAACAATTTATGCATACAGCAGTCTGTTCTAAGTTGATGGTCACTTAAGTTTGAATGTTTTTACTACCCCCTCTCCATGTTTCAGGTATAGATATGGTGTCATACTTTACATCCTTTTATTTTGTGAAGCCCTTGACTAGATTTTTATAGATACACATAATTTTACTGCTTTTGTGTTTCTTACTTTTCTCACTCCTACTTATATGCTTTCCTTTCCATTCAAAATGTCCTCTTTAACATTTCATGCAGAGCTGGTTTAGTCATGAATGCCTTTAACTTTTGTTTGGGAGACTCTATCTCTCCTTCTATTTTGAATGATAGCCTGCTAGAATATCCTTGGCTGCAGGTTTTATTCCCTTCAGCACTCTGAATATATCATGCCACTCCCTTCTGGCCTGCAAAGTTTATGCTCAAAAATCAGTTAACAATCTTAGGTTTCCCTTGTATGTAACTGTTTACTTTTCTCTTGCTACTTTTTTAAAGTTTGTTGATTTATTTTGAGAGAGAGAGAGCGCATGCACTTTAGCAGGGGAGGGACAGAGAGAAAGGAGAGAGAGAGAATCCCAACTAGGCTCCACACTGTTAGCATGGAGTCTAATGTGGGAACTGTGAGATCATGACCTGAGCTGAAATCAAGAGTTGGATGATTAACCAACTGAGCCATCCAGGTGCCCCTCTCTTGCCGCTTTTAAAATTCTCTCTTTATCACTACTTTTTGCCATTTTAATTACTATGTGCCTTGGTGTGAACCTCTTTGGGTTGAATTTGTTGGGGGCTCTCTGTGCTTTCTGGACCTGGATTTCTTTTCTCCTCCTCCTCCTCCTCCTCCTCTTCCTCCTCCTCCTCCTCTTCCTCCTCCTCCTCCTCTTCCTTCATGTTTATTTTTGAGAGAGAGACAGACAGACAGACAGAGTGTGAGTGGGGGTAGGGCAAAGAGAGAGGGAGACACAGAATCTGAAGCAGGCTCCAAGCTCTGATCTCTCAGACAGAGCCTGACGTGGGGCTCAAACCCACAGACTGCGAGATCATGACCTGAGCTGAAATCAGACACTTAACCAACTGAACCACCCAGGCACCCCTCGATCTGGATTTCTGTTTCCTTCCCGAGATTTGGGAAATTTTTAGCTATTATTTCTTGAAATAAATTCCCTGCCCCCTTTTCTCTGTCTTCTCCTTATGGGATCCCTATAATGTGAATGTTATTATACTTGATGCTGTCAATTCCAGTCTGTTTTCATTTTTTATTTTTTTCTCTCTTGTTCATCTTGGTCATTTCCATTACTCGGTTGTTCATTACTCACTGATCTGTTCTTCTGCTTCCTCCAGTCTACTATTTATTCCATCTAGTATATACTTAATTTCAGTTATTGAGTTTTTTATTTCTGTTTAGCTCTTTTTATTGTTTTCTGTCTCTTTGTTATGGGTTTCACTGAGGTCCTCTTCTCTTCTCTAGTCAAGAGTATCTTTATGACCATCACTTTAAATTCTCTTTCAGCCATATTACTTATCTGTTTTGTTTATGTCTCTTGCTATGATTTTGTCCTGTTCTTTTATTTTGGACATATTACTCTGTCTCCTCACTTTGTGTCACTCTCTCTGTCTGTTTCTATGTGTTAGGATAGTCAACTACATCTCCTGTTTTTGAAAGTAGTGACCTTATGAAGAAGAGGTCCTGTAGCACCCTGCAGTGCAGTGTCCCCTGTTTATCAGAACCTGGCACCTTAGGAGTGTCTTGAATGTGTGTTGTATGTGCCCTGCTGTTGTGGCTCTGCTGCATTTCCTTTCACCCAGTCATCTGCAATGGCTCTCTTTGCCTGTTGTGGGCAGGGTTTGGTCCGTGTGTCTTTAGTGAACCAGTGTGGGGCCACCTTTGGATTAACTTGGGTCAGACCAGGCATTTGCCGGAGATGCAGTATTACCAAACTGCAGGAGAACACAGGAGTGGGGTGCATGGTGCCACCAAGGTTTGTGCTGGTGGGAGGGGACCTGCAGCTGCCTCCACTGAGGCGGGCTGGGATGAGTAGGTGGACCCAGAGAAGCATTCTGGGGCAGGTCACATCGTGTTAGCAAGGTTTGTGTTGTTCTGCTGTGGGAGGGGACCTGGAGCTGAGGCATGACTGGGGGGCATGTCTGCACGACAACACAGGGGTCAGGTGGGTGTGCTTTTTAGCAAGTTAGGTGGAGAGTGTTGGCCCTGCACTGGTTCTCGCAGGTGTCCATGTGGGATGGGGAGGGGAACGGTGGTGCCCGCCAGCTCTTTTTTCCCAGAAGTCTCCCAATGATCCCTGTCCCTCCAGCTGCACTCTTGGGATTAATAAAATAAATCTCTTTCCTATAAACCACAGGTGTTTTTCAAACTGCTACTTCTATGCTGTATCTCCATGTTTGTTGTGTTGTCTCCTCTTGCCTTCCCAGCCCACAAGCCTGCTGTTTTTTTTTTAATCCCAAATCTTAAACTCCTCTGATTGTAAGATTGTGTGAATTTCATCCCTTCTGCTTTTCAAAGCCAAACACTATGAGGATTCATCTTCCCCTGTGCAGGCTTCCTGGTGTGAGAGTCTTTTCTTTCTCCTCTCGGGGCTATGGAGTCCCTCCCTTCTCCAGACAGTTCTGTAGGTCTCTTTAGCTCTCCCCTGCATCTCTGCCCTTCCTACAGTCTTTGAAGTGATCTCTTCTCTACATTTAGCTGCAGGGGGTCTGTACTGCCTTCTTTGGGTCATTTTGGGGGTTATTTACACTGAGCGGGTTGTTACTTAGTTGTACCTGCAGGACGAGGTGAGCTCAGCTTCCTCTGGAGATGGCAGCCCATCTCCTTCAGAAGTCCTGGTCATACGGTTTTTATTTTTTGTTTTCTTAATGTGATGTATCATGTTGATTGATTTGTGGAAATTGAACTTTCCTTGCATCCCAGGAATAAATCTCACTTGATTATGGTGAATGATGCTTTTAATGTATTGTTGGATTTGGTTTGCTAATCTTTTGTTGAGAAATTTCGCATCTATCTTCATTGGAGCTATTGGCCTATAGTTTTCTTTTTTTTATAGTGTCTTCATCTGGTATTGGTATCAGGGTAATGTTGGCTTCACAGAATGAATTTGAAGCTTCCTTTCCTCTTATATTTTTGGAATAGATTGAAAAGAATAGATATAAACTCTTTTTTAAATGTTTGGTAGAATTCTCCTGTGAAACTCTCTGGTCCTGGACTTTTGTTTGCTGGGAATTTTTTGATAATTCAGTTTCATTACTAGTAATTTGTCTGTTTGTATTTTCTGTTATTCCTGAATTTGGTTTTGGAGGAATTCCTTGACTAAGAATTACCTGTTTTTTCTAGGTTGTTCAATTTGTGGACATATAATTTTTCATAGTTGTTTCTTGCTATCTTTTGTATCTTGGTGATGTTGGTTGTTACTTTTCCACTGTCATTTCTGATTGTATTAATTTGAGTCCTTTCTCTTCTCTTCTTGATGAGTCGTCTAAAGGTTTATCAATTTTGTTTATCTTTTTGAAGAAATATCTCTTGGTTCCACTGATCTTGTCTATTATTTTTTAGTCTCTGTTTCAGTTACTTTCACTCTGATCTTTATTGCTTCCTTTCTTCTACTAACCATGGACTTTGTTCTTATTTTTCTAGTTCTTTTAGGTGTAAGGCTGGGTTGTTTATTTGAAATTATTTTGTTACTTGAGGTATGCCTGTATCACCATAAATTTCCCTCTTAGACTTGTTTTTGCTGCATCCCAAAGATTTTGGATTGTTGTGTTTTCATTTTCATTTGTCTCCATATATTATTTCATTTTCTCTTTGATTTCTTCATTGATTCTCTTTTTGTTTGCTTAGTAGTGTGTTGGTTAGCCTTCATGTGTTTGTGTTTTTTCCATTTTTTTCTTCTTCTAATTGATTTCTAGTTTCATTGCGGTAAGAAAATACACTTGATCTGGTTTTAATCTTCTTAAATTTATAGAGATTTGCGTTATTGCTTGATGTGATCTCTCCTGGAGAATATTCCATGTATACTTGAAAAGAATTTATATTCTGCTTTTGGTTGGAATGTTTTGTATATAACTGTTGAGTCCATCTGATGTGTCTAATGCGTCATTAAAAGACACTGTTTCCTTATTGATTTTCTGTCTGGATGATTTATCCATTGATATAAGTGGGAGAAGCAATCACCTTTAAGTAAATCTTGAAGACTTCTCAGCTTCCTTCAATAATCTTCTCTAGTTGTTTAACATCTGCTCTGACAAAATTCTCCCTTGCATTTAAATTAAATTCATTTGTATTCTGCCCATTTTTCCTTTTGTTGTCCTCAATAACCAGGGAGACAGCCACAGTCTTGGCTTCTCTGGATAATGTCTCAATTATTGGCAATTCATTGATTTTCATTGAAGAAACGTAGCTCATGTCAGGGTTTAAGTGCTCTGTAATTAATGAATGAAGTTAGGAATTGGACTAAGGAAGAGGATAAATGAGATGGATCCAATAATTAGTGGTCTTATATATCAAATAAACTTTAGATATGTATTTGTACATTAGTGTGTGTATATATATATATATATATATATATATATATATGATAAAAACTTCATTTTTCTGGTGAATTACTCCTTTGTGTTCAAATGTATATTTTAATAGTTAAGAAAATAACCACCAGGACTATATCTTGTTGGCTTTACTGAAGAAATTTCAAAGTTGGCTACAGATAAGCCTTTGGTAATAGAAAGAAGAGATCTGTACTTAACTAGGATAATAAAACAGTGATGGATTACTGAAATCAATGTAATTTATATTTATTTTCTTACAATTTACATTCCTTCCATTGACTCATTTCATTTTCATATGTTGCTAATGCATTCCTAAATTTTGCATTGCATTTCTAAATTTTATATGAATTTGTCACAAATATTTTAATTAATATTTCCTGTTTTCTTAGCTATAAAACTAGCTTTTTAAAAAATGCTACAGTTTCCCTTACATATTCTTAAAGGTCTGACTACTTAATACCTTCTTTAGTGAGGCCTTAGAAAAACAGAAGCTCATTCTAGACTGGCTAGATCTATCATCTTGGTATCAAGCTGATTTCTCTTTCAACATGGGCCTGTATATTTCCCTTCCTGTTTTATTCAAAGTATCAACTTATTACAGATATTGCTCTATCACTTTGTTTTGCCCCTACTGTGAAAGGAAATACATTTTCTTTGTTCTTCTTTTGCACTAATGTATGCTGCCTGTGTTAACCGCACTTAATGAAAACAATCCCAATTTTCTCAGGTTTGTTTCTCCCTACTGTGTACTTGAGATGAAAAACTCACTTTCCTGTATACAGTACAATACCTTTAATTGGAAAGAAAAGGAAATCACCAGTGACACTTCTAATACCTTCAGTCGTCTGCCTCTTTCCTCAGGATCAGCTTATCATAAATCAATTGTGAATCTAACCAGGGATAGGGAGGGGCTCTAGTTTAAAAAATAAGGTATGTCCCTTAAAAAAACAAGGCAGGTGTATGTCACCCTATCACTGATCTAGAAGTGTTACCCAGATTTATTGTCGCAAATAAACATATTTGAGTCTATTCCTTATCCTTTACCAAATAATCAAGTATTTCTAATTTAATTGATGGAGGATTGGGTCATTGCCATCCTTCTGGTGGTTTGCAAGCTGCGCCTGAGGTGAAGGGAGTAAGGATTTCAGAATGTGGATTTTAGGGGCTTATTTCTGTTCCATAAAACACAAAGTGAATGTTTCTTTAGAGATTCAGTATTTCCAGCGTGTTCGCTCCCTCTCCACACTCCCTCCCTTTTCTCTGTCCATTTTGGGGTCAGGACACCTTGAAACCTGTCCACGGTTTTTAAAATGAGACAAGCAGAGATGAATTCAGCAAAGCAGGCTATATGGATATGCCCATTAGCATTTAATTTAAGATGTTAGAGATAGTCAAATTTTACAGGCTCCTGTAGCATTTGACATTGTGACCCAATTCACAAATGCTCCGCAGCATTTCTACTTGAAATTCACAATACTGAAGCAAAAGAAGCATTACACATCACGCAGTGGTGCTTTAAAAGGGACGCTTTCCATCGTGAAGTATTGTTTGTGAACTACTAAAAAGATCCCTTTTGTGAGTGAAAATTAATCCTGAGCTCATCTTGCAGAACGGCTTACCTTTTCGTTTTTGTCAAATGGCACCAAGATAATGGGAAGCTAACCACAAAATTAGTGCTTTAAACCTGCAAGAATAAGACAAATGCTACTGCATTTACTCAAAAGCGGTCTTTAGTGCTTTCCTGATGCTCTTGGTGAATACTACATCCTTATTAAGTCTTGTGCTGGTTCCTAGATAAATAAGATTAATTCAACAAACACACTTCCTACCCTCTAGGAGCTGACAATCAAAAGAGCTTTTCAGATATTTCATTAATGAAAGAACATTTGTTAAAGCTTCTTTAACTCCCTAGAAGATATGTTTATTTTCATCTTGATTAAATTTATATGAAGCTTGCATTGCCCCATTCTAAATAACTTTAATTTATTCAGACCTACTAGAGGGACTTTGGATTTCTCATAGTCATTAAAATTAGAACAATGTAAAATTTCATAAACACTTTTTAAATGCTGTAACTTTAGCTTTCCTCTATCTTGATAATTATTATTTTACTCGCATCTAAAAAATTACATACAAAACGTTGGGAATTAACTGGGTGGAGCCTGGCTTGTTGGTGTCCCGAGGTCACAGAGCATGGGAAACTTCGTACCAACCGAAAGACGCTGAGTTAGTTTCCTAACCACCCTTAGTCTTCTTCCAGGCTAGCGTGGAGTGACAAAGGAGAGAGACATAGGTCCTGCATTGGGACTGCGTGTAGAGGGAACAGACTCAACGGGTAATTCTGATATAGTATGTGATATACGTGATGATAGAAGTCTTTGCCGGGGACAGAAGTAGTGCAAAGCAGGGAGTACTTCGTGGAGGTTTCACAAAGGTTCATAGCACCTTCTTCCTAACTTGGCCTTAGGTCCACTGGGCTGCTTACCGTTTACTCATTAACCCCTCCCTGTCCTCATGAGTGGGCTTCATGGTCCAATCATTTCAGTAATTCTCCTGCCCTCTGGCAAACACTCGCTCTTGGACAAACCCAGGAGTCCAGTTGTCTGTGCCTGTGCCCAGGCAGCTGAACCCTATGGGAAGAAGCCAGTTGACAGGAGGGCTTGGTGTGGGATCTGCTCAGCTCACCAAGCCCTCCCTGTACCCCACACTAGTGTCTCTACACTCCTCCCCAGACCCCACTCACTCAGCTGTAGCTGTTACTCAGCCACCCTTCACTGGCTAGAACTTTCTCAAAACCCCTGCCCCTCAGACTCAGAGACAGCACCTTTTCTTCTGCTTTTCAGAACAAATGTACAGGAGGAGGATCTCACGGCAGGTCAGAAGAGAGAAAATGAGGCAGTGGAGAGTGTGAGGAGACAGACAGGCAGAGCTGGACTGGAAAGAAGCCAAGGTGGGAAGTTAGTGAGGAGGAAATGCTAATGAGGAGGGTGCAGAGGAAGGGTCTGAGGAAGGAGCCCGAGAATGTGGGATGGGCAAGGCCAGAGGACAAGTGTTTAAGAAACCAAAACCAAAAAAGAAAGGGTGTGGTGAGAAGTGTCCAATACTGCTGGGACATCGAGGTGTGGAATATTTTCTCTGCAATTTTCAATCAGGAATTCCTTGGCAATTTCAATGAAAGTAGCTTGAGGGGAGTAGAAGAAAGTGGAAGCTAGAATGCAGTGGTTTAGGGCATGAAAGAGTCGTGAGGAAGTACAAACTGCAGGTATGGGCCAGAAGTCGGGATATCATCTAAAGCTCACTCCCTGAATCTGAACTTGCCAGGCAACGTTCTGATTATTATGCTCCAACTCCTGGGAGAGGATGTGCGGTTTCTAGCTACACACATATTTCAGCCTGTGTGATAGCCACAGGTTTTCTTTCTTTTTAAAGTTTATTTCTTTATTTTGAGAGAGAGAGGGAGAGAGAGAGAAACACATGGGGGTGGGGGAGAGAGAGGGAGAGAGAGAGAGAGTAAGAGTCCCAAGCAGGGTCCACAGCATCAGCACAGAACCTGATGGGGGCTCAAACTCATGACTGTGAGATCACGACCTGAGCTGAAACCAAGAGTCAGATGCTTAACCGACTGAGCCACTCAGGAGGCCTGCTACATTTTAAAATTATTGATTAATAAATAGCTTTTGGCTTTAGGAAGAAAAATGGAGAGTAGGAAGGGAAGAAAAAGGTGGACATCTGGCTGAGAGAAGAGAGAGTAGCTAGAGAAGGAAATCCAGAGGAGGAAACTTTTTAAAGGACGCCAGTGCATTAAGCAAATTGGTAGATAAGGGGAAGGAGAGGGTGAAGTAGAAGGGGAGGGGAATGGGGCATTCTTTGGTGGGTGAAGGCTGAGCGTACCTCCTAGTACCAGACATGGTGATAAGTCCATGGGATACCAAGGATTTGGGGAGGGGTCCCAACATAGGAGAAGGGGAGACCTCTCAAACTCTAAGCCCGGAGGGCAGGAGACGATGCTGGATGTGAACCTAAGCCAGCCTCCAGATGAGGGGCAGGAACCTGAGGAGATTCCTTGTCGATGGAATCAAGTGAGAGACACGGTTGTCTGTCGAGGTTGTGCCGTGTCAGGACTAGTGTAGAGGGTCTGAGGGAGGTGGCCTTGGGGGAAAAAAGCCTCTGAGAGAAAACAGAGGGAATGGACATGTTTTCAAGAATTAAGTGTCAGAGCTTATACTCAGGTTGGAAACCACAAAATTGTGGCCCAGTTTGTAAATTTCTGTCCTAGTTTTTGGTGGTACTCAGCAGAGAATTGGAGGGGGCAGATCCTTGGATTCACTCAGGATGGAAGGTTTGCAGGCTGGGAATGGTCCAAAGGATCCTCTTGGAAGGGGTTCAGCTTGTGGGGTTAGGTGAGTATCAAGGATGTAAGGTTTGCTTGAAGGAGAACAAAGTGAGTTGTTCAAGTAAGTACACAAGAGTGTCTGTTACCCCTGCAGGCAGCTCCCATGTGAAGAAGCCACCTGCCTGGTCATGGTTTGGAGCCTGATAATGTGGCATGTCTGCTTAAAAGTTCCTAGTGACCTGGAATGTCTTCTAAGAGTGAAATCTTCTTTGTTGCTTTAGATTCTCACAAACCAGTTGTCTCTAGCACTTACTTTTTCTCCTCTCTTTTCACTTCTGCCCAGCCTTTACCATTCCCCATCTGAAGGAGATGAAAACAAAACCACTGTAGTGTACTGAGATGAAGCCAAACAGAAATGGCCATTCTACGATTATTTTATTTTATTTTTTTAACGTTTATTTATTTTCTTGAGAGAGAGACAGACAGAGCATGAGCGAGGGAGGGAAATAGACAGAAGGGGAGACACAGAATCTGAAACAGGTTCCAGGCTCTGAGCTCTCAGCACAGAGCCCGACGCGGGGCTCGAACATGGGAACGGTGAGATCATGACCCGAGCCAAAGTCGGACACTTAACCGACTGAGCCACCCAGGCACCCCTCATTTAAAAGAGCTAAATGGCAAAGAAAAAAAATTAAATAAAAGAGCTAAACAGCTGGAAGAAAGCAAATCAGATCACTTACATTCTCCAAAATATGTAACAAAGGTCTTATCCTAAGTGCACCTCCCTTTATTCTGAAGAAGTAGCATTTCGTTTACCGTCACATTGCTGCTCAAAAGATGAGGCTTAGAGATACTAAGTGATTCTCACAGATCACACAGCTGGTATTTGATAAAGTTGGAATTTGATCTCTGTGTCTCTGGTTTTTGAAAGCCAGAAACTAAACAATACAATGGTTTCTCACTACAACGAGGTCTCAAAAACAGATGCGTACATTATAAAAAGAATTCCCAAATGATACAACTGAAAGTAAGAGATACATTGAAGAATCATCATACCTGGAGATTTGTTTAGATCAATAATGATTTGATTATTTTTAATTGTTCAATGGACCACTTTTCTCAGGGCACAAGAGTTGAGCCACAGAACATCTACCTTTTTGTGGAGAGAACAGCCTTTGTTTAGGTGATCCATTTGTGCCTGTCTAGATGGATCTAAAAAAGTAAAGGGAGTCTAGGTGGCTCTCGTGGGTTAAGCATCCAGTTTCGACTCAGGTCCTGATCTCGTGGTTTGTGGGTTCAAGTCCCATATAGGGGCTCTCTGCAGTCAGCACAGAACCAGCTTCGGATCCTCTGGCCCCCTCTCTCTGTGCCTCTCCCTGTGCTGTCTCTCTCTCTCTCTCTCAAAAATAAATAAACATTTTGAAAAAGGTAGGATAAAGAGTGAGCTGAATTACTTACCTAAGAATACAGGAAATGTGTCATTTTCTTTATTCCCAAGAGGAGAGAAAAAGGTTAAAACTACATCATGGAAATGGGCAGTGGCTGAAGACTCTGGTTGATGGCAGGAGGGAGATAAAAGATCCAACAATGACATAGCCAGCCAGGACACCAGAGATCGGTGTAGGTGACCTAGAGAACTTAACCCTGCTTGGACCATGCAGAAATCTCTGGAGGCAGGATTACAGCAATTGATAGAATGAGTAATTGGGAGTTAGAGAAAATATTATTGATATTCTAATGGGCAGCTAACATCTGCATTGTGGTAGGTTTTACCTTCATTCATTTCACTTATTTTCAATAATACCTAGTGCATAACTTAACATGTTTTGGGTCACAAGTTCATATCTGTTCTCTCTAGGTGATGTAAATATAATTTATATGTTCAAGTGCCTCAACTCTTTATAGATATTTTGTAAATTTGAGACTTTCTTTACAGATTTTGAGTCTACTAATTACCTATCTATTTTTGTGGTCTCAAGTGTGACAGAAGTACTATGGATCACCGTTTTAATTTAATGCATGTATTAAGTATGCTCCTAGTCAAGATGCTAATTTAGTAGAAATATTCTTGGCTTTAATTGTTTAGGTAGCATTATAAACTCTAAACATATGGACAGTCTAATGTGAAAAAATAGATAATAAAGCATTTTTTAATGTAAATATTATTTATTGTGAATATACCCATGGTGTCTCTTTTTTTAAAGACTAGTAATGAGTTTGGTTCTATTTTAAAAAATGACTAATATGAACTCACACTAATGCCAGTCATTCTTTTGATAATTAGACTGTAAGTGTAAAGTTTTCATTTTTTGAGAATTAGAGCCAACGTACAGAGGAGAAGCTTTACCATTAAAGGAGAAACTGTTGATACCTTATAAACCAGCCAGTAATTCTAGTTATTAGAAAAAAAATAGGAAATCTGTTTCACACAACACAATTCATTTCTATATTAATTCAATATTCTATACTTAGTTATTTTTTCAATATTCCATATATACTCATTTGTACTTTTTTTATGGAAATGATTAGAAATTTCCATAAATAAATGCCTACAGTGGGGTAGTAAACTTCCTCTGTGGATTGCCTGTATCCCTGCACTCTGGAAGAGTGTACCAAACCTGTAAGAGAGATTCCGTCATCTCTAGTTTGCATATGAGCCTGGTTGTGTTAAATCCTCCCCCAGCAGACAGAGTTATAAAGGAACCTGTGTGAGGTTGATGCCACAGCCTTCCCCGGAACTAACCCCCTAGTCTAGCATAAAGCTGGGTGCTGCCGGCCTCCAGGAGAATTGCAGAGAACTTGAGATGGTTTTCCACAATCCTGAGTTGGCTGGCAGAGTTCCAGCCTCGAGCGTCTTTCCTGAGAGCACGGACACGTTCAGCTCTCTGCATCCCGTTCTGCACTAGTAAGGGTCCTAGCGCTGCATTACGCACCATAGGTTTCTGCTAAAGCGTGTACGTACGGCTCTATATCAACAGATGTATTTTCTGTCGTTGAAAAACAAATAGCAGAGCCACCAGACTTGACCTATCCTGACCCATGTATACTGAGAGCTGTTTTTCTAAACATCCTATTCTATAGACATTGTTAGTCTTGACCAGTTTTTGCTTTTGAGCGCAGGGAGTTTGGGAGTCAGTAAATTCCAGCGGCCGAGGCAAAAAAAAAAAAGTTTCTTGTTTGGCAGTCACCTGTCATCCTTTCTGTGGTATGTGTTCATCCATTTGTCACAACGTTTTGTGAGGAGCTGAACAGGGAAGCTTAAGAAAAATGCCTTACTCTTGTCTTGATGATAGAAAGCATTTCTCATTGCTGGTAACATGGTGGTAACTTTTCATTCCTTCTGGCAGTTTTTAAAGACTTATTTGACTTTGGGGGAACCTGCAGTATATCTTTAAGGCACGGTTCAAAAGTATAAGACAGGGCTGTTCATTTTCAATTTTGGCTGAAAAGTCTTCACTTCGACTGTGGCACTTCAAAGTTAGGGAAAACTTGGCTTTAAAAATGGATGCTGATAGGAGATGGCATATTTAATGACAAATGTATCTATAGAAAGCTGTTAAGATGCAGATTATCCCCCCCTGGGGTGGGGGAGGGAGATCAAAACTGCCAATCTATAAAATGTACTCGATAGAGGGAGGCATAGAATCTATCTTTGCAAGTGCTTTGATTGCAGGGGACAGTATAGCAGCATGTGGCATCATAACTCAGAGCAGGCAAATCAGCTTGATGACTTTCAAAGCCAGGAATACTGCTGCAGGCAAGGGTACTCCAGTCTAGGAGAAATTAAAACATATAGAGACTGTTATTAATTCCATATCTATTTTTGTATAGTCAAATCTGTATGCAAATCCTTAGCATCTCATTTCAGCAGATTAATCTAAAAGTGAGGAGTGTTATGTGAAGAGAATGTAATGATAAGCTGTGCACATAACACTGCTAAAGGCATGTGGGCTGCGAACTTGGATGCTTTTTTAAAATTTATTTTTTGTACTGAGAAGAACTGGTTTTTATTTATGCAATCATTTGTAAATTATTTCAATGGAGGAAAACAATAGGACCAGTTTCTAAGGTTTTCCTTTGCAATCCTGACTTGGCAAAAGTTATGGCACTGGGTTTTTGAGGCACCTCCCGTGGTTTAACATTCCAGAAGTAATCAGCCAAATAACTAACTAGGAATTTTATGTTTACTTCCACCTAGTAACCCAGTATCTCATTTTTAAGCATTGTCATGTGAGTGAAAATTTGTATGTAAGGGTAAGGAATCTAATTACCGTGTGCAGATTAAGGAAAAAAAAAACTATTACGAATGCATCTGTAGAAGAGAGTAAATAATAATTCCGAAGAGCATGAAGATAAATTGTACGCCTTGCTTAGGAGAGAGGATGTAATAGCTACATTCTAATCCATTGGTTGTACGTTTAATCTATAATGGGCAGACTCTGATACATATAGTAGCATAAATATTTTCAAATAGTGTCATAAACAGATAGTTTACTGCAGTAGATATTAATTCCATCCCATATTTCTAAAACAAGGAGAAAAACCATCAAAGTTTTGAAATAACGGGTGGGAGCTTTGCCCTCTGCTCCCTCTCATTTGAAGAAATGATTATAGGCGAGCTGGACATTAATTTGGTGGTTATGGCCCAGATCAAAAGCACTTCAGTCATTTTAACCCTGAAGACTTGTGAGGTCTCAATAGATTTGATTATTCTTGTGTAGTTATGCTGAGAAGGAATGATGGGACATTCAATTTTTAATCGGGTAAGAAAAGGAAGATTGGGAAGAAAGCAAACATGTCTCTGTATTTATTTGGACATACATTTTGACTCTGTAGGCAGCCCCAGCTTTCTCAAGTGTATTTTCTTTTCCTATGATTTTATTTTAAAATGAGACAGTCCGTAAGAAATGCAGAGAAGACTTTCTTTGAGGGCAGGAAGCTCGTTTCTCTGTTCTTTGTGGATTTACTCTGCAGATAAAGCTTTCATTGATCTTAAAAGTAGTTGCAAGCTTCAGAGAGAATACTTAAAAAATAAAGCCCTCCAGTTAATAAAAGCCATGGTCAATTATGTGAAAGATATAATCTCCTTATTGGGGTTGAGCGAGAGAGTAATGATTGGCTTGGACAGGTTCTCTTCCCTTTAAGTATCCTTTAGTATCAATTGTTCCAGGCCAGCTGGGGATCGTGCACTAGTACTCTGGATTCTGGTTGACTTGACTCCTGGCCATGGAGTTGATGGTGGGGACCTCTTCAAAGTATTTGAACTGCCAAAGCAAAAATTATACTGGACAAAGTCAAGCAGATAAGAAAGACTTTGTTCAAGACTGTTGCAATAGGGGAGGGAGACCAGAATGCAGTCTGAAATCAACTCCTCTGAAGAACAAGGAGGGTTTTGAAGCACTGGGGTGAGCTAGTAGAAAAGTACCGAAGGAGTTTTGGAGGAAGGCTGATCAATGTGATTTTTGAGCACATTCAGTTGCCCCTGATTTTGTAAATGTTCTTCACCGTGATGAGGCCATTCGTGTTTTCTGATTGGCACCCATCGACGTGAGGCTGCTACCCTCCATAGAACTTGGGAGATAGGGACATTAACTTCCTTGATGATTACATTTCAATGGGATGGCTTCTAAGTCTGGGAGGAAGAGCTTCCCAGGTTGTAAAACTTGCAAGAAGCTTCCTAAGTGACTTATACCTCAGGGAGGCAGAGAAAGAATTTACAGGTTTTCTTTTTTTTTTTTAATTTTTTTAACGTTTATTTATTTTTGAGAGACATAGAGACAGAGTATGAGCAGGGGAAGGGCAGAGAGAGAGGGATACACAGAATGTGAAGCAGGCTCCAGGCTCTGAGCCGTCAGCACAGAGCCCGATGTGGGGCTCGAACTTACAGAGTGTGAGATCATGACCTGAGCTGAAGTTGGCCGCTTAGCCAACTGAGCCGCCCAGGCACTCCCCTACAGGTTTTATAAAGTGAGAGCCTTAAGAAAAGGTAGGTCAGGGGCCTAAGAGACAGAAGGAAACCTGTGTAAAGTTTAGTCAAACTGAGAAAAATGTTAACACTGTTTTGGTCATTATCGTAACAGGACATACTTTTTGAATTAAAAAAAATTCAATAGGAAACATTTGTAGTGTGGCTCAGTTTTAGATCTTTGTTGCAAAATTAGCTGCTTTTATGTGATACTTATTAAAATGTTATTTGCTTTATACCAGCATCTAGAACTATGTATAAGGCAAAAATCTCTAAGATTTTTTTGGGGGAGGGCAGTTTTCATAGTCTTGTTATTTTATTACCTAACATTTAATATCTCCTAGTATTCTTTTCTTATAGTGCTGTCTTATGTTTTTTAGTTTTTCCGTTTGGTGGTAAAAACTAAAGTTAGAATTAGTAGTTTCTGGGTTTCACGGGGCACAGTGTATACCACAAACATGAAAAAATAGGGACAGATAGGAGAAACTTTGTTAGGAAGGTAAGGATTGTTTAGTGGTTCTTGACTAAGCAGGTCTTGAGTCTTTGGATCTAAGCACTTGTCAAGAAGGCTTTAGAAGAGTTGCTAACAATAACTACATGCAGTGCTGTTAGTCACATGGGGCTTAGCAAGCGCTTGAAATTTGGCGAATCTGGATTGAAATGTGCCGTGTCAAATATACATTGGGTTTTGAAGACACTATGGAAAAAAGGAACATAAAATATGTCCACAAGTTTTATATCAATTTCACATTGAACTGATAATATTTTGGCTATGTTGAGTTAAATAAAATTTATAATAAGTTTACTTTTACTATTTCTTTTTATTTTTTTAAGGTTTATTTATTTTGAGAGGGAGAGAGTGTGTGTACTCACTTGCATGCACAAGTGAGGTAGGGGCAGAGAGAGAGGGAGAGAGAGAATCCCAAGCAGGCTCCATGCTGTCAGCACAGAGCCTGATGTGGGGCTGGATCCCATGAATCATGAGATCATGACCTGAGCCAAAACCAAGAGTTGGACGCTTAACTGACTGAGCCACCTAGGCATTTCTCTTTTTAGTTTTTAATGTGGCTACTGGAAAATTTAAAATTACATCTGTGATTCATATTGGTGGCCTTGTTAAATATATTTGGACAGCTTTGGCTCTAGAATTCTTTTGATAAGTAATGTCTTTTCTTAGATATGGTTCTTCCAAAGAGATATCAAGACATCACTGTGTTAGTATACAGAAGATTAGAGCTATAAAATTGCCAGTTTAGCTAAGGACAAGAATTTTCCATATAATTCTGTCCTGGGCATACATTGCACAGAGATTTGTCTATGTGTGCCATGTCCATCCCCACTCCCTGCCGTCCTCTGCCCCTCATCCTGGCCAGGCAGAGCAGCTTGCCAGAAGTGGGGCCTCTTGGTAATCTCAGCACACTTGTTGCTTGCTCTCAACTGGATTGCTTCTGAAATGTTTCTTGAAAATGAAACTGCTTCAACAATAAGCTTCTTAATTATGTCATGGGTTCACCACGAGGGTATACAAACAGATCCTCAGCAGTAGCTAATTTTCCTTTAATTGTATCTCATTCTTGTGTTGGAATATCCTATTTCGTATTCATGAAAGCTCTAACACATGTTAATCCATTACAGGTGGAGTAACTAACACAGCACAATATCAGAACAGACTAATGGTATATGAACCTAACCAGGTAAGAATCATAGAAGAAAAACTCATTACCTTAATTAAAATGAATTTTAAAAGATTTCCACAGTAATTAGTAGTTGGAATGCCAAGTCTGTACACACACGTGCATCTTAAACTTATGTAGAGAAATGGAAGCATCTGGATAAACTGCCTTTTGGTTGCTTTTTTTTTCTCACAAAATTTCAGCTCCTTTAGTTTTATGCTACACACAATGGTTAACTCTTTCAGAGTTTTGCATAATGTAGAAAGAAGGGTAAATATGTTGATGACTTAAAGGCCCTTTATTTCCATTATTTAAGTGACTATTCATATTCAGGGGCATCCAAAGAACGGATTTTGATTGACCTGTTGCTGTGTGCTTTTAGAAGGTGTGTCCTTCCAAGAGGGGAACATACTGATTGTTTCATTACTCCCAAAGAAAGTAATAACTTTTAGGTAACTCAGTATAGCCAGAATGTTCTAGAGCAGTGTCTAGGACAAGTCTGAAGTAGAAGTATCCGAAAAGCGTATGTATTTCATTTAACACATGGTGCCTGAACTGGAAGCATTTCGATGGTGTCTGTCCCTTCTCTGTCCACTTGTCATACACACTCAGTGACTTTTTTGTCCCCAAAAGTACTATTTTCATTCTCTTTTCCTTCTACCAAAATAGCTGTGGCCTCAGCAAACGTTTTCAGAATTGCACCATGTCTATGATTTTGGTAATTTAAATATTTTTCATAAGTATGACAGGATTCCAAAATGATTTGAACTGGGGACTTAACATTCATCAGCTGGAGCTAACGGAACGTGAAACAACAGGTTAGCTTTGGCAGCCTGGGTCAGGATTGGCCACCAAGTGTGCATCCTGAATGACCTCGGTCAGCGTGGTATCTTTTTATTTCAACATCACTTGATTCTGAATTTAACGAAGGTATTTCTCTTTGCAAGTGTGTTTCCTGATGTCATTAGAAGCTGTAGATTTCAGAGACCTCATGTCCATGGGCCAGATGTCTCAAGAGGGATCATTAATTGCAGTTCCTTGAGTTCGGTGCACACGTGGTTAAAGAGGAAGAAGGTGTTAAGGTTTCTCAAATGAGCTCTGTTTCATGTTTGTATACACATGCTCTTTTTAAAAATTCTGCGGGCATATTGTTTACGGTGGGTACTGGCAAACATCACATCTGCTTGCCGCTTGCTCGGAATCTCAATAACTCTATCATTCAGCCCTGGTGCTTATTTCTCTTCGAGGCCTTTGTGGAGAGTCGATAATGCCTGCCATCTGCCACAGAGCACATCGCTACCTGCCAACAGGCAGGCTGGGGTGACCTCTGCTTCCCCACCACTGATTAGTATTCACACGCTAGCTTATTAGGAATGACCCCACTAGGCTTCTCTGTTTCTTTGCCTTTGCAGCGGTTGGCGGCTCACCTGGCAGGCACGGCAGTGAAGGAAGCTAAAGATATAATCAGGGGATGCAGGCAGGCTTTATAAACCAGATGGCGTCCACAGTCCTGTGGCAGGGGACCGGACTGCTAATGCACACGTCAATGCCTAGTAGTGGAATAGGTTGCCTCATAGAAAGCACCTGAGGAAAGCATCATCAAGAGTTTTGAGTTAAATCCACTCATGTGAAGTGTATCAAAGATATTTCTTTGCAGAACATCTGAAAGAAAGGTTCGGCTACTTTACTAAAGATGACATTTGATTGGAAGGAGATTCTTAGGACATGTTGAAAAAGGGGGAGCAAAAAATGCAAGCCTTTCAAACTGTACAAACCATTCTTTTTTAAGTACATCTTTAAAAGAGAAATTAGAAACGAGCTGGTAGTTAGGCCTTTAGTGAATGGACCAATATTTATATCAATTTTTTTTTTTGCTGATCTCTTTACAGCTTTGTAAACTGGTGAAATTCTATGTATTCAAAACATCATATGATTTTCTGTTCAAAATCCAAATTTTTCTTGGCAGAAGGAATCTTGGGGTTAGTGCTCATGTAGAAAGGAAATGGTTAAGTTTGCTTACCTGTTCATTACTTAATTGAGGTATAAATTAAGGTCATATTTGATTTTCATCTGATTTTGCAATTGACATTAGATTTTTGAAAGGAGCCACATTTAAGGGGAGTTGAGCATGTCCTTCCCGTTACTAGCATGACCCAGGACCAAATAGTTGAGGTTTCACCATTCTCAAAGTTGTATAAAACTTGGCTTTCTACCAGAGTAACAAACATGTGTCTAGAAATAACTTTCCCCAGTTTGGTGGAAGGTGTGATTCTAAATATGTTAAAAGGGACTAATACAAAGGCCACATGGAACTTTGTTGTGAAACGAGATCTTGGCTCTTCCACGGATCGTTCCTTTTGGACAGAACAGCAACGTCACCCTAACCCTAGCTTATGTAGAAGCCTTGGGTAGCCGTCAATTATTATCACAATAATGTTTTTAAAGTGTGTATTTATTGGACATTTATTATGTGTCAGTCACTCTTCTAAATGTTTCATGAGTATTAACTAATTTAATCCTCATAACAAGCTTGTCAGGTAAGATATGACTCCTCTGTTACAGATGAGGAAACAGGCACAGTGAGGTTAAATAAGTTGCTCGAGGTCACACGAAGCTTTAAAAGTTAGGCATTTGGGATCCAGAGCCTCCCTTCTTTCTTTTTTTTAAATTTTTTTAATGTTTATCTATTTTTGAGAGAGAGAGATAGAGACAGACAGAGCATGAGCAGGGGAGGGACACAGACAGAGAGGGAGACACAGAATCTAAAACGGACTCCAGGCTCTGAGCTGTCAGCACAGAGCCCCACGCAGGGCTCGAACTCCGGAACGGTGAGATCATGACCTGAGCCGAAGTCGGACGCTCAACCGACTGAGCCACCCAGGCGCCCCTTCTTTCTTCTTTTTTTTTTTTAATGTTTTATTTATTTATTTTTGAGGAGGGGGAGGGGCAGAGAGAGAGAGAGAGAGAGAGAGAGAGAGAGAGAGGGAGAGAATCCCAAGCATGTTCTGCATCATCAGCACAGAACCTAAGGTCACTGAACTCTGAGATCATGACCTGAGCCAAAATCAAGAGTCGGACACTTAACCAACTGAGCCACCACGTGCCCCAAGCGCCTGTTTTCTTGATTATTATACCTAACCAGGTGCTTTCACTCTTATGCAATTTGCATGAGTAAGTTCTCTCATTTGGGTGAGACAACCATCATGAAAACTTCTATATTCTCATGGGCTTCCGTTATAAAATGAAAAATGCCCTATAAAATGCAACCTTATGTAAGTTGCAAAATAAAGTTGGACTCTATGGTTCTTCTGCACTTGCTCTCAGGTAAGATGCCCAGACCTTTCAATCTGTAAGCAGCATTCAAATAGAAAGCGATCGACACACATTAGACTCCCAGCTACTAACGAGGCGTGGCTGTTTTCTGCCATGGAGGTCTCTGTTAACAGAATTCACCTGAGTTGTTTTTCCCCTCCCCTAGAATAAATGGATTAGCCGCAGCCCTATGCTCCAGAGGAGGGTCTACCATTCCATGGCGGCAGTTCAGAGAAAGCTTTATGTTCTCGGAGGCAATGACCTGGACTACAATAACGACCGGATCCTCGTGCGGCATATAGATTCGTACAACATAGACACCGACCAGTGGACGCGCTGTAATTTCAACCTGTTGACTGGCAAGTACCTTTGACCAAGTAACTCAGGAAAAGCAGAAATTCAAGAAATTGCCTCCCTTGTTTCCTTATATGTCTTCGGTGTATCTCTAAATATCAAGCGGCTGGTGGCAGAATACCTTGCTTTTATTAACCAGAAAGGCACACATTGTAACACAAAGTCACTCCATCAGGTGGCCGAGATAGTTTCTTGGCTTCTCTTTGTGCAACTCCTCACTTGGCTGAGAGAGGTATGTCAAGTCCTTTCTTGTGGATAAATATTCACAGAGGAATTTTGATACTTAGGAGGAACCAGAGAATTAACTCTTTACAGGAGCAATTTTTTTTTTTTCTTTTCACTTTTGGTCCTCTCTTATTTAGGTTCAGGGGTAAGGTCTTCACTATTTGTTACTGCCAGATACGGTTTCAGGCTATATTCTCCTAACAACGAAATCTTAGAGCAGTCTGTGCCTAGGGGGTTGGTGGTGTTTCTGGCCACACAGCCCTCCAAGCATTATCAAGTGTAACGCTAGGTATGGAGCCCCATCTCAAAAGGGAATAAAAGGAAAGCTATGAACAACTTACCCCTAACGTTTCTTTCCAGAGTAGAAAACCGTTCATTCCCTTGTCGGCTTGCATTATAAACCTCCAAGGGGATCATGTCTTTCCAGGCTGCTCTACTAATAGGAAAATCCAGAATGGTGGGCAGGACTAGCACCTGAGGACATCTTAATATGCTGAGTGAACGCTCAACCACTCAGGGCTGCGGGTGGGGGGGCAACACTGAGTGCAGAGCCCATGGGAAAGGGTTAGATGTCTTGTGCGGAGCTCTTGTTTCTGTGAAATTGATCTTTAGGGCCCACCTACGAGGACTTACCTCTCTCTGGGTTGCTGTCCTAGCACCTTAGCCCCTCAGTCCCTGGATCTGTGATTCTGTCTGCCATAGGATCCAGCTTATTTATTACCCCAGTCAATCCTGTGTCAGCCCATCAATAAAAAGAGACTGTCTCACACTCTCTGATGGCCTCCAGGGAAGAATATGTGGTAGTGAGTTATTCCGTCTTCTTTTTTAAATGGGGGAGGAACCTTCCATCATTTTGGTGTGTCAGTATCTAGGGACTACCCCGTCTGGTCCCAGATTGGGAGCTTTAATATAGTCTTAAAACTGTGGTGTATGCAAAGGAAAGGAGGGTAGTAACTTTATCAATCTTTTCTGTCATTTGTCTTCATTTGGGAAACACCGGGGGCATGGCTCTGTTTTATTGGCTTCTTGGGGTTGCAGCTGTTACTTTACAAATGTAAGCACTTGCTTTAAAGCATGTGTTGGTACAAGAGGTGTATTGCATTTTGAAAATATCCTTATTTCCACCACTGTAAGTTAATGGCATACAACAGAGTATAGAACTCTTATTTCGTTATTGCTTATTATTGCTGCATTTAATGCTGTATTTACTACCTCGCCTGGCTAGTACGTGTTTTGGCTTGGTTCTGACCTGACACAGATTCATTCTCTGTGAAGGAGTGGTTAATTCTTCTCTCTGAGTACAGGGAGGCAGTGATTAGTTGCTGCGAAAATCCTGTGGAGCCTACAAGTGTGCCACAGGGGGAAACAGTTTCCCTCAGTGGCAAAAGGGTTAATTAAGACATGCAAGGAAAATGGATTTATTTTTTTCTGTTCATTCAATCCTCTTTACTTTAGGCCAAAATGAATCTGGAGTTGCTGTCCATAATGAGAGAATATATTTAGTTGGTGGATATTCGATTTGGACAAATGAGCCTCTGGCTTGTATCCAGGTGAGTGGTTGAAGTTCCTTTTGAAGTTCGTTCAGGTGGTTCAGTGAGGTTATTTTTTTTTGCAGTGCTGCTACTGAAGGAAGAGATATTTACTCCTAGAAAGAGGTTTGAGCTCCCTTCGTGTAACTAGTTCAGTTACTAAACTTCATCCTGCTTCCTAAAAATGATGTCTAATAAATGATTGAGCCCTACTGAAAATAAAGGTGGGGAGGAGCTTTGAAAATAGATACAGTAAAACCTTGGATTGTGAGTAACTTTTTCTGCCACTGTTAGGCAAGAGGAGCAAACATTTTTAACTTGATAAGTGAGTGAGGTCTTGCAATACAAGTAGTATGTGACACCGAATGTCACGTGATCACAGCTGAGCCAATGGTTCTTGAAATTCACTGATAACCGAGTGGTTTGCATTACACGCATGTTTCCGGAATGACTTAGTGTTGCAAACCAAGGTTTTCCTGCATAATCTATCCTGAAAATGGGGAAAGTGGGATATCTTTCTCTTTCTCCTAAACCAAGAAAATCTAGAAATCTTTGGTAATAACGCTTTCACACTCCCAAAACTTTACAAATGCCTTCTTTGCACTCAGTTGCTTTATTTTCTGTATTGCAATTTGTTCATTTTGATCCCACTTACTAAGGTGTTCTTCCTTCCTGGCAGAAGTTGAGTAGTGGTGGTTTATGATGAGTCTGATGGAGATGGCCTCTGCCCCCGAGAACAGCCCTGGCACGTCAGCACGTGACCAGCCCAGGGAAGGCAATGTGCCCCCTGAGCTTTTCAGAACAGCAGTACCTTTTGCTGGTATACATATTCAAGGTTTTATTTTACTTTTTTACAATTCTTACCATAGTTTTTGTTTTCCATGTTCTCTGAATTTATTGACATGTATTAGGCCTGATTTTTCTCTTGATCTCCAGAAAAACATATGTCCTTAGAACTGCTCTTCTGATCTAACTTCACTCTCGGGGGAAATTTTTAACCACAGCTTCATTATCTTTAATAGTTGCAGGGCTATCCAAGATTTTATTTTTTTCCACAGTCCCATCTCATAAGGTGTATATATTTTCTCAAGTAAGTTTTCACAATTGTTAGTGTCTAGTTGTTTTGTTACCACTTAGTTATGTCCCCCCTTACATTCATAATGTAGATTTTTTTTTCTCCTCTTGATTTGTCTTGCCACAGCTTTGTCTGGGTATATAACATACTTCTATTAAGTATATCTAAATTAACAGGGGTACTATAAATATGCACAACATAATAAACAAGCTAGTCCTAATGGATGTGAGTTCTGGATTGAATAGGATAGAGTGTTTTTTTGTTTTTTTTTTTTTTTTTAGTTTATTGAGATATTAACATTTAATGTATTAGTTTAAGTACATAAAAATGTTATATGTGTATATATTGCTAAATGATCACCAAAATAAAGTTAGTTAACATTCATAACCTCACATAGTTACAGGAGTTTTTTGTTTGTGAGAAGAACTTTCAAAATCTACTCTCCTAGCAACTTCCAAATATTCAATACAGTATTGGTAGTTGTAGTTACCGTGCTGTACATTATATCCCCAGGATTTATTTATAAGTAGAAGGTTGTATCTTCTCTTTTATTGAACTGTATATGACACACAATGTTACATTAGCTTCAGGCGTATAGCATTGTGATTCAACAGTTCTATACATAATGCCTTGTTCACAAGTGTTAACTAACGTGTCACAATACAGTGCTATTACAATACTGTTGACTATATTCCCTATGCTGTGCCTTTTATTCCGTGCCTTATTCATTCCATAACTGGAAGCCTGCAGGTCCCACTCCCCATCACCCACTTTGCCCAGCTCACACACCCACCTCCTCTGGAAACCACCAATTTGTTCTTTGTACATATGGGTCTTTTTCTGTTTATATATTTGTTTTGTTTTTAGATTCCACATATAAGTGAAATCATATGGTATATGTCTTTCTCTGACTTACTTCATTTAGCATAATATTCTCTTGGTGTCACAAATGGCAAGATCTCTTTATGGTGGGTTAATATTTCATTGTATACTTCTGTATCCATTTGTCAATCAATGGACTGTTGGGTTGCTTCTGTATTTTGGCTATTATTATAAATTATGCTGCAGTAAACATAGGGTATCTTTTCAAATTGGTGTTTTTGTATTCTTTGGGTAGTGGAATTATTAGATCATATGGTATTTCTATTTTTAAATTTTTGAGGAAACTCCATCCTGTTTCCATAGCGTTTGCACCAACTTACACCCCCACCAGTAGTGCATAATGATTCCTTTTTTTCCACATCCTCGGTGTAAATGCTCAATTATTTCTTGTCTTTATTATACCAGCTATTCTCACTGGCGTGAGGTGATTATTTCTTTGTGATCTCAGTTTGTGTCTTCTTCATGATAAGTAATGTTGAACATCTTTTCATATATCTGTTGACCATCTGTAATGTCTTTTGGAAAACTGTATATTCAGATTCTCTACCCATCTTTTAATCAAAAAAATTTTTTGGTGTTGTATAAGTTCTTTATATATTTTGGAGATTAACCCCTTATCGGGTGTATCATTTGCAAATATCTTTTCCTATTCACTTAGTTGCCTTTCCATTTTGTTGATGGTTTCTTTCACTCTGCAAAAGCTTTTTACTTTGTTACAGCCTCAATAGTTTATTTTTGCTTTTGTGTCCCTCGCCTGAGAAAACATATATAAAAATATGTGGCTAAGGTCAATGTCCAAGAGATTACTGCCTATGTTTTCTTTCAGGAGTTTTATGATTTCAGATCTCGCATTTAGGTCTTTAATGCATTTTAAGTTTGTTTCTTCTGTGTGATGTAAGAAAGTGGTCCAGTTTCATCCTTTTACATGTAGCTGTACGGTTTTCCTAACACTATTTATTGAAGAGACTGTCTTTTCTCCATTGTGTATTTTTGCCTCCTTTGTTATAGATAATTGATCTTACGAGTGTGGGTTTATTTCTGGGCTTTCTCTACCTGTTGCATTGATCTGTATGTTTATTTTTGTACCAGTCCACTACTGTTTTGATTAGTATAGCTTTATAGTCTATCTTGAAATCTGGGATTGTGATACTTCCAGTTTTTTTCTTCTTCCATAAGTTTGCTTTTGCTATTCAGGGTCTTTTCTGGTTCCATACAAATTTTAGTATTATTGCTCTAGTTCTATGAAAAATACTGTTTGTTTTAAATTTTAGAATATGAACAGGGGAAAGGGGCAGAGGGAGAAAGAATCTGAAATAGGTTCTACCCTTAGAATGGAGCCCAATGCAGGGCTCCATCCCACAACCCTGGGATCATGACCTGAGCCAAAATCAAGAGTAGATGGTCTACTCAACTGACTAAGTTACCCAGGTGCCCCAAAATACTGTTGGTTTTTTTATAGGATTACATTGAATATGTGGACTTCTTTGGATAATATGGGTCTTTTAATGATATTAATGCATTTACATGGCATATCTTTCCATTTGTGTTTTCAGTCTCTTTCATTAATGTCTTATAGTTTTCAGAATACAGGTCTTTTCACCTTTCTGATTGTTTATTCCTAGGTATTTTATTATTTTGGTGCAATTGGAATTGTCTGCTTAATTTCCATTCTGCTACTTTGTTGTTAGTGTATAGCAATGCAACACATGTCTGTATATTAATTTTGTATTCTGCAACCCTACTGAATTCATTTATCAGTTTTGATAGTTTATTGGTGGAATCTTTAAAGTTTTCTATGTATAGTATCATGTCATCTGTAATTAGTGACAGCTTAACATCTTCCTTACCAACTTGGATACCTTTTATTTATTTATTTATTTCCTAATTGGTGTGGCCAGGACTTCCATTACTAAGTTGAATAGAAAGGGCAAGAGTAGATATCCTTCTTTTCATTCTGATCTAGGGGAAAAGCTCTATTTTTTTCCCTACTGAGTCTGATGTTAGCCATATGTTTGCAATACATGGCCTTTATTATATTGAGGTATGTTCTCCCTAAACCCACTTTGAGAACTTTTATCATGGACGGATGGTGACTTTTGTCAGATGCTTGTTCTGCATCTATTGAGACGATCATATGATTTTTGTCCTTTTATTTTGTTAATGTGGCATATCATGCTGACTGATTTGTAAATATTGAATCATCTATGCCTCAGCTGAATACTCCCTCTTGATTATGATGAATCATTTTTTTTATTGTTGTTGAATTCAGTTTGCTCATCTTGTATTGAGAAGTTTTGCATCTGTGGGCATCTGGGTGGCATAGTCAGTTAAGTGTGTGACTCTCTATCTCAGCTCACGTCATGATGTCACAAATTGTGGGTTCAAGCCCTGTACTGGGCTCTGTGCTGGTGGCAAGGAGCCTGCTTGGGATTCTGTCTCTCCTCCTCTCTGCTGCTCCACAGCCTGTTCTCTCTGTCTCTCTCTGTCTGTATGTCTCTCTTTCTCTCAAAATAAATAAACTTTAAAAATAAAAAGAATTTTTGCATCTGTGTTCTTTATGGATATTGGCCTGTAGCTTGCTTTCTTTGTAGTGTCTTTGTCTGGTTTTGGTATCAGGGCAATGCTGGCCATATAAATATATTTGAAGTTTTTCTTCCCCTTCTATTTCTTTAGAATAGTTTGAGGAGAATAAGTATTAACCTTTGTTGATAGAATTCACTCATGAACCCATCTGTTCCTGGACTTTTGTTTGTTGGAATATTTTTCATTATCCGTTTGATTTTGTTACTAGTAATCAGTCTGTTCATATTTTCTATTTCTCCCTGATTTAGTTTTATAAGATTATATGTTACTGGAAATTTACTGTTTCTTCTAGGTTATCCAATTTGTTGGCATATAATTTTTATAGTAGTTTCTTATGATCCTTTTGTATATCTGTAGTCAAGTGTTATTTCTCTTTTGTTTCTTACTCTTTTTCTGTCCTCTTTTTTTTTTCTTGATGGATCTGGCTAAAGGGCTATCAATTTTATCTTTTCAAGAACTAGCTCTTCATTTCATTGGTCTTTCATATATATTTTTTTGGTCTTTATTTCATTTATTTCTGCTCTGAGCTATTATTCCCTTCCTTCTAACATTGGGTTTTGTTTGCGCTTCTTTTTCTATTTCTTTTAGGTGTAAGGTTAGATTGTTTATCATAGATTTTTCTTGTTGCTATAAATTTCCCTCTTAGAACTGCTTTAGCTATATCCCAAAGATTTTTTTATTGTTTTAAGTTTGTTTGAGAGTGAGAGAGAAAGAGTCTGAGTGGTGGAGGGGCAGAGAGAGTGAGAGAGAGAGAATCCCAAGCAGGCTCTGTGCTGTCGATGCAGAGGTGAATGTGGGGCTTGATCCCACAAACTCTGAGATCATGACCTGAGCCAAAAGCAAGAATCAGACACTTAAATCGACTGAGCCACTGAGGCACTCCTTTGTCCCAAAGATTTGACTGTTGTGTTTGTATTTTCATTTGTCTCCATGTATTTTTTTCATTTCCTTTTCGATTTCTTCATTGATCCATAGGTTGTGTTGTGCATGTTGTTTAGTCTCGACATATTTATGCTTTCCTTGCAATTAATTTCTAGTTTCTTATGATTGTGGTCAGAAAGGTGATTGATATGACTTCAGTCTTCTTAAAAGTACTGAGACTGTTTTATGGCCTAACATGTGATCTATCCTGGAGAATGTCCCATGAGTACTTGAAAAGAATCTGCATTCTGTTGGTTTGGGATAGAATGTTTGGTATATATCTAGCCTAATGTATATCTGCCTGGATGGACAGTCCATTGCTGTAGGTGGGAAGTTAAAGTCCCTTACTATTATTTTATGATGTCAATTTCTTCCCTTATGTCTGTTAATATTTATGCATTTAGATGCTCCAGTGTTAGGGGTAAAGATAATTACAATTGTTATATCTATTTGTTTGACCGATTCCCTTTATCATTATGTAATTCTTTTGCTTGTCTCGTTATAGTCTTTGTTTAAAAGTCAGTTTTGTCTGATATAACTATTACTTCTTGGTATTTTTTTTTCTCTTCCATTTGCTTGGAATATCTTTTCTATCCCTCCACTTATAGGCCGATATGTATCTTTAGGTCTGAAGTGAGTTTTGTATTGGCAACACATAGATGAGTCTTTTTTTAAAAAATCTATTCTATCACTCTATGTCCTTTGGAGCATATAGACAATTTACATTTAAAGTAATTATTGATAGGTATGCATTTTGCATGTTATTGCTTTCTGATTCTTTTTGTAATTCTTCTGTTACTTTATTTCTTGCTCCCTGTCCTTGTGATTGATGACTTTCATTAGTGTAATGCTTGTTTTTTTTTTTTTTTTTTTTTTTGTGTGTGTGTATCTGTTTTGGTTACTATAAGTTCATATACAACATATAAAGTATATAGTAGTCTATATTAAGTTCATGGTCACTTAAGTTTGAACACACTCTTTTTTTTTTAATGTTTATTTTTGAGAGAAAGAGAGACAGAGACAGACAGAGAGAGACAGAGCATGAGTGGGGACGGGGCAGAGAGAGAAAGGGAGACACAGAATCTGAAACAGGCTCCAGGCTCTGAGCTGTCAGCATAGAGCCCAATGTGGGGCTCGAACTCCTGAACCATGAGATCATGACCTGAGCCGAGTCAGACACTTAACCAACTGAGCCACACAGGTGCCCCAAGTTTGAACACATTCTAAAAGAATTTTAATTTTATTCCCTCACTCCATATTTTATGTATGTAGTCATATTTTACATCTTTTTATTTTGTGAGTCCCCTTAACTAAATTTTAGGATATTATTGGATTTATGACTTTTGTCTTTTAACCTTCATTCTAGTTTTAGAATTGATTGCTCTACTACTTTTACTGTGTATTTGCTCTAACTCATTACATTTTTTGCTTTCATAGTTTTCTTCTAATTATTGTCTCTTCCATTTAAAGAAATCCCTTTGACATTTCTTGTAAGAGTGGTTTAGCGGTGATGAACTCCTTTTTGTCTGGGAAACTCTTTATCTCCTCTCAAGTTTGAAAGATCACCTTGCCAGATAGAGTATTCTTGGTTGTAGGTTTTTTCCTCTCAGCACTTTGAATGTATTCTGCCACTCCCTTTTTGCCTACAAAGTTTCTGCTGAAAAATCCAATGATAGCCTCCTGGGGTTTTCCTTGTATATAAATAGTTGCTTCTTCCTAGCTGCTTTTAAAATTCTGTCTTTAATCTTTGACATTTTAATTATTATGTGTCCTGGTGTTTATCTCCTTGGGTTCATTTTGTTTGAAAGCTTTTGTGCTTTCTAGGCCTAGATATCGGTTTTCTCCCCCAGGTTAGGGAAGATTTCTGCTATTGTTTCTTTAAAAAAAGATTTCTGCCCCTTTCCTTTTCTCCTCCTTGGGATCCCTGTGAGGAGGATGTTTGTTCACTTGATGGTGTCTCAGAAGATCCCTCAGAAGATCTCAACCTATTTTCACCTTTTAGAATTCTTTTTTATTTATGCTGCTCAGCTTGAGTGCTTTCTATGACCCAGTCTTCCAAAGTACTGATCTATTCTACACCCACTAATGTACTGTTGATTTCCTCTAGTATATGTTTCATTTCAGTTATTCTTCAACTCCAATTAGTTCTTGTTTATGTTTTCTCTTTATTAACATTCTCACTAAGTTTATCCACTCTTTCCCAGTCCAGTGAGTATCTTCAGGACCATTATTTTGAACTCTTTATCAGTTAGATTGGTTATCTCTGTTTTTTTGTTCCTTTTCTAAGATTTTTTTCTTCTTTTATTTGGAGCATATTCCATTTCCTCATTTTGATTGATTTTTCTCTATTTGTTTTTATGAATTAGGCAGAACAGTGACTTCTCCTAAACTCAAAGGAATGGTCTTGTGTATGGTTGTCTCCTGGGTAGTCTGTGTGTACCTGGTGACTTTGACTAGCTGGAATGGAGCTGTGGCTAGTGTGGCCTGGAGGTGCCAGGACATTGTGTGCTGGGGCTGCTTTGGGACAGCCTGAACTGAATGCCCTGGTCAGGGCATTTTCAGGACTAACCTCAGAGGATGACATCGTATGATAGCTCAGGCCGAAGTGTGTGCATACTGGGGGTTCCCAGTACTCTCTGCACAGAGGGTGTTTTGGCAGTATAGTTGAAGCTGACAGGGGTGAAAGGGTATCCCAGAGTGCTCCACATGAGGGGTGTCCTGGTGGTGGCTGGAGTATAGGCAGATGTGGTTAGGGTGACCTGGGGCATTCTGCACAGGGACATCATGGTGGAACAGCTGAAACCTAGGTGAGGCATGGGCAGGGGGTATCCTGGCAAGTCCTCTGGAGGTGAAGTGGTTTGTGCCTAGAATGTTCAGTAGTAATTTGCACCAATATCACTTTGGAGTGATGGCTGGAGCTGTAGTGAGTGCTTGATAAGGATGTCTTCTGTGCTGCACTAGGGCTGCCTTGACCAGGCAGCTGGGGCTGGTGTGTGCTAGGGGCCCAGGGCTCACTAAGGCATATGCCAGCTAGGGTACCTGGAGCTTGCTTCTAACCACCCTGTCAGCCGGGATCATACAATGTTTATCTTTTCCTGTCTGACTTCTTTCATTTATCATAAACACTGTCATGCCCATCCATGTGGTTGCAAATGGCAGACTGCATTCTTTTTTACGGCTGAATATTATTTGTGTGTGTGTGTGTGTGTGTGGTACATGTGTATGCGTCCATTCAATCATTAATGGACACTTAGGTTGTTTCTGTGTGTTGGTAATTATAAACAATGCTTCACTGAACATAGAAGTACAGATATCTTTTCAAGCTAATAATTTAATTTCCTTCAGATATATACCCAGAAGTGGTATGGATCCTATGGTAGTTTCATTTTTAATTTTTTGAGGAAACCTTCATGCTGTTTTTTGTACCAATTTATAGTTGGAACAACAGTGTACAAGAGTTTCCTATTCTTCAAATCCTCACCAATGCCTATTATTTCCTGTCTTTTTGATGACAGCCATTCTAACAGGTGTGAGGTGATGATTCATTGTGGTTTCCATTACCATTTCCCTGATGACCAGTGATGTTGAGCACCTTGTCACATACCTGCTCGTTATTTTTATGTCGTCTTTGGGAAAATGTCTATTCATATCCTCTGCTCGTTTTTAATCAGACTGTGTTTTTCTGTTGAGTTGTAGGACTTCTTTATAGTGTTTTGGATATTAATCCCTTATCAGATACATGATTTTAAAATACGACCATTTGGTAGTTTGGCTTTTCATTTTCCTTTGTGCAGATGGCTTCCTTTGGTGTGCAGAAACTTTTTAGTTTCATGTAGTCCTACTTTATTTTTGCTTTTGTTGCCTTTGTGTCAAGTCCAAAAATTCATTGCCAAGACCAATGATTTTCTTCTAGGACTTTTATGGTTTTGGTCTTATGTCCAAGTCTTTCATCCATTTTGAGTTGATTTTTGTGTACGGTGAAAGAGAAGGGTCCACTTTCATTGTTTTGCATGTGGCTGTCCAGTTTCCCCAACGCTTTTTACTGAAGAGACTATTCTTTCTCTCATTTGTATATTCTTGGCTTCTTTGTCAGAAATTGACCATATATGTATGGGTTTACTTATGGGCTCTCAATTTTGTCCTGTTGATCTATGTGTCTGTTTTTATATTTTAAACACACTGTTTGATTTACCATAAGTTTATATAATATATTTGAAACCAGAATTTGTAACGACTCAAGCTTCGTTCCGCCTTAAGATTGATTTGGCTATTTGGGGGTCTTTTGTGGTTCCATACAAATTTTAGAATTGCTTTTTCTTTTTCTGTGAAAAACGCAATTGGAATTAAGATAGGGATTGCATTACTTCAATAGTATGGACATTTTAATAATATTAATTTTCCCAATCAGTGAATGCAGAATATCTTTCCATTTATTTGTGTCTTTTTCAATTTCTTTCATCATTATCTGATAGTTTCTAGTGTACAGATCTTTCTCCTCCCTGGTTCTGTTTATTCCTTGATATTATAAATGGGATTCCTTTCTCAATTTCTCTTTCTGATAGTTTGCTATTAGTGTATAGAAACACAACTGATTTTTGTATATTGAATTTGTATTTTGACTCTTTACTGAATTTACTAGCCCTAATGTTTTTTTTTTTTTTTTCACGGAGTCATTAGAGTTTCTATATATAATATGTCATCTGCAAATGAAGGCAGTTTTATATCTTTCTTTCTGATTTCGATGTCTTTTATTTCTTGTTTAATTGCTTTGGCTAGGATTTCTAGTACATTTTTGAATAAAGTGGCAATAATGAGCATATTTGTCAACTTCCTAACCTTAGAGAAAAAGCTTTTAGCTTTCACTTAATTATATTAGTTGTAAACTTGTCATATATGGCTTTTATTATGTTGAGGCATATTCCCAGTACTCAGTTTTTTAAAAATATTTTATTATGAATGTCGAATTTTGTCAAATGCTTTTTCTGTATCAATTAGATTATTTGATTTTTATGTTTCATTTTGTATATGTGATGTATCACATTGCATGTGTTGAACTATACTTGCATTGCTGGAATAAATCCCACTTGAACATAATATATGAAACTTTTAATGTATTGTTGAATTCAGTGTGCTAATAGTTTCTTGAGGATTTTTGCTTCTATATTCATCAGGGATATTGGCCTGTAATTTTCTTTAGAGTGCTTGTGTGCTTTTGGTATTTAGGTAACGCTGGCCTTGTAAAACGAGTTTGGGAATGTTCTTTTCTATTTTTTATAAACCTTTGAGAAGTATTTGTATTTATTCTCTAATATTTATTATTTCCTTGTACTGTTTTTTTGTTGTTCGTTTTGTTTTTTGTGTTTTACCCCTTGTACTGTTGTTGAGTTTTATTCTTCTTTTTCTAGCCCCTGTGGAGTCTAAGGTCAGGTTGTTTTAGATTTCTCTGACTTCATAAAGTAGGCCTCTATTACTATAAACTTTCCTTTTCGAAGAGTGTTTGCTGAATCCCAAAGATTTTGGAACATTGTGTTATCATTTTCATTTGTGTGTGTGTGTGTGTGTGTGCGCGTGTGTGTGTGTTTTAAAATAAGCTCTACATCCAATCTGGGGCTTGAACTCATGACCCCAAGATGTAGGGTTGCATACTTTACCATCTGAGCCAGCCAGGTATCCCTTCAGTGTGTCTTCGATTTCTTCTTTGATTTCTGCTTGTCTCATTCACTGTTTAGTAACCTGTTATTTAATCTCTATATATTTGTGTTCTCTCCAAAAATTTTTTTTTGTTCACTTCTAGTTTTATAGTGTTCTGGTTGGAAAAGATGCATAGTATGACTGAAGTCTTTTTGAATTTGTTGAGACTTGTGTATTCTGCTGTTTTAGGATAGAATGTTTTGAATGTATCTGTTAGACCTGTCTTGTCCAATGTGTCCTTCAAAGCCACTGTTTCTTTGTTGATTTTTCTGTTTGGATGATCTACTGATTGGTGTAAGTGGGGTTTTAAAGTGCTCTACTCTTACTGTATTACTGTTGATTACTTCCTTTATATTTGTAATTAGCTGCTTTATGTATTTCGGTACTCTTCTGTTAGGTGCATCAATATTTATAATTATTACAATTCTTGTCCCCTTATGATTATGTAAGGTCATTCTCTGTCTTTGGTTACAGAGTTTGTTTTCAAGTTTATTTTGTCTCATAAATATTGCTACCCCAGCTTTCTCTTCACTTCCATTTCCATGATAAATGCCTTTCCATTCCTTTACTTCCAGTCTGCATGTGTCTTTGTGTCTGAAAGGAGTCCTTGTAGGCAGCATGTAGATAGGGCTTGTTTTGTATCCATTCCATCATCATATGTCTTTTGATTGCAGTGTTTAGTCCATTGACATTCAAAGTAATTATTTATAGGTATGTACTTATTGCCATTTTGTTACTTGTTTTATTACTGTTTTGTAGTTCTTCTCTATTCTTTTGGTTTCTTCTCTTATGGTTTGTTGGCTTTCTTTAGTGGTATACATGGGTTCCTTCTCTTTATTTCCGCATATATATTATTGGTTTTTGATTTGTGGTTACTGTTCAGTTTGTATATAACTTCTTATGCATATACCAGTCTATATTAAATTGATGCTTTCTTAAGTTTGTTAAAAGCACAAAATTTTTACTACTCTCTCCCCTACATTTTAGGTACATGTATCATTTACATCCTTTTATTTTGCGAATTCCTTGACTAATTTTTAATTTTACTGCTTCTGTGCTTCCTGCTTTTACTTCTGCTTGTGGTCTTCCCTTTCTCAAAGAGTCTTTTTTTAACATTTCTTATAAAGTTGGGTTAGTGGTCATGAATTCTTTTAATTTTTGTTTGTCTTGGAAACTCTTGCCTCTCCTATCTGAACGATAACTTCACTGGACACAGTGTATTTGGCTGCAGTTTTTTTTTTTTTTTTTTTTTTTTTGTTTTTTTAGCACTTCGAATATATCATATCATTCCCCTCTGGCCTGCAGAGTTTCTGCTGAAAAAATCCGCTGATAGCCTTTTGCGGTTTTCCTTGTATGTAACTTTTTCACTGATTTTAAAATTCTCTCTTTATCACTAGTTTTTGCCATTTTAATTACTGTGTGCCTTTTAAAAAATATTTTTGAGAGAGCATGCGAGAGGGAAGGACAGAGAGAGAGAGAGGGAGACAGAATCCCAAGCAGTCTTCATGCTTGTCAGCATAGAGCACGATGAGGGGCTCAAACTCACGAAATGTGAGATCATGACCTGAGTTGAAATCAAGAGCAGGATGCTTAACTGAGTCACCCGGGTGCCCCACTATGTGCCTTTTAGTGGACCTCCTTGGGTTGAATTTATTGAGGGCTCCCTGTGGCTCCTGGATCTGGATTTGTTTCCTTCCCCAGATTTGGGAAGTTTTCAGCTATTATTTCTTGAAATAAATTTTCTGTCTCCTTTTCTCTCTCTCTTCCTTCTGAGATCCCTGTAATGTAAATGTTATTAAGCTTGATGGTGTTCCTTCATTTCTTTATTCTCATTTTTCATTATTTTTTTTTCTCCCTCCTGTTCGGCTTGGTTGATTTCCATTACTTTGTCCTCCAGGTCACTGAACTGTTCCTTCTGATTCCTGTGGTCTACTATTTATTCCATCTAGTGTGTTTTTAATGTCATTTATTGAATTCTTCAACTCTAATTGTTTTCTCCTTATTGAAGGCCTCCCTGAGGTCCTCCACTCTTAAGTCAGGTATCTTTATGATCATTACTTTAAATTCTCTATTAGGTATATTACTTATATCTGTTTCACTTAGATCTCTTGCTGTGGTTTTGTCTTGTTCTTTCCTTTGGGACCTAGTCCTCTGTTTCCTTAATTTGTCTAACTCTGTTTCCATGTATTAGAAAGTAAGCTATGTCTCCTGCTGTTGAAAGCAGTGCCTTCTGAAGAGCCTCTCTGGTGCCCTGTAATGCTATGTTGCTTGTTTACCAGACCCTTATGTATGTTGCAAGTGCCCTACCGTTGTCATTGAGCTACATTTGCCTTTAGTCCAGTCACCTTCAATGCCCCTCTGCCTGTTGTGGACAGCGTTTGGTCTCTGATGCTTGTGGGGCATTCTAGGACTGCCTTGAGTTTGAGTTGGGTGAGGCTAGGCTTTTATTGAAGTGCACTAGCGGTGTTCTTCTTGTGTAGTGTCCTAAGAAGATTTTGTTCATGGGTGGGACCTGTAGCCAGACCACATGTCTGCCATAGATGGATGAGTTTGTGTGTTTTTCTTCGCCCTTCTCTGGGACAGGAGTCACTTGGGGGTCATGCTGACCCGTCAGGGATGCTTGCACACTGCCACCGTTGTGGTGACGCTTTGGATGGACTCTTGTGGAGGGTGTGTTGGAGGGAGCAGGTCCACATGAGAATGCAGGAGGCAGCAAGACTTACCTCGTTCTGCTGTGGGAGGAAGTCTATATATAGCTGCTTCGGAAAACTGCCAAGGCCAGGATGCAGGGGCCAGCCTGCAGGAGAGTGCAGTAGTGGGAAGAGCTCTTCACAAGCTAGATGGAGACTCTAAGTGCTGTGCTGATTCCTGCAGGTGTCCATGTATCTAGGCTGGGGGGGAGGGGAAGGTAAGTTGTGCCTGCCAGCTCTTTTATACCTGGAGAAATCTCCCAAAGATCCCTGCCCCTCCAGTACCTGTTCTGATATTAATAAACAAATCTCTATCCTGTATCCCCCAGGTTATCTTTCAAACTGCTGCTTCTCTACAGTATCTCAGTGGGGCTGTTATGCTGTCTTTTAAGAGTGGAGACTCAGTTTACTTTTGCCATCCCACTCTCCTAGAGATGACCCTGCTAGTTTTCAAAGTTCTAGGTGTTAAGCCACGCTAATTTTAAGAACTCAAGAACTGAAGCCCCTTTGGATTTCAAAGCCAAATATTACAGGGATTTAACTTTCCAGTGCATGTCCCCTGTGCCTGGTGTGTCTGGTGTGGGGTCTGATACTCTTCCTCTTGTGCCTACAGCATTGCTTCCACCCGTAGACAGTCCCACATGTTAGTTTGGCTCCCGACCATGTCTCTACCCTTCCTTCCCTCTTCCACAAGGCTTTTTCTCTACATTATTCTGTGGAGAAGTCTGCAGGTCACTTTCTGGGTTATTTACACCGATGTGGATATTATCTAGGTTTATCTGTGGGACACAGCGAATCTAGGATCTTTGTACTCCACTATCTTCCCCAGAAATCCGAGTATATTTGATTTTTTTAATTTTTTTAACGTTTTATTTATTTTTGAGAGACATAGAGACAGAGCGTGAGCAGGGGAAGGGCAGAGAGAGAGGGAGACACAGAATCGGAAGCAGGCTCCTGGCTCTGATGAGCCATTAGCACAGAGCCCGATGCGGGGCTCGAACTCACAGACCACGAGATCATGACCTGAGCCGAAGTCGGCCGCTTAACCGACTGAGCCACCCAGGTGCCCCATATATTTGCTTTCTTAAAAAGTCAGCATAATGTTTAGTTCAGTGTTCCAGTAGCCATTTTGATATACAAAATCAATCATTTTGAAAGTGTGTTTATTCCCATGGCTGGCACAGTGGTCCTACACAGAACAGATAAATTTGTTAAAGGCATTTAAGAGCCTTTACTGTTTATGGGTAATAAATGTCCATGTAAGTATTCAGATTGTCACTTAAGATGTTTGGAATGGAAGTCTTCACTGATTATACACTTATCCTAGATCATGTTTCATTTTCCTTATTGACAACTGGTTACAGGTTGTATTCTCATTCATTCTGAACTGGGGTTGCATAGTCTCAAATACTTGCTTGCTTGCTTTTTGCATGACCGAGGAACTACTTTGGTTAAATAACAGTAATATGTTGATGGTTGGAGAGGCTGCTTACATGTTCATATGCAAGTTGCTTCTTTACTACTTGCTGGAAAATTATTCAAAAGAAATTAGATGAGAGAGTGGAATAGTGTTTATGAGAAGATGATTAGACAGTAGAAATTCCCAAGTACAAATCAGGTTGAAGAGTACAGGAAAATTAGGTGAAAAATAGTGCATATGCTAAAAATATCAAAGTTTAAATTTTGCATTAGTCACATATCTATATAATCCTTGGATTCTAAGGGCATGACTGACTAAGATTAATGAAGGTCATACTTAAATAGCTCAGAGATTAGTCCTTTAACATCCAGAAAGACTAAAGTCATTTATTGCCCTTGAAAATACCAGAAAATAACCTGTCTCTTTAGGATGCCCCTTCTGAACTTTAATCAAAGCTTCTTTGTCACTTGTGGGATTCAGCTACATAGGCATGAAGCATGTCAGATACTGAGGAAGTAACCATTTTCTTTTTTTTTTACTACTTGACTTAGCATAGACTATTTGATCCATTACAAGAGCAACCCAAATGAGAAGAGATTAATGCTTGTTTGAAGATTGAGATTTGGACTTGTTAATAATAACTCCTGGAAAATATTAAGGGTAGATTCATAAGGAAAGTGCTCTTGTTTATTTAGTGGGTGTGTAAGAATCATTTGGCACAGAGGTTGATTCTAACGCAATGTGCTGTGGATGATGAGCAGCGCATAAGAGAGCAGCTGCAGGAGTGTGCAAGTGATTAGTCTGTATTTCCAGATCACCTCCACTGCTCTTCATTTACAATTACTTCCTTTTGGCTGGAGGATATGCTGCCAAACTGGCACCTCCTTCTCCCAAACGCCTTCTTTCTGCCAGTTTACAGGGGAGTGTTTTGGAGAAATACTGCCAAAACTTCTTTTCCCTTCTCACAGATTAAATAAATTACATCTGTTTAACATATGCAGTCTCTGTTGGCCCAGGGAATCACACAGAAGCTCTCTGGATGATGACCTCAACTGATATTTTGTCTTCTAAAAATGTATTTAGTTGTGGAGGGAATATTGTGAATGGCACAAAATCTTTGTTCTCTCTTTGGTTACAACTGTGAGCTCACGTATTGGCTCTACCACTTACTGCATGACCTTGACCAAGTCATTGAACTTTCTTTGTACCTCTGTTTTCTTCTCCATACATTGAAGACAACACTTCACCTTATATAATTGAGATAAATAGTGAAAGATCTCTGCCTTCCATATTTAATGAAATACTAATCAAAATCCCATTGGGATTTTTCTTTTTCTTGCAGGGTGGGGCAATAATAATTGTCAAATCGATCTTGAGGTTTCTCTAGGAAAGTTAAATGTGTAAAAATAAGAAGTTTTTGAACACTGAATGAGACTTGCCCTACCCAGTCAAAAGAACTGTAAATGTGGTATTGGAGGAAGATGCACAAATCAACAAAAGAGAACAACAAAAAAGTTTATACATAGTATATAGAAGAAACAAATTAGTAGAACTATTTTGTTCAACAGATAGGATAGAATAGCTAAATGTCCATTTGGGAAAAAAATTGCTAGAAGTTTGATCTTTCTTTTATTTTTAGGCTTTGATGATTTCCTCCTTTATGAACTTAGAACCCCAAAACTCAAGGGCTCGTTACATTTAAGAATGCATCATAGCAGTTAAAGATTTAAAAATTATCCACCCACATGATAGATGAAGGCAGGGGTGGACACGATATTGAAGAAGGGTGTCAGAGATCTGTGGTTGGGGTATTAAGGCATGTGTACGCTTACAATGCAGGTGGGAAAAAGGGGACCAAAGGTGGATAGCAATAGGACAATGTCAATTTGAACATTTTCTTTTGAAAGTCATGGGATGAAATGAGGTTAGTGGAAGGTCAAATGAAGAGATATTAAGAAGATTGAGGGCTAGAGACTGATGGGTTTGACAAGTAGGGTATGACCAGCTTTCTTCAAGAAGGAATTTTTTCAGTACCCATATGGTCCCTGACTTAAAATGGTTTGACTTACAATTTTTTAACTTTACAAGGTGCAAAAGAAATCCCCATTGAGTAGAAATCATACTTTGGATTTTGGACTTTGATCTAGGATAGTGATAAACAGTATGATACGCGTGTGATGCTTTCTCTACCACTGTCCAGCAGTTATGACAGTAAACCAATACACTTACCAACACACTTATTGAAGAGACAGTCTTCTCCCAATTGTATGTTTTGCATCTTGTGTTGTAGTAGATTAATTAACCATGTAAGCATGGGAGTGTCTCTGGGCTCTGTTTTCTGTTCCATTCATCTGTGTGTCTGTTTTTGTGTCTGTACCATACTTTTTTGATTACTACAGCTTTGTAGTATATCTTAAAATCTTGCTTTGTGATATCACTAGCTTTGTTTTTCAATCTCAAATTTCCTTGGCTGTTTGGGGTCTTTTGTGGTTTCCTAAAGATTTTAGGATAATTTGTTCTAGTTTTGTCAAAAATGCTCTTTGTATTTTGATAGGGAACACATTGAATCTGTAGACTGCTTTGGGTCCTACAGATGTTAATTCTCCCAGTACATGAACACGGTATATTTTTCCACTTGTTTATGTTCTTACTCTTTCATCAGTGTTGTATAGTTTTCAGCATACAGGTTTTTTCAAATCCTTGGTTAAGTTTACTACTAGGTTATTTTATTCTTTTTGGTATAATTATAACTCGAATTATTTTCCTAATTTCTCTTTCTGCCACTTTATATTAGTGTATAGATATGCAACTCATTTTTGAGTATTAATTTTGTATCCTGCAACTTTAGTGAATTCATTTACTACTCCTAATAGTGTTAGGTAGAGTCTTTAGGATTTTCTAGAAATCTTTAGGATTTCTTCAGTATTGTGTTATCTGCAAATAGAGACAGCTTAACTTCTTCCTTACCAATTTGGAGGCCTTTCTTTCTTTTTCCTGTCTGATTGCTATGGCTAGGACTTCCAGCACTCTGCTGAATAGAAGTGGAAAGAGTGGACATCTTTCTTTTTATTCCTGATCATAGAGGAAAAACTCCGTTTATCTTCATGGACTAAAATATTAGCTATGGGTTTTCATATTGTCTTTGGTATATTGAGATATGTTCCCTCTAAACCCACTATATTGAGCATTTTAAAAATCAAACAGATGAATTTTGCCAAATGTTTTTTCTGCATCTGTTGAGATGATATATTTATCATTTGTTTTTTTTAAATGTGATATATCAGGTTGACTTGCAAATATTGAACCATACTTGCATCCTCCCAATAAATCCCGCTTGATTGTGGTGATTCTTTTAATGTATTGTTGAATGCAGTTTGCTAATTTTTGTTGATGAATTTTGCATCAATGTTCAGGGACATTGGCCTATAGGTTTCTTTCTTTATAGTATCTTTGATTTTGGTAATAGTGCAATGCTGATCTCATGGAAGGTATTTGGAAGCTTTCCTTCCTCTTTTTTTTTTTTTTTTTTTTTGAAATAGTTTGAGAATAGGTATTGACTCTTAAAATGTTTGGTGGAATTCACCTGTGAATCCACCTGGTCTTGCACTTTCGTTTTTTGGGAGTTTTTTCATTATTGATTCAATTTTCTTATTCATGAATGGTCTGTTCAGATTTTCGTTTTCTTTGTGATTTGGTTTTGGAAGGTTCTGTGTTTCTAGGAATTATCCATTTCTTCTAGGCTATTTTTTTAGCTTATAATTTTCATAGTATTCTAATTTTTATTTCTATGGTGTCAGTTTTTTACTACCTTCATTTCTTTTTGTTTTTAACTTTTTTTTTGTTCTAAAGCTTATTTATTTTAAGAGAAAACAGCAAGGGAGGGGAAGAGAGGAGGGGCAGAGGATCTGAAGCAGGCTCTGTGCTGACAGCAACTCATGAACATGAGAACATGAGATCGTGACCTGAGCCGAAGTTGGATGCTCAACCAATAGAGCTACCCAGGCGCCCCTATTTCTCTTTCATTTCTTATTCTATTTATTTGTGTCCTCTTTCCTTTTTTCTTGATAGGTCTAATTTTCCATCATTTTTTTTTTATCTTTTCAAAACTAGCTCTTGGTTTTGTTGATCTTTTCTATTTTTTTCCTAGTCTCTTAGTCTCTATTTCATTTATTTGTGCTCTGATCTTTATTATTTCCTTCCTTCTACTAACATTGGGCTTTGCTCTTCTTTTTCCAGTTCCTTTAGATGTAAGTTTAGATTGAGATTTTTCTTAAGTTTTTTTAAATGTTTACTTATTTGTTTTAGAGAGAGAGAGAGACACAGAGTGTGAGTGGGGGGAGGGGCAGAGAGAGAGGGAGACACAGAATCTGAAGCAGGCTCCAGGTTCTGAGCTGTAGCACAGAATCTGACATGGGGCTTAACCCACGAACCTCAGATCATGACCTGAGCTAAAGTCGGATGCTTGACCAACAGAGCTACCCAAGTACCCTCAAGATTTTTATTTCTTGAGGTAGTCCTATATCACTATACATTTACCTCTTTGAGACACATTGAAAGTGGTTCTAAGATTTTTGACTTCTGTTTTCATTTACATTAGTCTCCAAGTATTTTTAACATTTTCTCTGTGTGTACTTCATGGACCCATTGCTTATGTAGTAGAATTTTCTTTAACCTCCACATGTTTTTCCATTTTTGTTGTTACTGATTTCTAGTGTCATACCATTGTGGTCAAAAAGGATGCATGATATGATTTCAATCTTCTTAAATGTATTGAGTCTTATGTTGTGGTGTAACCTATGATCTGCCCTGGAGAATGTCTCATGTGCATTTGAAAAGAATCTGTAATCTTTTGTTTTTGGATGGAATGTTCCATATATATCTCTTAGACCAGATAGACCTAATATGTCATTTTAAAGATACTGTTGAGGTGCACAAGCCATGAACCATCAGGTAGATTGGTTATCTACATTTCATCTAGCTCATTTCCTGAGGATTCGTCTTGTTCTTTTACTTGGAGCATGTTCATTTGTCTCTTTACATTGCCTGACTTTGTGTTTATTCTTATGAATTAGCTACTTCTAAAATTGATGGGATAGTCTTGTGTCTGATCATCCCTGGTGTAGACTGTGTTCAGCTGGAACATAGGTTAGAGTTGTGGCTGGCATGAGCTTGGTGGTCCTGAGGCACTCCATGCTGGGGCTTCCCTTATGAGATGGCTGTACCATGTGTGGGCATGTGTCAGGGTACTTCTTTAATTCTCAATTCAGAGGGTGCCCTGGCAAGACAGCTGAAACAGAAGTTGGTGCTATCCTGGGTCTCTCTACTTTATGGGCACCCTGGGAGATAGCTTAAGCCAAAGTAGATGCAAGCTGGAGTGTGCTGCTGGTATTCTCTGCATGGAGGGCACTGTGGCAGATTCGGTGAAGGTGAAGAGGGATGCAGGCTGGAGTGTCCTGGGCACCCTGTGCAGGGGCTACCCTGCTGGGGTACCTGGAGCCAAGGTACAGTGTAGTTCAGGGCATCCTGGAGCACTCTATACAGTGCTTTAGAGGAGAGCTATAGTTGAACTGGGTGCATGCTCAAGCGTCCTGGGATGCTTAGTTCATGGGATGCTGTGACAGGGCAACTAGACCCATGGATGGTATGGGCTAGGTTGTCCCAGTGTTTGGTGCCTGGAGTATGCCCTGGTGGGGTAGCTACAGCTGAGACAAGGTGCGGACTTGGGGTTCCTGAGATACTCTTTGCACGTAAGTCCGGGAGCTCTCTTGAGCTGGGGGTGTCCTACATAGCAAGACATTAGGAGCTAAAATAATGTGTGCCTAGAGTGTGCCATAGTGCTTTGTGCCTGTGTCACCTTGGTAAGATGGCTGTAGCTGTAGTGAGCACGGGCAGGGGTGTCTTGGTGTGTGGTGTGCTGGAGGCTGGCTTAATTGGATGGCTCAGTCTGGTATGGGCTAGAGGCCAGGGGTTCAGTCAATAGACTGGCTAGGGTGCCTGGATCCTATTCCTGTCCATGCTGTCACAGTGGAAAAGGCATGTAAAACAGCTGTTCACCTGCTCTCCTACTGTTTGGTGGTGGTAGGGCTGGACCTTTTATATTCTAGTTGCTTTTAATTTGTAGCTTCCTTTCTATGCCCCAAGGCAGATGCATCACAGTCCCTTAGTACTATCCCTCTCCATTGCTGTTCAGTGTTGAGACTGGGGTTTCTCTTTATTAGTAAGTCTCCCTCTCTCTTAACCGTTATGTGGTCTATCTTTTGTGTAGAAGCTGTTCAGTCAGCTCACACTTCTTCAGAAGGAATTGATCTACAAATAGGTTTACTATTTGGTGTGTCTGTGCAGGGGAGTTCATAGTCTTCCTAAGTGGTCATCTTGCACTACTCTCCAGTGGAACTGTTCTCTTAATTTCCCTCTCTGCTACTTCATTATTAGTGTATAGAAATGTAACACATTTCTGTATGTCAATTTTGTATCCTGCGACTTTACTGAATTCATTCATCTGTTCTTTCTTTGATGGGGTGATGGGGTGTTTTGGGATATCTATATCTATCGATATATCTAGATCTATACACACACACACACAATCATGTCATTGGCAAATAGTGGTAAGTTTATGTTCTTACCAATTTAGATGCCTTTCCAAGATCTGATTGCTGTAGCTAGGATGTCCAGTAATATTTTGCATTAAAGTGGGAAGAGTGGACCTTCTTGTCTTGTTCCTGGTCTTTAGAGGGAAAGCTTTCACTATAATGTTGGCTGTGGGTTTTTCATATATGGTTTATTATGTTGAGGTATGTTCTCTCTCAACCCACTTTGTTGAGTTTTTCTCATGAATGGATGTTGCATTTTTGTCAAATGCTTTTTCTGCATCTACTGAAGTGACCATATGGTTTTTAGTCATTACTCTTATTAATGTGATATATCACCTTGACCTATTTGTGATTGTTGAAACTTTATTCTTGAAATAAATTTCACTTGATCAAGGTAAATGATTTTTTTTAATGTCTTGTATTCAGTTTGCTAATATTTTGTTCAGCATTTTTTTGTATGTATGTTCATTAGATATACTGGCTTTTTTTTTTTTTTTTTGGTCTTTTTGTAGTGCCTTTGGTTTTGGTATCAGGGTAATGCTGGCTTTGTAGAACATATTTGTTCCTCTTCTTCCTTTCTCTTCTGTTTTTTGGAATACAGTAAAACCTTGGTTTACGAGCATAATTTGTCCCAGAAACATGCTTGTAATCCAAAGCACTTGTATATCAAAGCGAATATTAAGTACCATTGGCTCAGTTGTGATCATCTGACATTCAGTGTCACGTACTACTTGTATTGCAAGACATCACTTGTTTATGAAGTTAAAACTTATTAGAAATGTTTGCTTGTCTTGCAGAACACTCACAGAACACATTACTCACAATCCACTGTTTTATAGTAGTTTGAGAACAGGCATTAACTCTTTAAATGTTTTTTGAATTTACCTATGAAGCCATGTGGTCCTGGACTTTTGTTGGTAGCTGTTTGGTTACTAGTAAGGATACTGAATGGGTAATCCGTCCATATTTTCTGTTTCTCCCTGATTTAGTTTTAGAAGATTATTATGTTTCTAGGAATTTATCCACTTCTAGGTTGTCTCGATTTGTTGGCACATAATTTTTCTTAGTAGTTTCTTGCAACCCTCTGTATTTCTGTGGTGTCAGTTATTTCTCTCCCTTCATTTCTGATTTGGGTCTTAATGTGTCTGGGTAAAGGTTTATCAATTTTGCTTACCTTTTCATTAATTCTTCTGTTGACTTTATTTTAGCTCTAATCTTTATTCTATCCTTCTTTTTACTACCTTCGGCTTTGTTCTTTTCCTGAATCCTTTAGGTGTAAGGTTAGGTTGAGATTTTTCTTGTTGCTTGAGGTTGTTACAAACTTCCCTGTTAGTACAAAATCTTTAGGAAGCAGTTCTATGTTTTCATCTACATTTTTCTCCATGACTTTTTTGACTACTTTGATTTTCCTTGAGCCTGTATGTGTTTACATTTTGTTTTCCAGTTTTTACATACTACTTCTAGGTACTCTTGTAAGAAAAGATGCTTCACATGATCTTATTCTTAAATTTGAAATTTGTTTTGTGGCTTAACATGTGATTTATCCTAGAGAATATTCTATGCGCACTTGAATGTGTATTCTGTTTTTGGATGGAATATTCTGTGTATATCTGTCAAGTCCATCTGGTATAATGTGGTGTTCAAAGTCACAAGACTTTTATTAGAGGAAGATAAAGCTACCTACCTCAAAACTGTTTTTTATGTAGACACACAAGTATATAAATGTATATAACAGCACTTACCTGGACCTTAATACATATTTCTGGTACCATAAGGCGAGGAAAAGAACTAATGCCTAAGGTACGTATGGTCTTGGTGGCATCACTGAATTCAGCTTCAGGCCTCCTTTTATGTGTATATAGCATTATTTTGAGCAATCATCTTTGATGTACAGGCTTCTCTTCTTTTGTAGGTGGTGGATGTAAGTAGAGAAGGCAAAGAAGAAGTATTTTATGGGCCTACACTTCCTTTTGCTTCTAATGGAATAGCGGCATGCTTCCTTCCAGCTCCATATTTCACGTGCCCTAACCTTCAGACTCTTCAAGTGCCTCATCACAGGATTGGGACCATCTGAAAACCAATGCTTTGTTAATAACTATCATTAACAGAAGGGAAAGAAAAGCTTCACTTCTGAATACTGGGCATGAAAAGACTCAGTGCTCAATGCTTCCTTGTTTTGTTTTATATGTCTATTTTCAGATAAACATTAGCAAAAAATGAACAGTTTTCTAAAATACATTCCTGAAAACTCCTGTCACCCTTCTCTTTGTGTGTCAATATACAATGTCTGACTTTGTGGTGTAGCTCAGTGACAACTTAATGGTCAATTACTGTTCCATGGGTCTTTAGAGCCTTCGTTGTAGACTTTCTCTAATCAGCACTATCTAGGAAAACAAGAAAATGTTAGTAAGGCCATTTATTTCACAAGTACTTGTCATCAATGATCTTTAAAAAAAATCTCCAGTAGTTAATCTCCTTACTAAACTTGGGTTTGTAATTTTTCTTTTAAAAACTTAACATTATGCAGCCCCACTAGTATAGACTCACTATTATGACATTATAAAATTTTAAATGCCATGTCTTATTCATGGTAACACAAATGATATAAGTACACTGGAAAAACAGTTGGAATGCCCAGATTGTTTGGCTTGGTTATTCTGACCTTGGGCTAGGTGCTTGACTTTCAGTGCTAGTTTTCTCACTCGTTAAGGAGGATAATTATCGATTTCAGAAGAACTGTGAGGATTAGGCAAATGCTCTGAAGTACTTCATTTAAGAAAAAAAAACGTTACTCAAGTTACAAGGTACTTTACTGTCTTTAGAACCCTCTAACTGAATGGGGAGATTATTTTTGAAATTATTTAAAAATTACTAAATAGAACTTGGAACACATGCTGTGGGAGAAATGATACTGAAAAACATGTGAAGAGATGCTAATTAGGAAAAGGGGAGTTTACCAAAGCCAAAGATTCCTAAGTCAGTACAAATTCTTGCTTCAAATAATAACTCAAACATCTCGTTTAAACTCATTTAGTGAAAAATGACATTTCAAAGCTCAAAAAAAAAAAAAATTAGCTGTACTAATTTGGGCACCATAAAGTGCTCTGACACAAATGTGAACCTAGATTTGGTAGTTCTAATAAAAGTTTTTTCACTTTGTTAAAGGTTATGTCAATCTTGAGCACTTGTGGGACTCTCCCTCCACCACCAATACATATTTTATTACTACCACCTTTAATAATGCATAAAAATTCTTATTTAGGCTGGGTTTTTGGATTTGCTTTGTCTGTAACTATATATACATATATATAGTTATAGTATATATAACATATATTAATATATATATAATAAAAATCACATTTGAACATAAATTCAAGAAGTATATAACATGAGTGTTTCCCTTTTCCTAATTTTGTTAGGATCTAAGTCATCTGTAAAAGGAAGACTTTATTTGGCTTTTTGCCTTTGGCATAGTTTAATTGTTTAGCAATCCTACCTTACAGGAAGTTGTCATTTTATTCATGTAACCACTTTTTAGTAATAAGTGAATAAAAAAACTTTTTACATTGTTATACCTAAAAATTTTAATTTTTAAAAAATAAATCTGGTTATTCAGATTAAAGAGCAGAAGGAGAGACTAGGGGTAAGGGGAAAAAGTAAATTAAAAACCTCCCAGAGATTCAGACAAAAAAACCTTAAGAGTAATTTTAAAGTTCTGAAAAGTGAAAATTGATACTGATATGATATTTAGAATGACAGAGAATCTCTTTAAATGCCTTACCAAGTCGGGAAAATGACTCTAGTATTTCAGATGTCTTTTCAACAAGAACCTAAGCAAGAAGTATTTCAGATTTATTAAAATTTCTACTTGACACATGAATTTACCTTCAGCCGTTTTACCGTATAAAACCATTATATCTGTAATCCCACATCCTATATACAATGAAGGAAAGGAAAATGGTCTAAAAATAAGCTTGCCTAATAATGAAAAGATACCCTGAGATTACTCTTGATATTTTCTGTATAGATTTCTAACCATTTAAAACAAATCAGTATATTATCAAACTCCTTCTTGGTGAACTTTAAAGTATTATTCACTAATATTACAGAATTGAACTCAGAATTAGAAAGTTTTGTATGGTTTTCGAAAACTCTTTACAGTACAGCCAAAAATAGCCTCCAAAGTACAACATTCCTAGGAAAAATAAAACTCAGAACACTTATGATTAGATCATTTTCCTCAAGTTAATAAGAGCTAATGAAGTTTCCAGAAAGCTGTGGTCATAAAACCAATTCCACTGAAACTATTCAAATATGTTTTCTATTTAAGTGAACTATAGTAATTAATCTTCCATTTTTACTCTTCGAAATTATAGACCGTATTTGTAGTTAATTTGAATTTCCATAGAAAGAGCATGAAAATTCCCACCACTTAAACATTTCAAGATTTTACTGTAAAAGCAAACAGTACCACACAGATATTAGCACAGTGCTCCTTTGTATAGGAAGAAAAGCCAGCAAAGACATTAATCTCTAAAACAGTGTTTGAAAAGTGCAATGAAATCCCGTGGATTCTTAATAACAAAATACCAATTAGGTTATGATTAGGATATTTTTTTCCTTTTTCATGTTTTCTTCACAGTTTAAAACCCCATGTATATTGTATACTTTTCAGCTACTGAAATAACTAAAAAACTTTCTATTGTTTTACCACAGAATATGAAAACAACAGGAACAAGCTAGAAATTATTCCTCCAAGTAATATGGTTCATTTTTATTTTGGTTTTCAAATAATCTGTCATAAAAAGGAAGTAGAATAATCATGGATGCGGTGTAAATATATACATTTTAAAAATTATACATTACTATATGCACAATTCACTTATAACATCAATATACAATAAGGCCCAAAATTTTCTGAAAAGACAATACACAAATGCAATAAATGCTATAAATTGGATAACTACTAGCACACCAAAAACTTTATAATAAGCAGAAGTTATTTAATTCCAATCATGTATACTTATTTTGGTAACCTTAGCAATATAGATTATCACAGAATAAAAATACAAATCTTATATGCTACTTTGCTAGCTTCTTACACCAACTGTTTTAAGCAAACAAAACATGGTATTTATATTGGTATACTATGTACTTGACAAGGCAGTATTTTTAACCCTAGGAGGAGAAGGCAGATGAGTTTTTTTTGAAAAATGTAAGGTTTACGTAAAATCTATAGGATTTAGGGAAGATAGATTTCCAAGAGGCTTTTCCCAACTGCAGAAACTTTGTCAAATTTTTATATAACAGCTAATTTTAACAAAGAGGATGTAAAAATAAAAGCTGTCAAAGATTCTGTTAAAGTACATGTAATTCTTTAAGAACAAAGTAGTTTTTAAAATTTGTGATGAAGCATGAAAGAAAATAATGGGTAAAGAACACACACACCAGCTACAGATAAGTTGTTTTTTTTTTTTAAAAAATATAGATGCCCAGGTAGAAAAAGTCAAATAGGCTTAAGAAAAAAGATGCTAGGAATAGGTAAAGATACAAAAGTTTTAAACTATGAAACTCTTCTAATGCAAATGAAGTCAATACTAAAAGATTCTGTACAGAGATCGTACTCCATGTTTTTTACTCCCCCATGAACACCTAATTAAATGTTCAATTAAAATTTAAATCATAACCAAATCTGAATGTCTAATAAAGTCCTTCTACCACTCTGTTGTCCTTCAATCATCTCTTTTACATTCCATCTGATATTTTACAGAAATTATTTGACTGGAATACTCATATATCCAAAATATATATTTTAGCTGTCTTCCTATTTAAGTGTCTTATGGCTAGGTTTCTATAGAAAGAGTGGTATGCTCTGCTGGCAGGCTGAATGAAGCTCCGAGTGCAGAATGAACATGGCATTCAGATGTCTAAGGCAGTGTCTCCTGTGTGAGTTAAGTTTGCATAGAAAAGGTAGAGTCAGATGGCAGAAAGTCTCCTGACTGAAGAGTCTGTCAGCTTATAGACACTGGCAAGTAACCGGAGGTCCTTGAGCAGACAAGTAACAGGAGGAAAGGATTATTTTAGCAACACGAATGTCAGAACTGTGTGAGGATGAATTACAGGGAAGGAGATCAGATATAAGAAGGTAAGAAAGATCAACAGTGCCCAGTAAGAAAAGACAGGTGGGTGTACTGGATGGGAAAAAGAAAAAAATAGCAAGAGCCCGTCCGTACCGGTGATCCCCTGAAAGTGGGGAACACATAAGAATCCAAGATGCTTCTGAAGTTTCAAGGCTAAATAACTTGTGAAAACAGTGTATGCCCTGGGTAGAAAAGGCAGGAGCTAGTTTAAGATAAGTGACAAGTGCAGCTTGACATGTCGCCTTGAGATTTCAGGAGGATCCAACTAGAGAGGTTTAGACAGAAATTAGCACTAGAAATAGACTTCGGAGATGAAATTATGAGCTAGTGTTAGCAGTTCTCAAAGAATGTTGAGACAGAGCAAGTGAAGAGCCAGACCTCGCCACTGGGGACCAGAAAGGAGAACATGGGGTGCTTTCAAAGTACAGTATGTAGGAAGGAGGAGTATCACCAAGGAAGGGCTGAGAAGATGAAGGCAAACACAGATGTCAGGCCAAAGGACATGAGAAACGAGAACGTACTCTCAGACTGCACCGGAAGAGGACTGCTTACAGTAGAGAGGCAGAAGCAGCAGCCCCACAGAGTACAGGTTCTTTAGGGGAAAATACATATTAAGGAAGCAGGAATAAGGTACTCTAAGTCGGGGAATATAAAAAGGTAAGATTATCCTATTAAGTGAAGTGTGTGAAGATTTTCAAGAAAATGAACAGAGTCATAAATTTTTCTTCAATTAAAATAAAACAGCGCCTTTAAAATTGCACCTCTATATAAACACAAACGTATATACACATACATACTGTCAAAGATTTTTTTGTTATTGATTTTTAAAGTATAAGCTATTCTTAGCATCTACAGACATGTAACCTAATGCATGATTCAGAAGCGGCTTTTCTCATCCCTTAAAAGCTTCATATTCTAAGAAACATGATTCTCAAAGCTATCTTATTAATCCTACTTTGAAAATAAAATATATATATACACATAAATAACTTCTTTAAAAGCATCACCTTAAACAGATTTAGCTTCATTTGCTGAAATTTGCAAAGCAATACATTAATAATTCACTATGATAATGAAAAGAAACTCATTGCTTTAAAGTCTACTATGTAACCTTAACAAGGCTTTTATTCATTCCATTTGCTGAAGTACTAACAGCTGATCTGGGGCGAGGGAACAGACTATTTGTATGTCATGAAAGCAACAGATACTCCTTTAGACTTCACACATTACAGTAAGGAGAGGATTAATAAGTATAGTTCACTGATTGCAATACACTTCATCTTTCAAGATACTTCTTGAGTCAGAAAAGGAAGGAATAGAAGAACAATGATAAAGACTGAAATTCCAAGAAGAAAACAGTAAGTTATTGCAAAATTAGCAAACATGATGTGTCAGAAAAAAACTGAAAAAAACAAAACAAAACAAAACAGGGGCTCATTCATCTAGGATCTGTTAGAGAAAGAGGGACAAAATTGAGAGGTGTTCTTTACCGTTGTGCATGAAGGATTAGTAATCCTGTCTGTACACCTCAAATAGAACATAGGTCACAACAAGTACGTTATCCTCTGATTCTTCCCAGGACACCGTGAAATAGAAAAACGTTTAGTATTCTTTTTTTCTCCATGAAGAAACTGAGGCTCCAGCAAGGTTAAGCAACTTGCTCAAGTTTACAAAGCAGAGCTGGCTTTGAGACCTGGGTGGGTTCCTAACACTAGGACTGGAGTTCTTTCACTGAATAATGCTCACCACAAAAAGGAGTCAAGGACAAGAGCCGAACTGGTAACATAAAAATCTGGATGAAATAGTTAAACAGTTGAGACACAATAGCTGCTAAAGGAAACGAAACTGGTTCCCTGTAAACAAAGATGCTAAATTATATAAGGCTCTAATTGATGAGCAAGGAGATCAATCAGCTGACTTCTCAGAAATCTTCTGTTAATAATGTAATCTGAAGATTTTTTAGATGTTATTTTCTCTTTTCTTAAAGGGTCTTATTTATCCTCCTCCTGATAGAGGTCTCTTAATAAATTCCCCAAAAGAAGGATGACTATAGGAAAAAAAAAACATCTGGCAACTGTTGGGACCTAAGCATAAACACTGTTGGCTTAAGTTTTAAAACATTTTATATACTATCTGTATATTCATTTAGCCAGACTCAGTCTCACTCTTCACAGAGTTAAGTGTGCTGGGCATTTATTAACTTGCCTCACACACAGTAGAACAAATTATGACAAACATACAATCCCACCTTCTGAATCTCCGTTTCCCAAAAACCAGCAGAAAATAGCCACGTAATGTTAAAAAAAAAAAAAAAAACAAAACAAAAAACCACCCACGCCACAGTGAAACATAACTTGTAAGTAACAAGTCACTCACAAGACAGAAAGTCACATTACAGTGAAAAGTTCCTGGATCAACCGGTACAGATTTGCTTAACAGACATACACAGATAGCACTCACAGTTAGAAAAAGTTCCTTTAAATTAGTTTAACTAAAAACTCTTTGAAAGAGAATGCAATTCTGCCAAGTTCCAAAGGTCCTGTAATATATAGTTAACCTTTATTTCCTTATTTATGTACTTTATACTTACAGTTATGTAAGAAAAAAATCCTAGAAAGTATTTTTAACAGAACGTTTTACAATTAATTAAAAGTATGAATCAGAGTGGTGCAAAGTGGCTTCAGACAGTTATAATGGAGAAGGCAAATCACAAAATATGTTAGGTATTATCACTCTCCAGTCTCTGCATTTCATCTTGTCCCACTTGTCCTAGGTGAGATAAAAGTTTGCTATAGGCTTCCCTGTTTAAGAAAAAAGAAAAAAGGTAGATATATTTATTACCTTTTCCACTATTTTTCATTTAAGTATTTACAAACTGAGCCTACCTGAATGTCTGTTCTACTACACACACACACACACACACACACACACACACACACACACACACACTCTATGACTATAGTACTTTGATTCTTTAATAAACTTGGGACGTAGGACTTCTCATGAGTGTTGACTCCTTTAAAGCAACCTCTTTAGGAACTACAGGTCTATTTCCATGATGTTGCATTATGTTACACAGCCCAGCACAGCCTGAAATTGGGTTGTAACCCTATAAGAAAAAGAGTCCTGTTACTTATTTTTGACCAAAAACCATATTTAACTGGGTCACTCATCTTACTCACTGGATACACAGGATACAGCTGATTCAGTACATCAAGGGGTCCCTCAAAGGGCAGATCATGCCACCATGGATTTTATACAAAAGCAACACATCTGAAGCTCTAAAGTCCACTTCTTTTTTTTTTTTTTAATATTTATTTATTTTTGAGAGAGATTGAGACAAAGCATGAGCCTTTGTCTCAGAGAGACCGAGGAAGGGCAGAGAGAGAGGGAGACACAGAATCTGAAGCAGGCTCCAGGCTCTGAGCTGTCAGCGCAGAGCCCGACGTGGGACTTGAAGTCATGAACCATGAGATCATGACCTGAGCCGAAGTTAGTTGTTTAACCGACTGAGCCACCCAGGGGCCCCATTAAGTCCACTTCCTAATGAGGAACACTGAATGTGTTTTGGGCAATAGTGGCATTGATGAAACATAGAGCTTTTTAAGGTGGTCACTTTGAAATGGATGGGCCAATCATAGTATGAAAACATTTATCAAGTTGAACATACCCCAAGTTTTTAGGAATGGGAAAATAACCCATTTCTAGGAAACGAATCTAAATTTAACAATCATTGCTCAAAAGAATGTAATAAAATGATCACACATACCGTTGTGCGGCATTTTTGCCAAGGCCCCATTTCCGCTCTGAATCCTTCAGAGTCTGAGTGAGGGTAGAAAGCAAGTGGATAACAACCTGCTGGTCCAAGGCTGCTACTGTCTCTAAAATGCTGTAAACCTGGTAATCGTACCTCATCCCATAATCCTGGATAAAATGCCTGAAAGTAAATCAAGTTACATAGGATTACTTCTGGGGAAGTTCCTGGGCTGGTTATCTATATAACAATCAGCTGTAACCTGAACACTAGAAAGACCATTTCATGTAAGATTACCTTAAGAATCGAGATGCCCTATGAAGACTCTAACACTTAAAAATAAAGGATAGAAATGGCTTATTTCGGTGTGAGCCACGCATGACCAGAACCATAGCACTGGTAGGAAGAGGGAAGGGTTGGAACCCGAGGAGGGAGAATAGGGGGGAAATCCAGGCCCAGGGACTTGGCTGCTCTTGTCTGCATGTCAAACTCTGAGCGGCAAGGATATAGAAAAATGAGTCCAGCTTCCTGGGTATTTCTCAGTTCACTGTATTTCTAGACAGATCAAACAATATTTTTATGAGAAAAGCAAGTTACTTATATATTTTTACATTCCTCAACTGGAGATTTTAGACCCACAGGTCGTCTTTATAAAGAATTATATGTTTTAACCCTAAAATTTCCACTCTCTCCCCCCAAAAATAAAAGCCACCTAGCTTAAGAAGTTGTACATAACAAACACACAATCTTCTTCATTCATATAAAATTCTTTTTCCCTTCTTAGGGTTTTATAATTCTTACAAATCCACGATTTATTTCATGTGATCACAACTTAAATAAATGTAAACTGATGGCTGCCAATTATGTGATGAGAAAACAAACTGAGAAATCAAAGAGCCAGCATGAAAGAAAATGGACCCATATTATTTCTCACGGCAGTGCTAGGGCAGAGATACATATAACAATAAAAGGGAACTGGTAGAAATTGTGAGAAAGAAATATTTAAAAATACTGCCCTAGCAGAAAGCTCAAGATTCTAGAGGAGGCAAGGCAGGAAACAACAATAACACACAAAATGTTGCAACAACACAAAACACAGAAAATGTTTCTCAAGTTGCATTATTATTCTTGGCAACTTACATCAGCTCTACTCCTATAGAGTCCATGCTTCACAAACGAAATACAACGAAGCCTTCTGGGTCTATGGTATCTACAGCAAGCCAGTGACGTGTACTTCTACACTGGATCCTGAGTAACATGTACGGCAGCTCTGAGGGCCTGTCCACCTGTCATCATTACCCACATATCCTGATTTTTTTCTCTTAAAATCCATGCAGGAGTTTTCCTCACCCAATTCTGAGGTAATTTTAAGTCAGCTCACTCGTCTTCCTCCCTGGCACTTTTGTCTTTTTAATAAAACAACACAATGTAACAAAACCACTGCCAAAAATATAATAATTGAAATACTATAACAAGTAGTAACACATTATGTTTTGGATAATTAGTTATTTAAAAAACATGTTGGCTGTCAAATGGCTGGCAATAGTCCCCTTGCCAGTTGGCGTATTTTCCAGTTACCTAAACACAGAAGTCAGCTGGGCGGCGGGTTCTCCTCCTGACCCCACTTGGCAGGCTTTTACCATGTATTGCAGGTTCTCTGTGGCCAGCCTTTTCACTAGAAGGAAAAATTATAGCATCACACACAGTGTCTGAATTGACCATCTGGATCCTCATTTTCATGAACACTCTTAATTTAGAGAAATATGTTGTTTTCTTAAGGTTTGTACAGTTTTGTTATTTTTCAAAATGAAATAGTTCTGAGGTTTTGGTTTGTTCTAAAGTGTATCTCCCTATCACCTTATCTCCTATTTTAAGAAAATATAAAAAGCTTAAGAGTCTATTTTTTACACTCTTATAACTGAAAAAATAAATGAAAAAAATAGGCCTCTTAGAAAGAGCCCATTTTCAAAAGCATTCTATCATCCTAATCCTGCAAGCAGTTACATACTGACAAAAGATCGCTTTTAATCATTCAGCTGATTTGCAGACAAGCAGATTGATTTTTTAAAATTCATAGGCATATTCCTCACTCCTACTCACTGACAAATTAGAAATTTGAAACCACCAACAATTTACCTTTGCTTAAAATCAGCCAAAGATATGTATGTGTGTGTGTGTATATATATCACATAAATCAACTACCTGTGATGCTATCGTTCTTTCAAAAAAGACAGTAAAGTTACAAAAAGAACATTTGTATTCTTTAAATATTTAACCAAATCCTTTAAGACTGTGCATTTGTACATAAAAATAGAAAAATATCAAGACAGAAAATAGAAAATTTAGTATGTTCCAAATGCTACTAAAGTTTTGTTATGTTGTTTTTGGCAAATTTAATACAAACAGCTGGGAAAAAAACCACTCAGAATAAAAATTTCAGAAACTCCAATCCATTATAGCAAAAGCACAAAACAGGATACACATGAACTTAAGTTAATCACATGTGGTTAGTAATGTTCTCTATGGTATGAGGATGGTGGGTAAAGAAGATATAGCATGCTTGTCTTTACTGAATAACTCCTCATATTAGATACAATTCTGAAATCAGTATAATTGGTTCTTCTTAAAAGACAATTTCTTGAAAAACAAACCCCAAAAGCTCTTCTGTGGAAAAAGTACCAGAATATGAAGAAATGGTCTTCATAGAGAATAGTAAGCAATGATTAAAAAAAAAAATAGTAACAGCTTTATTGAAGTATAATTCACTTATAAAAACCAACCTTTTAAAGTGTACAATTTGTTGGATTTTAGTATATTCAGAGTTGAGAAGGCATCACCAGTATCTAACTTCAGAACAATTTCATCACCTCCCCAAAAAACCTTCTACCCATTAACAGTCATATTCTCCACATTCTTCCTCCCTCAGCCCCCCGCAACCACTAATCTACTCTTGTCTTCGTGGATTTGACTCTTCTGGAAATTTCATATACATACTATCATATATCATATGGTCTTCTGTATTGCCTTTTTACTTAGCACTGTTTTAAGGTTCATCTATGTTGTAAAATGTATCAGCAGTTTATTTCTTTTGATGGCCAAATAATATTCCACTGTACAGAGATACCCTGTGTTGTTTATCCATGCATTAGTTGCTGGACATTTGGGTTGTTTCCATTTTGAAGTTATTATGAATTAAGCTGCTGTGGATATTGGTGTATAGCTGTGTTTTAAAAAAATATTTGCCATTGGTTTATTTAATTGAACTGAACTTTTTAAAAAGCCAAATATTTTTTTATTTTAGTTTTTCCTTACATTAACAGATTTACTCACTGACTATGTACAATTCCATGGTTTTTAGTATATTCACAGAATTGTGCAACCATCACTACAATGTTAGGATATTTACTTTGCAAAGAATCCTGACACTCTTTAGCTACCATTCCCTATTGCCTGATATACCCTAAAAGTAACCACGAATCTACTTTCTGCCTCTATAGAGTTAATATTCTGGACATTTTATACAAATGGAATCATATAATATGTGGTCTTTTGTAACTGGTTTCTTTCACTTAGAAAAATGTTTTCAAAGTTCATCCATGTTGCGTAGCATGCAGCAGTACTTAATTCCTCTTTATGGCCAAATAATATTCCATTTTGTGGATATATCATTAAAAATATCTGTCAGTTGAGAGTCTATCTTTTGGCTAATATGAATAATAAATTGCTATAAACACAAATATACAAGTTTCTGTGTGGCCATATGTTTTCATTAGCCCTGGGTATATACCTAGGAGGGACATTGCTAGATTACACAGTAACTCTATGTTTAACGATCTAAGACCAGAATATTTTCCCAAGTGGCTACACCATTTTACATTCTCAATAGCAGTAACTAATGGTTCTGATTTCTCCATGTTTTCACCAAACCTTGTTATTATCAGACTTTTTCATAATACCCAACCTAGTGAGTATGAAGTGGTATCTCATTGTGGTTTTGATTTGCATTTCCCTGATGACTAATCATGTTGAGCACCTTTTCAGGTGCTTATTAGCCATTTATTTATATTCTTTGGAGAAATGACTATTCAAATCCTTTGCCCATTTTTTTTTGAAAGCTTATTATTTTGAGAGAGAGGACAAGAGACAGAATCCCAAGCAGGCTCTGTGAAGAGCCCAACACGGGACTCGATCCCATGACTATGAATGAGATCATGACCTGAGCTGAAACCAAGAGTTAGATACATAACCCACCAAGCCACCCAGATGTCCCCCTTTGTCTATTTAAATTTTTTTATTACTGAGTTGTAACGGTTCTTTATATATTCTAGGTACAAGTTCCTTACCCTATAAATGATTTCTAACTCTCATTCTGTGAACTGTCTTTTCACTTTCTTGATTGTCCCTGGAAGCACAAAAGTTTTACATTTTTATTCAAGTTTTCTTTTTAATGGGTTACTTATTTTTGAGAGAGAGAGATAGAGAGTGAGCAGAGGAAGGGCAGAGAGAGACAGAGACAGAATCTGAAGCAGGCTCTGTGCTGTCAATACAAAGTCTGATGTGGGGCTTGAACTCACAAACTATGAGATCACAACCTGAACCTAAATCAAGAATCGGACGGACACTTAACCGATAGAGTGACCCAAGGTACCTGAAAAGTTTTTAATTTTGATTAGTCCAATTTATCTCTCTCTTGCCTTGTACTTTTGTTGTCTTACCTAACAACTCATTGCCAAATCCAGGTCACGAAGATTTACTACTTTGCTTTTTCTACGAGTTTTATAGTTTTATCTCAGCCATTTAGAGCCAGATCTATTTTGGGTTAATTTTTGTGTATGGTGTGAAATAAAGGTATCCCTTCTTTTGCATGTGGATATCCATTTGACCTAGCACAATTTGTTGAAATACTTTTTTTCTCCCCACTGAATCATCCTGGAACCTTTGTCAAAAAAATATCAGTTGACCACAGGCCTTTGGGTTTATTTCTGGACTTTCAATTCTAATCCACTGATCTGTATCTATCTTTATGTCAATACCACACTGTCTTGATCGCTGTTATTTTGTACTAAGTTTTGAAATTGGAAAGTATAAATTCTCCAACTTTGTTCTTTCTTTCAAGATTGTTTCAGCTATTCTGGAATTACACTGAGTTTGTAGATCAATTTGGGGAATACTACTATCTTAACAATATTACTTCTTCCAATACATGAAATGGGGTGTTTTTCCATTTATTTAGATATTCTGTAATTTCTTTCAACAATGTTTGGTATATTTCGGATCTTAAGATTGTATTTCTCCTTTCTTAAATTTATTCCCAGTAGTTTTTTTTTTTTAATTGTAAATGGAATTGTAAATAGAATCATTTCTTAATTTCATCTTTAGATTTTCATTGAGAGTATACAGAAATACAGTTAATTTTGTGTCTTGATTTTGTATCCTGCAGCCTTGTTGAACTTGTTTATCAGTTCTAATAACTTTTTAGTGGTGCGTTTAGGATTTTGTATATACAAGATCAAATCACCTACAGATAGAGTTAGTTTTACTTCCTTTTCAAAATAGATACCTTTAATTTATTTTTCTTGCCGTGACTGGGACCTCCAGTACAATGTTGAATAGTAGTGGCAGGAGTGGACATCCTTATCTTATTCCTAATCTTAGGGGCAAAGAATCTAATCTTTCACCATCAAGTATAATGTTAGCTACAGGATTTTCATAGATGTCTTTCATCAGATTAAAGCAGTTATCTCTACTCCCAGTCTGTTTTATGTAATACCCTCTTTTTTTTTTTTAATTTATTTACTTTTAGAGAGAGAAAGTGAGAGAGAGAGAGCGAGCTGGGGAGGGGCAGAGCTAGAGAGAATCCCAAGCAGGCAACACACTAGCAGAGCAAAGCCTGATGTGGGGCTTGGACTCATGAATGGTGAGATCATGACCTGAGCTGAAATCTAGAGTCAGATGCTTAACTAACCAAGCCACCCAGGTGCCACTGTAATGCCCCTCTTTATTCCTGATAATTCTACTTGTTCTGAAGTCTCCTTTGTTTGAAATTAACACAGCTACTATAGCTTCGTTTTGAATTGTGCTAGCATTTTTTTCCATCCCTTTACTTTTAATCTGTGTCTTATATTGAAAGTGGGTTTCTTGTAGATAACATATAGTTGATTTTTTTTATCCATCTGTCATTTAATTGGTTTATTTAGATTATTTACAATTAAAGTAATTATTGATATCACTTGTGTTTTTTGCTCTTCTAATCTCCTTTACTGCTTTCTTTTTGTATTACATGCATATTTTAAAACATAGCATTTTAATTTCTTTAATGATTTTTCATTAGTTTTGAATTATTTCCTAAGTAGTTGCTCTAGGCATATCATGCATATCTTAATTTATCAGAGCTTCAGATTTACATGAATTTAATTCAGTGAAATACAGAAACATTACTCTTCTATAACTCTATTCCCCTCCCCCCTTGTTGGGGTATTTTTTTTTTTAATGTTTATTTATTTTGAGAGAGAAATAAAGTGCATGTGCATGTGAGCAGGGGAGGGGCAGAGAGGGAAAGAGAGACTCCCAAGCAGTCTCCACACTCTACGCAGAGCCCCATGCAGGGCTCAAACTCACATGATCTGAGATGAAATCAGGAATTGAATGCTTAATTGAATGAGCCACCCAGGCGCTCCTGTGGTATTATTTTTATGCATATTACCTTTGCAAATGTTACAAACAATACATAAGTTTTTGTCTTTCATATATTCTATTTTACATAATTTTATGTCTTTCAAAGAAGCTAAAGAAGAAGAGAAGAAAGGAGAGCAGGTATGTATTTTAGCTTTTGTTATATTAACCTTGTTGATCATCTCTAATTCTCTTCATAATTGTTCCTATTTGAATTATTATCTGGAGTCATTTCCTTAGACCAAATACAGCTTTGCCCCTACCATCTCTTTTGTACTGTCACTGGTAAACATACTGCACTTCTATATGTTATAGACCCAATAATACATTATATAAATATCATTTTTTAAATATATCATTTTATTCATTTCCTTTTTAAACCCACTAAGAGAATAAAGGTAAAGAAATATGCATTTACACTTTTATAGTTACAAAATTGCCTTAGTGGTGTTATTCCTGAGTGAGGTCACTTAACTTTCATTCTGAAGAACTCTTCTTTTTAGTTTTTTTTAATGTTTATTTATTTTTGAAAGAGAGAGAGAGCACGTGCAGGGCAGGGGCAGAGAGAGAGGGACACATAGAATCCAAAGCAGGCTCCAGGCACTGAGCTGTCAGCACAGAGCTTGATGTGGGGCTTGAACCCGTCAGCCATGAGATCATGACCTGAGCTGAAGTTGGCCACTTAACGTACTGAGTCACCCAGGTGTCCCAAGAACTTTCTTTCTTAGAAGACTGGTCCACAAGCAACAAATTCTCTCAGTTTTTATCTGGGAATATTTTTATTTTATCTTCACTTTTGAAAGGTAATGGTTGCACAGAATATAGCATCCTTGGTTGACAGTTGTTTCTTTGATCACTAAGTGTTATCCCACTGCCTCTGGCTTCCATTAATTCAGCTGAGAAGTCAGCTGTTGACCTAACTGGGGTTCTGTGGTAAGCGATGAGTCTTTTTCCTATTGATGCTTTAAAATTTTTCTACTTGCCTCTGACTTCTAGCATTTTTACCCTGATGCATCTTATCGTGGAACTTTTTGAGTTTATCCTATTTGGAATTAGGGGCACGTGGGTGGCTCAGTCGGTTAGGCATCTGACTTCAGCTCAGGTCATGATCTCACAGTTCTGGGTTCGAGCCTGCATCGGGCTCTGTGCTGACACCGCGGAGCCCCGAGCCTGTTTCGGATTCTGTGTCTCTCTGCCCCTCCCTCACTCGCTCTCTGTCTCTCAAAAACAAACACTGAAAAAAAAATTTATCCTATTTGGAATTAGCTGAGCTTCCTGAAAGTACAGGTTACTGTTCATTAATAAATTCGGAAAATCTTCAACCATTATTTTTTCACATATTTTTTTCCACCCCCTTCTGTCATCTTCTGGCATATAGTATGATGGTGCACTTAATGGCATCCCACATTTCTCGAAAGCTCTGTTCATTTTTCTTCATTCTTTTTTTTCCAGACTGTATAATCTCTTGTCATCTATCTTCAAGTTTGCTAATTCTTTCTTCTGCTAACTCAAATCCAGTAATAAGCCCCTCTAGTGAACTTTTCAGTTCAGATCTTATACTTTTTAACTTCATAATTTCCATTTGGTTCTTTTTTTTTTAAACTTCTGACTCCACTGATATTCTCTATTTGATGTGATCATGTCATCATACCTTCCTTTACTTTGTTAATCATGCTTTCCTTGAGTTCTTTGAACATACTTATAATGGCTACTTTGAAGTCTTTGCCTATTAAATCCAGTATCTGATTGCGCTGGCAGTTTCTGTTGCCTGCTTTTTTTCCTAGCGTACGGATCATACTTCAGTCTTTTTGTATGTCTTATAATCTTTTTGTTGTTGAAAACTGGACATTTTTTAGTGAAGTGTACTTCTTCCTTCTTCCCCCTTAGCCCTCATTGTGAAGCCTCTGACATTGCTCCTCAGGTGGTATAACCTCTGGTATGCCCGCTGTCTCCATTCTAAGACAATGGTTTTGGCAGGGCTCTCTTTGACCACACTCAGCGGTTAAGCTCCACTAATCAAAGCTGATTGCTCTATTGTTTCCTATAATGCCCAGGGGCATATATTGCCTTATAGACTGATCTCATCAAGTTCAAGCTGTTTTAAAGGGATAATTTCTGTGGTGTTTGAGATTCTGATCCAAGGGCTCTTCCAGCCGTCTCTGTCACCAATTCTCTCACCAAACTAGATGGTCTACAGATGAGCCTATATATCCACTGATTCTATTACTCTCCTACCTATTGCCTATCACCACAAACTCCACTGTTTGTGACAGAACACTTATGCTTATACTTTATCACACTCATTTGCAAATGAAGTTACTTCCTTTGGGACAGACTGAGAGTTCTCTGTTCTATGCTCGGTTTCTCCTCCCTCCACCTCTCTACCAGATGACATCTCAGAGGCAAGGCCCTGGTGATGGGGACAGGGACAATGATGCTATTTTTGAGCGACACACCCACTTAAAGAGCTGAGTGCTTGTGGGAGGAGAGGCAGCAGCCCCAGGGGCCTTTGGCTTGCTTCTCTTGGCAGGGAATTCACACCTTTAAGCTGTGGCAAGGATGACTGGTGCCCCAGGGAGAGAATGGATCACCCACTTCTCAGTCACACTTGCCTGGAATATAACCTTAGCATCGGGTAGCTTGGAGGCAAGACGAAAAATATTGATATCCTGCCTCTTATAGATGATAGCCCTCCTACTGGGAGCTGGAAAGAGAAGCCCTATGTTCTCGGATTTACCAGTCTGGAGTAGGGTTTCTGTCTTACTGAGGTGGGGGGAATAAAGAAAGGAGTGGTCTTCATTCAAATATCACAGATTCCTGATGTTTTTACCCAGGGTTTAGTAGATTTTCTTAAATAAATATTTCTCCGTTTGCTCTACTCTTAGGACTATTTCGAGTCCTAAATGCTTTCTTTTAAATAATTTTCACCAGTTTTGCTGTGGAGTAGGTCAGCAGAACTCCTTATGTTACTGTGCCAAAAGTGGAATTCTTTCAGTGCTGGAGCACAGGGTTTTGAGTGGATGTATGTTTAAAGTGCTCTTGGGCATATACCTAGGAGTGGACTTGCTGAGTCATTTAGTAAGACTACCTTTCGCGATTTTACCAATTATTCTTTTAAGCAGTGAGACTACAAGGAGAGTCAGTGAGAATTTTCTGAGCCAAGCAAGCACACAAGTCTGCATTTAATACCACCTCCTCAGCTTACAAAGACAGCAATGCAGAGACTGCGAATTCTGTATTCTACCCATGTCGAACATGTGATGCACTCACTAGCTAGATGTGAGCAGCAAAATTCACCTCCACGCCCTGGCCTCCTTCCTGATAATTATTACTGTAACCAAAACAAAGGCTAGCTAAAATTTTATACCGTCTGCTCTGTCTCAACAAATTTTGTACTGCATACCACAGTAGGCTTTCACTGAGAGTAAAGTTTTCAACGAAGACAAAATTTCTAAAGATGACCCTGGGGTCTACCTCGCTATTTTTCAGTGAAGAGACACTACTCTCAGGTAAGGGCATTACATATGAACATATCATAACAGTTTTTGTAAAACCATGCTTAGGAGCAGGAGGAAAAAAAGCATTTTAATTACTAAATATAGATTCAAACAAAATATCCATGCATTTTGAGATAAAATGGAACCTTTCAAAGAGGTCTTTGAGCTTTACCACTTTGGGTGGTGCCCTCAGATTCTCCAAGGATGCACACTGCACTCAGTCATCACAGTGGTTACAGGTACTTAGGTAGAAGCATTGAGGAGCCCTGCCCTGAACAATCACATTATCATGATAACACGCACACACTTACACACATGGCATCCTATTTACATTAAAAACTCCTTCAGGATAGAGCTATGGCTACTATTCTGCATATTCCCAATAAGCTTATTAAAGCATGCTACTCACAGTGGGGATCAAATAAATGATATTTTAAAGAGATTCCTAGCAGTAAGGCTGATGAGACTGAAAACAAAAGGACTAGGATCAAAGGATCCTCACCGGTTTGCCTGCGAAATCAGCTTAGATATTTTAGCAGCAACCTGAAGGGAAGAACTTACGTTGACCCCTCACCACATGATAGGTAACAAGTTGCATTTAATACTGCAGTCAGATTAAACAAATATTCTTTAAAAGGTCAACAAGTCTAATTAGAGGAAGTAGCCCTTAAATAAACTGTTTGCCTTGGGGGAAAAAACAAAACAGAAGTAAACGACACTGAAACACTGAAACACATCGGTGTTTAACTCTTTTATCATGCCCAACCTCTGCTATCTGCTGGAGTTTTTCAGCCAGGATATATAGAAACTGATATTAAATAATCAAACACTTAACTATCCATTTAACTGACAGGAAAGAGTACTTTCTTACTTTACGAAAAGAACAGTATAACAAACACACAGATTCAAACTAACCTTGGGGTTCGCTGACCAACACCAATGATTTTAAGATGCCGGGTAGGAGCAGTTCGACTTCAGAAATGTCTACGTTAGTTTCTTTGAAGAGCTGGAGGATGAAGGCCAGGATAGATGCCAAGCGAGGAGGGAGCAGGGACCCTTTACACTCAAAGTAGGACTTCCTAAAAAGAAGCACAATTTTGTTTTTTCTTCTGTTTAGTTTCAGTGAAGAGAATCAAAGGTCACACACTTTAAAGATACTGGCAAATTTTACCCCTCAACTTACTAAAGCAAAAATTTAAAAAATATGTGTATTTTGCCACACTATCCTCAAACACAAAATTTTAGAAGCAATGATTGTGCATATGCGGTATGTTATAAGGGCCAAAGTAGAATACATACACAAACTAAACTGAAAATAACCTGATCTTTCAATGAACTTAATCAAAATCCAAATGAAAACCTAACTGTTAATTTTTTTCTTTTCTAATATGAGCCCAATTTCCTCTATTAGCCCCTCAACGATGCAACATTTTCTTTAATGTCAAATTTGCATAAAGGAATCTCTCCTCACGTTTATTTATTTAGGGATTTGGGAGGGGTCTTATTTCTCCAAATCAATAAGAGGACTGCTCTAGGAACTGGCTTCCCATTCCAGCTCTACCTCTTTCCTTCTCTTAAGAAGTAAAATATCAGAGGTAATTTAGGATATAATATCTTCTCTCAAAACAAAACAAATCTTACCATTAGGATTTAACAGAGATCATAAAGATAATTTATCTGATTCATTTTTATATCTCTACCTCTTAAACAGGTGTGGCTCCTAACAGGTATTCAGTATATACACTTAAGTGTAAAAATAAAAGTGGGAATTGCTCAGTTTCTAAAAAGTCTAGACAATAGGAAAAATTGTCACATATAGCTAAATCTAAGCTAGACATCCATATGTCTTTGTAAAGCAGTAAAATTTGCCAAAATGAGCCACAGAAATCATGAAGGATGATAAACTCCTGAAGGGCAGGACCTATGTCTTCATCATCATTTCTACTATATACGGTGGGTTCCAACAAATATTGCATGTTAAAAGATTCACTCAAATCTTTGAGAACAAGCATTCTGTCTTTTTTGTTCACTGTTGAATCTTAGACGAAATATGGTCTCTGAAATCAAGGGGTTCACTGTTTAGTGGAAAAGCTGAATAAGGCAAAAAAAAAAAAAAAAAGACTATCATAATACAGTGTGATAGGTGCTTTGAAAGATAACCCCAGAATTCTCCAGAATGGAGAGGAATGAGCCCTAACAAAGATGGGAAACTACAGGAGTAGAGAAGCACGGAATGGAGAGAGGCACAGGAGGCAATCTATTCCCTTCCTGAGTAGTTAAAAAATAGAAAAAAGGAACTGCTACATTTCTGGATCTTCAGTTAGAAATCATGAGAAAAATGTGTTCCCTGGTAAATAAGAAAGTCAATGAAAACAGCCAGGATTTTAAAAAGTGGGCTTTAAAGCAGTTTTATGACCCTAAACATTTCATTTCGCTTCAGCATTTGTCATTTGGTTTGTACTACAATTACTTATATAATGTCTCAAAAATAGTAGACTACTACAGTCTTGTCAGAAATTCAGATATAAGTGAGGCAAAAATATTCAGTTCTGTGAACGGAATCTTAACAGAGCATACGACTTCAGAAGAAAGAAAGAAGCACCACGGTACACTGAGATATTAGATGTAGGTCTTACAAAGTCAAGGCAGAATTTAGCCCAGAGGCGTGGCATTTAAATAGAGAAAACAGTATGAACAAAACTGTGATGTAGGGAAATGTAAAGCATTTTAGAAGGGCAATAATGAAACCAATCTCATTCCAGTTTGTATACGATGCATAATGTACATTTGAAAAAGTTCAGTGACAGATCATGAAGAGCTGTAAGATTGGAGAATTTATTACATAGGCAAAAAAGGAGCAAATGAAGGTTTGGGGGTAGAGAAGTGTCATAATGGAATGGACTTTCAAGAAAAGTAATCTGGGGGCATTGTTCAGGCTGAACTGGAAGAAAAGACTAGTGAAAGTAGTTAGGAGACTCCTGAAACAGTCTGGGTATATTGTGATAAGGGGAGAGAGATGTGAAAACGAGGAAGCAATCATTTCCCAAAGGATGGCAAAGGAGAGGAAACAAAAACACAAAGCCTCCAAATCTCAGTAACAGAACACCAGGAACACACAAAAATGCTAAGAAGGGAGAACAGATTTTAGACATGGAATTCTGTAATGAGAGGTGATGGATAATAGCGGTCATTAAAACTATCAAGCCATTAAAAACACAGAAAAAATACTAGATAAGAATAATATACAGGCATACCCCACAGACACTGTGGGTTCAGCTGCAGACCACTATAGTAAAGTGAATTTCACAATAAAGCAAGTCAAATGAATATTTCTGGTTTCTCAGTGCATATAAAACCTATGCTTACACTACACTGTAGTCTAAGTGTGCAACAGCATTATGACAGCATTATGTCTAGAAATACAACAACAACAACAATGTATATACCTTAATTTAAAAATACTTCATTGCTAAAAAATTACCAACCATCATCTAAGCCTTCAGGGGGTTGTAATCACTGATCGGAGATTGCTATCACCAATATAATAACAAAAAAAAAGTTTAAAACCCTGTGAGAATTACCAAAACGTAACACGGGTACATGAAGTGAACAAGTGCTGTTGGAAACATGGTGCCAACGGACTTGCTTGACGCAGTGTTACCCGCACATCTTCAGTCTGTAAAAGGCACAGTATCTGCGAAGTGCGATAGAACAAGGTGTGCCTGCAGATCACCACAGCATCTTAAAGTTTAAAAACTAATTTCCTACGAAGCTAAATACTCCACGAAGACAAAGAAACGATCACTTCTATGACCGAATCTTCTGTTGCAGGTCAAAGGTAGCAAAAAACCTAAGAGATTTCATTTCTGCATCCAATAATGAAATGAAGTTATTAAGACAGAAAGGAGACCAACAAAAAAGGACCTCTTATTGCTTCCTTTTTCATAGTAGCATTCATTTCTTTCGTTTAGTTATTATCTTTCAAAAATATAGCTAACATGTTTTTATAGGAGAAAATACAATTAGTATTTATCTGATAAGAACTAAAAAATATATATATATCTATAGAATATATATATGGAAAATAATAGCTATGTAGAGAAAACAAGCAATTTAAAGAGCACTGACTCAGGCTACCATGAGCAATAGTCATTTTAGTAAATACTTAGATAACGTTTTTCAGGGAAAAGAAAAGTTTCTCAACTAGCAGCATCCTGAGGGTTGCTAATATTTTGGGGACGCTTTGTTACTTTTTAATGAAGATGAACTAGTTGAATTGTAAACACCACTTATTTTTAATATTTAGATGTACCTTATGACTTGTATAATGCATTTCTTTAGAAGTGACATCGGTGGAACAGCGGCGGAGTTTCTCAATGCCAACAAAACTGGGTGTTGTCCAAGACCTACAACATGCGGTGAAGCTGGAAGAAACCGCCCAATGTACTGCTCAATAACATTCCCTAGTAACTGGTTCAAATAAGCATTTGGATTTTGAGACTGACAACATACAATGCACATGCCCTAAAGGAGGAAAAAGAAAAGACATACTAAAAGGAAAAGTTAAAAAAAAATACGAAGAAACTTACTAATTTAGTCCCTAGCATTAATACCCATGTCAGAATTTGTAACTTAGCACATCACCAAGGGCACTGCCAGCATCAACAGCTAATGTCTGTGAGGTTCAGGGAGCCGCTGAGCTCGTGTGACTCCTACACCGTGGTACCCACCACACGTGCGTGTCTTTGAGGTGTACCTGAATGGAGCAGGGGAGAAATGCAGAAGACAAAGGAAGCTTCCTTCTTCCTCTCATACTCAGAGAACCTGACCACTCCACTCAGCAGCTATGTTTGTGTGTCATTTCAAAGTTATAAAACACATTTTTAGGTCAGTTTTTTTTATGTTGGTCCTTGTCATTTATCTGACTCAGAATTTATACTAAAAATCTTCCACAGTAAAAATATGATAAATTAAACAAAAATTGACAAGAGAGAAATGCAGAAGATTAAGACTCAGAATAATGGCAATTCATTTTAAGAGTTTCATATGTCAGGCCACTGTGCCATTGCTTTATATTCTTTATTCTATTTAAATTTCTCAAAAAGCACTGACTTAGTATTATTACTTATCCAATTTTACAGCTGGGGAAACTGAGGTTTAGAGAAGTTAAGAGTTCTGTTGATTTAATCCTTTTCATTTGTATAGTTTCCATATGGATTGTAGTGTTTGATACTTACAATTAAACCAAAACCCTGAGAAATAGAAATTTTTTCTGCCAATGTTATTAAATACTGTATATTACCAAATATATATAATCACCAACACAACGAATTATGTTCCAAAAGTTCGTTTATAATTTGACACTGTGTGATTTACAACATGTTTGCCCAGAGAAATACTTAGAAATGTTTATGTCTTCATTTTAGTTATGGATAGGTATTTACTCATTAAGAAATTTTGAAAGATTTGTAATAAAAAAGCAGCATAGAACTGTTAAAACACTAGCAAACAACAATAAAAAAAAAAGGAGCAATGAACACCCCTCTATTCAGTTTCTTCAAGGTTTTCCTTTAAAAGAGAGTACATTATTAGAAAATGATAAAGTAATAAATAAATATGTTCCGAAAACTCTGACGAGGAGAGTGGAGTACTTTTCAGAAAGTAAAGGTGTACCTCTAAATCATTTCTGCCAAATGGATAAATTCACCAAAACTCTCAATTTACCACTTACGAAGTTTATAAGAATTCTTTTTTTTTAAAGTAGGCTCCATGCCCAATGTGGGGCTTGACTTTACAACCTTGAGATCAAGAGTTCCCATGTTCTGCTAACTGAGCCAGCCAGGTATCCCTATAACAATTCTTACTGTACTATTTTGGCTTGAAAGGGCCACAGAGAACATGTCTTCCAGATTCTCCTGCTGCCCAAGATACCTCCCCACCACTATTCCCTGGCTGGCCATGCTTTATCTTCCTGTCTGCAAACTAAACTTTGGTTTAAATGCTATTATCAACACAAAATTAAAGAGCCAATTTAAAACTTCTTAGAAATTATACAAATCTGGGGCACTTGGGTAGCTTAGCCAGTTAAACGTCCAACTTCAGCTCAGGTCATGATCTCATGTTTGTGAGTTCAGCCCCGCATCGGGCTCTTTGCTGACAGCTCAGAGCCTGGAGCCTGCTTCAGATTCTGTGTCTCCCTCTCTCTGCCCCTCCCCTGCTCATGTTGTCTCTCTCTCTTTCTCCAAAATAAATAAACATAAAAAGTTAAAAAAAAAAAGAAATTATACAAATCTGTTTTTAAAAAGTCCATCTGTGGAAAAGACTGCTTATTATGTAATCAAATTCCATTCTCCCTTTCTTCCTCAACTTTCCTTGCTGAACCCCAAATTAAGAAGCATTTAACTTCAGTATGAGACACTAATGAATCACGCAGCATGGTTCTTCCTCTGAATAACAGATCAGTATTTCTGAGTGTGCATCTAGACAGTGCCTAGCACCTCGAACGAAAGCTGTTCAGAAATCAATTATTACCTTCATCCTTACATCTCTAGAATTGCCCATTTTAGTTAGCAACTATTATCTGTAGAAGGACCGTCTCTGGAATGTAGGAAGTATTCTATTCCTTTCTGTTGCTCCACAACACTCTCTGAGCAAGTACTTTTAACCAGAGCTCCTAAGTGTTTCTGCAGTCTGCTGTGTGACTTCTACACCTACTGGCTTAGTTCAAAACCTTCGGATAATGACTTGCCTTCCAAGTCTCCAATCTAACTCTCACATCAACTAGCTCAGGTGTTGCCACCAGAATTACCTTTCTAAAATGTAAATATATGTCGTTCCCACTTCCCTATCTAAAATCCATCAAAATCCACCATCTCCACGTAAAAGAACAAGTCCAAACTTCTTAGCATGGCACAGAACACCTTCAAATATGTGGCTCCTCCTGTATGAGTGTCCGATCACAGCAGAATTGTTCGCTCTTCCCCGTGTGTCATACGTCCTTCAAGTTCATGCCTTTCAATGCTGTTCCCTCCGACAGTCCTTCGCCAGTTACCCACTCGGCTCCTTGACAACTAGTCCCTTGCACAGCGTCTTCTGTCAAATCTCTTCCTTCCTCTCTGGCTGGCAGTCAGCTGACGCCTCTAAGGAAATAGGGAGCACACTACTCTGTATACACCAGTCAGCCTCCTCTCTGAACCTGAATTGCTTCTTGGAGATTTTGCCTTTTCCATCTTTAGTTTCAGGGCCAAACACAAAAGGAATTTAAAACTTGTTCAACGGAAGTGCCACATGTGTACACATATACTGAAATTATAATGCATGGTTTTCAAATCAGCAGATAGCAAACTGTTTTAAGGCAAAGTTTCATTATTTTTTTTTAACTTTCAAGCAGCCACATTTACTATACCTGGAGATACAAAGGAAGACTCTTTTGAATTGCGATCGACATGGATGCAGGCAGCTCCTTCTCTTGCTGTAACACTGTATGTGGCAGCAGTAAACAATCTATGATCCGGAATAGTAGTTTTTGGGCTTTAGAGGTGGCAAAGATCTGTGCCCATGATTTAACAAGAATTCCTGGCAAAGAAGAGGAGTAACAGCAGTTATGGTTAATGTCTAACCAGAAAGTTCCACTATAAAATTCATATTTAAAGCACAAAGAACCCAGTTAAAGTAGGCAATAGAAAGAAACATGTATTAACAGGAGTCAAAAGACTGATGTCATGTCATATATTTCACTAAAGAGATAAATTTCTCTCAGAGTTCTGGGCTAAGAAAAACACATGTTTCCTAAGCAACTGGCATTTAATACATATACACTCACGCACGCATTGTGATTTGGCTCTACACTATGTGAATATACAGATCGACTGCTGTAATTACTCAGATTTGTCTTTTTGCTTTGGCTTCTAGGTAACCCAGAGGCAAATTTATAATCCAACGTTAAGAACACTATAAGATCATGCATTATGCTTTGATGTGTGTACTCACTTTCCTTGGACTTCATCATGCTACTCCACATTTACTTTTTTGATACCTTTATTTCTTTATATTTTTATCTTACATAAAATTTTATAGGCTATCTCAACCCAGTTTGCAACATGAAAAGATAGAGCTAAATTTAATTATTAAAGTTGGAAAAAAAGATTAGCTATAACACCTTGGAGCAATCACTTAACCTCCTTGAACTTCACTTTTTATAACTTTCAATTGTTTAATATACACAGTGAGTTTAAATTTTGATTCTGAAAGAAGAGAAGCAGACTTCTTTACTACAGGAAACATAGTATGACTTCCTTAATGCTAGGAGTCAGTTGCTACCTTTGATGATAGTAAAGCTAAACAAATGAGCACCCTTTGTTTAATGAAGTAATTAAGAGCATTTATATAGTTCCCATTAGAGTGTATTCCTGCTATTAAGGTCTTCTTTACTGAAAAAACAAATTTTTTTTTTTATTTTTTTTTTTATTTTTTTTTTATTATAATAGTTTATTTTCAAATTGGTTTACATATAACACCCAGTGTTCATCCCAACATGTGCCCTTTTTAATGCCCATCACCCCCTCTCCCCCCTCCCTCATCCCCCTCACCCTCAGTTTTTTCTTAGTCTTTGAGAGTCTCTTATGTTTTATCTCCCTCCCTCTCTGTGTCTTTTTTTTCTTTCCCCTCTTCCCCTCCCCCTGGTTTTTGCTTAGTTTCACAAAGTCCACCTATTCGTGGAAACATATGGTATCTGTCTTTTTCTGACTGACTTATTTCACTTAACATAATACCCTCCAGTTCCATCCATGTTGCTACACATGGCCAGATTTCATTTTTTCTCATTGCCACGTAGTAGTCCATTGTATATAAGTACCATAACTTCTTTATCCATTCGTCAGTTGATGGGCACTTGGTCTCTTTCCATGATTTGGCTATTGTCGAAAGTGCTGCTATGAACATTGGGGTACACGTGCTCCTATGCATCAGCATTCCTGTGTCTCTTGGGTAGATTCCTAGCAGGGCTATTGCTGGGTCATAGGGTAGCTCTATTTTCATTTTTTTGAGGAACCTCCACACCGTTTTCCAGAGTGGCTGCACCAGTTTGCATTCCCACCAACAGTGTAGGAGGGTGCCTACTTCTCCACATCCTCGCCAGCATCTATAGTTTCCTGATTTGTTCATTTTAGCCACTCTGACTGGTGTGAGGTGGTATCTCAGTGTAGTTTTGATTTGTATTTCCCTGATGATGAGTGACATTGAGCATCGTTTCATGTGTCTGTTGGCCATCTGAATGTCCCCTTTGGAGAAGTGTCTATTCATATCCTCCGCCCATTTCTTCACTGGGTTGTTTGTTTTTCGGGTTTGGAGTTTGGTAAGTTCTTTATAAATTTTAGATATTAGTCCTTTATCCGATATGTCATTTGCGATGATCTTTTCCCATTCCGTTGGTTGCCTATTCGTTTTGTTGGTTGTTTCTTTTGCCGTGCAGAAGCTTTTTATCTTGATGAGGTCCCAATAGTTCATCTTTGCTTTTAATTCTCTTGCCTTTGGAGACGTGTCGAGTAAGAAATTTGTGCATCTTAGGTCAAAGAGGCTTTTTCCTGTTTTCTCCTCTAGGATTTTGACGGTTTCCTGTCTCACATTCAGATCTTTTATCCATTTAGAATTTATTTTTGTGAGTGGTGTAAGAAAGTGGTCTAGTTTCATTCTTTTGCATGTTGCTGTCCAATTCTCCCAGCACCATTTGTTAAAAAGGCTGTCTTTTTTCCATTGGATACATTTTCCCGCTTTGTCAAAGATTAGTTGGCCATATACTTGCGGGTCCATTTCTGAGTTTTCTATTCTATTCCATTGGTCTATGTGTCTGTTTTTGTGCCAATACCATACAGTCTTGATGACCACCGCTTTGTAGTAGAGGTTAAAGTCTGGGATTGTGATGCCTCCCACCTTGGTTTTATTCTTCAGTATTACTTTGGCTATTCGAGGTCTTTTGTGGTTCCATACAAATTTTAGGATTGTTTGCTCTAGCTTTGAGAAGAATGCTGGTGCAATTTTGATTGGGATTGCATTGAATGTGTAGATTGCTTTGGGTAGTATTGCCATTTTGACAATATTTATTCTTCCAATCCATGAGCATGGGATGTTTTTCCATTTCCTTGTGTCTTCCTCAATTTCCTTCATAAGTTTTTTATAGTTTTCAGTGTAGAGGTCTTTCACATCTTTGGTTAGGTTTATTCCTAAGTATTTTATGGTTTTTGGTGCAATTGTGAAAGGGATTAGCTTCTTTATTTCTCTTTCTGCTGCTTCATTGTTGGTGTATAGAAATGCCACCGATTTCTGTACATTGATTTTGTATCCTGCAACTTTGCTGAAATCATGAATCAGTTCTAGTAGGCTTTTGGTGGATTCTGTCGGGTTTTCCATGTAAAGTATCATGTCATCTGCAAAAAGTGAAAGTTTGACTTCCTCCTTGCCAATCTTGATGCCTTTTATTTTGTTTTGTTGTCTGATTGCTGATGCTAAGACTTCCAGCACTATGTTAAATAGCAGTGGCGAGAGTGGACACCCCTGTCGTGTTCCTGATCTCAGGGGGAAGGCTTTCAGTTTTTCCCCATTGAGGATGATATGAGCTGTGGGCTTTTCATATATGGCTTTTATGATGTTTAAGTATGTTCCTTCTATCCCGACTTTCTCGAGAGTTTTTATTAAGAAAGGATGCTGTATTTTGTCAAATGCTTTTTCTGCATCTATTGACAGGATCATATGGTTCTTATCTTTTCTTTTGTTGATGTGATGTATCACGTTGATTGATTTGCGAATATTGAACCAGCCCTGCAACCCAGGGATGAATCCTACTTGATCATGGTGGATAATTCTCTTTATATGCTGTTGGATTCCATTTGCTAGTATCTTGTTGAGAATTTTTGCATCCATATTCATCAGGGATATTGGCCTGTAATTTTCTTTCTTTGCTGGGTCTCTATCTGGTTTGGGAATCAAAGTGATGCTGGCTTCATAGAATGAGTCCGGGAGTTTTCCTTCCGTTTCAATTTTTTGGAACAGCTTGAGGAGGATAGGAATTAACTCTGTTTTAAATGTCTGGTAAAATTCCGCAGGAAAGCCATCTGGTCCAGGGCTTTTATTTGCTGGGAGGTTTTTAATAACGGATTCTATTTCTTCACTAGTTATGGGTCTGTTCAAATTTTCTATTTCTTCCCGTTTGAGTTTTGGTAGTGTGTGGCTATTTAGGAAGCTGTCCATTTCTTCCAGATTGCCAAGTTTGGTGGCATATAATTTTTCATAGTATTCTCTGATGATTGCTTGTATCTCTGAGGGATTGGTTGTAATTTCTCCCTTTTCATTCACGATTTTATTTATTTGAGTTCTCTCTCTTTTCTTTTTGAGAAGCCTGGCTAGAGATTTGTCTATTTTGTTTATTTTTTCAAAGAACCAGCTTTTGGTTTCATTGATCTGTTCCACTACCTTTTCTGTCTCCATATGGTTAATTTGAGCTCTGATCTTTGTTATTTCTCTCTTTCTGCTGGGCTTGGGTTGTTTTAGTTGATCTGCTTCTAGTTCCTTTAGGCGTGCTGTTAGAATTTGTGTTATTGATTTTTCTTGTTTCTTGAGATGGGCCTGGATTGCAATATATTTCCCTCTCAGGACTGCCTTTGCTGCATCCCAGAGCGTTTGGATTGTTGTATTTTCATTTTCATTTGTTTCCATATATTTTTTAATTTCTTCTCTGATGGCTTGGTTGACCCAGTCATCTTTTAGTAGGTTATTTCTTAGCCGCCATGTTCTTGAATATTTTCCAGGCTTTCTCCTGTGGTTGATTTCAAGTTTCAAAGCATTGTGGTCTGACACTGTACACGGTATGATCTCAATTCTTTTATATTTATTCAGAGCTTCCCTGTGCCCCAGAATGTGGTCTATCTTGGAAAATGTGCCGTGTGCAGATGAGAAGAACGTAAATTCCTTTGCTTCTGGATGAAGGACCCTAAAGATGTCTGTGAGGCCCATCTGTCCTAATGTGTCATTCAGGGCTATTGTTTCTGCGGAGATTTTCTGTTTTGTTGATCTATCCAATGCTGAGAGTGGAGTGTTGAGATCCCCTACTATTAGGACATTTTTATCGATGAGGTTGCTAATGTTTGTAATTAGTTGTTTTACAAATTTGGGTGCCCCTGAATTCGGTGCGTAGATATTTACAATTGTTAGCTCTTCCTGCTGGATGGTTCCTGAGACTATTATATAATGTCCTTCCTCATCTCTTATTACATCGTTCATTTTAAAGTCTAATTTGTCTGATATAAGTGTGGCTACTCCGGCTTTCTTCTGACTTCCAGTAGCATGGTAGATAGTTCTCCATCCCCTCACTTTCAATCTGAAGGTGTCTTCAGGTTTAAGATGAGTTTCTTGAAGACAGCAAATAGATGGGTCTTGTTTTTTAATCCATTCTGTTATCCTGTGTCTTTTGATTGGCGCATTTAGTCCATTTACATTCAGTGTTAATATTGAAAAATATGGGCTTACAGTCACTGTATTATCTGTAAGTTTCATGTTTGTAAGGCTGTCTCTGGTAGTTTGTGTTCTTTGCCTCCTTGTTTTCATAGAATGCCCCTCAGGATCTCTTGCAGTGCTGGCTTATTTGTGATAAATTCTTTCAGTTTTTGTTTGTTGGGAAAAACCTTGATCTCTCCTTCTATTCTGAATGACAGGCTAGCCGGATACAGAATTCTTGGTTGCATGTCCTTCTTGCTCATCACATTGAAGATATCCTGCCATTCCTTTCTGGCTTGCCAAGTTTCCGTAGATAAGTCTGCTACTACCCTTATAGGTCTCCCTTTGTATGTTAGGGTTCTTTTGTCCCTAGCTGCTTTCAGGATTTTCTCCCTATCTTTGTATTTTGCCAGCTTCACTATGATGTGCCGTGCAGAAGGTCTATTCAAGTTACGTCTGAGGGGAGTTCTCTGTGCCTCTTGGATTTCCATGCCCGTTTCCTTTCTCATGTTGAGGAAGTTCTCAGCAATGATTTGTTCCAGAACCCCTTCGACTCCTTTCTCTCTCTCTTCTTCCTCTGGAACTCCTATGATACGGATATTGTTTCTTTTGAGTGCATCGCTCAGCTCTCGAATTCTCCTTTCCTGTTCCTGGATCAGCTTCTCTCTCTTTTTATCTGCTTCCTCTTTTTCAATGATTTTGTCTTCTAAGGCACTAACTCTTTCCTCTACCTCTTCAATCCGTGCTGTGGCTGCTTCCAGTTTCCCCTGTATTTCTTCCAATGTCTTCTTTAATTCTTCTTGACCGTTTTTAAGGTCTTTGAACTTTGCCTCGTGGGACTCCTTGCATTCATCTAAGCTTTTTTCAAGGCCAGCAATTAGTTTTATGATTAACATTCTATATTCAAGTTCTGTTATGTTGCTTATATCTGTTTTCATTAATTCTTGAGCTGTCACTACTTCTTGTAGACTCTTTTGAGGAGAATTCTTCCGTCTCGTCATTTTGGCTGGATGTGTTATGGGTTGTTTCTTGAAGTTGCCCTGGAAAGGAAAAGGTTTAGTTGGGCCGTGTCTGTTTCCGCCTTAGTTTCTTGTCAGCTCTAGCACCTTTTCCCCCCGATTTTTGGAGTTGAGAGAGAGACAGTAGTTTCAGTCGTCCCCCTTTAAAGGGCAAGCGAAATACTGGAGCCCCCTACTCCTCCGCCATGTTGCCCCAGCTATCTGAAAAAACAAATTTTAAAGGAGATCATTAAATGCTTACCCAAATGGCATTAGTGGTATATGTACCGCATAAACTTTTATATTTTACTCCATCTTAGAAAGCAAAAGAGATGATAAAATTCAAAGCCATTTCCATAAAACAAAAAGTTCAAAATTCAAGCTCTGACGGGAAACAAAAATATGCTTATAGAAGAATGTATTGATGTTAAAAGAAAAAAATCCCAACCAATAATCACTTCTAAGAACATCAAACAGCAACATTAATCTTCTGTTGTAAAAGGAAATACAATAATCAATCATAAAGAAACACAATGCTCACTTAGCAATATTTTAAATAACGCCGGCTTGCTCCTCATTTTTTCAGTAGGTGGGAAACTTGAGAATGACAGCAATGTAAGAAGAACTCACATCCTAACTAACATTAATATACCCGTAAAGGGAACTGCCATCACCGCTGACATTTGAAATGATTCATATCACTCTTCGGTGTCACACAGGAATTGACTTATAAAGAGCAAGGGCCTTCTAACCAAAAATGTATCATCTACTCTTGTATTTCATCTTCTGCAATGGTTAAAACACTTTGCTGAAGATCTTAAGTTTTATGAGTTCACAGAAGGCAGAGAAGATCCACTTGTTTTACTGCCAAATCAGAACCCTAGTTTTTTAAGTTTTGGTGAAGAACACTTAAGTGTGTGGTATTAATAATGCTTTCACTTGAAGTGTGATTCTATCAACAATTTGCACCTTCCACTAGCAGCCTTGTAAGTAAACAGCAGAGGTAAATAAAACAGTTTCTGTGGTTAACTCACTTTCCCTCAAGTATGATATCCCAAACTCACACACTTCAAGCACGTTTCTTTTTTTTTAATTTTTTTTTTTAACGTTTATTTATTTTTGAGAGACAGAGAGACAGAGTGTGAGCAGGGGAAGGGCAGAGAGAGAGGCAGACACTGAATCAGAAGCAGGCTCCAGGCTCCAAGCCATCAGCACAGAACCCAATGCGGGGCTCGAACTCACAGACTGTAAGATCATGACCTGAGCTGAAGTCGGCTGCTTAATCGACTGAGCCACCCAGGTGCCCCTTCAAGCACGTTTCAACTCTAAAAAGTTTATACTTGCTCTTCCTCCAATTTGTTCTGAGACTTTTACATAAAGACGACAGCAACTGATCTGTTCCTAATTTTTAGCGTATAAATGGGCAACACTGTACCAATATATCCTATTCCCAGTCTCTGAGATTTTGACAAAACAAAAAAATACAGATCTACCTTCCAATATGCCAATCATGTAATACAACAAAGAAGGTCCTCAATTCTTCATAGGTTGACATATTACCAATCCAAATATGATTTTGCAGTTAGGACTATCACATATTTTGTAAAATAAATTTATCTCTTGAAATCATATATTTAGCTTGGCAAAAATCTAACAGATTAATAAATTATAAGCCTAAATGCCGAAATACTTATTAATCTACATTTTACTCTGTGAAGTTTGTAATAAATTATCACTTCTGTTTTCCTCTAAAATTAAGATGCCTGAATTGCTACTATAGCTTTCACTACAGTCTACATCATCCATATTTACACATTTTTGCATTCTCCTTTATCTTTCACAACAAAGATAAAAGGTTTCAGACAGCCTAAATCAGGTTTATTCATATGTTCACAAGATCAAAGGGAGCAGATATAAGGTTTTGGCCATAGAGAAATTAAAAAAACAAAAACAAAAACAAAAACCCTTAAATTCTGTATAAAAACTTCTAAGGATATCTTCCTCATTTCCCTTTTTCCAGTTCCTATTTTTGGTTAGTAACATGGTTTTAGTGAACAAAGGTATTCAAATTACTAACTTCCTCAAGAAGGATGAACTATGTTGTTATAGCGAAGGCACAGAAAAAGCTTTTTGAAGAGAGAAAACATAGTATTTTGAGAAGCAAGATTTGAAGCTTCTACCTCGGGTGCTGTAGTAAATTCTTTCCTGACCTCCTTCATACAGAACAGACCAGAAAAATAGAAGGAAGTGATGGTTTCCTAGTTTTTTAAATTCTAACAAAGCACAGATAAACATTAAAAAAGTCCATTTTAATGACCCATGTATTCACAATGTGAGTGACTCACAGCAGACTATTGATAGCAAATTGGTATCAGCATATTTTCTGTTTTGGTCATAAATAATTTTAGTATTAACATAAGCTGTAACAAGGAAAGTTCTGAAAAGAGGTGGGGCAAGATAGGGATACGTTAGTAGAAAACCATCATGAGTTATTGTAAGGTAAATCATTGTCTTTCAAATTATTCTTACGATTGTATGGAGAAGAGTGATTCAGCCAGTATATTAGAATATTCCTGTCTATCATGGTACTATAGGCTTAACATAAGGAAGTTTCAATCATGTCAGGAGTACATACCCATCATCCTATAAGTCAGTTGCAGTCCTGCACTAGAAACTTTCTTTCCCAAGTAAGGTTTTATATATTTTAATATTTCACCAAGATATTCTAAGGACTTTGTGACCATGGCAGATTTATCAGAAAGTGTCTGCAGATTCCCGTAAGTAATACCAACAGCCTATAAAATAAGGAAAAACATGATTTAGATTTCCAAGTTTTACACAATATAGACTTTGAAAAATAAAGAAAATTCCTCTCCACACAAATACACACACACCCTTACATTTAGGTTTACATCTTTAACTTTCCAATAAATGTTCACAGCAATTAAAAAAATCGAAGATTTTCGATGAAAAAGAATGAAGTCTTACCTTTTACAGTTATAGGTTAAAAGAAGAATTTAAAAATATCAATGTTACTAATATAATATTATATTACACCAAGACTTCCAAACATCTTAGCACACATCTGGCAATCCCCAAATTCCTACGAGGTAAACCTACAAGCAACATTACATGTATGACCTCTCTAAAGTACGGTTTTGTGATATGAATTGATTTTTTTTCCCCAGAATTTTTTTATGAGCCATTAGATGCTAACTTAGCTTTGTCAGAGGAAAAATGATGAGGCACAAAGGACAGAGATGGTAAAATGGTGATGTGGTAGAGAGAAATGTGAGGTGAGGCAGGGAGAGAAGAGTGAAATGTGAAAAGGAAGAGAAATAAATGAAAGAATGAGTCGAGGAAAGGTGAAAATAAGAGGTGACAAGTCACAAAAAGAATCAAGAGAAGACTGGCTAGAGATAGTTTTGAGAAGAGTAGCGAAGTTTACAAACCATTATTGGGGGGACTTATAGTGGACTTCAATGACCTAAATTGGACACAATGGCACCAATGTACATAGTTACATGATTTTTCTCCTGCAGCTCTCAGCAGATAAGACAAAGTGAGGGTTTGTAGGTGTAACCGAAAGACCAAGGATGGAAGACTGGCAGGGTGATGATAAGAGTATCCCTGCAGTGAGGCCACCAAGAGGTCTAATTAAGGTGGACAGTGAACAAGTGAGACCTTGAGAAGATGTTACACTTGGAGAAAAGGAAGTGGAAGGTCACTTGGAAGGCTGGAGGCACAGGTGGTGATTGTCAAAGAGTTCTCAGGTAATACAAATGATGCCATAGCTCAAAGTTTAGTCATGGGAGTGGGCAGATGAAGCAGAGCAGAAGTGAAGATCGCTAAAGACTTGTGGAGAAGTTCTGAAATGAGGGATTAGCATAAGTTATTCAAGGTGATATTACAGTTAGGCATGTTGATAATAAAATGTAGAATGGAGGAAAAGAAGGAATCTGGTGAACTGGAGTGACTAACAGATGAAAACAACAACTAAAGATACACTTGAATATTTATTTTTTTGATTTAGCTTTCTCGCCTTCGTTTTTTTACATTTCTTTTCCTAGACCACAATTTCTCAAACTTCTCAGTTCCCTTTTATATACTTAAAAGCCGAGGATTTTAAGCTGCTTACTATTATTTTGGTTATATCTATTGATGTTTACCATGTAAGAAATTAAAAGAGAAAATTTAAATTATTTACTAGTTCATTTAAAAATAAGCATTATATGGGGCACCTGGGTGGCTCAGTTGGTTAAGCGTCAAGCTCTTGCTTTTAGCTCAGGTCACGATCTCATGCTTCGTGAGTTTGAGCCCTGCACTGGGCTCTGTGCTGATAGCATGGGATTCTCTCCTTTCCTATCTCTCTGTCCCTCCCTCTCTGCTCATGTGCGCTCTCTCTCCCCTCTGTCTCTCTCAAAATAAATAAATAAACAAAAAAATAAAAATAAAAATAATAAGCATTATATGTTAACACAGTAAAATATTTTTATGGAAAACAGCTTTATTTTCCAAAACAAAAAAAAATTAGTGAAAAGTGACAATTTTTACATTTCTGCAAAACTCTTTAATGTCTGGCTTAACAGAAGACAGCTAGATTCTCTTATTTGTTCCTACACACAATCTGTTGTAATATGCTGCAGATGAAAACAATTCGATCTCACAAATACATGTAAATGGAAGAGAAAGAAGTTATTTTAACAGATATTTCAGATAAGTATAGGAATCCCTCTTTGATATTACACCAAAATTTGATAAGTGGTATTTGGTTAATTAAAGGTTAATTGTATTATGGAACTCAAAAACGTGTTAACAAATATTCTATACTCTGCTGCATTAAAAGCCACTGATCTATTTTGCCTTTCTACTGAATGTTTAATACCCATGCATGCTTTTAAAAAGCCTGTCCTGGTCATTTGGAAAATTCTGGATCACTGAGTTATACAGCTTGCCAATGTTGACACATTTCACTATCTACTAAAAAAAATCCTATTTGTTAATACCACCACCAATGTCATCAGAAAAGTCTTTAATTATCATGAAGCTCTCAAGCTCATAATGGCAAATACTTAAGTTTTCCAAAATTCTAATTTTCTTGTAAGCTCAAATTGTGTTATTAGCAACGAACACCATCAGTTGTTTTCTTTGAAATGATACTTGTTTCATACATTTCTGAGAAAAGTCTGCCAAACACCAAGACTGAACAACCATATTTTGTTAGTTGTTCTTTCAAGATAAAAGCAGTCAGGTCAGCTTGTAACTCAAATTATCACATAAAGTGTTAGTTATAGATAACCACCTCACTTTATGTGAAGCAGGTGTGCCTTTAAGTGGACTTCCCATTGTCACTCACAGGACATTAAAGGACATGTACTCAAGGGTCAACATTTAATAAGTTTAATATTTTTACTGCTTCATTAAGAATATTCTTAAATGAGACTGGATTCTTTTTTTTTCTCCTGTGATTGCATGGCAGTGAAAATTAGGACCACCAATATAATCTTCGACCATGGTGTTGATTTGTGCTAAAGCTTCTGCACTATTTGTGCAAAAAATCTGAGCTTTTAAAATTCCTGAAAAGGTATCAGGAACCCTCAGATGTCTATGAAACACAATTTTGAGAAACCACCGATCTAGATCTCAGTATTTCTCTTTGTTTAGCCTTAACCTCCCAGGACTATAAAACATATGTATTTCTCAGACCATCTCAGAGATTTCTTTGACTCTATTTACTTGTCATACTATCATTTCTACATAGGAAAGAATTAACATGGTAGGCCACAGACAGCTATCTTTAAAAAGACCTATGTGCAAGTTTGGCCCTTGGTTGGTGATTGGGACCTTAGGTTTTTCTCACCATTTCCTGGTAAAAATGGGTGGTAAGAACCTAAATTGTCTGTGCGAACAATATAGCTTACACTGAGTATTTGCCTCCCTTCTGGGAGTCTGGAATTCTCTAAATGCTAGGTGAAGGGGGCCTATGTGAAAAACCTTGGGCACTGAGTCGCTAATGAGTGTCCTGGCACATAGCATTTTAGATGTGTTGTCACAATTCCTAGCTGGAAGAATTTAACATGTCCAGTACAACATCCGGGAGAGGACCCTTGGAAGCTGTGCCTGGTGTCTCCAGACTTCACCCTATGCTGACTGAGCTCTGAATTCTTTCATTGTAATAAGTCATAGTTGTGAGTACAACTATATGCTGAGCTCTGAGTCCTCCCAGAGAATCATATAGTACCCAGGAATGACCTTGGTGACACCTTATACCAATCTCAAACTAAACCAGTTTAAAACTGAACTCCTCGCCTACTTCTCCTTCACCCTAAATCATGCGCTCCTATTTCTCCTTAAGGTATCGTCATTCTTCTAGTTAAACACAGTATTTACTTCATATCCTTTCAAAAACCCCATAATTCAATTTTTACTTCCTTCTAAATCTAACTAGTTTCTGGCCAACACCTTTAGTCTAATCTACAGTTACTAATTTTCTTACGAAGTCATTTGATCAAATCAGGGCTACTTAAAAATTTATAAAGCCCTCATACTGTTCACAGGGAAAATCCAAACTTCTTAGACCAAGATGCTCTCTCTGAATTATTAACCTATTGAATGATCTATCAACTAATTGACACTTCGCATACACTGTCTTATTATTTTAACCTTTGTGTTTATCTTGTATTCTCAGACAAGTCAAAAGTTAAGATCAAGAACTACTTCTTTTGGTTTTTCAAACCCCTAAGAAATCCTAGCATAATACTATCTAGCATTCAGCAAACAATTATTATTTGCTGACTGATGAAAGAACAATTAATTTGAACGGGATGAAATGAGAAGAGTCCTTGAAAACTATCAGTGAAGTACATGGCTTCTACCTCCCTTTCTGGTCCCGCACGGTTCCTAGTGTAGGTATTTAAGTACAGGTGAAGAGCCTATCAATAACTAAATTAACAGTTCAAAAGAAATGACCATTTAATATCTGCATAAACTATTACTAAATATTTTTAGAATTTATATGATATCACTAATTGTCATACAACTGTACTTTTAACTTAATAGAAACCAGTGGAAGAATTCACATTTGTGGAAAGAGCTTATAGCCTGTACTTATTTTCATTGCAGTTAATACCAACCACTCTGGGAAAATCAACCAACTTTTATTGTGAATAGCTTACAAAAACATTAATCCAAACACATTAACAACTTCAGCTAGGATGTAAAGCAAAGACTATCACATAATATAAATTCCTGAAAAAATTAATAAATAAAAGTCAAATGATAAAAGGGACTATTTATCATGGAGACAAAGCTAAACAAATGATTGGATTTTAAGGCCCCAACCATAATGATATGAAGGACTTGGTGCTTATGCTAACTAGAATAAAATTTTACTCTAAAATTACTATTTGCTACAGGGTGGTAAACATTAAGTTAGAACTATTATGGACCCTGTATAAGGAAATCTAGTTCCCAAGTATCTGGAGAATATTGCTATCTAGCAATTTTAGCAATAAGATATTCCTACAATTGACACGAGCCTTAGTGTGAGGCTTTTACTAGCATTCCTTAGTCATTACTTTTCATTAAATGTAATTCTTCTGCTGTCCTTAATATATTTGTCCGAAACAACTCTATTTTGCAATTGTACTAAATCACAGATTCACATTTTTATTCCTCCAGAATTTTATAATAGCAAGGAATCAATTAATATGATTCATTTAAAATAATTCATTTTACAGATAAACTTCATAAATACTTCAAGTTTTTATAAAAAATAAGTAGAATTCATCTGGACAATTATACTAATAAATGAAAAGTACCTCAAAAAATAGAACAAGTGCTTTTGTGGGGTCTTCTGGACTGGATAAATATTCAACTTGAGCCTTTGAAAAAATATTCTTTACTTCTGGGAGTTTAAATAGCAACCTTGTCAGTTCAGCCAACTGTCCCAAGTACTCTTTTTCTGTTAAGATAAAAATAATATAATAATATTTATATGTTTATTATATAAACTTATGTGTATTTATAGATGAGAGTAGGGAATGCAGCATTCATTTATAATATCCTTTTTTTTAAAAAATTCAAATTTCCACATAATTTAAAACTTTCAATTAAGTCTCTAAGGAAAGGTTTTATTTAAAACCAAACAAACATATACTTGTGAACACGCGAGCCCCAAAAGTTTTCCATGTCAAGTTGACAGATGTAATAAGATATCGCAATAAATTTAGGGCATTTTTTCAGTCTGGCCTTTGTGTGATTTACACATGGTCATAAAGAACAGCTTTAGGAAAAGGAATGTCCTATAGACAACCAGAACTGTAGAATATTTAAAAAAATAATAATAAAGTACAAGTATCAGTCTGTGACTATTATTAGTAAAGCAGAGGAGAGGTAAAATATCTAATATAAAATAGGAGAGAATTATTTGTAATTGGATACTTTTCTTTTCAGGGTGTTAACAGTGTGATATCTAGTTATTTGCTTTACAGTTCCACCTTTTTTGTGTGATCAGTTTCATCAAGGTAAAAAGATAGCTTGTCACCTGAGAGCAAGTTTTTGTTCCTGGCTTCCAAGGAAACAAGTTCTTTTATCTTTATAGGAGAGAAATTTGTCATATGTAACAGGGAAATATCAGGAAAAAGAACCAGGGTGCAAAAGGAAATGTTACTATTTATATATTATAAACATTTTATATAAGAAATGTATTTTGCATCTTCTCTATTAATTTGTGTAACACAACAGGAAAATTTAAACATTATTTACCTAGCTAGAAAGTGAAATGCCTGAAATACTTACCAACTGCCTGTCCAGGATTTACATCGATGAACAAATCATCAGGCACATAGGAGTTTTTTATATACATTTGCAAAATGCAACGAATCCATGATCTTACAGTTAAGGCTTGGAAAGATACACAGCCTGAATGAGAAAGTGCTTCACATAACATGCTGTAAAAACAAGTTGGTGGATATTAAAAACAAAATCAAAACCAAAACCTTACAATATATTCCCTAAGGATAGAGATTAAGAAATAAAGGAACAATTCTAACGCACCGCACTTCTTGGCTTGTTTTACACACACATTAATGCAGATACACAATGCTAAAAATAAACACACAAAAAATATTTTATAAAAGAATTCTTGCTTTCATCTGTAACAGTTCTAATTTATTTTTGAGAGAGAGAAAGAGAGACAGAGAATGAGTGTGGGAGGGGCAGAGAGCTGAAGTCAGATGCTTAATCGACTGAGCCACCCGGCGCCCTTAACAGTTCTAATTTTTAATTGCCTTTTTCCACTGATGGCAAATGTGTAGGTTTATGCCAAGGGCAAGAGGTAAGGGAGAATAACGTTAAAATGAGAAAATGTAGGAAGGGGCTTGTTAAGTAGCTAGGTGACATAATAAAGAAGTGGCAAGTAGAAAAAAACAGTGGCCCTTAGAGTAAATAAAAACAAAAGTGGTCAAGACCATTTACGTAAGAAAAGAGTTAAGGACAAAGCAGATTTCTGTGTGAGTCTTCTAGCCAATCCCATACCCATCCCCTTCTTTCCTGCTATACCACCCCATCGGCGGTCATTATTAAAGAATTACAACATAACATCTGACAGGAAAAAAATAAAACCAAAAATCTTTCTGTGAAGTCAAAGGCCTGGCTAAATCTGATATCTAACCATTTTATAATTAGGGGGTAGAAAGGATGAGGGTACTACTCTTAACCTAACGATAAAGTGCTAGGTAAAGTCGGGAATTTGAAAAATACATAGAAGTCATAACTATACAAATATTGTTTTGAAAACCCTGAACAGAAGTCGTCCCAAAGAGCGCACAGAGCCGAAGAGCTCGGGTTCGTCATTCATGACTATACGACCTTCCCAAAGTTATTTAACACCTTTGCAGTTCAGTTTCTTCAACTGTTACTAAAACACCGAATACTATTTTTTAAACTAAACATAGTTATTCCAGATAGTTTCAGGAAAAGTACTTAATAAATACTAATAATGTTTGTTATTATCGAATTAGCAAGCTAGAAGAGACTGAAAGTAATCCAATGGACGTTGAGCTCTCTTCCTTCACGACTGAGAGCCAATGAGAAGATGGGCTTACTGACTCTTAGTGGGCTTTCTTGTGAGAAGAATACCTTACTGACTGCATCTCTCTTCATCTGGACAGGAACTAGAGTGGTCTCCCCGATTTGTGTATTTATTTTATTTTCCCTCATCATACTATTTTTATTCAAGTCTTCCTGATTACATTCCTTCTATTGTAAATTTATTTACTGTATGTTCCTCAGATCTGTTATGTAATGCAGCAGAAGATATGGGTGAGGAAACCAGGGTTCAGGGTGATGAAGTGTCCTGTTCCTAATTGTACAAGTTAAGAGTTGAGTCTAAAAATCTAGCTGTGGAAGGGAAAGCTATCGTTGCATCTAAAAATACAATAGTATACTAGTATTTTACAGAACCAGCAATTTTAATTGCATAATTTCTTCCACAAAGGTGAGCATAGAAAGGAAATTTCAGAATGAAATAAAGGTAGTTCTACAAAAACAGTTCTAAAAAAAAAAGCTGTTAAGCAGCAAGTTTTTTGTTTCCTTTTTTTTTTTTTAAGGCAGTGACCACCATCAAATGCTGATACATCCAAAAGCAAAAAAAAAAAACTACCAAAGTGTGAATGTAGGTACTAAGATCAGTTTTCATTTGTGAAAATTCTTATGTTCCTAGTATACTGACCTATCATGAGTTTCTATTGATGTACATGCCTGAAATCAGGTCACTTACCTATTTTGTAGGCAATGACTTAAATATCTTGCTACGACCTGGGGCCAGATGATATCATCCCAACCAAAAAGCTGTATCACTGATATAACTGGCTGAGGCTGAAGATCTGATGGAGCTGTGCTCGGCATGTCCAATGCTAGCAGAGTAAAATCTAGATTTGAAATGAGAGAAATTTATGGTGAAGAAGTTTTTCTTTAAATAATTTTTTTGACAGAGAGAGAGCACATGTGTACTCATGAGTGGTAGCGGGGTGTAGACAGAGAAAGAGAAAGAGAGAAAGAGAGAAAGAGAGAAAGAGAGGGAGAGAATCTTAAGCAGGCTCCATGCTCAGCATAGACTCTGACACGGGGCTAGATCCCACGAAGCTGAGCCAAAATCAAGAGTTGGATGCTCAATCGACTGAGTAAACTGGGCACCCCTGTGGTGAGGAAGTTTTAAAAACTATTTCCCTTCCCCAAATTATATTAATAGTGATAAAAAGAATTCACTCGATTATAAAATGTCATATGTAGAACAAAAACCAAAACTGAACTAAATTCATGTTGCTAAAGAAACTTCTGTAGTGATTATATAACCTCCAAGAATGGATCTAGAATAATCTATTTCAGCATTATCATCATGGAATCTATAATGGGTTCCTCAAATTCCAAATTCTACATCGATGCTTGTGCCTCCCTCATTCAAAAAACCAATTTATTTTTATTATTTTTTTTAAGTTTTAAATGTCTTTTATTTTTGAGAGAGAGCAGACATGATGAGGGAGGAACGGAGAGAGAGGGAGACACAAAATCCAAAGCAGACTCCAGGCTCTGAGCTGTCACCACAGACCCCGATGTGGGGCTCGAAACCACAAACCAGGAGACCATGACTTGAGCTGAAGTCTGATGCTTAAATGACTGAGCCACCCAGGCTCAGGTCCAATAAAGGGGCGTCTGTGTGGCTCAGTTGGTTGAGCGTCTGATTTCAGCTCAGGTCATGATCTCACAGTTTGTGAATTTGAGCACCGTGTAAGGCTCTGTGTTGACAACTCAGAGCCTGGAGCCTGCTTCAGATTCTGTGTCTCCCTCTCTCCCTCTCTCTGTCCTTCCCTACTTGTGCTCTATCTCTGTCTCTCTCAAAAATAAACATTTAAATAAATAAATAAATACATAAATAAATCCCAATAAAAATATTTCTAGCATCTACTTTTCTCTAATCAAGCTAATGTACTTGCCACCTGCCACAGAGAAGACTTCAGTCTTAGACACAGGATAGTCTTCCATTAAATGGTAATTTCCTATCAGTGACACTCCACTTCAGAACCTACTAAGTCTGGGAACTAGAATTCCCTAGTTAACCACATTAAACAAATATACTTTATTATGTGATTTCCTGGGAATTCTAACTTAATTTGTATTATATTAATTTATGTTTGTCGAAACATTGTTTATGAAGCACTGGCTCCTATGTACCTCTCTCAAGTGGTGGCTGTTTATTCTCCCACCCCTCTCCTACACTTGACCTACAGAGAGGGGAGTTTACCCCTTGGTCCCAAGGCTGCTTCTAGGCCACTCTTCCCTCTTGAAGGCTTTGACTCTCATTTCATCAGATACCAGTCACTAATTTTCCTTGTTGCATTTGCCTAGTGCTTCCTCGTTCGTCTGTCCTCATTCCATTAAGACTGTTACTCACTAACCACACCTTCTCTAGCAGTGCTCCTGTCATGATCCTGGATAGCTTTTCTTCCGCTATCCTGGTCTCTCAGTTTCTTGAGCTCCCTCCTCAGCGAATCTATCCTCTACTCTCTTTCAGCCATTTATTTCCATGCTGATGTGAGAATTTGGCATTAGCAGAAAGTACATTCTCTCCACAATTTCCATTTCCGGGACCCTGCTTTCTGGCACCTCAGGAGCTTTCCAACTCTCTGTCTATAGAGACAACTATAGAGACAACTATTGTCCAACTCCAACAACTATCTGACTTCACTAAGACCTGCAATTCATTATTCTTACAACTTTTTCCCTGTCGCTCACTGCCTTCGTGTCTTCTTTTCCTTTTTAGGCAGCTTGATTGCATGGAGCACTGTTATACTAGTTTTGCATACTGTCAACTCCCTTGCTTCTTACTTGATTCATTGTTATTCTCTGGAAAAAGCAACTGTTTAATTCCATCTCTTGGTCTTCTTGCCATGTACCTGCTCCAGTATAAATGGCTGGCGAGGAATCCTGCTGACTGATCTCACCTTAAATTTATGACTATAAACTCTAAGTTGGACCTTAGAGCTGGCCAGGACTGCTGCTACATTACTCCAGTCCATTCAGACCTTTATTCTCCTGGAGGGCTACTGCATACCTTCTTTCCTCTCTCTGTCATCAGCCAGCACCTCCTCCCCATGCCCACTTTCAGCTAATGGCCTTACTTCCTGCTTCACAAAGAAATGACAAACATCAGCTGAGAACCACCACAAGTTCCTGGCACATCTACCCAGCTGCCTCGTCTTGGGCCCATTTTTTTAAGTTTATTTATTTTGAGAGAGAGAGAGAGAGAGAGAGAGAGAGAGAGAGAGAGAGAGAGAGAATGCACATACACTGGACACATTAGCAGAAACATGAGGTGTAGAATTTGGAATTTGAAGAAGCCATTATAGATTCCACGATGATAAAGCTGAAATAGATTGTTATAGACCCATTCTTGGAGATCTTTATGATCGCTACAGAGAATCCCAAGCAGGCTCCACACTGTCAGCATGTAGAGCGTGACATGGGGCTCAAACTCACAAACTGTGAGGTCATGACCTGAGCCAAAATGGAGAGTTGGACACTTAACCAGCTGAGCCACCCAGGGGCCTCTGGGCCTATTTATTCTGCCTTCTCTTTTGCTACTACAGATGATCTGAGGCCAAGTCCTCTATGGGATCCCATTTCTCCTGCACATTAAAACACAAGTGACTCTCGTGCATCGTCAAGTTTTCCTTTACTCCAAACACTCATATCAGGATTATAAATATGCTGAAATTTCTCCCATGTTATTAAAAAAATCTCTTTGACCTGCACCTCCCTCTAGCTAACATCCCCATTTTTCTACTTCTCTTAAACAGTGATACTCAAAAAGATATATCTACATTTCCAGTCTGCAATTCATCTTGTAGCATTTTCTCTTAAATCATCTTTCATCAGGCCTTTGTTTTTAGCACTACACCAAAATTCCATTTCAAGGTGACCGGTGACCTCCTCCCTCGGTAGTCCAGTGACCAATCTCAGACTCCTCTTATTTGACCTTTAATAGCATCTGAGCAGTTGATGACTTCCCCTTCCTTGAAATGCTCTGTCATTTGATTTCCAGGGGAACACACTTGGTTTTCCTCTTGTTTCACTGGCATTCCTTTGTAGTCTCCTCTCTTGGTTCCTTTTTATCCTACAAATCTGAACATGGGAATATCCTGGAACCCAGTCCTCATTTTCTCAGTTGTCTTTTCACCAAACTTACTCTATCGGTGATCTCATCCAGTTCACAGCTTTAATGACTACACAGTTTCCAAAGTTAACCACTTGTCTGAACCCAACACTCATTATCCTAGTGCCTGCTTTTCTTAGAGTTTGTGTATCAAAAAAAATAGTCCAATATCAAAATCCTAGTCTTCCCTCATAAAATCTGCTTCTGTCACAATTTTCCTCATCTCCATAAATGAGGAATTCTCTTTTTATTCTGCTTACCATATTATACCCACTTAGTAATTCTGTCAGGTCTGCCTTCAAAATACTTTCTGTACCTTCTGACTGGAAGTCCAACCCCTTCTCACCATCTGTACTGCTACCATGTTAGCTCAAGCTGCTCATTTCTGAGTTGATGGAATGGTTCGCTAACTGGCCTCTCTATAGTTGGCTCTCAGTCCAGCAGCCAGAAGCATGCTCCTTATTCCTTTGTTCAAAAGTTTTCCAAAAGCTTCTAATCTCAGAGTAAAAGCAAGAGTCTTTACAATTGCATACAAGGTAGAACACAAACTAGCTTTCCATCTTATCTCTTGACCACTCTCTCTTCTTTTCTTATGCTAACCAAGCTTTTATGGCTTCTCCGTGGTTCCTCAAACACACCAGACATGCTCTTGCTTCTGTTCTTGTGCAGGGCATTGGTCTCTGACTTCCTTCAGGTTTTTGCTTAAATGGTACTTACTCAGGCCTTCCTGACAATTCTGCCTAAAATTACAATCTGCCCCTGGCCTTCCCTATCTTCTTTGATATATTTTTGTTTTTCCCCCAGCACTTATCACCGTATATTACACATCCTGCTTACTAACTGTTCTCTCCCCCACACGAGACTATAAGTTCAATGAGAACATGTAACTTAATGTGAGAAAGGAATTGCAGTCCTTTTTCCCACTGGTATATCCACAATGGCAATGAAAGTGGGTGTCCAAGGACTGCTGTTTCTAATGCAGGGATTTTTTTTGTCCTACCCTATCAAGTCTTTATTTCAAAACAAACGCATACAAGTGTGTGTGTGTGTGTGTGTTACTTTTACACTTACTAATTTTTAGCATCTAAGACAGCCCTGACTACACTTGTGTGGTATCATTTAGTTCACTGACTGAGTGGGGATGATGAATGCAAGAAAGAGAAGTCATACTGGCTTCTAATGACTGCTTTGGTTAAACTGATTGAATATCAATGTTTATTTTCATAGACATTCCGTTAGTTGGAAAACTGTTGTCCTGTCACAATTCTTCAATCTGTCATTGTAATGTTTTAATTACGGAAATGCTAGCAGAATTCAAGATCTTTCACAATTTATATCACTCGGTCTTTTATGTAGTGCTTTTAGCTCAGCTTTCTGTCATTCACACCAGAGTAAAACAAACCATGGTGTAAGTATGAGGTTTTAAAAAGCATCACATCGAAATGCATTACATACCTTTACACAAATTGCAATTAAATGCATGTAATTGCTATATTGATCTGCATCTATTCTAGTACTTCTTAACATATTTTGGGTACAATATTCCTTTGAGAAAGATAATGATCTCTTCTTAGAAAACGGCAAATAGGCTCAAATATTTCAAATTCTTGCCTACAATGTCATGTGATTCAGAGTCCCTTAAAGCCTAAGGACACAACCTTAGGCTAAGAGTCAAATTAATTAAAAAATTACAACCTAAAATAGAATCTAGAAGTCAGAACAGTAACATTCTATACATTTGAGGTTATTCTGGTCTCCTCTGCTTAGTGAAGTAGAATTCATAATATATATTTTTCCTCTTCTTAGAAGTAACTTCGTGTTATACCTAGATATCTGCATACACAATTTGAAAATAACAAACTTGGACTGGAAGAAATCAAATGCTACTTTACTTTCCAGAGATTGCATGCCTAAAAAAAGTTTATGCACATTTAATATTTTTAACATCAAAAATATATTTTATTTTTACCTTTACTAAGAAGAAAATAAACAAGTCAAAGGATCTTAATTTAAAAATACAAAACCCTTTTTATCTTCCTGGTTGTCAAAGTATTTATTAGACTGTAATAGAAGAGTTTGTTACCAAGCAAACAGAAGAAAAAACTGACGGAGTCTGCAAAATGAGAAGCTAATTAGCAAATTAACAACGCTGACCTGCAGCTGCGTCCGCAAGTTCTGAGAGAGGCACTATCTGCGACATTCTCTGACTCTTCAAAAATGAAAAGAAATGTCTCCATAGTGCACTGGCAACCGCAGCAAGGTGGCGCTCTTTAGCCGATAACGAAGACTGCGCAGCAAGGTCCGCGGTCTCCTTTTGAAGTTCCTGACACAATTGTTGATGCATACTCCTAAAAAAGAAATTAAAATATAGCTAACGCCCAACAAATCCTTACAAAAATCTTCTTTAAATCCAATTTTGGCTTTTAACGTTTATATCATATGAAAACTGAAGGACCGTTTTATATAATTAAAACCTTTATGCCAAGACATTATGCATTTCTGGTTATTTGATGGATGAATGATGGCATATTAAGCACCATAAAGTTAATGTTAATTACTAATGTCAACCATTAATTATATGCTTTTTAATATGTCAGATCCAAATGAGAAACAGGCAGCTTCAGAATGAAGGTCTGCATTTTGCAACTCACTATGACAAGTGATTTTACTTACAATGTAGACATGAAAACAGTTTTTTAAACCATTTTTCTCCAAGAGCTTTAGGACATGGATGTACCAGGAGGAGAGTAAGTACATCTAACTTGCCTGTGTGTGATATTTTTAATTAATGTATTTTCCTACACAAAACTGTGCCAGATACAATCTTGGTACTTTGGTTCCAAAAGATCCATAATCATTTTCACAAAGCAGACAATAATAAACAATAAAAAGTTCTTGTTCTCTATGAGTTAGTAAAACATGAATTCAATACTGCCTAACATTTACTGACCTATTTGTTTAACTCAACTGAAAATTTAGACATTTCTTGGAAACCCAAACTACAATGAGATATAACCTCATACCTGTCAGAAAAGGTAAAATTAACAACACAAGAAACAACAGGTGGCGAAAAAGGAACCCTCTTGCATTGCTGGTGGGAGTGCAAACTCTGGAAACCTGTATGGAGTTTCCTCAGATATAAAAATAGAACTACCTTAGGATTCTGCAATTGCACAATTGGTTAGTTACCCAAAGAACACAAGAACACTAATTCAAAAGGATACATGCACCCCTATGTCTATAACAACATTTTTTATAATAGCTAAGACACGGAAGATGAATGGATAAAGATATGGTGTGTGTATATATATATATGCACGATGGAATATTTTATTCAGACATACAAAAGAATGAAATGTTGCCTTTTACAATGACATGGATGGAGCTAGAGTAGAACACTAAGCAAAATAAGTCAGAGAAAGACAAACACCATATGCTTTCACTTATATGTGGAATTTAAGAAACAAAACAATGGAAAAAATGAAGAGGTATCAAAAAATAGACTCTCAATTATAGAAAACTGAGAGGGAAATGGGTTGAACAGCTGATGGGGATTAAGGAGTACACTTCTGATGAGCACAGGGTGATGTATGGAAGTGCTGAATTACTATATTGTACACCTGAAACTAATATAACACTGTATGTTAATTAAAATAAAAACAACAACAAAAAAGAAAATTTAGACATTTCTAGACCTTAACAGAAATATAAGAGGGAGAGAAAACACTAAGAGATTTTTGTAGTGATCTGGAATATAAGGCATTTTTGCAACACTCCCAGTATTAATAATTTGATTACTTAACACTAAGTGTACAACCATAATATTATTCCTGTTTCTATTACTGCCACATCAATTGAGAGTTGATACAAATGCATATATCACCCTGGGATAGATATGCTTTCTTCAATGAAAGACAAACCAGTAAAACATAACCAATAGAGCTAAGGCAGAAGACTTCCTCTGATAGTATTCCACTAAGAAAAATAACTAGTACTTTAAAAAATTTTACATTAATTCTCACATTCCTGATGTTTTTTAAACTTTCTAAAAAAAATGTTTATTTTTGAGAGAGAGAGAGGGAGAGAGAGAGAGCGTGTGAGAGTGGCGGAGGGGCAGAGAGAGAGGAAGACACAGAATCTGAAGCAGGCTCCAGGCTCTGAGCTGTCAGCACATGGCCTGACACGGGACTCCAACCCAGGAGCCATGAGATCATGACCTGAGCCGAAGCTGGGTGTTCAACTGACTGAGCCACCCAGATGCCCTGCCTGATGTTTTTTTAAAAAATGTTTATTTATTCATTTTGAGAGAGAGAGAGAAAGTAGGAGAGGGGCAGAGAGAGAGAGAGAGAGAGAGAGAATCCCAAGCACACTCCGCACTAATAGCCTAGAGGCTGAAGTGGGGCTCCATCTCAGGATCTGTGAGATCATGACCTAAGCTGAAAACAAAAGTCAGAAGCATAACCAACTTAGCCACCCATGCACCCCTAAATTAGTTTATCTAGAGGAAGTGGATACTCAAAATAAATATACAAAATACAGAACTTAGTACATGTACCTAAAACATGTACCTACCACATAAACTACACCTAAATAAGTGAAAAATTATCAGTTATACTTTAGGACACTGTACCCCTTGCCACTGGAATTCTTGGATAATCATGAGGCACTACTTAATACTTCCTCAAGTATCGATAATAAAGTGCAAAACGCCTGAGGAAAGAAGAACATAGCAAGCAATTCTCTTAAAAGCTAATCAAATATCTGCTTATATCCTCTCTAGTAAAGACATGCCTGAGATGCTTTCAACTTGTACTAGTGGATAGAGAACCATTTCAAATCCTTTAGCTTTGAGTAAGTTGAATATCTAAAATCCATTTGGCATCTAACTTAACTGCCTACATCAACATGTAGCAAATTTCATGACCACATGTCAACACACTAGAGTCCAAGTAAAATAACACCACCATGGCACAACACAGTTATAGCTTTTTCAAAGTATACTGGTTTCAAAGAATAACTTACTACACTAGAGTAGGATAAATTGTGCTCCCTATTTCTAAATAGATAAGCCATTTCTTCACTAACTAAAACCTATTCCCTACGGAGGGATATCATTTGTGACCATTCTCTTTGTGCTAGAAATCCTTAAATTAAAAATCAGAACAATTCAATGAGATAGGTATCAGTAATCCTCTTTATAGATGATGAAGCTGACTGTGAGAAAGTGAAATATATCCAAAGGTCACATGGCTAAGAAGGGCTAGCCCCATAATCTGAACTTAAAACTCACTCTGAAGCCCATACTTTCTTCTTACACACATACTAATGCACTAAGATACACACAATTTAAACACTGATCCATTTTCTTCTCTTCCTACTTGGGTTGAAGAAATTTCAGTAAACCTAAGAAAAGGAGTTAGAAAAGCCTCATGTAGCTTTGCCTTGTGAAGAGGCAAGGGTAACACCAGAATTCTATATTAGAAAAAACTACAAGAGATACCAAGAAAAATGCGTTCAAGGCAATACTGAAAAAGGCCAACAAATCTGACCTCTCCAGAGCAAACCACTCCTGACCTCTCCAGAGCAAACCAGTGAGTACTGGGGAGTGTAAGTAGGAGTTACTATAGGGATCTGATTCGGAGGTCTGAGAAAAGAAACAAACCACTAGGTAAAAAGCTAGAGATTACATCCTCCAAGGTAAGAGTTAACACAGCAAAAACAAGTTCCAACTAAGCATCAGACGTTTTGACCCAAAATCAGACTTGTTTTGGAAATGCGCATCCACTTTGCATTTCGGTTCGAAAGAAGTTAGATATCCTGGGACTATGCAAAATACTTTCTGCTTGATGGCTTGAATATTTAAGCGATATCAGCCTGAATAAGAATGAAAATCTGCTAATTTAACACCAAATAAAGTTGTTTAAGACCTTATAATAGTTTATGTAAACATGAGCCAATCGGAGAATGACAGATGCAGGAAATGTCAAAGATATCCTGTAATGGAAGTCTGAAAGGAGAATCAAATTTCTGCACTATAGACAAGGCAGTTAGAAATACTCCTGGCAGTCACAGGTAATTTTTTTTTTAAATTACATTTTCTGGATGAGAAAACTAACTACACAGAGACTACAGAAAATTTATTGTATCACATGTGACTGCGTAGCTGCTGAAGGTATGTTTACAAGAATGCAAATTCTGAAAGAAGCTGTCATGTAAATAAAACACAAAACGTATATGAAATACGTAAAGTATCTAACATGGTTCTAGATGTCATGGCTATTTTATGAAACATTTTCTACCTTCTTCAACAAGCAGAAGAAAAATTTGAAAGTAAATTTATTGCACAGAAAATAAAATGTAATATTGGGTCAAAACCAAAAACGAAATATCACAAGAGATATAGAACCTCCAAACACTTGGCAAATGTTCTGAGTAGAGACAAATTTAACATGGGTTAAAACCATTTTGGAAATATACATATGCGGAAATACACATACCTAACTATCCCACTTGCATTCTAAAAGATGCAATTTACTATAGTAGAAAATAAAATTTGCTGAATGTCAAGTTATTCAAATTGTGGCTCTCAGAGAAACAACAGCAATACCCAGCACTCACTGGTATTTACCATGTGCCAAACACCATGTGAAGTGTTTTATAAGCATTTATTTCTTACTCTATGAGTTAGGTGCAGTTAATATCAAAATCTTACAAGTAGGGACACTAGGGCAAAAGAAGTAACTTGTTGGCTAAAACAGTTGGCTATTAGCAAAGCTATCCAGAGCTGTGTGACCTTGGAGGGAGTAAGCTCCCAATGTTTGTTTTTTGAAGAGTCAAGAAGAGGAACAATCATTTGCTACATCCACTGTCAGGTTTATCGTGAAGACCACAAGAAATAACTTCCTCAAAAATGTTTAGAAACCTACAATTACAGTATGTAAATACCAAAACTGTTACTTATCTATTTCTTGTCCAAACCTGTACATACCTAGTTCTCCAGGTCTTCTTATGCTTTTATTTTAGCTCTGGTATCCTGCCTGCTTCGGCTTACCTTATTAATTAGCAGGTTCCTGGTTCCTGGACTGCTCTTCTGCCCCATTTTCCAATATCTGTTTTCCTGGTTTTTTCTTTCTTTTTTTTTTTTAATATTTATTTTTTGGGGAGGAAGGGCAGAGAGGATCCCAGCCAGGTTCTGTGCTGACAGCAGAGAGCCCGATATGGGGCTCAAACTCGTGAACCTTGAGATCATGACCTGAGCCAAAGTTGGATGCTCAACAGACTGAGCCACCACCGTGCCCCTGTTTTGCTGTTTTTATCTTTCCACTACTTCTTTCTGTGATTTCACAGATTCACTGATCCATCATAGCCCCCACATCTCCGTCCCTACACAGTCACATGAAAAAAATTGAGGTATCTATCATATGAGAGGCACTGAAACTGGTACCTGCCTGCTATTCCCTGCCAGCCTGGTCTCTGCAGTGCGTTCTTTCCTAATAGCTTAGGCAGGCTTCTGGGAACACTTCCCAGACTACCGTGTCTAGGTTTTACTTCTACTCCTCCTTTGCTCTTGTTTCTCCTATAACTGATAATTACAGAACTAAGTATGACATCCTATATATCAGTTTCCTAGTAATCATTATTGTATATATAGTATTTCTAATACATTATGCCTCAAAATTGAAAAAAAATTTGCCTAGTGAGGGACCTGTGCCCACACATAAGGCATAATATAATAAATGCAACTGGTAAGAGCTGAAACCAAGGGATTAACAATGATTAACAACTGAATCCCTCTTTTAGTCCTACTCCAAACCTGGCAACTTCTTTCAATCAATATTAGTGAAAAATAAAATGGTAAGTTCTAAGTTAAAAAGTTGTGGTAAACCACGACAGATAATTATTCCCAGTATCTGATTTAACAAATAGAAAACTGGATGGGAATCAGGCTACTCCATGACCATTTTTAGTTTTAGCTAAGCTCACTAAAAAACCTAAGGTACCTTGGATCCTCTTGTCATTCTTGTTCACACCTAAAACACAGGGCTATAATTGCTTTCCTACCCAGAAAGAAGATGGCATAATCAAAGTAATGACATTACCACAAAAAAACACAAAACAAACAAAAAACACAAAACACTACGTTTTAAAAGTGGAAGTTATCCTAAAACTCATCCAATCCAATCCAGCCTCCAGCTATAAAGAGACTTCTGCAAAGCCCTACTATGAAAGAAAGGTAGCTTGAGTCGTGAGCCCCAGTTCTGTGTACACCCCAGTTATCAGGGAGAGGCGGTAAGTCAGAAAGCAGGCTGGCAAACAGCAGCCTGGTTATGCCTTGCAATGCCTCCCTGTAATAGCTCAATGTGTTTGTGTACATGGAGGAGGGGGTGGATGGTGGTGATGACTGACTGCATATGTGACATCAAGGCTGTTTTGACTACTGAGGGACTATGACAAATAGAAAGCACAGTGCTAGCGAAGATGCTTCCAGACACACATAATGCACTAAGGAATAAAGGAATGAAAGGGCTTCTCGAGATGTAAGGAAACCTGTCCAAGTAAAACACTTGTCCAGGAAAGAGAAGACCAGCTTGTGACCCCAGAAAATTTCTGAGACTTAGTTTTTCATCTGTTAAATGGAAATAATGCCCTATTATCCCCTATTGATCTGTCAAATCACACCACTTAAGTAAAAACAATCCATAGACTATAAGGCAAGATAATGTGCATTTTAGTCTGATTTCTACTGCTTCTACATCTTAATAACCATGTTCATGATGCAGTTGAGCATTACCTAGGAAGAAATGGGCTTTAGAGACAGACATACCACAGTATAAATCCTTCCAAGAAGTCTCCATAAGATACTTTCCATAAATAGAACAGCTACTATAGGCCGGAGAATCGAAGATTATTATTGAGAATATATATACCGGTCTTATTCTGTTTTTCGCCTTTACTAATTTAATCCTGTAGGTACTATTATCCCCATTTTATAGAAAAGAAATCTAAGTACAGTGAAGACAAATAATTTGACTCTGGGTTATACTGTTAGTAAGCAGCAGAGCCAGAATTTGAAAGCAGGCAGTCGGTCTAGCATGCAACTACGTTATACCTACTTTAAATGCCATTTTGGTTTCCAAATAAATAATATATGTTTTAATGTCACATTGCTATATTCATTCATTCATTCATTCATTCATACGCTAAGCTCTTAATAAAGGTAGTTACAAACTAGTATAACACCCAATCCCAGGAGGAACACCAGTTGCACACACATTAAAGGTTTAATGCTTCCGGGGAGTGCAGGTCATTCTATAAGGATCTCAAAGGTCAATGAACATATGATAATTTAAAAGGTTTCCTGTGAGGGGTACCTGGTGGCTCACTTGGTTAAGTGTCTGACTCTTGGTTTTGGCTTAGGTCATGATCTCACATTTCATGGGTTCGAGCTCTGCATTGGGTCTATGCTGACAATGCGAAGACTGCCTGGGATTCTCTTTCTCCCTCTCTCTCTGCCCTTCCTCCGCTCATTCTGTCTCTCTCAAAATGAATACTGTTTTAAAAAAATTAAAAAATAAATAAGTTTCCTGTGATCCACAATTAATTAATTTGCAAGACTGGGGAAAGAGAATATATCAGGAATCCAATGTTGACTCTGGCAAACCAAGCATGCTTGCAGCAATACTACCTTACAGTTTTAGAGAGCAATACTGGTAAAAGTAGTTAAAATGAGGTTGCTTGAGGCACCCTCCTACACTGTTGGTGGGAATGCAAACTAGTGCAGCCACTCTGGAAAATGGTGTGGAGGTTCCTCAAAAAAAATGAAAATAGAGCTACCCTATGATCCAGCAATAGCACTGCTAGGAATCTACCCAAGAGACACAGGAGTGCTGATGCATAGGGGCACATGTACCCCAATGTTCATAGCAGCACTCTCGACAATAGCCAAATCATGGAAAGAGACCAAGTGTCCATCAACTGATGAGTGGATAAAGAAGATGTGGCACATATATACAATGGACTACTACGTGGCGATGAGAAAAAATGAAATCTGGCCATGCGTAGCAACATGGATGGAGCTGGAGGGTATTATGTTAAGTGAAATAAGTCAGTCAGAAAAAGCCAAAACCATGTTTCCACGCGTAGGTGGATTTTGAGAGACTTAGCAAAAACCATGGGGGAGGGGAAGGGGGAAAAGAAAAAAAGACACAGAGAGGGAGGGAGACAAAACATAAGAGACTCTCAAAAACTAAGAACAAACTGAGGGTGAGGGGGGTGTGGGAGGGGGGAGAGTAGGTGACAGGCATTGAAGAGGGCACTTGTTGGGATGAACACTGGGTGTTATATGGAAACCAATTTGAAAATAAATTATTTAAATAAAAAAAATGAGGTTGCTTGCCACTATCCCCAAAAATATGGTACAGCATGGAAATATGCCATAAAAAGTAGTTATTTTTAGGAATTAACTCATAATTTTACTTATCACATTTATAAATGATTATGGGTCTCAAGTCAGTTAAGTTTTCTAGTGGTATTTTACTTCATTTTATTGTATACCAATAAAAAGGGGGATGCCTGGGTGGCTCAGTCGGTTAAGTGTCCAACTCTTGATTTTGGCTCAGGTCATGACCTCACGGTTTAGGAGATTAAGCCCCGCTTTGGGCTCCACGCTATCACCCTGATTAGGATTCTCTCACTCCTCTCTCAAAATAAAGAAATATTTAAAAAAATAAAAAAAGGATCTACCTTGGTAGTTCTCAATTTTGGCTACCATCAAAATCATCTGTAGAGCTTTCTAAAACCACTAAGGCCTAGTCTTACTAAAGATCTCTCTGTGGGGTGCCTGGGTGGCTCAGCTGGTTAAGCATCTACCTCTTGATATTGGCTCAGGTCATGATCTCTCAGTTGTGAGACTGAGCCCCATGTCTGGCTCCACTCTGAGCATGGAGCCTGCCTGAGATTCTCTCCGTTCCTCTCTACCCCTCCCCTACTCGTGCTCTCTCTCTCTCAAAGTAAAGAAATAAACGTTAAAAAAAAAAAAAAAAAAAGAGACCTCTCTGTATCTTCAAGTTTGGGACCTAAACATGTTACTTGTTTTTAAACTTTGACTCATTATGTCTGGGGAGGGGCCAGAGAGTCTACACTTCTATTTGGTAGATGCTGCCAGGCTTGGGCCACAATTTAAGTTCTTACCTTCCTGACTTTCCTCGTCTATAAAATGTGGTCAATAATAGTACTTACAGGATTAAATTAGTTAAAATCAAACACTTAGAATAGGATTGATACATATATTCTCAATAATCTGTCTTTGATTTTTTGGTCAATAATAAAAGTGACTTCATTTATTGCATATATCCTATTTAATTCTTTTATCACATAAGAATACGGCCATGTAACTAGCAGCCCATGGACCATGCTGAGTAGCAAGACCATACATAATTCTGCACTAGAAGAGTACTCTACTCTGTAGGCAGAAATGTAAAACAAACTATAGGCTTTATACTAACTCAGAGAAGAATGATCGCTGAGGGTATCAGAGCAAAATGGGCATGGAAATGATTCTCTAAGGACAGGTTAAGAACTGAATATGTGAAAAGGAATAAAAGCACAAAGGTATACAAAATCCATTCATTTACTCTCTAATTCCACACATACGGCATATGTTCTAGGCAGTAGGGATATAAAGTTTACAAAGTCTCTGCCGTTCTGGAGCTTATATTTTAATAAGGTAGATAATGAAACGAACATAGATGTGTAACATTTCAGGTTGTGGTAAGCTCTATGAATAAAAAGTAATCAAGGTACGGAGATCATGAATGATGGGAACTAATATCTCAACTAGCATGATAAGGAAACATCTACTGAGGTGACATTTGAACAAAAACCTAAATAAATAAGGGAGGGAATTATGGGCGGAGAGCATTCTAGGGAGAAGAAACAGCAAATGCAAAGGAGCCAAGGTGGGCAGTTCCACAGGCTCAAGGAACAGCAATTAGGAAACCAGTTGGCTGCAGCACAATGGGTGACAGAACAAACAACAGATGAATTCACAGAGGTAGCTGGGTTCCAGATTTTGTAGGGCTATATAAGCAAGGGAAAGGAATTTAGATAAAATCAAGGTGGATAACAAGACACAAAAGCAGAAGAATAATATAATATACATCTTAAAAGGAAAATATAAAAGAAAAAGGAAGGAAAGAAAAAATAACCACTCTGACTATAATGGAGAATTTTTAATGGAGAATTTTTATAGCAACATTAGTAGGCAATCCATTTAAGAATGGAAAATATGGCCATGTTTGTTCATTCACATGCTTTCCTCATTCACTCTACAAAAAGTTACTCAGCACTACTCACTGTATCTGATACCAAAAACAAAAACAATTAAGGCAGACTGCTGTTAAAAAAAAAAAAAAGAAAGAAAAAACCAAACAATAAATAAATCCAGATTTCATTTTAAAGGTAGTAAGGAGCCGCTGAAGGATTCTGAACCGAGGAATAGCATAATGAAAACAGTGCTTTGGGAAAGATTAATCTGGTAATGGCAAACAGAATGGGTTAGAATAAGAACGGACTAGAGACCGAAGAGACCAATTATGAAGCTTCTGTAAACATCTAGATATGGGCTTATACCCAATTTGAGCTACTTATGAAGGAAAAAGAAAGCCCATAGTAATTATTTGGCATTTTGTGAGGGAGAGTAGTAGTCTTTGTTTTGCCAAATTTTGAGGGAGGGAAACTAAAAGTTAGGAGGGGCAATTAATTAGTACAGGAGAGTGTAACTTGATTTGTAAACAGAAAACTTACGTAACAAATTTCAAAAAGTTTTTGGAAATCCAGATCCAGAGTCCAAGAGTACATTTAGACTCAGGAATCACTCTGTTTTACAGTTCACCTCATTTCAATGAACATGCAGGGTCTATTAATTACATGAAGTACCATATTAAATGCCATCAATTATGGTCCCTGCTCTCAAAGAATATACAATCAAGTTCTGAGAAAGAGGTATGTACAGAGTATCGTAATACACAGAAAAGGAATATTTGGTCCAAGTAGGGGTTTGATGAAGACTTCTTGGAGTAAATACGCCATTATGAGCTCGTGAAGTTGTGTTAGCGAAATGAAAAAATAATACAAAAAAATTCCAGGAAATTGAAATTATATGAGTAAAGCATAGTAACATATCATTGCATGGTATATGAGAGGGCTCACCAACAATTTAGTATTACCAGAGAATGAAAGGTCAAGAGGCAGAATGATGGAAAGTCAAACTAGAGTATTGATGGAGGCCAGGTCATGAACAGCCATGCCAACTAAAAAGTTAGACCTACGAGTGAACAATTCTTTAAAGTAGAGAGAGTCAACAGCAACAAAAACAACTTATATACCCAACATATATCTGCCCAATAGCTTGTTCTCAATATAACCTAGAGCTTATAAGGACAATCCTATGCACTTATACATTGAAACACCCTGTGTAAATGAACAAAACTAATGTTAAAATGCTATCGATCTTTGGAATGTTTTCATTAAAAAACCTAACCTGGTAAGTATCATATGTGACTTGGTACATATACAATTATATTTAGCTCATCACAATATGCTATAAATATATATGCTTTTGCCAATGCTTAAATGCCGTTTCATGCTCCCGTCTAATAAAAGTGAGCACAACAGAACCCGAGCAAGTCTGACTTATAACATTAGCGTTATCAGTACAGCATAGTGCAAATGCTCTTAGCAAATGGGTGCTCTACTGCAATCCTGAGTTGAATATAGTTATTCTGTTGTGGGGGTCTGTTTCTGCCATTTAACCTGAGTTTGGGGGGAAGAGTTTAACCCACAGTCAACAAGTAATAGTCTTGAACTTAACACAAGAATCAAAGAAAAAGTATTAGGCTGGATATTAAGGTTTAATAGCACCTCAAGATGCCTTCAAGGAAATTGTTGAGGGTACAGACTACACCAAGGCTTGGGTGAAGTCCTTCGAAATTGTAACTATAATGAGCTATAGGCAGATTGATGCCCTAACTGAGGGATTTCTAAAAGAACAAGAAAGCAATCGCCATCTGACCATGGCCAACTCATTTTGGAAGGGGTGATGCTACAGTAACCTCGTACTGCTTATATTCAGTTAGGGCCCTCATGTCGAGGAATTCGTTCTCTAAATTTAACATCAAGTATGTGGGTACAAGGAATGGATGAAAGTAAAAGAGGGAGAGACTAGGGGCTCTCTATAAATGAGGGGCCTGGGTGGCTGAGTCCGACTTCGGCTCAGGTCGTGATCTTGCAGTTTCTAGTTCGAGCCCCACGTTGGGCTCTGTGCTGACAGCTAGGAGCCTGGAACCTGCTTTGGATTCTGTGTCTCCCTCTCTCTCTGCCCCTCTCCTGCTCACGCTCTGTCTCTCTTTCAAAAAAAATAAAAAAATAAATAAATAAAAATAAAAATAAAAAATAAAAAATAAAAAACCTGGTCAGTTTCCAAGTTTGCCTGCTTCCAGAATATCATGTGGGTAAGACCATGAGTTATGATCCAGGATTTTGTCCATGATGTTAGAGGCACGAGAGGTGAGATCATCCCTATAAGAAGTCTCAAAATAAAATATACACATCTTTGACAGAATTTCCAAAGCTGTCACACTGGTCTTTTGGGATTTCAAATATGATTCTTTTCCTCTTTGACTATAAACAGACAGGTATAACTGAGCAATCATAAATGCAACAGAATCTTATCTAAAGTGGTGAGTTATGCATAGACTTCTCATATAAGAAAAAGGAGGGAGAAAAAAAACCTTAGGAACTGGTGGCTAAAAAATAGTTATTTGTAACATAGGTAGGCAATGATGTAAACAAAGTATTTATGGAAAATGCCTTCGCTTTGGAACAGAAAGCATCAATCTATCAAATTTAGCAACACCAGAGCAATAATATCTGGTGATACTAAACACACCTCACAACCTTTCATCTTCTTCCTCTTCTTGTGTGTGCCTCCCCACTCCACTGCCCTTGGACTATTCCATAGTTTATTGAATACTGTGATAGTTTTAAGACACAGCCACACACACTTTGGCACTCCTTGGATCTGGGAGATCTGTGACTGCTTTGACCAATAGAGTGCAGCAGATGATATGACACCACGTGACTCCAAGGTCTGGTAATGAAAGACCATGAAGCTTCGTTTTGTTTGCTGGGAAACTCACTCACTCTTGGAATCCTGAAATGCCATGCATGAAGTACAATTACCCTGAGAACACTCTCTGGAGAGCCGATAGGTAGCACTTCGGTCAAAAGTCCTAGGTAGGCCTGTCCTTCAGCCATACTAGCTCAGCTGCTAGGCAGGTTAGTGAAGATGTCATCAGGAACTGGATCCTGTAGCTTCAGCTGGTACAGTTCCCAGCTTTTTATATTAACCCCCGAGAGAATTATCTTAGCTGAAGCCCCAGACATGGTGGAGCAGAGAAGAGCTGTCCTTGGCTTTCCAAATTTCTGACCTACCGAATCTGTGAGAATAAAAGAGTTGTTGTAGTGTTTCGTAGCACTGTGTTTTGGCATGGCTAGTTATGCTCTGAACAGGAGCCCACTATTTGTGAAGTACTATATAGGAATTAGGGATTCAAAGATGAAAAGATACAGACCTGATCTCAAGGAATTCACATATGGGGAGGGGGAAACAAAGATTTCTCTTCATTAAAAGTATCACCAAGGGGTGGCATCTGCAACAGTGCCAAAGGCAGACTTCAGATCAAATAGCTATTTTTGAGCCTCCTAAGAACCATCTGCAACAATCTCAGAATTTCTAGATTTGTTCAGGACAAATGAGTTGCAAGAATAAAGGTCATCTGAAGAAAAGCTACTTCATTCCTCTACCTGTCCAGCATAGGACACCTGTAAGAAGCATGTACTGAGACATTTTATGTATATTATCATATTTATTCTCAGTAAATTTTATTCAGTTCTGTTGGTTTCACATTTCATTAATAATTGATAACTTTTTTTTTGAACTGAGTTTCATTTTAGTTTTCCCTAGATATAGGGTAGTATGTTTGCAAACCTATGGAGACCATCTTTTACAATTAATTAATAAAACTATACTCCAAAAACTAGCTTAACTCTTACTATCTCAGCAGTCTTTTCTGAGGACAATAGCAGACAGCAGCTCTACCCTCTAAGTATAGCTGGAATCATGACACTGCATCTTAATTACATGTATTTAGTTGCTACATGGAAGAATGTGATTTGGTTCAAAAGAATTCAGCATAATTTTACTGAAGGTAAAGAAAGACCCAAACATTCTTGAGGTCAGATGTTCCACAACATGTAAGCTGGGGCTAAATTCCATTTGTGAGCGCTTTTTCCTAATTGGTGGCAATAAATTCCTAAAAAGAAAGGGTCTAATGGTAATGTTGACTGATTCTTAAGTACATTAACCCAAATGTTCCTGTCACAGCGAAATCTGCTCTATAATTTACTTTAATGGACTAGGTGTATCAATAAATATGTCCACTCTCTTTTTTTCCCTTTCCATTTAAATCAAGTCCACCTCTATGTCAACAGATTACACCAATGTAGAATTACAATAGCTAATGCATTGGGAAAGTAGTGTTCTTTGATAAATAATTTTTCTAAAACCTTTTAAGCATGCTATATCCTCAATATTTCTCTTACATGCAAGAAATGCAGTAAATTACACAAGCAGACACGACTGACCACTGCCAACTGTGATTACAGACCTAAAGCCCTTATCATCAGTTCCAACAGGGACTATGTTGTGGATTTCCAAACTCAGTCAACTAAGACAGTCACAAAGTATTCAGGATGTTTTAGGAAGAACTTTCTTCATTAAAAATATAACAAAACCCTAAGAGAAATAATAGCCTAGTCGTCATTGTAATATAATGCTAGCCCTGGGACAGATAAGCCTTAGAAGTCTGTGAACTGCTTGAAATTATTGTAAAGTTTTATGTATGTGTTAATGTACATACGTTTGTGACAAGAGATACCATAGCTTTCATGAAAGTCTCAAAAGGGTCTGCCTCAGCTGAATGAAACCTACTAATCAGATGCTGTCCCTTTTCTTCTACCACTAAACATCTTCTTAAGTACAAGCTAAATGCTTCCTCTAGCTTTCTTTCCTCGAATCCTTTCCTCCCTCCTTATTTCCTCACTCTGTGCCTCCCCTGTCCCCAACAACCCAGCTGTAACCTCCATGTGTCAAATATACTAATGTAAAAAGAAATGCTTAATCTGAATTCTACATAGAAAAAGCTGTTACTAGTCAACGTATAAGACCAATCACCAAAATCATCAAAAAGAAATGAGTATAAACTTGTTTAGAACAAATCTGTATAGAAGTCAATAATTTTCTTAATTTTAACTTATAGTTATTCCAGATACTTAGTTACACACATTTCTCTCTAGAGATACTATTTGCCACATTTACTGTAGTTCTTTGAAAGGGAGGAAAAGATACTGGGCAGGGGTGGGGGGGAAGTTTTCCTAAAAGATTTACCCATTGAGTCAATGATCTGTGGGGTTATTATGAAGCTCCATTATTAGGGCTGAGAGCCTCAAAGGCTTTTGTTATGTCACTAATTTCTTTTTGCAAGGCTTCAGCAAATGAGCCGATTTATCTAGTTCTGCATGCTTGGGGCTTGATACATGCTATTTGTACATGACAGCTTTCATCTGCGTAGCACCATTGATACCATTTATCTGCACATCTAAAAAAAGCTCCTCTCCTGATGTAAAAAAAAAAAAATGCATATAGTGGGGTAAGAAACATTAAAGAGGTGAGTAAAAAAATCTGTGATATCTCAAGAAATGAAACCAAACTACAGGAAGATCACCAACTGAGTAGGAAAGTGCAAACTACAGGAGCAGTTACAATACCAAAAAATGGAAAACCTGGAAAGATCCTTGCTCACAGTGATAAAGTAGTAGGGCTTCGTTAGCATCCTGCGAATTTTAACTAGAAAAGGGAAAAACCAATTTCCTTCAAACAGGAAAAAGATGAAGTTTTATGACCAAAGCTTTACATAGCTTATGACCAAAGAAGAAATATTTCAAAATAAATTTTAAAACAGTTCCCCATTATTTGTAATAGAAGAAAACTAACCTGTGGAATTTACCCTTATAGGAAAAAGCATTTCGACTGCTGCTGTGGTTCACAATTTAAAAATCTGTGATACAGCTTATGTCTTATAGGAAGGTAACTTCAGAGAACACACAGGAAGAAACAAAAAGGTAACCAAATGTGAAACTGCCTTGAGTTTAAAAATGATAATCAGCTTAAAAGCATCTGTGTAAAAGATTCTGAAGGTAGGGCAGGGTGCAGCCTACATACTTGAATAACAAGGTAATAATGTTATTTCCAAATTTCTAACAGATGATACAGAACACATTCTTTTGAGAAAAAAAAATCGGTATTTTTCTTCGTGTCGAAGGTATGCAGTGCATTAAGGGGTTTGCTCCTATAATTCATCATCTTTCAGAACATGAGGTTATATTAGGCTCCAATCACTCCCTACTCCTACTCTTCTCAGCATTTGGTAATACAGACAGAAGAGCTAATTTTCTATCGTTCAGGAAGAACTGTTGGATCACTAAACTTGCATCATCATCACCTCTGAAACATAGTAAAAATCACTGTTAGAACCAATAGTTTATTAGATCGAACCCACCATCAACAATGTCAACTCTGCCTGGTCGTGTTAACAGGAAAATGTTTTACGAGTTCCACCACTGGGCATCAATTTAACTTCCAGCACCAGCTATGCTGTAAAACCGTGAACGTAATTTATATGGTGACCTGCGTGTGTGGGAAGCAATATCTAGGTGAAACTTCTCACAGTCTGACAAAATGCTTTGATTTGCACCATTCAGATGATTGAGCAAAAAGAGTTTAAGCAATCACCACCAATAGCCTTTATCTCCAAATGCACTAAAAATTTATTACTCTATGAGTGCAACCTATTGCTTTAGAGCCAGGCTTGATAGAATAGAAATGATTGGATAAATATTACATTTTCAACTGGTACACATCTTGTCCATTAGGTTTAAATATTGGACAAGCTACGTGTTTAAGATAAACATCAGTCTTAGCTGATTCCATCACATAGTACATTTAGAAAGCCTCTAAATGTTTCCATAGTAACGTTTTGTGCTTACATATAACTGACGATACATGCTCATTGCCAATTAGGAGAAAGTAAACTGAGAGACCACTGAACTCTTCTTAAAGAATCTACCTTTGTCTTTTGCTTAGCACTTAATACAGCTGACAGTATTTATACGTCTATTGCTGTGTAAGAAGCCGCCAAGTAATCAATCACTCAAGTAGGAAGGGACATAAATACATGGCTCACCCACCTACCCTAAATAACAATTTACTATTCAGGCCTTCCTAGAAATTATAAACTAGGCTACATTCATACTCATGGCTTTTTCCAGGAGCTACTGCTGTGAGCAAAGGGAAGAATATTTAACTTGCAACCTCTCTATCCACCTGCCTGAGATCATACACCTTTAAAGATGACAATGGGTGTTTCTGATCTACAGATACATAGCAAGACTGTCATGATTACTGTAATACAACTTTTAAATATAATTTCTAGCATCAAGGGAGGAATCCTACGCATAGAATCTTCAGTGCCTTTGGGCTCCTGAGCAACTACAGTAGCCTGATTGTAGCTTGACTAACATGATTAACTCAGTGTTACTGTCTACTATTTTCTAATTTGATAAGTTGCTGCAACGTTAAAAATATCACCTCCAGTTTGGTGATGAAAATATGGACTCAGAGAGGTTAAAGAACTTGATCAATAAGTAATGGAAGTGGAACTGTAACCTTGATCTAACTAGATCATTTTCCACTATAAGCCCAACTGAGGATCTTCGTTTAAGACGAGGCTGTAATAATTAAATCTTTACACCTGAAGGTTTAAAAAAGTATATAACAGCGAAAACAAAACTTAAACACACACAGGATTATTTATAACAGGTATATCTTTATAATGCTCCTAATCATCCGTCTTATTCATTAAAGAAAGAGACTACTAATCAAGGGATCATCAGGCAAAATGACTACTGGACATTAGCCAGGGCAGTGAGTTCTTTTCCTTAATTAAAAGGTTTCCAGCCATGTTTTCATGCATTTGTTTTCCACATTGAAAAAATAACTGCAGTGTGCAAAATGGATACAAAGCAAAAACATGCTATTTAGAAACAAATCATCCTATATTCCATTCACAAAGCCATTTGTTATACTACTACTAGAAGAGACTTAAGCATTTAACTTGGAATGCCTTAGCAAGATCTTTTAAGCTGTTTTTCTTATCTTGTTCTTCGAAATTTGAAACTAGAAAATCCCACTTGACTAGAAAGGCAAAAAAAAAAAAAAAAGGTTGTCCCTTCTAGGGTTAACAGATGCTTTTTGTAAGATTTTAGGTAAGATTAACCTTTTGCTCACCATAGGGCTGGTTATTGGTTTTATTATTTTTTTTTACTGTCTTTAACTCAGGTAAAAATCAATATAGAGCGAAACAAAGGCTCTAGAGGGTCTGGCTATACCAGCTTCTGGGTTGGCTCCTGCACAATTCCACAACGTGCTGAGGCTGGGAAGGATTAGCCTGCTTGTGTTGAGTAAACCGATGATACTCAATAAACAGTTTCTGTTGTAAACCCTTAGGACGTGCAAAGCCACACTAGTTGGCAATAGACCAGTTAAGCGGCAGAACCAGCTGTAATCTCATTTAGACCTGAGCTGATCCTCCTGTCCTTTCATTCCACAGGATCAAAGCAAACCACTGAGGAGGCAGCTGTATTATAGCGGCTCTGCTTGCGGGATGCAGCAAACATTTCATAAATTCCACTCCTTGGAGCAAGTCTCTACCTAATCTACCCAGAGCTGGGACAATCAATGAATTTCTGAATTCATTAGACTGATTATCACAGGGTAACCATTTCTCTTTGGAGATGTGTGATGACTACAGGTCAACTTCACAAAGCAGCTTCTATTTCTGACCATCGTTTTTGTTCTTGTTTTTTTTCTTGAAAGACCCAAATTTTCCCTCATGGTATAACATAAAAATGGTTTAAAACTACTTAGCTCATTATCTTTAATGCAAATTAATGAGCAAACGATATATGATGCTGAATTCCTCCATATGTAGCAGGTGGTTACCACTCAAATGCATCGAAGCTTTAACAATGGCCCATATTTCCATGTTCAATGACACAGGAGTGGGGGGAAGGGGGTGGGGGGTGACGTGGAGTGCCAAATCTCACTGTGCTACAAATCATATGTTGGCCAAAAGTGATATTCAAAATAATGTATAGAAAAGTTTTTTAACATTCATTAGAGTGTATTATTTAACATTTATTTCTACGTTTTTCATAAATCAGAACGCAACTTTTTAAAAAAGTTCAAAGTGAGAGTATTAAGTATTTCAAAACAAGCATTTTTTCCCCACCCACTTTTCAAATTAGAACTAAACCTTACTATCTCATTTTGCTGAAAATTCCCTTTAATAAGAATCTAAATTTTGAGATACAAAGCTTTAGAAAGGAGCCACCACTCCCGAATTTAACAGAATACTAACTAGATGTATCATGGGTGTGAAGAGATAGGTATTGAGTATCACGTCACAGATGACTAAATAGTAAACATGAAAGAGATGAAACCCAAAACACGTGTGCAAGGCTATATATAAACAACAGCACTTAAAAAGAACCGACAGATAATTTAATGTTGAATGCCAACAGCTGAGAGGAACTCTATTGACTAGTCAGGGAGTTGGCAAAATTTTAATAAATATTTAGGCTTCGCAGGCCATATACGGCGTCATATATTCTTGCTATTTTACAAATATTCAACATATAAAAACCATTCTTAGCTCAATGGCTGTCCAAAACCCAGCCGTGGGCCAGAGTTGGTCAGCAGCACCTCAGCTGGCCAACCCCTTCTAGTCCGAAACTGCTCATTTCACAGATGAGGACCAAACCCTTAGGCACAGGAGTTCTTTTGCATAACTAAGCAGCAAGTGTCAGCATAAGAGTCCCAGTCTGGTGTTTTTCTACTGCTTCTCGACATCACTTCCCAAACATCACTTCTGAAAGAAAATGGTGTAAAGAACCTACCACATTTCAAAAACATTTGAAAAATGTAAGCAAAGATGCGTGGGATTTGATGATCTAGACGGCATGCCAAAGTGACCACACATTAGCTGACCCAATCACTTCCAAGCTAACAAATGCTACATGTAATGATTCACCTCTCTGATCTATTCTTCAGACATAAAAGGGTCCCATTTAACATAATCATATAATAACAGCAAAAGTGATAAATATCGAAACCTTAACTCTTCTAATATTTGCAAAATCCAGATCTTTGTAATAATAACACCACGACAGGAAACTGCAAAACTGTGTAATTATACTTTAATTGTATTGTGAGGCAGGCATTAATCACAAAGTTTAAGTACCAAGGATAGAATTATAATAATTCTGTAAAACAAATTTAAGCTAGCTAAGTAGGTCAGAACCACTAACATGCAACAGGAGACCTCTGGGAATTTATCAGTTAATGGCTATTTATGTGCAAATGAGTGCCCTCCAACGCTCCAAAATCCTGTGTAGCTGAAGGGTATTTCTGTTAACCAGGAGCACTGCTTAACTGCAGAGGCATAAATTAAACCATTTTATTGGAATGATTTTTAATTCCTCTACTTTCCTCTTACCACATCCCTCCCCCCACCTTTCTAGAGGCACAATTTACAGAACATATTTAACAGAAGGAAAAAAATAAGGTGGCTGGAGAATCTTCACGACGGGTCTCTCCCGACCCCCCATGTGTATGCATATTACAACTTCAGTAAAATTAAAGGAAAACATTTTTTACGTTTCACGTCCTCCAAAGGCGACTTAAATTGTTAAAAAAAAACTAAAAGCTTCAATGTAAACACTACATTAACATACTTTTTACAGTGAACTATAATAAAATAAAATTGTTTTATATCCTTATATTCTTATCTTACAGAAGACAAAATTCAGAGGAGCTTGCAGATACCTTAATCTTGATAATAATGGTCAGACTATACACCTATCAGAGTATACTCTCAGAAGGGGAAAAAACTCTACGTGTGTCATTCCTAACTTGCCTTGAAAGAAAATGAAGTATTTGGATGTTTTCAAAAGCAGGGCAGGGATAAGCAGAATAAAATTTTTCAATGTGACATAAATACAGCTACAAGACACCACTGCACATCCATCGCCAGGACCACGTCAAACTTACTCAAGTACAGAGGTGGCATAAAATTAGGTACTATCTCACTTTTAGATTTTAGGTGGAACAAAAGTTATCTAAAATCACTCTTTAAAGATTTAATTTAGGGGCGATTTAGAAGTTTTAAATTCTGCTAACATTCCCTTGGAGTTCTTTCTTTCCCATCACTAACTGGAAAATAAAATATAACCTAATGCTAAGTTAAAGACAAATAAAGGCCAAAATAAGATATACAGTATCTTTAGAATTAGTGTATTTAATGCACAGGTGAAAATCTCATCAGGTTAAGCCAGAATAAAAAAAATGTAATATCTGCAGAAACTCTCTATTTTAAACATACAGGTAAGCAAAGTTTGTGGCAAACTCCCTCGAAAAGATAAGAGAAATGTTCCACTCATCTTTCCATAATTGATTTTTTCAGAGTTGTAAGTAAATTATAGCAGAGCAGATGATTACATCAAGTTTGCTTCTGATTAGTGTGCTTTGGAAATATATCACTTCTGGAGTCAGAACACGATCATTAAAGGTATCAAGTGCTCCAGTGGACAATTATGTTTGCACATGAAGCAGGGAATAGAGGTCTCCAGTCTAATGCCATGTGTTATACTTCAGTGTATAACACATGTAAGTCACAGAATTAAGATGCATTCATACCCTGGAAACATAACTTCATTACAACTATCTACACTCAGGAAGAAAAGTATTAACTACAAAAGATAAATTCTCATACAACTGTAACTATCTGTTAAAGGTCACGCCCTATTTCAAAAGGGTACTCTCAGAAGCTATCAAGTAAGGGCTCCCTGGAGCTCCCTCTCTGTCACTTGTTGATTAGGGGCAATAGAGTGCTCATGCCAGTCTTCTGATCATGGGAAGATTCTCAGTCAGGTCTCTCTGCCTGAGGCTTAATTAATTCTGTGCAGAGACAAACAGGACCTATTTTCATCGAAGAGACAACAAATATCCAGTTGGCTTACTGACAGAGTACCAAAATTAAGAGGCAGGCCTCATATTTGGACTATAACCTCCAAAACTACATTAACATTACACAAGGAACACAACTATAGAGGCATAAGAGAGTATGCCTGCATTTATATGGCTGAAATAGCAAACAGAATGATATGAAATTAAAGTTTTTGGACATCTTTAGGGTAATATGGTCAATGGCACCAATGAGAGAAATTTCAAACTACAGGATTAATGAAAAATTTTATCAGTCTGGAAGAAGCCAAACAAACGTAAAATACCCATACTGCTCAAAATTGCTTGCCTGACTGTGTAACAGCATCAGCCTGGGTCATCGGATGATCCCTTGTTTTTATTCCATCATCAGTCCTGACTTCAAAACTGATGCTCTTTTCTATCATATTGTACTGTATTGAATTACTTTTCATTTTTAAAATATATTTTAGGGGCACCTGGTGGCTCAGTTGGTTAAGCATCTGACTCTTGATTTCGGCTCAGGTCATGATCTCACGGTTCATGAGATCGAGCCTTGCATCGGGCTCTGCTGTGATGGTGCTTGGGATTCTTTCTCTCTCCCTCTCTCTTTGCCCCTCCCCTGTTCTCTCAAAATAAATAAACAAAACTTAAAAAATAAAAAAAAAACATATTTTCATATCACTCCTTTTTTTTTTTTTTTGGCTGCAATGGCTTTGTACCTAGTTTCCTAGCCTAAGTTCCCTTTCCATTTATCATGTATATTACTGCCAGAACCATTTATACACTTATCATTCATTCGCTAAACAAAGACTTACTAAGGAACACTGTATGTCAGACACTTAAGCTGGATATGTAGTGCTGAAGATAAAACTTTAATAAGACAAATTCCCCGCCCTCAAAGAGTACTTTAGTGAAGGAAGAGGACAAAGATGATGACATTTCAAGTGATATATGCTCTGGGTGATACACTATGTTTAGGGTGCCCAAGGGAGGAAACCACTTGCTCTGCCCAGAGAGCTTGAAAACTCTTCAGAGGGGTGGGGCGGGAGGGGAACTGTAATATTTCAATTACACCTGAAAGGAAATAAGTTTACCAGAGAAGGAATCAAGGAATAGTTCAGGCAGGAGGATAAAGATGAAAGTAGCAGACAAGATCTTTTTCTCAAGGCGCCTGTGATTCAGTAAGGGAGACGAGCAGCAATGCTATCGTGTTGTCCCTCTACTTAAAACTAGACCTTGATCTCCTCTGCCAGGTCTACAAGCTCCTGCTGCCCTAATTTCAAAGCCCTTTGGAATCTGGTCATCCTTCTGCTAACGCACATATCCTCTTCTTTCATCAGACTAGTTTCTTGAGCAGTTACAAAACACATTCAACACACTCCAATTTCCAATTCTCAGCTCACTATCATAGCATTTTTCCTCCCTTCCCTTCAGTGAGTTATAGGATTGTCATTTTTATATCCCACCTCCTTCAAGAGGCCTTTGCTTTCCTTCCTCCTGCAGTCTCCTCTGCTTCTTCAATACCCAGTTCAAATGCCACCCATTTCAAAAGATCTTTCCTAATCCTCTCATTCCATCTTTTTTCTTCCTTCTTTTTCTTATGGATGATGAATTGCATTAAGATGGCATTCATTACTTATTTTCGCTTTGAGTGACACTATTAAAAATAATTTCCTGTGGTAGAGTCTATTTGTTTTTTTGGACAGAAAGAGGTATTTGGCACTAATCAAGCTCAATAAAAGTTACTGAATGTTCCATTTACTGAATTACCACAATACCCCATTAATTTTTTTTTCCCAATATATTACGTGCAGTATTATGTATCTCCAACTACAGATTATCTGGGGTCTGTCTCCCTTCCTACTTGCTGCAGGGCAAGTCCATATAAAGCATCCAAAAAGTTTTTGCCTGGTTATTCATTTACCATTCACCTACTCAACCTACTTAGTTACGATTTATTTATAATTCTACAAATCTTTCTTCCCCACTAAAGCATAGGAAAATGAGAAGTCAAACTGCCTAAAGTCCCTGACCTATAAGAATCCTTCATCAAATAAGTTGTTATTTATTTATTTTTATTTATTAAATTTTATTTTAAGTAAGCTCAACCCCCTCCCTCCCCCCCATGTGGGGCTCAAACTTACAATGCCAAGATCGAGGTTGCATGCTCTTTCAACTGAGCCAGTCGGGCACCCCCAAATATGCTGTTTAGTAATGAATTATGACTCACATCTTATACCTCTAAAAAAAATTCATGCACAAAGAGGCCACCTCAATATTTACTAAATTATTTCTTTTAAGGTATAACTAAAAATCACTAACTACTGGCCAAACTCAAAGTAGGTGATATTTGTAGCACTGTTAAGTTGGTGCCTAAGAAAAGTCTTCCTTTCATGTCATTCTTTTTTGTTTTTTTATTTTGTGCGTGCTACATAAAACAGGAAAAACCATAAATAAAGGACAAAATAAAGCTAATTAAGTAAAATTATTTTAATCATGCTGGCTGTGTAAAACATATTTCCATTTCATTTATCAACTTTAAAAGAAAACCAAATTTACCTAAAAATATTAAAGCGTTCTAATTCTACAGATAGAATTAGAAGCACTGAAGTAATCTACTCCAATCCTTTATCTTTTAGATGAAAGAACTGAAATAGGAGGGCCAACCTGAGGTCCCATGGGAGTTAGGGCTGAATTAAGCACAAAAAGGTTTTTTAATCACTTTGCATTCCATCTCAATTTGCTTCTTCACATAAATTTAGTTCATTCTTTAACCAGTAGTCTCTACTAAAATAATGTAAATACTGTATTAATAATTGAGATATAGGACATATTTAATATGCAAGACCATAGGCTAACATGAATATGTAGCAATTTTAGCCTAGTTCCTTAACTTGGAAACTTTGTATTTAAGATAAATAGAAGAGCTGAAAGAAACAACTGAGTGAATAAAGGATTCTCAAACTTCAGTGATTCTAAGATAAAAACCATAAAAGACAAAAAGAGAAAGGACGTATATGAAAATTTAATCTGACTTCCTTGCTATCCCTGCCCCTGCCATCATTCCAATGGGAATAAATAAATCCACCTACTATGGACTGAAAACTGAATTCCCCCAAAATCATATGTTGAAGCCCTAATCCCCAGTAAAACTATATGAAGACTATAAGGAATTATGGTTAAAATAGGTCATAAGGGTGGGGCCCTGAGCCAATAGAATTAATGTCCTTATAGGAAGAGCCACCAAAGTGCCTTCTTTCCCCCTTTTATGCACAAGGGAAGATCATGTGAGCACACGGTGAGAAGGCAGCCCTCTCTGAAAGCAAAGAACAGAGTTCTACTAGAAATCAACCATGCTGACGCCTCAACCTGATTGAACTTTCAATCTTCAGAACTGTGAGAATAAATTTCTGTTGTTTAAGTGACCGAATCAGCCTGATGTATTTTGTTATGGTAGCCCGAACAGAGTCAGACATTTGCCCAAAGTTTTAAAAAGTTTATACATTTAAATGAAACAAGTTCCTAGTGCCTACTAGTACTATGCTAAATGGTAAATGCAGAACAGCATCCCAAAAGATAAGGCATGACTGTATCAGTCCATAAAGAAATAATGGAAGATTGAATAATATTTAATATCTCAAAATTAGGCAAAATGCACTTGCCTTCTGGGAAATTAGAAATGATTATATCTTATCACAAAACTTCCACTGTAATGTAATTCTGAAAAGGCTGGACCATTAGTTTGACCCAAGATGTGGAATTTCTTGTATTTTGGAGCCCACTTACCATTTTACAAGAATGGTCTTCAGAATATAAGAAATCTCATACGTATATTGGGTCAAAGTAATGATTGGGCATTTCAGAATTAAGAAAAGAATGAAGGCAGAAATATAAAAATTTGGAGTAAAAAAAAAAAATAAATAAATCAAAAGTTGGGAGTCTACAGTATAAATTCTATGAGTGTAGGATACATTTTCATGTTACCAGAATACTGATTAATACAGTCCTGAGACACACAAAATATTAATAAAAAAATATCTGAATTACATTCAGATTCCTCTTAGGAAATAAATACAAAAATAACGCAAAACCAACTTTTAACTGTGTGTGTGTGTGTGTGTGTGTGTGTGTAAACACATGTACATGTATACGTATGTAACATTTTTAAAGGATTAAGGCACTTACATACATAAAACCCTTAAAACTTCTATATATCCTTATGGAAATGTAAAATGCAAGTTTCAATATATTTGATGTTTTTATAAGGTTGATGTGTTTAATATGTAATTTGCTATGTCAAATTAATATTAAAAGACAAACAAGGTTACTTAGGGAGAGGTCATTAGAACAGTTCCCATTCAGGGGCGCCTGGGTGGCTCAGTCGGTTGAGCGCTGACTTTGGCTCAGGTCATGATCTCACTGTTCCCGAGTTCAAGCCCCGCGTCGGGCTCTGTGCTGACGACTCAGAGCCTGGAGCCTGTTTCGGATTCTGTGTCTCCCTCTCTGTCTGTGCCCCTCCCCTGCTCATGCTCTGTCTGTCTCTCTCTCTCTCAAAATAAACATTAAGAAAAAAAAAAAAAAAAGAACAGTTCCCATTTGGGGTTGTAGGCTCTTCAAAGAAAAAGTCATTTTATAATGAAATTGCTTTACTTTCCTCCGGAACTAGAACAATAATTTTTCTTTCCCTACTTTTTCCTGCAGGCCTTCCTCCCACAGCTCGTCATCATTCTATTTCAATTTGGAATGTGGTTGCCTGGGCCAGGTGTACAACTGTCTTCTGTACCTTCACTATTCTGTGAATTCTCCATTTCCTGAACCCAAAATATTTACTATTCTTGGCTAAATCCTTCATTTCCCCGAAGCACATGTTCTCTGGCAGTATATCCCAAAAGCATAAAACTAAAAGAAAAAAGCAAGTGGCACAGCTATGTGGAGCATCTCTGGTATTATAGTACTTATGTAAACTTTTAAACACTACATAATGCTTTTGGGTTCTATTTTGTCATGTTAAGTTGTCAAAAGTACACTGTCCTCAAAAGCTCACAAGTTTATGTTTTACAGTACATTAAAAAGGTGGGGGGAAAAGGGAATATTAAGGTTTCAGAGAATGGAAATAGATGGAAAATAAGTAGATGCCAGGGAAAGAAATGTAGAAAAAATCTTTCGATGAGATAAGGCTGTAATTAACAAATCACTAAAGACCGTACATACATTTATAAGTGGCTAAATTATTTATTATTTTTTATTATTGATGGTGGGAATATATTAAAGATGTCTAAAACTTTAAAAACTTTTGAACTGCTATCTGCATAAGCACAAGCGACTAAAGACTTACCTCCCTTCTAATATATCTGCCCCCCTGTCAGCTATATGGCAGTGTGACTCACTTATTGCCATATGCATTATTTTATATAGGGCAATCTCAGAGAAAATCTCTAAGTGACGTACAAGAGTTTCAAGAATGGTCTCTGCAATATCTGTCGATTGATCACAGTGTATTTCTTTGTTTATATGCGTGCCTTACTATATATACTGTGGGGCACCTGAGAACAATGATCTGATTTTATGCATCTCTATTTTCTTCAATACCAGCACAAAGTCCATCACAGCAGGTACTTCCTGGGCACTCAATAAAGGTGAACTGACGAAACGGATAGTCATTTCTGTTTTTTGCACAGGTACAGATTTGATACAGTAAAAATTCTTAAGTCACAAGAAAAAAGGGTATGTGTGTGGGAGAAACATGACTAAGAAAGTCATTTGTGCTTTTACTGCAAGTATAAGTAATATTCTTTTCATGGAATACCACTGAACGGACTGAGAGTAGAGCACTAAAAGTTTTAATTTAGAGTGGGAAACACTATCTTAAATTCACTTGTAATATACATTCTTTCACTTCACTTCTATGAAACCAATGGACAAGCGATAAGAATAACAAAAGTAATTATTATTAGGTGCTCTGTTAATGTTATACACTTGAGGTATATCTCTTTTATTCTTCAAACTAGCTCTTTAATAACTATTATTACACACATTTTACAGATTAGAAAAGCTGAGGTTCAAAGAAATTACATGACTTGAATAGTAAAAGAAAAAGACAGAGTCAGGATTAAAATTCATGTTTGCAATCTTTTGAAAAATAGAGTAATATATCTTACTATAAGCAAAAGATACTATTTCATATATGATTCGCCAGTATTAAATAATAAATTCGGAGGTTTGCTATGGTGGTTTTGATACTGGATATATCAACAACTTACGAAACTGAAATACAACTAATATCCCCAATAAATAAACTGAACAACCCAAATTTTCGACGAGAATCTTGGAAAATCAGATAGGTATAAGAGCCAAGCTAACTTAAAATGCTGTATAGCTCCTAAATGTTCACCGGGGTTAAGGTTAAACAGAGTAAGGTCTACTACTCAAGGAGATATTCTGTAGTCTTATACAGTGGGTGTATATGTGAGCACATGCAGAGAGATGTCTTTGATACCTCCTTCATCAAAAAACTAAAGGTGCAGAAATTTCCATGGTATACACCTTTCCTACTTAAAATAAAGAGGTAGTAAAAGAGGCAGTGTGCATAAAAGGAGAAGCAACAGCTTAACAGTTGAGAAGAGTATTCTCTAAAGAGTTAATAGGGGTTCCTTTGTGGGGAAAAGGTTTAGGAAGAGAAGGACTTTTATTTTCCACAGTATAGAATTCTGTATTATTTATATCCTTTATAGGATACATGAATTTTGATAATATAAAAATAAGAGAGGCATTACAAATTATTTACTGGAGGTTTCAAGTGGTTTAGATTTATAATGAAAACTTTATTTTATATTTGATATTCATAATAAAAAATGGGAGAGAGGGAGGCAAGGAAAGACAGTGCAGGATTTTTTTTTTTTTTAAATTCTGGGAGATGAAAGTTAGTTAACTCTTTGTCTTGTCATTTAAACTCCATACTCTAAAAGCTTTCTATCGATATGTTTTCAACATATAGGCTACAGTTTTGTTCTATGGGGGCAAAAAGTTGATTTTTCTAGTTTCAGGTTTTCTACCAGGTAAAAATTTACTCCTGGAAGATGTGTGTAATGGTGTGTGTGTGTGTGTGTGTGTGTGTGTGTGTGTGTACAAACTTTGAATTTAATTAAACTACAGTTCCCAGCTTTTTTAAATGAATTATGTCTAAGGTTCTATATTTTATACTTTTAATGTTTATTTATTTTGATAGAGAGAGAGAGAGAGAGAGAGAGAGAGTCTGTGAGCAGGGGAGGGGCAGAGAAAGAGAGAGAGAGAAAGAGAGAATCCCAAGCAGGTTCTGTGTTATCTGCACAGAGCTTGATGCAGGGTTCAATCTCATGAGAGATCATGACCTGAGCTGAAATCAAAAGCCAGACGCTTAACAAACTGAACCACCCAGGTGCCCCATAAGGTTCTATATTTTAAGCCAAATCATCAAAAAAAAAAAAAATCTCTTCCACATACAATCAAACATGTCCATGAAGATCAAAGCCTCATTTGTAATATTATGAATGGTATCTTTGGAGTTGAGCCATACACAGTTTATACAGCAGTACCCAAGAACCCTGCCAAGATACACATAAAGGACATTATCAAAGCTTTGTATCTATTGGTGAAAAATTCAAAATAGTATAAATTTTCACCCATATGAAATGGTCAGGTAAACCACTGTATATCCACACAATAGAATACTATAAAGCCACCAAAAATAATGTTGTGGATGTCACTGATATAGGAAGCAACTGATGATAACACGAAATGAAAAAAGCAGGTCACTACACTGTATTTAACCCCATTTTTAGTTTAAAAAATGTATATGAATAGGAAAAATCTAAAAGGATACAACAATATCAAGTTCTCTCAGCATGGCGAGATAAGTAACTTTTAAAAAACTTGTATACATTTTCTAAGTTTTATATCACAAACATGTAATAACTGCAGGAACAAATGAAACAAAAGAGGTCTTACAGGGTTTGGTTGGGTTTTATTTTTTTAAATCATCTGACTTTTGAGAGAAACCTGTTCCTTCCACCCCAACCCGAAGCGGGGGATTTATGCAGCATAAGCTACATAATCAGGGGTGGTTTTCACTTTGTATTTTTATCAGGTATCTTTTAAACTGTGCCAACACTGCAGTTGGTAGTCTGTTGTAAGATTTTGAAGATGAGGTGTTAGTAAAGTGCTGTTATTGATAAAAATACGTAATTGAGAGATCAACCAGCCCAACGGAGGCCCCCTGAAAGAACACTATTCCAGGAAGAGTATACTGGGGTTTCTTGCCCTGGGTAGATTCACTTCATAAATGGATTAACTCTTGGTTAACTAGAAAATTCTGGAACAACCAATTACCCAATAGTGATGTCTTTTTTTTTGAACAATTTACTATTTACTATGCTCCAAAATACCCTTTCTTTGCATTCTACCACTGGCAGCTTTTCAGCCCCAAAGAGTCCCAAATTCCTGGAAACTGAATACAGAGGAGATTCTTTCCTCCCATCTTTCACTGGTTCTCAGGAAAACTGCCGGTAGGAGGCAGCAATGACTGGCTGTGGCAACTGCCGAGGCTCTAGTCTGCACAGTAGTTAGCTGCTGGCTTCATTCTTCTGTCATTATATAAGCAAGATGACACTGTTCTCTAATCCAGCCAAAGCTGATAAGTACCATCAACCTGTCACTTCCTACATTTCAAATTCTAACATCACAGCATCAAAGAGTTTTTACATTTCGATTTCTTTTGCTGGCAGCAGCCGGTAGCCTCTCATTCTCCCACGGTGTTCTAATGCTGCATTTGCACACCGGGGTTACTCCCAGACTGAATAGCAGGTCATCCCCTGCTCACTGAGCTCATCTGTGGCCCATGTGCTAGGCAATTTAGATCCAATCAGCCCTTATTTAGCTCAAGAGTAATGAGCAGCATAGTGACACAGACTTAAGCCTGACCCTCAGGACACTGCTCATCAAGCAGTAAAACTGTGACAAAATCATTCATCTTCCACCCGCTGGCAAGAAATAATACTCGCACTCACTGTATTACTTTTCAAGATTAAAAAAAAAAAAAGTCCTGAATTTTCATGATGTGAGACATTAATTTGCAGAAAGCTGAATTCCCTTAAACCCCCCTGTTGCTATGAGCTCACCAGGGGGAAATAGGCCTTAGGAGACTGAAATGGAATAAAGAAAATTGCTCCAGCTTTCTTTTCATTTTAAATAAGCCTTAAATCTGACAAGAGATATCCTAAAGAGAGAAAAATATATATCTTGTAAGGTAAAGAAGAAACAATTGAAATTAAGAGTTTCAAATGCTAGTTTCACTCCTTATATTTGTTCTCCATTTTGTTAAAATTTAAATAAATTTTGAAACAGAGCAATTACTCACCCTTCTCCACAAGGTGGATGGAGAAAGCGTAGGAATTGTTCCTTACAGTCCATATGGTGGCAAAAGTAATAAATTCATATCATAAAACAAAAATGTACTCGGACATTTTCCAAGAAAACACATCCTAAAGAAAATAACTTTAGGGTAATTAATTACTAGGAAATGGTGGGATAGCTGAGAATATTTTGAAACTATAACAAATCTACTTTTTTCAGAATTTATAGTGCCATCTGAGGTCTTATTAATCTAAAAATAATTAATGGAATAATTAAGAGATCAGTTTCTTTCCTTCACTGACACATCACATCATTAAAAAAAACAGGTCTGGTACCTTATTGTACTACACTTATTGGCTGTAAATGCTTAAATTATTACTTCCTCTGAGGATCTCCCTTTAATAACCTACAGCCACAACAGCAGTTTGTCTCGAGTTTTTTTAGACTGGGTCCACTTACTGAAATCACAATTTTAGGTATTTTTACCCATTCCATAGTTGGAAAAGAGTTACCTTTAGCAACCCCACCACGAATGGGATGTACCAGTCTTCGATGTACTTATTATGACAACATATCTTTGGTTTAAGACACAGCACTGTGTGGTGCCATGAAAGAGCACAGTAGCAATGTCTTCCTACAAACTCATTGCTGAATTTCATCTAAAGCTTCAAAGATCTGGGTGGTCTAAATACCTACAGTGAACCGTGGGGTTCAGACAAGGAACCACAGTGACACAAATAAGATTGGGGAAAGGAGCTTTCGCCTCACCCAACATCTTTTGATTTACCATTTGCTAAAGAGAAATGCTCCAGTGCTTGGTACAGAAAATAATCATGGCACTTCTATTCCCTAAACAACTGAGCTGATCCACTTTCAAAAGAATGAACTGTTTCCTTTGCAGAGTATATTTCTTTTGTTCTTGTCCTTTTGTCTCGACGTTTTTCATCCCAATTTCTGGTTTATAGTGTTATTTTTCCAACTCTATCTTCCCTCTTTTTTTCTAATTATGAGAGGTGGATTTACTGTTTCGTTCCAGAGAAAACGGATTTTTAGTTACTCCAAACTTTGAGAACTATTAATGAGAAAAGAAGTATAAAAGTCCATTCACCTACTTCTTGAAAGCAGGAATAATCTTGGGGGAAAAAAAAAACCTAATATATAAAGCTCTATTTATCTCTTACTTTTCTTTACTTTTGTAACTATTGGTAATTGGTGTTAAATATTAGATCTGGCCTATACTATAACTGGAGATTAAAAAACTAGGGGCACAGCAAATACAAAAAACAGAAGACTAAGGAAGGTGGGAAAAACAAACGCTGGTACCTTTTCTTCGTACCCAGCATTCTGAATCTCACACATACGTGCCTTGCTACGAGTCTGTTTTCCCACGTTGTGCTGTGTCGCTTTCAGGTCCTTTCAGCCAGGAATTTTCCATACTGGGGTACTGTCTTAAATTATTTTTTTGATTATTTTTCTCACTCCATTATTTCAGTTCCCTCTTTCAAATACCTTGCTTTGGACCGAATCCAAATACAGATGATATCTACTTTTAGATTCAAGGTGCTCCTGTAGACCCAGGCTCAATGGAGAGGTTCTCAAAATTTTAAAAGCAAGCCAAAAGCTCAAAGGCCCACTTATTCCACTTGTTTCCACATTTCAGTGGAAGAATAGTTTGCTGATAACTATTCAATAGTTAAAACAATAAAAATGGGCCAAAAATTTTACCTAGAATAGACACAAATTTTATTTTTCAATAAGACCCAAACCCTTTCAATTAACTAAAAATAACGGACTCTTGTCATTCCCCCTGGATGTCCTTTCTGCCCATTGGTGTTGTGGAGGCAATAATTATGGAGGTGAAATACAGATTATACATTAAACCCATAGCCTGGCTACACAATTATTGTTGTCTACTTTCAAGTGGATACTGGCAAGAATTGTTAGATAAGTAAAAGTTGGGGCCAAGTATAAATCATTATCAAATAATGCTGAATGACTAAAATAGTAAAATGTGAAATGGTAAAAAGGTGACCGTTTCAATAAACACTTACCTAAGTACCTTTCTCTCTCTTCTCATAGTCTGTCTCTGATGTAATAAATACATGAGTGCATGTCCTATGTGCTGCATTTAACTGGTTTTACTGATGTACCCAAGTACCTATAATAATGTTTGCTACTACAGAGGGCACTCATAAATATTAGTTGAGTTTTTTTAAAATAATTTGTTTAATGAATGTGTATCCTCTGTTAATAATAATTACAGCACAGGTAGAAAGCACTAAAGGAGATTAAAGATAAAATGTTAAGGAAGTTCAAAAGGAAGAGAAATTATTCAAGATTAGGGACACACAGACAAGCATACATTTCAAGAGAAGCTTAGGGCACCTGTGTGTCTCAGTTGGTTGAACATCTGACTCTTGATGTCAGTTCAGGTCATGATCCCAGGATCATGGGTTCAAGTCCCGTGTCAGGTTTCGTGCTGAGCATGGAGCCTGCTTAAGATTCATTCTCTCTCTTTCTCTCTCTCTCTCTCTCTCTCTGCCCCTCTCCCCGACTCACTTGCTCTCTTTCTCTAAAATAAAAAAGGGAGAAAACTGTAGGAAAGGATAATAGTGTTCACATAAGAAGAGGAAAACGTAAATAAAGTAAATAAACATGTACTGAGATTACTACGGCCCATGTTCTGAACAGGTATAGCATCTACGTCAGTGCTGCCCACAGTGTCTTCTGCTGTCCACTACGGCAGACACTATATGTAACTACTGAGGATTTGCTATACACCTAGTGTGATGGAGGAGTTGAATTTTTCATATTATATTCATTAATTTAAATTGTCCAATATAGTTAGTCTATATGGACAGCAGAGATCTAAGCAAATATTCAAAGAAATCCTATAACATGAATATTATTATACAAAGATGCAGATGAAGTTTAAAGAAGATTAAGTAACTTCCCAAGTTGGCACTGTTGGTAAGTGGAGGAGGGATGATTTGAACTCAGGTTTACTGACCCTAAAGCCCCTGCTTTTTACATCGTACAGCTACAAGAGTAGCAACTCTCAGACACGAATAGGGATTCCTTTAGAGGCAGAAAAGCACAGGGGCTCCTAGCTGGCTCAGCTGGTAAAGCATGTGACTCTTGATCTTGGGGTTGTAAGTCTGAGCACCACGACAAATATTAAAAATATATATATATTTATTATATAAATATATATATTATTTAAAATTTATTATTTAAAATTATTTAAAATATATATTATTTAAAATATATATATATATTTTTAAATATATATATATATATTTTAAAGAAGCAGAAATGCGCAGCTTGCTATTGTAGAATTGTCTACTACTACTTGGAATTCTGGCTTCTCCCATATACGATGCTCATGTACGATTCTTTCTGATTCTATCTCTAGTTCTGATCCATTTACTAATAACTTCTGAAGCTACCTTTCCCTGCTAAATCTCTCTAAATAAATCATTTGTATTGTTTTTCTTTTCCTGTACTCTGCTACTCCACCTCTATGCCCACTGTGACCAGCACTGACCATTTTTGACTTCTGGTCTTGACAATCACTTTCATTCCCTGGATTTAACCCTTTTCTTATCATTGTTTACCACCACACTTCAGTTTATTCAGTCCTTAGATCTTTCTCTATCAGGTTCTGGCCTGAACCCTCAACTGGTTATGACAGGAAAAGATAAAAAGTAAGAAAGATTTGGAGAATTCTTGAGAATTAGAAGTTCCATCTGACTAAAGTAAAGGGGAATCACAAGAAAAAGTTGCAAATATGGGAAAGTCAGACAGCGGAAGACTCTGAAAGACCATGGTAAGGAATGTGAAATTTTCTGAGTTTATCAGGATGTCAGTCAATAACGGTGTTAAAACACAGAATGACATAGGTAGACTTGTTCTCTAAGAAGATAAATATGGATGACAGAATGAGATGAGCACAAGCAACATAAGGAAAAATAAATAGGACTTCATTAAAATTTAAAAAAACATTATGCTGCAAAGGACAACATCAAGAAAGTAAGAAGACAACCCTTAGAATGGGAGAAAATATTTGCAAACCACCTATCTGATGAAGGACTTGTATCTAAGACATACAAAGAATTTTGTACAGCTAACAAAAAGATAGCTCAATTTAAAAATGGGCAAAGGATTCAAATAGATATTTCTACAAAGACATAATAGTCAATAGGCACATAATCAATAAGCACATGAAAAACACACAAACAATATCGATAGCCACCTAAAATACAAATAAAAACTATAATGGGATATTACTTCTCATTCACTAAGATCACTTCAATCAGAAAGACACTAAGCAACAAGTGTTGGTGTGGATGTGGAGAAACTTCAATCCTTAAACCCTGTTGGGGGGAATATCAAATGGTATACTAGAAATGGTTCAGTATATCCACAAAAGGTTAAATAGAGTTACCATATGACCCAGCAATTCTACTCCTAAGTATATACCTGAAGGAAATAAAAAAATGTCCACACAAAAGCTTATATGTGAGTGTTCATAGCAACATTATTCATAGAACTCAAAAAGCAGGAACAATCTAATGTCCATCAAGAGATGAATGGATAAATAAATGTGGATACAATGGTTTATATGGCAATAAAAGGGAATAAAGTACTGATATATGTGATAATATAGATACAACTTAAAATCATTATTCCAAGTAAAAGAAACTAGTTACAAAAGATTACATGTTGGATGATTCCACTTCTATGAAAAGTCCAGAATAAGAAAATCTACAGAGACATACAGTAGATTAGTGGTCGCTAAGGATGGGGGTTGGGTAGGGGAAAATAGAGAGTGATTGCTAACGCGTATAGTGTTTCGTTTTGGGGTGACAAACTGTTCTAAAATTATGGCGATGACTGTACAACTCTATGAATACACGATAACCATTAACTGTAAGGTATGTGAATTATATCTTAATAAAGCTGGCCAGTAAGTGAATTGTATGATAAGTAATACATCTCAATAAAGCTGTTTAAAAAAAAAAAAAGGTGGTCTGAAGAGAGAAGGCAATGGAGGCAGGGAAAGTAGGCAAACATTTATAATGGTCTAAAAATGGGGGAACTAGTAGTGAGAATAAAGAAGGAATGAAAACATTAAACTCATTTTCTCTCAATCAACTGGGTATACGGAGAAAGGAAGGACATACTTATATGTCACATTTCTACCTTAAGAAATTAGTTTTCTTTTCCTACAGCAGCTCCTTAACATCTGAGATGTATAGAATCACAACTTTCAAGAGTTCTAGTATTGTGAGGCAATGCTCGTGTTCCCTACAATCTGGACTTCGTTTTTAAACAATCTGATTCACTTACATATCCAAAAGCATTTACTGAATGGCCACTATGTTAAAGAACTATCCAAGATAAGTACATACATGTGCACGTGTGCACACACGCGCACACACACACGTTTAATGAGGTTGTCAGACTTAAAGGGTTCTTTTGAAAATAATGACAATAATAGCAACTTTTAATGTGTATTGAACACTTACTGTGCCAACAACTTCATATTCACTATTGCATTTAATTCTCAAAAACACCTAGTAAAAGTATGTGCTATTACCCTCATTCTACCAATAAAGCTGAGATTTGGACATGTAAGTTTTCCCTTAAAATATTTTAAAAGAATTATTTTGTACTTATGTAAGGAGAATTAATATGTATATAACAGATCTAGTCGGAGACTAAATGACCTAAATATTAATTCCTATGTATGAAAAATTAAGTAGATTATCTATGTTTCAGCAAAATATAAAAAAGTACACAAATATTTCCAAGTTAATAAAGTGAGTAGTTTATATAACTGTATGAATTTATAAAATATGTTATATGAAAAGCTACAGTAAAAATACTTTACAAAATTCAAGCCTAGTAAACAGTAAGGTCAAGATACTAATTCATAGTATACATTAAAATATGTGTTGAAAGACAAATAAAATATTTAATAACGGAAAAAAATCTTTAACTTTTTACATGCTCTCAACATACTAAGGTTTATACTACTTTCCCTTGGGATGCCTACGCTTCCTCAGAAGCAATCAAAACTGGTAGATGGATCACTTTTAGTAAGCAACAGAACTATTTGATTTTTCAAATAAAAACCAGAAATACATTTTCCATGAAACACGGTCATGTGCTCTCTCTTCCAAATTATTAGAACAATGCCAAAAATGGACATCAAATCATATATATATAAGAGGTAATCCGTATATAATATAGAACATCCAATAACAAAAGGAGGAAAAGGCCTGCATGCTGTTAAAAGCATCTTTTGTAACTTTCCTGAAGATTCCTGTAAATTTTTTGGCATACAGCAGTCCCTCATAAGAACATTTCCTCTTGTACTACTTCCTTCGCTACCTAGACAACCCCCAATTCTCTCACTGAAGATTTAAAAAAAAAATTTGTTTAGAATAAATGATACCACACTAATAAAAGTTAAAATAACAAGAACTACTGAGCAATAAAAATATTGGAGGGGAATAATAAACTAATAAACACAGTTCCATGCACGTGCATACATACACGCCTCCATTCCAAATGTCAAAATCGGTATATGATACATGGATGAACTTCTACGCTCATTGGAAAAGAAGAAAAGGGATTTAAAAATATACATATTTTCAAAATGTATTTTCAAGCCAGGCAAACAGAGTCTTAATGTTTTAAGGAGTTGTACTCAGCACACAGATTATCATAAAGAAGCTAATCATCCCTTCTGAATTATTTTACAGTCTCAAATTTAACATTTTAGGCAAGTTTTCAACTGCCTTTAGACTTCTTCTGAAACCAGGCTCTTGTTTAATACAAAATAGGATGTCAGTTGATCAATATCCATTTGGCTTAAATTCATAAGTCCACAACCTCCCTTAAGTGGTAGAACAAACAGGTACAAAGCCTGAAAATTTATTGTTTCTTTTTAAACTCCAAATGATATTTGCAGATGCCAAAAGGCATTTTGAAATCACTCACCCTTACTTCAGTAAAAAATGAAAAAGGGGGATGGGAGGAGGGAGAATCTCATGAGGCCTTGTATGTCAAGTTTTTGCCCAGAGCTAATTTTCATAGCTGTGTTATAAAACCCTGAAAATGGAGGTTTATAATGGAAATGCTGACAGACCCTTAACTATAGCAGCATGAATGGATATAATTAAAGAAAAGCTTTTGGCTACACCTAACTCCACAAATGAAAGCTGCCATTTTTATATTAACCTCAAATAACAGCAAGTGAGAACCAGAAATGGGATTCCAGAAAGGTAATGTGAAATGTTAAAGATGACTGCTAAAAACTGCTTGACATTCGAAGTTTTAAACACGGAGGCATTTAGTTAACATAACCAAGTCAGTATTTTCATAATGCTACTTAATCAGCAATAAAGAATGCTCTGGTGAGCCATCAGCTCCAGTTAGCAGAAAGTGGCATATGAAGTTATTATTTCTTAACAGCCTAGAGGGAGCTGCTTCTCCCTTTAATCAGTGATCTTCGTTCCTTCCTACCTATAATTTCTCTGTCATACAGTTATAAAACTATTACCCAGTTCAACATACACACTCACACATCCTGCACACACATTTATGCAAGGACTGGTACCTTATTCCCACCTGAATTTGAAAACAGGAGAGATTGCTAAGGTAAAGTATTTCATTCTTTTCCTTGTTGGGGATGCAGCCAGGAATAAATATCATCAATCTATGTAACCCATCTTCCTTATCTAAACCAAAATTCAAAGAATTTAGCTCTGTTCTTAAAAGGTGGGGGTAGGGGAGGGGAAGCCTATGCTTTAGTTTTCATCAACTATCAAAACACTTTTGAACCTTTTAGTAATATTAAAAGTAATACCAATATTATAGCATAACTAAGAGGCTCCTATGAAAAGAGCTTCAGAGAAATTCCAGATTTTGGGTTAAGAAATTAGGAACACATCTCTGTGATCAAATATCTAAAGTACTTTTTCTTATGTTGCCCCTCTCTGCCTCCTTTCCTTCTTTCTTTTTAAGTTAACAATCTTTCCCCAAAGATCCCAAACTAAAAGCATGTCCGTCTTCATAGCATCTGCCCTGGAAGCCCTAAAACATTTTTTAATGTTTATTTATTTTGAGAGAAAGTATGAGAGGGGGAGGGGTGGAGACAGAGGGAGGGAGCAAGAAGGCTCTGTGCTGTCGGCACACGGCCCAATCCCACAAACTGTAAGATCATGACCTGAACCAAAATCAAGAATCAGACACTGATCCGACGAAGCCACGAGGAAGGAGCCTCACGCTCCACTGTTACTCACACACTGACCTCATACTTCTCTCTGCTAAAAATGCTCTAAAATTATGGCAACAGAAGTGATATATGATTAGACAGTCACTTATAGCAACTGTTTTTTTCATAGTTGAGCATTATAAAACAAAACTAAGAGTAAATATGTGTGCAAGGAATTAAATGTTATCAACGTAAATATTTGTGTCTCTTTCATAGGTTAGTCCTACAGATCAACAACACACTCCTTGCGCTTGGTCTAGATGATAGCAAACTACAAACCCAAACAAGATCTAGTTAAAAGAAACTTCTAATATAAATGTATACTTGCTTTCACTTTATATAATCAAAAATCTTCAACATGCACCCTTGATTCCTATCTTTGTACTTGATTAGTAATGCCCATGATTACCAGAGATGCATTATAGTTTACTAGATACTTGCAAGCAGAATTTTCCAACATTCTGAAATAGCTTTGGCTTTAATGCTGAAGGACTTTTACTAAGTTGAATTTAAAGAGCAAAAATTTGTTTTTATTATAAGAAGTGAAATTTAGATGGAATGATGCTAATAATAAATCAAGGATAAATTACTGTAAATAAAACATGATTTACTTGTCTCTACGCCTCTTTGTGACTCATTTTTTCCAATTGATGGCTCATTTAAAAAATATGTAACTTGTAAAAACATAAAAACAAACAAATCAAAAAGCAACTATCCCTCTTTTAGTAGCAAAAATAATAGGTAAAAGCACTCAGAAATTTATATGAATTGTGGTAACACTTTAAGGTTTACAGACAGTTTGCAAATACCATTCATTTAGTTGCTTATGATTTATAAAAAAATATATATATAGTGGTTTAGTTAGTTTCTGTTTAGTTATTTGTAAAAAGGTAGCTGTGGTCAGTTAGAGTCTGAGTGGTGATACTAAAACTTATTTTAGTAAGTCACAAAAAGTCCATGTTTCTATTTCTTCATCTATAAACAGGCATGACAAGGTTGGCAAAGAAATAAATGAGACAGTATTTGTATACTGCATGTCTTTTAAGAGTACAAGAATTATTCTTGTGTTTCTAGTTATCATTTTTGAAGAATGACCAAAAAAGTCCTAGGTAGGAGCTTAAAGACAAAAAAGAAGTTAGTGAATGAACAAGAAATAGAGAAAAAATTTCTTACTTTCTTACTTTTATTTACAGTTTTAAAGCCTCTCCAACTTTTGAAATTAGTTCCATTCTCCTATTACCAAGTTTCTATTGACATTTTTATTAACAAACTTCTGTGTTTAATTTCTTATCTGAGAATGCATATTTTCTAAGTATACTCCAGATGCTAATCTGAAAATGAGAAAGGAGGCTTTCTCATGTACTATTAGGGAGTGTAAAAATTGGTACAAATTTTTTTTTGGGGGGGAGGGTAGAAATTCCAGGAACATCTATCCACATTTAAATGCACATACACCAATTCATTTTTAGAAATTAATCTAAAGATATATTTCCACAAGTACACAGAGAAGGCACATACAAAGATGTTAAATAAAACTGTTTAAAATAACATAAAGTGGTAAACAATACAAATGGACATTATTAGGGTATTGGCTAAATAAAGTTTGGTACTACAACCATATAATGAAACGCTAAGTAGCCATTAAAAAGAATTAGGTATCCACCTACTAACATGGAAAGCTGGCAAGAAAATATTAAGTGAAAAAAAAGAAGGTGGAGAACAAAGATCATTTGTTTTTAGCCTATACATAAGAAGAAAACTGTCTGGAAGATTCTATGAGAAACTATTTACTTCTGTGGAGTAAAACGAAAGCAGCATTTAAGTGGATCTGAAAACATTGTTTTATATGGGTGATGGTGTTATAAATAGAAAAATCTTATTTTAATCTCAGAATAAATTGTTTTACCTGGAAATATTTCATGCAGTTGACGCTAGAACTCTGCAGCAAAATAATTTAAAGAAGCTTACCTTTTTTTTTTTTTTTTAAATGGTACAGTGTGGTCAAATGCTCTTTAAGGGCACAAAATGCATTTGTTTCAGCAGAAGCCACCTTAGATTTGGGCTCGTGATCTTGCTTAGACTATCTGAAACATTCCTCTGGATACTATTCTTTCAGCAACGGTAAAAAGGGAAGGAGGGGCAGAGAAGCATAGTTCTGGGACTGCACCAGAGCTGCTCTGAGTTTACTTTTATGTGTTTGCACATAAGCTTTCTTTTTAAAGAATTACAGTTCGAAATAACAGTCTGGAAACTACTGACTTATGTCAACGTAGCAGTAAAACCAACTCCTCTCCATTGGATTTCATGAGGATGTCAAAAGGAAAATTTTAATATGGAATCAACATAGGTGATGACATAAAATAAATCAATAAATGAGAATATTATTGGAAAACATACCTGATTCTGGCCAGAACAGCTTGTAGAAAGCTCAACACCATCCTAAGTTCAGATTCTTGACAAGCTCGCAGAAGCATACTAAATCCATCATTAAGCAGTTTTTCATGGGAAGGGTGCAAACAATGGCTAGTCTCAAACACTTCTTGAACACCATCAATATAGATGGAAAGAAGTGTCCAGAGAGTCTGTCTTTGTCCCATTTCATCATTCTTAGATACCAAGAATTCTTTTGCTTTCTCTCGGAATGCACTTGAAAATTTCTCAGCCAAAATGCCAATGTCCAGATTTTTCTGGGTATACATTAAGAGGAAGGCCACTTGACCCTTCCAAATGAGGGGAGAGTTTATAAAGGTAGGTTTGAGGAAATTCAAGAGGCCTAACACATGACTTGCTACATCTTCCACTTCTGCAACAGCTGCTAACAGTAGAAAAAGGTTGAAAAAGTTCTGAAGACCAACTTCAGTTAGTTCTTCCATTCTTTTTTGATGGAATTTAGAATATATTCTGTAAAACATAAAAAAAAATTACTTAAAAAATTTTCAGTCACAAATATCCACCTTTTAAAATAACAGTTCATTCAATACTCCTAACAGTCTCATTACTTTAAATTTAGCTAATTCTTCATTATGATGCTGCCATTGTCACTTTTTCTACTTCGAAAACACTCACGGAATACCCATACCTTCAAATTTCTCAGTAACACAGCAATCATCTATGAGTGAATAAAAGGATTCAGCGGTCTTCCCTGAAGGACAGTATAAGTTCTTTTCATATAGTACATGGCTTTTCCTGTTACTTTACTACTCTTAATCACCTTTCTTTTTAACTTTTTATTGACATATAAGAAAGAATATATATCCCCCTTTTTAAAGTTTATTTATTTATTTTGGGGGGGCGGAGAGAGAGAGAGAGAGAAAGAGAGAGAATCCCAAGCAGGCTCCATGCCACGAGCGCATTGCCTGACGCTGGGCTCAAATCTACGGACCATGAGATCATGATCTGAGCTGAAACCAAGAGATGGACACTTAACAGAATGAGCCACCCAGGCACCACAAATATATACTCCTTTAAGTACAATTTGATGTGCTTTAAAGAAATCTTAAGGGAACAATTTTATAATAATTTTCCTTAAACTCTTTCTCCTTCTACCCCTCACAAAGACCTGCTCTTGCTATAACTATACCTAAGACAGTTCAACGTGCTAGAAAAATTATTTTTACTTATTCATAAAGTAAAATCGTTAATGTTTAAATGTGCAAGACTAGCCATTTAAAAATCTGTGTTAATATAATTTACTAGTCAAAGGGATTACTCCATCGATTAGGGGATTAGGATAGTAATAATAGAACTGTTACTGAATAAATTCCAAATATTTAATTTAGATAAAAGTTCTAAGTATTATGTCTTCCACAAAATGATTTAAGATTCAAAGATAAACTGGCAAACAGAACAAAACAAAACAAAATAAAAACTACTGTTTGAGCCACATAATTTTTGAAGGTTTAACAAAGCTGCCATTAAAAAAAGTATACGCTAAAAAAAATTCTAATGTATTACCATCATCTTGCAAGCAGTATGTGGCAATGAAACAGGAATTTCATTTATCTAGAACATGAAGGTATTCTTACTCTGCTGCAAGAGCTCCTATTATACAAACTGAGTAAGTGGTAGGGGGCAGTGTATTGTATAAGGATACCTAGAAAAAAGGCTAATAGATAAAGGAAGTAGAACAAGGGAAGACCATTAAAACTCATATCTGTTTAACAAGCAAAATTCTTAAACAACAACAACAACAACAACAAAAAAGAAAAGGAACAGCCAAAATGACTAAAAGTTTATTTTACCAAACCAGAAATGAAAACTGGGCATACTTCCCAAATGAGAACATTCGAGTTATTTGGTTCTATCTTCTGGTTAGTTTTCATTCAAGGAAGAAGGGCTAATGGGACTGCTGAATTCAAAGAACACAGAATTTTATAGATTGACTCTATTACCTGCCAGTGTATGATTTGGAGATGTTTTCTATTTCAATTTATGCATTGAATTATATAATAACATTACAATTAATTTTGGCAAGAAAAAGAACAGTTCTTTAATATATTTAATATACAGAATTCAATCTTTAGGACGGAGCAGATAAACTAAAATCTTCCCCATTATATACACTAGGTTTGCTCCTTACTATAATAAATTGGCAGGATCAAAAGGCTGCATGTTTTGTTGTCCTGTACACACCAGGGAATACATTTTAAATGTATAAACCATAAAGACTTCCAAGCACAAGTCGACTTAAAAAATACAAACAGTAAGTAACACTTCTTCAAAGTGAACATTCATGACAAAGAAATATATGGCACATACCTTCCTTTGACTTGTTTCCAAGGATGAGGGCCATTGTTCATCATTGCTTTTTTAACAACTTTTGCCAAAATGCAAAGAAAAATGGTGTAACTACTGCTGGATTTGTACAGGTCATGATCTTGTTTATCACAACAGCAGGTCTTCACCATTTCTAGCATAGACAGGGGTGACTTAATGATATGTGTAAGGCCTTTCAAAGGAAGCCAAGAGATGCTGAAAGAACTATTCTAAAAGAAAAAAAAATATATATGTATATATAAAGTCCAAGTAAATAAAAATGCAAATACCAATTAGCTCATTAAAAGTTTGACTTGCCTTGATCACATAAATTACAGACATTACTAAACATCCTGCCAAAATAAAATTCCACAAAAGTAGAGACACCAAGGGGTGTTCAAGTTCCTAAAACATCTCCAAAAGGTCTTTTTTAACAGTTGGTCTGCCCAAATTAGGATACAAATAAGATCCATCCATTGCATTTGGTTGCTTTGCTTCTTTAATCTCTTTTATAAGTTTCCCAGAGTTTATGTCATATCATTTATTTTTATATCAGGTCATTTATTGTGTAGAATTTTCTCCAATCTGGATTTAGCTGCTTGTATCTCCTTAGTGTCATGTAATGTATTCTTTTATCCCCTATCTTTTCTGAAAGTTGGTAGCTATACCTAGAGGACTGATCAGATTCATGCAAGTTGAGTCTTTTGATAAGAATCTTCCATTGGTAGTACTGGGCACTTCCTGCTGCAATTAGGAAAGAGGCACATTAAGTTGTGTTATTTCTTTTGTGATGTTAAGATTGAGGGTCTTATCAACCTGATCTATTAATCTGAGTGATCCCCAAGACTCTCACTGAACAATTTTAGCAGCCATTCATTGATGATCACTGACCAGATGCCTTACTTCATCAGATGTACAAAATAGTGATTTTCTAATTCTATCATTACTTCTCAATTAGCTTATTAGAAATTTGGTTATCCTTAAATATAGTTTACATTCTCATTTACAGTTTTCAGAATGAAGGTTGTTGTTTTTTTTTTCCAGAAAAGTAGCTTTTCTAAAGGCACCATGAACTCAAGGATTTAAACGCATTTGATAAGTTTTAATCTACAGCAATCATTATTCTTTCTTATGCTCAAATGTACCCAGCACCGGAGCAATGGGACCACCTTCTGCCATGACTCCATCTTACTTTGATATTTCCTGGCTTTCAGATATGACAAGACACTGTGGACTCATTTTGTACACATGTCGTCTCAGAACTAGAATGGGTCATTTTTCTAATCAGCCTGAAATTATGCTTGAGAAAGGTGTTTTTTTTTTTTTTTAATAAGCTCCATTATGTATAAACCTAATCCAGTAATTTACTTGTAAATCTCCCATTTCCATTTTCTATCTTGATTGAAGGGTTCACTATTTACTCAGGAACTCAAATACTCCAAATCTTCTTTCTACACATAATGGGTAACTAAATCCTATAAAACTACCTTTATAATTTTTATTTTCCAAACATATCCTCTCCTTTCTAAATCCATTGCCCTTATTTTACTCACTCACTGCATTGTTAGCATTTATTATGACATTGGACTACTAATTTAGCACCCAATTTATTTATACTATTTTCAGAAAACTTTCTCATACACGTACCTAATATGTCACATCCTTGGTTTCCTATGTCTCTGGAATAAATCATAGGATTTATTGATTGATTGATTATCTTCGACCCTACATAATCTAGTCACTGACTATCCTCTCTATGTTCCTTATTTGCTGTCTCTCCCCATAGTCATCTCAGACTGATCATTCAAAACTATTAAACATGGTAGGAAAAGATCAAGCTTTTTATGTGTTCATATGTTTGTTCATAGTGTTCCTTTTGCCTGAATACTCCATGTCTTCTATACTTGGAAAATTCTACTCATTCTTCAGTTAAAAAATTACGACCTCATAAAGTCTTCCACAAGTCTATACACTGGGTCAGACACTCTGTCTTTGGACATTCCACAGTAGTGTAACTTCTTCCCCATAATGCCCACTAGCCTATAAGCAGCTTAAATGCCAAGACTATGTCTTATTCAGGATAGCACTGACTGTTCAAAGTGTTGCAAGCAATCAGTAATTGTTAGAAAACATTTATAAATGAGGATTAAAAAAATATCTTTCTAGTACAATTTTGGCTTCTTTGCTTACTCTCACTCTTAAGTGAAAAGAGACACAAATGTTCCATTCCTTTATGTCAATGCTCTATAGACAATGTTTACAAAAGATAAAACTATTTTTGAGCTACTCTAATCTACTTTGAAAAATTAACTTTTTAAGAAAAATCTGTAACTTTTCATAATTAAACCATAAAAACATTCCTCAGATATGTACAAATTCTTCAAACCCCTGGAACATATTCATATTTTATTTACTCACCAGGTTCTTACTATAATATTCCCATAGAATGGTGACGACTGAAATGTTTGGCTCCCAGAAATCACAAAGTGTCAAACAACAGTGCAGATGCATTCGTAATTGTTCTTCTGGTATACCATCCTAAAAAATAAACTGAAATTGTGGGAAAGTAAATGGGCTCTGGCAACATGAATATGATTGCTTGATAAGCACCGGATAACCTGCCTTTAAAAAGAGTATGACTACATATCACCACATCATACCGGCTCTCATCTTCAGACCAGAAGATCTAAATCAGGATAGGCTATACTTCTAAAAATGTGCTTTAGAGACCATTCACATATTCAGATGATAGAAATTACATAACTCATTATGACTTTTAACACAATTATTTAAAAATTAAAGGTGTTTGTGATGGAGTGATTATGAGAAGGTGTATATAACCTAAATTGCTTAAGGAGGAAAGTTTGGACATGGAGGAAGACAGAAAATGGAAAACATCCAACAGTGACGAGCAGAATGAAAGTGAAAAGAAAAATGAAAAACTGTAAAGTATAACCATGGAAAGTGGGCGAAGATAAGTATGGGAAAATCTGATTAGATGTGAGGATATTAAGAAATTTAGAGGACAGAGTGGTTACATGCAATAAAGTTGGGGTCACTAATAAAAATAATATATAGGTATAAAAAATGATCTTAGTGCTACAACTTTCAAAGAATAAAGGGAACCAAACATGAGCAGATTTTTTTGGTAACCATTAACTCTTAGTAATCCTTTAGAATATACTCAGGCTTCAAGTCCTCATGGAAACTTACTAACTTCTACACTAACAGTGACCCTTCTGTATGCTCCACAGTATCCTATGCACACCTGTATCATAGCATTTATCTTGTTAAATTTAATGTTTACCTACTTTCAAGGGTCTATAAACTCTGAGAATTAGGATAATTTCCCCAGGGTCCAGCACACTGCCTGGTTTGCCAAACAAACTCCATAAGTATTTCATGAAAAGTGAGATCTTGTGCCTCTTTTTACCAAGTAGCTGTATGGCTTAGGAAAAGAAACTTAGCTTCTCAATTAGACAATGAAGCTCATTTAACCAAAGAAGAGAAGTTTCTGACCATCACTAACATTCTTTGATTTTATTGTGAAAATATTAAACAAGACCTGGGCTCATTCCTGTGGCATACTACTCGGATAAATTAAAGCATACTGATTTCAACACACTTCAAGGATTTGGGACTCCGAAGGCAATCATACATGCCACTCTATTCCCCTTTCCAAAAACAGAAGGCAAAAGAAACGAACATTTAATGCACACCAGATTTGATCAAGATTACTCTTAGTGACCAGACCAAGATTTGAGTCAAAGTTTGTGAGGCCAGAACCCACATTCTTTCCATTGTGCCCAATCAAAAAATTAAATACGGTAAATTCCGAGAGATTTTTTTATTTTTTTAAAGGAAAGGAGATAAACTTCCATTTTTTCCCCCTGCTGGTGGCTACAGATTATAATGAAAAGAAATGGCTCAGAAAATAACATCTTCTCCACAGTTTGGGCAGGATTGGGTAATCAGTCAGTTGACTAGGACTTAAAAATCAAGTTTTGTTTAGCTTATAATTAATTACAGTTAGTATTTGTTACAAAATACATTTTCATTTTCTGTATATTCATTTATTGTTTCTTTTGAGCTATTTTCCCTTAGTTTTTTTTTAAAGAAAATTTTTTTTAATGTTTATTTTCAAAAGAGAGACACGAGACATGAGGGGAGGGGCAGAGACAGAGGGAAACACAGAATATGAAGCAGGCTCCAGGCTCCAAGCTGTCAGCACAGAGCCCAATGCAGGGTTCGAACTAACAGACTGGGAGATCATGACTTGAGCTGAAGTCAGATGCTTAATGGGATCCTAAACCTGAGCCACCCAGGCACTCCTCCCTTAGTTTTTTCTTGAAAATTCCCTTCAAAAATGTGTGTGCGAACAACGGCTGAATTAAGTAGAAAGAATTTGCCTATCTTCAAATCCAGATAATCAAAGAGGTACAAATACAAAACAGGAGAAGAGGAGCAGAGATATCTTAGCTTAAATTCGTAATGAGAAAACAGAAGCTGAAATACAGTGAGGAGGAGTACTGGAGAACTCCTGTGCTTATTAATTTCTTCCTGCCTTACATTTTCCCATCATCACACACTTACTGGAGAGGGGGGAAAAAAAGAAAAAAAAAAACCCACAAGAAACAAATAAACAAAGAAAAATATGGAAATTTGAGATGCTTCCCACAAGTATCATCAAAATACATCCAGAAACCAAAATGGATTATTAATTAAACACACAGCAGCAAAGAAGCTTTAAAACAGAAATTAGGGACAAAAATAGTTTAATTCAGAATCCAACAAAATCACATGCTTTGAGAGAGCACATTCTGAATAAAACACATAGGAAGACTCAAATTCCAGCTTTGCCACTTCTTAGTTGCCTATATATGAACATGGACAAACTCCTTAACCCTATCAGGCCTTTGTTTCTTAACTGCAAAATGGAACTTTAAAGGACTGCCATATACAATAAGAGGAAGAATGTACATTAAGCGCTAAGTATAGTACTTGCATAGGGATGGCTGTCACTGTGTTGTCTGTAAGAGAGATGTATTTTTTTAGGCCAAACGATGATCAAACAATAAATGCAACAGGTTCTCAGTATTGTACCCTAAGCTGATATATTTCAGTTCTGTGTCTAGATCCATGCCCTCTGAATAAAGAATTTTAAATAAACCAGGTTTGGGCCTCTTTTCTTTTCTTTTTTTTTTTTTTTTAATTTCTTTTAACGTTTTTTATTTATTTTTGAGAGACAGAGAGTGAGGCAGAGAGAGAGGGAGACACAGAATCTGAAGCAGGCTCCAGGCTCTGGGTCGTCAGCACAGAGCCCGACTCCGGGCTCAAACTCACAGACTGTGAGATCATGACCTGAGCTGAAGTCGGCCGCTTAACTGACTGAGCCACCCAGGCGCCTTGAGGCCTCTTTTCTACATAGTCTTACACCTGCCTGTTTCAATCCCAGAGGCTACGCTACTCAACTTCTGCATTTTTCACAAGACCCTATGGATGCTCTGCATGTATCATCTCTGCTGGGTGAGCATGTATAAACTAATTAATGAGAAAGCTATCCCAGGACATTCCATAGTGCCTGCTCCTGATCTCCTGATTCTATAGTGCCTGCTTTAGTCCTTTATTTTTAATAACTTTTTAAAACTTTTATTTATTATTTTTGGAGACAGAGAGAAAAAGAGAGTGAGCGAGCACACAAGAGGGGGAAGGGCAGAGAGAGAGAGAGAGAAAGAGAAAGAGAGAGAGAGAGAGAGACAGACAGACAGGCAGGCAGAATCTGAAGTAGACTATAGGCTCTGAGCTGTCAGCACAGAGCCCCAATGAGGGGCTCAAAACCACAAACCAGGAGATCATGACCTGAGCCAAAGTTGGATACTTAACCGACTGAGCCATTCAGGCACCCCTCTGCTTTAGTCTATTTTAAAGAATGTGTTCCCATCTTTATTTTGAAGTATCAAATTTAGGCATATTAAATTTGGGTATATACCATACATGATATTCTGAGCTAAACTAAACTGAACTAAAAATGAAAACAATTTTCTTTTACAGCCAACATACATGAAAATATGCTCAATATCACTAATCATTAGGGAAATGCAAATCAGAACTGTACTGAAGTATCACCTCGCACCTGTCAGAATGGCTAAAACCAACAACACAAGCAACAACAAGTGTTAGTGAGGATACAGAGAAAAAGGAACCCTCTTGCACTGGTGGTAGGAATGCAGTCCGGTGCAGCCACTCTGGAAAACAGTATGGAGGCTCCTTAAAAAGTTAAAAATGGAATCAGCATATGATCTAGTAATTGCACTACTGAGTATTTGAAATACTCAAAGAATATGAAAATACTTATTTGAAAGGATATATGCAGCCCTATGTTTCTGGCAGCATTATTTACAATAGCCGAATTATGTACGCAGTCCAAGCGTTCATCAATAGATGAATGGATAAAGACACACACACACACACACACACACACACACACACACACACACACAAAATGGAATAGTACTCAACCACAAAAAAAGAATCAAACCTTGCTATCTGCAAAAACATGGATGGAGCTAGAGTAAGAGTATAATGATAAGCAAAAAAAGCCACTCAGAGAGAAATAAATACCATATGATTTCACTCATACATAAAATTTAAAAAACAGAACAAACAACGAGAAAAAAAAAGACAAACCAAAAACCAGACTTTTAAATACAGAGGACAAACATTTGGTTACCAGAAGGCAGGGGAGTTGGGGGATGGTGAAATAGGTGAAGGGAATTAAGAGTATACTTATCATGATGAGCATTGGAGTAATATATGGAATTGTTGAATCACTACTTTGTACATCTGAAATTAATATAACACTATTTTAATTATACTGGAATTAAAAAAAAATTATTCTTAGAGCGCCTGGGTGGCTCAGTTGGCTAAGCATCCGACTCTTGGCTTCGGCTTGGGTATGATCTCATGGTTCGTGAATTCAAACCCTGCATCAGGCTCCACGCTGGCAGTGTGGAGCCTGCTTGGCATTCTCTCTCTATGCCTCTCTCTCTCAAAATAAATAAATGTAAAAAAAAAATGTATTTTTTTAGCTTTTTTCATAAAAATGGCAATTTAACAATTGACGGTTCATTTCTTTATGAATAACCTACCTAGAAGTCATCAGAAGAAGAAAATTTATTTGCAACCTAAATAATAACCGTTAGTCTGCCTGATTGGATTTATTTTTAGGATTAGATAAAGAAAGTTGAAATTCAATATCCCAGTCAAGATCCTTCTGTCCAAGAAACATAATGATTTTAAATAAGTTATTAGGGGGCGCCTGGGTGGCTCAGTCGATTAAGTGTCCGACTTTGGCTCAGGTCATGATCTTGAGGTTTGTGAGTTTGAGCCCACCGTTGGGCTCTGTGCTAACAGCTCAGAGCCTAGAACCTGCTTCAGATTCTGTGTCTTCTCTCTCTCTGCCTCTCCGCTGCTCACACTCTGTCTCTCTCTCAAAAGTAAATAAACATTTTAAAAATTAAAAATAAATGAATAGGAATAAATTAGTTATTAGATTATTATCCCATATCATTGATATCTAATCACATTCTAAGTTGTTTTGGCCTTGGACTCTTCAGATTCCTCAGCAAAGAAGAATATTAGGCTTGTTTTGGATATCTTCTTATACCCTTCCACAACCTTTAGTAGGAAATTGTTTCTATGATGTCAGAAAATGAAGCTTTAAAAAACAGGTAGTATAAAACTAAAAATCTCCCTTTTCATATGAAAACAATAATGCTGTTTTAAAGGTAGAACAAATGTTTACTGTCAGCATACACAAATATTAAATAGTATTGCCTCTAAAAAACAGTAAAGGTAATTACTTAACTATTCAATCGTACCTATATCAGCAAAATTAAATAATAAATGTTCTTTTTACTAACAAAGCTCAATGTCTGTTTCTAGAAAATCCTTTCTGGCTAGAAAAAGATTTGGAACATTATTTGCTTAATTACAACTACAGCAGCGTGCCTACAGATTATATTTGATGCCTGCTCTATATGAGGAATATATGTTTTTTAAATACTGCAAATGGACTCTTTCACTGTTGGAGATAAAGTCAAAGCACATGGGCACGGGCAGATTTTAATTTACCTCAATGGGGGAAAACAGATATAATCAAACCGATAGTTCTATCCAAACATATTATTTATTTTTTATGACCACCTACTGCACCCACAAAATTGATTTCAAGAACTCCAGCAAGTAGTATTATACTACTTATAAAAATCTAATTTGATACAATCAAGGCATGACAAAATTGAAAGATCACTAGGGAAAATGGACTACTTCTTTCTAAACATTGTAATGACATCTCTCACAGGAAAAATTACTTTGACTTTACATTACATCTAAATTCCCAGAGAAAGGTTTTTGGACTCACTAGACTATCTCTATTTCTAGGGTGCCTGGCTTCTCCCAGTTTGCCCAGGACTTTCCTGGTTTTAGCACTGAAAGTCCCACATTCTGGGAAACCACAAGCCAGGCAAATCCTGATGGTCATACTACTTACTTCCAAGAACTACTTATTTATCGTCAAAAAAGCTTTAGCTAACACCATTGAAACACTAGTTATATTGTAAAGATATCCTATGCAGTGTCAGAATAACTTTTATTACATTATGAGTAAGATATTCCAAAGTTTTTTTTTCCAAGTAGATGTTTCCTTCATTTAAAATCAAAATTATAGTGTCATAAATCCAAAGAAAAAAAGAATTAATTTTCAAGCAACTAAAAACAGTTTTAGGAGGATTTTCAGTCTCTTAGTCAAAAAGCAAACTTTTCTATGGAACAGAGATGATGATAAATTCTTTCTCCTCTTTGTCCAGGGCCACTATGAGTGTATGGTTATTTACCCATATGACTCTTAGAGCCTAAGAAATACTCTGTAATTTAAAACCTACCTGAAGAAAACCATAAATTCATACAATGTTAAAGCTGAAAGCAAGTTTAAGAGGTTTTAAAGCTATATTAAGGCATTAAGACGGGATCAATAGCTAACATAATTAACAATGACCACTTTTTAGTGAATCCCTATATTCTTAAAGTAAAAAAAAAAATGTATATAATTTCCAAATTACTAAATCAATATGTTCTCAAAAAGAACGGAGAAAGCCAATTAAAATGACGTAGAAAAAAATAAACAAAAACTTTTACAATTGCTGAGGTTACAGTTCTTTTGTTTCTCATACAACTATGTATACACAAGTCTTTGGAATTCTAGTCTAGAATTTTTAGTCATTAATTGGAAGATTCATATTACAAACTGAATGTACTTATTGTATGCTTTACCTAAAAAAATTAAGAGTTAATATACATAAAAAGGAAAAGAAAATTTGATGGTATTTAAATGATTTTTAAAGATATGGCTACAAAATAAATGGGGATGAGCATTCGTCAGTATGAATGTGTATGTACGTACATATGATATATATATACCAATCTTGTACTACCACATGTTTTGTTTATTCTTCTTCAAGATTTTAACAATCTTTATATCCTAACAGAAAAGTAATCTACTGCCCAAATTTAAAAATATTCTTTACTAAAATATCCCCTTAAATTCTTATATAAATAACTTATCCGACAAAACTTTAGAGAACTACATACAATATGTTTAAAGATGTGATGAATAGCACATTTAAAACTACTTTAAAAGGAGGTCAAATCTGACCTCTGGGCCATGAAGCACTACATTAACAGCTCTGCAGAAAGAAAAATGATAACGTATGAAATGAGGGCTCAGAAACTAGGACCTTATCAGTTAGAGTATGATTCGAGCCTGTAAGACAAATTGCTCAGGAAGGCAAGTCACCTTCCTGCTGTGATGAGGAGAGAGCTGAATTTCCAATGCCACTATCTCCCTCATCGTGTCTCCTAGACTTGATACCATACAGTCAAGGAATGGTGTAGAGTTTTGAAACATCTGCTACTTATCCTGAATACATTTTGTCAAAGTCACCAACTAGGATGATTTTATTTGTCCTTCAACTGGCAACTCAGTGTTTAAAATAAAAATCTTCAAAGGATATTCATTCACAGAACTATCTTATATTGTCCCTTCATTAACAAAGAACGATGATTCCATCTCAGGTTTTTAATAAGTAAACCAAGTTTGTTATTTAAATCATTTTAAAGTTTGCTCAGTTCTTATAAATAAAATCTGTAACATTAGAAATTTAGCAAAGCCCACAAGTTGTCTCATTTGAAAGCATACCTGAATGTTGATGGACTTTTTTAGCAATTCTTCTACAAAATTCCAGTTTGATTCCATTTGTCTCTAGAAAGGGAGAATATTGCATCAAAATTATTGCTCTCAATTATGCACTCAAATTACAGTACAGCAAGCTAGTTGTGAAGTACAAATATCTTCTCTATCATCAGATATCATTATAATTTTAGACATTCAAAAATGTCACTCCTGGACGGAGTTACTTGACAGACTTGGTAGAAAAAATTGTAACTGTTCCAATCCAATATAAACCTTAACAGAACTTGTTTTATTACACAATGGCACTTCTATAAAATTATAAATGTTTTTAACAAATATTTAATTTTTGCTGTCAGATGTAATCTAACAGGAAAAAAAACAAACTTCACGTAGTTTTTGGAGTGTTTTATGCCTTGAGTGTTTTTCTTTATTGTGTACTTTACTCACCAGAGACTCTTTTCATTTTATGTATAATAATCTCAAGAAAGTCTATTCTACTAAAATGTACACAGTGCTACCTCATTTAATCAGTGGTCACTTATCTGGAAAACTCCTCACAATAAGGAAGAAAGCAGAAAAGGACTTTCACAAAGCCAAAATACTTCACAAAAGTTAGGCACTGAAAAAGGCTTCACTTTCCAAAGAGAAAGCCTGGAGGAATACTCCGTTCTTAAAGCTTTGGATATGTGTATAGTAGTCAAAACCAAAAGAAAAGAAAGTGCCTTGGAGAGGAAGCAAGTAACAACTAGTTTCTGACAGAGAGTGTAAAGGGTACAAAGGTAACTGTAACACCTCAAAAAGCAAAGCCAGTGGCCTTATGGAAGCAAAGAGCATCATCATACCCTACCATCCCTATTATATGACCCATGAGGGGTTAAAGCATGCGCAATAGTCTCGATTTAAAAAATATATTTTTTTAAATGTTTGTTTATTTTTGAGAGACTGAGAGATGAAGCACAAGTGGGGGAGGGGCAGAGAGAGAGGGAGACACAGAATCTGAAGCAGGCTCCAGGCTGTCAGCACTGAGCCCGACGCAGGGCTCAAACTCATGAACTGCGAGATCATGACCTGAGCCAAAGTCACATGCTTAACCAACTGAGCCACCCAGGTGCCCCTGCAATATACTCAATTTTAAATGACTGGATAATGTTCATGTAAGATGCTGATTACGTAAAATCACTAAACAAACATTTCCTTAATAAAGGTACTCAATGACTGTGGTAGCCACCCTCTAAAAGGGCCCCAAATGACCCCTGTCTCCTGGTATTCATACACTTACTTAAGCCTCCACCCCCACTCCACTGCACACTGTGCCAGGGTTGGTCTGTTATCAAGAGCATCAATACTAATAGGAGTGATGGTATGTCACTTCCAAGATTAGGTTAGAAGACACTGAAGCTTCCATTTTAATGAAAATCTTTCTTGTTGACTACGTCAGGGAAAACCATAGTGTGGACAAGCCTGAAGAAGCCTACGTGATCAGTAACTAAAGCCTTCTGCCGACAAGAGAAAGCCTAGAAGCGAATCCTCCAGCTCCAGTCAAGTCTTCAGAAACTTAAGCATCTGCTGATAGTTTACTACAACCTTATGAGAGATCCTGAGCCAGAACCATCTAGATAAGCTCCTACTGTATACCTGAGCCTTAGGAAGTGAGAGATAATAAATGTTTGTTGTTCTAAGCTGCCGAATTTTGTTCTACGGTAACTGATACAACGACTCAGTTATTTTTAGGAAAAAAAAAAATCATTGACTTTTTGAAATACATTTCTGTAAATAAAGTGAATGCAAAACTTTTATAAGGAGAAAATGTGTAGTAAAGAATTCGGCCTTACCCAAAGAGAAAGTATAGCCTTTATTCTTGTCTTCTGGCGAGTAATCTCTAAGCCCTTGGAATGTTATCCCTGATAGGGATGTCTTTGTTTGCCCGGAGGTCTAGAATCATACTGGGTACTCTAACAATGTAATTGAAGGTAGAGGCTGGCCACCTTAAGGTAGGGTTGGCCATAGCCCAAAACCAACAATGTGACTTAGGCTAAGGGCTGTAGAGACCTGGAAAGTTGATCTGAAGACTGAGATTAACCATGTGGGCAATCAATCCATCATACCTATGTAATGGAGCTCCAATAAAAACTGAACTCTGCAGCTTAGACAAGCTTTTCTGGTTGGAAATACTCCCTGCATGCTGTCACACACTGATGCCAGGAGACTAACGCATCTTGACAACATGGGGAGAAAACAACAGGAGCTCCACATTTGATACTTCTCCTGGACTCTGTACTATGTACTCCTCTCTTAGCTAATTTTAATTTATATTCTTTCCTTGTAATAAACCATAACCATGAATGTAATAGCTTTTACAGAGTTCTGTAAGTCTAAGCAAATTATATGGTTTTGTGAATTCTTGAACTTGGTATAAGAAATGAGAGTAGCCTTGGTAATTGGCCCTAAAACTCTCTAAAAATGGAAACCGTTTTATTTCATTATACTATATGTACATTGTGTTAGGGTCTTTACATTATTACTTCCTCAAAAACAAATCTTTTCCATTTCACAGATAACACAATTTAGTCTCAGAAAGGTCATGTATACATACATACGAGTCAGAGCAAGGATTCTGCTCCAAAGCCAGTATTCCATTTTCTAACAGACTTCCCTCACCTTTTACCAATTCCCTTTTATATCACTCTTGACTAAGAAAACATCACCACTAACCCCAAATGAGGAGGCATATGACAGGGCTACTGTATTTAGCTTTATCATTCCATAGCGTTAATGAGTATATTTCAATGATTCTGTTCTATCAAGGCATTTGAATCACATCAATTACAGGTAAGTAATGTACTTCTTGTCCAAAGAATTTCAACTCTGTAGATTACAGTACTGTGGCTATAATCTAAAACAAAAATAAACCGTAATTCGGATTAAAGAATGGCAACTATATCATGCCCAGATCAAGTCTAAGAGACCGTATCAAAGGAGACATATTTTTTTTTCCCACAGCAAAACTCAACTTTGAGCACCTACATTTTTGTTTTCTATACACTAAATTATATAAAACTTAATCTCTCTGACAGAAAGAAAATAGGGGGTGCTTGAGTGGCTCAGCTGATTAAGTGTCCAACTTCAGCTCAGGTCATGATCTCATAGTTTGTGAGTTTGAGCCCCACACTAGGCTCTCTGCTGTCAGCACAGACCTTGCTTCGGATCCTCTGTCCCCCTCTCTCTCTGCCCCTCCCCTCTCATGCTCTCTCTCTCTCTCTCAAACAAATAAACATTAAAGAAAGAAAGAAAAAAAAGAAAGAAAGGAAGGAAGGAAGGAAGAAGGAAGGAGGGAAATAGGAAGTCATCAATTTTGGGTTATGTTTTATATCTCTAATCCCACCATCAAAACTAAGGCATCCACATCCTCTTATCCCACCATCAAAACTAAGCTTCCGGACAGGTCATGCCTCCACCACAAATATAAAATAGATAACCCATCCTCCACTTCCAGCAGACAAGGTAATCTGGTACAACTCTCATTTTAATGTTATATTTCAGACTTTTTATCTAGTCACCATTTCAGATGTTTCAAAGATGAGCATCAGCTGGCCTGACTGATTGCACTATGTTCTGAGCAGAGAAAGTACTGTTAAACTGATCCCTGCAATGCCCCAAAATATTTCTTCTCCTTAAACTATATTTGCTTTTAAAATAGATGGCAGCGATTGTGAGAAGGTAACACACCCTTATCTAAGTTGAAAGAAAACACTAAATAGAAATACATGAAAATCTAAAGCCTCTAATATGAGAAATGAGATACCAAATTTTCCCTACGAGCCTATGTTAAGCAATTGGCAAGTTTTGTGATTAAATGCACACACAGCAAAAGTTTAATCCACAAAAGAGCTTTTAAAATAAAATTTAAAAATTAAGTACATGAAACCTATTTAAAATGTAGAGATTTCGGGACGCCCGGGTGGCTCAGTCAGCTGGGTGTCCAACTTCGGCCTTGGGTCTGGATCTCGCAGCTCATGGGTTCAAGCCTCACGCTGGGCTCTGTGCTGTCAGCGCTTTGGATCCTTCTCTCTGCCCCTCCCCCGCTAGTGCTTTTTCTCTCCCTCTCAAAAATAAATATTTAAATTTTTTTTTAATTTAAACAATAAAATGTAAAGACTTCATGCTAACTTTCTGGGCAAAGCAGTTCACATTCAAAAACTGAAACATCTCTATAGTTAACACAACACTAGAGATATTCTGAGGCAGAACGGAGGCCTAACCGTTACTACCTCATATCGCACTAGATTACTTTGAGTGGAATAAAGCAGGCTTATTAATGCATGGCCATTTTCTATATGGTAGCTGTCTATGATACTGTATCATACAAAGAAAAAAAAATTCAGATAATTTTCAAAATTCTGATCTAAATATATCGCAGATCCAAATTAATATCCTGTATAATCTCTCTAAAAGGACGAGTCAATATGCCTTTACATTCATAGATCAGAATCATTACAGGACTTCCGAACCAAATTGACACACTTGAGAGTAAAAAGGAAAATTAACCAGATAGGATGAGGGGATAACAGGCATAACAGAAACTGTCCATGGCAAACTGGTACACGTGGTTACCATACTGAAGGTCTATTCATAAGAGAAGGCAGTCTCTAGGATGACCCCAATATCAAATTTATCTAAGTGATAAATGTAAGCTGACATTTAACTACAGCGTACCTCAGTTTTGTTACCTGTAAAATGGGTATGTTACTCTCTCACCTACTTCACATTACTTTACATATATAAAGGCTGCTTAGTCACTGTGAGGTATTAAACACTTTGCAAATGTGGGGTGCCTGGGTGGCTCAGGCGGTTCAAAGTCCAACTCTTGATTTCAGCTCTGGTCATGCGCTCGGGGTTGTGAGATTGAGCCCTGTGTTGGGCTCCATGTGGAGCTTGGAGACTGCTTGAGATTCTCTCTCTCTCCTTCTCTCTCTGCCCCTACCCCACTCATGCTTGCTCTAAGTAAATAAATAACATTAAAAACACACACACGCACACACACACACACAACACTTAGCAAATGCAATATGCTGAAGGCATCACCCCTAATGAAAACTAGTATCAACTAGAGATCATGAGGTTTTATTTTTTAAAGCTATTAAGTCTGGAAATAGCTGAAGCTCTCTGAGCACTCATGAATATAGGCAAAGTCTACTTTACATATACACATATACATATACATTATACATCTCTATTATTTTTATCGCACAAAAAGTTCTTTTTCAAATATCATGGTATTTTTCTCTTAAAACCTTCTATATAAATTAAGACTTTTAAAATATATGTATTTTGGCACAAGAAAATCATACAGGAACTGCTGACATATTAGAAGATATAGGTTAAGCTATTTTAAATACAGACAATTCAATTACTATCTTGATTCAGAGCTAATAAAAGCATTAATTTTCTATGGAGTTCTCTGTATGCAATAGAAGAGTGATTTCAGCAATGCAACTGTGGGTATTTGTACCAGGACAATCCAACAGTACAACAGTAATAGTAATAATATATATTAACATGGCGAGATTATGTACCACACATGGGTGTTTGTGGAAGCCAACCTCAACCACCACTGAAATACACCATTTACTTGCATAAGTGTTAGTGGCAGTTCCAGCAAGCACTTATAACTTGAAAGCATGCTCTCTGAGGCAAGAGGCAGTAAATCTGTATCACTGGCACCTGTTACTATGATAACCACCTCAATGGGAACTCAAAGGTGCTTTTAACTAATTACCATATTTATTTACACCGATTAAAATCAGAAATACGTACTGGGGGGAATTAAAATGGAAGAGACATAAAATGGTGATGGAAAGACATTAGAATTATAGGTAAAATTTTTGAATTATTTTAATGTTCTAGTATTCTAATGATTCAAGATGTGAAACATTGACATATTAACTTCACGAAAATACTCCATGAAAGGCCTACTGCAATAATAATGCCAATCTACTAAGATGTTTTGAGTATTTACTACATATCAGCATGGTAAGAACTCATGTACAGAAACAAAGGACATATAATCCTTTCCTCTGAGATGCTCGTTCCACTGACTGCTTTCGATAAATTGGTAGAATGCTTTAATGTTGAGCTGTGTGTGAGTTTCTCAGAGAACTTTCTGATTTGTTATTTTAATTTATCTTGGGATCTCCTGAAAAGATTTTTGTTATTAGGGGGATCATTTATAAGACCTTTTGAGGCCCTTTCCATTCCTACAGGATTACTGCCCATGCTAACTGACCCTCAGATTCCATGCATGATTTCCGAGCTGACTCCGTGCAGTATTCAAAAAGGAAGTCTGTCGAGGAACAGGTTTCATCAACAATGATCCCCAAACCTGCTAGAGTGAGAACTGAGGAACTTTTTACGAGTAAGAATTCCCAAACTCCAAACCAGACTACTAAATCAGGATCTCTGGAGTTGAGATCTGGAAACTTGAATTTTTTTACACGTGCGGATAGGTCTGATGATAAGCCAGATTCGGGAAACACTCTCCCCAGAAAAAGGTAAATTTTGAAAAAACAGACACATTGGCTTCAAGATTCCACATGTTTATTTTATAGAACAAAATAAATGGGCTGATAGAATACTATACTATTCACTTCTGAACATGGAATAATTATACACAAATAGAGCTTCGAATATGTATACCAGCTAGTTTTATTCATAGGGCTTTTTAAATAACACTGTAAAAAATGTTTCTAACTAGAAATTAATATAATTAAAATCTATTTGAAGTAAACCTCAAGGTTGTTTAATAGGTTAAGATATCTTTATGAAAAGCTTCCCTAAAGAAGCATTATGCTGAAGAAATAATTTTACCTAATTATTCACAGAAACTACTAATTCATTACTGGAGACATTTGCTTTCCCTTCAGCGATTCTACAGATTTTAAATTTTTTTTTTTTTAATGTTTATTTATTTTTGAGACAGAGAGAGATAGAGCATGAGTGGGGGAGGGCAGAGAGAGAGGGAGACACAGAATCCAGGCTCCAGGCTCCGAGCTGTCAGCACAGAGCCCGACGCGGGGCTTGAACTCACAGACCGCAAGATCATGACCTGAGCCGAAGTCGGACGCTCAACCGACTGAGCCACCCAGGCGCCCCTAGATTTTAAAACTAGAAGGCATTTTCTAAACAACCGAATCCCTTGATTTTTGGATGAGGGAACACAGGCTCAGAAAGGCCGAAGCAATTTACTGAAGGTCACACAACTACTTAGTAGCAGAGCCAGGACTACATCTCAAGTCTTCTACAAGGTGCTCTTCCTTAAACAATAAAAACATAAAAAGTACCATTTTTCAAGATGTTTACAGAAAGGTCTACAACTTCTAGATTCGGAAGCTGAATTTATCTTTGTAGAATTGTGATTTTTTTTTTCTTGTAATTTTTTTTAACGTTTTATTTATTCTTGAGAGAGATAGACAGACAGACAGACAGACAGAGGATGAGTGAGGGAGGGGCAGAGCAAGAGAGCAACACAGAATCTGAAGCAGGCTCCAGGCTCCAAGTTGTCAGCACAGAGCCCGACGCGGGGCTTGAACCCACGGCTGTGAGATCATGACCTGGGCTGAAGTCTGACGTCCAACCCAGCCACCCAGGAGCCCCTGTGATCTAATTTTTGTTGTGTTTTTGTGCTCGTTTACTAATGTCTACAAAAAAATACATATTGATTAATAATATGAGAAAGTTTAGAAAATAAAATCTTACCGTTTCATCTGGTGTTCCGTGGCGATCAAACTGGTAAAACGATGCCACATGAGTGACGACCCACCAACTGAAACCTAACGGATCCCTGGGCTGGATTACAGGCACAGGCCGTCCTCGGTCACTCGATTTGTCAAAGAAGGTTTTAAGTAGTTTATTCAACCAGTTCCAAAACGACTATACAAAGAGAGGTAATACGATTCAGTTAAATTAAGAACATAACCTTTGGCTTGGGCTTTCTTCCTCCGTTTGTATAATTATGTATACATATAAAGAGAAAAAAAAACATGTATATGAAACTTGAAGAAGAATAAAAATACGTAGATTAAGAATTATATTAGAGCATAATTAGTACTCTAGAAAAATCCTAAGTGTTCCACAATCACATCTTCTGGTATCCAGAGGTAATGAGTATTCTGCCCTTCATAATACATCCTTCTCCTGTTTTTCTAAGTTTTGCCACATAGGCATATAAGCCTAAATCATATACTGTTTGGCTTCCCATCCCCACTTTTTTATGCATGTTTGTATTCGTAAGGGGCTTAATTCTATTCTTTATAACTTGCTTCTTTTTCTCAACATTGTGTTTCTGAGATTCATCCATATTAATGAGTATGGGCCTAGTTCATCAAAGTATTCCAATATAGGACTATATGAGAAACCATTTACCTGATACACTGTTGCTGAACATTTGATGAGTTCTTAGTAAGTTTTTTTTCTAGGTATTTGTCCATTTCATAAACATTTTCAAGTTATTAGGCATACAGTGATGACAATATCTCAACTTTTAAAAGTATCTGCAGAATCTGAAGTCATGTTCCTTTTTAAATTTCTAGTATTGACTCTGTAATCATTTCAAGAGATATTAGCCAATTTTAGTAACTTTTAAAGAATCAACTTGTGACTGTTTTAATCTTTTTCTGTTTTGATCTTTGTTATTTTTAATGTTACAAATTTGTGTTAGTTTTACTTGCTACCTTTCCCTTTCTTTGGGTTTATTATGCAGGGATTTTCCCCTAACTTCTATATGCTGATTTTTTTTTAAGTTTATTTATTTATTTTGAGAGAGAGAAAGAGCACACATGCGAGTAGGGGAAGGGCAAAGAGGAAGAAAGAATTCCAAGCAAGCTCCGAGCTATTAGACCAGAGCCGCAAGTAGAGCTCCATCTCAGGAATCCTGAGGTCACAACCTGAGCCAAAATCAAGAGTCAAATGCTTAACTGAGCCATCCAGGCACCCCTATGATAAATTCTTAGTTCATTAATTTTCAACTTTTTCCCTCTCTAACATTCTTAAAGTTATAAATTTCAGGACTCTGCAATGGCAGAGCCTAACACGGAACTCTCTCTCTCTCTAACCCTCCCTACTTGCATGCGTGTGTGAGCTCACTCTCTCAAATATAAATAAACTTAAAAAAAAAAGTTATACTTTTCCCTCTTTATCTTTAGCTGAGGTCCCAAAGCTTTAACTAGTAGTATATTATCATTTACTCCAAAATATTTTACAGTTTCCATTACATTTTCTTTTACCTATGGGTTAAAAATGTATTTCAATATTTCTAAGCATATGGATATTTCTCCATGTAGTTCAATTTTTATTTTCTTCATTTAATACTATGTTCTTAAGCCACATAAAAATTTAAATTTGCTTTATCTTCCTGATAAATGGAACCTTTTATCAGTACAAAATGACTTAATGTTCATGTTGGTTTTAAAGTCTAATTTTCTCTAATGTTAGTTTAATATATTGCCTTACATCTCCTTCTTTCAACTCTGAACTCTTCTGTATTTTGTTTTAGCTTATCTCTTATAAACAGCTTATATTCTGTTCTGACAGTATATTTTTTAAATGAGTATTTAGTAGTCCTGATAAGGTAATATATATCTTTGCTCTTCTCTTAAACAAAATAAGTGTCTTAAAATATTCATTATGCCCTATCCGATTTCGAGGCCAGTATTACTGTATACTTTAACTCATTTTTTAATTCCAACAGACTATATAACTGACTTATACAAAACATTTACTATTTTCTTTGCACTTTATTTCTTCACACATCACATCGCCTCTGCCCCACCCGACCTCCCCCAATTCATGCATCATTCTTCTAAAATATATCTTTTAGAATTCCCTTCAATTCTATTTTGCTGAAAGTAGCTTGTTTTACCTTGCTCTTGAAAGATTTCACTGGTGAAAAATTTTAAGTTGACAACTACTTTGCTTTAACACAATGAAAATTAACATTCCCACCAGCCTACACTGCTGTTGAGAAGTCAGCGGATAGTCTGTCACTCTTTTGAAGGTAACATATTTTTCTGTCTAAATGCTTTTAGCTCTTCTCTTTGACTTTGACGTTCTGCAGTTTCACTATGATGTACCTAGGTGTTTTTTTTGCCCGAACTAGAATTGATTTTCTTAATGAGATAGCTTTTATTAACAATGGAAAATTTTCTGTCATTTTCTCTTCAAGTATTTTCTCTGTTATACTCTCTACTCCTTCTCCTTCAGAGCTACAATTAAAAAGCATTATCACATCCTCTCTATTCTCACATGATGCATCAAGCCATATTTCCTTTAATCCATAATAGTTCTTCAGTTATCATCTTTCCTGACCTTAACATTTTTGAGGAGTATAGGCCCATTATTTAGATTTAACTGAAATTTCTTCATAATTAGATTCACATTATACAGTTTTGGCAAGAATACCAAGGACATATTTTTCTTCTTTAAGTGCATCATATCACACTGAAGGTACATAATCTCAATTCATCCTATTACTGATTAACTTTGATCATGAGGGTAAGGTGGTATCTGCCAGATTTTCTAAACTGTAAAGTTACTGCTCCTTTCGTAATTGGTACTGTGTAGATACTTATCTAGCTGTACAAATATTGTTTTTCATCATACTTTTGGCAGCCATTGAGGATTCTTGCCTGAAACAGTTACTAAGGGGCTTGAACCAGGGTCAACTGGTGATTTTCTAATTCCATCATCAACATCTAGATTTATTAGGAGGAATTTCTCTTCTCCGCATTTATTTTTTCATTTATTTATATCAGTACGGATCTGCAAAGTCTTACTGTATAGATTACAATCCTTTGCTATCATAATTTATGCTTGAATTATCCCAGGCTTAGAGTGTGGGAGATGTTCAGGTTGGCTCTTCTGTCCTTCAGATATGTCCTCTTTATTATCTGGGAACCTCCTTAGTTTTCTGGTACAAAATGTTCCAGGTTCATTTTTTTCTTTCCATGCCCCAGTCTGGAAGATCAATCATTTGCCAAAGGAGCTTTGTTTCTTTTCACTGGAGGTTGGTCATCAAAACCAAGACATTGTAGTTTCCTCTCTGTTACTCAGATACCATCGTTTGTAGGCCCAGCTAGTAGATAAGGTAGGAAATGCGTGTATGCACACACACTCACATTTCTAGTTCTGATGATTAAAAACCATTATTTCATACAGATATCTCAAATTCTATTCCTACACATTATCTTTCACTCTACCTTTCTCTGTTTCCATATTTGTAACTTAATTTTCCAATAGTGGCAAAGTTGGCTCTTAATTACCCATAATATAGTTATTAATTTGCTCAGTCTTAGAACCCAAAAAATTTAAAACTGCTGCCCATAAATAAAAATATAAGACAAATCTACAAACAAGAGTTCAGTATTTGGAGTTCATTCCAATTCTTTTGTGTTTAGCCTTAGAGCACACTGTCAAAATAGTGCATTCTAAGTTGTCTAGGTCAGTCCTCCACTCTGTCCCCCCATCACTTCTCCCACGTGTTATTCACTTATAATACAGTTCGGTTCAGGTGTTTCTCTTTATGTTCCATTGCATCCCTATTCCACGCACCTTGATTTATTTCTGGGGCACGTTAAAGATTAACCAAGTTCTAAAATCATAACAGCACATTCAAACCCTTCCACTGCCTTGTCCCTCACCAATCTCCCATTCCCACCCACCAATCTCTGGGTCCTGGTTTGTCTTTCCAGTATTTATCTGTGCACAACTCATCATATGCATTTCCTATTTTCCCCACCTTTGTACACAGAAGGTAGCATCGTAAAAATATTCTTCTGCACTTTCCTTATTTAACAATAATCCTGGAAGTCAAAGCCTTCAGATATTTTATTCAGTCTTCTGAACACAGTGCTCCTACGCGCTAACAGAGCAGGGTTTGTTCAACTAGTCTCCTGCATATGGGCATTTAGGTAGTTTCTAGTATTATGCTTTTATAAACAATGCCATAAAGAGCCTAATGCATATGCATTTTTTCCTGAATTGCTAGAGGTATATATCAAAAATAAACTCCTAGAAGTGGGATTGGCAGGGTGGAAGTTATAAAATCCTTGGCAAAATTCTGAATCTTTGCAGGGTTTTGGATGTTGTTTTGGTATTGATGGTTTTTATTTCACAGAAAATTTCTTTAACAATCATTCTGTGACACTTAAAGATGACAACATATATAAATGTATGCATATATGGGGCAGCTAAAATATAATTTACGCTGGTCAGAGACTCTATTATATTGCACATGGTACAGCACTGGTGACCCTGCCTCATTCATGGCAATTTGGGGAGTGCACATAAAATATACTTAGGTCTTTTTCCCCAAAGAGGAGTGAATTAATTCAGCTATTTTTCTTCTTTCTTAAATGTCCACTTTCTTACATAATCGTGTGGTATGAAAAAAAACATGCGCTGTAGCACCAAAAAAAATCCGCATTTGAAGCCCAGTTTGTCATATTCTGACTGTTATTTGAACAGTTTACCTAACCTCACACTCATTCCGCTTTCTGGCACATAAGAAATATCACTCAAGGAATATTAATTAGCTTTCGTTCTGTGAAACTGAAATCTAATTGATGTTTTCTAGATAATGAGTGTTGGGTTTTTAGGAAAACAGTCATACAGATAGATCCAGGAAAGCTACATGTTTAGAATATTTCCTGGAACATAATTATGACCTTGATCAAATTAGTTTATTTCCATTCTTGGAATTCCCACATAGTTTGAGGTGTCTGTGAATTTCCAAACGGTCCTGAGTCTCCACGAGGGTTCTCTAATTGCTTTTCATCCTGTCCTCTTGGGAAGCATCAACCTTTTGGCTTCACAAAGGTCAGCAGGAGCCCAGGCAACATTTGAAAATAACTTAAAAACCCTAAACTGCCTCTCCCCTTTAGATAATTTCCTTAGAACATTAGTCCTTTGAACACAGACCTGGTTGCAGAAAATGTCTCTTCCTCAGCAATAAAACACCAAATCCCATTCAATCTTCACCTACTGCATTCCAGGGATAGGGTGGGGGAAGTCGGGGGTAGGGAGAAGGAATTAAATACTTTCTGGAAAAGTGTTAGTGTGCATAAGCACACATACACCCATGATTTCTTCTTTTAAAAACATAATGAGGGGGGCACCTGAGTGGCTCAGTAGGTTAATCGTGGGACTCTTGGTTCCAGTTCAGGTCATGACCTCATGTTTAGTGACTTTAAGTCCCACATTGGGCTCTGCAATGACAGCCAGGCACCTACTTGGGATTCTCTCTCCCTCCTCTCTCTCTCTCTCTCTTTCTCGCTAACAATCCCCTGCTTGTGCTCTCACAGTCTCTCTCAAAATAAACAAAATTTTTTTTAAATATGAACATAGTGAGGGCATTGTATAAATTAGTGTTGTCACACTATAAAGTTTAAAAATCTATGTACTACATGAGAAAAGAAAAAGAATCTCTGCTTTCAGCAGTCTAGAAAGCTGCTAAGAACAGGCCCTGTGTGGAGCTTAGCCTGCTGTCAACAGTCAGGGAATGATCATGTCTTCTGTGATACCATTTACTCCCAGGTGGATGAAGCAGGGAAGTGGTCCTGTTCCTGAAAATTTCAATTGCTTTTTCTGTTTTTCATTCTTGACTTATTCACATACCTCTCATTCCCCAAAGACATTGCGTGTCAGATAGTAGGAAGAATAACTTTTAACTAGCTTCTTTTTGTCTTAGAAGAAACATTTTGTTGTTTTGTTTCCTTTTGGTTTGGTCACTTTTCCTTGGTCTTGAGCTTTCTATCAAGGGAGTATGTCATAGTTACAGTCGATATAATCTCCCTAGAGAAAAAGATAGGACCTACACCACTGTTCTCTAAGCTGCAGGCCTGCTCTGTTGCATCCTATGTTTAGTCATTATGGAGGCTGGAAGTCCAAGAGCAGAGGTCCTTTTCCAGACAGCAGATTTCTGGCTGCATCCTCACAAGGAGGAAGGCTCTCTCAGTCTTTTCAGATATTCAGTTACCGTATGATGTTTTTGAACAGTCTAGTGCAGGTCAGATTAATGACTTTTCATGTTCTATCCTACAGTCAGTTCTCTGACCTACAAGGAAACATTCTCAGAATTTTCACAATCTGCCAATGGTTTTAGACCTATCTGAGGACTACTGCCAGCTCTTCTTCTCTCCTCTTGAGTTCTTTTCAGGCTGCACTTGCTTCCTATAAAGTTTTATGGTAGAGCTTTGGTGGTTTTTACCTTTACCTTAAAACCCTTTTATCATTCCTATCCTATAGTTAAGCTATCAATATGTTTGTGTTTGTGTGCGTGTATGTGTGTGTGTGTGTGTATGTGTGTCATTTTATTTGTTCTTGTTATTCTATATTTTGGGGGAGTTACTTGGGAAGATATAGGTGTAAGTATTCATCCATTGTCCAAGACTGCTTAGAAGTCACTGACTCGTAATTTTTAGTACAATCTAGGCAATGCCAACTCAGGCTATAAACCTGTCTGAAGGCTGGCTTGCAATAACGAATACACTGAAGCAATTTCAAACTGCAAAATATCACACAGTAAAAGGCAATTTTCCTTCTAAATTTAGTTGAGGTTCTAGTTCATCCTTTTGGGGGCCTAGAACTAAGGGCAAATAGTGTGTAAGTAGGGTACCAACTTGAGTCGACTCTGACCTTTGTCTTCCTGTACCTTCTGTGTATGAAAGCTAATGTTCAAGATTACACAATTTAGCAACTGTCTATAAGGTCATGGGGCAGCTTCAGTTTTCAATTGACCTGAGTTCCCACCTACATTTAGTATTTGGCCTCAGGACTTCTCACTTTCTACAAGCTCACTGAAACATGCAAATGCTTATTATATGATACCGGTATGATTAGATTATTTTTTCAGCAGGAAGGTCAAAATGTCTTACTATTAGGCATGGAAAATTTGAGCCTGAATTTAAAAATAAAACAGACTTCAAAATCTGTGAATAATATCAATTACCTCTTAATTGTACTACAAAAAAATGAAATGACCTCAGATTTTCATTATTTTAAGACAAGTAAGTCTGGTTACTATATAAAATGAATAACATTTAAATAATAGGTTAAACAATAAATATTACTACACAAATTTCTACAATATAATATTTTAAAATTCTGCCTAATTTTCTCCTTAAAATCTAGATGAAGACTAACAGCAACAAGTATGAACATGAATATATTAACTATAAGTGCTTTATATGTTCAATTCTGAAATAGGTAAAATAAGAACAATTGTAAACAAATATAAAATCCTTAAATAACAATAAGCTTTGCAGAAAATGGAAAAAGTGATGTTTACCGTGTCAGTGAAACAAATTATCCTGGTAAATGATCAAAGGAAAAAAACCCTGAGACTCTGTAATACTGAAATCTCACCGAAGAAAGCTAAACTCTATTCAAAAACCAAGCCACAAGGAAAAAAGAAGTTTTTTACTTGATAATAAGGTATGTTAAGTTTGTATACTTAAATTTACTGCTGAAATAATAATTGAAAATAAATATAGTACTTGTAAACTAATAAACATATATTTGTTATTAGAATGAGATAGTGGCACCCAAACTTCAAATTGTGGATAATTGGAAATTATGAAATCCAAGGACTTTTTCATATAACACAAACAATTTTAAATATCATTTCACAATAATTCTTTGTTCTTACTTCTGCATAAGAGTGTTTCTTTTTTTCTACTAATCCATAACAGCTGAAATAAATAAAGCCCCGTTCTGAAAGATTTGGTCCAAAACGAGGTCAAAGAAAATTTCTCATGTTCCCCTTAGCACTCTTCTTCCTCCTCCTTTGAAATAAGATGGCATAAAATTCTTTAATAAAAACCTATTTTATTTCTCCTCAAATCTAAATCTGCCATATTTCCTGACTAAATTGTTTTCTGGAATACTAGACAGTATGAAATATTTTAGTCTAAAAGATTCTTGACAGAACAAGCAACAACGAAAAACTCTTGGAAAGGAGTCAAATCTTGCACTTCTCCTACATGTTTCATATAACCACTTTAGGGTTAAAAATATAGTAGGCGTTTAGTACTCAATTAGTGATCTGTTTGGTGGTGGTGGTTGTCTTATAAATAAGGAACTTTGTAACATTTTTCTTAGCTAAAACCACTACACAAATTCAACTTACGAGTTAGGAACAGTAATTAACTATCAATTTTACAACTTACTTCTGAATGAGACCATTTACTTCTGTGTTCTAGAAGATGAATGAGTAGAACCCATAATTCTTTAATGCAAGAACATGGGCAGTGGTGACTCGTTAATGCTTCAGAAGGCCTGACCTGTAGAGAAGAACCAAAATGAGTTCTGTAAGACAGAATTTCATATGCCACATCTCTCTCCAAATGTTTTAAAAGAATGATTTAGATGACTTAACATCGATGTGCAATTACATAAATTGTTTACAAAGAATGTGCCATTCCATTAAATTTTAAAATAAATTCCCATTTTTAAACCGAAAGTATAGAATGAACTTTATTTTCAACTTTTAAAAAACTTTTGCTCTAATCATTGACGTTCAGCAAACTCTTCCTGTAAAGGGCTAGATAGTAAATATTTTAGGGTGACATACTCCTTGCTACGATTACTCAACTCTGCCATTATTATGCAACTTCAGCCACAAACAATAGACTTAAAAAACAGATGGGCTGTGTTCAGTAAAATTTCTTTTATAAAACCAGACAATGAGCTAGATAGGGCCTCCAGGCATTGATTTCCTAAACTTGATCTAATTCATCAGCCGCAACAGAAAAACTTTTAATAAAATGATTAGAAAACAAATTTTAATCCGTTGTAAAGCAGACTAAAACATGTTTACAAGTGAGAATAAATAAAATTATTGGGGACTTATAAAGGTTAAGCAATTTTAGGTTAAGTATTTTTTTTAACAAATATATCTCAATGGCCCTACATAATGCAGATTATATGCACTATATATGCAAATACAGCTAGACTTCAGAAATTGATTATGTAATCACTACTTCACATATACTATATTCATGTTTCTAATGTAATACAGAGTAAAAGATAACTTAAAATATTACTAAACCCTACCTAGTTAATCCACTAATTACATTAGCTGTAAAATTATATAGACTAGATTTAAAAGACTTCAATAATATATAAAACACAATCTCAATTTTAAAAAATTTTAAGTCCTAATTTCCTGTAAGATTTATGCTAACAATCTGAAATAATTAATAATGACCTACAAATTTCCATTGCTAGAAAATGATTAGGTACGTAACACCTTTAAATCATTGTCTGCATTAAACATTTTATTAAATGCAATTTAGTAAAAACATGTAATTTTCCCCATGATTGTAGACCTTTTTTGAAAAGGTTCCCCTTACAATTGTCTACTAATTTTAGTTAAGTACTCATTTATTGTATTATATAACAATACATGTATTATTAAAGGGCTGAACTCTATTGGAACAGAAGTTAAATGTCCAGTTATTGTCATAAACATCTTTTATTTATTTTTAACAAGATGGAAAAGATTATTAAAAAAAAAACTGCCTCTGAAACATTAATATCAGCCTGTACTAAATGTTTAAATCAAATTCTTTACCCAGTCAACTCCCAGATAGAAATAAATATAAAATTTGGAGAATTAACAAGTAAACAATTTCAGTTTAAATTCTTATAAACTACACATTAAGGAGTATTGCCACTGTATCAAAAACACAAACTCTTAAAACCTTAAAACATTACCTTGTCATACCTGTTGAGTGACAGGCTTATTAAATCACAAAGGAGATTTTCACAATGTTCTTCAAATAGGCTGACATTAGTTAAATTGTCACTTGCCAGATTCATAAACTGATGACCATATATAACTTGTTCTAAAAATGTAATAAAATATATTCTATTTAAAACTACAGTAGGTTTTACTAATTCAGAAGGAAAAAAACTGTAGACTGTTAAACTGACTTACAACAAAACTTTAACACATAGTGTTAAAAGCATTTTCTTTAGAAATAAAAGTTAAAGTTGAGGACAACTCCCTTCTTATATAACCACTAATAAACATTACCTAAAAAAGTTTTCAGTTCTTTCAAGTACCACTTATTAGACTTCTCTTTTTTTAATGTGGCCATTTTTAAAAAGCAACAATGCAGCATCACCGGCGGGAGACGGAAATGCCTAGAAAATCTTTACCAATATTTCTAACCAATAAAGACTTCAAAATATTTTTTAACAAATACTGATAAACTAATCACATACAGTTGTTTTCTGGTGTGACTAGAGAAAACCAAGGTAACAGATAGGTATAGCTTAGAGTATTACTCTAAGGAAATATCTGAAATACCAAGTCCACATGAGAGAATAAATTATGTATTTGTATACATCTTTGTATATTTGTGTGTGTATACATGTAAGCATACACACATACATGTATATACATGTTTTTTAATTTATTAGTTCATTGAAAAACAGGAATTGAGACAATAGTTGTCTTTATAACCTAAGCAATTGATAATTTACAAATAAGTAATATTTACAGAATATCGTCAAGTTGATAATGGAATCTAAAGAGGTCAGAGAGCAAGACCAAGAAATAAACAGGCAATATATGAAACAGAAAAGTATTATCCATAATATATATAAGGTCCTAATTTTTTTAAAAAGAAACATTAGCAACAGATAATGAATAAAGAAAATATAAAAAACGATAAAATTATGTAAAGATGTTTAACTTCACTTATACTAAGAAAATTGCAAAACAGACTCAGTATCATTTTTCACGTATTAGTTGGCAAAAAAAAAAATGTAACTGACAATATCCACTATTGACGAAAGTATGAGGCAAGGCACACTCATCATTAGTGTAAATTGGGGAAACTATATGGCAACTGAGCAGCGTTTTCAGTATTAGAGCTGACGGTGAAGGCACCTGGGTGGCTTACTCAGTTAAGGGTCTGACTCTTGATTTTGGCTAAGGTCATGATCTCACGGTTCATGGATTGAGCCCCACGTTGGGCTCTGTGCTGATGGTGCACAGACTGCTTAGGAATCTCCCTCTCTCTCTGTACCTCCCTCACTCTCTCTCTCTCAAAATAAATAAATAAACTTAAAAAATATAAAAGCTGAATATGCAACACTAATTCTAAAAATCTACAGAATAACTTGTACGTATTCAAAGATGTACATATATACAAGGATGTTCTGTGAAATATTATTTGTAGAATCAAAAAAATGGAAATAACTGAAATATTAAATAGATTTGGCAACATAAATTATGATAGAGCCATAACATCTAGCCTTCAGTGAATAAAGCAGAACTATATGTACTAACACGAACAGATCTCTAAAAACTATTAAATAAAACATTATACAGAACACTATGATGATACTAATAGTGGTTAGTTAGAAATGAAGACAAAAAGTCTACCCATGAGTTTATATATATGTATACCAAGAGAAAGTAATTATGGAAAGATAAATGGGCCAAACTGTTCTCTTGACAAAAGGAAGAAGACTTTGACCTAATTTGGTTACTACTAGAGGTAAAATTTTAAAAACTTAAAAAAACCCAGAAAGCACTTATTACCTGTAATTTTAACTCGTGAAACCAATATCACATTGTATGTTAACTAAAATTTTAAAAATCACCCATAATTTAAAAAACAATAAAGGCTTAGATTAAAAAAGAACATTAATTAGAAATTCATAAACTTACTCAATTTTTCACCAAGCATGTGAAGAATTTCTAGCACCAGCCAGTGGATATCTAAGTGGAGATGTAATAAATGCCATGATGGTGGAAAAAGCTGTGAATGACATTATCGACTGTGACTGAGAATTCATAGCACTTTACTAGGTATTTTATAGCATGTTACAACACTCCTCCATAAGCACAAGGATAAAGAACCAATTAAACTACCCACTACTCAAAAGCTGAGGGAAAAACTGCCTTTTTCTTTAGAGGATTCTTTCACTGGAGATCTTTGAAAGCATATTTTCATCTGATGGTTTAGGACAGACTCACCTTGGGGATGCTGAACACACTTACATTAAAGGTCCCTTCCAACCAACCTCTGATTTTACTACAGTCGGAAGGCAGTAAAATAATTTTTTAAACACTTATTTTCATAATCTTGTTTTAGACTTTCCTATAAAATATTTTAACAGGAGAACTTTAGACCATCACGCAGACCCTACTAAGATGCCCATTAAGAAAATGAAGAAATTTACCTTTCAACTCATGCATTAAGATTCAATCTAACTGATTCAAAAGCCAGTGTCCTTAATTACTGTGCAGTAGTAAGGTTGTCAATAACCTTCCTCCAGTCAACACTAGGTATCACCTTAAAAATAAATACAATCTACATGTTCTATTAAGAGAACAAGGAAGGGGCACCTGGCTAGTTCATTTGGTAGAACTTGAGACTTTCGATCTCAGAGTAGTGAGTTCGAGCCCCACATTGGGTGCAGAGATTACTTAAAAAATTAAAATATTAAAAAAAAAAGAGAACAAGGAAGAATTATAGAGACAGACTTGCCTTATCAACTATGCAAACAAAATAAATACTAATAAAACAGTATTGGCTCAGGAATAGATAATATATAAACAGGAAAGGAAACAAACAAAAGAAACAGGCAAAAGAGAAATAGATAAACCTGGTATCTCAAATCAGTGGGGAAAGCATGGACCATTGAATAAAAGACTGTTTATTAATGTATTCATGTCCAATAAACTAAAGTTAGATTTCCCACCTCACAGCATATTTTTAAAAAAGAGATGAATTAAAAAGATAAAAGAAAAATTATGTTTTTAACAGCACAGAGATGATACACAAGAGAAACCTGACAAATATAACTATACACAAAACTTAAACCATCTACCTAGCAAGGCAGCTTAATTGTTAAAAAAAAAAAAAGGTAAACTGATGAAAATATCTATATAATATCAATATCTCTTATAAAAAAAGTATCTCTAATAAAAAAGTTCCTAGAAAATAATAAAAGACAAATGCTTAACTGAAAATAGCAATTAAATCAATACTTCTCATAGGTAAGACAGGTAAAAATGCAAGAAATATAGTCTTGAAAGATACATTTTGTAAAAATTTTTTGCTGTTGTTTCAGAAAAGAACAGTATTTTAGTGTATGATTTTTTTGTTTACATATTGAAGACTACATTACCCTGCTTTAAAAATTCAGTCTTCTGATCTTCAAATAACCTTTCTTTTCACATCTGCCTAATTAAAAAGCCTATGAAAGGCAAAACTTAGTTTAAGAACCTTTGCACAGTCTTTATTTCTGCTGCTAGATAAATTATTTTTATTTTCTTAAGCACTTAATGAATATTCAGAAAATAAAAACCAGGTCCAATTTATGGAAGCCAAAATGAAGAAAAAATATCTCTTTCCATAATTTACCCATGAATTTTTATTAAGTGACATGATTAAAGCAATTACCTGTTTGCTTCCTACAGACTAGACATATTAACCTGCGAAATTAGTTGGGACTCTATTTACTTTTAACATTACATATATTGGTCCCTGATAACAAGAGTGGATTTTTCTGTTGTTATATTTCATAGAAATATATAAACATTTATTTGTACATTGCATTTTGGCAAAGTCACAGTCCTAAAAATAATGTTATTCAAACTGGTAGAATCAAACAGAATGAAAGAAGTTGAAAGTTCATGGAATTGCTTGGGGAATTACAATTTGCCATTCACATAAGCTCACATTTCCTATGAAGAATTTATTAATTACATCTATAAACTGGGTCACGCTAGCAGTAAAAATTTTTAAAAACCAAACTTCAGGGGTGCCGGGTGGCTCAGTCAGCTGAGTTCGGCTCAGGCCATGAACTCGCTGTGTTGGGATAGAGCCCGAGTCAGGATCCGCACTGAAGGCTACAAGCCTAAGATTCTCTCTCTCCCTTCTGCCCCTCTCCCGTTCACATGTGGTGAGCGTGCGTGTACACTCTCTCTCATAATAAATAAACTTACAAAAAACAAACCCAAACTGCAGTAGGAATAATTATCACAGGTGGAAAAAAAAGGCACAGTCAAAACAATCGTAATTCAGAAAAGTTTCAAAGAATAGATGTGATGATGTGGTTTTGAAAGTGTAACTTGTATAAGGCGATCTTGAATCTTACTATAATATAAACTGAGGTTTGCCCAAGACTTTATCGATGGGAAAAATGATACAAACTTTTAAAAATATAGGTTATTTTATTTGCTTTGAAACTTTTACACAATTGCACATTACAAACTGGAATTGAGAATAGCTATCACTGATTCAGTGCATATTACATTCTAAGCACTTTATTGTTCTAAATAACTCTTTAATTGTTCTAAATAACTCTCGGAAGCTTTATCAGTTATACAATGGAGAGACTGAGTCAAGAGGGGTTACTTGCCCAATGGCACATAATTAAAAGAGGAGCCATAATTTCCACTGAGGGAGTCTAGTTCCCGGGCTGCACTCTTGACTACTTTCCCTCATTCTTGAATGAATATTCCTTGAGTGAAGAAAAAAATCGATGACTCAAAAATAGAAAGGAAACAAGTCAAACCTTAATCTGGTTTTGATTTACAAATGCTCCTAGATTAATACTGGGAAGTTCGGATAGATGTCCAACATATAAGAGTAATCCATGAAGTTCATCAACCAACACTGAGGGAAGCTGTGCCTCCAAAGTTTCATAGGGATGGATAGGACCATGACTCTCAGCATTCTGTACTTTCAGGTACCTAAAAAACAATTACATACAATAAATAACCAGAGTCTGGATGAACTTGCACTCAGAAATTCATGCAGTGATCAAAACACTCTTTTGATGTCCTACCTAAAGATGAAAACTTTAACATAATGAAGAAATGTCACGCACTGCTGCCTAATATTGTCTGCTTTGCTGTGTAGAGTTGGTATCTTCCCTGAAACCAAAATAGATAAGTGTTACCATAGTTTAAATAATTGATCAGTGGGCAGTGATGAAAAAGAAATTCTGTAAGCCATACAAGCAGCAATTCATCAGTTGTGATTTCATCCCTTCAGAATTCATCACTATCATACATTCTGATCCCCACCAAAAATAATTACTACTTCCTGCTCCCTAAATTTGTTTTAACATACCTCAGTGATTTTCGTCTGTACAGTTGTCTCTATCTGGAACTCTTCCTGTCCCCAAAACTTTTACCTACCTATTTTCTCCCTCATCTTTGTAGACTACCATCTCCATTACTCTGCGCTGGGCAATTAACAGATGAAGCCCCTGGCTCACAGCAGCTTATACAGGCCACTGTGACTACACTGTTCCATCTGCCATGCTGATCTACACTTGTGTGTCTGTATGTCCTACCAACTCCTCAGCAGCATATTTTTCCACTTTGATTCATTATCACCTTATACGGTACCTAGAATGAAGCAGGGACTCAGGTGATAAATAATACTCAACATTTACTGAGCACATACCGAGAAAACAAAACAAAACAGCCCTGACAGGTCAATGATGTTCCCTACTGAAATTAAAGTTTTCATAAACTATCAACAATAATCAGACAGGGCCACTCTATGATTACTGTGAAACAAGACAAAAACAAACCCTCTCTGTAATCATGTCTGAATACAGAAACAAGGCACTATGCAATCACAGAAAAACAAAATACAGAAACCAACTATTCTCCTCTTGCAGCTAACATGACTATTGCTTCTTTACTAATTAGAACCCTCTCTAGCCTTTCTGTATCCCATCTCCCAGACACAAATCAACATATTTAATTCATGACACTGTCTCCGCCTAACAACATCCAATCCAAAATAAAGTCCAAGCCCCCTTAAACTCTACTCCATATCAGCCAACAGAATGTAAACCCTATCACAAGCCCTCCCTACTCTCTCTCTGAGAGGTCCCAACTGTTCCTCATGATGTGTACTTCCTTCTTGTTTCAGCAAGCCACTAAACTTTTCATTGACCAAAGGTGTGTTCCAGGTGATCTTTAGTTGGTGGGCATCATTGATACCAGATGTTAGCCTAAGCTCTTCGCATCCATTATACCATTTAATCCTCACAAGAACTCAATGAGGTGGGAACTAGTACCTGGTGTGGGACCAACAGTTAACTAGGGTTGGAACCCAGGCTGACCACAGTGCCACGATTCTAGTGACTCCAATAATGCACCAAAATTGATAGAAAGGAGAAGCAGCCAGCCTGCACTAAAACATACTGCCCTTCAATTCTCTTCACTCCCTTCCTTACTATACTGAGTCCTCCAAATCAGTAATCCATTAAATGCCGAAAACAAACAGAAGAAGACAGCATGAAGTCTGGTGATTTCTCTTATAAGCTCTCCATCCCCCTCCCCACCCTCAAAGCGAGTTGCTGATAACTTTGAAAATGTTTAGTCTTAAATCAAATTTATCACAGATATGGAAAAATACTATAAATCTCAGCTACAACAAAAATTAGGTGTCATATTTTTTCTGAACACTAAACACTATCCTGAACCTCTAACCTAATGGTTCTTCCTCCATATTATTACAATATCCCAATAAAGCACCATAGACAGATGTGTAATTCACTGTAATGGGAGTACGATTCCTTTTTGCCATTAAACAAACTTAAAACTTACCAAAATCACAGCTGGCCTGTAATAAGGTTTCCAAGTTGTATAGCTGTTGCCTAATTTAAAAAATGTAAGGTGAGATTTAATTTAGTCAAAGTTTAAAGCATGTAACAGTTATGGGGATAATGTTTCCAAATCTATTACACAGCTTCAGTATTGCATAGCCTCTCATTTATGGATGATGTTTAAAATACTTTGTGAATGTTTATTCAGATAGTGAAGACTGTGAAAAGAGAACATGCCTTTGTCCGGCCTTCCAAAAAATATCGATTAAAAGCTACATATGTGCATGTAATTATAAATACCATAGATTTCACCATCAATGAGATTTTTATAATTTTTAATATCCTTAAAAATTAATGATACTTATATAAAAATCCTGGGTTAACAGTTATATAATGAAATGTTAAATTGTATCAGACGTTCTACAATAGTTCAGAAAAGGAATAGAATAACTTAGACTAGAGTTATTTACCAAGGAAAGCTGTATTTATGACGTCCCTGCTTAATTCCTGAAATTAATCTCCTGTCATTCTTCCTAGTTGCCTTTTTATTTCAATGTTTATTTATTTATTTTGAGAGGGAGCATGTATGCAAACAGGAGAGGGACAGAGAGAGAGGGAGTGAGGAGAAATCCCAAGCAGGCTCTGAGCAGTCAGTGCCATGCTGAATGCGGGGCTCAAACTCACGAACTACAAGATTATGACCTGAGCTGCACGCTTAACACACTAAGCCACCCAGTTGCCGCAAGAAATGCTTATTAAAATATTTAAGAGTGAGATAACATGATGACTGGAATCTGCTAAAAATACTTAAACCAAAAAAATAGGGAAAGGAATAGATGCAGGAAATGCATTAAAACCTTGATGTTTATCGCCACTGAGGGAGGATGTGAAGGTTCATTATAGTACTGCTTCTACATTTGTGTATGTTTGAAAATTTCACTGATTTTTTTTTTAACATTTTTAGTTTTTATTTTTGAGAGACATAGAGACAGAGCATGAGCAAGGGAAGGGCAGAGAGAGAGGGAGACACAGAATCCGAAGGAGGTTCCAGGCTCTGAGCCGTCAGCACAGAGCCCGACGCGGGGCTCGAACTCACAGACCGTGAGATCATGACCTGAGCTGCTGAAGTCGGCTGCCCAACCGACTGAGCCACACAGGCGCCCCTCACTAAAATTTTTAATGTCCAAATTAATCATATTAATTATACTACTCTTATACAGTCTGAAAGATACATTTGGACAAAATCAGAGATCATTCTCTAAAACTCAATGAAAGATTATGACCATTCAGCAACAAAAGTAAGATTTCAGTTTGCTTCCAAAATACAATATAGTTCAAAGACTTAAATATTTGTCTTCAAAACTTAATATCAAACATAGAAGAATAAAAAGTCTGAAAAAGAATGAAGACTCACTAAAAGAAAAACAAAAAAATAACTCATCAAAATCACTGCTCCATCAAACATCACTACTTGATTTTTGCATTGATAGGACAATCAAGAGCAGCATGAACAACCCTACAGGTGCTCTTGTAATACTGGTATTAGCAACCCCCCAGCAAAGTAACTTACAAAACTCAATAGCAGCTACGCTCAAAGGCAGTTAAAAAAACAAAACAAAACATACCTGAATAAATGGAAGAGCACTCTGGATGAATTCACTAATGCTGTTTCCGTGACCCACTGAATGCCAAATATTTCCACTGTATCTTCTTCAAAATTAGTTGGTAAAGGATCAAGATTCAAAATTAATCTAAAAGGAAAATTGATTTAATCTCATAAAAAGTATGCTAAATCCCATACTATAGCATACCTTTTTTGTCATTAAATAAATCCATATTGTACACGACATGTCGACAATAATGTCATAAAGTCATGATATGCCTTGATTCCTTACATATTCGGGAACACTACATTTAGGCTGAAAAATTCAATAAAGCATAATGATAAAAAAAGTATAAAGAGCAATGTAACTTAGGGAAAAATCTCAAAAAGAAGTCTAAGGAACATATTTTTTTGCTTTTTTTGAAGTTCGAAAAGAACTTCATCTTTTGAGGGGACATTTAACTTTTGAAACAGTTAAAAGTTACTCTGAGCCATGTCTGAAGCATAATCAAACTGAGTAAACTCTTTTAAGGTCTCAAACAAGGAACAACTATGAAATCAACAAAAAGGGTTTCCCTTCTGACTGAAATTGCTTCAGCGGGTACTCCCAAAATATTTCAGTAACTGCAGTTTTACTGCAATTTTTGTACATCTGCCCGAGGCAAGAACTTTGAAGAATAACATTCCTGTGAACTTACACAATCTGGCATATTCATTCAAAAGTTAAAAAAAAAATAAGTCTATAAGACTTCTGTATATAGATGCACGGAATTAGAAAGAACTGGGGAAACAACAACAAAAAATGTGCATGTCTAACTTAAGAACTACTGTGAAGCTCCACAATAATATTTCATGTTTTAGAGGGTTATACCATTTCAAAAAGCCAGCTAGTTCAGAATTCACTTTAAGTAAAACGGATATTAGTAGCCAGCTTCCTACCCAAAAGCTGAGGTGGTAGTGAAATAAGAAAACATAGGTAGCAAGAACTTCTCAATATCCCAAAATTTTTTTGGTATGCCCCCACCAGGAAACCGACAATAGAACTGACAGCCTGAACCCATGTGATACACTAAACCGATTTATAAAAACATGGATTGAACATCAATGTTTAATGGACTGAAGTCATAATTAAGGAACATTCCTCACACAGACTGCTGAAAAATCTGATAAGAGAAAGATAGAAAATCTCCGATTTTTTACCCACCGCTTAAGGGCTCCGCTAGAAAGATAGGACTCTCCAGAAAAATGATTTCCTCCTCCTCGGTTGTCAAAACCACAGGAAAAACAAGGGGGTTTGCACCATTCTCTCCCCAGCTCCAGTTCCAAGCTGTCGGTCAGGAACGTCGACGCAGCGGAACAGTGATCCATTATTTACTTCCCGTCCTGAAATGTTTAGGATTCATAATTACCATTCAGGACTCCGAAGAAATTGTGATGAGACTCCAGGAGGTGGGGCCAAGAGATTGAGGGTGACCTCAGAAAGTTCTCAAAACGCCCCCCCAAGGACAAAGAAAAAAGCCCAAGAAGCCAATTCCTCAACAACTCTCCCCACACCGACACCCCGATATAAAGACTGTCAGAACTTACACAGAACGCACCCCCGACTAGCTGTGGCAGGAACTTCATATCTGCCCTCTAGGTCGGACTCTGCAGCCCAAAGAGCGAAAAAAAGAAATGCTTGCGGGATAGATCGAACTTCCACTCCCGACCTGGTCTGGACCCGCGCAGCCCGCTATGTTATCAAACCGCTCTGAACCAGTTTTCCATCAGTGCAGTGGAAAAGCTCCCTTGCACACTCCGGGTAGGGATCAGGACAGCCCGCGCCAATGTTTAGTTCTCCCCGCAGGGAGGCAAGTCCCGCCAAAGCGGGCCAGGCACAGATCCAGGAAAGCCGGTGTCCTGAGCACCGGGGCACCCTAGTTCGGCGTGCGGCGTACCTGCTCACACTTTAGGTCCCGGAGATCCACCCCCAGCTGTCCGGACGACAGCCACGGCATCGGTGAGGTCTAAATCACAAACCGGCGAAATTCCCGCCACAGCGGGCCCGCGCTCAGGAAGGGCGGGGCCGCGGCTCAGTCCGCCCCGGAGGTCCGCTCGTGACGTCTCCGCCGGTCCCGCCGGCCCGCTGCGAGTTCTCGCGAGAGTCTGCCTACCAAGGACTTCAGCTGGCCCTTTTTCCTTTTTTTAGTGAGTGCGTGCCTGTAGCTTTAATTGGTTCCTTTGACTGGAAGGTGGGGCCTCACGGGGCAACGAAACTGGTACCGAGGCTGAGGTGAGCAGGCCCTAGGGACGGCTGAGTTTTCTTCGGGCAGGACCGAATAAGGAGTATTGCTCAAGTGAGTCCGAAGCGGGTGTCTCTTTCACACCCAGAGCCGCTCCATAATCACTTCTTGCCGCTCTAGTGCCCACAACTCCTTTGTTGAGATTGAGAATACCTATTATTAATGGTTTGTGGGCCGGGCAAGTGCAAAAATAAGGCTAATCCAGTGTATGGAAGCACTGAATAGATTAGGTGGTTCTTGCTTTCGGTATACAACTGTTGCTCTCCTTATTTGCAATACATCTGGACAGGTTTAAGTCGCTTAAACCTGGTTGCTTTTGTAAAGGTATAGCCCATGTGCAGCATTTTTATCTTTGAAAGTATTCTTTAAAATCTACTCAGAAGACTTTCCAGTCTAAATCAGAGACAACACTTTTAGACATATCAGTGACATCAGATTCAGGAAAAACATGAGAATTGCTCATTCATGTGTCTTGTAATTTTGAGTGTTCCCCATTGCCCGTTGCCCCAGAATAGCTTGTCCCGTGTTTAATTCCTTCACAGAGAACCTGTCATAACTCCTGTGTTCAAGCCAAATAATGCACGTTTTCTAAGAAATGGGATGAGGTGGGGAGAAAAACACAACATGACCTCTATTGTGATTGCAACCTAAGAATACTGTGATGGGTGTTATGTCCATTATGTTCAGATGATGTGCCCTGAGACTTAATGCTTCGTTGGGTACCGCTGCAGCTTTTTTATGGTCCATGTGGAGTTTTAGCATGACACATAGTGTCATCTACAGCAATCTTTAGGAAATAGTGCCTAGTTATGAGAATATTGGGCCTTGGCTCTGTGTTTAGGAGGACTGGATCAACAGATAATCATTATTTCTTCCTCTAATCGAAACATTCAGATAGACTCCTTTTTCCTTTTTCAAACATCTGATGAGTGATCCACTTGGTTGAACCAGTGAGCAGAATGAGAAGAACCACATAAGTTCTTTGTAAATAATTTAAGCTAGTACTGTAATGCATATCAGTAGGAATCCCCGAGAAGTTAACAACATACTCCAGAAGTAATTAAAGATGTTTAATCAAAGGGTCATTTTTAAAGATATGGACAGGGGCGCTGGAAAACAAAAAGTAATGGTGAAGCATTCAGAACTCATCAGAGTCATTATCATCCTTAGGCCTAAGAGATTTGGGGAAAGAGGGATTACCAGAGCCCAAGGAGATGTACTGCTGTAGGAGACAGCCACCTACCTGAGGAACACAGCGACTAACAACCTGCCTCTCAGGAGGGAGAGGCTGGAAGGATTAAGAAGCCAAACCACTTTTCTTCCACACTTCAGTGTCCAGTTGGAGTTTTTCGTTGGCTAAAGCCAACCTAAAAACCAAGGGCAAGCATGTGAAGTGTAAAGTTCAGGCTCCTAGGATAGAGTCCAGGCTGAAGAAGGATAGAGAGTGAATCTGATAGAGAGTGGTAAATTCTATCAAAAAGACATAACAACACTAAATGTGTAACAGAGCTTTAATATATATAAAGGGAAAAATATTATTACTTATAGGAGAAATACCCAAATCAATAATTGCAGACTTCAAAACTTCTCTCTCTGTAATTGGGGGAACAAGCAGAGAGAAAATTAGTATAGACTTGAATAGTACTACCAACCAACTGGACCTAATTGATAGATTTATAGGTGACTCAACCGAACAATAGCAGAATACACACTTTACAAGTGCACATGGAACATTGACTAAGGTAGACCGTATTCTTTGCGAGAAATCAAATGTCATTAACTTTAAAAGATTGAAATCATGCAAAGTATATTGTCTGACCACATGGAATTAACTTAGAAATAACAGAAAGATATCTGAAATAAATCTCTCAGTATTTGGACATTAAGTAACACATTTCTAATTAACCTGTGGCTCAAAGAAGACATTACAAGGAAAATGAAAAAAATATTTTGAATGAAATGAAATTAAAGCACAGTAAATTTTTTTATTATAACTGCTTACATTGAAGAAGAAAAAAGAACTCAATTCAATGATTTAAATTTCTAAAGAAACTTGGAAAAAACAGCAAAATAAAACCGAATCAAGCAAAATGAAGGAAATAATAAAGGGGAGAAAAAGATGGAATGAAACAGAAGAATAGAGGAAATAAATGCAATCAAAAGGTGATTCTTTGAAAAGATCAGTTTAATTGATACACTTTTTAGCCAGAGTGGTTGAGAATAAGAGAGAAAACACAAATCACTAATACCAGGAATTAAAGATCTGTCATCCCTAAAGACTCTACAGACATTAAAAGGGTATAGATATTAACATTTTTTATGCTAACAAACATAGATGAAATGGACAAATTCTTTGAAAGACACCAACTGCTGAAGCTCACAAAAGAAGAAAAAGAAAACTTGAATGGCTCTATATCCATCATATTAACTTTAATTTTTAAAAAACTTCTGGGGCACCTGAGTGACTCAGTCAGTTGAGTGCTGGCTCTTCATTTTGGTTCACATCATGATCTCATGGATCCTTGTGAGGCTATGCATTATTGGCACAGAGCCTGCTTGGGATTATCTCTCTTCTCTCTCTCTCTGTCCCTCCCCTTGTGTGTGTGCTCTCTCTCAAAATAAAAAATAAAAAATGTAAAAAAAAACCACAAACAAACAACAAAAAACACCTGTCTCTGGGGAGCCTGGCTGGCTCAGTAGGAGGAGCATATGACCTGTATCTTGAGGTTGTGAGTTCAAATCCTATGCTGGCTGTAGAGATTACTTAAATAAATAAAACAAAATAAAAAACTCCTCTCTCTGTCTTTCTCCCACACCACACACACACATTCCAGGACCAAATGGCTTTATTGTTGAATTCTCCCAAACATTTAAGGAAGGAATAATATCAAGTCTCTCCTAACTCTTTCAAAAAATAAGAGGTTGAAATACTTCAAAACTCATTTAATGTGGCCAACATTATACTGATACCATAACTTGACAAAGAAAATTGTAATACAGTATCATTCACATGGAGACAAATTTTATCAAATGAAATCCAGCAGTATATAAAAAAGATTACCTATACTAAGAAAATCAGGTTCATTTTGGGAATGCAAGTTTGGTTCAAATTTCTAAACACAATCAAGGCAGTTCATTATATCAACTGTAAAAAGAAAAACCATATCCTCACCTCAACCTGCAAAAAAAAAAAAAAAAAAAAAAAACCTCGAAAAACTCAATATCCATTCATATAAAAACTTGGCAAACTAGGAATAAAAGAAAATTTCCTACACCTGAAAATGGCACTTCAGCAAACCTACTATTGAAATCCTGGAAATGAATGCTTTCTCCAGAAGACTGAGAACAAGCAATGATGTCTACTTTCTCTACATCTATTCAGCATTGTACTCAAGAACTAATCGATCCAAAAGGGTATGAGAATGAAATAGATGGGAAAGAGGAAGACAAAACTGCTATCATTCTCAGATGGCATGATCATTTATCTAGGACGTCGTTAAGAACATACAAAAAAAGCTACTAGAACAATTACTATATTCAGGGTTGAAGCATTCAATGCCAATATACAAAAAATAGTGTTTTTCTAGACAAGCAATGAACACTTAGAAATTATAATTTAAAAAAGCATCATTTTAAACAATCATTTTAAAAGCATCAAAAATTATCAAAGATAAATCTAACAAATATAAAGAAGATTTTATATGCTGAATATTATAAAATATTGCTGAGAAATTTAAGAATATCCAATTAAATATAACAATATAGTATGATAGTGAATTAGATGACTCAATCCTGTTAAGATTTCTTCCAAAATTTATCTACAAATTCAGTGGCATGCCAGTCAAAATCCCAATGGTTCTTTCCTTTGTAGAGATTCACAAATGCTTTCAGAAATGGATACAGAAATACAAAGGATCTAAAATAACCAAAACAATTTGGCGTAAGAAGAATGTTGGAATATTCATAGTGCCTGATTTCTGAATTTATTATAAAGCTACAACAATGAAAACACTATGATATTGGGGTAAGGATAGAGAGTAGGACAGAATAGAGGGTTTATTCCTGGACTATCTGTTTTGTTAAGGTTAGTGGTACTGACCCCCAGTACAGTTAAAAATACACATGTAACTTTTAACTCCTCCAAAACTTAATTACTAGTAGCTTATTGTTGACTAGAAGCCTTGCCAACACAGTAAGTAGTTGGTTAAGTCTTACTTAGTATGCTATATGTGTTATATACTGTATTAAAATAAGCTAGAGAAAATGTTATTATGTTTAAGGGAAAATACATTTACAGTACTATACTGTAAAAAATCTGCATTAAAGTAGACCAGCACAGTTCAAACCCACATTGCTCAAGAGTCAACTGTATATCAAATGCTAGTAAGTGGAATAATAAGAGAAAGCAAATTAATTATTGAGTTTGGCAAGACGTAAGTCCTTATTGATGTTGATAAAATCCATTTTAGTTGAATAGTGGGTGGGGGAAGGGTGACTGGGTGGTTCAGTCAGTTAGGTGTCAGACTTTGGTTCAGGTAATGATTACAGATCATGGGTCCAAGTCTGCGCCAGGCTCTGTGTTGACAGCTTGGAGCCTGGACCCTGCTTCAGATTCTGTACCTCCCTCACTGACCCTCCCTCATTGTGTTCTCTCTCTCTCTCTCTCTCTCTTTTGAAAATAAACATTTTGTTAAAAAAAGTTTAAAAAAAGAAAAAAAATAGTTGAGTAGTGGGGGAAATGTCATATTAGAGTGGGTTGGATAGAAAATGAGAGGTGAGTCAGCAAATATAGAAACTTTACCCAGGAATTCAACTTGAAATAAAGCAAAAAATGAGGGCAGGAGGGAGATGTGGGCATCGAGAGATGGTATTTTGAACACAAGAAATATTGGAACATGTTTGTGAGGCTATGGCAATTACTAAGTATAAAGAGAAAAGTTGATGATATTGAAGAGAAAAGGAGTGGTTGCAGGACTGCAGACACTGGGAAGACAAGAGGGAACTGTACTCACTACCTAGATGACATTTCCTCTAATAGGATCAAAGACAATTTCTCCTTAACAAGAAGAATGAAAGATATGCAGGCAAAGGTAGCTGAAGTTGGTGAACTGGGTGGTTAGAATTTGAGGTAGTTTTTGTTTTATTTCATCAATTTTCTCTGTGACATATCGACTGGAAGTGAGAGGAAAGAGTGGTAGAGATCTGAGGAGAGATAAGATGTGTCATCATCATATTTGTGAGTTTAAAAAGTGTATTAGGGAAATGTAGTAGAAATGTCTGGGGGTGTTGAGTGACTATTTGAGGTGTAAAATGAAAAATTAAGCATTCAGTCACCATAGTTTTGTGATTTTCTCCATCAACATTCAGAAGGGGAAGACATATGAAAAAATTTGAATCTCGTATTAGTGAACCCATTCTGACTTACTGTTTCCTTTTAAATGTATTTATAAATGATGTATTTGATTATTATTTTGTCATCAGACTCAGAGTCAGAAAATGTAATATGAATGCCATGTTTTTAGTAGGGAAACCTTATAAAATTCAACTGAATCTAATATAACCCAAAGGTTAAAGCCCTCAATTTCAGAAGTGTTATCAACATTTTAATTGAAATCTTAAAGTTTAAGACCATTCTCTCATACCTTAAATGAAGCCAAGGGTCACATTACCTCTATAGTAACTGCTTGTGAGCCTAAAATTGGATTAAGCACTTTGGTAAAATCTGACCTATACTAAATCCAGTTCTAATGATCTTAGTATACAAGTGGCCATTATTGAGGATACACTAAGATAGCTAAGTCGGTTATGAAAATACGGGTTTTCTCGATGAGCTATCTATTGCCAGTGTATATACAACCCACTTTCAGTTGACTTTCTATCAACTCAAGTATTTTATTACACTAATTTAATGCAGCAGATAATGAACTAATGTTTCAAGTGCTACTCCCTGCACAGATATCATGATTTAAAAGACTACGTCAGTAGCAATGGGGAAGTTTAGTTAGCTGAAAAGGAACAACTTTTCTATATAGCAAAAAGAATTTTCTTGCAGCTGTTTGGTGCTTTGGGTCATCAATAATGTAGTACACTGTATAAGAACCTTAAACATCTGGACCAAGGAAAATTTCATTATTGATCCTCATTCATTTTTCTGTATGTTTTGCATCTTCTCCTCCTGCATGTACTCTCATTCCATTTCCTTTTGCCTCCAGAAACTTGATTCATCAATCACCCCTCTTCTTTTTACCTTCAACCTCTCCCTCTCCACTGCCCCTTTTCCTAAGCCCACTGTGGTAGACAGTGTCTAACATGGCCTCCAATGATCTCTGCTACGTTGTATTCATGCCTTTGTTTAATCTTCTCCACTTGAGTGTGGACTAAACCTAATGACTTGCTTCTAAGAGAATAAAGCAAAAATTGATGGCATATGATTTCCATGATTAAAATTCAAAAGACTGTGAGTTCCATCTTGCTAGCAGTCTCTCTTTCAGTGGCACTTTCTCCCTCGTGCCTTCTCAGCTTAGTCACTTTGATGAAGTAAACTGCCTTGTTAGAGAGGATCATGTGCAAAAACTGAGGGCAAACTCTGGTCAATAGCCGTTGGGGAACTGTGGCCCTCAGCCCAGCAGTTCAAAAGGAACTGAATCCTGACAACCAGTGTGAGTGAACTTGGGAAGTAGATTCTTCTCCAGTTGAATCTTGAAATGACAAGGCCTTGACAAGTATGTAGAATTTAACCTGATCCAAACAGGGATTTGACCTTTGCCCTTGGCTTATAGGAAATGACTTCTAAATAATCTTTGGAGTGGTTTGTCTGATAAGAGTCTTTGTGCCTGGGGGTCTTAGATCATACTGGATAGGCTGACAGTATGGTTTAGGGCGGACCTGGTCTCATCCAAAGTACCAACAATGTGATTTAGTGTGGGCTCTTAGGTCATGCAGTATCAGTCAACCTGGACACTGAGATCAACCATGTGGGTAATTATTTGATCATGCGTACATAAAGGAACCCCAATAAAAATTTTGAACACCAGGGCTTGGGTATGTTTCCCCAGTCGGCAGTATTCCAGCATGATTACTGAAGATTGTATTGATGCTCTACTGTTCTTTTCTAAACATTTCCAGGTTAGATTTTCATGTCATAAAAGTATAATGCATAACTTTTATACATGGAATATACACACAATAGTATACTTTACATATTGTACACAGAACAGTTGTGCCCATATCTGTCTCTTCACTAGACCATTCACTTGAGATTTGTCCATTGTTATGTGCTTTGTGTCTACGATGGTACTTGCGTATATTAAGTAGGTCCTTAAAAGTACTTTTGACCAAATGAATAAAATATTATATTTGGTGCTTAACTATTAATAATCATATCTTTTAGGGGAGAATCCTTTTGAAAGATGTTATATTGTACTTTCATAGCCTTAGAATTTCAGCTGAGACACCAATCTGAGAAGAATTACTATAAGGCACCCAATATTCTAACTGAGGCGCTGGGTCATTATTACAAAGGAGATGGCCAAAATTTGCTTTTTATCAGCCCTAGCTGATCATTTAATTTTAGTCTATGTATTAGAAAAAATTCACTAGAGGGGCACCTGGGTGACTCAGTCTGTGAAGTGTCCAACTTCGGCTCAGGTCATAATCTCATGGTTTGTGAGTTCAAGCACCATGTCAGGCTCTGTGCGGACAGCTCAGAGCCTGGAGCCTGCTTCAGATTCTGTGTCTCCCTCTCTCTCTGACCCTCCCCTGCTCTCACTCTGTCTCTCACTCTCTCAAAAATAAACATTAAAAAAATTTTTTTTTAATTTTAAAAATTCATTAGAGGTTAGAGTTTCAAGAGTGGGTGTTTCTTTAGAGACTATATGTAGAAATATAAAGTGTCTCCCCGCCACTCTACCTTACCACGTCCCCCCCCTCCCCCCCAGGCAAGGGAGGTGAGCTGTAGAGAACCACTTTGAAAGGCTCACATATATCTTCTGGCATTTGAGGCGCACAGGTCCCTGCCTCCGTGCTGACAAATCTAGAGGCAAAAGGTTGGCTGGCATGGCTTATGGTGGCAGGAAAAGAGAGAGTGCTGTGGGGGAAGTGAGCTGTACTACCACCACTGTGGGTAAACAGTGAATGGGTCCTGAGGAAGAGAGCCAGACCTGAGGTGTCTTGGGAGGAAGCTTGTCCAAGAGGACTACCTGGAGGACACAGGTGACATCAACAGGAGTAGGCTGGAAGGCCACTGGAAATCAGGTGTTGGGGGCAGTCATCAGGGAGCTTGGATCAAAACACTTTCTTGCTTAAAATACTTCAGTGACCTCCAGCTATAATTAGAGTGAAATCTAGACTCCTCACATTTGTGATTTGACTCCTTCGTATGTCCACAGTCTTATTTTATACCCCTCTCCACTTCTTTCTCAAATGATCAGTCACAGGGGCCTTCTTTCAGTTCTTTTCACGTATTCTTTCCTGCCTCAAAATGTTAGTGCAAACTGTGCCTTATGGCAGAACTGTTTTGTTTTTCCTCTTGCAGTTTTTTAGTCCCACTCCTTTTCATCCTTGACATCTTGGCTAAAACCTCTGTCCCTCATAGAGATTTCTGTTGACCCTTCATTTTAGCTAAATTTCTGTAATAGCTTGAGTTGGGTAAAGCGGCAAATGACATAAAACTCAGAATAACTGTGGCTTAATAAGGAAAATCATCTTTCCTTCTTACATGAGAGTCATACAATCAGTCTAGACCAGGTGGCTTAGCATGGTAGCAGGATTTCAGGAGCCTTAAATCTTGGGTCTCCCTAATGTGCAGCCTCTATTTCAAGTTCACCTTTTAGTCCATGAAGTCTGTTCTCGCTATAGCCAGCACATGTATATTCCAGTTGTCAGGAAGGAGAAAAAGGGAAAAGGGACTGTAAACCTCTAAGCCAATCCCAGGAGTTGCTCATGCTATATACACTTAACACAGATTGAATCATAGAGCATATTTTGGAAACCATAATGTCCATACTCAGATGTGCCTAGGCATTTCACCCAGTTTCGACCCATTTCAGTACTTCCGTGTTCTTAGTTTAGTTGTGCCACATCTTGCTACAAGTTAGGCGAGCTGGGAAAGACAATCTTTATTCTAGCTAAAGTTAGGGGGTAGGCCAATATGAATATAAGGGACACCTAGCAGTTGCCCCCACAAATGACCATCAGTTTTATTTTCTCACAGCACCAAGATATAGAGTAATCTAAAGTAAATTTTGGGGCACCTGGGGGGCTCAGTCGGTTAAGCGTCCAATTTCTGATTTCAACTCAGGTCATGATCTCCCGGTTTGTGGGCTTGGGGCCCACGTTGGGCTCCACCCTAGCAATGTAGAGCCCGTTTGAGATTCTCTTTCTCTCTCAAAATAAATAAATAAGCTTAGACAGTATGAAGTAAATTTCTATAATAGTTTGGGTTGGGTTCAGCTACAAGTGACAAAAAGTTCAGCATAAAAGTGGCTTTACAAGAAAGCAATTTAATCCACTCTCACATGACAGTCGCATATTTATTCTCAGGTTTGCATAGTGTTCTACATTATCTAGAAAGGGAGGAGTTAAACTTCATGTCATTCAGTTATAGTAGTTACATCAGTCAGCAAACTATAGCCCTGTTTTTATAATTTTATTGGAACTCAGACATACCCTTATTGTCTATGGCTGCTTTCTCCTGATAACTTCAGATTCGAGGGTTGCAACTAAGAGTGTATGGTCCACAAAGCCTACGGTATTTACAATTTGGCCCTTTATAGAATAAAGTGTGATATTAATAGGTTTGTTGCATAATGTCTATTTAAAGGCATCGATTTCCTTGGAGCTCTAAGATTTTCCCTCTGAAAGCTAGCAATTATAAGTAAAAGTGTTTTAATATGTCCATATAACACACTCCTTCCCCCCACCAGTATCTTCTTTAATTTTCTGTTTTCTGTGGAAGGTGAGTGAGATAAAGACTTTTTAATTATTTCACTTTGCATTGTTTTCTGGCTAATCCTTCTGATTCCAGCCTTCTAAGCTCAAAGAGTGCCAGAGCAGAAAAGTACTTTAGAGTCAGTGTATGGGACACTGTGGTGTGCCACCCAGATACTCCTCCTAGGATAAAAGACTTATTTCCCTAGCTGCTCAAGTGCTGCTGTCAGTTCTGGGCTGTCAGCCGTTTTCAGAATTGCTTCGAGTAAAGAAAGCCTGCTTGCCCAAACTGATGCATCTGATATCCGATGGCAATGACATGAACCTACAAATGCCCAGTCTTCCTGTCTCCTGCCCTTACTTGGAATAACTATGAAGGGTTATCTCAGCTCCAGAGCTTCCAGCAGTTGGCCAAGGCCTTGTGGAGATTACACTGCACCTCAACATCTCCCTCTGCCCTGCGCTATTTCCCCCCCTTCCTTCCACAGGTGGTTGTTCCCAATATTACTCCTCAATAAATTTCTTACATACTAATCCTTACTCTAATTCCTGCTTTTTAGGAAGCTGAATCTTCTAGATTTTCCAAGGCACAGATTTGGAAAGGGAGAGAGTCAGAACTTTTGGCTCTACAGGTCAGTTCCCTACCACAATAATACATGTAACCTCTGGGGCACATGGGTGACTCAGTTGGTTGAGTGTCTGGCTCTTGATTTTGGCTCAGGTCATGATCCTAGCTAGGGTTGTGGGATTGAGCCCCACGTTGGGCTCTGTGCTGAATGTGGAGTCTGCTTAAGATCTGCTTGCATACTCTCTAAAATAAATAAATAAATAAATGAATAAATAAAAAATAAAATCATAATAAAATTATAATAATTAGAAAGCTCTAATTACTTTGTAACCCCTTGAGCTTCTATAAGAAGCAAAGACTTAAAGAATCTATGAAATATGATAGCCCCCTCTTAATGTTTTGATATTATAATGTCAAGAGGCTATGTCAATTAAGCCTCACTGGAATCTGTCCACTGGGTTATAGAATAGGGTGGAGTAGAGATCATTGTTTAAAAGACAGTTTATGGATCAGCATTCCTGCATTTTCCAGCTATATAATCTTGGACATAGTTTTTAAACTCTCTGAGTATCAGGTTTGTTTCTGAGAATTGGAGGACAATGGTACTTATTAGAGGCACTGTACTGTACTTATTCGGTACATTAGTTCATCCAACCAGTAACATTCATTCTACTTCATTTCATTCTACTTCAGAAGGAATCTGAGAGTTCTAAGATATTTTCATCACTATGATATATTTTTTTAAATGTTTATTTATTTTTGAGAGAGGGAGACAGACAAAGCATGGATGGGGGAGGGGCAGAGAGAGAGGCAGGCACAGAATCCAAAGCAGGCTTCAGGCTCTGAGCTGTCAACACAGAGCCTGATGCGGGGGCTCAAACCCACGAATGGCGAGATTATGACCTGAGCTGAAGTCAGATGCTCAATCGGTTGAGTCACTCAGGCACTCCGCTATGATATTGTAAGAAGCATGAAAAGTCATGGTTCCACCCTCAAGAAATCTATAATTCTATCAGAGAGACAAAACTTGAGATATAAAACAATTAGAGAAATATATAAGGCAGAAAGCAAGTCCACATGGTATGGAATGGGAAGTATGTTAGGCAATGAGGACTGAGAGAGATTTACTATAGGCAAATTTTCCACGCCATCACTTTAAATTTGTTCCCTAAAGGATCTGTAGGTCAAAGGAAGCAGATTTACCATTTTTCGGATTAAAAAGATAGAAGGAACTGTCCCATTTCATTCTATGCAATTCAAAGTAGAAGAAAAATCATCAATGAAATATGAAACATTAATGTAATAAAATATTAAAAATTAAAATTTGCATACAGTAAAATTTATTTTTATTGTTCAATTTTATGTTTTGAAAAATTCAGAGTTGTGTAATTACCTTTGAAATTAATACACAAATAGTTCCATCACTCCCACCAAAATTCCTTTATACAAACACTGCAGTCAAATCTTTTCCCCTTTCTCAGCTTTTGACAACTACTGATCTCTTTTCTGTCCCTGTATATTTGCTGTTTCTAGAATGTCACATAAATAGAATTATGCAGTATTCCATCTTTAACTATGGCTTCTTTTACTTGGCATAATGGATTTGGGGTCCATCCATATTGTATGGGTAAATTGTTTTTTTGGGAGGTGGTTTCCACTTTTTGGGTATTATGAATATAATGTTAATGAAGATTTATGAACAAGTTTTCTGGTGCTTTCATTTCTTCTGAGTAAAAATGGAGTGGGAATAGAATAGCTGGATTCCTGGGTAAATTTATGGTTAACCATTTTGGAAAACTGAAAACTACTTCCCAAAGTGACTGCACCATTTTATATTTCTACCATCAACATATAAACGTTCCAGTTTTCGGGTGCCTGGGTTGCTCTGACTCGTGGTTTCAGCTGAGGTCATGACATCACGGTTTATGGGTTGGAGCCCTGAGCTGGGCTCCGTGCTGACAGCACAGAGCCTGCTTGAGATTTCCTCTCTCCCTCTCTCTCTGCCCCTCCATATCCTTGTCAACATTTCTTATTGTTATCTTCTTTATGATAGCGACTTTTGTGGGTATGAAGTAGTTTCCATGGGCATTTCTCTAAAGATTAATGATTTCGGTCATTGTTTCATGTCCTTATTGGCCATTTGTATATGTTAGTTGGTGAAATGTTTTATATATATGATTTATAATTATTTTCTCCCAGAATGTGGCTGGTCTCTATTGTTTTTCTTTTTTCAATTTTTATTAATTTCTGTTCTTATTTTTAATATTATTTACATCTGTTTGCTTTAGTTGTAATTTTCTTTCTAGTTTAAGATGGAAGCTTAGATTATTGATTTGAAAACCTCTTTTCTAATAAAAGCATTTTAGTGTTATTAATTTCCCTTTAAGCAATGCTTTAGCTGCATTCCACAAATTTTGATATGTTGTGTTTTCATTTATACATAGTTAAAAATATTTTCCAGTTTCTCTTGAGATTTTCTCTTTGACTTATGGGTTACTTTATAGTGTGTTGATTGATATCCAAACACTTGGGACTTTTCCAGGTATTTCTCTTATTGATTTCTTATTTAATTTCATTGTGGTCAGAAAGCATATTTGTATTGTTTCATTCCTTTCATATTTGTTAATGTTTGTTTTGTCACTCAAAATATGGCCTATGTTAGTGAATATTTCTTGTACATTTGAAAATAATTTGTATTCTGCTCTCGTTGAGTAGAATATTCTCTAAATGTCAGTTTGGTCACTTGGTTGATAATGTTGGTCCAGTTTTTTGGGTTTTTTTTTTTTTTTTTTTTGCTGTTTTTCCACTTGTTCTACTGATTACTGAGAGTGTCGAAATGTCCAAGTATAAATGAGAATTTATTTATATCTCCTTTCATTTGTATAATTTTTTGTTTCAGGTATTTCGAAGCTCTGTTAAGTTCATTCATATTTAGTATCCCCTGTCTTCTTAGTGAATTGACCATTTTATTATGATAAAATGTCCTAGTATATTCCTGATAATTTTCCTTGTTTCATGGTCTACTTTGTCTGATATTAATGTGACCATCCCATATTTCTTTTTATTAGCATTTGCATGGAATATCTTTTATAATTATCTTTTAATATTTTTATATCATTGTATTCAGAGTGGGTTTCTTACAAAAAATTGGTTGGTTTTCTAACAGCATATAGTTGGGCTTTGTTTTTTCATCCAACCTGACAATCTCTTTTTTTATTGATATGTTTAGATAATTATGATTTAATTTAATATAGTTGTATTCAGGTTTACTCTTTTATTATTTTTCTGTTTTTCCCCTCTGGATCTTTATTGTTGTTGTTTCTATGTTCCCTCTTTCTTGTATTTTTTTTATTATTTGACTATTTTTTAGTATTCTATTTTAGTTTATCTATTAGCTTGTTGGCTATATCACTTTGTAGTGTATTTGTAGTAATTTCTCTAGGGATCACAATATATACATTTAATCTTTCAAAATATAGTAAGAGTTAATATTTACTAACTTCACATAAAATGTGAAAGCCCTACCACAGTACAGGTTTCTTTACTTTCTCCCTTTTATGTTACAGTTCTTATATGAATTGTACTACATATATTGAAAAATTACTCCAACATTATGATTTTTATTATTTCAAGAGTCATAAATATTTTTAAACACTTAGGATATCAGAAATTGTCTATTATTTTTACCCAGATATCTGCCACTTATATTGTTCTTCCTTCATTCCTAAAGTTCCAGATTTCCCTCTGGTACCATTTATCTGCAGCCTGAAGAACTTCTTTTAGACTAAGTCTGATGCAAGTAAGTTAAGCACTTCTCTATTCCTATACACTTCTTCTGAACACTTGCATGTTAATGCAAGTCAATTGGAAGTAAATGTTCAATTTCCCTTCATCTTATATGTGGGGAAATAGGTTCTACTTACATGAATAGGTTAGAAGAGAGCTTAGGGTGGAAAGCCACCACCATGGGGCGAAAGTGCCTGAGGTTAGGTAGCGAGATATTGTAATGGGATCACGGGTAAAATTACTTTCTGTCTGACGCTAATGTACTATTGTACTTTGATCACAAACTCCATTTGCCCCCAGACCCTTTGCTTATTACACAAGTTAATAATTACTGTTTGATTGTTTTCTATATGTTCTTGTGTGTGTTAGATCTTGTTTTCTTTACATTCATCATGTGGGTAATATCCTGTGTTTTCTTCATGTTTTACCACATGAGTGGTATCTTGTGAGCCCAATAAATATGGAGATGAAATTCCTGTTCAGGGCTTTTGTCTCCTCCTGGACGTTAGCCTTTCTTATATTCAATTCTGTGTGCACTCTCTTGCTGGACAAGAGAGAACTCCAGACTCCTAGGCTTTGACACTGATCATGTCTTTATTCACCTCCATTCCTGAAGGGTTATTTTTAGATGATATATTGCTCTGGTTTGACAGTTATTTTATTTCAGAATTTTAAGGTTTGTGATCTACTGTCTTCTGGCTTAAATGTTTTCTGATAAGAAATCTGTACTCATTTGAATAATTGTTCACTTATGTATAGTGTGTCCATCTTATCCTGTGGTCTAAGACTTTTTCTTTCCCTTTGGTTTCCAGCAGGTTTATTGTGTTGTGTGTGGGCAGGTTTCCTTTGAACTTATCCTCCTAGAGGTTCATTGGCCTTCTGGATTCTGCAAATATCTGTCTTTCACAAGATTTGGGACAGTTTCAGCCATTATTCCTTTAAGTATATATATTTTTTCCACACTAATCTCTTCCTTCCTTCCTTCTTTCCTTCCTTCCTTCCTTCCTTCCTTCCTTCCTTCCTTCCTTCCTTCCTTTTCTTTCTTTCTTTCTTTCTTTCTTTCTTTCTTTCTTTCTTTCTTTCTTTCTTTCTTCTTTGAGGGAATTCAATTACATGAATATTGGTGCTTTTGATATTGTCTTACAGGTATATGAGACTCTGCTAATCTTTTCAATCTCTTTCTGTTATTAAGATTGTACAGTTTTTACTGATTAAACTTCAGGTTCTTTGATTTTTTTTTCATTCTACTGTTGTACTCATGAACTTATTTCAGATATTGTGTTTTTGGTTCTAAAATTTCCATTTGACTCTCTTTTCATTTTGTAGTTTTCTACAGAGAGCTTTTATCATTCCATTCATTTCAGAGGTGTTCACTTTACCTCTTGGATGGTTATACAGGCACACTTTGTTTTACTGCACCTCATAGATACTATGTTTTTTTTACAAATTGAAGGTTTGTGGTAACCCTGCACAAGTCTCTTGGTGCCATTTTTTTTCCAACAACATTTACTTACTTTGTGTCTCTGTGACACATTTTGGTAATTCTTGTAATATCTCAAATTTTTTCATCATTGTTATATTTGTTATGGTGATCTATGATTTGATGTCACTGTTGTAATTGTTTTGGAGCACCACAAACTGCACCCCGATAAGACCATGAACTTAATAAATGTTGTTTGTGTTCTGACTGATCACACTGGCCATTCCACTGTCTCTCTTCTTCTTGGCAGGTCTCCCTATTCCCTGAGACACAGCAATATTGAAACTAGGGCAGGAATAGCCCTACAATGACCTCTAAGTGTTCAAAGGAAGAATTGCACATCTATCACTTTATATCAAAAGCTAGAAATGATTAAGCTTAGTGAGGAAGGCATGCTGAAAACTAGGATTGGCCAAAAGTTAGGCCCCTTGTACCAAACAGTTAACCAAGTTGTGCATACAAAGAAAAAGTTCTTGAAGTCAGAAATTAAAAGTGCTACTCTAGTGAACAACACTTGAATGATAAGAAAGCAAATAGCCTTATTGTTGATTTGGAAAAAGTTTCAGTGGTCTAGATAGAAGATCAAATCAGCCACAACATTTCCTTAAACAAAAGGCTAATCCAGAACAATGGCCTGATTATCTTAATTCTTTGAAGCCTGAGAGAGTTGAGGAAGCTGTAGAAGAAAAGTTTGAATCTAGCAGAGATTTGTTCATGAAGTTTAAGGAAAGAAGCCATCTCTGTAACGTCAAAGTGTAAGGGAAGCAGCAAATGGTGATGTTGAAGTTGCAGTAAGTTATCTAGAAGGTCTTGTTAAGATAATTAATGAAGGCGGCTACAATAAACAACAGATTTTCAATGTAGATGAATGGCCTTCTATTGGAAAAAGATGCCATTTAGGACTTTTATAACTAGGAGGATAAATTAACACTTGGTTTCGAAGCCTCAAAGAATAAGTTGACTCTCTACAGCTGATGTATTAAGCTGATGACTTTAAGTTGAAGCCAGTGTTCATTTGCCATTCTGAAAACCCTAGGACCTTTGAGAATTATGCAAAATCTATTTTGCCTGTGCTCTATAATGGAAAAACAAAGCCTGAATGACAGCGCATCTATTTACAATATGTTTTACTGAATATTTTAAAGGTACTGTTGACACCTAATGCTCGAAAAAAAAAGAAAAGATTCCTTTCAAAATATTACTGCTCATTGATAATGTACCTGGTCACCCAAGAGCTCTGATAGAGATGTATAGTAGTGAGACTAATTTTCCCTTTATGGCTGCGAATATGACATCTACTCTGCAACCCATGGATCAGGTAGTAATTTTGACTTTCAAGTCACTTATTATTTAAGAAATACATTTTCTAAGACTCTAGCTGCCATTGATAATGATTCCTCTGAAAGTAAATTAAAAACCTTCTGGAAAGGATTCGCCATTCTAGATGATGTTAAGAACATTCATGTTTCATGGGAAGAGATCAAAATATCAATAACAACAGGAGTTTGGAAGAAGTTGATCCCAACTCTCATGGGTGACCTTGAGGGGTCCAAGACTTCAGTGAAGGAAGTAACTGCAGATGTGGTGGAAATAGCAAGAGAACTAGAATTGGAAGTAGAACCTGAAGATGTGACTGAATTGCTGCAATCTCAGGATCAAACTTGAATGGATGAGGAGTTGCTTCTCATGGATGAACAAAGATGGTAGTTTCTTGAGATGAAACTTACTCTTGGTGAAGAGTCTATGAAGATGGTTGAAATGACAACAAAAAATTTGTAATATTATATAACTTAGTGGATAAAACAGTGACAGGGTTTGAGAGGACTGACATTTTGAAAAAAATTATTTTGTGGGTAAAATGCTATCAAACAGAATCACATATTACAGAGAAATCATTTGTGAAAGAAAGAGCAAATCAATGCAGCAAACTGTATTGTTGTCTATTTTAAGAAATTGCCAAGCCTCCCCAACCTTCAGCAGCCCTGAGCAGTTAGCAGCCATCAACATAGAGGCAAGACCCTCTAACAGCAAGATTACAATTTGCTAAAAACTCAGATGGTGGTTAACATTGTTTAAGTTTGATATGCATTGGGAAGCCTAAAAATTCATCTGACTCACTTTATTGCAATATTCACTTTATTGCAGCGGTCTAAAACCAAACCCACAACATATCTTAGGTATCGCTGTAATAGCTGGTTTAATGTCTTCTCTGGTAATTTTAATATCTGGTCATTGTAGAATCTGTTGATTATAGTTTCCCTTGAAATTTGGTCAGATTTGCTGGTTCTTTACATGTTCAGTAATTTTGGATTATATCCTTTACAGTTTTATTTTTATAAGACTTTGGAATTCTGTTAAAATTCTTCTAATACTGTTTTGTTTTGCTTTAAGGGGAATCGCGTGTGGGTTTTTTTGAGAAACAATGGTCAGGTTCAAACTGTTAAGTTTGTGGGTGAATGTCTTTTCATTTTTCAAAGCATTTGTTATGCTTTTTGGGGTCTACCCTTTGCATATGCCACTCGGGTTAGTTGAGGCTTGGGTGGTGGGTTATATACATGTTCAGTGTGTAAAACCTTTGATTCACTTCTTCGGTTATGTTTCACACATGTACAATTTAGGGATGAGTCTGAAAATTGCAATGACTCATACACAGAAGTAAATGATCTCCCCCAGCTCTGTCCTCACCAGGATTTCTCCATAGTCTCTGGCTCCAGGGTACTCTTTTTCCTGGTTCTCCTGGATAGAAATACAGAGTTCTTTCAGATGGGGTCCTCTTGAACTGCCTTCTAGTTCCATGTGATAAGGCTCCTCTGTGGAAAAAGCAATGGAAGGAAAGATGGGGGCGGGGGGGGGAAGGGGAAGGAGAGAAATTCCCCTCCCTGACACACTCTTGGCACAACAAAGGCATTTTTTCTTAGTTCTTCTAAGATGTGAAGTTTTGATTAAAGTTTTAGGTGTTCACCTTACCTCCACCATAACAATACAGCTCTGATTATGGCTGGACTTAGGGAAAGGCTGAGAAGGGGCCTCTTTTGCTGATCTTTTGCAAGAAAGATGGGTTTTCTTGAACTTTTGCTGTGCATGCTCATGATAGAGTTTCCCAGTTCAGTCTACCCTTGGGTCAAAGCTAGGAGATAAAGGAAAAACAAGAGGAATCTCAGAATCACTATACCGATCTTTAAATTTTGGCTTTCATTACCAGTATACCTGGTATTCTTTACGTTTTAGAATCCTGAGGGATTTTCTTTTTGTTTTTGTCCAGAGTTTTTAATTGCACGTGGTGAGTAAAATGGGCTCTGGTGGACTTACTCCATTTTGGCACTTGGACATAGGTGAACCTATCACACATAATTTTCACAGTTGATAGAAGGATATAGAGACCAGTCAAGGGGGGAAGTTGCTGCTGTCATAGAAAATAACCTGTTATTTAAATTCTGTCTCTTCATTTATTAAATAGAAATAATACCATCTTGCTGTTATTTTTTGTTTGTTTGTTTAAGATATATTTTAAGTTATAGCTTCATGGGGGAATGAACTCATTTGTGTATTACAATGAAAGTTATGTGTGCAAGGTTCTGTAGAGATCACACACTGAAATAGTTACTAGTTAAAATTTGTAAGATGAGAAGGAAGGCAGCTTGTTGTTGTTTAACTACACATATTTGCATTTTTTGCATATTAGAAATGACTAAGCTAAACTCAGGAGAGAAGAATCTTCCTGACCCTAAAACTTCTAGTCAGTGTTAGACTCCACAGATTTCCCATTATTTACATATGATTTATTTATTTTTTAATGTTTATTTTTGAAAGAGACAGAGAGACAGAGCCTGAATGGGGGAAGGGGCAGAGAGAGAGGGAGACACAGAATCCAAAGCAGACTCCAGGCTCTGAGCTGTCAGCACAGAGCCCGACACGGGGCTTGAACCCATAAACTGTGAGATCACGATTTGAGCCGAAGTGGAAAGCTTAACCGACTGAGCCACCCAGGCATCCCTTATATCTGATTTCTCATTGCAGTAGAAACCTTTGGTGGTTTTCTGTTCAACTCATCACAACTTTCTTTCTTTAAGAATCTCAACCCTCCGTACTTCCACACCTCTCTCCTTTTCTTCCCAGGGGCCAGGTCATTGGCCCCCAAGTTCAGTAAAAGACCCTGCCTCCCTGGCCAGGTAAAGAATTCTCTTTCCTGAGGATTTGTAGTGGGGACTGAAAAGGGCTAGCTTCTTCTGCCCTGTGCATTTGACCTGAGGTGCTTTTGATTTAGGAACTGTTGTGGCACAACCACCTTCTACCACATGCAGAAGTAAGTAGAGAAAGTGATATAGCAGAGAGGAGAGAAAAGAGCATGGAAAAGTACAAATGAAAGACCAGTGGCCAGATAAGAGGAAGAGAATTAATTAAATGTCATGAGAATGAGACTGAGAATAAATGAACAAATAAATAAACTGAGAGAAATGCTGAGTTACTCCTAAAGGCTTTTTAATTTTCTAGTTCTGATACCTTTTGTGGCGTGTCAATATTCTTACACTTTTATTCAAGGATGCAGTGATGTATTATTATTATTATTATTCAATTTTCTTTAAACTATCTTAATTAACTAAGACATTAGACTTCTCTCCATACATAGAAAACCCACAACCTCATGGGAAAAGTGTGATTTAGTCACATTGAAAAGATTTGCTTATCATTTTTTTAAACATTTCTTTAAAAAATATACATATATATTTAATTTTCAGAGAGAAAGAGCGAAGGAGGTTCAGAGAGAGAGAGCGAGAGAAAGAATATCAATCAGGTTCCATGCTCATCTTGGAGCCTGATGCCTGGCTCAATCTCATGAACCATGAGATCATGACCTGAGCTGAAATCAAGAGTCAGACACTTCACTGACTGAGCCACCCAGGCACACCTTGCTTGTAATTCTGAAACAAAAGAGATGATTGAGATTTTACATATATGAAACAGCTCTAGGATGGCAAAATCCAGTATGCTAACATCCAGATTTTATCTTTAATGGAGGGATAGCATGGAAGAGATACTATCGTAAGGATGGGGAGGGTTGGGAGCATGTGGACCGTTTAGGAAAAAATAACATTCCAAGAATTTTGGAATTAACAGTCTGCTCAGAAAAAAATACCTATATTCATTTGTTCAACAAATGAGCAGCCACTGAAAACCAAGTATTATTATAAGTGCTGGAGATAGAGCAGTGAATAATGTGAGGCCTATTCAGGTGGTGCTTAAATTCTAGCGGCGGGTGGGTCTGACAGTAACAAACAAACACAAAATATGAGTGAGTGCTATTAAAAACATAAACCAGGGTCAGAAGTTAGAGAATGCCTGGGCGAGTATGCTATTTTATATAGAAAGACCCAGAGAAGCCTCACTGATACATGTCACTGAGATCTGAGTGACGTGAGGGAACAAGCCAGGTTGATCCCTGGGGAGCATGTTTGGCATGTTTGAGCAAGAACAAGATTTCCCATAAGAAGGAAGAAAGGGAGACAATGGTAAATGATGAGACCAGGAGGAGGTGTGTAATGGGGAGGGCTGAATCCTGTTGGTTATAAGAATTTTGGGCTTTACCGTGAGTGTTATAGAGAACCATTGGATGGTTTTGAGAAGGGGAGTAAAACAACCCAAGTCTTCTCAAATCCCTCCAAATGCAGTGGGGAGAACAAACTCTATGCGGCAAGTTTGGAAGTGGGGAGACTGATAGTAGGCTCTTGGAATTCCCCAGGTGAAAGAATTTAGTAGCTTAGACTTAAGTGGAAGTGATGAGAGTAGTCAAGATGTATTTGAAGGTGGGGGCTGACAGGATTAGCTGATGGAACAGTTGTGAGTTGTGTGGGATAAGAGTTCGTGTTTTGCTTGAATAAGTTTTTGGCTTAACAGCTGGGTGACCAGAGATGCCATTCAGTAAGATGAAGAGTCACAAAGATGAGCTCTATTTTAGGATGCCTATCTGTACCTAACAATATGCCATTTGGAAGACACTAAATACTGTTATAAGACATACTTTAAATATATTAGCTCGTTCATACCTTTGTGAGATAAATTAATAATATTATTGATTAATAATACCAGGAAACAGATGCACAGAGAAGTTATATATATCCCCTGCCCAACTAGTATAAGGCAAAGTTAGGATCTGAATCTAGAGAGTTTAGTTCCAGAATCTGTTCACCTAGCTATCGAAATGGATATATTTAGCAGGCAGTTGGATACAACAATCTTTGGTTCAGGAAGTCAGGTATAAGTAGAGATCTACATTTAAGAGTTATCAGCCTATGGAGGGTGTTCGGAGCCATGATACTAGTTGATATATTTAGGGAAAGCGTATACATGGGGAATAAGTTCAAGGGCTAAATGCTGTAGCATTCATCACATAGAGCTCAGGGATGAGAGAAAGCTCCAGTAAAGAATACAGAGGGATAGAATTGCCGGTGGAGTAGGAGAAAAGCCAGTACAGTGTAGTATTTGGGAAGCCAAATGTAGGAAATGTTTTAAGGAGGATGGTCGGCTCTGTCAAATACTGCTGATAGCCTGAAAGAATGAAGCCTGAGAATTGGTCAGCAGATTTGGCAACAAGAAGATGATTGGTGACTAAGAGCATTTTCAGAGGAATGAAAGAGGGGTGGATCAAGAGGGATGGAGGAGGTGATATGGGGGTCACAAGCCCAGACAATTTGGAGGATTATTTTTAAATGGTAGCATAAATAGATCTCTTTTTCTTCTCTTCTGGTGCTTCCCTACTCACTCTTTCAGACTGTGATACTCCTTCAGTGCCAAACTCGTGACTCCCAGAGAAATCATCTGTGAGGGCCTTACCAACCAAAGTGCTTGGAAAAAACGCTTGACCAACAGCTAGTTACACACTTGTTTTCATCTTTGCCTTTCTTTGGTTCATGGGCCACTTATCTACCCAGCACCTGGCCCTGCTAACCCAGGTGACCCCCTGACTACAACCTCCTAACAGCCTTCCCAAACTCCCAGACTGGATCAAGTATCTGTTTTAGGATTATAGCATCCTTCACTTTGCTTTATGAAACTTATAACAGTTTGTATTTACACTTATTTGTGTAATTATTTTATTTATGTTAATCTTCTCTACTAAATGGTGCTAAGAGAATGGGCTCTGGTGTTGGTCAGTCAAGGTACAAATCCTGGTACATTTCCTAGTGGGTGACTGTGAGCAAGTAACTTAACTTTGAGACGCTATTTTGGCATCTGTAGAATTGGGGTTAAAGTAGCATTCACCTCATATAATTTTGTGAGGCTAATATAACATGTAAAGGTGCCTGACACTGAATAAATTTTAAAACCATTGTGAATGTATTAAAGGAGAAAAATGGCGTATTTTAAAATATATATCCAAAGTAAGCCCTGACTAATCCTTTTCACCTTTACTCTTTCCTCTCTCAACCCCAGCTTGGCCTTACTGTGTTATATATTAACCACATTTCTTCTTTTAACCTTTATTATACCTGAGTGCAAAACTCATTATCTTATTGAATTTACCAACTGATAAATTTTGTTTTTAACATAAGAGACTCTCAAAGACTGAGAACAAACTGAGAATGAGGGGGGTGAGGGAGGGGGGAGAGGGGGATAAAAAAAGAAAAAACAAGTTTTGTTTTTAGTGGAAATGATCTAAAATGTTAAAAAGTATCCCATTTCCCCCCCACAATATAGAAGCTTCTTTCTTATTTTTCTAGAATGTCTACTAAATAAAAGGCACTAATTTATTGTTCCATAACAAGTCACCTCTAAACCTAATGTCTTAAGCCAGTGATTATTATGGCTTACTATGGTTTTGTAGGTAAATCGGGCTCATTTGATTAGTTCTGGTTTAGTTTCTTTCATACGATTGCAGGCGAAAAGAGGCTGGAGTTTTAGTCATTTGTAGGCTTGAGTGATCTAGATGGCAAATGTGGTTTTCTCACTCACATGTTTGGATGCCTCAACTGGAGTGGATGGAGTAGCTTGGGGCTGCTGGACATCTCTCTTCTTTTCGCTCTGTCTCTGTCTCTGTCACTTTCTTTCAGTTTCTGCATTTTGTAGCTCCAGCTTTTTAATAGTATGGAGATCTCAATGTATTCACACTTCTTACCCAATGGTCACCTGTCCTAGAACAGGTATTGCACTATATGGCTTCTTAAGATGTAGCCTCAGCAGTCATCACTTCTGCAGCATTCTATTACTCAAAAACCAGCCATAGGGCCGTCCCAGGTTCAAGCAGAGGAGAATACTCGAGTATGAATTCTGAAGGCATGGTTTTGGTGGTTATTTCTGAGGAGAAGCTACTGTCATGAGCGTATAAACATATACCACAAAGCCACAAAGTTCCTGCCTTCATGAGCTTTTAATATAGTATAGGGCAGAGTTTTTTAACTTTGGCATTATTGACTTTTTAAATTTTATTTTATTTAAAAAAATTTAAAATGTTTATTTATTTTTGAGAGTAGGGGAAGGGGAAGGGGCAGAGAGAGAAAGGGAGACAGAATCCCAAGCAGGCTCCAGGCTCTGAGCTGTCAGCACAGAGCCCAACGCGATGTTTGAAATCATGAACCACGAGATCGTGACCTCAGCTGAAGTCAAAAGTTTAACCGACTGAGCCACTCAGGTGCCAACTGACTTTTTAAAAAAGGAAATACATTTTATTTTTTAGAACAGTTTTGGATTTACAGAAACATCACAAAGATAGCACCAAGAGTTCCCCCATTTACTCCACACCCGGTTTCCCCTAATATTAACATCTTACATCAAGATGCTACATTTGTTACAACCAATAAAACCATTAATTAATACATTATTAATTAAAGTTCATACTCTATTCAGAGTTTTTTTTTTAGTTTCTACCTAAAGTCCCTGTTTTGTTCAAGGATCCCATCCATGATACCTCTAGGAATGCGAGTGTTCCTACGCTCCTCTTGGCTGTGACAGTTTCTCAGGCTTTTCCTATTTTTATATCCTCGACCGCTCTCAGGAATCGTGGTCAGATGTTTTGTTGAATGTCCCTCAGTGGAATTTGTCTGATTTTTTTAAATCATAATTTGAGGTTAGGGCACATACATGATTAACATGACTTATCATTGTTGATGTTAATCTTGATCACCTGGCTGAGGTAGTGTTTAATTGGGTTTCTCTACTGTAAAGTTAATCCCCTGAGTCCTGTCCCCACCCCCTCTATGTAAGTTACCATGTGCAGCTCGCACTAAGGAGTGAAGAGTTATGTTGCATACCCTTCAAGAAGGATTTATCTACATAAATTATTTGGAATCTTCAGCAAGGAAGATTTGTCTCTTTCCAGTTATTTATTTTTCATTAATTTTTTATTTCAGTATGGACTCATGTCTATTTATATTATACTTTGGGTTATTGCCCAAACAACTTTATGTATTTGTTGCTTTAAATATTACAACTTTAGCTGTTGGGAGTTCTTTCAGATTGTTCCTGTATGCCTGTAACATACCCCCATAAATGTGTTCTTTGTTTTCGAACACTTCTTTCTGACACTATAAGATGCTACAGGTTCACCTTGTCCTTTTCCTGCCCTGGACCTAGAATCAGCCTTTTGTCTAAGGATCCCTAGTTCTTTACTTGTGCTTATTGTTACACTATTGACATCAGATAATTCTTTATTGTCGGTAGCTGTCCTGTGTGTCTAGATTAACAGCATCCCTAGCCTCTCTGCCTATTAGATGCCAATAGCAACCCTCTTTCTCCAGTTGTGCAAATTAGTAATGTATCCAGGCATTGTCAAATGTCCCATAGGGGGCAAAATGGCCCCTGGTTGAGATCCATTGGCATAGCGACAGACCTGCTGAAAATTACAATGATACAATATAATGGAGGACAGTGGGAGCTTTGCAGAAGAAGCCTCTGAGCCTGTGTGCAGATGTTGAGGAGAGATTCACAGAAGAGGTGCCAACTAACTGAGAATCGATTTGCTATTTTTTGAGCAATTATCATGAGGCAGACAAAACGTAATGGTTTATTTTTATCATATTATCTTAAACTTAAAAAGCAGGTATTTTACAGGTGAAGAGGCTAAAGTTGAAAAAGACAAAGTAACTTACTTAGAGTGCCTGAGATGGTCTTGGAGGGACCCTGTCAGCTCTGTGGATGGAGAGGTCTGATGCTACTGACATCTGCTCCTACTACTCAAATCAAGAGTATGTTAACCACTCCTTTGTTTATAAAACTGCAGTACCATCTCATTTTATTTTTCCCATTCAGTTCTGGGTTTTTGAGAGTATGAGCCATGCAGTGTTTGTCTACAATGCTTGCCATGTTATAGGTGTTTGATAACTGTTTGATGAGTGGGTGAACATTAGTTGATTCCACGGAATTATCCACTGATAGATTACAGAATTATCTCTTGCTTCCTTCTGGTCAAATTGCTATCCTCTCAGCCCCTCTGGTGGAGAGCTCACTGCTGGGCACACCAGTAACCTCCTGCAACCTTTGGTCACTTGGCCGAGTTGTTTTACCCTCAGCATTCCAGAGGGAGTAGTTGGCCGGTGTTAGTGACATCTGTAGACTGATTATAGCCAGTAGCATTTTGCCTTGGGTTAGAGTTGTAAAAGGTGGTCTCAAAGGAAAGCAAAATATGCCTCACAAAATGCAGAATGTGTTGCTACTGGTTTCCACAAATAATGCCAATTACCTACTTTTAATAATTCCTTTGTCCCATATGATTTTTCTGTTATTTAAGGGCAAATTTTACGCAGACCACGAAAGGTATTTTTTCTTTTTTTCTTCCTTTCAAATTCTTCACATTCTCATCCCAATTTCCTTTTTTTTTTTTTTTTTTCTTTTGGAGAGGCGGGAGGTCTTCTTGTTTATCAAACAAAACCAGAGGGGAAAACTGCCTTGTTTTGTTTTGTTCTTTTTTCTTTCCTACAACTTCTGGATCTGCTGTTTGCAGATGCTATGAAATTTTAAGTCTATTGAATCAGAAGTTGCTCTTTCTGGTTTCAAGACTCCCTTTCTTCCTTTCCTTTGCTAAAATTCTGGTCTAATTAAAAAAACAGTAGATCATAGTTAAATAAAACTGTACCCAGGATAACCCTAATTTCCATATGCAGATTTATCTGCACTGACAGCCACCCCCCTTACACACACACACTCGCGCTCTCATTCTCCTTTCCCTCCTCTCCATCTCCCTATTGCATTGTGTCTGACTGATTTTCAGAGCACCTTCGCTGTTCCCCCTTCTCATTCCCTTTCTGTAAAATATCTAGACAGGAAGGAGGTGGCTGCAGAGGCTGAACAAACAATCTCACATTCTGCCTGCACTGTCATCGTTTCTTTCCCCCATTTTAGGGGGCTGAAGTTGCCCAGGAAGGGGATGCAGAGGAGCTGGAAAGGAAGGGGGGAGCTCTCCAGAGGCAGCTGCGGTCAGGGGCAGGGACTGCCGCCAGATGTGCCTGCCTCCCTGGGCTTTGATTCGAAAGGGGCAGCAGGAGGAAGTATTGGGAGACAAAAGCCCCGGTTTAAATGATCATTTTCTTTATTTAACATGGCAGCAGACACTCTCTGCGTAGGATCATCATGCCGAGCATAAACTGGACTTTCCCACTTGCCTGGCAGGAGTGAGACAGATCACTGTGTGCTAAATGAGCATCTGAGGTAAGACCCACTGCTACAGATACTTGCTTTTTTTCCTAAACAATTAATTTTCTTAAATATATGTTTCAGCCTCAGTCACAAACAATATAGTGGGGGCAAATCTGTGTTAATCTGCATCTAAAGAGCCGAGCAAAAGCAGAGGTATAATATATTCAACTCAATTTGGGGAGATAGTTACTTTGTCAATTCTGTGTGTGCTGTTTGTTTTTTAGGTAAAATATTTGGTTTAAGAATAGACTAGTGCCATCATAATCCACCACTGGTGATAATACTGATGTTTAGACTCTTAAAAAAAACTTTGTAAAAAGACAGTGAGCTACAGATGCATGTGCTGTATTTTTAGCTCACATACAAATATTAGAAGTCTTATTAAAATGATAGGTTTTTTTTTTTAGCAGAGAAGGAATGAATGCTGCATAATTAAGTACAGTATTTAATTTGGCTGTTGTGAAGCAAAAGAATAAGGTAATAATTTTTATTGTACTAATCAGTCTCAAGATGTTCTCTGTGTTAATTGGGTTAAAAAAATTGCAGTACTTATTAGAAATTCTAATTTCACAATGCAGCACTGACAATAAGCTCAGCCAGTGAATTATTCACATCTTTAATTTGCTCACTTAATGACAGTGTTCTGTAATCAGAGTGCAGAGACTGCTGCCTATGCATTATGTATGATGCTCAGGACTTAAATGCAGGACATTATGAAGCTCTCAGTGGTTCAGTAATTAGTTTTCCACAAGACAGGATTTAGATATTCACAGATAAAAGTCCACAGTTGGATAATGCTAAGGTTGCAACACAAAATAACAAAGGAAAGGAAGCTCAAAGTTTAGACTGAAACTTTGTCTCTCCGGCCTTGTCCACTGTGGAAACAGAATCATGCCACCTGAAATAGTTGCCTAGCTCTGATCACATGTTTGAAAACTGTTTTTGAACAAAGTTGTAGCAGGCGAGGCATTTGAACAATTTCAGTGGACCAGAGGGGAAAGATAAAACCTTTTTAATTAGTGTTCACAGAAGCCCTGCAATATATCCTCCTAATAAGTCCGTAGTATGCATAGCAGGCATTCTCAATGTGCTTTGTAACTTAGTTAGTGCAAATGCAAATTAGGTTACAATGGTGTTTGGCTGTAATTGTGTTTGTAAAAGGGTTACATGCCCAAATGGAGATTGAGCTTGCTCATAGTTTTGTTCCAGTTGCTTCTGAGGGAAGGTTTGAAAATCAAATGAGATATTAAGTGAATCTGGACATGAAAGGAAGTAGATCTGAATTGTCAGTGCAACTTTAGAATTTCTTCCACTTGTCGGTTTACAGTTGTCAGTTTTTCTTTAATGATTCTAGGATTGTTCTGTCATGAGTGATATAACCTTCGAGACTACCCAGAACCTCTAGCAATACTTCAAAAATGTATACTAACTTTGGGAAAACACTTCACAGTATTAATTCTAAAGTTTAATGACCAGATTGGAAACTTTACAGTGATTTAAAAACAAAACAAAACAACAACAACAACAAAACAAACCAAAAAAAAACCCAGTTATCTGGTAGACTTTATGGGGATTTTTGAGGATTTAAACATTAATCTTTATTAATAAGATCTCGCTGCTTTACCATTTGTTGGTCTAAGAATTGTGCTCATTTCCAAAACTCAATTGTCAAGATCCTTGATAAAATTTGGTATTTTAAATAGAAATGCAGAATAATACTTTAAAACTGCCTTTTATAGCTTAGAACATTTTTTAAGGAAAGTTGAGTTGAGAAATCTATAGGCAAATGTGGTGTTTAGGGAAGGAATGAACTAGTGAAATAAAAAGAAAGTACATTCCATCATAGTTTGGATAAATAAATAAAATTCCAAATTAAAAAAAAATTAAGTCACACCTCCAAATTTGACTTCTAACTTCTAGAACAGAAAAGCTACTTTAACAAAATAAAAAATGTTTTTCACATATGTTTAGGAAGCTGTTGCCTTGTGACACTTCAAAAATGCTTTTTGGGAAAAGGCACTAGGTTAAGGGATGGATTAGGATATTATGCAGCTGAGCAGGTGACCTGACTTGACTTGGATCCTGGATAATATGTGGCAATCAGATGATAGCAGTGGTGCTGTTAGTAGCTCAGAGAAATGACTGGGAATTAGGAAACTTGAGTTCTAGTCCCATTTCAGCCACAGACCAGTACCTAAATTTATTTTCCATTTCCTTATCTGTCACACCAGAATAAAAATTTTTCTAAGATTTAGAAAAAAAACAACTGTCACATTATTATGGGGAGAAATAAGGTAGGTGGAGTGAAAGTTTTTTGAAAACTTAAAAGCACTAGATAAAAATATGAAAGCTATTTTTAGGATTAACATAAAATGTGTGTCTTTGAATCTGTATAGTTTATTATGGAAGAGATTCTTACCCAGATTTACAACACTCTATAATGCAAAAATGTCAAAATATTGTTCAGATAAATCAATTTAAATTTAATTTAATGAAAATAAGCCATGAAAAAAAATTGCTCTTCTTAGGTGTTTGGGGGAGAACAAGAGAGCTTTGAGATTCCATAAACATCAGTTTGGTGTCATCGCTCCAAAAAGGTTGGCAATCATCTTGCTTTGGCTATTTCTTTCACTTATCACTGAGGAGACACATATTAATACTCTAACAAGTCTTGTGCTTGGAATGCCTGCCAGTTATCAAGATTTTGGCCATTCTTCTCATTAGATCATGAGTCGGAATGAGATAATTTCCACCACTGAAACTTTGGAGCTCTTTTTCTCACCAAAAAAAAATAAGGTCAATATATCAACCAATCAATAATTGATTATCTGTTCATTTTTCTTTCATTGTCTATTGAGCACTTACAATGCTATCAAACTAACATGCTATCTTGCCCTCATACTTATGAGGCGGTTGTCTCCTTATTCTAGATGAGAGACTGAAACACAAAAATTAAGTATCTTGACATTATCACATAGCTGGTGAGTAGCAGCATTAGAATTGAACCAGATCCAAGTCCTGAGGCTTCAAACAATAGACTACATTGTCAGTTCCCAAGGTCCTGTGTTACCTGCTGAGGTAAAGGAATTGATTGAGATTCCTGGCTTCACATTGCTCACAGCGGTAATGTTTGAATTTCTTCCACCTGGTCAGTTGTAGGTCAAGACTCTTGCTACTCACAGTGTGGGCTACAGACAGCATTGGCATTGTTTGGAACCAGGGTTGGGTGCTTTACTAACTTCGATGTGACTTTTAAATCAACTGGGGATCTGGTTAAAATCAGATTCTGACTCAGTAGGTCAGGGATGAGGCCAAAGATGCTTTTCTAACAGGTTTCCAGGTGATGCAATGTTGCTGTTTCATGAGGTCTCCTTTTGATGAGTTCTAGAATTACAGTAGTGCCTTCTTATCTGTGCTTTCACTTCCTGCAGTTTCAGTTACCTGTTATCAACCATGGTCTGGATTCAGATGATCCTCCTTCTGACCAATTGTTAGAAGGTCAATAGTTGCTTAACACTGCATCACAATGCCTACATAATTCACGGCACTTTATCTCATCACATAGGCATTGTATCATCTTACATCATCACAAGGAGAAGGGTGAGTACGGTGCAATAAGATATTTAGAGAGAGAGGGAGAGAGAAAGAGACCACATTCACGTAACTTTTTTACAGTATTTTGTTACAGTTGTTTTAGTTTATTAGTTATTGTTGTTAAACTCTTACTATGCTTAAATTGGAAGTTAAACTTTATGATAGGCATGTATAGGAAAAAGCATGATATATGTAGTGTTTGGTACTATCTGTGGTTTCGGGCATCCATTGGGGGTCTTAGAACATATCCCCTAAGGAGAAGGGGGGACTGCTGTGGTTTTATTTCCCCCGTGTCTGGTACCCAGGGAAGGTCCTGTGCACCTACTGAATTCCTTACTGAATTCCACTCTTCCAATTCTGATTTTTTTTTTTTTTTTTTTGGTCCATATAGAGGAGCTTCTAGCTTGGTTTCCTGACTTTGCTCTCTGGTGCCCTAAGTCTCAGCCTGTATAGTCATAGCTACCAGTTTAGCTCTGGCATAAATCTCCTATGGATCTGATTCCACATGCTCAGTTACTAGCATCGACTATTCTATCTCAGTTGTAGTATCAGCCTGGTTGAGGATCTTTGTTCCCAAGTCTGCATTAGAATCAGCTGTGAAGCTTATTAAAAACTTGCAAGTAGGGGCTCCTGGGCGGCTCAGTTGGCTAAGCATCTGACTTCAGCTCAGGCCACGATCTCACAGTTTGTGAGTTAGAGCCCCATGTCGGGCTTTCTGCTGACAGCTCAGAGCGTGCTTTGGATCCACTGGCTCCTCTCTCTCTCTGCTTCTTCCCCATTTGCACTATCTCTCTGTCTCTCTTAAAATAAATAAATAAACAAAATAAAAACTTGTGAGCTCTGTCAGTGACACTCCGATTGATTTGATTTATTGTAAGCTTGGGATGGGTCTTAGGAATTTTTTTAACTTTTCTAAAACGTCATTGTTGATCATGATGGGCAGCCCATGCCGAAAACCACTTTCTTTCTTTCCCTTTTTTTTTTTTTTAACTTTTTTTAATGTTCGTTATTTTTGAGAGAGAGAGAGGGAGTAGGTGAGGGGCAGAGAGAGAAGGAGACACAGAATCTGAAGCAGGCTCTGGGCTCTGAGCTGTCAGCACAGAGCCCAATGTGGGGCTTGAATTCGTAAACCACTAGATATGATTCAAGCAAAAGTCATCTACTTAACTGACTGAGCCACCCAGGTGCCCTTGAAAACCACTTTCTTGGGAGCCCTTGCTATGCCCTGACCTGACAGGAACCCTTTGGAACGTGACACTGGAATAGCTTTTGTTCACGTTTGCCATGTACTGAGAACATTTTCTCTATGCCTCTATGCTAGCAATGGGAAAAGAACATAGAAAGAATTTAAAACTTTGCTAAGCTGCTTTCAGGAAGCCTTTACTGAGTGATTGGCATTTGAATTAGAGAATAAATGAATGAATGGGTCATTTTTTTTTCAAGCCAAAGGAATAGCATTATACAACGACAGAGAGATAAAAATGAGAAAGATATCTTAAATATGGAGACATCCATTTTGACAAAAGTGTTTAACATACAGAATGGGGGCATAGAATATGAAATTATAAAGGCAGGCAGGGTCACTTTTAGGATCTTATGTGTTAAACAAAGAGTTTATACTTCATTTTACCAGCAGTAAGAATTTTCAGAGGTTAAGATGGAAAGCAAAGTGACCAGACATGTGTTTTGGAAAGATAATGTGGGCGTCGAGGGTGTATGAATTTGGTGGGGCAAGATCGAAGGCAAAGAGACAGGTTAGTACATGTGGTAATAGAACACAGGTGATATGGGGAAGGATGCTTACGCCATGCTCCTGGGCCCTGAAGCTAACTTCTGTCTCTGACACTGATGATGTTCTTTATCACATTTGTATAGTAATAGCCTGCAATTTAGACCTTATAAGTAGCATGGCCTTGAGAATTCAGGGAGCTCAAAGCCTTTATGAGCCATCACTGGTTCTTTCTTTTCCTGATTATTTTACCTTTCAGTGCTGAGATAACTAACTCTGGGTTTTTTCCCTCAGGAGATGCTTAGAGCTTTTTAGGTGATAATTTGGGAGCAAATCTTCTACAACATCCTAAGGACACTTGAAACCAGTTAATGAGCAGCGATAGGAATGCCAATGGTTGGGAGAATTGTGTCTAGGCCTCCTGAATACAGTGCTAATACCCCAGCTCTGGAGAGACTTTACATAGTCTGTTAGCCTCCACTCAGCTTCATTTTTTTCTGCTTCTGAATCTGTCCCTTCTTAGAGTGACTCCTTTCTTAAGTCAGCATAGATTCGTTCTTCCACCAATCTTCATTTACTCACCTCTGCACAGAGAGCACATTTACTTATAACGACTGTATATATTGTATCACAGAGTGTATTTTGGAAACACTAATACCTACTCTCATATGTGTTTAGGCATTTCATCCAGTTTTTGACCCACTCTTACTTCCTTGATCTTAGCTAAACTGTGTTTTTTCTTAACTCTAATCCGCATGTGCTTAGACTGAGTAGTAGCTTCCCTCACCAAAAGATAACTCCGAGAATATGTGAATGTGTTACCATACACAGCAAGAGGTATTTAGAATGTGTGATTGCGAATCTTGAGATGGGGAGATTGTTCTGGATTATCTGGCTGGGCTAGCGTAATCTTAATGGTCCTTTTAAGAGAGAGGTAGGAAAGTTGGTCAGAGAAAGAGATTGGAAAAAGCTATCCTGCTACCTTGAAGAGAGAGTGAGGGGCCACAAGCCAAGGAATACAGGCATCCTCTAGAAGCTGGAAAAAGGTAGAGAAATAGTTTTTTGTTTTTGTTTTTGTTTTTGTTTTTCCTAGAGCCTCCAGAGGAAACTAGCATTTTGAGTTTAGCCCAGTGAGACAGATTTTGGACTTCTCACCTCCAGAACTGTGTGAAAATAAATTTGTTATTTTAAGTCATTAAGTTTCTGGTAATTTGCTACAGCAGCAATAGAAAACTAATACCATTTACTACATACCTTTATGTGACTTACTCGTTTTGCTGTCCAGTTTGTCTAACTGATAACAATTTTACGGCTTCATTGTTGCTTTTCCTTGCATACTTCTCTACCAGTAGACTAGCATACTTATTTTTCCCTGAGTTTCAAATTCTTCAATGACCATGGTATTACCTAGGAGACGAGTGACTAATGGGGCTGTCCTGAGGTGAGTGAGATGAGGCTAGTAAAGTGCTTCACACAAGTGTCTGATGCGTATGCAGTGAAGCACCACCTGTCTCTTCATGGAGTCCTTGTAAACTAATTGTTGGGATTTTACATGGTACTGGAGAAAGTAAAAAACTATTTTGAATATTAATGGGCTCACAAGGTAGAAGCTTATTTAGAATTTAGATTAGTAAGTACTTAGTGGTAATAATAATTCTTCGACCCATTTGGAATCTCATTTAAAAGATATTTTGATTTTGAATTCCTTCTGGGGTAAAGTTTTCTTACTCATGCACACTGTGCAGATTAAACTAGCTAAAGTTTAGCAGAGCATCTTTTTTCCCCCTCAGAATTTCCCCCTTTTTGCCCCATTTTGAATGTATTTTTCTATACACACACACCCCTACACTCACACTCTGTGGCTACTTACAGTCTAGAGGACAATTAGTGTCCTTCACAAAAAGACGCTAAGGGTTAAAGGAATGCCAGTGAAAGTACTTTGTCAACTCTTTTGCTTACACAGTGTAAGTTGTTGGTACGTCTGCTGTACTGACAAAGTTACGAACTTGAGGAGAGATGTCGCATGTTATATTTTGGTCCTTAAGGCCTTTTAAGATTTATTAAATACATTGCTAAATAAAAGTTGGAAAATTAGAGAGGAGCAAGCTGATGAAGAAGAGTTGAAGAAAAGAACTAAATTTGGTAGTTCTTTGGGTAGGATCACCCACTAGTTGCCTCAGAAATGTCTCCTGATCTCTGCATTTGAGACATCCCCAAACCACACAGTTAATGTGTGAACTCTAAACCCTCAGTCACACGAACCAGTCTCAGTCACTCTTACTGTCGTACTAGGGTGGGCATATAAATCGTCTCTCCCTTTATTAGTTTCCTGCTGCCGCCATAACTCACTTCTGTAATTTAGTAGAATAGAATAACATAGGTTTGTTATTTTACCAGTAGGTAAGCAGTCCAGGACAGATCTCATCAGATGAAAATCAGAGTGTTGGCAGACTGTTCCCTTCTGGAGAATCTGTTTCCTGCTTATTTGAGTTGATGGCAGAATTTGGTTCCTTTGTGGTTGTAGGACTGATTTTTTTTTTTTTTACTAGCTAGTCAGCCAAAGGTCATTTCCAGTTTCTAAAGATCACTTACGTTCCTTGGCCCATAGTCCCCTTCTGCCATCTTGAAAGCCTGTGATGAACCTCTCTCGTGCTTCAAATCTCTCATTATAGCTCTCATTATTCCTCCCTATCGTCTCTTTGACCCACTCTTCTGCTTCCCTCTTCTAATTTCTGGTACTTACGTAATTACGTTGTGCTACGTTCATAATCTAGGATAACCTCACATCTAAAGAGTCTTTATCTTAAATTAAACAAATTTCATTTGCTTTTAAGATAATATATTCACAGGTTTGAGGGATTAGCAGGTGAGTTTCTTTAGGGGGGTATTATTCAGCCAACCACAGTCCATAGCTGATAGCATCTGCGTGTATTATAGTTGTTCCACACTTTGTTTTCTAATTTGAGCAGTATCATTGTCAGCCTTTTCTCCAACCCCCAATTATTCACTCTCAGAACTACAGAAGGCATCTGATTCAACTCTTTTGCCAAATTAATTCGTCTGATATATAAAGTCATTTTTATCCCAATTTGTTTTAGTTCAGTTAGATTCTGTGAAATTCAGTAAGAATTTATTGTCTACTGAAAGCATTCCTGGAATGATAAGGTAAGGTATGGAGTTTGTAATCTGTTTGTGAAGATAAGATATATTCACATGAGATAAAGAAACGCGAGAGTGTACAATCACCACGTGTACATGATGAGGATGTTAGAAGGGAAATATTCTCATGAAGTGGTGGAATTAGGAAAGCAAGGTTGTGATTTTTGCCTGGCTGAAGTCACTTATTGCGTGTGATTTAATAAACAATGGCCAGATCTTTCTGTTTGAAAACATCTCCTTGCATAGGTTGAAAATTTGTTGCTTCACTTTGTCGCTATTAGATCCATTTAGCATCCTCTTCTACCAAGCCGTCCTGTAGAACGCTTGCTCAGGGAATGTATATTCTTGGTTGTTCATGAAACTACTGTTCTTGTTGTTATGGTTGTTGTTGTTAATCTTTGTACCTTAGTCTGAATCAACTTTCTGTAGATCTTTAAAGAATTATTTCCTCCTTTAAACTTGCTGTCTGTAAGCTGGTAGAGTTTCTAGCATTAGGTATTCAGGGACCTCAAAAGCCTGTGAGTGTAGTAAGTCAGGACCAGGTGGGAACAAGTCTTGGGAAATTGACCTGGGCCAGGACTCCTTTTATTATTTCATGATGTCCGTATTAACATGGCAACAGAGTTGACTCCTGGAACAAATACCGTTAACATCACAGATGTTTTTATTTATTTTTTTAATGTTTATTTATTTTCTATTTTTTTAATTTTTTTTTTTTTTATTTTTGAGAAAGAGAGAGAAAGATACAGAGAGAGAGAGAGAGGGGGCATGAGCAGGGAAAGGCAGAGAGAGAGAGAGGGATACAGAGAATCTGAACCAGACTCTGCACTGGCAGCACAAACTCTGACATAGGGCTTGAACTCACGAACCATAGATCATGACCTGAGCCAAAGTTGGATGCTCAACCGACTGAGTCACCCAGGTACCCTAAAATAGATGCTTTTAAAATGATGAATTTTCCAGTCATCGAAGTATTTGGTAAGGATAGATAATTACAGACAGGCAGAAATAGCTTGTTTTGGGAGAACAGATCCAGATAGAACTAGGAATGTAGGGTCCAGCCCCATTAGGAAGATAAGAGGTAAGCATAGTGCTGGGATCTCAGGCAAATGGACTAGAATTCAGGATATGGAGCTTGACTATAACGTGCAAAGCATGGCCGAATCCCAGAAAAAGAGACTGGTATAAACGGTGCGGCAAAGGGTCCAGCCTGGGGCTTAGGAACACTGGGACCGAAAAGACATGAGCTTTAGCTGACAGACAGATTCCAGACCTTTCAGCCTATGACTAATATCCAGTCAGGGTTCATACTCATTGCGTCAGGCAGACCAGGCTCACTGATGGTTGTTCCTCAGAACTCGCACCTGCCTATGGCCTGTTATGGGCTCTGACTGTCAGCCTAGGGGGACTAGGGACTGTTGGCCTCTGCAATGTCAGGAACAATACCATAGAAATTTGTTCCACCTGTGCGGTGCAGTGTACATAATGCCACATGACTCCAGTCACTATTGAACTAAACTAACAAGTCATTAGTTTTTATTGAAGTGTTATTACAAAGATATTGATCATTAAATTATTTGCTTATTTTGTTAATTTTCTAAGTTAAAAATTTAGGTTGGATTTTGGAAGAATAGAAGAAATTCTAATATTCATGGTCTCTGAAGATAAAATGAGAGGCAGTGAGTCCCTAAAACCTGAAGAATTCAAACATTCTTTAGACGACCACTTGGCAAATGCGATGCTGGGGGATTAGATGGGTGACATTGAAAGGCCCTTTCTACTCCTAAAACACTGTCTAAGTAAGGAAAATGTAAAAGTGTCTAGACTTCATAGACATTATTTTTACTCATTGAACACCTGGCTTCTTTTAAATTTTAGAAAAATACTTATTAATTAGAAAAGAGATATTTAAATGGGATAATTTTCATTAAGCATGCTTGGCCATTTTAAATTACTTTCTTCAATTTAAAATCCCCTTAATACACTGATTACCTATTAGATAAACCAATAATCTTCAATGATTTGCAGTAAATTGCAAATTTATGCATAAATATTTAAACGTTAGACATACTCCTATTCATTGAGAATCCTTTTTTTTTTTTTTTGGGGGGGGCATAAAATCCATACTGACATATTTTATTATAAAGTTGTTTATTTTAATACTGGAGTAAACTCAAAATTTGTCTCCTAGTTGTACTGAATTTCAATGGCCTTTTAATTGCAATTAAACTCACAGTTTTCAAAGTTCTTTTAGAAGAAGGGCCTATCTGTATTTAAAGTGTGTATTGCTGGAGGTAACGCTATTACCCAAACAGTCTCTGCTGTGCCTGGCATGTAATGAAGAAAAAAGTCCACAAGATTAATATGTGATTTAGGAATTGCGTCTATGAGAAGTCCAGTGAGAGAGGGCTTTCTCAGCTTTTGTTTTGATACTTTCAGTAAAAACCTAGAATCACAGAATTTACATGCTTCAAAGGTTATTAGCAATAACTCTCGTATCCCATTTTACAGATGAGGAATCTGAGTCATCGTGAGGTTGAGTGGCTTATCTATTCATATATTGCATCTAACAGTTCTCCTGTTCCTTTGCCTTCAGTTTAACCCAGATGGCGTGTTTAGTTATTTTTCTTTTAAAGAAGAGAAGAGATGGGCAAGATCATACAGTCAGTACATGCGGGCTTTGCTGTCTCTGCCTGTGATGCCTTTCATGGTCCTTTTTTGCATTCTTATTTATCTGACGACTACATGGTGCTTAAATCAAACCTTATTTATTTGAAGGCAGATACAATAAAGCTACAGTGTGCCTCTCCTTTACTGCGAAATGGTGTCTGTAAGATTTGGAAGTGCTGAAGATAGCTTTTCCCTAAGATATTTATTAAACTTATGTGCAATCTGTATTTTATAAATTAATAATATTAAATGTCGGTCACATGTATTATATCTGAATATTTACAGTTTTCAGAATACTTGCATTTTAAAAACATTTATATTTATGTGTTTACTATTTCACTTATTGCCTTGTAATCGTTAATATCGATGAATATTGACATATATAATCAGAACATTCAGGAGCAGAAACTTGATAATGATTCAGGCCAAAAGTTATGCTCAGAATTTTAATTTCATAATATTGCACGTTATGAATAATTGAATTCGTCTCTTTTGATCTCTATGTGTTCATCTTTAAAAATACTCTTAATGATATGCCTAAAGCTAGTGGTAGGCAAGAACTTTGATTGCAATCTTCTTATGTCTTGCGTCTTAAGAAGTCACTTTTCCAAAGAAAGACCATCTTTCTTACTTTCCTCTAAGCCCAGATGTGAGGATCCTGCAGTTTTTCTGTTGCAATGCAGAAAGAGCTTCCTAGCATGGGCAATATACTTCGAAGACACTTGTGCGACCTCCGTGACTGCCTCTGTGCTCACTGCTGAACTCTTTGTAACATGCCACGTCTTCCAGTCTTGCAACATCCCTGAGACCTAAGGATTGGTTTAGGGTTACCATTCCACAAGTGGGGAAGCTAGGATTCCGAGATGTGAATCGTGTGCAGAAGCCATTCGAGATGTCCCTTCTACCACACCAAACTTCTCATGTATTATACTTACTTTTGAGAGAGAGAGAAAGAATAAAAGTAAGATCAACAGTGGCCCTTTGCATCCATGTAACAGTTTAGAAATTTCTTTTTACTTCCTACCCCATTGTGTGTTATATGAATATGACAGTGTTCTCTAGAGGACTGACGTGGTAATGATAATGGTAATATCTGTTAAAAACTTGCTATATGGCAGGCACTGTGCTAAGTGCTTCATATACATTATCTCATTCCATCCTCACAGCAACCCTATGAAGTAGAAATTATTATCTTCATTTTTAAGATGAGAAAATGAGGCTTAGGGAGATTAAATAGCTTGCCCAAGGTTACTGCTGTTTAAACCAAGCAATCTAACTGCAGATTCCAGTCCTCCAACTGCTCTGCTCTGTTGCTTGCGCTGTATGTAAAGCTCTTCTTTTTTCCATTTTAACGTTTCTTCTCTTTATGAAGGGGTTACAGAGCAATGACTTCCGTCCTAGCACTGTGCCATTAAGAACTGCTGCTACTGACTAATGTCCTTAAACGTTAGTGAGTATAATTATCTGGGTTGTTTTTCAAGACAAATGGTACCTAACATTTCTGAAATTTTTATATTACCGTAATTATACAATTTAAGTGAATTAGAGTTGCTTAGCAGATAAAATCCTAAAATTTGGTATTGTCAACAAATGTCTAATAATCATCTGTTAATTTCTTTTTTATAGAAAAATAGATCTCATAAGATCAATTGCTTTAAGCAAGTTGTGTGGTGCCATATATTTGTAAATCACGTAATCATGGAATATAATCGGAAAGAGTCTATTTTTATTTTGCTGCCCCTTTAAATTTCTTCAGTGGTACCAGCTTGTCTGCTACTAAATGGAAAGGTGGCCGATTCTATGGATTTTCTGCTCTCTCTCAGGGTCTTATAGTGCCTATAAGTCATATATGTAGTCTTAATTCAATAATCGAAAGGGTGCACTCTCCTGTGTCGATAAACACTTCCATCTTCATTCAAAATTAACAATCATTTCCTCTACCTCAGCTGAAGCTTTTTGTAGGTGGGAATCCAGACAGAGAGTGTGGTCCTTCCTTTCTATTTTACCGTTTCAGTGGTTCTTGTAGTGTTGTCCTGTGGACCAGCAGCATTAGCTGGGAACTTGTTAGGAATATGAATTCTTTGGTCGCACTCAGACTCAGAATCAAAATTCTGGGGATGGAGCCAGCAATGTGTGTTTCAATGGGTGCTGCAGGTGACTGATACATGCTAAAATTTAAGAGCCACTGCACTGTCTGATACTTGTTTACTTATTCTTCTTGGTAACTTTAGTCTCTGTGGTCAAAGCAAAAGGGGAGGGAATAGAAAAGGAGTCAGAAAGGTTGTTATTTCTCTGGCATTGCCATAGATGGCCTCTAATTTTCGGACCCTAACTTATTTAAAGTTAACTCATTCTCTGATGGCAGCTTTTTCAGAGGCCTCATTGAGAATATTCAAGCCCTTTTCTTCTCACCCCTTCTCCCTCCCCACTGGTCTTTCATGCGACTTGGAGTCTCTATTGGAGTCTTATTGCCCTTCCACTCAGAATGGCCCCAGGAATGCTTTATTTGATATGTTTTACAGGGTACAATAAACAAATGAATACACAAACAAGTAAGCAAATGAATCTGTTCCTTTAAGAGCAAGATTGTCTTTTCTCCTACTGACCTCCTGCTATTTTCGAAACATAGAAAAGTCTATGGATTGATCTGGGACTACCTTGGTAGTATTTTTAGGCCTCTGAGTCCGAAGGATAAGATCATGGAAACAAGCAACGGTAACAAAGTAGGTAAAACTTCCTGATTTTTACCCAGAGGCTGGACTTCTCTCATGTACCACTTTATGTCATCTTGTCCCCACTTCTCACTCTAGTTACTGCTGTTGTGACCAGGTCCACACAGACCTGGACCAGATTTATATAGTTACAACCTGACAGTGCCTCAGCATGGGACAATTACTTCTTGTTTCACATCTGGGTTTCTCTAACTCCTTTAGAACTGAGGGTCTGTCATTTATGATCAACCAAAATAATGGAGGCAAAGGAAGTTAATGCCCATGGGGCCATTCCTGGTTAATACGGAATATACTAGATAGATAAATGCTTCTTTCTTTTGTGTCAGATGGGCGATCCTGAAGTGCATGTTAGTTCCTACAGAACTAATTACTACCCAACTAGATAACACATCTTTGTATTTACTTCACCTCCTTCCTCACAGATTTTCCCTTGCCTCACTTCTATTTCCTGAGATCACTTTCCCCAAATAAACTATTTGCCTGCAAGCCTTTTTACTCAGGCTTCCAAGGGGACCTAGGCAAAGATCAATACTAATCTTATCTCATATCCCATCTCTTGAAGATTGGTACAAATGTGAAAATTAAAGGTTATAAATTCATATGAAATTGAGGATGTCTACAAGAGGTAATACCTGGCATTTTGTTGACTTCAATTGAGTAATTTGCAGCAAGCATTGAAATTGCCCATAAGTAATTCATGATTGTGGGTAATTAAATACCACCAAGCTGCCATCCTCTCTCGGAGGCAGAGGACTGGACTGAATGACTTCTTTAAAAAACATTGAGGATTTCAGTGACTGTTTTATCAGAGAGAAGCACTTTCTTTTTGGCTTAGGAAGGTATGAGACTTGTCACTTATTTTGTCTCACACGCAGCTATATTTAAAAGTGAAATATTCTTATCACAGTTCAGTTTTCCTAGGTGACAGTGATGCCAATGTCACTTCCACCTGGTTTTGTACTATGTCTGAAAAGTCATACAAGTGTTTTCCCTTTCTTAACCTTAGAAGCTCTCATGGCTGCATGATAAGCTAGCCTAGCGGTTCCTAAAAACAGGTCTGTGGATTGAGTGTAGCAAAATCACTGAGAAAGCTTTTAAAAAATACATGCTGCTGAGTCCTACCTCTGGAGATTTGAGTTGGTTCTGGAGTTTGGGCAGTGGTGGGTTAGAGCGGCTTGTTCTGGCTTATGGGAGCCTATTGTATTGTGTACCTTTCTTTCTAACTCAACATTGAGTGACTCATGCCGGTAGCTTGAAATCAGCCCTAATGAAAGTATTGATACTATGGAAATTGGCAAATGCTATAAATTAGAGATTTTTGTTCCTCACTCCAGAGCCGACGTTAGACATTTACCAGCACAACACTGGATTGGGGCCCAGGACTCAGTGCAACCTGTCCCTCAAGCAAGGAGGCGGTTTCTTTGAAATGTTAAGTGTTTTTATTTCTGACTTAATATGAGGTGTTCACATGGCAGCACTATTAGCACTTTGCCATTATGTTTATACTATCTATGTTTTCTTAAAATATAATTTTTAAGGTGTACCTGTTAACGTTTTTTACTTAAAATACAGTTACCGACATTAGCTTAATATGACTTGTGCAATAGAACTGACGTAAATGACCTCCTCTTTGGTACCTCGTTGGGTTTTCTAAAGGAAAGCCAGTCCATATTAAGTTAATTCTTTGTGCAATGCTGTTCTACAAAATTAAAATGTTTATTTTAATATTGGTTTGGTTAATCAATTTTTGGAATAATTGTTTTAAAATAAAATTGGAATATCATTAGTCTCCTAAATATTATAATTTAACAAATGATTGCTATGCTAAACCAAATGGTTACCATGACAAGGTTTCACCTGGAGTCCAGAGGTAGAAGGGATGTTCCATCAGAGAAGGACTCCTGTTTCTCCTTCCCATCAGTACCTCTAATTGCCAAACATTAAACATAGTGAAGTTGGAGAACTCAGTACGTATTTACAATGAGAGCAATGATTCTCAACACGATGCCTATATATCTCTACCTGGAAACAGTGATTTAAAGACTAGTTAAGGTCATTTAAGCCATTGCCAATGGAATTTACAGTGATAAATCTGGAATAAAAAAAAATTACACCTTGGTTTTAACACAAAAGGGGAAATGCCAAGTTGTTTACTTTGGTATAATATTCTGAAAATTGAATTGCATGTGAGGAAACATGTGTTTCAGCCTAAGCTTCATTATTTCCTATTCAGGCATCTTTGGTGAAGTGACATAATCTTTCTTAGCCTCAATTCTTTTTTCTTGAACCTATTGTATTTATATTACATGGTTTATTTTGAGGATCAAATGAGATACATGTGTGAGCAATTTGAATACAATATTCTTTAAATGTAAGAAATTATCAATATTAGTATATTTCAAAGACTTAGGATATTATCATTTATTAAATGTGATTCAGTCTGATCTGTATTTATATTAGTGTTGATAAATTCCTTGTCAGAACTTTATATGACTGAATTGAATCTTAATTTTTCATTGACATGTACGGGTACCTTCTTTTGGATGCCATCTTGATGATTATGAACTAATTCCAAAATTTAAATAAATTTTATATATACATATATTATTTCACAATTATTTTATTGGAGAATGAGTATGTTGCATTGCTTAAAATATTTCTATCTTATGTGAATGCGGTAGTGTAAATAAGGACAATAACAGCTAACACTATAATACTGTATGCTATATATTATCCCAGCTTTTTTGTTTTTAAGTTTATTTATTTATTTGAGAGAGAGAGAGAGAGAGAGAGAGAATTCCAAGTAGGCTCTGTTCTGTCAGTGTGGAGCCCAATGCTGGGCTCCGACTCACGAACCGTAAGAACAAGACCTGAGCTGAAATCAGAGTTGGATGCTTAACCAACTGAGTCACCCAGGAGCCCTTACTATCCCAGCTTTTTTCAGATGAAAAGACTAAGACTTAGGGAGAAGTATCAACTCTTCTAAGTCTTAATATCTAGTAAGATAAAGTTAGGACTCAGAAGTTGTTCCACCTCAAACTCAAATCCAAGTCCAAACTCTGAACCAAAATGCTAGTATTGCCTGTTGTGTTATTCATATTTGCCTTTATTCTTATCTTATTCTCCTTTTCATCACTCAGTAAAAGTGTTTGTGTATACACATATGGAATAAGTTTCCCTCTTAGATAAACAAGATTCTTTGATAAATAAGTTAATGGTGACAGTTCATAGTTGGGACCAATCAGAATTCACTAATCCTATGTATAACAGCAGCTGCAAAATACCTGATATCCTGCCAGACAGCCTATGATTTCTCTAAATCACATTCATAGTAATTTATAACTGCAATAAATGTTTGTTCCACTAAATCCAGATTTGAAGATCGAGTGGAAATTTCCTCCAAAGGACACTATTATTTGGTCTATGAGGGAAAAGTATTAATAAAAACATGATTTTGAAATTACTTTTGAATGCCTAGGCATTTATATTTTTTATTTATAATCCTCACAAAAGCCATAGACATCCATTTTGCAGATAAGGAAACTGAGCTAGAGAGAACCTCACCTGAGAGTCACACAGTTGCTAAGTGGCAGAGGTGGAATTCAAACTCTAGTCCAAGAGACTGCCAGGCCCATCCTTTTCTCACTATCACATGGCGCCACATTGTTGAGGAACACCCAAGCGGTCCTACAAAGGAAAGTTTACAGTGTGACCATATGTAGACTGAAAAGTTGTTATACTTAAGAATCACAATGTTTCATATGGAAATACAAACTTGTGTTTTTTTCTGGAAGGTTTGGAACAAGGGCTGGGAGGAAGTACCTTCTGTGATGATGTAATACTCTTCTGGAATTGTAGTTGACTGACATAAGCCACTCATTAAAATTTTGATGTTATTCAAATTGTGTCAGTATAATTTTTAGGATATTTATAACTTAGAATTTGGAGGTGGTAAGAATAATGCTTGAATTATTCTGGCCTTGGGATCTCAAAAATTGTAGGATTTTACATTTTGTTTAGAAACAAACATATTTTAAAGGTAGGAGGATTGGGAAGGGAACATTAATATATTTTTGTTTATTATTATATAACTTAAAATATATCATGTAATCCAAAAAATAGGACTTTAAATCATTATTCAGATGGAATAAGCATTTTTTTTATGATTAGAGGGTTGTATAGTTCATCTCCCATAGAAATAATAAGTTTTCATATCCAGTGAATTATTTGGGTTTTCTAATTAAAAAATGAAACAAAGAGTTGTTCTTGAGTTAAGAAAAATTTGAAGAAAATAGACCAATAATTTAAAATATCAATTTTGCTAGAGCCCTGGATGGCTCAGTCGGTTAAGCATATGACTCTCGATTTCAGCTCAGGTCATGATCTCGTGGTTGTGAGATTGTGAGAATTTTATTCATGTGTAGGTAGTCAAAAAAATGTATCTCAGTTTGAATGGGGGTGGGGATTTTCTTTCTAATACTTGAAGTTAGTGTTACTTTTTGTGGGACAATTTTCTCAGAAATTAACTATCGATATAGTAAAAAATGTTTAGATAATTAATAAAATAGTGTATTTCTCAATATGGTAATTTATATAAAAGAATTTGTAAGTTTAAAAACAGTAAGCAGATAAAGGACAGTGTTATTATTTTAGCACTTACCCCCCTTAACCAGTAAGTGTTTCCTAAGTTCATACTGTTCATCCAGTACTATTAGGTACTGTGGAAGCTTTATAAAAACATTTATTTTCAAATATTTATTCTGAGTAATCAATTGGTTCATTATTTTTAAAAAAGGTACATAGTGAAAATACCATGAAAATTATCTCTATTTCCATCACCAGAGGCACCCAATATTACCTGTTTCCTGTGTATTGTTACACAGGTATTTTGTGCAGATACAGGCAAAGTGGTGTTTGTATAACATGGCTGTTGTGCAGCCTGCCTTATACACCGTGGTGGTGTTTCCTACACAGAGTTCTGAATCTGGCTTTTCACATGCATATTTTGGAGATTATTTCATAGCCCACGTAGTGAATTATCTTTTTTTTTCTTTAAGCCTTTTTTTTTTCTTTTCTGGGTGCTTTATAATTTATTTTACCCGTCATCGGTTGTGGACGTTTAGGTAGTTTCCAGTTTTGCTATTACAAACCATATTGCAGTGAAGAATATTATATACAGATCTTTTTATCTATTAAGTAGCTGTGTCTTTAAGAAAAATTCCTTGAAGTGGAGTTGGATTAAAAGGTGTGTGCTTCTGTAATTTTGAACGATATTGCCAAATTACCCTGCAGAGAGGTTGTGGCAGTGTATACTTTTGACGAGCAGCATACAAAAACGCCTGGCCAAACAGCGTTATTAATCTTTTGTATTTTTGCCCATCTGATAGGGAAAGAATACTATATTAGTGTAGTTTTAATTTTCATTTTTTAATTCTTATTCATATGTTTAAGAGTTATTTATGTTTCATTCCCCATGAATTGTCTGTGCACATTGCTTGCCAAGTTTTCTGTTGGGTCATTTATTATCAAATAGTTGGTGTTTATTGTTTATTGGTTTATGATATGAGTTGCAAATATTTATCCCAACGTGTCATTTTCCTTTGCTATTGCTTATTTTAGTTTTCGCTATGAAGATTATTATTAAATTTTTTTATGCTGTAGAATTTATCAATCTTTTGATTTATAGCTTCTGTGTCATATTTAAATAGCACTCTTCTATACCAAGATTATAAAACACATCTCCCAGGTTTCTTCTAATACTTTTGTGCTTTCATTTTTACAATTAAGTCTTTGATTCATTTGGAATTTATCCTGATGTAGAATATGAGATATAGCTGTAATGTTACTTTTTTCTAGACGGCTACCCAATAGCATTTATTGAATAATCCATATTCACTGGTGTGAGAGGCTGCATTACTCCCTTTTGTTATGTTAATAATTATAGAATGCACACTATGAATCAAGTGTTGTGTTAGGTACTATGGTAAATTTTAAAAGTGTAATATAGTTCTTGCAGCCAGAAATTTCTGTCTAGCTATAGGAACAAAACTAACACTCATGGAAAAAATCAAATGGTGGATTGTATCAGAGAAGGTTTTATGGAGGGGCAGGCATCACTTCTTTCCTGACGGTTGTAAATGGAATTAGAAAATAAAACACATACAAAAGAGAAATAGAAGAACAAAATAAAAGGAAGATACCTACTCATACTCATTATCCAAAATGGATAGGCCAGGTCACAGGGAGGCTGCATGTTGAATAGCAAATGTTCAATGTGGGTGTATTTCTACATGGCAAATGCTTTTATTTTTAGAAACACATCTATGATATTTAAAATTGCCGTTATGATTTTCTGTTGATTTCTTTAATTCTCCCTTTTTAATTTAACTGTGAGAATAAAGGTATTTTAAATGGCTTCAACCTGAATAGCCACTGTCAGAGCAGGCATCTTGTTAGTTGATTTGAAATTGTTTGGATGTGTCTGAATTGTTTCCCAAAGTGTTTTCTTGCCTATTTAATATTGAACCTCTTTGTATGAAATTAGCTAAACTGGACTTTGTTACTTTAAATTCATTAACGATGGGAGATTTAGAAACCCCTGTAGTGCAAAATACAAATACAGCAGATCCTCTGGCCCCCACCCTTATCTGTAGTTTTGCTTTCTGTGATTTCAGTTACCCAAGGTCAACTGTTGTTTGGAAGCAGATGATCCTCCTTCTGACGAGTCATCAGAAGGTCAATAGTAGCCTAATACTAAGTCATAATGCCTACATCATTCACCTCACTTCATCTCATCATGTAGGATTGTATCATCTCATATCATCACAAGAAGGGTAAGTCCAGTACAATAAGATATTTTTTAAAAGATATTTTGAGAGAGAGAAAGACCACATTCACAATAACTTTTATTATGAAATATTATTATAATTATATGATATTACTATTGTTAATCTCTTACTGGACCTAATTTATAAATTAAACTTTATCATAGGTGTGTGTGTGTGTATGTGTGTATGTGTGTATGTATGTATGTATTTAGGGAAAAACATAGTATATATGGGATTCGATACTGTCCGGTGTTTCAGGCATCCACTGGGGATCTTGAAATGTATCCCCCATGGATAAGGGGGGGTTACTGTATATATATATATATACTCTTTTGTTTCTAGTTTTGAAATGGAATATTTAAAAAATGAGATATAATTCACATCGCATAAAATTCACCATTTTAAGGTGTAAAGTTAAGTGGTTTTGAGTACATTCTTGAGGTTGCCATCACCGCTGCTTAATTCCAGAACATTTCCATTACCCCAAAGAGAACCCCTGTATGAAATCGTAATTACGTTCCAATATCCCCACTTGCCAACCCCTGGCAACTACTAATATACTTTCTGTCTCTATGGATTTACCTTTTGTAGACATTTCATATAAATGGAATCATGAATAATATATGGCCTTTTGTGTTTGCTTTCATTTGTGTAATAATTTTTTTAGGTTCATCCATGTTTTGGCATGTACTTTAGTCTTTTTTGTGGCTAATTAATATTGCATTGTGTGGATATACGACATTTCGTTTATCAGTTGATGGACATTTGAGTTATTTCTGCTTCTTGCAATTATGAATAATGCAGCTATGTCCATACAGGTTTTTGTGTGGATATGTTTTTATTTTTCTTGAGAATATATCTAAGAGTGGGATTGCTAGGTCCTATAATAAGTCTGTTTAAATTTTTGAGGAACTGCCAACTGGTTTCCATATTGGATGCACCATTTTACATTCCTACCATCAATATTTGAAGATTCAAATTCTCTCTTTTTTTTTTTAACATTTATTTATTTTGGGAGAAACAGAACGTGAACAGGAGAGGGGCAAAGAGACAGGGGGCGCAAGAATCCCAAACAGGTTGTACGCTGACAGCACGGGCTCAACCGCCTGGCTGTAAGATCATGAACTAGAGCGGAAATCAAGAGTCAGATGCTTAACCAACTGAGCCTCCCAGGCACACAGGTTCGAATTCTTCAAATCTTTGCCAACATTCATCATTTTCGATTTTGTAAATTATAGCCATTCTAGTGTGTGTAAAGTGATATATCATTGTGGTTTTGATTGCACTTCCTTGATGACATAATGACTTGAGCATCTTTTTTATATGTTTATTGCCATTCGTATGCCTTCTTTGTAGGAGTATCTTTATTAGATCCTTTGGCAATTTTTGAATTAGGTTGTCTTTTTTATCATTCAGTGGTAGGAGTTCTTTATACATCCTGAAAACTGAACCCTTATTAGGTATATGATTTGCACATATTTTCTCCCACTGCTGAGTTGTCTTTTTGTTTTCTTGATAGTAACTTTTGACACAAGTTTTTAAAAAAATTTATTAAAATTTTAATTACGTTTTTAAATTCACTTTTTAATTTTAAAATTAATCCAGGTTATTTATTTTTTCTTTAATTGCATATGCTTTTGGTGATATCTAACAAACTTTCACTTAACTCGAAAGATTGCTTAACTTGTGAAGATTTACTCCTATGTTTTATCAAGAGTTTTGTGGTTTTAGCTCTTATATTAGGACTTTGATATATCTGAGTTGTGTGTGTGTGTGTGTGTGTTTAATATGGTATGACATAGGCATCCAAGTTCATCCTTTTTTATGTGGATACTAGTTGTCCTACTGCCATTTGTTGAGGAGATTATTTTTCCATTGAATGGTTCTGGTATCCTTGTTGAAAATCAATTGATCATATATGTAAGATTTTATTTCTAAACTCTCAATTCTATTCCATTGATATATTTTCTAATACTACACAGTCTTAATTACTATAGTTTTATAATAGTTTTTGAAGTCAAGAAGTATGAGTCCTCCAACTTTGCAGTTGTTTTCAATTTTTTCTTCTATAGTGAGTGACTTGTATTTCTATATAAATTTTAGAATCAGTTTGTCCATTTCTGCAAAAAACAATGTTACAATTTGACAGTTGTTGCATTGAATCTATAAACCTCTTTGGGGATTAAATGTTTCCAAATAAGCCAATTTTACTATTTTTAAATACGTAAATGTTCTTACAACTCTATGATTTTTTCCTAACATATGACCTGACTCTTAAAGCTAATATTTGTGTTATTTGCCTAGATATGAATTCAGTGGTCTTACAAAATGGCTACTATTATCACATTATTATTTTTTCTGCTTTTCTTCTGGACAACTATTCTGTCTGACTTAACCTATAAGGATGATGATGGTGATGCTAATGGTGCTGATACTTGTAACAATGACCATGATGGAGAAGATGCCTGTTTTTACATCCTGAGTATGGTTATGTATCAAGTTCCTTGCACATATTATCTAATCCTCCAAATAACCTGGTTGGTAGATAAAAACATCATAAATATGGAGGTGATAAAACGGAGTGACTTGATGGGGAATCTGAGAGTCATGAAGAAAGTGACTTTTTCAAGGCCTCAGAGATCTGGTAAAACCAAAACTGGGATTTGAAAACTCCCCCCTGCCCTCCGCCATTATTCTGTTTTCTTTCCATATAAGACCTCACATTACAAAAAATTCAGACCATTGCACACTATCAGTGGGAGATTTCACTTCATATTAGTAAACAGCAAGCATCAGAGTCAGCAGGGTTAATTCCAACCACCATGCTTATAGCCTTTTTCTTCTGTGCCAAGAGAAAGCAGGAAAGATATTCCTAAGCTAGAAGTATCTGTGGAGGGAAATAACTAATCTAGAGATTTAAGTTTAGTGGAAGAAAACTCACTCTGGGGGCACCTGGGTGGCTCGGTCGGTTGAGCTCAGGTTATGATCTTGTAGTTCATGAGTTCAAGCCCTGCATCCAGGCTCTGTGCTGACAGCTCAGATCATCCTGCTTCAAATTCTATGTCACCCTCTCTCTCCCCCCCTCCCCTCCCCTACTTGTGCTCTGTCTCTCTCTCTCTCTCAAAAAATTAAATACAAAAAAAAAGAAAAAGAAAACTCACTCTGATGGGAAATACTAGGAGTATTTTGTAAGCCAGAGTTTGCAGACAGAGTATTCGTCAAGTAATTCTGGACATTGGGAATGGGAGTCACAATCAGAGGGTCTGATTATGAGCAGTCCATTATTTCTTCAGATCTGTTTTTGTAGTAATATAGATCCTCAATCATTACTTCCTATAATGAGACATATCAGGTGTGGTCATCTTTGAAGTGTGTGGCTGCAAGGGACTCCTGGAGCAGGGGTTTTCATTAGTGTTAGCAGAGTGGCAGTTCTTGGCCAAGAAGAAATGGAATCTAGAGTACGCCCTAGGTGATAACCAGCTTTATCCTAATGAGAATGAGATTGTCCTGTGTGAGAAATCTTAAATTTCTGAGAAACATGGGAAGACCTCCTCAGTTATTTCTAGCCTGGTTTCCTTGGTCTTATTTCTTGGTGCCTGAAATATTTTCTAGTATTTCCCTCATGTTCTTGCTTTCTACTTAGGAAGGATGCAGATTTGTGTTTGCTCTTCTCCAGTAGAGAAGTGTGATTGTATTATGTACAGTATTATTGATAAAGAGAGAGCAACCAGACTCTGTGTCTATCATGGCCTCTACCCATCACTTTCCCACCTATAAGAAGTCAACAGATTATTTTATTAAAATTTTTTTTTAAATTTATGACTAAGATGGAGAAAAAAGAACCAAATTTACCCTGCCACCTAAAACAACCAAAAAATAAAAAACAAATTTAGGTAACATCGCTTTTACAGATAGTAGACATCAGGCCTCAAAGATCTGGTAAAGATAGCAAGGGACAGTAATCTCAGAGACAGAAAACAAAGGAGGTAAGCCCTATTATAGACTTAGATTACTATCTCAAAAGAATCAATTACAAGAATATAAGTTGGCTTGAAGTTACTACATAACTCACTGAATTCTTTTTTAAATATTCTTTTTCTGTGTTTCATATTGGAAAATTCTTTTGGTATATCTTCAAGTGTACTAATTTTTCTTCTTCGTTGTTTGTCTTTGTTAATCCCATCCAGTATCTTTTTCATCTTAGATATTATACATTTAGTCTCTAGAAGTTTGATTTGAGTCTTTATTTATATCTCTACTTATCTTTTTGAACATATGAAATATAGTTATAATCACTGTTCTAATGTACTTTTCTGATAATTCTGTGTTCTGGATAATTTTTTCTTTAAATACATTTAAAGCTTTAACTTTAATTTTTTATCTTCTTATATCCTAGAAAACAACATTTTTAGATGATCAATGTTTTATTTCAGAAATATAATCTTAACATCTAATTCATAAAAGGGATATTTTCCAAAGGCATGTCTGAATAATTTAGCAACAGTCTTTCTTTAGGCATTTCAAAATGTGATCATTAAACGTGTGCAATTGTTGATAAAGTTTTTGTAAAGATAGTTCCGTAATTTAAAAGAAAAGCAATTCTTTTGAATAACACTTGAGTGCATGGTGAACAAGGAAAGTAAAATGTTCTAGTAGGAAGAGATTATGAAAACTAACCAACACTCTCTCCCTTTTTCTATATCTCTTAACGTTAATATGCCAAGCACCATTCTTCCATAGAAGCTTTTGCATTCGCTGTTTTTATTCCCCTTTTCTTAGAAAGTTTTCTCCAGATATTTCCATGGCTGCCACATTTTTTATCTTTTTATCCAAATGCCTTCTCAAAATGGCCTTCTCTGGCCACCTCCAGCCAAAACACCTTCCTCTTTCCCCCTACTGCCAAAGTTATTTTCTATCTCATGTTGTATTATCATTTCTATTGTGCTTATAAGTAACTGAAATAATTTCATTTATTTATATATTTATCATCCCTATTCTAATACCAGAATATAAACTACTTGGAGATAGGCATGTTTTTAACCAAATAAATAGTCTTGTCTCATAGATTTTCAAAACTTTCTTGACTAATTGTGACTAATTATAGGACTGTTTTCTTAACATATGCCTCAATTTGTTCTCTATTTTACTTTCATTTATTTAGGCATATAGTTACTTTTCCTCTTTTTTATAAACTTAGATTTTTTTAAGGGATATCTCTAAATAAAAAGTTAGTTGTTTTATGGTCAAGAAACCCAGGTGTTCAATTACAAAAATAGGATTTCCTTCAGTAGAGAATTTTTCCCAAACTGTGTAAATAACTGTGTTTCTCTTCGTTTTTAAATTAATCATGGACTCCCTATGCTAGTTTCAATTATTTTGAACTTTTGTTTCAAATTTTTATTGTTATTCATTTTTTTCTTGTATATTTTGCTTGCCAATTAGATTATAAGCTACCTGAGGCAGGACACATATTCAGTCCATTGGATATCTATAGTGTTGAGTAGAGTGATTGAGTAAAATGTTGAGCTGCTTACTCATTAAATTCTGCTAAGTTGTCTTCACTGCAACTTAAAGATAAGAAAGTCAAATCAATGTTATTAATAATGATTATAATGTCTCTGTAACAAACTTGATGGAATAAGGATGCTGACATCGTTTCTTAATATGGTTTATTACAAAGGCTTTCTAAATCACCCCTTTATTTGAAAACTATTATTCCTGTTATCATGATGATAATGGCATGGTCTGTATAACTCGTTGCTCTATAAAATTCAAAGCCTTCCAGGACACCTACAAAAGAAAAAAATTGGCATGGAAAGATCTTAGAATTATACTTCTACTGGGAAATATTTAATATCTTTAAGAAAAAAAAAAAAGAAAGAGAAGCACCCAACTGAATATTTTAACATCCTACTTCGTTTAAGACCTTTGTGCAGTTAAATGCATACATAGGTAAACAATACTCTTTCAGGAAAATCTAGTATAAAATTACTTTTTTGCTATAATTGAAAGAGATATTATTATATTACATCATTTGTGATGTGCTGAATTTATTTGCGGTGTTTATAATACCTCTTGTATATTTTATGGAAGTAAGAGCTTTAGTATGTGTTTATCAAATTAAAAATTGCCTCTAAGATTGTTCATTCTGTTTCCTAAACTTTATCACTGATTATAGATACAAGGCACTTCTATCATTTATTTTAAAGACTGTTTATTAACTTGTCTTTAGGCTAACTCAGATTGCATATTGCGAAGAAATTAAGAGCTTTGGACAATCAGTAATTTGCATAATTATTGTTTTGGAGATAATTCTGTAGGGAATAGTGTGCTTCTATGAATATTTATAAGGTATCTGATTTATAAGCATAGAAACAATGAGTATAAGGTATTGTTATCTACTTGTTTGAAAGATAATAAAATACAGAAAAAATGTAATATCTTTGATATTGCTCAAATGATTTCATCAGTAATCATATAATAGGGAAAAAAAGAGTAAGGGGAAATTTCCATTATTTAGCTTATTCTCTCACTTTCAGAACAATCCCTGAAATACTCATTTTAGTACTTTCTCTGAGTATATGTATTCATGTGTGAATACCGTATATATGTGATGGACATAATATCATGAAAGATGAGAATCTAGATTAAAGTTCTGGTAAAGTTACTATCTGTGAGTTGAATCTGGCCTATTGCCTGTTTTTGTGAGTAAGGTTTTTTTGGAACACAACAATGCTCATTCATTTGTGTATTATCTGTGGATACTTCCACACTGTAACAGCAAAGTTGAGCATGGCCTGCAAAGCTAATGCCCTTTCAGAAAAATCAATGACCCCTGATCAGCTGACCCTCATACTTTTAGAAACTCTATGTTACTTTATTTTTAAGTATTCCATTCTCTGTATGCTTTTCTTCCTAACATATGTGACAACTGAATAGGGTCTACAGGTTATCAGCTTACACAAAATCTAAGAAATCTTTCTAATCCTTACTTTCCCCCTATATTTATAACCGCAGACTTTAAAAAGTAGATATATAAAACACATTAATACAGAAGTAAAAACATTTGCCGCAAAATGATCTAAATTCTGCCAATAATTTTTGAATATCTAGGGACTACCTAATTAATATATCTTGGAAAATGAAAACAAAACTTAGCATACTCTTGACTATATGTACTGTGACCCTTCAAAGTCATCCCTCTATCACATGAAGAGTAGTTTCTAGGTATTCTCTCTCATTTTACTACCGAGGACAAATGAGGAAATCGAATCCCAATATAACTATAAACACATTTTATATCTTTATTTAAAGGCTTCTAGATTCCATAAAAAAAGTATTATTTCAAATGATCTCTAAGCGTTCCTTTCAATTATAAAATTTTGTGATTTTTTTCAAATCAGTGTAAGCATTTATCAAACAAAACAAATACTCTCTTGAATATACAATCTAGTTCATTGTTAGTAATAAAAGTAGCTCTTTTTCATAAGCACATTCTATTCAAAGACAAGTCTTAATAAAGTAACTACAAAGAAGAGCCAAATAAATGTAGAGATATACCATGTTTATGGATTAGAACTCAGTATTAAGATGTCAATTCTTTACAAATTCTGTAGATTTAGTAAAAACCTAAACAAAATCCCTAATAGGGGTTTTTTTTGGTAGAAATTGACAAATTCATTCCAAAATTCATACACAAATGCAAAGGCCATAGGACTGACTAGAACAAATACTACAACAATAAGAAATGAAATGCTGCTCAAACTCACCATGAAAATGCAAATAAAATCCACAATGAAATACCATTTCATGCCCAGACAAGTTGCTAAAATTAAAAAGATTGACAATAGCAAATATTGGTGAAAATGTGGACACTGAAGCTCTCATATTGTTGGTTGGTGAGTGTGTAATGTGGTGTAAGAGTTTGAAAGTACTTGGACAGTTTCTTTTAAAATTAAAAATAAACCTACAGGTGCTTCAAAAAATCAAAACCACACTGAGATACCACCTCACACCGGTTAGAGTAGCTGAAATGAATAAATCAGGAAACTATAGATGTCGGCGAGGATGTGGAGAAGCAGGCACTCTCTTATAGTGTTGGTGAGAATGCAAACTGGTGTAGCCGCTCTGGAGAACGGTGTGGAGGTTCCTCAAAAAAAAAAAGAAAATGGAAATAGAACTATCCTGACCCAGCAATAACACTGCTAGGAATCTACCCAAGAAACACAGGAGTGCTGATGCATAGGGGCACGTGTACCCCAATGTTCATAGTAGCACTTTCAACAATAGCCAAATCATGGAAAGAGATTAAGTGTCCATCAACTGAGAAATGGATAAGGAAGATGTGGCATATATATACAATGGAATACTACGCAGCAATGAGGAAGAATGCAATCTGGCCATGCATAGCAACTTGGATAGAACTGGAGGGTATTATGCTAAGTGAAATAAGTCAGGCGGAGAAAGACAGATACTGTATGTTTCTATGCATAGGTGGATTTTGAGAGACTTGGCAGAAAACTATGGGAGAGGGGAAGTGGGGAAAGAAAAAGAGACACAGAGAGGGAGGGAGACAACATATAAGAGACTCTGAAAGACTAAGAACAAACTGAGGAGTGTGGGAGGGGGGAGAGTGGGTGACAGGCACAGAGGAGGACACTTGTTGGGATGAGCACTGGGTGTTGTATGGAAACCAATTTGACAATAAATTATTAAAAAAAACATTAAAAAAATCTCATTCCTAGGTATCTACCCAAGAGAAATACAAATACAAAAAAAACTATACCATATGTATAGTTGCTTTATTCATAACAGACAAAAAGTGAGAAGAACTCAAGTGTTTATTAATAGAACAGTGAATAAATTGTGGTATAGTCCTACAATGTATTACTGTTCATCAATATGAAGGAGCAAATTACTGCAACATAGTATGGATGAATCTCAAAATTTTATGTTGAATGAAAGAAAGCAGACATAAAATATTACATATAATATATTTAATTTAAATGAAGTTATAACAGGCAAAACTCAAACAGGAAGCAATCTAAATGTCTATCAACTGGTAAACAGAGAAAATGTGGCATATCCATACAATGGAATGTAGAATATTAATATTGTTCAAAAAAAGAACATCTGATAGACACTAAACACATAAAGCATTATGCTAAGTGAAAGAAGTATACCTGAAACTATACAGTAAATGATTACATATGTATTAAAATTTTGGACAGGCACATGTATGATTACAGAAAGCAGATCATTCATTGCATGGGGCTAGGGAGTGGAGAGTACAAAGGAGCATAAGGGAACTTTTTGAGTTATTGGAAATGAAGAACTGGATCATGGTGATAGTTCCACAACTCTGTAAATGTACTAAAAATCATTGAAATGTGCAATTGTAATAGGTGAACTTTATCTTAAATATTTCAATAAAGCTGTTCCAAAGAGGGGGAAAAGAACAGACAAAGCTAACATATGGTAAAAGAAATCAAAGTAATGATTATCTTTAAGTGAGCAGTGGAGGTAAACTGGAAAGGAAAAGGAGGGAACTTTTCAGGGTGATAGAAGTAGTCTGTATCTTGATTTGCCTAATGGTTCTACATGGGTGGTTATGATTGTCAAAATTCATGAAACAGTACAACTATGATTTGTATATTTTTTGAGTATATAAATTGTTCCTCAAAAGTTGCTACAGGTTTGGAATTTGTTGAATCAGAGCATACATTAAATTTTGTGTGTTCTGAGGGATAGAGGAAGATACCGATTGTGTTGATTACATGAAGTAACTTCTATTTTCTGGGGTAGAAAATATGCAAGAGCTTGAGGATTGAGAAATGGTGATGATGTCGAATATATTTGCTCCTTTAGGTATACATGATTGATAGAAAGAAGTAAAAATAAATGTCTTTTTTTTTTTTTTTTAAGAGAGCACATTTCTGCCACAGAGGCCATTGTTTCTTTTTAATGCCAGAAACTTCAAGGGATTTGTTAGACATACACAACTCTCAGTTTACACTTGGAAGCATTGTACATACAATATGGTAAAAGTTTTTTATTTAATATTTATTTATTTATTTTGAGAGAGGAGAGAGAGGAGAGAGAGAGAGAGAGAGAGAGAGAGAGAGAGAGAGGGAGAGAGGGAGAGAGAGAGAGAATGAACAAGCAGGGGAGGGACAGAGAGAGAAGGAGAGAGAGAATCCCAATCCATGTCCAGGGTGGAGCCCTATGTGGGGCTCTACCTCAAAACTGTGAGACCATGACCTGAACTAAAACCAAGAAACAAACTCTTAACGGACTGAGCCACCCAGGCAGCATAAAAAAAAAAAAAATCACTTATTCTATAGTGAGTGTTTTAGAGGCAGAGCCTGAGACAAGGATTCTTGTTCAAGTGATTAACAGAGGGTATGCTCTCTGGAGAAGGAGAGTGAGGGATGCTGGGTATAAACATGGGATAAAGCTAAGCAGGAATGCATCTCAGTTGGAGATTGGCTTCCCTCTGGGATAAAGAACTGCACAAAAGAGATATGTAGGAGGCCTTTTTACTTGTGTGTTACTTAGTCATTGGTCAAGATTTTGAGGGTGCTGATGTTGGAGGGCATAACCTCCCTGGAGAGGCCGTGCCCTTTGATGATTCTCCAAGGACTGAGGGCAACTCTAAGCTATTATCAACAGATATTCAGGGGGAGATAGGAGCACTAGCCTGAAAATGGGCAGGGTTCATGGCATCTACAACAGTACAAAATAAATAACTCTAGAGAGTTATTTATAAGCGTAAATGCATATTCAGTTATATGTTTTAAAACTTCTCTTATGTTTGGAAAGAGCTGTTTTCTGAATCAAAAATCAGGATTTAAGTCATATATCCTGATTTTGGATTTAGAAGTACATGTCTTTGGTTTCAGAATTTATTTTTGTGAGACTTATATAAATTTAGCCTACATTTATTGGTGTATTTAACAAGCATTAAAATAATACATAAGGATTCTTGAATTTATGATAGTTTGGAACATATAAGGCTTATGATTCCTAAGTATTATGTACAGTTGAGTCAAACCAGATTTGATAAAATTTTCCATTTTGTTTACAGATCTCACTTCCTTTTCCCCAAACAATTATCTATTCGATTTTCTCTTCATATTTCCCTGTAATGTAAATAACATCTCATTCTTAACATCTTCTATTTAATATAGATAATATAAATAACATCTTATTATATAAGTTAGTTAATAAGTTAACTAATATAGTTAATATAAATAACATCTTATTCTTAACATCTTCTATTTAATATTTTTCTTTCCAGAAATCATTTTTATTCTTCTTCTGCTTGCCTTTTTTAAAAGTTTATTTATTTTGAGAGAGACAGAGACAGCGTGAGTGGAGGAGCGGCAGAGGAGGAGGGAGACAGAATCCCAAGGAGGCTCCACACTGTTAGCACAGAGCCCTTCATAGGGCTGGAACTCATGGAACTATGAGATCATGACCTGAGCCAAAACCAAGAGTTGGACACTTAACCAACTGAGCCACCCAGGTGCCCCATCTTCTTTCACTTGCTTTAAAGGGTATGGTTAAAGATTTATCAGGAAACTTACTATACTCATCCATGCTATTTTGTCCATTAATTGTTATCTATGTCATCATTTTTTCACCTTATTATTCTCAGAATCAAGCAAATGGAAATACACCTAAGTGTACAGGAGATAGATAGTATAATGTCGACAATGTATAATGGTGTTTTATCGCCATCATCATCTGTTTATAACTCCTCTGATACCCGTTACATAGGTTTATGAAGCACCAGGGTGGAGAGCACAGAAAATCTGCTTTTGGCAAGCATTTGAGCTTTCTTTAGTTTGATAAAGAGTTTAGAATGGTTACCCAGTCATTCTCAGATTGTTTATACTTAACCATTATTAAATCTTTGCAAATGCGGAACATGGTTTCATGGTGAAAGCCAGAGAAAGATTTAAATGGGCAGGGAATCAAAAGTATTGCAGATTTTCTTCTTTTTGTCTTATTTTGCAGTTTTCGTATTCCGAACATTGTTTATCTCGATTTTTTTTTTCTTCTGCTGTTCAAGCAGGATCCTCAGCATTCTAGAGCCAGCCTCTTATTTCTGAACTATATTTGATGCCAATGCATCCAACTCAGATATTCTTTTATCTTATGATGGCCCCCCACTCTAGCCACAGGACCCTTACCCTGCTTCCAAACACACTGCGTCATCCAGATGCTAAAATTTTCATCCAAAGACTTCAGAGTAGGAGCTGTTGCTATCAGTTCTTACCACATGTGCTCTCAGGGAGCCAGTGAGCTCCACAGGGTCTTTGCGAGATCCTCCTCCTAAACCTAGTTTGTACCTTGCTTTTGAATTCCTTGGTCCTCAGATTACTACTTCTGGGGTAACACACACATCTCACCCCAACACTTCATTTCCTTCAGAAGCAAGACCCTACTCTGTTTCCACTTCTTCTCTTTGGCACATTTCTTACCTTAACATCAAGAAAAAAAAATGAAGCTTTTTAAACCTGGTTTTCAAACTGTTTCTAGAGAAGTCTCTATTACCTTTAAAAGCTCTAGCCATTGTTTCTATTTACACAATTATGAATTTGGTGCGTGTATGTTATGGATCGGCTTACCTTTTTGCACTACCATTGTGCAAATCAGATTCCTGGAATCAGTGTTCTAGGTGTAAGACTCAGAATACCTTATCTTTGCCTGGAAATGGTACATTTTTCTTCTCTTTACTCCAAGAAGATGACACACCCCCTCTCTGCTTCTAGAAATTATTTATTCTTTTTCATTTCTTGTTAAATTTCACTTTGGAAAAAATCTATTCTATGGATTCCCCAAATTAGTGACAATGATTAAATTTTAGCATCAAACCACTCCCTTCCCTCTTTAAAAAAAGATTTATTTGTGGTAAGGATATTTAACATGAGATCTACCCTCTTAATTTGTTTTTAAAGTTTATTTATTTATTTTGAGAGAGGGAGAGAGAGCAAGCAGGAAAGGGGCAGAGAGAGGGAGAGATAGAATCGCAAGCATGTTCTGTGCTGTCGTATAGAGCCCAATGTGGGACTTGAGCTCACAAAGTGTGAGATCATAACCTGGGCTGAGATCAAAAGTCAGACACCATCTGAGCCACCCAGGTGCCCCTATACTCTTAGTTTTTTAGTATACAATACAGTATTATTGTCTATAGGTACAGCATATCTTTAGAGCTTACCCGTCTTTCATAATTGAAACTTTATTACTGGTAATTAGGAACTCCTCATTTCCCCCTCCCCTCAGTCCCTGACAATCACTATTCCATTCTTTGATTCTATGAATTTGACTGTTTTAGATACCTCATTATCAGTGGCTCTTGTAGCATTTGTTTTTCTTTAATTGGCTTATTTCACTTAGTATAATGTCCTAAGGGTTCTTCCATATTACATATTGCAAAATTTCCTTCTTAAGGTTGAATAGTATATATAATATATAATGATATATATATTTATAATATAAATATTTTCTTTATCTGTTCAGCTGTTCATGGATATTTAGGTTGTTTCCACATCTTGCCTATTATAAATAAAACAAACTAGAGTAATTAACCCAGTCCACCTACTAATTCAAAAGGGTGGACTGCACCCCAGAGTTTAATCTATTTGATTCAAATCTTTCCTGGCTCCTATAATGAATTTAAGTAGGCTCTATATCTAATGTGGAGCTTGAACTCACAACCCTGAGATCAAGAGTCTGCTCTGAGCCAGCCAGGTACCCTTCCCATAACAAATTCTTATATCTTTTCAGACTAGATTTTTGCACACTTCACATGATATAGGGACACTGATGTGTGTATTTATTTATAGAGGTTTTATTAGCTCTAGAACTGAATCTCTATCCACTCCGTCTTAGATTCTTCCTACACATGTGCTGTATGAGCTTTGGTTCTACCAAGGGTTTAGAGTTTAAGAGATACATAGCTCTAGATGTTTGACATTTTGGAGTAAGCTTTGTTCCCAGTTATTTATCCACCATGGAATTATTGTCATAGTAAACATTTCTAGTGGAAAAAAAATAGTTGTGAACCCAGACGCACAAATATTCCAATAGCCTCCTACTATTGCAGTTTGCCAGGATGCATAAGCATAGAAGACATTGTTTAAATGTTTATTTATTTATTTTGAGAGAGAGAGAGGGAGACAAGGAGAGGGAGAGAGAGAATGAGCAGGGGAGGGACAGAGAGAGAAGAGATAGAGAATCCCAAGCAGGTTCCAGGCTCAGCTCAGAGCCTAATGCAGGGCTCGATCCCACAACTTTGTGACCATGACTTAAGCTGATATCAAGAGTTGGATGCTTAACCAACTGAGCCACCCAGGTGTCCTGAAGACATTAAACATTTTTTTTCATATGTATATTTTTAATTTTAGAGAGAAATCACAAACTGGGGAGAGGGGGAGAGGAGGGAGAGAGAGAGAATCTAAGCAGGCTCCGTGCTCAGTGAAGACCCTGACATGGGGCTTGAACTCACAACCTTGGGATCACGACCTCAGTCGAAATTAAGAGTTGAACACTCAATCAACTGAGCCACCCGTGTGCCCCTGTTTTTTCATTAAAATTTATTTTCATTAATTTTGATTTATTTCAAGCATAGAAGATATTTTTTTAAGATACAGGTTCTACACACATAATTACTAGTTGAAGTTTGCTCTTAAGTTTATTTAAGCTGATTGGACCATATATAATCCATCAGAGCCACATTTTAACTTTTTAAACAAAGTTTTTATTTGAATTCCAGTTAATATACAGTGAAATACTGGTTTCATGTGTATGATATAGTGATTCAACACTTCCATATAACACCCTGTGCTCATCACCACATGTGCACTCACATTTTAACTTTTAATAGGCCAGGTGACTCCATTCACCCAGTACTATTTGCTAATCTTACTTATTGGGCCTCCTCATCAATTCTGGAAATACATAGGCAAATGGAATGCAAGAGAATAATGTTCTTCCAGTTGGAGATCTAACTGACTTAAACCATCTCTTCTGTCTTCTTCCTTCTGGAGCCCATCTAGATCCATTATAACCAGTTCCTTTCTTGGGACTGAGACATGCAAGAACAATGAGTGCGTGGAGATACATAGGTTTCAGTGAGGAGATTCTAAAATTAGTTTTCAATATTAAAACCCTTCCAAAATCCCACTAATTAATTCAGAATACTGTGCTGGAACCTGGGAGAGCAGATAAGACTAGAAAAAAAAATGGAATTCATTAACATAAAGTATTTAAAGTTAAGCCCGTGGAGTAGATGGAACACTGTATAGATTAGAGATAGTATATATCCAGAGACGCCTGGGTGGCTCAGTGGGTTAAGCATCCCTCCTTGGCTCAGGTCACGATCTCACAGTTTGGAGCCCTGCACAAGTCAGAGCCTGGAGCCTGCTTCAGATTCTGTGTCTCCCTCTCTTTCTTCCCCTTCCCCACTCGCACTCTCTCTCTTTCTCTCTCATAAATAAATAAACATTAGAAAAAAAAGAAATAGTATATTTCTAAAGTCAGAATGCCTGGGTTTAGTTCTAGTTCTATCACATTTCAAATGAGGGACATTGGGCAAGTCATCTATCTGTGATCCTTAGTTTTCTCATTGCTTTTTTTTTTTAAATTTTTTAATGTTTATTTATTTTTGAGAGAGAGAGAGAGGGAGAGAGAGTACGAGCCAGGGAGTGGCAGAGAGAGAGAGGGAGACACAGAATTCAAAGCAGGCTCTGGACCTGTCAACACAGAGCCCAATGTGAGTGAGGCTTGAAGCCCTGGACCGTGACATCATGACTTGAGTCGAAGTCGAATGCTTAACCGACCAACCCACCCAGGCATCCCATTAGTTTTCTCATTTCTTAAATGGAGTTTGCTTCAGGTTTTCTTTAAGCTCCCTTTTAGCTCCAAAATCTTACTATTTTAAGAAATTGTTAAAGGTGAAAGTGCAGGGATAAAATATAGAGAACATGTAAATACTCAGTGTAATTAAAACTTAAGGCAGATTTCAAAGCTTAAAGCAACTTAAAAATGTGCATATTTGAGTGAGATTATTTGTTTCTTGATTAACACGTGAACTTCCCCCCCCCCCCATGGGTATTAGGACCCAATTTCCATTAAAATTTCCTCTTCACAAGATAAAATGTACTCTGTGGAGATTACAATAACTGAGACTAATGATGGCTTAAGCATCAAAAATTAGAATAAAATGAGTGAATTTTAGGGATGATGTTTCTATGATAAAATAGCAACTGATTACAGCCTGAATGTGGTATAAGGGAAAGCAAAGTCAATTGGTTCCAAGATTGCATACCTATGAAATACTGTAATTGAAGATGTGGCATAAGAGGAAATGGAAATTAAGGAGTGTAATCATATGGGTGTCTTTATGGGGAGGTCAAAACACTTTACAGACATCAAATTAATCCTTATTAAAAGGATAATAGGCAGGTAAGAGAATAGGTATTTTTTTTTCAGTTAGAATTCAAGGGCCAGTATTTATGGGGTAGGGACATGGCACATGCATATGCAAGCAAGTGTCATGTCTAGAAGTGTGTGCTCTGCCTTCATGGGGCCAAAATACACCCCACTAAACACCTACCTGTTATGTGTCCCTGGGGAAGTTGCTTATTTGAGCTTCAGTATTTTCCCTATAAAATGGGAATAATAATGATTATTAGTGGTTGTTAGGATTAAATAATGTGAGTAAATTACTTCTAGTAAATGTTGTCGGTATAAATTACTACTACTACCATTACTTTTGCCGCTATTCTGTAATTGCAATCAACACCGTACAGTGATGTTTTGGTACATGTAGAAGGGAATTGATGTTTCTTTATTCTTGTTTTAGGGTTACTATTCTATAGGTGTGGTCTTGGGTAGGACAGAAGACTTTGAGAGTCTCATAGTCACACATAGTATGGTCCCCATTACATTAATACTAATGATACAGCAATGCCTTTTTTGGGTACAGAGGAAACTTACTTATGACATTTTATTGAGGACAGAGAGAGGTTAATAACAGTGATGTCTTTTTTCGCCATTAATTTTGTGGTTCTTTTTTTTTCTTTTTTTTTTTGTTGTTTGTTTATATTTTGAGGGCAAGAGTTTGAGTGTGAGTGGGGGAGGGGCAGAGAGCAGGAGAGAGAGAGAATCCCAAGCACTGACAGTGCAGAGCCCCATTCAGGGCTCCAACTCATGAGTTGTAGGACCATTTTTGGAGCATAAATCAAAAGTCAGGTACTTAACCAACTGAGCGACACAGGTGGCCCCATTTTTTGTGTTTTTAATGCATAGTATGCATTGGATTTAATGCATAGTAGGCATTTTGTTTAAAGGATATTTCTTCTTAGGAAAGAGGTCAATGAAAAGCAAAAGCATGGAAGATTCTGCTCTAGACTATACCAGCCAGATAAAAAATTAGTAGGTGGTATTGTAAAAAAAAAAAAATACATAAGCAAAGTCAGACCAGTGGCCTGCTGCATAGTCTTTTGGATTCTAGTTCGACCCACACTGTTTTAGGATTTCTTTCTCCATCTTTTTAGGTAATCCCTCTACTCTCTGAAAAACTCCTTCCTTAGCTTTTTTTGGTTCATACATGATTCAAAACATTCTGATTGCCTCCCCCACTCAGATCACCCACTGAATCACGTCAGCATATATACATTATTTGAAGTGTTTTAATTTGCAATAATTTATCTATTTCTTTGGAAAGCCTATTTTGGTCCATTTGTATAGTGTGAATAATCACTACTACTGAAGTTCGTTGATGTCAGGGACCATATTTTCTATTTCTATTGCATCTCCCTAGGGTACCTGTCATAATGCTCAGAAACATTTATTAAATACACCAATGTTTAATGACTGTTATTGACTGGTGAGACTTTTCATACAGTTGAGATAGCAGTAAGAGATTCGAGAGATTTCTAGGAGACAAGCAGAGAAACAGAGGCCAGAGGTGTACAGATTTAAGTTTTATCCATGTAATGAGAGTAGTTTCAGCAGACAGAAGTCCTAGTTTTTCATAAACCTTTCGTGCATATAAGTGTTCCATGTCTTTAAACATTTTCAAGTCTTTTTTAGTATACTCTTAAGAAATGTGTATGCCTTTTTTTTCCAAGAAAGATGATCTTTATTGACAGGTGAAAGAATAATTTATATAATGGTATTACATTTTTTTAAATATTCTCTGGTTATGGGAAAGCTCAAAGATTGTCCCTTTTAGCTAACTATGCCATGTACCATAATTTAAAAAAATGAATACATCTTACCATTTTTATCTTTTTGTGACATATCAAATTTCCAACAGTGTATGTGACTAGCATGTAAAAATCTAAAATCACACATTCTTTAAAATTATGAAGTATATTTAAATTGCAAATATAATTTGGTATATATCTTGGTTTAATGTGGAAAACATCCTGGGAGACATTTGTGTTTAAAAAGGAAACAAAGAAACCTGATTTTCCATTTTTTAAGTTTTCTTGAACTAGCGCTATACAAGTCAGGAGAGAAGATTATATAAGCAATGCAATATATACTGAAAATACATTTTTGCAAGGAAAAGCTACGATACATGATTAACTCAGTAATTCTGTACTGTGAAAAGTAGTCAAATGATTTTCACTTTGGACAAGTCAAACGGGCCATAAGTCAGGTGTTCTCACAATATAAATATTCATGTACTGGATAGCATTTATGGTAATACATATAACATGTATGTACGTGTAGCATTTGTGTGTATACACGTTTGTAATAGATTCTGATTAAAATATTATGGAAATATAGAAAAATCCTTGTGTTAGTAATTTCTTTTTAAAGGACTTTCAAAAAAGTAAAAATTAAGTATAGTATCACAAACCCTTAAATTTATGTAACATGATATTTTTTTATGATAATCATCATTGTTATTACTGCTGTCACTCATGGAATATAGTGTGTAAAAGAGGACAAGAATACTGAATATAAACAAAATATATTGATGGGTATATTCTCATATCTGGCATAGGATAAATTTTGTCCTCTCTACTAAGTGTATCAGGAAATCAGTATCTGTTATATTTCGGGGGCTAATATGTAGTGAAGATTAATGGTCCTTGGGGCTCCATCCATTCAGTAGGTAGTGATTGCATTTCACTTTAGGTGCTATTGTTAATATTAAGGTAACAGTCAGATAACCATAGTTAAAAATAAGTGAGGGCTTATTTGTCTCAGAGTGATTCTAGTGACTTCTCCCATTTGTTTTCACCTTGCTTCTTTCAAGTATCATTACTTTCTTCCCCTTGTCCAGATGAACAAGGCATCAGGTCTAATATGAAGAGTAAGTTTTATAGTTCCTGATTATAGCTCATTTTGAGGGAATTGTGTTTTGGATTGTTCATGGAGCCTTAAACAAGCCATTGAAATGCAAATACCTGATGCTTTAATTGAAATATCTTATAAATTGCTAAGATAATTTTTGTATCTTTTTAGAAGGTATTAGAACAATCTTCCAAATTTTTGTGCAGGAGTGCTGTGAGCCAAATTTAGTGTTCTATAGAAAAAATAGCCAAGTGGGCATATCTTTTGCTTTTATATACTTGAGATGAGAAAGAGTTTCCATTTCCCCCATTCACTGGTGTATTACGTGCAATTCTATCAGTCATGACCAGTAAGTAACACAGCTTATGTGAATGAAAAGGAGAGCTGCAAAAATGCTGATTAAAGTTTATTTCTGTTGATATTATTTTCTAATTTCCAAACACTGGAATCTTGAATCTGGAAAACACAAAGTAGTTTCATTAGGCAGGTTGATGTGAGAGGAAAAAATAAATAAGAAAAGGCTTTGCTTACATATCTAACGGCCACCTTGATGATATGTGGTGTTTAATGACTAGGATTCAGAATTGCTCTGTGGTTTTTTTATTCCCAAAGCAAAAGGTAAATGAGGTAAATGCTTTGAAATTCTATCCATTATGTTCGTGTATCACATTAAAACAAACACACTTCTCCTAAATTTTTTTCAAATTGTGAATGGCTGGCCATGTGGCAAAAACATGCATATCAAACTATAAAACCTGGCTATATCTATGTATAATTTACCATGATAATATAAAATTCACAAAAAATTAAAGCATTTAACTGTTCTACCCCAATAACTCTTGAAAGTAATGTCTGTAACCCTATAGATTTTGACCTAATTTGTCTGAGGTGGAAACTCAGGAGTGGGTAATTTTTTCATACTCTCCAGGAGATTCTGATGTGAACACAGAACTGAGAATTGCTGTTTTGCACCACCAACCCTGGGAAAAAAACAAAGACTTTGAGGGTGGATTGGTCCTCAGTTGAACTCCTGGTTCTGCCAGTTGCTGACACTGTGTGGCCTTGCACAAGTTGCTTTTAGAATGCTCATCAATGACATTTAAACACCAATCCACTGAAATTCCAAGAAAATTACATTTGGTAGTATTTATAAAGCCCTTAGTAAGACTCAAAAATACTTGCTGTCTTCGATCTGTAGTGCATCGCTTAGTCTCTCATGAAGTATCAGGTCACTTGGTATTAAGGTGAAATTAAAATTACCTCCCTCAATATATTATCTAGTACATTTTTCAGCATTTTGGAGATGAGTTTAATGCATGTAATTATTTCCGGCTCTCATTTTCTGCTTAAATTCTCAGTCTGTGCCTCACATTTTACTCCTTGCTTCTGACTCTGTTTTGCAATGTACCAGTGGATAGGGTGCCTATTCTTTTGCTATCGAAAGTATCAACTACAGCTGATTTTAGAGAATGTTTGTAGTTCAAACAAACAACTTAAAATTACACCTTAGATAGCCCTTTTCTTAAAAATCTTTCTACTATTGGGGCCCTTGTGTGGCTCAGTCGGTTAAGTGTCCGACTTCAGCTCAGATTATGATCTTGCAGTCTGTGAGCTGGAGCCCTGCATCAGGCTCTGTGCTGACTGCTTGAAGCCTGGAGCCTGCTTCGGATTCTGTGTCTCCTTGTCTCTCTGCCCCTCCCCTGCCCATGCTCGGTCTCTCTCTCGCTCTCTCAAGTAAATATTTAAAAAAAATTAAAAAAAATATTTCCACTATTTGTGGCTATAAAATTTTTTTTGCCGGTTGTCTCTTGTACTGGAAGCTTGGCCTTCTGTGTTGCTATGCTTCCTTTGTTTCTCCCTCATACTCCATTACACATTTTTTTCTAGATTTTTTTCCTAAGATTTTATTTATTTATTTATTTTTAAAGTTTATTTATTTATTTTGAGAGCGAGAGAAAGACAGAGAGGGAGAGAGAGAGAGAGAGAAAGAGAGAGAGCGCCAGAGGGGCAGATATATGTGTGTGTGTGTGTGTGTGTGTATATATATATATATGCTTTTTTTTTTCTTTCTAAATCTTCAGATGCCTATTTTGGTCCTTCATTCTTTCTTTGGTTCACTTCTAGGCCATTCAGTTATGCCCTGACTAATATACGTTAGCCACAAAGTAGCCAAACAAGACATTTTGCTAAATAAAAAACTATTCTTACTTTAAAGAAGAATTTTGCCAGGCATTAGAATAATAATTTTGGAGGCACCTGGGTTGAGCATCTGACTTAGGCTCAGGTCATGATCTCATGGTTTGTGAGTTTGACTCTCACATTGGGCTTTCTCCTGTCAGCACAGAGCCCTCTTCAGACCCTTGGTCCCCCTCTCTCTCTGCCCCTTCCCTCCGCCGCTGGTTCTCTCCCTCTCTCTCTCTTTAAGTTTATATAAAATAACATATAAGCTTAAAAAAAGTTGAAAAAGATAAAAAAAGAACAATAATTTTCCTCCCCATGGAAAAACATTATCATAACTGATTATAATTAGTATTTTTCTTATATTGATTTTCATTTTATTTCTCTAGAATAAATAGAGTATAAGAATATCAAATGTGGAAGTAGCCTGAGAGTTTGTTAAACTGTAGATTCCTGAGGCTTGTGCCAGAGATTTTGATTCAGTAGCTTAGTAGTGTGTAAACTTCAGTGAGCATCCTAAATGATTCCAGTGCAGGTGGCCTGTGTATTATAATAGTAATACAGACATGATTTAGTTCGGGTAGATCCTCGTTTGTTTGGTTCAGCTAGCACCTGTTTATTTGCTGCTGTGTACCTATTCTTCTACCTTCTGATAAAAGATTCCCTAAATTGTAGCTGAGGGCAATGATCCCATTCTCAGCCAATGTGGTTTGGGTGAGATTTATTCCATCTTAGATCTAGGGATGTTTTCTGTTTGCCTTAAGCCAAACGACAGGTCACACTGCACTGACCAGAGTGATTGGTTCAGGAATGGGGATGTAGACCAATCAGAACAATCAGTTACCAGCTGCAAGAAATATTTTTAGTGGTTGCTGGAAAAGTAATCAGCTATTTTCATTTTTCCTTTGGATTTGGTAGGTGTGATGCTTGGGACTGCTGATAACAGTTTTGCCCAAAGAGATGGACAAACTAGAAGAAGCAGAGAGAGCTTGAACTTGGTCATATGGGCAGCATTCTGCCCACGGGCTGAACTTACATGAATTGATATGTTACTTTTTACTTGACCTAGATTTGAGGACTCATGGGCGGGCACATCCAAACTTCCTCCCTCTTTTTGTTTCATTCAGATCATTGATGGATTGGATCAGGCCCACCCGCATTGGTGAGAGCCATCTGCTTTACTCAGTCTACCAATTCAACTATTGATCTCTCCCAGAAACACCTTCACAGACATACCCAGAGATAATGTTTAGTCAGACATCTGGGAATCCTGTGGCCCAGTCAAATTGATACATAAAATTAACCAACACACCTTAGACATAACTTTATAATGTTAATTAACTTTTAGGAGCCTTGAGCTTCTTCTCTTCTACAATATCTGTTATGAACCTTGGGAATAATATGTATAAAGCTTGATGCATGGTATATGATGGATGCTTAATCAGTGTTTCTTTTATGGTCTATATCAATGTAGAGATTTTTCCCTTATGAAGTAACATTTAGTCATCAATCTTATTGGGTGTTTTGATCACCTCTTCTTCACCCCATTGGTGAAAGAGGAATCTCTAATCTAGGATTATAGGGATAGCCAAACACATGACACCTAGTTCTAGACAGATGAGGCTGACAGCAGTTTATTAGTCTCGAGGGAGGAGGACTCTGCATGCTTCCCAAGGCCACACATGGTTGCAGTTGGGAACAGAGTGAATAAACAGGGACCATGGGAAGCTGACTTTGTAGTATCAAGACTATAAAGTGCTCCCTTTATAGGGATGCTTGTAGGATGGGATTGGCTTGTTTGAATAATTACATGTACTAGCAGGTATGGTGCCTGATCCTTATGATGAAGAGGGTGTTTAGCTAGGGGACCTCATTTACCTGAGCAGAGTAGGAAGGGGAACTTGCAGGAACTGAGGCCCTCTCAGTTTTACCCAGGTGTCAAAGCAGCACATAATAGTAACTTTAGGCCTTACACCATAGTGGCGTAGAAGAAAAAGCACTTGACTTTAGTTAGAATTTCCAGCTGCCATGTGACCTATGAAATGAGGATACGCCAGTTCTGTTTCTCTTTTTTTAATGTTTATTTACTTTTTGAGGGGGATGGTGAAAGAGCTCACGCAAGCACACTTGCAGGAAAGGGGCAGAGATAGAGAGAGAGAGAATCCCAAGCAGGCTCTGTGCTGCCAGTGTGGAGCCCAGTGCAGGAGGGGCTCAAAATCAGGAACCTGTGAGATCATGACCTGAGTTGAAATCAAGAGTTGGACACTTAACTGACTGAGCCACTCAGGTGCCCCCACCAGATTTTCTTAAAGATATTTGAGAAGATCATCAGTCATACTGTGTCCATGAATATGTCAGATGTTCTTTCTTTTGGTTGCACTGAATTATATTAGAAAAAGAATCTTTGTTGGAAGACACTATGGAAAAGTTTACTTTGGGGTTTTAAGAGTTGGAGAGTAGGGTAATGGCTCTCAAAATGGAAAGTACTTAAGAATAACTGTAGGTGCTTGTAAGACACACACACACAAAACATACTTTTTCTAATACTAATTCTTTCTAATACTAATTTTTGAATACTAATTCACATCTCAGAGCAGTTTTAACATTTCAGTGATTTAAATCAGGGTATTGATTTAGAAATATGTATTTAACAAGATCCCAGATCACTCTGATATAGTGATCCTTCAACCAAATAATGCTAACATTGGTTTAGTGCCAAGGTTCTCAAACTTGACTGTGCATCAGAATCCTTTAAGGGCTTGTTAAACACACATTTCTGGGTTCCATCCCAAAGTTTCTGATTTAGTTGAGTGTGCGTGGAGCCCCCAAGTATGAATATCTAACAAGTTTCTAGGTGATGCTGGTGATTCAAGGATCACACTTTGAGAAAAGTTTGTGTAGTAATTTTCAACTGTGTATGATTTTGTTCCCCGGGGGACATTTGTCCATGTCTGGGGACACTTCTGGTTTGTCATGACCAGAAGGTGCTACCGACATCGTATGAATAGAAAAGAAGGATGCTGCTGCACAGCCTACAATGAACAGGACTTCATTTCTTCTCTACATCGTGGAATTATTCGACCCCAAATGTCAATGGTGCTGAGGTTGAGAACCACCAACTTGGTATTTTCTGGGGCTGGAGGTATGGAAGTATAGTGGTGAGATAGTCTCCTCATGGTAGCAGGTGCCCATGGTTTGTGTACATAGACACTGTAAGGAGTTGGCTTTACCTGAAAATATCAGCTAAGTGGAATTCACCATCTTATAAAAGAATAGCTTTGCACTCTTAATGAGCCACTCATTTTCTATCTTGCTCTCTACCTTGCAAAGCTGATCTGAATCAAATGATCCTTTTAACATCAATGGAAACTGTATTCTGGATGAGAAATCGGATGAAAAGAAACAGCTATATTAATTGATTTAACTAAGGTTGTTCATCCCTTTTGATTAAATTGGAGGTAAAAGGAAATAGGTGAAATGTTGCTATTGAGTGGGTACCAAAAATGATACAAATGAATTACTCTAGAGGAAAATAGGTAATAACAGGTGAAACTTGTGTGGATTAGCTAATTAAAAAATTCTCTTTATAAGGTTTCATACAGGTATTTAGACACTCTAATTCAGCAATCTGGCACTTGCTCCCTTAGATAGAAATTGAAATAAGCAGTTTTCTTACTTTCTCCTGTATTCATGGCAATCAAATAATTGGGATAACTCCAAGGCTGGCAAAATATTATTAAAGGATAGAAATCTGATGGGTGAGATTTTCTCAGAGGTTGGAGAAAATATTGAGTTACTTTAAGTTATAGGTTGTGGCAAAGAAAAGTATATTCATTTTTTTATTAGACAGTGCAAAACAGGCCACATTTTGTGGAAGCCTACTTTAAAATATTGATGATGGAGGTGAGCACAAGCTGAATATCATGAAACCTGACACATACCCAGCATGTAACAGAAAGCAAGCGCTAAGCTGCCTCAGATTTAATGTTGGGCTGACCACATTCAAACATGTTGAAAAAGGCTACCTTACATTTTGTAAAAAGAAAATTAGTGAAATATACATTAATTTTTATTCCCCTACTCCTCATCACTTATTAAAAAGGCTAGAAGGATGGAATTCTTTTTGGAGAGGAAGAAAGACAGCTAGAAGGACCAATTCCCAGCCAGGAATCCTGCCTTCTTGCTTATTTTATCTGTTTTTCCTATGCTCACCAATGGCAATTTCAGTACTACATCTGTAGTAAATGACCAACAATATGTTTAGAAATTTTAGACAGGATGAATAGTTAATGTATGTAAATACACTATCATCACTGCCATCATTAATATCTTTATAATATACACTTTCTCTGCTTCTATGGGTTTTAGTTTCTTTTCATATCTGTAAAACGTTTTTAAAATAATTTTTCTCCTGAAATGCTTTTGTCAAATAAATGTGTTAAGTAATCCTAATATGTAAATAAAATTGACTGGCTGCTCTGATTGGATCCTCCTCATTGTAACCGGAGGTGGAAGTCAAGACTTTATCCCTTGGTTCTCATGGTGGCTCCTGGAGTATTCTGGAGGCTTTAAGATGATGCAAAGCACAGTTTAATCATCAGTGGTCTGAATTTGTAGATACCTCTAAAGTCTCTTCCAGCTTGCCAAATATAGGCACTTATTACCTCTGGAAATGATTTAAGTACACTTATGAACAAGATCTTATTTATATTTAAAGTTAAGGTAAGAAGAAGTATCTGGAAATCTGACTCAGAGCTTCATTGTAACAAAGTAAAAAAATAAAACAAAAAACAAAACATGAAAAAACAAAAAAAAGGAAGGCAATACATTACTTGTCTTTCTTTGTCTAATAATTGTCTAAAATGATTGAATTTATGAGTGACTGAGTTTATGAATGATTGAATTTTATTACTTGAATCTTTTTTTAGTAAGGCTATTTAGCAATATAACAGATATCTTCAAGCTTGATTTGGTAAAATATGGAGGTTTCCTGAACATACAACCTTTTCTTTTATTAGCAATCAAGGCTAAGTATGTACAACTGAATCCTTTCTTTCAGAAACACAGCATTTGTGAGAAAATTAGGATACATTTTAAAAGGTTGCTTTCTCATGACCTGACTTCACCTATAGAAGTTATGAGTCACGTGTCCCTTAAACTGAAGTCATTTATAAATGTTAATCTTTGTCTTCAGTCAAGGCAAGATTGAGTTCTCAAAAAGTGAATGGAGTACAGATGCTCTATATTGTGGTTACAATAAAGATGCTATGTCTTCCCTGCTTGGTATTTGGGAGAAAGGGCTGACTGCTATACTGAGATTAAGGGAATCTGACCTGCCTGAATGGGGAGTGGCTACTTGTGCATAGTGGTTTACAAAAAGGGATTCCTGCAGTTGAGGGCCACGCTTTACTTCAAAACAAAACAAAACTGTTTTTAGTGTTAATAAATACTTAGACAATTACTTAGTTGAGATAGCAGAATACCTTCCAGAAATCAATATAGAGATGGTTGTATCTTAGAAAATTTTAAGGAATGGTTGTCAGTTAGTTTACAAGTTTGACCTTAACTAAATCAGGGAATCACTACATATAACATGATGTTGAATGTCACTATCTCTGTGTGTCTTTCAGGATATGTTTGTATGCAAAATGTCTGAGAGAATTGACTGTGGGGGAGAATAATTTAATGGGTCTTTCTGAAAATTAGAAAATATCTAGAATATTTTACTTTTTCTCTAGTTGATATGTGGTTATCTCTTTCTTGGTTCTCTCTCTTTTTATTTTAAAATTTTCTTTTTTTTCTTTTTACATGGTTATACTTGTTTGTTACAGAAAATTGATAACTTAAATAAGCAGAAGAAAAGAAAAGAAAAATTATCTCCAGTGTCACTATCTAATGAAAATTACCATTGACATTTTGGTTTTAATCTTTCTTTCCATTTTTTTCCTATGCAAACTTGCTTACTAATAAAAAAGAAATTGGTTGGGGTGCCTGGGTTACTCATTTGGTTAAGGGTCTGACTTTGACTCAGGTCACGATCTTATGGTTTGGTTCATGAGTTTGAGCCCTGTGTCGGCTCTGTGCTGACAGCTCAGAGCCTGGAGCTTACTTTGGATTCTGTGTCTCCCTCTATCTCTGCCCCTCACCTGTTCCCTCTCTCTCTCTCTCTCTCTCTCTCAAAAATAAATAAACATTTAAAAAGTTAAAAAAATTGGTATAGATACCATTGTATAATGTTTTTTTTTAAGAAAATAAAAGCCTAATAACTTAGGCAAACATGTTTCCATGTCATTAGATATTTATCTATAATAGTAGTTTTATTAAATTTTTTTGCTGTTAATGTTTATTTTTTAAGAGAGAGAGACACAGAGTGCGAGCAGGGGAGAGGTTAAGTGAGAGAGGAAAACACAGAATCCAAAGCAGGCTCCAGGCTCTGAGCTGTCAGCATAGAGCCTAATGCAGGACTCAAACCATGAGCGGTGAGATCATTACCTGATCTGAAGTCGGACACTTAACTGACTGAGCTCCCCAGGCACCCCTGTAATAGTACTTTTAATACTCTCTGTAGTATTTCATTGTATGGATATGTTATAATGCATTTAATTTTCTATTGAGCATTTATTTTTTTCCCAAAATTTTATTATAAACAACATTCTAGTGAAAACTTTTTTTTTTTAATTTGAGAGAGAGAGAGAGAGAGAGAGAGAGAGAGAGAGCGCACAAGTTGGGAAAAGGGAGCAAGAGAGAGGATCTTAAGCAGACCCTGCTATCAGCATGGAGCCCAAGGAGAGGCTTGATCCCATGACTCTAGGATCATGACCTAAGCCGAAATTAGGAGTTGGATGCTCAACTGACTGATCCACCCAGGTGCCCCTAGTGAAAACTATTTTAACTAAATTATTGCAAGTATTCAGGATAGGTTGTTATTTTTTATGGTTATAAAACAATGATCTTATTTCTAAAATAATACTTTTAGATATATAATATTTGTTTTTACTCTCGTTACAAAAGTAAATCATAGTCTTATAGAAGGTTACAAAAAATTGTGAGAAGGAAGTAAAAGTTAGCTATACTTTTAACAGCTAGAGAAAAAAATATGAACATCTTCCTTCCTATGTATTTTTTCCCTTTAATTATCTAGTGAGATATGATAGCAATTGAAAACATGATGTAGAGAAATCTATAAGGAGGATAAATTTTTTTATCTGAATTCTCTGAAGAGACCACTGTTATATTATAGATCCCACATAGTCTTTTATTTATATCTTTTTACTTAGTAAAGCTCATGTTGGTTGGATAGATTTGTCTTGTGATTCACTTTTAACCACTGTAGTAAAAGAATATCCCTTCGTTATTAAGAACTCCAACACTTAATGCTGGTTAATAGTCTATTTTGGGGAAGTATTTTCTGTCATTCTGCCATTAACCTATTGTTTGACAGTTTGTAAGATTATATATAAATATTATTAGCATGCTGCTTTATATACATTAATGCATTTTTAATCCACATTCAATTATTTCCAAATGTTGATTCTCCCAAGTGAAATTAGGGGTCAAATGTTAAGAACTTTATTTCATCTGTTTCTTATGCGCCTGGTTATTTCATGCTGGTAAACTCAGATCAGCAGCATAAAGATGGGTATTCATCTTCCTCTTTTCTTAGGAAGGGTAAACTTAAATTTCAACATTAGTAAAATTAATTTAGTATAAATGATAGAGAACCAAAAGCAAGTACAAATATGGTGGTGTGTATAGATATTTTGCTTCTTTTCATTTTCTTTGCCTTCAAATTCTCATATTTTTTCAATTATGAAAATTAGGAATTAGGAAACCATGTGGGAAAATACACACTTTAATGTTTTTTTTTAAATTTTTTAAAGTGATGCTATAATGATAATGGTTATCTACCAATCAGATATTTATAACATTTATGTACTAGTCATGGTCCTACAGGCTGGGTTTATTATGCTTTTTCTCTTCTTACTGTATTTAATTCCATGGAAAATTGAATGATTGTGGAGATTTAAGTAGATTAATTAATTCATTTAATGAATATTTATTGCACACCCTCTGCCACATGAGGGTTAAGTGCTGGTGGTATGGAGATGAATAAGACATGATTCCTGTCTTTAGGAGCTCACGGTCTAGTGGGAGTCAGGGAGTCAACAAATGATCGCAGTCTGGAGTGGGAGATGCTTGAGCAAAATGTGCCTGTTGTCCAGGGAAGCAGACAGCAAGAAGTGATCGCTCTGTAGGGGAAGTGGTCAGGGTAGACTTCGAACAGGCGGACGCACTGGAGCTGGTTCCTGAGGGATATAGGAGTTGGCTAATGTGAGAGGGTGGAAGGCAGAGGGATACTTGCTTCCTCAGTCTTGAAATCAAGGGAAAGATCAAAGGTACACGGTGGGTTAGGAGATAGCATTAGCCTTGGTGAAGTCAACAAAAGCATTAGGGGTCAGTTAGACATAGTGATTTTGTGAAATTAAGTTATATAAGATACTTTTGTGTGAAGCTTAATTAGTATCTGTTTGCATGTTTAACAATACAATGGATTAAAACAAATCTTTTTGTAGGAGTTCTATTTTTCTGTTTATAAAACATATACATACCCATTGCTAAATTGTGAAAACATAGAAAAAAAGGAAAATAAATAGCATCCAGGCATAATCACTGTTAACATTTTGATGTGCATGCTTTAAAAATTATTCTTGGGGCGCCTAGGTGGCTCAGTTGGTTAAGGGTCCAATTTTGGCTCATGTCATGATCTTGCAGTTTGTGGGTTTGAGCTCCACCTCGGGCTCTGTGCTGACAGCTCAGAGCCTGGAGTCTGCTTCTGATTCTCTCTCCCTCTCTCTCTGCCCTTCCCCTGTTCTGTCTCTGTCTCTGTCTCTCAAAAATAAACATTAAAAAATGTTTAAAAAATTATTCTAAACATTCTTTAAAAAAATGAAATCAGATAATGCATATGGCTTTTTACCTGTTTCTTTTCATATAATATGTTGTAAAAGCTTTCTCAGAAAAACATGTAAATATTGCAAGTACATACATAATATTCTACTATATGGATATATCACAATTTTTTAAAAACAAATTTACTTCTTCTAGTACATTTCAAGTTGTTTTCCCTCCTCTTTTTTTTTCAAAATAATGCTATCATAAATAGTCTTTTATAATCATCTTTATCACTTCTTTATTAAGAGGAATTTCTGGGTTAAAGTGTGTGTACATTTCAAATGCCGTCCATTAATTGGTCCTCTGATAGTCTGTATCATTTAATTTGTATTTCCACTAAGCAATATGTGAGAGCATAACCAAATCTTATTCTGACTAAAATTGCTTTTCTTGTAAAGGTAACATTGTTCTGCTCAAAACAAAACCATCAGTGCCAATATACTTCAGTTAAGCTTGTGATTAAATTGTAAATAAATTGAGAAGAGATCAATATCTCTGTGCTTTTGAATTTCCCTCCTCCAGAATATTAAATGAAAGTTTAACAGACAAAATTGAATATAAATACATTTAAAGTAATATAATTTTATATATTTGTGGAACATTTTCTCTAAAGGATTAATAGAAATTTGTTTTTAAGTCTGACATTTTATTAGGATGTCTTGATACTAAGAAGCTTCACGTTTTCATGTGTTTCATTATTGAATAATAAGATCATCCTTAGAATTTTTTTATACACATAAGCTAATGTTCTTTGTCCTCAAAATTCACAGAATAAATTTTGCTAGCTCAAATAACTTTCCCTTCCACTAGAGTAAATTGCTACTTATTTCAGTGTCCTAAATTATCTTCTATTAAGTCCAGAGACTTAAGATAGCTTGTTAAACTGTACAGCTCATTGTTTGTTTCAAACTATAAACAAAACAAAACTAAGAACTCCCTATAAGTTTATGTGTGTTTTCATTATTATCATTATGTAGTATCCAAAGTTCAAAAGATAACTGTGTTAACTCCCCAACATTTAATAGGAACTCAAAGTTCTGTATATTCTTTATAATCATGATTAGCCATGAAAAATTCTTGGTGAATGAAACACTTTAGATAGCCATTTTCTGAATAATTCAATTTTTTCTCCCTCAGAATTCAAGATATATCAGCATTACCTTTTACATATCTTTGCCTTATTTGGACAAGTCTTTGGTAATTGTTATATACTGTTCTATTTTATTGTCCTCAGGGCCTACTGAATTTTATTTTTGTTCATGCTAATTGATCCCATTTTGCTCTGCTGATAACTCTTGAGTCTGCTTTGTATTTTTCAGTTTTCCCAAGCTATTTGTCATATTTTTCTCTAAGAGAAATAAGAGGAGGAAAACTACCTCCTCTCATTTCTAATTTGCTGGTGCTAATCTGGCATAAAAAACTACACTTGTTTAAGATTATACAAAGCAAATGCAGAAGAGACCTGAAAAAGGAAATAACAGCTTCTCCCTACGTAAAGAACAAGAATTTTTATCTATAAATATATATTTTTATTAACATATTGATTGGGTAAGGAGTCTGTTTTTCTAATTACTGACTCTGGATCAATTTTGAATACGTAAGCTATTTTTCTTTTCTTTTATTTCTTTTTTCTTTTTTTCTTATTCCAAGCAAAAGTGAGTTCTACAGAAGGCTTTCTTGCCCTTCTCCCACACTATCATCATCGAGGAGCAACTTTACCTTCAGTTGCACCACCTGGAGTCTGCGTGTGCACATTTCCCTTATTTCTGGGCTCTTCCAAGCACCAGTTGGTCTTTGCCTGTGAGTTTCTGAGCAGTTTCTGACAAGTTTCACTCCACTTGTCTCAATTCTCCTTTGATTTTTCTTTTTGGTAAAAATTACAACATGTCCTGGGACCTTAGCTCATTTTTGGCAATATCTACATTAGAGAAGAACTAATTCTATTGTGATTTAGCAGAAGTAGGCATAGCATGTTTTTAGGGAGTGTCTGGCCTGAGTTACTGGAATAGGTTGGAATTAAAATTTTCATCTGAGTTCGACTTCCTTCTTGAGTTCAATATGCTTAGCAGTCATCCTTTGTCTAGAAGCAAGTTAGAAGAGGCTGGACAATTCACTTGAAAGTGAGGAGAAAGAATGCTAGAGGAATCACTGATAATGGGCATAGAGTTAAAAAAATTAGCATGTTTAATAATACATTATGATAAAAAATAAGTTAAAAAAAGATTCCAGTCTCCTAACCAATATTTGATATTGTTTTTTGTTGTTACTTATTTTAGGGATTATAATTATTAAATAAATCAAAAGAAACAATAGCTTTAGGGAGATTTAGAAATGACATTTACGTCCTGTATACGATTGAAGCATCTGAACCCTGAGACACCCTTTTATTTAATTTAAAAGAAGACCACAAGGCTACAGGAGTATATTATTTTCTAATATGCAAGAAGTTGTTTGTTATTAGAAAACTCCAACCTAATTTGTTTCCTGTTTTTACTAACAAAGAAATCACATGTAATAGTCCATTATTCTTCTAGAATTCTTCGTGAAATATGCCTATAAGAGACAGAAGATTCTAAGAGCCGTATGGTTCTATTTTTAAAAGAATGAACAGATATGAACATTTTCTCATTTAAATGATACATAAAGAGGAAGATCTTATTCAATTCTAGATTAAAGATACTGGTCATTTTCTTCCCCACCAGCAGTTTTGCTGATGGGGGGCATTGACCTTAGATTTTCTTCTTCCCATTACCTGCAAATATGTCACTTTTCCATTTCTGAAAGAAGTGTTTAACATGCTATATGAAACTATGACCAAGGTTTTGTGGTTACTAATTTTTTTAAAATTATTATTTGCATATTCACGTGGTTTTGGAGAGCTCTTGTATTTCAGTTTTATTGCAATTTGTAAAAGCCACAACATGAATGCTTATTTATTTGAAAGTATAATATACTATAAGTAGTATATTTAATAATAAATAATAGATGTAAATTCTTTTCATGTGAGGAAGACTGATGGTCATGTTTTTATCATTCTTACCATTCTCTTCTGTGAATATCTTGCTAAAGTATATGGCAATTTATTTTATGCAAGAATGAGTTATGCATTGTACAAGTATTCATTTTGTAAGTATGGTTAAATCAGAATGATTATTTAGCAATATTTTATGCACTAATAGGTTGACTAATCATCAGACCACTTATAACAAAAATGGCCACCTATCAGATTATATGTCTGCAGAGTGTTTTTAAATGTATCAAAAAACTGTAGACTTTATTATTATAATACAAAAATGAATTCTAAATCCTCAAATTACGGCCTATTCAGAAGATGTGCCAGCATCAGTAAATCATAGACAGCATCCTTACAACACATATATAACTATAAAAAGACACATCGAATAGGATTTGTGGCAGCAAAGCTTAGCGGTAAAGAGCACAGACTACAGAGCCAGACTATGAACCCTTCTGCCAGTTACTTTGCTGGTGTATGCCTCAGTTTCCTCATCTGTAAAATAGGCATTCACAATACTACTTACCACAGACAGTTGTTGAGAGGATTGGATGAGTTAGTCCATGTAAAATGCTTAGAACAGGGCCTTTCCAGGCATATTCCACAAAAGTGCTGATTGTCATGATTGTGTAGATGAGAGTCATTTCAACAATACCACTGAAATGCCAAAACTTTGCTGGGGACTGGGTCTGGCACCTGACTTACAGAGAACTTCAAATCCTCACAACATTCCTTCAAGACAAATATGCATATTTGATAGATGAAACTGAAGTCTGAGATTAACGAATATAACAAGGTTGCTATGCCAGCATCTAACAGAGTTATAGTTTAAGTTATGGTCTGTTTAGGTCCAAAGCCTGATGATTTCTTTCTGCTAAAAGCCACGTGGTAATTGTAATTTTTATTACATAAAAATTTTTTTGAAAATTGGAAGATACTTTTCAAATACATGGAATATATTAAATATTAAAATATGTAAATTATCTATAAACTGAAAAAATTCAGAGAAATCAATAATCCTTTGAATGTTCTTCTTTTTCTACTATATTTATTTTTTACAAATAGCTGTCAATATAGAAATTATTACAAAGAAAATTATCATTGGTACCTAATAAACTTGAGTATATTCGTTTAAAAAACAACACTATTTCACTGTTATTGTTTATCATGTAATCAGACCAGAAGTCAATTCTCTCAGCCTTTTTCTTTTCCAGTTACTATTTTTTTAAGTTTATTTATTTTTGAGAGAGAGAGAGAGTGAGCACAAGAGAGGGAAAGGCAGAGAGACACACAGAATGTGAAAGCAGGCTTTAGGCTGTGAGCTGTTAGTGCAGAGCTGAACGTGGGGCTCAAACCTATGACTGTGAGATCATGACCTGAGCCAAAGCTGACTGCTTAACCAGCTGAGCCATCCAGGTGCCCCTCCAGTTACTATTTTTCACCTTAGGAAGTTTGTAATCTTGTGTTAGTCATCATGCTGTATATAAAGCACAGCATAGGCAGTTGTATCAACTTCCTATGAAAATAGGTTTGACATACTGATACTTCATTAAAAATTATTTCTAAAATGAATAAGTTGGTAATAAAAATAATACATCTTAAGACAGACTCTTGGAGAAAATTCAAATGCATATGAAGAATAAATAAAAAATACTCTAAATCTCACTTTATAGAAGCCGCTGCCATTAATATTCTGATTCAGATCTTTCTAGACATCTTTCTGTTCTTAAGTTAGATAATTTTGTCCTTGTCAGCACATATAAAAACAATATGGTCTATTTATTTATGTGTTGAATAGTATTTTTCTAGTTTTCATTACCGATTAAAAAAAATTCCCTGGTGAATATCCTACAGATGTGTTTTAAGTTGAATATCCATCTTGATTTGAATTTAGCAACCCCCTATCCTTTGTGTCTGTAACTGATTTATTTATATTTTCTGGACAAAAGTTTCCATTATTATGGCAGATCACCATGAAAGAAGTCCTCTTAATTAAACTTTGGGGCTCTTTTTTGCCTCATGGTTTCCATTAGCACAGTTCTGATGTGGAACTCTCCAAGAAATTGGGTTTTTAATAGGGTTGGAGTCCCTCTGTAGGATTGGAAGCAATGTGTATCAGGACTGCTTGGTATCACAGAGAAAAATAAGAGCTGAAAGAATGGGATTTTCCTTAATTAATACTTTCATTAAGTTAGAGTTGGAAGGGTTTCTAAATATCGTTAAATCTCTCCATTTTAAAATAGCAAAATGCAAGAAAAGAAAGACTGACTTCCTCAAAAGCACCCAATTGGCTTGTGGCAGAGACAGTGTGAGGAAGGACCCTGATTTTTGATTTTTCTACCACTACTCATTGTGTCCTCAGCATGATATCTGATTTTTGGTGTTCTTCCTCCTACGTCTTTTAGGAGAACTCAGTTACACAGTAGGAATGAAAACAGAACAGAAATAAAGGGCTCAAGGTAGGGTAAAATCGTGAATTTAATTGTGTTAATGGAAATGATAACAATGGATTTTAAACTGTTGAATTTATTTTTTAAGTTTATTTATTTATTTTATTAAGCAATCTATATACCCAATGTGGGGCTCGAATTCATGACCCCAAGAGCAAGAGTAGCTAGTTCTACTGAGCTAGCCAGGTACCCCTAATCTGTTGAATTTAAATTTTTGAAATATTTATTTGATACTACCTTTGGTAGTCAATTTCTTTGACTAGAAGCTTAGTAACAGAGGAATGAAAATTATGTGTAGTTTCTGAGACCAAATACTTGAGTTTAATAAACAGAAAATAAGGTTATTTTATTATTATTACATAAAATGTCAGTAATTCAGTAGAATAGAATAATGGGTACATCATTAATTTGAGTAGATATTATTCTAATCTTGTGATATGGGCAGGTCATTACATATATACACAAAATGATGTTCAGGTTTGTATTACAAAATAAGCAAAATGATCATTACAGAATAAAATTATATCATTATAAAATATCAAGAAAATATATCATCAAGACCAAGAGTATTAAGTAAAATTTGTGGATATGTGTGGTTTAATATGTTGGGTTTGTGAAAAGACACAGTAAGTGAATGAAAAGACAATGTAATGAGTAAAAAAGTTCAACCATTACATAGAATATTAGAGCAGTTTAATTACTTGATTGTTTAATGTATCAGTAGTAAATATCAATCATCTTCATTTATTTCAAATTGAAGATACCAATTCAGAAAATGGAATTTTGACTGTAATTATTCCACATTTTTTAAAAATTTATTTATTAAAAAACAATTTTTTTTAACGTTTATTTATTTTCGAGAGACATAGAGACAGAGCATGAGCAGGGGAAGGGCAGTAGAGAGGCAGACATAGAATCCGAAGCAGGCCCCAGGCTCTGAGCCATCAGCACAGAGCCCGTCGCAGGGCTCGGACTCACAGACTGTGAGATCGTGACCTGAGCCGAAGTCGGCCGCTCAACCGACTGAGCCACCCAGGCGCCCCTATTCCACATTTTTGAAAATGTATTTCTACAATGAGCATTTTAGATTTCCTATGCAATATTTATGAGGATTAAAAAATTGAAACTATTATGACTACATTCAAGATTAAGATCTTTGAAGTTCCCGTGTAAGCAATTATGTGATATTAACGTAAATATGTGGATTCTTTCTTTAACCTTTGGAATCTTTTTGTGAACATTTATTCAAATACATAGGAATGTCATTATTTGGCATAGAACACAGTAAGGCTTGTCTTTACTGAATGTTATGTTACAGGCTCCAGATACTGAATCATCTCTTTATAAGGAGTTTTACGTAACGCAATATGACATTACAGACTCCAAGGATAGTTCTGTAGCTGGGTAATAATAATAATAGATACTCACATGCATATAAATATTCATGAATTTTATTTATATATATTTGCTTCAAGATAACATGTGATTTTACTCTCCTAGTGGAATTTATTTGAGAATGAAGCATTTATGTGAATTGGTTTTCTTGGTCTCTGAGGCTATTCCTAGAAATATAACTCTGGCATTCAGGCAGGCAAGGCTGATACACTGAGTTAGGATGAAGGAATATAGGGAAAACCAAATGGTAAGGAGGGACTCCAGGGTGCGTTAGAGAGAACACAAGCTATCAGAAGAAAGTTTGGAAGAAGGAACTGCATTGCAATAGAACAATGGCAGGGAGGAGTAGTTCTGGGGACAGAGTTATTGCTGTTACTTGAAACTGTTCCAGCTCAGCTATTCCTCTCCCCAGAGGAGAAAGTCTATGCCAATGTAAAGCTAAATGAGCAGCAACAGGGCTAAGAATCATCACCTCTAAAAGATTTCAATACAACGAAGGGAGAACAATTTCATTTCTTATTTTTTGATAGAGTAACGATTCAGTCTTTTTTAAAAAAATTAATTAATTTATTTTGAGAGAGAGAGTGTGTCTGTGTGTGTTCATGCATGTGCAAGTTGGGGAAGGGCAGAGAGAGATATCACTAACTGTGAGATCGCAATCTGAACTGAACTCAAGAGTCGACACTTGGGGTACATGGATGGCTCAGTCGGTTGAGCGTTGGACTTCGGCTCAGGTCATGATCTTGTAGTTCATATGTCTAAGCCATATGTTGGGCTCTCTGCTGACAGCTCAGAGCCTTGAGCCTGCTTCGGATTCCATGTCTCCCTCTCTCTCTGTTCCTTCCCACCTTGCACTCTGTCTCTCTCAAAAATAAATAAAGATTAAAAAATTAAAAAAAAATGACCCTTGAACTGGCTGAGTCACCCAGGCGTCCCAAGTAATGATCAAGTCTTAGACAGAGTAGTCGGCTAGCATCAATGGTGTGGTTAGCAGCCTGAGCATTGGGCAAGATTTCTGTCCATTCATGTGCCAAGAAAGGGAGTATCCTGGATGGAGTGGTTCTGGATCCTCATGGCAGAGGTGTATTTGGATACCAGAATGTGGACTGGCGGTAGGTCACTGATGTTTTTGAATGGTGGTTTTCATTCACCAATAGTGATAAAGTTGCAAATTGAATTTTCCTGATTTGTAACTAAGGTATTGGGGACTGATACTTTTGGGGACTCTTAAATCATTAAGAACTGAGATGAAAGAGATATTAAAGCTGTGATAACTGGTGTTACCTGTTGATGTTATCTACTTTGTAAACTTATTCTTATGAGGCCTTAGAATATTTAGGTTACACACTAACTTGACGAATATATTGACAAATGTCAGTTGTAGTTTCAAACTGATGTCTAGGTTGGACATAAACCAAGTTGGATAAATTAGACAAGGTTTGCTCATCTAAAGAAGTGTTTCCCAACCACCGTCACATCATAGAATGCATTGATGATGATGTATTTGTTTGGTATACCAGGGTAAAATGGAGGTATAAAAAGTTTTCGTTATGTTATGTAAATATAATAACATAAATAAATACAAAATATTAGAAAAGACAAAAATTGAATGTACTTAAAACTTTCAAATAAGTCTTTTCAAAATATTAATAAACTCAGTTTGTTTTAGTGAACACACAATTTCTGATCATGACATTAATGCTAATCTCAATACTTGATAATTACATAATATAGATGAGAAACTTTGTTTTAAAAGTCTTGCTTTTATATATAGTAGCCCAAATCTTTTAACAATTAAAATGAGTATTTAAGGAATCCTACAGCTCTTGTTTTTCTTTTAATGTCAAATATAATGCTAAAATATGCTCAAATTTCTTATGAATTCAAATAAATTTTGATTCAAATTGTGCTTTTTTATATCAAAGATTCACAACAAGAATCAAGTTCTAATTTTAGAATGTACATGGATTTTTACTCTGTAGCCAGCTTAAATGCCCCTGCATGGACACAAACAGAAGTATTGTATATATGCAAAGACAGAGATTAGGAGTCAGGCTGCAGCTATGTCAGCCAGGAATTGGGCTGTATTCTTTCACTTTTGAGGATTAACTCTTCCATTAGCTTCAGAGGCCTCTTGAGGAGCATGAGGGATGATGTGGTTTCCCTTGGATGCTAACACAGATGTCCAGGTAAAAGACCACTTCTCTGGGGAAGGTCATAATGCTATAGAAGAATAGTAAATGCAGCGTGTTGTCACATCTTGTGCTTCCCATCTGTGAGCCTGATCATAATGTTCAACCCTTTTCTGAGAAGTCCTGGAATATATTTATTGAAGTCAAAGCCATCCAGCGAGGGTACTCTAGCCTCTAGGCCTGAGTGAATCAACATTTCTGCAAACATCACTAAACCTCTGGATGCACACCAATGTGCCAGTTCGCCAACTGGGAACTCTGGTGTGAGTCCTACAGAGGAGAGTAACACAGCAGGAATATCAGCAGTAATCTCCAGTAAGAGACTGAGGTGTTTCTGGGTCTTTCCAAAATATTTCACACAATTGCAGATGATAGATCTGGGCTAATAAGACTCAATTTAGAAGTTTTGGAAGCTCAAATGCCCCCCTCATGGCCCAACCTTAATTATAAGACGTTAAAATATTCCGAGATACAACTTTGTTGGAATATGTGCTGAATATCTTAACACCTAGGCCAAGGCGCATCATTAATCTCAGGGCTGTGGAATATGTAATATACAGTGCACAGTATACTTGGCCTTGAATAAACTCTTGCCCATCACCGTCAGCCTCCCAATAAGACTCAGGTTGTGTGAAAACATTTTGGTTCTATGGAATTCGAACAAGTGGCAGTTACCGAGGTCTCTGGAATCCTCTCTCATATGTTTTGACACCAGCCAAAAGGCCATTTGTGCAATATATGATCTGTACAATTTCTGGAAAATTTAAAAAATATAACTGGCTAACATAAAAATTAATGGTAGGCAATATTTATTAGAATTTCCTATACTCTCAAACAGAGAATATTTTCCCTCTTTTATGGACACAATAAAAAAAGGCAAAAATGTTCAACTATGAAGATTGAGTTATCTTTTTTGTTAACATTTAGACACATAGATTTATTTTTTATTATTAAAATGAAGATAATAACAAGAAAAAATTAGAAGTAGGAGATTATGTTAAATATGCATTAGTCTTTCCATGGAAATGGCTACTCATAGGACATTGGAGAACCTTATTCCCTGGGGAGACTTAAAAAAAAATGGGTTGTCAAATGTCTTATAAATGTTAGTGTCCTGAATCTGAATGCAGCCAGGAGATGCTTCTGGCAACTGCAAAGTTTTAACATCACTGTCTATAAAGTTAGCTTATGCCCTGGAGCCCAGGCACATTCTGCTGCTTCCTCTGAACTTTCTGGGTTAATTAAAAACTATCATTATCACTGTTTCAGCAGCTGACATGCTATAAAAAGGAGCTTTAGCAATGGATTAATTGAAAGGCAGAGAGATATTTCAGAAATCTTAAGTTGAGAGGGAATGTACTTCCTGGTCTATTAAGATCATACTAGAATCAGTTCACATGGAATAAGCCTAACTGGGCCCACAGATGCCTTCCAGGCTCTGCGTGTTTGAAAACTCGAGGTTTATCTCTCTGTGGATGGGTTCCTTATTCTGATTCTCATCTCAGAGGCAGGAGTCATAAGGGAATCACTAAAAGGCATCTGACATTTTGCAACTATAGTATGGAACTTTGTAGAGTCCCCAAAGTTGAAGGATCAAAGTAGGATCTTTCTCGTGTCCTTCTCCCTACTGCATTAGGCAGGTCCTAAATCCTAGGAATATCCTGGGTCTTTGCTCTTGACAGCAAGTCGTTTTTATTTTTTGAGACTTCTTTTTCATTTTCAGGATCTTAGAGACAATTCTCATTGCTTAGTGGGAGAAAATTCTAATTCCGATCTTTCCCCATTCAAACTCAGGCTAAAATGGTTTCTGTTTTTGTTGACATGAGGCAACTGTGGTAATTATGCCCTTCGTCATGTAATTGAGCTTATGTAAAGTCATGTTGTTACATTTCAAAATTGTACTTTAAACGTCTCTTGACACTTTTTTGAAACTTAAAAAATCAGATAGTATTATATTACAAACATCTGCCTTTAGGAAAAAAAAATCTTAAGCACAGGAAGAATCTCCTTTTGAGAGTAAATTCAATGTGAGGGCTTTTCAATGTTTTAGTTCCAGATCTGATGTGTGTGTGTGTGTGTGTGTGTGTGTGTGTGTGTGTGTGTGTTTAATGTTTATTCATTTTTAAGAGACAGAGACAGAGCGTGAGTGGGGGAGGGGCAGAGAGAGAGGGAGACAGAATCCGAAGCAGGCTCCAGGCTCTGAGCTGTCAGCACAGGGCCCAACACAGGGTTCAAACCCATGACACAAGATCACAACCTCAGCTGAAGTCGGATACTCAACCATCTGAGCCATTCAGGCGCCCCTCAAATGTGTTTTTTTTCTTTGTGAACTCTTTCTTAGCTCTCCAGGTAAATGTCCCCTCCACTGAGCTCCAAATCTATCCTTTTGTATATATTTCTGTCATAATATTTATCACACTAAACTACAGTTATTTTGTTTAAATACTTTGTTCTCTTACTAGACTGTGAACTATAAGGGGCAGTATCTTTTTTTCTCTTTATATTCCCAGGGTCTAGCACCCAGAGAGCAATAAGTATTGATGGATGGAAGAATGAATAACCATTCTGTAATGTACCCTAATCGAAAGGTTCTAGTTCCTTAGGTAGCAAGAGAACTTTTGATGTTTTAGGGTATGGAGCCTAAGCACATTGCTCCATTGTTATATATGTGATACATCAAGGCTTTTATTTTATTTATGTAAATCTCTATGCAGAGAAAGATATTTGATCCTAAGGATTTTTTAAAACTTCTATTTGAGATGCTGCCATTCTTATATTTATATATTTATTTCTTTGTTTGTTTTTGATATAGTTGATATACGGTGTTATGCAAGTTTCACGTATACAACATAATGATTTAACAACTCTATATGTAATGCTATGCTCGCCACAATTATAGCTACCATCTGCCACCATATCATACTACTGTAATAACATCGACTGTATTCCCTATGTTGAACATTTTATTCCCATGACTTATTCATTCCACAACTGGAATTGTGTATCTTCCCCCCCAACTTTACCTACTTTGTCCATTTCCCCCTCCTCCTCTGACAGCCATCAGTTTGTTCTCTGCATTTATAGGTCTGATTTTTCTTTTTGTTTGTTTATTTATTTGTTTCATATTTAAGATATCATATATAGGTGAAATCATATGGTATTTGTCTTTTTCAGATTGATTTAACTTAGCATAATATTCTCTAGTTCTATCCATGTTGTTGCAGATGGCAAGATCTCATCTTTTTTTTATGGCCGTGTAATATTGCATTGTGTATATATGCCACATCTTCCTTATCCATTCATCATCCATCTTGGGTTGCTTGCGTATCTTGGCTATTGTAAATAATGCTGCATTAAACATAGGGGTGTAAGTATCTTTTCACAGGAGCGAACAAGAATGCCTGTATGGGTTAATAAATAAAAAGCCCGAATATCAGAGGCAATCTTGCTTTGCTTCCAAATAAGTCATGGATTAAAACTATCTTGAGAATTTTAGGAAACAAGAAGATTTGTGCCTGAAAGATGTCCTTTCTCTTTAATGTTATTATGTCAGAAAATACCATTCAATATGCCTAAATTATTCCAATTTAATTGTATTACAGTTCTTTGAAAATTGCTAAGCCTTGTATACTCTTTACATAATTTTGATGAACTAGAAGACAGCAGCTTGTTGCTGGACAATGCTTCATTGCAAATAAAAAATATGAATAGTTTAATTTTACCATTCCTCTTTTGGTTTATCTGGTGATTCTTTCTCTGAGTGGATATAGCAAAGCAAATTTAGAAAGGGCTAAGTCAGTTTATAAGAGACAGTTTCTAACATAAAAGTCTTTACAATCTGGTTAAGGATATGACACACACAATAGAAGAGAACCATAATATTTTAATAGCATTGTTTTAGATATAAATGGACTGTCAAAGGCTTTAAATCATTATTTTTCACAGGGGTTCCTTGGAGCCTTCTAGATGTTGCTTTCAGAGTTAGAGTTTAGGGAGGGAATAGGGGACGGAGACAGCCACAGAGCACAACCTTTTTTACTACATTTTAGCCACAGAAACCCTACTTTCGCCTATTTTAAGTAGGATTTCATTTGAGCAAAGAACTGAAGGCTTAAAAAAGTGTAAGACTCACTGATATATACCAATCCTATTGTTTTACAGATGAGATAGTTGCCTGAAGCCAAGACAGGTTACAGGCCTGCCCTAGCCTGAAGAACTTTGAGTTAAGGGAAGGCTTGAAACTGGTTCGGTTATTGTCCTAGTATTGCTTTAGTGAGTGTCAGTGTTTTAATATCAGACATAAAATGTTTTATATAAATTCTCCTTTATCTTTAACACGCTTTATATAAATGTGATAGATATTAAAAATATGGAGTACTCTTCTCACATGTAAAAAATTAGCATTTAATTTTTCACTTTTCTTTCTGGTCTCTTATGTATAAGTGACTTTTATATAATTCGAATCATATTATAGATATATATTTGTACTTATTTTTTAACCTATAAGTGTTTCTTCATGTTGCCACAGGCTTCTTATTTATAAATTTTACTTATCCAATGTCCTATTATGTTGATACAGCATACTGTACTTAATCATTTACATATTATTGGACATTGATGGTATCTTCCATTTCTTTTCAATTTTGTTACATGCCTAAACCTATTTCCCTTTTGGGTTACTTTTTAAAAGTTAATTGTGAGGATAGGGCACCTGGGTGGCTCAGTTGGTGAAGCATTGGACTCTTGGTTTCGGCTCAGGTCTTGATCTCACAGCTTCGTGGGTATGAGCCCCACGTCGGACTCTGACACTGGCAGCACAGAAGCTGCTTAGGATTCTCTCTTCTCCCTCTGTCCCACCCCTACTCTCACTGTCTTTGTCTCTCTCAAAATAAATAAATAAACTTAAAAAATCAATAAATTAATTACAAGGAGTGGTATTAATGTATCAAAACTATGTGAAAATTTTTGTGACCCATTCTACATTACTCTCTGAAAGGCTTGTATAAGTATCATTTTATCATTGCTTCTCTGCTGTATCAGTTTTTGAGTTTGTTTCTTTCTTTAGGTGATACCACATTGATACTTAGCTTTGTGTCTTGATCACTAGTGAAGATTATTATTATTATTATCGTCTTATCTATGTACAAATTATCATCCTTTGAGTGAATTATTGGTTTATATCTTGTTCTCTTTTATTTCATGGTTCTCTTAAGTTGTAAAACCTTGTATAGTTACTAATTGTTTTGCTAATAATATATTCATGGTTACTAATATTTTTAACCAGTAACTTTCACATGTTAACTCAAGTTACCACAACCGTTGACACTTTTAACTAGGCTCTAAAAATTAAGATTGAAATGTGTTTTTTTTTTCTTTGTTAGGAACTATCTTATTTTGAACAAAAGGAGAGTATACTTTTAAGAAAAAAGTTACATTATCTAATAAATACAGAAGATTAATTTTTGGCTAGGTAATTTGGGTAGATAATTAAATTTATAAATTTATAAATCTTCTGAACTCTTCCCTACCACTTCTCATATAAAATACATACATTCACAGCTAGCTTTATCCTATTTTTACTAGCAAATTTCCTTTAAAAAAAAACAATTCATATCACTGGCAATTCTTTTCGTACACTTTTATCATTTATAATTCTAGTCCTCAAACTGTCAGAATCAATGAAAACTCCTTTTTCCAGTATTCCTCAAAGATTTACCTAAATAAAAATTTTTAAAAAGGCAGAAAATGAAATAGTTCTATGCAAATAATCCTTGCCTTACATGTTTGAGTTAGTGAAGTTCAGAAGAATTCTTCATTTGCAAAGGAGTGTTCTTACTTGATAAACAATGAGTGCATAGACCAGCAAGCATTATCTTCTCTTAACCCTACAGAAAGAAAAAAAAAAGTTTGCCTCGAGAATTTGACACTCGTGCACATATTCTCCCACTACTGTTTCAGAACTTCCAGAAACATCATATACAGTTGGAAGATGTTCAAAATCATTTTTGCTTGCTACTGCAACTACTATAGTGAACTAATTTTTTTAAGGTGATTGGCCCCTAACCTGAATTTCTCTTCAACTGCTTCCATCAAACAGAGTTAGAGTCTTTTCCATTGCTGTGAGGTTAATAGCATTTTCAGATTCTAATCTAGTCTCTGGAAAATTGTCTTTAAAAAAATTAATCAATAATACTCGTTTTTACATCAGTATGTCAAACAAGGCAGAGACTACCTCACCGGGCATTTCTGCCATCAACTGTCCTATACAGTACATATTCCTACACGACAAAAGTCAATAAACTCGCCATGCTTGCAGCATTGCCATTTGTTCATGTTTTTAATTCACTCATGTATTAAAGCCAGCCTGGAAAACTCACTGGGCGAAGACATTAAATTCCCCTGAAGCAAATATTTTCAGGAAAAAGGCTTAAATACATTTTTATGTCTGCATCCTGATTTATTCTCCTTAGGGATAGTGGACAAATGCTTTCTGAAGACAATTTATGTATACTGTCATGAAATAAATAACCAATTAGTGTATTTATTTTCGAAGTGACCTGGAGGCCACATCTACACAGATCTATTTAAATAAGAAATGGAGAAGAGTTGTTTTGTAGATTGAATTAGATAATCATATAAAAGCACAAAGTCTAATGTCAGGTAAATGATAAATCTAGATACTAATAATAATGAGCATTATTAGTTATTATTACTTCCATTATATCAAAGAACAATTATAAATTATAATTGGGAGTCTGGAGAGGGTGATATCAAGCATAACCATTTCTATCATTGTTCCCACTTTGGTAATATTGAGTGTTTAATGGTAATGTAAATGGAAACCAGGAATAGGATTGTTTCTTTTTGCAAAGAGAACCAGGCTGGCCAGAAATAGAGTAATCTGTTAATGTAATTACTTGTGGAAAAGATTCTTTATTAAAATGATTATGGAATAGCATTTTTAGTTCAATTAAAATGATGTTGAGCCCCTGCTATGGGTCAAGCACTATCCTACACTGGTACAAAATATAACTTCTAGTTCCTGTTTTGAAAGAACTGTAATGAGTATGGGAGATAGGTATATAAGTTAATTATATTGCAGTCTGGTAAATGAAATAATATAATATATGAGGTACAGAAGAAGACAAAATAATTACTATCAGCAAGATCAGGAAAGACTTCCTGGAAGAATATCCAGGTTGGACTTTGAAAGATGTAAAAGTTAGGAAGCATGGTAATGATACAATGTATCATTGTACAAAAGCTTAGAGGCTGAAAGAAGCCTGGTACTTGAGGGAAATTTAAGATATTGCCTGGCAAGGGTGAGATGGAGGTAACTGAAAAGAGATGAAGCTGGAATTCTAAATAGAAGTCAGATTTTGAAAGATTATGTAACTCTGTTAGGAATTTGAACTTAATTTCAAGGTCAATGGGGAATGACTGAAGGGTTTGAAGCATGAGATAGACCTGAATTTTTAAGAAGACTCCCAATTCTGAAATATAAAGAAGAGATGGTAGAGAAATGAAGATTAAGGGAATAATTTGTAGTTCTTGACTTTATTCACTGCTGTAGAAACTTACAAAGTCAAAAGTTATGGAAATTCCTATGGATCAGTGGATTAATTGATCAGTTGTTTGCAGCAATAGTGATAATTATTTCCCCTTCTTTGGAGATTACTGTTGATTTCTCTATTAGTAAGCTGGCCTGGTGCTTTATTATTTATTTAGTTAGTTAAAAATGTTTATTCATTTTTGAGAGAGAGAGAATGTGAGTAGGGGAGGTGTAGAGAGACGGGGGGGCAGGAGATCCAAAGTGGGCTCTGCATTGACAGCAGAGATCCCAATGTGGGACTCAAACTCACATACTGTGAGATCATGACCTGAGATGAAGTCAGACTCTCAACTGACTGAGCCACCCACATTCCCGTCATGCTTTACTTTTATTTTCTGATCCCAGAAGAAGTTTTAGGAGGCCACTAAATGTCTGAGACAGAGATCTGAGGTCTTAGTTTCCAGCAGGGCAGAGAGTTGAAGAAGGTGACCGAAGAAAAGAGACTTAGGTGGCAAGAGAGATATGAATGTGGGAGCTTGAAATGGGGAGGGAAAATAACAAAGAGGGGCAAAAATGGGTTAACAGTCAAATGTCCTGAAAATATAACACAAATTATCAGCTCCCACGCAAATACAGGCAAATAATATTTTAATATAGAAATTTGTTGTCAAAATATAAATAGTAATTCTGAATACTCATTATATTATATTATATACATTCAATGTATAGATATTTTAAATCATGTAAGTAGAGCATTCAAAGACATAAGGATGAAGGGATAATTTTCATCAGATTGCAATCAGATTGCTTGCTACTTGCCTTATTAAAAATCAAAGCAATTTATTAACAACAGGAATCTAGGAGCACCTGGGTGGTTCACTGGGTTAAGCATCCAACTTTGGCTCAGGTCATGACCTTGTGGTTTGCGAGTTTGAGCCCGAATTGGGCTCTTTGCTGACAGCTCAGAGCCTGGAGCCTGCTTCAGAGTCTGTGTCTCCCACTCTCTCTCTATGCTCCTCTCCTGCCAGCACTGTGTCTCTCTCTCTCTCTTTCACAAAAATAAATAATGAACATTAAAAAAAATTAAAAAGAGGGATCTATATTTTCCTAATATCACACTTTCTTCATCTACTTAATATTTTAAAATTCGACATAAAGTATAGTATGATGCAATATTTTTTTTGGCACCTTCTGATTTCCTGTTGTTCATTCAAATGGTTTTAAACTGTTAAATTTCTTTATCCTGTGAAAATGTGAAGCCTATTGCTAAGTGGTTGAGTTATGGGTTTGTTCCTTAGTAAATACTTGTATTTTATTTTTAAGTGGAAAAGTTCTAATAGAAGGAGTGAGTGTCATGAAGAAAATTAAACTCTTTATGTATAAAAAGTAGATCAGTGGCTCCTTTGGATGGGGAGAAAGAACAACTCTTCCAGAAAGGAAGAAGGGTCACTTCCTTGACCATAAATGGTGTTGTGTTACTTGAAAGTAGATTTGAGATCTGTGAGGTGAACGTTAGTAAAACTATTAGAAAGGTGTGGACAACCTCATTTTTTTTTTTTTTTTTTGAGGCCACTTTCTTAAACTGAGAGAAGGCAGACAGGTGACTAACCCAGCAAGGAAGGTGGAACTTGTTTTGATCTTATGTTAAAGAGTCAAGAGTGAAATATAGTGCATTCCACTTGGGAGTCTTCAGCAGGCTGAGATGCTAATTGGATAGCTAATATATAGTGAGGCAAGATATCAATTAAGTATCATAAGATTCAAATCTATTTAAAGTAACTTAAATATATTTGATATTTGTTCAAATAATTACATTTTGAAATAATTTTCAAAAAAGAAATGTATCCATATTTTTAAATCTATAAGACAGCAGGTGCAAAAAATCAGCAGTCTAGCACAGTATCTGGAAAAATGATTCATAGGTTCATTGAATGAATGAGTGACTGCCTCTTAGAATAAACGAATTGAGGTGTTTCAGCCACTTAGAGTACAGCCTTGTGCACTACTTCCACCTAGTGGCAATCTACCTGGAGTACATGAGTAATTAAAAAAAATGAAAACTGGCTCCTCTAGAAGGGAATTATATGTACTTTGACCTCTTGTAGAGTGACCTCTTGCCTACATTAAATTATAACTTCAACTTTATTGAATTTACTGCAGTAAACAGCCCTGTGAAACCCAATTCTGAATATTCTATGAAAATGTCATTGAAGATTTTGTTCATGACAACATTCGTGAATCATTGGAGCTATTGAAGCTATAGTCATTTATTTAAAAAAAATTGTGCTGGAAATGAAAAAAAATCATTTACAGTTAAGAAAAATATAAATTTCTATTAAGTACATAGATGCATTTTTAACCTCATTAGTAACAAATGAACGTACATAGAATACTATTTCTTCCTATCAAAATAGCAGATTACAAAATCAGTACTCTGTTGGAAAGGAAGAAATGAGGGAGAAACAATTGTTGGTGGGAGAATAAGTTGGAACAATCAGATTTTTTGATTATTTTTTTAACTTTCTGTGAACAATTTCATGTTTATAGAAAGATTGCAAGAATGTGATTAGTTCAAAGAACACTTGCTAACTTTTAACCAGATCCATCTGGTTATTAATATATTATTAATATACTACTTCCTTTGTTTTATACATCTCTTGTAGAACTATTTGAGGCTAAGATACATACATCATGACCCTTTAGACTTGAACACATCAGTGTATTTTCTAAGAATAGGAATATTCTCTTAACGTGTTCATGGTACAGTTATTGGTGTTAGTGAATTTAATATTGATGTGATATTTTTTATCTGATCTACCATTCATTGTGTAACTTTCTCGATTGATTCTATAATCTCTTATAGCAATTTCTTTCCCTTCAGTACAGAATCCAGTCTCAGATTAGGTATTGCATTTAGTTGTCATGTCTCAGCTTCCTGTAATCTGGAACATTTCTGCAGCCCTACTTTGTCTTTTTGACCTTGACGTCTTTGAAGAATCTAGATACCCTTCTCTTCTTCAATAGAACCTTTCACATTTTGTGCTTTTCTAATGATTCTCATTATTCTAATCTATACATTCTCGGTTGAAACCAGGTGTGTAGTTCTCAGATTACCCCCTCTGAAGGTGCATGATGTTCCTGACCCTCACTGGTAATGTTAATTTGTTTACCTGGTCGGGGGCGATCTAATTTCTTCATAGCATAATAATTATTTTTTCTGTGTTTTCACACTTTAAGACCACACAAATATTCTACTCTTCATAAAAATTCCCTTGAGATTTAGCAACTGTTGATGATTCTGATCTTTCCAAACTTCGGTACAATGGTTGTAAAATGCGCATTCACCTTCAGTACTCCCGTGTATTTATCAGTTGGCTCTCAGCACTCTACGGTAAACAAAAGCACGCTTTCCTTTATCCCTCATTTGTCCGTATGGATTCATGAATTCCTAGTTTAAAAAGTGGCTTATCCTTCATTACTGTACATATTGTTCCAGATTTGACCAGAGGAAGCCCCTTCAAAATGATTTTTTTTCTTGGATAACAGAGAAAGAAAAATAAGGAAAAATACATATACACATATATGGAAACCATCCCATGTCAGTTCAGAGAGTTGTCTCCCTCACTCTTTTTGCACAACTGCATCACACTCCATCGGGACAATTGTCTTTAATAGAAAAACATACGAAGAATCTTTTAAATGATTACACTCATTGACCAAGTTATTTCATTTTTGGGAGTATATCCTAAAGAAATTCTCAGAGATGAGGATAAAGTTTTACGCATAAAGATGTTCAATAAAACATTTTTTTAAAGATCTTATTCTTTTTAAGTAATCTCTACACCAGAGGCTCGAACTTACCACCCTGAGACCAAGAGTCACATGCTCCACAGATCACACCAGCCAGGTGTTCCAATAAAGCATTTTTTATAATGGTAAAAACTTAGAAATAAAATGAATAGCTTACATAAAAGGAGTGGTTAATATACTATATTCGCATAGCAAAGCATCATCCAGTCATTAAAAAGGCTCATGTCTTAATATCATGTTAAATGAAACAAAGATGTTAAAAGTAAATACTTTGATTGGAATCATGTGGAATGTGCACAGAAAAGTGATTGGAAGGGAATATCCTAAAGTGATTAAAAAAAAAAAAGAAAAAAGTCTGCTTCTGAGGGTAGAATTTCCCCCCTCTCTTTTCTATATGTTTTATACTTTCCAAATTATCTTCAATGAGCACATAGTCCTATTATTTTCAGAAAAGTTGAAACCAGTGACTACTATTATAAGAAGCTTTTCTCCCGTACAAATCAGAATGCTTCTTTACTGGGGTCATTATAAGTCTTTATTGTATTGTATTTCTCTTTTTACTCTGGGTGGCAGCAACCAAATTTAAAGCTTAGTTACAACTGCTTATAAAGCCAGCTCTTACAACTAGCACACTTGAGTTCTCTTTGTCCTCTTTTCTTGATTTTATGTGTCTGTTTTCTCAACCTTATGATGTCTTTTGTTGAAAACAATCTCAAATCCTTTATTTATTTATTTATTTATTTATAAAGTTCTTAAATTTTTTTAATGTTATTTTATTGTTGAGAGAGAGAGAGAGAGAGAGAAAGAGAGTGTGAGTGGGGGAGGGGCAGAGAGAGAGACGGAAGCAGAGAATCAAAGCAGGCTCCAGGCTTTGAGCTGTCAGCACAGAGCCCGATGCTGGGCTTGAGCCCACAAACTGTAAGATCATGACCTGGGCCGAAGTTGGACGCTTAACCGACTGAGCCACTCAGGTGCCCCAAATCCTTTTAAAAAGAATTGGGGTATAAATAAATAGAACACAAATGGAATTCCTACATAATAATTGTCTTCAAACTGCTGAAGTAGACATTATGGATACATAATAGAGTTTGTCTGAATATTTAAAATGTTGTATTTCATATTACAGCAACCAATGCTAAACTTCTTCAATGCTCTCAGTAGCTGTGGTTGGGGAGGAATTTACCCAGATTTTTGTTTTCCAGACAATTTTTTTTAAAAAAAGAGAGAGAGATGAAATCACGATATTGAGTTAATACTATGGAAAATGCACTGAAAAGCAGATTAAAATGTTATTTTAAAAAGTTATGTAATATTGGGACCTCTGGCTGGAATGTGGGGCCTCTGGCAGTCTGTAGAGCGTGTGGCTCTTGATTTGAGGGTTGCAAGTTTGAGCCCCACTTGGTGTAGAGATGACTTACAAACAAAATCTTATAAAGAAAAAAAGTTATATAATATTTTTGGACTAGCAAATGTCCCCTGTCAGGGTAAAATCTACTTCCACTTGGTACTTCTGTTCTCAGTTGCCCAACCCTGCTAATATTAAATATGTGATCGCTGACCTGCCCTGTGTTTCCCTGCCTGTTTTTTAGGAATCCTCTAACCCAAATCTTCCATGTTCTTACTTAAGCTAGTTCTTTGTGGCATTGGCCTCTGAGGACATGTAGAACAACTGTCTAATTTCCATGCAGTGTTCTTTAATAAAAATGAAGATAATTGTTAAAGCCAGCTCCTCCTTTCCTGTCCCACTCTTTCAGAATAAATTTGAATGAAAGATAATGGATCCTTTTATTTAATTGTAGAGAAATAAGCGGTAGCTAATAGTGGTAGGGCTTGCAGGGTCTTGAGAAATCACTGAGTTCATTCCCCCATATCCACACAATTTCTGACATGAGAGAATGTTACCTATTACTGAAAAAAAAAAAAAGAGAGAGAGAGAAAGAATATTTTTCAATTTAATTTTTAGGGTAATTATTTAAGAACTCTCTCAATAGGACTCCCCCTGTCTCCCCTCTAATCTAACCAAACCTTTATGCTTCGACTTCAGTTTCTTTGTCCTCAGTGGAGGCAGAAAGAAGGAAAATTTACATAACTGAATTCATCTGACAACTCTTATTAAGCTTCTAAAAATTTTTGTTGTTGTTGTTTTCTAGGTTAAAAAGCATGGTCCTTTAATTTTTTTTCTACAGATGTTATTTTCCAACCAATTAACCATATTTGTAGCTAGCCTATGAGTCATTTCCAAATAGTTCACATGACTTCTTTGTTATGATTCTAAAACAAGACACTGTACTATAAGCATCAAGCCGTGGTGCAAATAAAAGAAAATATCTTCTTACACATTCTATGCTCTTTCTGTTACTCATTTTGCTTTTGGACTTGGTTTTATGAAAAAGCTACTTTACTATAGATTTCTTTCCTTTTTTTTTTAAAAGTTTTTAATGTTTATTTATTATCAAGAGATAGAGAGACAGAGAGTAAGCAGTGGAGGAGCAGAGAGAGAGGGAGACGCAGAATCTGAAGCAGGCTCCAGGCTCTGAGCTGTCAGCACAGGGCCGGACATAGGGCTTGAACTCATGAACCGTGAGATCATGACCTGAGCCGAAGTTTGACACTTAACTGACTGAGCCACCCAGGCACCCCATTACAGATTTCTGTTTAAGTGTGCTAATCAACCTAAGATCACTAGTAATCATCATCCAGACTAGTAACCATTAACCAGTGTCAGGAGGTAAGAAACCATATTTATTTTGATAATCCTTATATCCATGGTACCTGCCACACAGAAGATGTTTAGTATTCGTGGACTGAATGGATTAAGTTTTATGCAGCATGTCATGATTTGCCAGGCAATTTTTAAAAATTGCATTTGATTTAATTTTCTAAGCTATTTGTAAGGTGGCTATTACAAACTGTAGGAACTGGAATTCAAGATAATCTAACCAAGAAGAGATGGCAATAGTTCTTTGCTTACCATGCTGTTCTGTGTAGAGGTGGCATTCTGCCTTGGAAAGTGCTGTAGTCTCAAAATGCAGGAAAGCCAGCCAAGTGACACTGAGTGTCAGTGTGTAACAGGACAGGTCTAGTCAATGGTACCGCAGTATATGGTATGGAACCTTAAGCAAAATTATCTTCCTCTGTATGTTGGTTTCTTGGTGTCTCTAAGCCTCAGTTTCCTCATCCACATAATGAGGATAATTATCATACCTATTAATTAACTCACAGAGCTGATGCCATGAATATAATGATACAGAGTTCATGAGTTTGAAAGCACTCTGTAGGCTGTAAAGCGTAGTGCATACGCAGGGTGGTAGCAGTAGTATAATTGTACCACTTAGTAAGTGGCTAACCCATGGTTTCCCCGAGAAATTCTCCTTTCAATGACAGGAGGTATTCACTACAACTGATCAACAAATTCAATCTAAACTATATTTCTAATTGTCAAAATCTTTCTGTATTTGGCCTTTCTATTTTATCGGCTGTTACTCTCATCACCAAAACACACAAACAACTCCCTACTCCCACCCCACCATCCTGGTCCATTAAAATGAGAAGACAGAGAACTTGGCATTACTTTAGGTGAGGCAACTGTGGGGCCATTAACTTTGAAATATAAATACTATGTTTAGTAGGTATTTGATCATACTGGTGAATTCAATGTTGTTCATTTCCAGTATATTTCCAGGTGTCAATTATGATCTATAAATTCTGAAGCAGTTTAGGTCTTTTTTTTCTATATGGACAACCAAGAATAGCTATAGCACTGTGGAAATTAATTCTGTGGTTCATATCCTGGTGACAAGAAAACTTGTGGAGTTTAGTGTAGGCCTTAATTATTCTTGGCAGGAAAATCCAACCTATTGATCTTTAACAAATACTACTTGGTATTGTAATATACCAAGCATCTGGTGCTGTGTTTTATGTATTTTAGCTACATTTTTTATGTTTGAATTAGTGCCTTTGGGCAATTTAAACCTGAGATACATAAATTTATAAGAACAAAAAAGACACAAAAATAAGAAATTAAAAAAATATATAAACAAATGAACTCGCTTACGAACACAACCAAAATATAAACAATGAACTAGAAAGATTTTTAAATGGCCTTTTATAGGCTGATTAGAAGAGTTGATATTTTGTTTCACTGTGGTTGTTTGTTTTAACATTAGAGGATTTTTTTTTAATGTTTATTTAATTTTGAGACAGAGAGAGACAGAGCATGAGTGGGGGAGGGGCAGAGAGAGAGGGAGACACAGAATCGGAAGCGGGCTCCAGGCTCTGAGCCGGCAGCACAGAGCCCGACGCGGGGCTCGAACTCACAGACCACAAGATCATGACCTGAGCCGAAGTCGGACGCTCAACCCACTGAGCCACCCAGGCGCCCCTAGAGGATTTTTAAGGCGTGCACTCCCCTATGATCTGGAATCACTGTCTAGGAAGCCACTATTTCTGACTAAATCGTGTTTTTCAGTTGGGTTGGTGTAGCAAAGGCATTTGGAAACAAATGATTTAAAGTAAATATAATGGTACTATTTTATAAAATTCAGTATATTTTCCAGGATGCCAAAGAGACAAAAAAAGAAGAGAGAGAAAAAAATAGATATTATATTGTGAATAGAAATGTATCTTTAGGTAGAACAGAGCAGTTTTAAAAGAAGCATAACTAAAGAAAATTTTGACTTAAAAATAATATTAATATATTCAGTAAAAATGTCTGTTCCAACTTCTAAATTGCTAAATATTTTGGATACTCCAGTTAAATATCAGAATAAAAATTTCCTCCATATTTTCTTAAGAAAGAACTTGTTTAAGCTAAATGCAGTGGTTGAAATGATATTGTAAGTGAATATTTGTAAAAACCTATATAGATCTTTGGAAGAATTTAGTCTTTTAAAAATGAGAAAATGTCAATATATATGAAGTTAGAATTATTTAGACTGATAAGGTAGTACCTTTAGAAGGTGATACGGGGCTCCTGGGTGGCTCAGTCAGTTAAGTGTCCGACTTTGGCTCAGGTCATGATCATGCAGTACCTGGGTTTGATCCCTACATCTGGCTCTGTGCTGACAGTTGAGAGCCTGGAGCCTGCTTTGGATTCTGTATCTCCCTCTCCCTCTATCCTCCCTTGCTCGTGCTCTATCTTTCTGTCTCTCAAAAATAAATAAATGTTAAAACAATTTAGAAGGTGGGGCGCCTGGGTGGCTCGGTTAAGCGGCCGACTTTGGCTCAGGTCATGATCCCACGGTCTGTGAGTTCGAGCCCCACGTCGGGCTCTGTGCTGACGGCTCAGAGCCTGGAGCCTGCTTCACATTCTGTGTCTCCCTCTCTCTCTGCCTTTCCTCTGCTCATACTCTGTCTCTATGTCTCTCAAAAATAAATACATGTTAAAAAAATTAAAAAAAATTTAGAAGGTGATACAGAATATGCACATTTATATATGGATGTATGTATTCTAATAGACTACACTGAAGTCCAAAAAAACTAAATCCTTAGAGATTCTACAAATAAAGAAATTAAACGAGTTATGAAATCTGAAAAAAATCTACCTTTTTTGGAAATACATTGCACAACCTCAGCTTAAATGTGCGAACTCAAACACCGTGGATGGCCTTTTGCAGTATCTTTGATGAACAGAATCTTTAATTGATGTTCAGTAAAGCAAGATATTGTTCCACTTTCGGCTCACAGCACTTAGGGAATCGGTCTGCAAAAGTGTTGGCTGTGACCCAAGACTTCATTGAACTGCCAGTTCATGTGTGAGAGGCCCTCATGTTTGCCCTTTAATGCCCTGGGGTTTAAAGAAGGACAGAGAAAGCCTGGCTTAATCACCAGGCCTGCAGCAGGGCCACAGATCAGAAGAGTAGATCTTTTTCTGCTGCTGTAATGTTCACAATTCCTTCTGAGGTGAATAGGTTCCCGGAGGTGTTTTCTTCAGTAGAAGTTGGTTATGTTTTCATTGAGCACTTCCTGTCCTTTTCTTTTAGGATCTTCTTCAACCCAGAAGAAAATGCTTCTGTTCAGCAGTTAATCTGCTTCCCCTCATTACCTTCCTACCACACAAAGAGAGAAAAAAATCTTAAGATTCTTTAACCAGACTTTGCTCCAGATGATAGAATCTTCAGTAACTGTTGCTTCAGCACAGGGTGAGTCCTGGCTTTCTCATAAATCACATTTCTTCTGAGAGTCGTGGTTCCTGCAAATTAGCCACAGATATAGACAAATTAACCATGTTTTCAACTTTCACTGAAGTTCTATCTGTCACTTGGTGAATGAGGTTTTCACTATTGGAACACTCACTTATTGTAGATTTCCAATGCCTACGGTCTGATGCCCCGTGGCACTGTTGCATTCTATATTCTACTCTTTAATTCTAAACTTATATTTTCAGTCAATAATCACCTCGTAACAGTTTATATTTTCATTCTAGTTGCTAGTAGTTACACAAAGAAGCAAAGCTAAAATAAATAGACCAATCACCCGTAAGCATTACTCTACTTGCGATCATAAGTCTAGAGCAACAAAATCAGACATGGAATGTGATAGAGAATTAGGCTTATCCACATAGCTCATCTTATTTGCCTGAAAACGAACCCCTGCCTCTGACAAATCATGGATGACTCCACATTCTATATCTATAGGATGGATTGTAAATTGTTTAATCCATCATGGAGGATTATCTTTGGTTGGCCCAGTTCCAGGTATTAAATGTTCTTCAGAATAATGAAATTGTATTTTAATAAGCTTTCTATAAAGTTTATTGATTTAAATGGGTAGTTATTGACATTAAATTCCAATGTGTGGCGAAGGAAATACTTGAGTTGTAGGTGCCTTTTAATACAATTAAACCTGACTTTTTCTTAACTTTTCTGTTTTATGTAGTGGGAGCTCCTAGAATATTAATATAATAATATAATATAATAATTAATATAATATAAAAAAGATCTTTTTGTAAATAAGTGAGGTATATTTTTCCACCTGCATTTTTCCATGGAAACATGATAAATAATCATTCTGTGTTGATGTTATGTGAGCTGGATATTAACACCCTTAAAAAATGCATTTTCTGGATCTCTAACTGGCAACTGGTAATATATGGTTTTGTGATGATCTTTTGAATGGTCATCATTTAACTCCTATCAATTTACCTTTTTTTCCCCCAAATATCCTCTTACTGACATTGTTTATACATCAAGTCATTAAATTTTTTTGAGTAAATATAGAATATAAATTTGGTCTTAGCCTTAAATGAAATGCTTCAATATAGTTTTTTTCAAACTTTGACTTAAACTTTTTATTGATGATATCATTAAAAAACTATTTCTCATTTAGACTAAGTACTAAGTACCTTCTGGTGGGTGGGTTTATAATTACATTTTAAAAAGTACTTTGAAAGGTATCATAAGGTATCTAAGGTATTAAGTAGTATACATTTAATTTTGTAAAATTTATATACCTATCCACATTTAGTAACTAATTTAATGGATGGGAATCAGGTAGAGCTTGACTCATGAAGAGTTTTTGCTTGAATAACATGGATTCACTCCTTTTATTCGATTTTTAAATAGTGTATACTTTTTGAAATGTAATCCCCAACATAAATATAAATTTTATCCAACATCTAAATTGAATTAATTCATTACAGTTCAATAAATCCTCAAATATGAAAAGGGTAATTCATTTAAAAATGATTGCTTCTTTCTCTGCGTTTTATGTTTAAAGCTAAAAGAGGTAAGCTTAAATTCTCCCCATAAAAGTGCTTTTTTTGATGTGTCTCATACACTTATCTGCATCTCATATCCTTTTAATGTCTATAGAAAATGTATCGACATCACCAAGTCTTGGAATTTGAGTCCCTGGGAGAGTTTATGACTGTTGTTAGTTTATAAAGATCACTTGCATTGTGCTTAAAGGTACATGATACATTTGTTTTTCTTCTTAAAACTTACTTTATGAAAAGGCATAGCAACTTAATTTCAGTAGTGATCATTCAGGGCTGTGGCTTCTGAATATAAATCAGAAAACAAATGGTTAGTCTAGTGAAGTTCTAGTATCACTGTTCATCTGCGAATGAGAAAGTTTGGGAGATGTTGTTCCCTCTATAGATTTAGCCTAACATTTTCTGTTTATCATATTCTTTATTATATAATTGTTTTTGTGTTATCAAGGGAACAAAATTCTTGAGGACTAATAAAATAGGCATATCATAGTATTTTTTAATTTAACAATAATAATTATTCTAAGCAGTTTATAGGTATTAAAGTACCGTTGCTTTACAACAACCCAATGAAGTAGGTAGATACTATTATTTCCAATTTACAGATAAGAATCCTGGATCTCCGAGATTAGATAAACTGCCTAAAATTTTACAGCTGCTAAATGGTAGAGTTGGGATTCAAACCCAGAATATTTGGTTCACTGCTTGGGTTTTTAAACATTTTGTTTTATAATACATATAATACATATATTGTACTGTATTTATAATACAGCTTATTTAATTAGTCAATGAGAATCTCCAAATAAGTTATGTTGAACCATAGATTGAAAATAGATTGAAAATAGGTTGAAAATAGATTAGCTTGAATTGGTGATTTAGTGAAAGACAACCACTTTTCTGGCTATATCCTTAGGTTGAACATTGAACCTAATAGTATGGATATGGTTAAGGCTGAGGAGTCAGAATGTATGTTTGGAATGTACTTTGTCACTAGTTGAAGTTATATATTGTGAAGCTATTTAACTCTTTAAATCCTGTTTACTCATCTGTAAAATGGGAATGAGAGTTCTCATATATTTCTGATAGATTTCTTGTGAAGACCAAGTGAGATAGCACTGATAAAAGGCCTTTATAAACTTTATTGCATCCTACATCATCAACAACACTATCAGAAATAATAACAATATTGATACAAAACTCGAAGATAGGTGTGGCCAGGGGTAGAGATGGGCATATAGATGGTATATAGCTGTCCAAAGGCGGAGTTGATTATTGTCTCTGACATTGCCTAGCAACCAGCTCTTCTCTATCCTCATATGCTTTGGACTCCTATGCCACTCTTAGATTAACCAAAACTATTCTTACTTGTATTTTGTTTTGTTTTATTATTTTTTAAAATCTACTCTTACTTTTGTTCCCTCATGTTCCAAAGCTTGCTGGTCACCTTCACTGATAGCCTGTATGGACTACAAATTCAACATGTCTAAAACTGAAGTCTAGGTTCACAGCTAGTAAGTTACAGAGGTGATAGTTGATCCACCCAGATAGTCTAGTTTCAGAATACTTGTTCTCACCAACATAGAATACTGTATTTTTGGTGTGTTTTGAAGAAAATAACTCTGGAGGGAGTATAGGGCATAGACTGAATGGGAAAGAAAGGGGAAACACGGAGAATCATTTTTTAGTGGTCCAAAAAGGAGATGCTTAGGATCTGAACTAGGTTAGTGGTTGAAGCCTCCAAGGTCCGATGGGAGAATTTAAAGGAACCGTATGTAACTGACTCATCCTGGTGGTCTATGTGCTGAGGGGGTGTCCAAATGACCCCCTTATGGAGATTACAAATTTAAACAATTAAAGGAACACAGTCAATTGACTTAGTTCTTGGACCATATGAAAGTACTAGGGGATGGTGGAGATTGTGGTAAATCATAGAGCACATGTCTGGTTTAAAGAAGGCAGTTGCCTTGAGGTTTCAGTGGACTTCTGCCATTTAAAAATGTGCCCTATGCTGCCTTATATTGCATTCTGTTTCCCAAAAGGATTTTTAAATTTGGCTTTTCATATAAAATCCACTAATTTTGAAATGATGGTAACTAATTTAAAAATAACAGACAAACCTATATGACTTAGTAAAAATTTATCTTCCACCTGGATTAAGCCTGTAACTGTCAGTTTATAATCTCTTCAGTGATTCTGGATTTGGCAACTAAAAGTAATTAATGCCTATAGAGGATGTAGGAATAAAAGCAGGCTGGAGGATAGGTGAAGATATGTTAGGAGTTTTGGGGTGTATTTATGTGACTATCTTGGTTGATGGACCAGAAAAATGATTGGAAACAGACAATGTCATGAAAGAGAGGGTAGAACAATGGTTTAAAAAACATAGTGTGATGAGAAGAAAGAAATTCCTAAGGGAAGTAGTCAGTATAATCAACATAATTATGCTGTCATTATATGAAGACTCTCTCTTCTCACAAAACACTTTTATGTATGTATGTATGTATGTATGTATGTATGTATGTATGTATGTATTCAGTGGGTGTAGAGCCCAATGCAGGGCTTGAACTCAAAACCCTGAAATCAAGAGTCAGATGTTTAACCGACCATACTTTATTAATTTTACATTTAAGTTTACTACCAGATACTTTACATATATTGTCTTATTTAGTCTTAAAAACAATCTTCTGAGGCAGGCATTATTATTTTATACCTAGTTTACAGATGAAGATGAATGAATGGCAGAACTAGGATTTACATCCAGGTTTTTCTGTTATAAAAGTTTGTATTTCTCTGGAAATATCAGACGGAGCTTAGAGAAGAGCATCTAGAAGTGTGTAGTGCCCGCTTTCTACATTTCCATTTTTAAAAATTATACTTTCTGTTTTTTTTTGAAGTTTGTTTATTTTTAGAGAGAGAGAGAGAGAGAGAAAGAGAGAGACAGAGTGTGTGTGTATGAGTAAGCAGGAGAGGGGCTGAGAGAGAGAGAGACAGAGAGAGAGAAAGAATGAGAGAATCCCAAGAAGGCTCTGTGCTGTCAGTGCAGATCTCATGAACCGTGAGATCATGACCTGAGCTGAGATCAAGAGTCAGATGCTTGGGGCGCCTGGATGGCTCATTCAGTTGAGCACCAACTTCAGCTCAGGTCATGATCTCACGGTTTGTGAGTTCGAGCCCTGTGTCAGGCTCTGTGCTGACAGCTCAGGGCCTGGAGCCTGCTTCAGATTCTGTGTCTCTCTCTTTCTCTGCCCCCCCACTGCTCACACTCTCTCTCTCTTTCAAAAGTAAATAAACATTAAAAAAAAAAAGAGTCAGATGCTTAACTGACTGAACCACCCTGGTGCCTCTTAAAATTACACTTGTCATTTATAGAAATTGTATATTCCCATACAATTGTAGAAATAATACACAGAGATCTTCTGTATGCTTTACCTAGCATTCCCCAATGGTAATATCTTGCAAAACTATAGTATTATAGTATATTACCTGGGATATTGACTTTGATGTAGTCAAGACATAGAATACAGAAGAGTATAGTCTTATATATGTTCTAGATGTACACCTAAGTATTTGTATCTTTTTGGTCTGGATATAAATGGTATTATTTTAAAAATATTGTCCATATGTTCATTATTAGTGCATAGAAATAAAATTAGTTTTTATATGTTTAGCTTATATCCTATGACCTTGCTGAGCTCACTTACTCATTTTAGTGGGTTTTCTTTTAGTAGATTCCTTGAGATCTTTTATGTAGACAGTCATGTTTTTGGCTTCAGAGTAGTTTTATTTCTTCCTTATTGATCTGGATGCCTTCATTTCATTTTCTTGCCTTATTGTACCGGATATAATTTGTAGCATGTGTTGAATAAGAGAGAGTAATGAGAGTAGACATCCTTGCCTCACTCCTGATACCAGAGAGAAAACAATCAGACTTTTATCATTAAGTATAATGTGAGCTACAGTTTGTTTTATTTTCTTTTTTATATAGATGCTCTTGAGTTGAGTGAATTCTCCTCTGTTCCTATTTTTCTGAGAGTTTTTTTTTATTATTATTATTTTGAATGAGTGGTAAATATTGTCAAATGCTTTTCTTGCATTGATTGATATGGTCTCGTGATTTTTATTTTTATTTTTTTTAAGTTTATTTATTGAGATAGAGAGAGAGAAAGAGAACATGAGCAGGGGAGAGGCAAAGAGAAAGGGAGAGAGAGAATCCCAAGCAGGCTCCGTGCTGTCAGCACAGAGACTGAAACAGGGCTCTATCCTGTGAACTGTGAGGTCATGACCTCAACCAAAATTAAGAGTTGGACACTTATAACCAAATGAGCCACCCAGGTGCTCCAATCTTGTGATTTTTCTTAATGTGGTGGATAAGCAATTATTAAAACTTGAATATTGAACCAATTCTGAGTCCCTGGAATAAACCCCACTTGACAATGTTGTATAATTCTTTATATATTGTTGAATTTTATTTGCTAAAATTTTGTTAAAGATTTTTGCATGTGTATTCATGAAGAATATTGGTCTGAGTTTTTGGTACTGTCTTTTTCTGTTTGGTATCAAGGTAACATTGACTTCATAGAATAAATTGGGAAATGTTACCTCTTTTATTTTCTGGAAGAGATTGTTTAGCACTGGTATAAATTTTTTTTAAAGATTTAGTAGAATTCTCCAGTGAAACCATTTCAGTTTTGAAATTTTTTTGCAAATGTTTTAAATTGTGAATTCAATTTCCTTAATCATTATAGGGCTATTTATAGTACCTATTTCTATTTGGGTGAGTTTTGATAAATTGTGCTTTCCAGAGAAATGCTCCATCTTGTCTAAGTTGTCAATTTTATGTTTATAAAGTTGTTTGTAATATTATCCTTTTAGTGTCTTTAGAGTCTGTAATGATATCCTTTGTTTCCTTACAGATGTTGACAATGTATGTCTTCTTTTCTCTTTGTTGGTCTTTTAGAGGTTTGCCGATTTTCACTATTGTGTTTTGTTTTCAACTTTATTGATTTCTACTTTTATTATTTTCTTCCCTCTGCTAGTTTTGAGTTTATTTTGCTGTCTTTTCATAAGTTCTAGAAGTGAGATCTTAGATTACTAACCCGATATTTTCATCTTTTCTAATGTATGCATTTGGTATTACAAATTTTCCTCTTACTACTACTTTATCTATGTTCTACAGATTTTCATATACTGTATTCCCATTTTAGTTTTTCAATGTTTATAAATTTTTTATTATGCTTTAGTTATTGATTTTTAGTCTGATTCTTTTGTTGTTGCAGAATGTACTTTGTTTTCAATTTCTCTTAATCGTGATTATAGGTTTTTATATACTGCTAGGTTCAGCTTATTAATATTTTATTGAGCATTTTGCATTCATGTTTATAAGAGATTTTAGTTGGTAGTTTTTTTCTCCCACCTGGTAACAGTCATTACCCACACTGATGGTAGCTGATTTCAATCCTTGAAAGTGCTAATCGGCTTTGTAAATTTACTTCATCTTGCATGCTTTGCTTGATTAATGGCCCCTCCCCTTGAAGGACTGATATATTCCCTGACTTCACTGTAACTATGTCAGTTTTTGGTATCACAACAATACCATGAAACCAGTTCGGAAATGCTTCTTCATTTCATATTCCTTCAAACAGTTTATGAATAATTGTTATTAATTTTTCTTCAAATGTATGGTAGAATTCAAATGAAGCCACTTGGGCCTGGGATTTTCTTTGAGACTATGTTTTTGATTACTAACTCAATCTCTTTATTTGTCGTAGGTGTGTTCAGATTATGTATTACTTCTTGTCAGTTTCGGTATCTGTGTCTTTTGGGGACTTGAACATTTCACCTGCACTGCACTAATTTGTTAGAATACAATTGCTCTTAGTATTCCCTTAATTACATTTTATTTTTGAAGGGCAATACTAATGTTGTCTCTTCATTTCTAATTCTAGTAATTTGAGTCTTATATGTATTTGGTCAATTTAGTTAAAGTTTTTTCAGTTTTCTTAATTTTTTTTAAAAGAACCAGCTTTTGGTTTCACTGATTTTTTAAAATTGTTTTTCTATCCTTTATTTTGTTAATTTCCACTCTAATCTTTATTATTTCCTTTTTTCTGCTTATTTTAGGTATATTTTGTCTTTACTTCTATGCATTTATCTCTAAGCACTGATTTAGCTTCGTTCCATAAGTTTTGTTATGTTTTATCTGAATTTTCATTTATGGAAAATATTTTCTAATTTCCCTTTTGATATCTTCATCCAGTGGTTATTTAGGAGTGTGCTGTTTAATTTCCACGTATTTTTGAGTCTTCCAAATTTCTTTCTTTACTTATTTCTAATTTTGTTCCGTGGTGGTAGGAGAACATACTTTGTACCATTTACTTCCTTTTGAAATTATTAAGTACCATTTTGCAGCCTAGTGTATGGCCTGTCCTGGAGAACATCTCACGTGTTCTTGATAAGAAAGTATGTTCTGTTGTATTAATTTCTTGTGGCTGCTCTACCAAATTACCATAAGTTTTGTGGCTTAAAACAATAGAAGTTTTTATTCCCTTACAGTTCTGGAGGCTAGAAGTCTAAAATCAAGGTACTGGCAGGTTTGTGCTTCTGTAGGGCTCCTAGGGAGAATGTGGTCCTTGACTCTTCTAGCCTCAATGATTGTTGGCATTCCTTGGTTTGTGGTTGTGTCACTCCAACCTCTGCCTCTGTGGCCACATCCAGACTTGGAAGTTACTATCATTATTTCTTCCACTTCACTGTATCTTTCCTTTGTCCCTTACCTTCTGAACCCATCTGAGTATTTTATTCCAGTTTTTGTATTTTTCAGTTCTAAAATTTTCACTTAAAAATATAAAATTCTGTTCCTAAAAGGTTTTTTTTTTCATTTGTTTTCAACATGTTTGTAATTGCATGTTTTTGTCACGCAATTTTTGTCAATTGTGCTTTAAAATCTTTGTTATTTAATTTTAACATCTTTGTTAACTCAGTGTTGGCATATATTGGTTGTCTCTTTCTTTCAGTTTGACATTCTCCTGGTTCTTGGAGGCACAGTTTTTCTCTGTGGTATTTGGCTGCAATAGGGTATCATTATCTAAAAATTTTGTCTTGTTCGATTGCCCCTTTCATTGTTATTTTCCTAGAGAGACCAGCTTTTTTTTTGGGGGGGGGGTGGAATTCGGACTACACTTGTTTGTGCTTCCAAGTTTCTAGCTTCTTCACCTCCAAGTCTGGTGTATATAAGACAAAAAGAAAATTCAGGAAACCCAGTACTGTACTGTTGCTCACCTCCCAGTATTCCTAGGATTCTGCCTCTTTTCACTACGCTTGCCTTGTATTTGTTATGTATATATATATAATGTCCAGGATTTTCAGTTGTACATAAGAGGAGGAATAAGGAAAAATACATCTACTGAATCTTGCCAGAGTGGAAGTACTATATACGTATTTGAAAAATATTTGCTTTTTTTTTTCTGTTTATAATGGAGAATTTCAAAAATATGCACAAATAAAGAAAAGGCAACATAATCAACTTCATAAATCTATCATACAACTTCAACAATGATCAGTATGGGGTTTTTTTGCTTCAGTTTTTTTTTTAATCTCAAGACATTTTTGGGAGAGGTTAGGATAAATAGTCAAATTTTATTCAACTGTAGTACAAGGTTTATATGATAGTCTTTGGCTCTTCATTAAATTTTTAGTTAATATTGCTTTGCATAAAATTCATTGAGATTCTTCCTTGAGATGTTTATATATATTATCAACTGAAGTTGATTGCACAACCATATAATATTCTGAGTCACTAAAGTGCTATCATCTGTATTTAGTGGACATGACATAATGAAAGTTCTAGTGACTTTAAATAAATGTAGTTAATTAAATGTTTAATTTTTAAAATGCAGAAATGAATTTTGTCATTTGTTGACTCAGAACACTGATTTGGGGAAGATTTAATGCAGAATTATAAACTTGAATTTGTGAATTATCTACCACTCTGTTTGTGTTAAACTTTAAAACACAGATGCAAAATTTAACAACTTGCCTGACTAGCAAAATTTTGAGGCAGCTCTTATCTGTACTAAGTAATACTTTTGGTAAGTTGCTAATTTATTATAAGATACATAATTTAGTCTTTAGAATCTGAAATGCAAAAGCTGATTGAACAAAAGACGATCCCACTGAAGCAGAATAACTGTAACACATGACGCTGCCACCGTTCTCACTGAAAGAGACTTCATGTAGACTCAAAATTCTGCACTGTGTACGAGAAAATACTAAGCAGTTTAATCCAAAAATAAATCAGGGGAAAAAAATGTAGTAAATAGCTTCACAATGTAACCCCTAAGGGTAATGTAGCTTTAGTCATAATCATGGGTTAGTGACAGCCCATCCAAACTGACTCCAAAATCTTTAAAGGTGTCCGAACAGTATTCATCCCAACAATAGTGCAGGTTGTGTGAGTGTGTGCAATTTGTGGAGCCAGCATTTCAGAAGAGTTAACACCCATTACCCTGTTCTCTGCCCTGAAGGTTTGGGTCTAAAAATGCTAATATGGAACAGTTGCATATTTTAAAGGAGGGCTAATGTAACCTTCACCTATTCCTGCTTTCTTACCTTTCCCTCTCCTTAAAGGCGCAGAAGATGTTTTTTTTTTGTTTTTGTTTTTGTTTTTGTTTTTGGAAATTTATAGATTTGAAGCCTAGAAAAAGAGCTATAGAGTTCTGGTAGTATAAGGCTCTTGGAATAGCTTTTCTCTTCCCTCTTGTTATTCTGTGTAAGTATAATTATCACTTCATTAGTAGCTTTTAGGTTTGAAGTTATTTCTTTAAGTTAGCTATTCCTACTTCTGTTTCCTCATAGTCCTCTGTGTTAATGTCTGTATTCTATAGTTCTGGCTCACTGTATAAGAGGAGAAGTTCCATTTCCCTAGTGAGATTTGTAAGCACTTTTAATAAAATAAATAAATAATTTTTATTTTTATTTTTTATTTTATTTTTAAATTTACATCTAAGTTGGTTAGCGTATAGTGCAATAATGATTTCAGGAGTAGTTTCCAGTGATTCATCCCCTATGTATAACACCTAGTGTTCATCCCAACAAGTGTCGTCCTTAATGCTTAGCCTTGCCCATTTAGCCCATCCCCTCACCCACAGCCCCTCCAGCAACACTCAGTATATTCTCCATGTTGAAGGGTCTCTTACGTTTCCCCCCTCCTTGTTTTTATATTATTTTTTCCCTTTCCCTTATGTTCATCTGTTTTGTACCTTAAATTCCACATGTGAATGAATTCATATGATATTTGTTTTTCTCTGACTGACTAATTTTGCTTAGCGTATTACCCTCTAGTTCCATCCACATTGTTGCAAATGGCAAGATTTCATTATTTTTGACTGCTGAGTAATACTCCATTGTACATATACACTACATCTTCCTTATCTATTAATCTGTCGATGGACATTTGGGCTCTTTACATACTTTGGCTATTGTTGAAGCACTGCTATAAACGCTGGGGTTCTTGTGCCTCTTCAAAACAGCACACCTGTATCCCTTGGAGAGATACCTACTAGTGCAATTACTGGGTCATAGGGTAGTTCTATTTTTAACTTTTGAGGAACCTCCATACTGTTTTCCAGAGTGGCTGCACCAGTTTGCATTCCCATCAGCAGTGCAAAAGAAGTCCTCTTTCTCCACATCCTCTCCAGCATCTGTTGTTGCCTTAGTTGTTAAATTTAGCCAATCTGACTGGTGTGAGGTGGTATCTCGTTGTGGTTTTGATTTGTGTTTCACTGATGATGAGTGATGTGGAGCATTTTTTCATGTGTCTCTTAACCATCTGGATGTCTTCTTTGGAAAAGTGTCTACTCATGTCTTTTGTCCATTTTTTCACTGTGTCATTTGTTTTTTGGGTGTCGAGCTTGATAAATTTTTGGATACTAACCCTTTATTTGATATGTCATTTGCAAATATCTTCTCTCATTACATCAGTTGCCTTTTAGTTTTTCTGATTGTTTCCTTCACTGTACAGAAGCTTTTTATCTTGATGAGGTCTCAATAGTTCAGTTTTACTTCTGTTTGCCTTGCCTCCAGAGACGTATTGAGTAAGAAGTTGCCGCGGCCGAGGTCAAAGAGGTTTTTGCCAGCTTTCTCCACTAGGATTTTGATGGCTTCCTGTGTTTCACTTAGGCCTTTCATCCATTTTGAGTTTATTTTAGTGCATGGTATAAGAAAGTGGTCCAAGTTCATTTTTCTGCATGTCACTGTCCAGTTTTGGTGTCCAACACCATTGCTGAAGAGACTGTCTTTATTCAATTGGATATTTTTTCCTGCTTTGTCAAAGATTAGTTGGCCATACATTTGTGGGTCCATTTCTGGGTTCTCTATTCTGTTCCATTGATCTAAATGTTTGTTTTTCTGCCAGTACTTGTACTGTCTTGATCATTGCGGCTTTGTAATACATCTTGAAGTCTGGGATTGTGATGCCTCCAAGTTTAATTTTCTTTTTCAGGATTGATTGGCTATTTGGGGTCTTTTGTGGTTCCATACAAATTTTAGGATTGTTTGTTCTAGCTCTGTGAAGAATGCTAGTGTTATTTTGATAGGGATTGCACTGACTAGATTGCTTTGGGTAGTATCAACATTTTAACAATATTTGTTCTTCCACTCCATGAACATGGAATATTTTCCATATTTTTGTGTCATCAGTTTCTTTCACAAGCTTTCTATAGTTTTCAGTGTATAGGTTTTTCACCTCTTTGGTTAAGTTTATTCCTAAGTATTTTATGGTTTTTGGTGCAATTCTAAATGGTATTGATTCTTTGATTTCTTGAATTGTAACCAATTTCTGTACATTGATTTTATATCCTGCGACTTTGCTGAGTTCATGGATTGATTTTAACAGGTTTTTTTTTTTTTTTGAACTTTTGGGTTTTCCGTATAGAGTATCATGTTGTTTGTGAAGAGTGAAAGTTTGACTTCCTCCTTGCAGATTTGGATGCCTTATATTTCTTTGTGTGCTCTGATTGCTCAGGCTAGGACATCAATACTATGTTGAATAACAGTGGTGAGAGTGGACATCCCTGTTGTGTTCCTGACTTTAGGTGGAAAGCTCTCAGTTTTTACCCATTGAGGATGATATGGCTTTCATATATGTGTTTTATGATCTTATATATGTGGGCCTTTCATATATGGCTTTTATGATCTTGAGTTGAGGTATGATCCTTATAACACTTATAAGCCTTCCTTGAGGGCTTTTTTTTTTTTATCAAGAAAGGATGCTGTATTTTGTCAAATGCTTTCTCTGTATCTATTGAGAGAATTAAGCCCTCTGGAATTTACAGACTATGTTGCTCTTTGTATTCTCACAGATAGCACAGTGAGATGGTATATATAGGGCTTTAGGGGGCACCTAATTTTTAAATTTGAGAGAGGATGATTTGAGTTGAATGAAAGGTGGAACTGTGGTTACTGGGATGAATGGACGGGATGGATAATGCTATGGAAAAGGGAAAAGAGGGTGGTTGGAAATGTAAGAGGTAGAGTTAACTGGGAATAAAGATGCTTGAAAGAGTTGATATTAATCAATGTCTGCATGCATGAATTTTGGCTTTCAGTAATCTTTCTTTCATCTCCAGATAAAACAAAGCTCACAAAATATCCTAAAATGAAAATTCTTTTCAATTAATTAATTTCTCACTATCAACTGTAGTTCTCTCCTAGTTGGACACTTGATTTGGAAATAATACCTATGAATACAGGTTAAATGTGAGTTAAATTCAACTTCCTAGAGTCTCAACCTATAGGATCAATTCCAGAGTCATTCTGAGTTATTGCTCTTTCTCCCTGCTAAGGTTTCTGCTCTTGGTCTCACCTCCCTTCTGAGCAGAGGTTCTATGAGTTTTTTGTTCCCTCTCCCTATTCCCAACTGTAGAATCCAGAGCATGGCAGAGAGACAGTGCCTACAGCTATTTAAGTAGTGGCCAAATCCGGCTATTGACCTGATTAAGGAAGTATATTAACGTACTTTATAAGAGAAGAAGCCGTATTTTCCTTTAACCTCTATAATTAATAGCTAAAGTAAATCGGTTTTGCCTTTCATCCTTTCTATTCTTGATTTTCTATTCAATCTCAAGTGGAACAAAGCTTGCTATGCTTTTGTGGGACTTTAAAATTAAGCTTAAAGGGAAAAAATAAAAGAAATATTGTGTGGAAAGTTATTCATCTTTACTTTTAGAAGCCTCAGATGACTCGACTGTTTCAACAGGATTTTCTTTCAATATTATCCTATTCACAAGGGCTAAAAAGATTCTTCTCTAGTATCCCAAATTGATTGAACCATGTGTAACCAAGGGACAGCTATATGCCATGGCAATCATTTATTGAATGTTAGCATGTGCCAGGAACAATGCTTGGTGGCACCGGGGAGACCAATAGGAATATGTCCCATATCCATAGCCTTAAAGAACTCACAGCATAGTGAGGAAAGACAGTTGTGAAAAAATAAGTGCCAAAATGATGGAAGTGAAGTAGGACTATAATGGAAGGAGGTATTGCTTCTTTCTGACGTAGAAGGTCTGATGTAGAAAGTCTGATGTAGAAGGCCTGATATAGGAAGTCAGGGCATGCTTCACAGTGTACATTACATCAGGACTCGATAATAGAGTATAGGATGGGTGTCTGGGTGGGTCAGTTGGTTAAGTGTCTGACTCTTGATTTCGGCTCACATCTCACGGTTGTGAGATTGAACCCCTGCATCAGGGTCCATGCTGACAGCACAGAGCCTGCTTGGGATTCTCTCTCTTCCCCTGTCTCTCTGCTCCTCTCTCTCTGTCTCTGTCTCTCTCTCAAAATAAATAAATAAACATAAAAAAAAAGAGCGTAGGAGGTAGTAATTCTACTAGAGGTACACTAGAGGACCAGAAAGGGCAATGATTGCTGACATAGCCTGAAGGATCTGTTGGGCCTCTTCTCAGAGATTTTCTAGCACCTAGAACTGGTGTCTCATACCCACTTCCCATCTCTAAGAGTTGTTTTGGGTCTCCAGAGCCAACTCACTGTTTTGGTTTCACTTGGAGATCCCTTGAACTAATGATATTTCCTATTGAACTGTTCTCCCCACCTGTGATCATCCAATTGCAATTATGCCACACAAGGGAACACTAGAGAACATGAGGTGAAGCTCATTTTTCTTTTTTGTCTGGTTCTGGACAATTCTGAGCTGACCTAGGAGAACAAACAGGCAAAAAGCATCATGATTGGAGTGATATAATGCACATGTAGCAATGATCTGAGGGGATATATGTCCTTATGTTAAGAAGTGTTTTCAGGTCATAGAAATACAGGTAAATATAAACAATAACATTTACATGAGTAAAATCTCTTTTTCTCTTAATAATCCTACTTAGCATAGTGCTTAACACATACTATTCCTCAAGAAATATTATGGAGTGACTAGTGTCGATATTATGCTTTTGGCTGATAGTATGAAGGCTTCTATTAAATAAATCTAAAAGGCTGTGTATTTTGATTTAAAAATAATAAGAATTAAGTTTCTAGCTTTAAAAACCTTTGACATCCACCTTAACCAAGTGATCAAGTTAGCATAACTAGTTATAAATCATATCAGCAACTGGAACCTCAGATTTGATGCACTGAATGGGACATGATATCCCTTCTGTGGTCACTTCGTAAAAGGAAAGACTGAGGAACAGTTACAGATTGGGGGAGGCAAAGGGGGGAAAACAGCTAAATGCAATATGGGTTCTGGATAGGATTCTAGGACAGAAAACAGACAGGGAAAAAAAACAGTGAAATTTGAGTAAGTTCTGTTGTTTAGTTAGTATTGTACAAATGGCAATGTCCTGGATTTGGTAATTGTACTATGACTTCGTAAGTTGTTAACATTAGGAGAAACTGGGTGTGTGTATATGGAAATTTTTATATTAATTTTTAACTTTTTAGTAAAGTGCAAAATTAGCTATAATTAGTTAAAAAAAACTTATACCTAAATTCCATCCAAAGACATACTAGAAATGTGGATTTATTATTATTTATTATTATTATTATAATAATTATTATTATTATTTATAATTTGATAGCTTTATTATATTTGACCAAGTACAGAGATAGGAACATTATGTTTGTTTTTTTGTGAAGGGAGGTGGTTTCGAAGTATTCTTTATTTTTTCTTAAGTTTTTATTTAAATCCCAGTTAGTTAACATGTAATGTTAGTTTCAGGTGTATAATGTAGTGATTCAACACTTCCATACAACACCTAATGCTCATGGTAACAAGTGCACTCCTTATTCCCCATCACTTATTTAACCCATCCACCCACCCACCTTTCCGCCCAATAACCATCAGTTTATTCTCTATAGTTAAGAGTCTGTTTCTTGATTTACCTCTCTCTCTAATCTGTCTCTCTTTTTTCTCCCTTTCCTCATTTGTTTTGTTTAAGTTCCACATATGAGTGAAATCATATGGTATTTGCCTTTCTCTGACTGATATATTTCATTTAGTTTTATATTCTTTAGATATGTCTATCTCTTTGTAAATGGCAGGATTTCAATTTTTTTAATGGCTGAATAATATCCCATTGTATATGTATACCACATCTTCTTTATCCATTCTTCAGTCACTGGATACTTGGGCTGTTTCCATAATTTGGCTACTGAAGATAATGCTGCTGTAAACATCAGGATGTATACATTCCTTTGAATTAGTGTTTTTGTATTCCTTGGGTAAAAAATAAATAGCAGTACAATTGCTAGATCATAGGGTAGTTCTATAGTTAACTTTTTGAGGAAACTCCAAACTGTTTTCCAGAGTGGCTGTACCAGTTTGCATGCACACCAACAGTGCAAGAGGGTTCCCCTTTTTCCACATACTTGCCAACACCTGTTGTTTCTTATGTTGTTGCTTTTAGACATTCTGACAGGTGTGAGGTGATATCTCATTGCTGTTTTGATTTGTGTTTCCTTGATGATCAGTGATGTTGAGCATCTTTTCATGTGTCTGTTGGCCATCTGTATGTCATCTTTGGAAAAATGCCTATTCATGTCTTCTGCCCATTTTAATTGGATTATTCATTTTTGGGGGTGTTGAGTTTTATAAGTTTTTTTAAAAGTATTTTTTAGATACTAAACCTTTATCAGATATGTCATTTGCAAATACCCATTCTGTAGGTTACCTTTTAGTTTTGTTGTTTGTTTTCTTTACTGTGCAGAGCTTTTAATTTTGATGAAGTCCCAATTGTTCTAATTTCCCTTGACTCAGGAGACAGATCTAGAAAGAAGATTCTATGGCCAATATCAAAAAGGTCACTGCCTGTCTTCTTTAGGATTTTTATGGTTTCAGGTCTTACATTTAGGTCCATTTTAAACTTGTTTTTGTATATGGCGTAAGTGATTCAGTTTCATTCTTTTGTATGTTGCTGTCCAGTTTTCTCAATGCCATTATTGGAGAGACTTTTTCCCGTTGGATATTCTTTCTTGCTTTTCTTGCTAATTCAAAGATTAATTGACCTTAGTTGTCGATTCATTTTTGGGTTTTCTATTGTGTTCTGTTGATCTATATGTTTGTTTTTGTTCCAATACTAATACTGTTTTGATTACTACAGTTTTATAATATTGCTTGAAGTCTGGAGTTGTGATGCCTGCAGCTTTGTTTTCCCTTTTCCATGTTGCTTTGGCTATTCAGGGTCTTTGGTAGTTCCATGCAAATTTTAGAATTGCTTGTTCTAGCTCTGTGAAAAATGCTGTTGACATTTTGATAAAAATTACATTAAGCGTGTAGATTGCTTTGGGTAGTATAGACATTTTAGTATTTGTTCTTCTAATCCATGAACATGGAATGTCTTTACATTTATTTGTATCATCTTCAGTTTCTTTCATCAGGGTTTTATTGTTTTCAGAGTACAGGACTTTCACCTCTTTGCTTAGGTTTATTTCTAGGTATCTTACAGTTTTTGGTAACTGTATATAAGAATGATTCCTTAATTTCTCTTTCTACTGCTTCATTATTGGTGTATAGAAATGCAACAGATTTCTGTATATTGATTTTGTATCCTGTAATTTTACTAAATTTGTTTATCAGTTCTAGTAATTTTTTGGTAGAGTCCTTCGTGTTTTCTAAACAGAGTATCATGTCATTGCAAATACTGAAAGTTGGACTTCTTCCTTGCCGATTTGGGTCCTTTTTATTTCATTTCATTGTTGATTGCTGTGTCTAGGACTTTCAGTACTATGTTAAATAACAGTGGTGAGAGTGGACATCCCTGTCTTATTCCTGACCATAGAGGAAAATCTCTCAGGTTTTCCCCATTGAGGATGATATTAGCTGTGGATATTTTATATATGGCCTTTTAATATGTTGATGTATATTCCCTCTGAACCTACTTTGTTTAGGGTTTTCCTCATGAATGGATGTTGTACTTTGTCAAATGCTTTATCTGCATCTGTCGAAATGATCATATGGTTCTGATGCCTTTTTTTTTTTTAATGTGGTGTATCATATTGATTGATATGCAAATATTGAACCACACTTGCAACCCAGGAATAAATCCCACTTGATCATGGTGAATGGGTTTTAAATGTATTATTGGATTTGGTTTGCTAGTATTTTATTGGATATTTTTGCATCCATGTTCATCAGGGATATTAGCCTGTAGTTCTCTTTTTTAGTGGAGTCTTGATCTTGTTTTGGTATTAGGATAATGCTGACCTCATAGAATGAATTTGAAAGTTTTCCTTCCTTTTCTATTTTTTTTGGAATAGTTTGAGAAGATAGATATTAACTCTTCTTTAAATGTTTGGTAGAATTCACCTGTGAAGTCATCTGGCCCTGGACTCTTGTTTGTGGGAGTTTTTTGATTACTGATTTAATTTCTTTGCTGGTTTTGGTCTTTTCAAATTTTCTATTTTTTCCTGTTTCAGCTTTCATAGTTTATATGTTTCTAGGGAATTATCCGTTTCTTCCAACTTGTCCAGTTTGTTGGCATATAGTTTTTCATAATATTCTCTTAAAATTGTTTGTATTTCTATGGTGTTGGCTGTTATTTCTCCACTCTCATTCGTGATTTTATTTATTTGGTTTCTTTCTCTTTTCTTTTTTTTTAATTTATTTTAGAGAAAGAAAGAGAGTCAGGGTGAGGGACAGAGGGGGAGAGAGAGAGAGAATCTTAAGCAGGTTCCATGTTCAGTGTGGAGCCTAATGTGGAGCTCATTCCCATAACCCTGAGATCATGATCTGAGCTGAAATCAACAGTTGGGCACTCAACCAACTGAACCACTGAGGCACTCCTCTCTTTTCTTTTTGGTAAGTTTGGCTAGATATTTATCAATTTCATTATTATTATTATTATTTAAAAATAGCTCTTTGTTTCATTGACCTGTTTTATTATTTATTTGATTTTTTGGTTTATGTATCATTTATTTCTGCTCTAATTTTTATTATTTCCTTCCTTTGGCTTTAGGTTTCCTTTCTTTGTTTTTCTAACTCCTTTAGGTATAAGGCAGATTTATGATTTATAGTATTATTAACAGTGCCAGTGATTGTCAGTGTAATTTTAAGCTAGAGATCTTTGTATGAATACTTATATTATTAAATTGGAAAGAAGTAAATAATGTTATTCATGTATACTCAAAAAAAAGTTTTTTTTTGGAGGGGGTTTTTGTTGCAGTTGTGACTAATTAAGCTATATTTTGTGGATGTTGTCCTAAGTATTGATAACTATATCTGTAGTAGACTATAATATAAATACTATCAAATACTATGTTTTGACTTTTGAAAAAACCAAATACTTTTTGAGGATTTATACACATAAAATGGCTGTCAGTCCTTAAAAATGCTATATTATTAATATGCTTGCTTCTTTAAAAGTTGTTTACCCTCCTTTTTTTAGCCACCAAATTCAGTATTTCTGTATTTTCTACTGCCCTCTAGGGGTAAACTAGGGAAAACTGGAGTCCTGAACCTCTCTGAATATATAGATCAGAGGAAAATATTAGAAGAAATTTGAAATTTCTGTATTTGTTGGAGATAAATATTAATTGCTCAGATACATATTTTTACAAAATATTACAGTCTAATTTTTTATCCACAATTGCTAGCATGCTTTTTTGAGACCCAGTATTTGTTTCAAGTGTGTAAGCCACATTAGCCTTGTGCCCGGCAGAGTATTTGGGGCATAGAAGATACTTTATTCAATGAGGAGATGCTATCAATGGAAGACTTTAGCATCCATCTCTTCTCTGTGATCTTTCCTCAAGGCTTCATCTATACAGTCCCTTAGACGCCTCAGACTCTTTGTTCCTCTTCCTACTACTAAAACCTGCTCTGTTAGCTCCTTTTCAGAAATAAGTGATAGTGAAGAATGAAAAATATTACTTCGTCTAATTCCACTTTGGGGGGAAAATAAACACACCTGTCCTAGTGGTAATGTATTTATCTTCCATCATTTGTGCATTTCTTCATCTCTGTGCTCTCTTCTGGAATTCCAGATATTAGAATTAGTCACATAATATTTGCACAGAATATTTTCATTTGTTAACTTTAAAAGCCTCATGAGTTCTTTTACCTTTTTTTTAAACATTGCAGTTTTATTCACGTTAGTGAGAATTTATCTTCTAGAAATAGAGGATAAAATGGAATTTTAGTCATAGAACAATAAGTTGAATATTTTAATTCTTGATTGAAGAAAAGTTTTCCAAAATACCTTGATTTATGAATACATACAAGAAATGCACATGGGTTAGGGAGAGTTTGGAATTGATGACTTTTTTAAACTATAGGTTAACTAAGGGTGACTAGATTTCCTAATTAGTTGACTATGTTATTTTTCAATAGAGAATTGTAATATTATTTCAAACTTATTATTAATATTATTATCATTATTGTTTTCTTATGAGCATTACAAAACCCACCCCAAAGGGGAGCTGGATGGTTTCAATAGCTAATGACTGAACTTTTCACCTCAGGCTTTGGTTCACATTAAGCTGTGATTTTAAGTGATTGACAGCCATTTTATAGGAACCTGCAATGAACTGGGGGTCAAAATCATCCTGATGATGGAGAGAAAATGCCCCCATTAGAAAAAAATAAAGACAGACGTAAACTAACCAGTGTAGTTGAAACTAATTGGCCTCCTTATTGGCAAAGGATTGAACAGGCACAGGGACTGAATTAATCTCTTGAATTTGGTGGCAGATCCTTGCAGGTTGAAATTGTGAATTGGCAGGTTAACATAAGGGGAGGCTATATCCCTCTCACATGTGATACTTCTGTTCTGTGAATTTCCATTTTGTGGAGCTGTCAATCTGAGGCTTTTGTGAGCATTAAACTTTCTTTAGAAATAGCACCACCAAGGAAAAAGAAAAAAAAAAAAAAGGAATGACCCCCACCTCCTAAACTACCACATAAATCAGCTTGATTAGTAATCTCCATTAAGAGACATTGAGTTTTGAATAGGCTGGGTATTGTAGGTCTAGAATGAAGGACTTGGCAGGGCCAAATAGGGAAGTTTGAACAACATCTGCCCTACTCCTTCCTAGCACTTCTCCAAGTTTTAAGCCTATTCACAAATAATCTAAATTATAAAAGTGCAAATTGTAGTTCTCCACAAGCAGTTTTTCAAATAACGTGAAGAGGTGAATATATATAGTATTAGTATTTATTAAAGGCATAGAAATCCCACAACTTATTTTAAGAAGGAAGCTAACAGTAACAGACCTTTATATATGGGCCTATTAATACTAGCTTTCTATTAGCATTCTTCTTTTCTTTAACAAGTGAAGTTTGATCTTGAATTTTTATTCAAAGCTCTGTGAACCAAAGCCACAGATGGGGTATTGCTGTGTCATTTCCATGGCCTTATACAGAATGTATGCAGCTGTCCCATACTCCCTTAATAGACCTTCAGCTTTTCAATACATCTTCCACTGATGGCGTTTCTGTGGATAAACATCATTTCAGAATGAAACGTGCCAGATGTCCTGCAGTGCACTTAGGTACAACAAGGCACTTTTAAAAAAATCGCGCCTATATTATTTACTCATTTAGAGGGATGTGACTTCTGGGATATACATTGGAAATCCAAAATTTGCTGAATGAGAGAGGAAATATTATAAACAGGTTCCAACTCACTTGCACCTTAGAATTCCCCCACACACAATTTTTTTTTTCAGACCATAAAGAAATCAGTATTTTATATCCAGGTTTCTCATAATTTCTCCCTCTAGGAGGCATAACTCAATCAAAATCTCTGGTTACTACTGAATAGAAATAGTCTTTTTTATTGAGGTTAAAAATTGCTAGATCAGGGATTTGGAATATAGATATTTTTATTTTTCCTTTAGTATAACTAATTTTAAGAATCATTCCTCCCAAATATACTTGAGTTTTATATTCCCACCACAAAGCAAATATTATTTTCAGTTGTTTCTTTTTTTTTTCTGTTAAGGGATTAGAATTGGTGATCTAAATGAAAATAAAATACTGGTGAGAAGCGGTTACCCAGGATCATTCCAATACCAGCATTTGATTCTATCATGTCAAGTGCAACTATACCACATGCTCACATGCTTGACTGACTTTTTACTTGTGTTATTTTAATTTTTTTTGCATATATACCACTCTCCTTGAAGACTATAAAATCCTTGACTATAAGGATCATATCTCTAACATGAGAGATATATGGTATTAGTATTTATTAAAGGCCAACCAAAATATTTTATATTAAGAAGAAAGAGAACAGTGACAGACCTTTTTATATGAGCCCATTAATACTAGCTTTCTTTTAGCATTCTGAGCACAATGGGAGGCAGATCTTAGTCAGTGCCTGTTGAGTTGATGACTACATTTATTTCAAAGTGGAACAAGGAGATAATGTGTTACATTTTACTATGAGGTATTTTGGTTTCACTTAAAAGTGCTTATAGATTATGGTATAGAATGCAAAAGACTATAGAATTTGCTTAACTTAATTGTGATGTTGTAAATTGTGGTAACTTTATTATTCTTCAAAATGTTTTGCATGCAGGTCTCATTTTCTTTTTTTTAAAGTGGTTTTTAGAGACAGACCAAGTAATAGCTGACAGAGCTGACACACAGACCTTTAGGTAGCCCACTGCTTAAGGACACTGCACTAGGCGATATTTTGAAGTTTCTTATGATTCCTAGGAATCATTTAAAAAAGGAACGTTCGTAAGTATTACACAAACTAATTATTGATGAAATAGTTATCCTAAGCAAAAAAATAAAAAAAATAATAATGAAAAAGGAAAATGTCACTTGAGGAACATTGGTGATTATTTAAAATCCCACTACGTATTTAATTCAAAAGGTATGTTTTTTGAGGCTATGTTCTTTCCTGTGTGTGCATCCTAAGAAAACTAGCTGAGACTTTTAATGATTTTTAAAATTATTTAATAATTTTGTATATTTTCAATTCACATTCTCCTCCTAACAGGAGTACTCTTCCTAACACAAAATATATTGCTTTTACCAAATGGAGACATGTTTATAGTTTACCTTGCTAGAGAGTTTTGAAGAAAATCTAGATCAATGCTTAGCTCTGCCTCTGATGGTTGTGTGGTTAATTTTTCTGTCCCATGGTGTGTAGCTCTGTCTTTTGGTGCTGCTGTATGTTTGCAGCCATGCTGTCAACATCCACCAGAGAGCAGGGCAGCTCCAACACCCACATCTTTCACGCTAGAAATAGATGGAGACAGTAACACAGTCAGATCCGTGGCCAAACAACGTGGATTGCAGTTCATTTCAAAGGTCAGCGCATATTTAAGCTTGCTTCATTACTGCCACCTTTATGCCTGAGATTTTCATTTAAAAAAAAAAATCAGTTTACCTAGGTTCCTTTAGAGACAGAAAAATGAAAGTGCTGAGTCCTATTTTCATTTGGGGATATCAAGCTTTTTATCAAATTATAGAGGTGGCGTTTCAGAATATTTCATATCTGATCAAGAAGAAAATCCAAAAATAATTTTCTTTTTATTCAAGAGTCTTTCAGGCAGGAGGACTGTTTTATTTTTTACTTAATATTGTGCTCAAGTCAATCATTTTGAATTCAGAGAGAAAATAAACATTTAAAAGCAATCTATAATAAAAAATTTGGTGAGTTCAACATTTTTATTTACATTTCCTAATGAAAACACAATTCATACTCTTTTGATATGTTTTTACCCATCACCTAGTAAAATAAGTTTATATACTTTAATTTTTTATATTAAAGATGGTAAACAAGTGAGTAATCATAAAACATTTACTTTTTAGTTAAAAAGAAGTAAATTACTTGCCTTTCAAGAATAAATCAAGGATGGCTTATCTTATATTTAATTAAACTAGTGCTCTTCCTAATTGCTTTAAATACCCAATATACATAGGAAGAATAGGATATGGCATATATATTAGGAATATTAATATGGCCAGTACATATTTATGGATTCCAAATGGGTTTTGTTACATATCCTTTGTTAAAAGACTAATAATTTAAACAATTAATTTTGGGAAAGAATTTTATATACTTATTCTCTTTGAAAAAAAATAGAGCTCTATAAAATAAAAGCAAATCATTCTGAGATATGACATTTAAACCACAGAGAAAATAGACTTTCGAAATAGTGTTCTTACGAAGCCCTTTGACATCAAAATATGGGGAAAAATGTCATCAATCATGGTGTTAATTGTTTGGAATTGAACTGCCTATAAGTATAAAACATGATTAACTTAACATATATAGTGAAAAGTTTTTCAAACTTAGGTGTTATGACCATTTTCGGTCATGGAAATTTATACTTGTGACACATTGTAGAACTTAATTATGGAAATATATTAAGAGTTTAAAAGGAGTATCTTAAGACTGAAGGCTTTCTAAAAGAAATACATACTCAGATTCTATAGCTGTAAATATATATATATTACATATCTCATATATGTAAAAAATATATATATAATTTGGTGGTAATTTTAACTGGGTTATTTTAATTTTGGCATTCATATATTTCTGAAATGAATATTTAAAATACATTATAACTGTGACTGAAAGAGGAAAAACATCTATATTTTAGGTATAATTTTAGGCTTATAAATAGACCTTATAAAAACATTTTGACTATTTCATTTCTTTATAAGCATCATTAATATTTATTACTTATTTTAAAATAATTAAGAAATAAATGTAGCTAAAAATCCAATCATCTGTTGTATTCAGAGCTGGACCCTTTAAGTCAATTCTGTAGGTTGGAATTGTTGCTTTTTCTTCTGTTTTCAGGAGTAATGTCCTATAGAAAGTGTATGATTGGAATCCAGAAAATACAATAATACAATAATAGGTCTTACGATAAAAAGAAATGTAAAAAGTGAGAAAACTAGGAGAAATAGGATCTCTAGTCCCTTAGGCCATCCATGTGCATCTTCCAATCCATAAGATAGGATGAACCCATTTTTCGTCTCTGTTTCTGAAGTTAGATGGTGATGGTTTTTCTTGTTAAAAAGTATAATTTGACTGAAGTCTACCTTCTTTACTTTTTTTCTTAAATGCTACTTAAAGAATATTATGTATCTATTAGAGAGCATATTCATATTGTAAAGGAAGGAAAAAAAGTTATTGATTCCCGGATTATTTGCCTAGCAGTACACTATTTCATTTAACTTCAGCATCACCTGAGAGCTGGGTGGTGGTAGGCCCATTTTGCAGGTAAGAAACTTAAGCATTTAAGAGTTTAGTGATTAACTCTTACCCAGCCAGGGCTCTGTCCCAGGTCATCTGACTCAAAATTCCAGTTTTTCTCTTTGCTATATTACAAATTCAGGACTAAGACAATATCCCCTCCTTAAAGGTTTAGAGATACATGCATTTGGATTATGGCAGATAAAATTTAGGCTGTCCCATGATTAGCTGTGAGGTGATTTCTTATTTTTCAGTTTGTGTCTTAATTCTGTAGTCAATTATCTGAATTAAACCCCCCCCCCCTCAATTTAGACTGATTTGCTAATTATCAGGTATTTATCTCAACACCATCATTACTAACACAGAATACTTAAACTTATTTTAGCATACGTTTCTGGTAAATTGATTGTAAACACGAGGGCTTTTACATATGAAAAAATAACACATGCCATTTTTGGATAAATAAAGACAAACAATTGTATATGATATTTAAGACTGATTTTTAAATATGTCATGACAGTTCTAAGGGTAGAAATATAATTTAGATGGGATCTTTTTTTTTTTAAATCTGAGTTTAAAAAGTTTAATGCATACAAATGATACAGAATTACCTGTTACTTTTTCAAAGTCTTTTTTCAAAGACTCTGGGCTCAAATACCAGGGGCTAAGAAAGTCAGATAAGCCAATTTTTCCATTTTTCATCATGGTTTCTCCCTTCCTCCCGAACTTTATCATGGCCCTGATTTGAAATGATGAACTCAAAAGCAGTTTTTCAAAAAGTGTTTTTCTTTTGTACAAATGAGAAATCAGTTTTCAAAGATGGTTTACTGGTAGAAGTGGTCTTTTAGTCTTTTCTTGGAATTTGAGTTAGGTTTACATGTAGAGATAAGTGATCTCTGGTCTATCTTTAGAATTCAAGTTACTGGTTTTTGAAAGCCTAACCGCGCTTACGCAAACTCTGCATTTGCTGTAATACAGCAACCAAAGGATACCTTAACTGCTGCCGTGATGGCTTCTTTTCATCACATGCATTTGCTTATTAATATGAAGGTGCTTCACAGCAGAGTAGGAAAATTTAAACTAATTCTCCAAAAGGCCATTTATGTGATTGTGCTAAAATATGTATTTTTCCCCCTAAATGATCTGCAAACCTGCTATTCTTCTATCCTTAGAAGTTTAAAAATAAACCTCCTAGGCTTCAAGCGAAATAATTACTTAATACATAAATAAAGGTGAATGGAATTTTTCCTCACAATATGGTCATTGTCTTTCACTGAGTTCTAAGGATGTTAGTATTAAAGTTTTTACAACTAAACTACTCTTTAAACTCCATGAGAGGAACCTGGAGCCCTCTGCGGAAAGCTCTCGAGGAACTGGCACAATGAGAGATTTTTCAAAACTTGTTTCTTTGTAGGAAGTTGTGCATATTAAAGAGCTTGCACTTTACAGTGTATTAGAAGGTGTATTTTGAAAAGAGGTAGTATTTGTTTAAAGAAATTTATTTATATTTTCTGAGTTGATGCTATCTGAATTTTTAAATAGATGCAAAAGCAGAATCTGACCTATCGTTGTTAGGTCAGAGAACAACAGCCCTTTGCAAACGTTCAGGTGAAAAATTTGGTAACATCAAATTGTTCTCATATTCTTAAAGTTTAAGCTGAAAATGAAGGTCCGGTGTTCAGAGGCTTCAGGAGTTTTACTCAAAAAAACCACTAGGAAAAGAAAATAATATATTTTTAAAGAGGAACATGAGAATGTGTTGGCTCTATTTTATATTTTAATTTTGTTTTTAGTGATTTAGACTTCTATTAATTTTCTATAGAATTAATATTGATCATTTTAGTGTTTGTTTCTCAGAATTCTTATTTTGTTTTAAAATAAAAACTGCATCTATGTTAAAATCACAAATACTGCACGGTTTATATATCTTGTTTTTTAGTATTCATTTGAAAGTGGTATTCTTTTTAGCTAGATATCCCCATGTTTGTACACTTAGAATTGTAGATGATATATTTTAATTCATTTCCTTAATATATCCCCTGATATTTTAATATAGGAGCTTATATATGGTGTTCCAAATTTATTTTATGATGGCAGCTTCACACTTTATAGTACGTTATTAATCTAGTAGGCTAAAAATCTAAGCCTGTGAAGCTTCAAAGACATTCTAAAAAAACCCAAAATACTGTTAGCTAGACGCGTAATTTTAGTAGGAAAATTTTCTCAGTTGTTTGTGGTTCATATAAATATATTTTGAGAGAAGTTCTTATACTAAAGTTCAAGGTCCTGATATTTACATAGTTCCTTTACATAGTGCACCACATTTATTTTTTAAGGAAATGAAGGGAATTTAAATTAAAATTTTAGACCAGGAATGTAAAATTGCTGGATATTTGCACATAGTACAGGTTTGGGGGGAAGTTTTTTAAAGTTATCCATATGGCAGCGGAACTTTTAATAAACAATAGTTCTAACACAGAATCTTTATGGAAACAGAAAATGGGATTTATGAGATGACATTTTGAGTATATAAAGAAAAATGAAATAAGATTAGCTTTATTTTCCTATTTCCCCCCAGCCTTGCAAAGGTTTAGTGGCTGAATTACCACTTATAATTTGTTTTTTCATTCTGTGCATGCATTTCATTAACCTATTCCTGGCTCTGCAGCCAGCCTGCAGAGAGAAATTCAGCAGAAGGATTTTTTTAGCAGATTGGCCACAACACGCTACAGGACATATTTCAGAATTCAAGGACAATTTGATAACTTTTATGTGCTTTATGTGTTTTGTTTAAATGATAATTTAGAGAATTAATGTTATTTAAAGTTATTTAATAATATTTAAGAAAAACTTCAAGAGATATCTTCAGATACTCAACATTTAACAAATAGCTCACTGAAATTATTCTGACTGCTTCAGACCTGCTTCAGGATTAAATAGATTCGTATTGAAATTCAGTTCCGGGATTTTGCCACTTACTCAAAGAACTATTAGAATAAAAGCAAAAGTTTTTCTAATATAATTGATTTGTCTCTGAAATAGTTTGAGATTCACGCAATAAAGACTGGGAGGTATTACAAACAGATGCAACTCAATTGTACAATTTTTCGAATATAACCAAATGCTCCCTTTCATTCTTTTTCTTTTCTTTTCTATCCTTTTCTTTTCCTTTCTTTTCCTTTTCTTTCTTTTCTTTTCTTTTCTTCTTTTTTATATTTATGAGAAAGCTTAGTTAGGTATGTTTATCCAATGGCACAATTGGGCATACATTATTAAATTGGTGTTGAAATGCATAAAAGTATTTTTCATGTCACAGTTACCTTTAAAATTATATTTTGCTTGGACTTTAATTTTATAAATTTGTATTCCTCAAAAGAGATTGCTCAGTATGGTTCAGAATGCCCCAAGTGACAGGATGAGATGAAGAGATGACTCTTAGACTTAAAAATTTCAGTGACTCTGAAAAGAAAAATTAAAAAAAATTTTTTTTTACTGTTTATTTTTGAGAGAGACAGAGTACAAGCGGGGGAGGGGCAGAGAGAGAAGGAGAAACAGAATCAGAAACTCTGAGCTGTCAGCACAGAACCTGACACAGGGTTCGAACCCCCGAGGGGAGCCGTGAGATCATTACCCGAGCTGAAGTTGGAGGCTTAACCCACTGAGCCACCCAGGCACCCCTGAGAAGAAAAATTTTAAAGTTTGAAGGTACTTCAATTCAATTTTCTGTCCAATAATTCCTTAATTCTCCCTAAAAATCCAACATTGTTGGATACTCTTGTAGAGCTTATTCTCTGCTTTAACCAACGATCATACCCTTACTACCTCTCTGCGAACGGCAACCTCCGCTTATGTTCTTGATTATTTTGAGCTCAAATCTGCCCTACAATAATTTCTATTTGCTGGTTGTCTTTTGTGGTAAAAAGCTACCAGAATGCCACTCATTTTCTATATAAAAGACCATTAAAATTCACTATTGCTCCATTTCTCTGCTCTATTTTATAGCAAAACTGAAAAGAGTTCAATTCAAAAAAATATTTATGGAGCATCTGGCACTATATTAGACTCTTAGAATATGAACAATCAAACAAAGACAACAAAACAAAGATCTCTGCCTTAAGGAATATTCTATTCTAGTTGGGATAAGGAAACAAAAATCAGTAAATATACTACATGACTTAAAGACACCATTGGCTCTACTTGCTATACTCCTCCCTGCCCCCCAGCCCTTTTTTTTTTTTTTCCATCCCCATCAGGGTTTTGTCCCTGACATTCTTCTGAACCATTGCTAATTAGAAAAGTGGTATCTCTTTCTTTCTTCTTCCTTCTCAACCTTCATTGTCTTTTATTTTCTCAGCTGTATCTGACACAACAGATCTCTTCTCTCTCCTTTTTGAAATAATTTTATGATTTTCAAGATACCTCTGGCTTTTAATTCTTTTTCATGAGTCACTGGCCACCCTTTCAATTCTTTTATTGCCAGCCTGCCTCCTTCCAGGTTTCTAAGTGTCCCAGGCCTCTGTCTCCAGGGCTCATTCTTCCATCTTTTTCCCTCTCTACTTTTACTTACTTTCTGAGTGATCTCACAGATTCATGGCTTTGATGCCTTTTATATTTTAATGTCTTTCAAGCATTCCATAATTCAAAGGATCTAAGATCCTATTGATTATAAGATGTATCATTATTTTACATAATACCAGGAAAGAAAAAAATGTTGTCAATTTCCATTGTAAGGCAACATTGATTATAAGATTCTAAGACACACCTCAATTTCAAAGATATTAAAATATGGAAAAAAAGCCATATCATAGAATCAGTGAAACTGATCTCTGAGATCCAGACATATATCCAACTGGTTGTCTGACAAGTGTCTCAAGGTAGCATTTCTTAAATATAATTCTTGATTTTCACTTGTTTCCCATCTTGCTCTTCTAGTGTCCACTTCAATAAATGACACCCCTATTCATCCAGTTGCGTTGCTCAAAACCCCAGAGATAATGGTTAATCTGGGTTTTCAATCTTGGCATAAACCCTATAATCAGGAAGTCTTTTATCTTCAAATACGTCTCCAAATTTGATCACTTTTTACTACCTCCACTATCACTCTTGTCCAAGAAACTTTTATCTCCTGCCTGTATTACTGAAATAGCCTCCTAACTGGCCTCCAGGGTGGACTCTTACTCCTATCCAGTTATATTTCACATACAGCCAGCATGAGTATTTAAAAACAAACATCAAATCACACTACTCCCAGCTCCAGAAAAGGCTTCTCTTTATACATCTTCTCTTTACACTCAGGTTAATGTTATAACCTTTCCCTTGGCTTTGCATGTCCATCCTCCTCCCTCCCTCTCTTACTTTATTCCCTATCACACTTCACTAGGTTCAGACATATCTAGCCACTGCATTGTTTTTGTTGTTCCTCTAAGGGTTCATGCTCGTTTCCCCTCTGTTCCCAGAACATTAGAACATCATGTAATTTGAAGCCCTGCTACATGTCTCCCATGATCCATCTCTCTTCTTCCCTCCAAGAGGTAACTAATTGTTCCCTAGCTTTTATTTATAATTTTAGCGTACATATATATCTCTAAAGCATATAAAACTTTTAGCTTTGTTCTTTGTAAAGGGAATTATACTGTACGTATTCTTATGTGACCTAGTATTTTCACTTCACATTATGATTTGATATCCATCCATATTGATGTATATAACTCTACTTTGTTCATTTTCTCTGCTGTAGAGTATTTTATTGCATGGACAAACCAAATTAATTTTTCATACTTTTAATTATCAGTGGATTTTTTGTGGGGGGATAGATTAACAGTTGCTGCTATAAATGTTCATATGCATGTTTCAAGATACAGTTGTTGAAATATTCCACTGGAAGTGGATTGTGGATCATAAGGAATGTATGTCTTTAACTTTACTAGGCAATACCAATAATTTTTCAGAGACATTGTACCACCAGCAGCATATGAAACTACCTGTAAATCAACAATCTCATGAAAACATGATAATGTTAGACTATTAACTTTTTCCCAATCTCATGAACTTAAGATCATATTGCATTATTTTAGTTTAAATTTACTGGATAATTTTTATATCTATATATGAAATAACATATATATGAATAATACCATTAGTATTTATTTTTCTGTTATTTTTCTATTTGTGCCTTTACCAGTTTTTCTATGGATTTAAAAATGACCTTAAATTTCTTCAAAGGAGATTTTTCCCCTCAGGCTAGTATTTTGTTGATTAAATATTCCACATGTATTTCCCATTAAGTGTTACTTAACATTCTACTCTCTTTACAATAAGTTTTGATGAGTAGGAGTTCTTGATTTTACCATCAAGGATTATCGTTTCTTTTATGAATTGTACTTTTTGCATATTGTGTAAGGAATTATTCCCTACTCTGAGATTTTATAAGTATTCTCCTACATTTTTTTCTAAATGGTTTAAAATTTTGCTTCTTCATTTAAGTGTTTAATACATCTGGAATTGATTTTTGTGTTTAGTGAATGATAATAATTAAATTACATTTTTTTCATATCATATGGAAAACCAACTATTCCAGCACCATTTATTCAACTGATCATCTTGTGAAGCCGGTTCTGTCCCAAATCGCACTTCCCTATATGTTGAGACTCTTTCTGGCCTCTTTATTCTGATCGCCATTGGTTAACTTGTCTGTTTCTGTTACAATACACCATCTTAATTATTATAGGTTAAAAGTAATTCTTCATACTGGCAATACAGTTTCCCTGACCTTGTTCATCTCTATCTGGAATGTTTAGATTATTCTTGGCTTTTTGACATTTTGTATAACTTTTAGAATCAGATTTCTCGAAGTCAATGAAAAAATCTATATAGACTTTGATTGGAATTTTGTTGAATCTATGGGTTAATTTTGAGAATCTTAACCATGACCAGCCTCCAATTAAATCCCTGGACACTGAGTCTTTAATGAGGTTCTCTAGTAGACAACATTTTACAAATTCTGTTACAATTCATTGCTTCGGGCATTAAGCATGCCCTATGAGATTCCAGTGGGAGAGGACTCTTGGAAGCTTATATTTGACTTTCTCTGAACTTCCCTTTGCTGATTGTGCTTTATGTGTTTTTAATGTAATGAATCTTAGTCATGAGAAGGACTATCTGTTGAGTCGTGTGAGTCCTTCAAGTGAACCTTGCAGACTCCCCAAATTCCTGTTGTATTTTTCGTTATATATACTTTCAGCTTTTCTATGACTTTATGTTTAGAATGTGTTTTGAGAAATGAGTACAGCTAGATTTTGTTTTTGTTTATGGTCCAATCTGGATATTATGTTTTTATCCAGAGAGTTTGCTTATTATTATTAATAATGACTAATATATTGCAGTTCATTTTGTTTTATGTTGTACATTCATTTTGCTTTATTCTACTCTCCGTTCTCTCTCTCTCTCTCACTCGCTCTCTCTTTATTTGCCTTCTTTTTGAATAACTAAATTTTTTTTCTCATTCTGAATTTCCTCCTTGGCAATTTTGGAAGTGGTAAATACTATTCTTTTAATAATTGCCCTAGTTATAAGGATACAGATATTTAATTTAAACCTAAATTTAAACAATAACTTTGCCTTCTTATGTAATACCCAAAGAAAAATGTACTATTGTTATCCCTCTCTTTATATGAATTGTAATTCCAATATTTTTTGATAATGAAAATTAGGTATCTTTATTATTGTTTTTGGTTTTCCAAATTTTCTATTTATCTATTTTCAATTGTCTTTATTTCTGATTCTTTCTTGCATCTCAGACATTTTACCTGAAGTCATTTTCCTTCTTCTGCCCCATGAATATCCTTTATAATTTCCTTTAGTGTTGGTTGGTAGATGGTAAAATCTCACATCTTGATTTCCCTAAAAATGTCACTCTTTTGCTTTTGTTTATTTTCAAAGAATTTTTTTTCTGGGCATATAATTCTAAGTTGAAGTTATTTTCTCTAAGCACTTTGGAAATATTAACCTGCTGTTTTCTGGTTTCCACTGTGCTGATGAGAAGCAAGCTGATATTCTTTTTAATTTATCTGTCTTTTCTCTTTGGCTGCTTTTAAGATCTTCTCTTTATCTTTGGCGTTCTACACTTTCACTGCATCTGTCTAGGTAAGAATTTCTTTTAATTTATTTTCTTAAAATTCAGTAGGCAAGTTAAAAAATATACTCTGTATTTTAGAATAGTTTTAGATTTGTGGGCAAGTTATAAAGGTAATACAGAGAGTTCCCATATGGCCTACATTCAGTTTCCCTTATTGTTAACATTCATTTCATTAACCGAATCAATTTGTCACACTAATGTGTGATGCATTAACTAAACTTCATACTTTATTTCAATTTTCTTTGTTTTTATCTAATGACCTTTTTCTGTTCCAGGATCCCAGCTAGGATAGATACCACAATACATTTAGTTATGTATCCTTAGGCTTCTCTAGACTGTGATAGTTTCTCTGACATTTCTTTGTTTTTGATGACCTCAGTAGTTTTGAATAGTACTGGTTGGGTATTTTGTGGAATGTTCCTCCATTGGAGTTTGTGTGATATTTTTCTCATGATTAAGTTAGGGTTATGGGTTTTTGAGACTATGACCATAAAAGTAAGTATAAAGATTATTCTTATCACACATGTTAAAGATATGTGCTCCCCAAATGACTTAGCATTGCCAATATTAACATCTATTACCTGGCTGAGGCAATGTTTGTCAGATTTCTCCACTGTAAAGTTACTCCTTTATCACCCTTTCTATATTATACTCTTTGGAAAGAAGGTTACTTTTTTTCTGGGAACAATAGGATAGCAGTACTTCGTGTTCACCATTTTTTACCATAAGAAATTAAACAATAATTAAATGATGGTTTCTTGTCTTTTTTCCTCCCTATCTCCATAACACCCTAATATCTACCCCAAGAATATTTAGGGAAGTCTCTGAGCTCTTTATTTGTACCTGTTCGTGTGTATCCTTGTTATGGAACTTGGCATTGGTTTCAGGCCATATTAGGCAAGGTCTGGATCTGAGCGAGACAGGAATCCCAGGCTCTGTGGCTTAGAAAAAGAAATTTGTAAAAAAAAAAAAAAAGAAAAAGAAAAAGAAAAAGAAAGTTGTGAAGGCTTGGGAATTTCAGGATAAAATGGGGTCATCTTTATACAATTTTGAGGACTTAACTAGTTAGGACTTTAGGATAATGAAGGAAGATATAGGCTCGGTCATTTTAGGGAATAGACTTGTACTTGGGCTTTGGTTATGCAGAAGAAATCTCATTCCATTGGGATTTTCAGAAAGTTCTTGGATGACAGCAACTAAATTTTCAATTATCTAATATGATAGTTGGCCACGTAAGTGAGCATATCCCTATAGATTCCCTGATAGGAAGATTTTATAGAGGAAAAGGGGAAGCAGGTTAGCTGGTCCATTGACTTTTAGCACAGACTGGGAATATTTGTTCCATGTTACATATCAGATGTTATGCTAGGCTCTTTATATTTGTTATTTTATTTTATACTTGAGAAAACCCTGTGAATTAAGCATTTAAAAAACCCCTCTTCATAGATGAACAAACAAGACTCAGATTAACTAATTTATATTAGGTCACAAATCTTTTGACTATAAAAACTTGCTCTTTTATAATGCATGCCAACCCCTTCTTCCACAGATTATACACAGAATCAGTTCTAGAGGAAATGGGTGCTGTGTAGCTCACCAAGGCAGAAGCTTGGACGAAAGAGGAACTAGACTAGTTAATGCAATTCTCTAAGATGTTTGGTTAAAATACTTTAAATCTCTCCATCTCAGGTCTGTATTGGCCTGTAGTCTCTAGGGACTAGAACAAAGCTGACCCAGTTGCTGAGGATCAGGTAGATTCTGTGAGACTTGGTGTTTTGGAGAACAGCACCAAAAGCGTGTATAAATATGGACAGGATTCCAATAAATAGTTGATCAAAGTGAGTAAGAATTAATAGGGGAAAGATTTGGGGGCAGGAAGGATTTGGATATGTCTAACAAGTATTTATTAAATGACCCCTTTCCATATGACATTTTGCTTCAGGACAAGTGAAACTAAGATGGTAATGGTACCTTCTCTGCCCTCAAAACATTTATGTAACATAAATTACCTTAATATGATGGAGCGAGATAAATACCAAATGGAGGAACATGTGATCTATGGAATCATAGAGCAATTACATGACTGGACCATTAACGAAGTCTTAACAAAAGAGAAGACATATAAACAGGCTAATGAAAGATAAGCAAACTTTTTCAAGTGTCAGAGCAGGTGACAAATTTTATGAGAAAAAAACATCAGGAACAACAAAGATGTGAGCCATCTAAGGAGATCAATGAGAAAAATGAGTGAATTCTACTTGGGGAAATGATGCAGACAGGATAAGATAGATATGACTGTTTTTGCCCATTGGGTACTCATTCCACCTTCCTATGAGTACAGAAAAAAAAAACATATTATACTCTGGAAAACCACCACTCCCTGTCAGTCCTTTGATTTTAATGTGACTGCTACTTTTTTTTTTTTTTTCTCAAAGTCAAGAGTGAGCATGTGATCCTGGTCTAGCAGATTAGCATATCCCTTCCTGATCTTGGTTATTGTTTCAAAGATGGGCATGTGACCTGTCAGTCCAGTAAGATTCAGTTCTAGTGTTTAGGTGGAATTATTGGAAAAATAAATCTCATTCTGCTGAAGTTGTTAGGATGTGAGAATATGCTCCTGTATCAGCCAGGAGCCACCATAAATGGAGAGCCTACCTGAAAATGAAGCACCCAGAGAGAAAATCAGAGCCAGTCATCACAGCCAGTGTCCTGAAGTTGCCCTGAATTTTCAGTTATGTGAGACAGTTACTACACCTCTCCACTGTTTTGTTGTTGTTGTTGTTGTTGTTGTTTGTTTGTTCATTTTGCTTGAGTTTATCTAAACTGGGTGTAAATTGTTCGCAAGGAAAAGGATCTCTTGGCTAACATATAGAGTCTGGAGGCCTCATCTTGGAAACTGTGAGCAAAGTAGAATAACCACTTGAATTAATGGAAACATTTGGACCATGTTGAAGCTAGTGAGAAATGATACTGGAGAAGTATGATAATATAAGTTGGCACAGAGCCAAGGAGAGGATGGATAACAAATAAGAGTCATTCCAGTGTTTTCTGAGCAGTATACTGATGCAGTGAAAATTTTCATCTTTATTTCTTTCTTAAGAGTAATTTTTTAGTTTTCTTCTTTCTGCAGTGTACTCCAGCATTGATGTATATAGAAGTGCTGTTTTTGTTTTTTATGGGTGTCTTCTATTGTAGAATCTAGCACTTAAATGATCAAGATCCCAGATCTTTGATATTGTGCCTCTCTAGAAAAAGAGAATTTTCCTAGAGATGATACACAGCAGCACAGTCTTACTAGATACCTCTCACTTGGAGTCCATCTTTTCCTCTTCTGAATCCATTTATCACTGAATTAGTATTTCTGTCATGGTAACAAACACAGTGTGACTTGGGCTGTTATGTGGGCACTTACCTTCAAATTACCTAAACCCTCTTCCTCTATACCAGATTGTAACCTCCTTCCTCCTTCGTGGGCAAATACTAAACATTGTGCATATTTTAGAAGAATTTTTTCCCAGTGCCAGTCCATTCTCTTGAATACAATTGGTAGTCAAATGTTTGTAAAGAAAATTTTCCATTAAATAGAACAACTATTACATTTCTATGATAGCAGGTATTAGTATCTAGGCTTAGAGAGTAGAATAGTTACCTGTTAGAAAATTTGGTAATTCTTTGAAAAATTAAGAAAAGAAATAAGTCCCAGAAGAGACTATTTTGACATTTTGAATGTGCACATATATTTATCCTAAGAATAGGAGATTCTTTTGTCTCCACTGGTCACAGAAAAGCCTTGGATGTTTCTGGGAGTATGATTCTCACTTTTAATGTCTCCTATTCTCTTGTTATGCTACACTCAATTTTCTTTTTCAAAAAATTATTACCTATATGTAGATACTTCCCTTTACAGGAGGTGGAGCTTAATTCTGCCTCCCTTTGCCTCACATACGTTTTTCCCTTGAGAATGAGCTAGCCTAAGTGACTCATTTCCTAAGAATAGAACAAGGAAAGGGAAGACAGTTAACTTCACTGTGGAGAACCTTGAAAAGCATTGTCTTAACCAAGTGATGAAAATTAACATCAACAGTGATGTCATGTGGATAACAGTATCCTTGATGTGATGCGATAAGAAGGGTAGTATATACTTCCATTGTTTCCTTTCCAAACATCTGTAACCCCAGTCTAAACATAGAGAAACCACAACGAAGGCCTGTAGGAGACATTTTAGGATCTTTTTCCAGTAGTGCTTTAGACTGTGAAAGTCATGAAAAACAAGGAGAGATCGAGAAGTTGTTACAGACCAGAAGACTGGGCAAGATATAATGACTAAATACAATGTGGTCCCCTGCATTGGATCCTGGAGTAGAAATAAAACATTAACGGAAAAACTGGTGGAAGGTAATTAAAGCCTGGACTTTGACTAGTAATAATGCACCCATGTAAGCTCTTTTTGTTTTGACAAGTATTTCATAGTAATGTAAGATGTTAACTAATATAAGATGGGGAAAACTGGGATGAAGAGTATATAGGAACTCTCTGTACTATGTTTGCAACTTTTTCATACATCTAAAATTATTCCAAAGTGAAAGGTTTATTTAAATATTGTTATGAAATATTTCAGTAATTCATAAAGTTAAGAAGAACGTAATTGACACCATGTACTCGTAATCCAACTTAAGAAAGAAAAGTTACAAATATAAAGTCTTCTATATATGCCTCCACAATCCCGATATATTTTTCTTGATTCTGTTCTAAATTTGTCTATTCTAAATTTGTCTTAATCATATCTGTGCATATCTTTAGTTTTTTCTATGTACATATGAATCTATATATTATGTTATATATTTTAAACTTTGAACTAATGATATCATGTTGTGTGTGCATATTCTTTTAGGCTTGCCTTATTCACCCTGTAATATGGTTTTGAATTTCACCTATGAGGTTAATGTAGCTTGCTCCAACTATTTATTTGACAATGTGTGTTGTGCTTCAATTACATGCCAGATAGAGTACTAGGTGCTAGGGATTCAGCAGTGAATCAGATATCCTGGCTCTGTGCTAAAAGATGGATGTATAGAAAGTGTTATTGAAAGGCCACAGTCAGACTAGGGAGTTATCACACTATGAGACTGTGGTGTGGATATTTGTTTCTAAATTCAGTGGTGTCTATGAATGCTCTCTCTGTTAGAGATTATACCATGATGCTCTGCAGGCCTATTTTTGTTTGGTCAATTCGATGCCTTTTAAAATTCTGCCTTGGCTCTCAATAGCATTTAAAAATTAAGAGATTTCTCATAGTGATTTGGATTTTCACCCTTTCCTGAAAAATTTGGCCCAATGGGACTGATTCCCACATGGTTACCACTGGGAGGAGCAGGGGAGCTGCTGCTCTCCAGGTCTTCACAGCCCACTTTGCTCTTTATGTAACTGCCCTACTTCTCACAGAGCTGGGAAGGCTTGTAAGGTTTGAGCCTTAGAATAGGTATGTGTGTGTTCCTCATTATCCACATACGGTCTCTTAAATGTTATCACTCACAGTGTTGATAAATATGGGAGAGCGAAAAGATGTATATGTAACTGCACAATCCTTGGCATTTTCAACCTTGTATGTGGTTTGGCAATCTTTTTTTACATCCCCCAAAAAAGAGGGATCTCATTTTTTATCGACACAAAATCATTTTTTTTCTATAAGTTGGTGCAATTTTTTAAATTTCATGCTGTTACGGCAGTTTATTCCACAGTTCCTTGAGGGCCTACTATGTGCAGAACATGGTTCTAAGTGCTGAAGTGATTCAGAGAAATACATAGCTATTGCCTGCCCTCAAGAATCTTGTTAGGATGGTAAAACACCTCAACATTTAACTCTGCAATTCAGCATATTTATCGAATACCTGCTGTGAGCTAAGAATATGGAAAGGGAAGTTGTATATGCAAAAAGAACAATATTGGTAGATAAGACATGATTCTTGACCTCAGGTACTTTATTCTCATCTAGGGCAGTGGTCTTCAGAGTTGCATGTATGGACATGGAGATTCTTGAGTCCTCACACACAAGATCCAAGTTAGTGATTTTGGAAAGGTCTGGGTATCTCCATTACTTTTTTTTTTTTTAGTTTTTTTTTTTTTTAAATATAATTATATTGTCAAATTGACTTACATACAGTATGTAAAGTGTGTTCTTGGTTTTTGAGGTAGATTCCCGAGGTTCATCGCTTATATACAACATCCAGTGCTCATCCCAACAAGTGGCCTCCTCAATGGGCATCTCCATTTTTAACAATTATCTCAGACAGAGGCAGATTCACTGTGAAGCTAACAGGGTTTAATTGACAGAGTTTCTCACTTCAGTGACTCTGTGAATTCTAGAAGTTGCTAGATGTTATAGAGTATTCTGGGTGGAGGTGGGGAGACAGGTTTTTACCAGGAACTATTTTTATATGAGCACTGCGGATAAATTCCTAAAGTGGCCCTTGTTGCAATTTCTTGTGCTAAATATTCACATTTGTTTCTAACTTTGATTCATAATCTTGTAGTTTTTTAAACGAGTTCACCAAACTATATAGGCTTCAGCTGCTAGCTTCAGGGGATTCTGATATTTCTGATTTTTAAGAAATGCTGATTCAGGGTTTAAGGAATTGAGTGGGAGATAGAATATAAATAACTACATGTGATGCCTGTGAGATATTATAAGGATTGTCCTTATAGAGTCAAAGATAATACTAGAGGTGAACATGGAAGTAAAATTTAATTTTGACTTGGAATTTTAGGCTTTATGCCTATCAAATATGTGACCACTTGATGCCAGCCTGCCATGTAGTGGTGGTTTGGATTATTTCACTCATTTGCTAAATATAGTCCTTCCACAGGGATGTGTTAGAGGAGTGTCTAATTGTGGGTATCTGTTTTTTTAAAAATTATTTGAATATTGTTAAATTGATGGGAATGTTCCTTTACAGTCCACCCCCCTATTATTCTGCCTTTGTTCTCCTCACCATCTGTAGCTTCTCAACATTGAGTTTGCTGTTTTCCATACTACTCCCACCTCTCCCCTACCACGTGCAAGTTCAGTCTCTCCCCCTTTCAGAGGCAGCACTCACTGAGGCAGAAAGTATTTGAACAGTCTCATCTCTTCACTCTCCAGTATAAATGAGTCTTTCAATTAAATCCATAGGCAGGAGTTGGGGGGTCACTTAGGATTGCTTAGTTCTACATCTTTGCCATTTCTCAAGATTTTGCTGAAGCAGATCTGGGGTCCAGGAGTTATATTTACATGTGTTCTATCTCTATCCCTCTCACTCCTCTTAATCCCCAGAAAAAACCTTACCCTGAATTCTGACACACAGTAGTCTATGATCTGGCTTAGTCCGAACCAAACTTCCTGGAGTTACAATTCCTTCTGATTGTCAGCTTATAACTAGTGATAAACAAGACTTGCTAACAATTAAGCTGTGGATGATATGAAGTGATTTTCTAAAGTAGTATAGAAACATTTGGCCATGTTCCCTCTTCTTTTTATTTGCTGATAATAATCATAGTGCAACTCTTAAAAGCAATGGGTCTCATTGAGATTGTGCTGAAAACAGAGCGGGAGGAGTAATCCTTCATTCTCTTGAAGATAAATAGGCCCTATGATTTCTAGTTATTGTTGTATAATAACCTATTAAAACTAGCAAAGATTGGGGTAAGAATGAATGAATGATTGTATGAATTGGGAGTCCTGATAACTACATTTTATTTAGCATTTTTGAGCACTTTTCGCATGCTAGGCATTTAATGAATTCTTTATGTATGTTATCTTAATCTTTATGTAAGTGTTAGCAAATTCATGTGACAAAAGTCAGATTTTATGACAGTGTATATCTTGCCCAAAGCCACAGCAATAAAGAGAGCTAAAACTTGCACTCAGATCTTAGGGATTCCAAATTCATTGTCTTTTAGAAATCAATGGTTATTTGTCTTATGAGATTTGAGATATACTCTTCATAGGTCTATATGGTTTATACCTATGCACAATTTCTATGCAAATTTTCAAATTGATAAAGAATTAGAATTAATCAGGACTCTGTGTACCTGAGGAAAAAGGAACTTCAGCTGTGAGTGCCTTCTAGAAGCACAGGATATTAGGTGGATATTTGAGAGGACCAAGGGTAAAGGCAACAGGTTTTCATCATAGATGTTGTGCAAATCTTTAAAGATGTTTCCTCTTGACCAGGAAGAAGAAAGGTTAGTGCAAATCCTAGTAGACACATGGAACCATTATTTCTACTATGCTGTCTCTAAGTTATCAAGACCATATTTGGACACATCCTAATTCATGTAGTAAAATAACAGAGTAGCCAGCAATACCATTTCCTAGGATTATTGTAAAGCATTTGGTTAGTTAACTCTCTAAAAGGCAGCCCTGTAATTTTTTCCGTTTCTGCATTTGGTAGAAGGGTCACCATTACATCACTTGACATATGTGCTAAAATGTCCTAGAACAATCACCTCATTAGATGATGGGGCTATTGCAATATAAATGCCCAAAGAACTATAAACTCTGTCTCTTCATTGATGCTCTTAATATGGAGTTGTCAACTGTGATGATTGTAGCATAGCAGCTCCAGGGAAAGGCAACAGATTCATTTCTGGCAGAATGGAGACTTCATCAAAGACGAGAGATTTTAGAAACAATGCCACTGGCTGTACTTTTAAAGCTGTGTAACCTGGGAGTATAGATTCTCACAGAGTCATAGTGCTGGTTCCATCCAGTAGTTATGCCTGCGGACCCAGGTCGTACTTCTCTCTCAGTAACTATTTCTCTTATCTCACAAACCTCTGGTGTGCCGTAACTAGCAATGGGTCTGTCTTTTTTTCCAGTCACCCTTTGAAAGAACGTATTTTATTTTTCTTTGTATAGCATAAGATAATTCCACTAAGTAGCAGTTGTCTTTAAGTCCGCCTTATTTTTCTAGCCCTTTCTCCTGGAGGAAAAAAATCGTGAAATCTCAGGAAAGATTACTGAGGTGTGCTATATGTTTCTTAACAGTGCTGTTGCCTCTGAAGAAATAAAATGAATACTATCCAAAGCCAAATGTCCTTTGAGAATGTGGATGTGTATCATTCCTTTCCAGACTGCTGAATAACTATGTTCAATTTTTTATTTTCTGTTTGGAATTTGAAAAGGCAATATTTACCTGTCAAAGGCTTTGAATCCCTTGGTTTCAAACCAGAAAGGATCATGGGTGCCCTGGGGGATAGGGATTTCAACTTCCTTTTCTCAGGGTCCTGCACAGTGCCTGGTATGTAGTGGGCTTCGTGGGGGTGAATCACACTGGAAGGCATCTAGTATGCTTCGTGGTCTCTCCCGTATGCCAGTAGACACTTCCTTTTGATACTGAATGAGATTTGCATCAAGGCATATGCACATTTATATTTACCCTTCTTTCAGGGACAGTGCGGCTCCAAGTGCCCTCTGCACGTGTGATTAAATATTAATTAGGCTTCTAATATGAGCAAGTGAGTTCACAGGCCCAAGTGTCACATGAATAATTTATGAGGTACCCGAAGGCTCAGCCTGGAAAGCTGATTGGCCACCTTGGATTTGTATAATTACAAAGTTTCATTATTAACAGTGGAAGTGGTAGAGAGATTTGCCTAGCTTGAGGGACTTTGAAAGCATAAGCTGTCTCATTAGGGTAAAAGGGAATAAGGCAAAATATGCAAACTTGTTAGCAGAAAAGAATGGGGGGGGTGAGATTTAAACTTAGCCTTCAAACATAACTATGTCTGTGCGCATTTAAAAATATATAGTAAAATTGGTATTCTGATTGATAAGCATGTTTGCTTTAAATTTTTAGTGTATTTAGCAATACTTCAAAGCTTTTGTTTTAAATTGAAGGCCAAAATATTTAATATTTTACTAAAAAAGCCACAGGTAGCCTAATGGGCCCTGTGGAGTGAGGTTTGGAGGTAAAAGGATGAAGACAGTCCAGGACTCTTGCTGGAATGTGTGTTGTGCATGCAATTAAATCTCAAGGTCAAACAATTTACAGACAATTACTTTTCTAACATCTCCAGAAATGCCTGCTTACACGTCTTTAATTTTAAATGATACTGATATTCCAATTCTCCCCAAAGGTTAATGCTGACTAAATCCAGCTGTGACCTGACACGATGCGACAGCACAGTGCCTAATTATCCTCTGGATAGTCATTTACTTGAAACCATTAAAGGAATAGGCTGAGAGGAAGATTTAGGACCCTGAAAAAATGTTAGCCTGACTTCTTTCTTCTTGAAGATGGGATGGGCTGAAAAATAAAAATAAAATCCTGCTAAATGTTAGCCATTTGCTTTGATGGCAGAAAATTGTTCATCCCACTCTGTTTTTTTACAGGTTAAATTGCTAACTAGTTCATTTTATCCATTGCCTACGGCTGGCGCTAAATGTCAGTGACAAATTTTGTACTTGTCTTGAAGAATGAATTAAGTTATGCACAAAAGCTATAGTGCTCTTTTAAGATGAGTGAATTGCAGAAGGAAAAAAGTTGCTCTTTTGAAAAAGGATTATTTTGATTAAAGGCCTTTTCTATTGTAGCTGAAGACAGGTAGTGGTTTAAGATAATTCCAACAGTTACCTCCCACAGAGGCTGCAGTCCTTTACTAGAAATTTCTTTAAGAGCACTTGTGTCAGATTATATACTATGATTATTATCATAAGACCATTAGTGACAGTAAAATAAATTACTAAAAAAAATTAAAAAAACACCTAGTTTTTATTAACTAGAATGAAAATACTGGTTTTCTGTTGTGGGATCAGCATTCCATCACTGTTACATAAACCTTTCATAGTGAGTTACAATGGAAATGAAAGAGGGACACCTATGCTTGCCAAAATGTTACAAAAACGAAACCCTAGATCCTTCAGTAACATACAATAGGGAAATATGACAGCAGCTGGTAAAGACTTTCATCCCTCTTGTTTTTAGTTACGCGGCACTTGAGTTTTGACTCATATTCTCTCAATAAAACTAGCTGTCAGAAGTTATTGACATTCCATTGTAGACTGGTTTATTATCTCTAACTTACATAAAAGGAGACCTTCATCAGTCCTTTCTCTGGTTTTCATTTTTCTTTACAAGGAATACTTTTCTTATTTAATACACAGTTTTTAGTAGTAATTTGTCGTAGTCCTGAATTATTCTAGCTAAATTTTAGCACTCTTGATAAACAAAATGAATAAAATACAGTGTTAGTATGAACAAAGCAAAGTTTTGGATACTTGAAGGGGATATTTCACGTTTAGTTCAAATTGATGGGCATTTGTTTGGGTGGGGATAAGATTTACCAGAACAAACTTCAAGAATGTCACTATGGTTAGTTTATAATTTCTATTCTGCTACTCCAAAATGTTTACTTGAAGGAGCAAAAATATATTGATGGTGTCTTGGTGAATTAGTAAGAATACAGGTCTTTTAGTTAGAATTGTCCTTTCATCAATAAGGCACAAGTATAACCATGCTTCATTGTAACATGCCATTCTAGTGTACTCTGAAATTATTATAGGGAATTTGATTTTAAAGGAAACTGTAGTGTTTAGTTTTAAAACCTTAGTTAAATAATTACTTACTTGGGATCAGCTCTTTTAAATTGCATTTAAATTAATGAAATGAGTTGTCAAATCAGCTCTTACTGAAGTGATAGATAAATATAGGTGTTTGAAGTTTCTGTTAAGACCTGGTATTCAGCCTTGGCAAGAAATGACTTTTATGACCGGATGGCTTTCTCTTTTACCCCCCCCCCAACCCCCCTTCCCATTCTGTAACCACTGTGATCCTGTTCTATAATTATGAATGGTGTGAATGGCCTCTCAGTTGGAGTTGTCATTATTTTCATCCTTCCCAGCAAGAGTTTCAGTCTGATGATGTAGAACAAGATTCTGAGGAAATAGCCCAGGCCTCAGTATTAGGGGAAAGAAGTTTCCCAGAATGTTATTTAGGATAATTTTGCTTATCTTAAAGAAAAAGTATGTGTCTGTGTCTGTGTCTGTGTGTGATGTGGGTGTGGTGTGGGGTGGTGTATGTGTGTGGGGGTTGGGAGGAAGATGCCCGCTGAAATGAAATAATTTTATCCAGAAAAGCTGATTCTATATGCTTTCCTGGGTTTGGGCTTATACCATTTCTTTGACTAATTCTGCAGTTGCCAGATGTTCTATCAGCAGCAAGTGTATATGTATGTTTTCAAGACTAAAGCCTCAGGAACTTGGGTGCTACCTAATGGAGGTCAGGTGGCACCTTCACCTCTTTGGATTAGAGTGCACTAATGTAGTGCTGATTTCACTTGGCTTCCTTCTCTCCTTTTAAAAAAAATTTATTGTTAATATGGTTATCACATTAACCTTATAGGCTTAAATAAAATGTTATTTAATTTTTAATAAATGACCATTAAAGAGTTTTGCACCTGTAAAGTACTTTAAAGTCTTTCCCCCCTTTACATTAACTGCTTGTCATATTTCCATGCTTTTAAATTTTTATTAGGAAAATAATAGTAAAGTTAAATCAGAGAGCTCAGTTATTTTCTGCTGAGTTCAGTGATTGGTGTTTGCTAGGAGGGTTGTGTCTTCAAATTGTTCCCACTGTGACTTGTTGGCATTAATGAGGCTATTGATAGGGTTGGAGGGAGGAGCAGGAAGCATTCTTTTCCCCAGTGAGAATCGTCTCTATTATCTCCATATATGTGGCTGAGAATGTAGACCTACTACTTGAAAATATTCAATATTGCAGGAGGTATACAGTAGAGTCTAGAATATATTTTCGCATTTTGCTTCCACATGCAGCTTCTTGTATAATCAATCCCACTGTGTTTAGAGGTGAGGACTTATTATGATTTTTTTTCTTTTCATGAAAACAGTGGAATTGTTCGGGAAACTAGAAACTTAAAGAGTAAAGTCTTTTGCCAAAATGTAGACTGAGAGCCAAAGCAGTTCAATTTGTGTATAATTTGGAAATATAATAGCACACTATCTTTTTGTGCTTTAGCTGTGAATTGTGTCCAGCTACTGTTGTCATCAGTCAACATTTCTAGAAAGAGTGCCTTTTTAGTGACAGTTTGAGCTTAAACATTTGGAAAAATTTCAGCACAGTATTAACAAATGTCCATTTGAAAAATAATTTTGCCATCTCTACTTATTTGGCAGGGACTGTAAATTGTAAATTGACTTCCAATATGAGTTTTAGTTCACATGACTCTCTTGAAAATATAAAGTGCATCAATGCAATTCAAGTTAGTGAATATTTTTGTTTCCACTTTTTTTAATGCTGATATCGCTGTCTTGTATCTAACTTTCTATATGGTCGCACGTACAGCAATTACGAGTTCAATAGGAGGAATGGAGTGTTGACAGAGGATTGGGTATCTATCCACAGGACATTTTATATTTGATTTTACCTTTGTTTTTAAGGTTCTTATTTTATATAATTTGTTATCTCCTTTAATGTCATGTACTTTTCATAAAGGTCTCTCCTTTATTGCACAGACTATTTTCTCAATGATTCTATTTTGATCTTGTATTGCTAAATATTATACTAAACATTCTGGAGAATGATGTACTATATTTTCACTTGTTAAATCTTAAATTCTGTTTTTATCCCTGTTACTTATTTTTAAGCCTGCCAAGTTTAAATTGTCCCCTTCCCCTCTCCCCATGGGTTTTCAGACCACAAAGCTTTTCGTAAGTGATATAGGGCGCATAAAGGATGAGTCAAATATATTGAAAAATGACTTCACTTATGTAAGCATAATATAGACCTAACTTCATACAAAATCCATAAGTTATCACTGCCCTTCCATTGACTTGGACATTCTAATTGCCACATGGCATGGTTGTGGTATAGTGTTATCCACAATGAAATAATCAAGTGAAACTATACTTTTTCTTACCTAAAAGTTGGCTAGCTGATATCCTTCCTAGCTCAGAAGGCCGTGGTACGCTGTCCAAAAATAGGGATATCACACTGAACTCATAGTCAAGTTTGTCCAACTTAGATTTCTTCTCAGTCCAATTTAGATCTCTTGTTTTCCCTTGAGTATATCTTTCTCTGTTTTGACAGAAGCTGGGTCTTACTAAGTCAGAATCAGGCAGTTTGTCAAGGGATGATGGCTGAGAGACCACAAATAAGTATAGAACTTATATGTCCACTTAACATTTATTTTATTATTTCTCTGTCTGAAACAGGAAATAACTGTAGATGTATTGCTTCAAGCAGACCCAATAGCTGAAACATACTGTTTTATAGAACAAATGAGTTACTAGTTATTCGCTTTATATTACTAGTGATAGTAGCAATTGCAGCACTTACTGTATGTTAAGCATATATTAAGGATTTCATAAGATGCTCTTATTTAATCTCCATATCCACTACTCCGCAATATAGTTATAATCTCTGTTTTACAGATGAGAAACTGTCATTCACTGTTGTACAATGTATTTAGTGAATCTGTTACATCACAGTTGCTATTTTTTGCATTAATTTCAGTGTCATCTGTGTTTAGAAATACTCTGTAACTAAAAATAAAGTCTAAATTATTTGGAGTGAAAGTTTATACTTATATTTTTCTTATGAGATTCAAGTTATGGTTCTGGCTTTTGGCTTCCATCTCTACCTCCTTGGAATATTTTGCTATGCATATTTGAACAGGCATCTGTCTATCAAACCATTTGTGATCTTCAGACCAAGTAAGGTCACCGAAGACTTGTGGAAGTATTATTTACTGTCATGATTTTATTTGGCCTAGGTGACGTGTAAATAGCCGGTATGTTAGAATTTTTTTTAAAGGAGATAATACTTGTGCTTACTAACGTACAAGAGAAAATTCAGATTAACTTCATTTTAGATGTTGTCTGTTAAAGCCTTCCTGGGATCTGATTTATGCCGACATTGTGGGCACTACATAAACAGTATGTTGCAGTGCTCCTTCTCTCCTGGCTCCCCCACTTCCCTCTCCATCCCAGTAAATCCTTTGAAGGTTTTATTATTCAGGGGTGGGAAGATTGGAGTGAAAGCTACAGAATGATTTAACACTGTGGGAACTTAATCAATAAGAGTGTTGCCCAGAGCTCCCAGGATAGGGTGTTGTTTTCCATCCAGATGATAATGAGGCCGAGTAGCAGCAACCTCTGGAGGAGGAGTGCTGGGGCAGCGATTCTTTGGTGGTGCTTTTGCTGGTTGCTAATTAATAGTTTTGAGGCCAGTGGGGCACCTTTTGGCCTCTCTGACATTTGCAAGCTTTTCTGTGGCTTGTCCCACATGTCTTTCCACCATCAGGGGTCACTCTCAACTGGATTGGAGTCTGACAAGTCTAATTGGCTCAAATCTATGCAGATTTAAACATCTAGCCCACATGCCAAAAATCTGATGTTTTCTCATGCTGCTTCAGAGTTCCTGGCATTATGGGATCGGTGCATGCCTGAATTATTATGTACCAGCTTATCCTTCTGTTAGCATGTTAAAGAGCAATTAGCTGGATGTGGTGTAAGAAATAGGGGAAAGAACTTCAATGCAGTTCAGTTGTAAATGCCTTTTATACTTAAAAAAACTGTCAGACCCATTGAGCATTACTGGTTGGAAAGAGGATTGAATCGTATAGTCAAATTTTTTTAAAGGGTGAATAATTTCCCGAGCGTTGGTTAAAACAAAAAGATCCTTGCTGGGCAAACATACAACGATGGTATAATGTAAATCACCCAAACATTCTTGATTCACTTATGCTGTCCAATTTCCTTTCCTCGATTTTATACTTCTCTCACATTCTAAATTTTTATTATTGAAAAAAAATCACCTTCCTTAAAACTGGTTAGATGTTTTTTCTTGTAGATTATATTTTCTCATCACTGCCAGTATATAGCATTCTGAATTAATGGCACAATGCTGGGCTAGCTGCACTCACACTCAACCCAAGTCATTTGGATAAGATAATAAATTCTTGTTTTCTTGGAAACAGTTTATTTTATATGACCATTTAGACATACACAGAATAATAGATAGCTATGTTGATATATCGCTTTATGGTTCATAAAATGTTTTGCTTAATCTTCATAATAATCTTGAGAGGATAGTAGGTCGTGGAAAGTTAATATCACTAAATTTATAAATAAATATATTGATTTCCAGAAAAATTGGGTAACTTACCCAATATTCCCCTGCCATCGAGATGGCAGGAATGATTTTGATCTCAAGCTACTTTTTCATAACAAAATGTTTGTATAATAATACTTTTGTTCAGTAGATTATTTTATAAATGTAGACCATAGAATGTGTAGAGGTTTTTAATGTGTTGGCTTATCTTACAACTATCCGATTAGATTGCAAAAATGATGTCTAATTTTACCTATGTGTCATTAAAATTTTTTTGCCATCAAAATACTCTAGCAACTGACTTTTCATTTGATTTCTATTTTCTGAAAGCTTGTATTATCTTTGATAATTTAATGGATGACATAAACTTTGCTTTACTACATATGAAAAAAATCAAATTAATTTTTAAAAGGCTTTTTATAAAAATATGTATAAAATCTGTTTACTACTACTACTAATTAAAAATATCAGTTTAGTGCTATTTTTAGCTTTTGTCTCAGACACTTGAGAAATCTGATAATATCTTTAATTTTTTTCTTTTTTTTAATCTTAAAGTGCAGTCTGATTTTTTTTTTTTTTTTTACAATTCTTCAGTATCTCAACATTGCTAGGTCTTAACCCCTTTTTTCTATTTCCTCACAATTTATTCCAATTGTAGTTACAGTTTTGGGAAGAAATATTACAAAAAAAAAGAAATGTGTATGTGCAAGTGCGTGTGTGTGTGTGTGTGTGTGTGTGTGTGTGGGGTTAGTGTAGTATAGTGTTGTGATGTCACAATAATTTAGAATTTTCTAGTCGTCAGTAAAATAAATACATGGAGTGCGGTGAACGATATTTGTTTCTTGCTTTTGATTTCTATTTGTGTAGTGTTAGACACTCTTAGAGTCATAGACATTTAGAGAGAAAACTTGAAGAGAGCATGGATATCATTAGTTCAGCTCCTCATTATACATTGTGACGAAAATTTTGTTTTTCTGTTTATTTGAGAGAAAACAATTTGAGATCCATTGATATAAGAAGAAATAGGATAATAAGCACTTTAATATGTTACCTGTGGAAATAATTCATTATGACATTCTCTGACATTTCCATTAGAAAATAAAAATTAGTTTTTAACAAATTTTAACATTTGGCTAATCAGTTATAATGACCAGTGTTCCAATCTTACTATTCCAGATAAGAGTGAGACTGCATCTGGTTTTCAGAGGGGAAAGGCGCCAACACTTTGAGAATAATCACTATTTGTTAGGTTGGGTGACTAGAGGTCCTAGTTTGCATGGGACAGTATGATCGACACTGGTTCTGGCCTAATTACTTTCCTTTACTCTCAAACCATATGAAATACATGAATTGAATGTATACCTTCTGTCTCCTTTCTCTGAACATCTTCTAATGGAAGTAAGCCACTAGAAAATGTGGGTTTCTAGTTTGGATTTGCCATTAACTAATTGTGCAATTTAGATCAAATTATTTACCTCGTTGTAGACTAGGTTTCTTGTTAACAAAATAGGGATGGCATACCTTTCTCATATAATAATAATGACTTTCCAGAACTTCTTTGACTAGTTCTCTTGGAACGTATTCAGAGATGCCTTGCTGTTATCAGACAAATAAATTATTATGTTAAGGTGGTATCAAACATTTGAAGGTGTATAATGCCTGAGCTTGCTTAAAACTTTGGTTCAAATCTTGGCTCAGCAATTTACCAAATATGATTTCTTAAGAAAATTTTGTCTGGGCTGTGGTGTGTTTGTTATTGTTATTTGTTTGCTTATTTTAGGGGTGTTTTGTTTTTCATCTGAAAAATAAAAAGAAAAGGCTATTACTCTTCACTTTTCTGGCACAGACTTGGTAAAGGATAGATACTCAATAGATATTAGTTTTTCCTTCTCATAATTTTATAAAAATAATTGGACAAGTAAGCTTAGAGTCATATGTGTGTGGCTTACCATTGTTGTTATATAATAATGATAAAATATTGTGTTCCATTTAATTATGGAACTATATTTATATCTCCTTGATCATTATGGTTAAGCAAGGATAAAGGATTCAAAATAACTCTGTATTGCATATAGATCTTGTATAGGGCAAGGGAATTGAGTAGATCTAGGAAAGTTATTAGCTACTTGAGCCTAAAGTGATGCAGATTTTGTGGATTTTAATTTTAGATGAAAAGATGAGAGTAGGAGACAGACCAACTGTCCAGAAATTAAGGAGAAAGAACATATGCAGAGACCAAACTAAGATGGAGTAGGGTGGGGCACCGTGTGATTTGGGCAGAGGATGTATCCATTGGTTTTTACTAGGTCTCTTTTGGAGTAAAGATCAATCTTATGTTTTGTTTTTTTTTTTAACATTTATTTATTTTTGAGAGACATAGAGACAGAGCATGAGCAGGGGAAGGGCAGAGAGAGAGAGGGAGATATAGAATCTGAAGCAGGCTCCAGGCTCTGATGAGCCGTCAGCACAGAGCCTGATGTGGGGCTCGAACTCACAGACCGTGAGATCATGACCTGAGCTGAAGCCGGCCACTTAACCGACTGAGCCACCCAGGCGCCTCCAATCTTATGTTTTAAGAGAAGAAGTTGAGAGGAGTAGTCAACAGAGTTAGAGAAATTTCAGAATGGGCTTCAAGCTGGATGCTATGGGAAGACCCAAGGCTTTGGTTGAAATCGTTGGCAAATCTGTCTATTGTGAGCTGGAAAATAAAAGTGGGGGTGAAATCAAGAGTCGTTGGGTAAATTTGTTATTCAATGGTACTTCTACACCAAGTGCTAATTAAGAACTGAGTATATGAGATTTTCTTTTGCACCTGGGTGCAGATGAGTAGACAATCAGAATCATGTACTAATACAGAGCTAGAGCACTATATCAGTCAATTTTATTCATCAGTTTCCTCTAGGCTCTATCTAAAGATAAGGATCAGTTAAGCAATTATTAAAAATTTTTACAATTATTTTCCTCTTAAAATTCTACTACTAAAGGACATGCTTGGAAACATATCCCAAATGCCTATTTAATGTACATTAATTTTTTTCTTCTTTTCTCCCTTCCTTCCTTCCTTCCTTCTTTCCTTCCTTCCTTCCTTCCTTCCTTTTTTCTTCCTTCCTTCCTTTTTTCTTCCTTCCTTCCTTCCTTCCTTTCTTTCTTTCTTTCTTTCTTTCTTTCTTTCTTTCTTTCTTTCTTTCTTTCCTTCTTTCGTTCTCTCTCTCTCTCTCTCTCTCTCTCTGAAAAGGATCAATCTCTCAAGCTCACAATCAATTGTGACTGTGTCTATGAAACTAAGAGTGAATGTACATTTTTAAAATCGAAAGTCATTATAAAACAATGTAGGCCACTGTAAATCATAGCTAAAAACGGTCATAATGGAAATCTTTTATCTACCTCTGATCCACTAGCATGTCGTTATTCTGAGAACTAATAACTTTTTCTTGGAGACAGAGCCCTAAATTCAATTTTATGGCTCACAGTCCCAGTAAATAGAAGAAGTCTTCCAAATTTGGCTTTATAAATCGTAGTGATTTGATGTTTTTACCATATGTATTGAACTAGGAAAATCCATGGCTGGATATTTACTTGGCCAATAAGCTCTACTATGTTTGTACATGAAGTTTTGTTACTAATATCTTTATTTATTTCAGAGGTATTGACTAGCATTATTTCAGTAAAATCTAAAAATACTTGAGAGAAATATTTGCTTCTCTCTCAAATTATAATTTGACCTCAACTATTTGAATAGGCCTTCAATCCTCATTTTCTACTCATTGAGCGTGGGGTACAATAATCGACTTCCACCATACTGTTATTAGGAGAAGGGAGTGCACTGCTCAGTTCCTGGCAGTGGGCCTCATCGATGCTTCCTAATTCCAAAGGAGAAACTTACTAAAAAAAGCACAGTGCTCTGAGAAGGAAAAACTTGAATGACAAGTCTGCTTTTTTTAAACTAAGAAACTGACTTCTCATGAAGAGGTTCAGATTTCAATGCTGATATTAGCTTCTAACATTGTATAGTAATATTTTCAAAGAATTATTTCATTTTTGTTTAATCAATCTTTATTTTTTGTCAAATTTATCATTTATGAGTTAAATAATATTTCTCATCAATCAGAGATTTTTGGCTGTGCACCAAAGAATCCCACTGGCTAACTTAAGGCAGAAGAGGAATTTGTTAATAGGATACTAGGTATTATTTAATTATTAAAAGGATATTAGAGGCAATCTGAAAAAAAATCTAGAGATTCAAGTTTGTATTGTAGATTACACAGAGACAAATCTCGAAGTTATTTTACAGAATGAACGATCTATTGGGTTCATGTATGGAACTTTGTACTCTTGACAATGCCCACCTTAGAACTGGGGTGCTGCTACTAAAACGACTGCCTCTGGAAGGCAGTTGTAGTAGTTACTGCTGCTACTGCCCCTGCCCTCACTAGAATAGATTCTGGGTGTTCACTGTCACAGGGCAGTGCTCTGCTACTGAGCTGTGCTGAACATTTTACCATCCTAGAGACTAACTCAGAAATATAAATAATGAAGTCTCTATAAAAATGCAGTGGGTTGTCTTAGGGTTGTAATCTTCTATTCACTGGAAATGTTCAAGTAGAAATACAGATTAACACATACTAAAGTTATTTTAAAGAGGATTCTTTCATCACCTAGGGTTTGAAATAGATCTTGTTAGTTTAAGTATAGTTTAAGTTTGGGAAAATTTATGGTGTATTTATTCTCCCATTTATGAAGTTCCTTTCTTACTCTTCTCTCTATCGACTTGTAAGGGCATCTGCTAGAAAAATATTCTGTGAAAGTCCCTTTCTAGGTACTGTTACAGGTGAATGAAGGTTGGAGGTAGATTTATGTCTAAGAAGGTTTGTCCTATCAGTTTTATACTTCAGACAATGACTCCTCACTTAATAAACCCAGAAATAAAGACAAAATATTATTGATATTATGGACTTCCAGTTTAACATGTTCAATTGAACATAAACCTTTATCTTTGCTTCATGAAACACAAAGTCACAGAAGGTTAATAAAGTATATAAACATACATGCACAAAAAGAAAGGGAGAAGACAAAAAAATGTTAGATGAGAGATGTTTGTGATTTTGGAAGATAGAGAGAGCAGGTATGAAAGTGGTACCTAACTGACTCATACAACTCAATAGCAATAAATAAATAAATAAATAAATAAATAAATAAATAAATAAATAAAAAAACTTAATTAAATGTGCAAAGGGCAGATTTCATGATATACTACAAAGTTCTAATAATTAAAACAGTATGATTCTGGGACAAAATTATACACATAAATCAATGGAGCAGAATAGAGAGCTCAGAAATAAACCTACACCTATATAGTCAACTAGTCTATTACAAAGGAGGCAAGGATATGCAGTGGAGAAAAGATAGTCTTTCCAGTAATTGGTGTTGGGAAAACTGGACAGCTACCTTCAAAAGAATGAAACTGGACCACTTTCTTACACCACACACAAAAATAAGATTAAAAAGGATTAAAAACATATGTGTGAGACCTGAAACCATAAAACTCCTAAAAGAATACATAGGCAGTAATTTCTTGGCCATTGCCCTTAGTAGTATATTTGTGGCTATGTCTCATCAGCTAAGGAAAAAAAAAAAGTGAAAATAAACTGTTGACACTACAAAAAATAAAAAAACGTTTGGATAGCAAAGGAAGCCATCAACAACACAAAAAGATAGTCCAGTGAGTGGGAGAAGGTATTTGGAAATGATTTATCTGATAAGGGGTTAATATCCAGAATATATAAAGAACTTATATAACTCAACACTAAAACCCAAACAACCCAATTAAAATATGGGCAGAGACCCTGAATAAACATTTTTCCAAAGAAGACATACAGATGGCCAACAAACAAATGAAAAAATGCCCATCAGGTAAAAGCAGATCAGAGCCTCAATGAGATATCTCCTCATAATTGTTAGGATGGCTAGCATAAATAAGTATGAAATGATAGGTGTTGCTGAGGATGTAGAGAAAAAGGAACCCTTATGCACTGTTGGTGAGAATGTAAATTTGTGCAACTACTGTGAAAAATAGTATAGATATTTCTCAAAAAATTAAAAATAGAAATACTGGATGATACAATAATATCCAAAACTGAAAACAATTCAAAAAGATATATACATTCCTGTATTAATTTCAGCATTATTTATAATAGTCAAGATACAGATCCAACCTAAGTGTTCATTCATAGATGAATGTATAAAGAAGATGTGGTTTATATATATACAAATACATACACGTATAATGGAATATTACTTAGCCATAACAAATAATGAGATCTTGTCATTTGTAACATGGATGGACCTAGAGTGTATTATGCTAAGTGAAATAAGTCAGACAGAAAAAGACAAATACTATATTACTTCACTTATATGTGGAAGCTAAAGAAATAGAAATGAAACAACTCACACAAAGAAACAACCCAACAAAAACCAGACTCAAATACAGAGAACTATGTGATGGTTGCCAGAGGGGAGGTGGGGAAGGGAATGAGTGAAATAGATAAAGGGGATTGAGAGGGTACAAACTTCCATTTATAAAATAAATAAGCCACAGTGATGAAAAGTACAGCACAGGAATGTAATCATTAATATTGTAATAATGTTGTATAGTGACTGATAGTGACCACACTTACTGTGGTAAGCATAGCAAAATGTAGAGTTGTTTAATGACTACTTTTGTACTAATATAACATTGTATGTTAATTATACTTTAATTAAAAAGTAACCAAAGCATTTGAATACACATTTTTTTTCCAAAAAACACCAACAAATAACCAACAGGTACACAAAAAAATGCTCGCTATCACTAATCATCAGGGAAATCCAAATCAAAACCAGAGTGAAACAATCGCCTCACACCTGTTAGAATGGCTATTGTCAAAAAGACCAGAGACACTAAGTATTGGTGAAGCTATAGAGAAAAGGGAACCCTTGTGCATTGTTGGTGGGAATGTAAATTGGCACAGTCACTATGGAAAACAATATGGAGGTTTCTTAAAAAAAATAAAAGAAAAGAAGAAGAAGAAGGAAAAAAGAACTACCGTGTGATCCAGCAATTCCACTCCTAGGTATATATCCAAAGGAAATGAAAACACTATTTTGAAGATACATCTGTATCTTTATGTTCATTGTAGCATTATTCACAATAGCCAAGATAGGGAAACAACTTAAGTGCCCATCAACAGGTAAATGAATAAGAAAAGGTGGCATAATATATACAGTGGAGTATTATTTAGCCACAAAAAGAACAAAATCCTGTCATTTGTGACAATGTGGATGGACTTTGGGGACATTATGCTAAATGGAATAAACCAGGCAGAGAAAGACAAATCCTTTATATTCTCACTTTTGTGTGGAATCTAAAAAATCTGAACTTATAGAAATAGTATAATGGTGGTTTCCAGGGGCTGAAAGGTGGAAGAAATGGGGAGATGTTGGTTAAAGGGTACAAACTCCGGTGCCTGGTTGGCTCAGTCGGTTAAGCATCCAACTTCGACTCAGGTCATGATCTCACGGTTCGTGAGTTCGAGCCCCGCATCGGGCTCTGTGCTTATGGCTCAGAGCCTGGAGCCTGCTTCCCATTCTGTGACTCCCTCTCTCTCTGCCCCTCCCCTGCTCGCACTCTGTCTCTCTCTCTCTCTCTCAAAAATAAATAAAACATTAAAAAAAAAAGGGGGGGGGGCGCCTGGGTGGCTCAGTTGGTTAAGCGGCCGACTTCGGCTCAGGTCATGATCTCACGGTCTGTGAGTTGGAGCCCCGCGTCAGGCTCTGTGCTGATGGCTCAGATCCTGGAGCCTGCTTCAGATTCTGTATCTCCCTCTCTCTCTGCCCTTCCCTTGCTCATACTCTGTCTCTATGTCTTTCAAAAATAAATAAACGTTAAAAAAAAAAAAAAAAGGTACAAACTCCCAGCTATAAGATGAGTAAGTTCTGAGGATCTAATGTACAGCATGGTGACGATAGTTAACAGTACTATATTAATAATATCTGAAAGTTAAGAGAGTAGATCTTAAATGTTATTACTACCTGTCTACATCCCCACACAGACACAGACACAGTAATTATGTGAGTGGACATAGGTGTTAACTAACCTTTGTGGCAATCATTTTGCAACATATATATGGGTCAGATCATCACACTGTACACTTCAAACTTAACGTGTGTTCTATATCAGTAATCTCAAAGCTGAAAAAAAAAGTGGCACCTAAGTTAGATGCAGCAAGAGGAGTAAGCTGATTGATAGTCCTATTTCATATAGTCCTACAAAAAATGTCAGAAATTGCTGGCATCAGATAATTCTGAAGTCTGTGGTGTGATGTGGGCATAAAAACAGAAGGAGTTATTTTAAATGGTAAATGGAATATTTAGATTTGAGATCTAAGGAAAATGGAAACAGGTGACATAAATCTTGAAAAAGAAAACTTTTAATATTAGGCTTAGAGAGTAAGAAAGACCAAGGATAAGGAGAAAGAAAATCACATCTTGTTAATAGTTCACTGACCCTTCATGAAGAAAAGGCAACTCAAGTTTCAAAAGATGAAATATTATTCAAATTTGTATATACTATGCAGAAGTCCTTATGCTCCTAGGAATGTGAAAAAAAAATCATTCTAGATATTTTAGCAAAGTTTTTGAAACAGTACTGCTTCTGTTGAACATTCATTCATTCATTTGTGCATTCATCCAATAATTATACGTTTCGCCATTAATATAATCAGAGGCTGGGAATCAGCAGTAAACAAGATAGGCACTATTTCTATCTTCATGAGGTTTACAGTCTTGAAATGAAGACTTAATTTAGTCTAGGATTCCTATATAGCAAGTTCTTACTCAGAGAGAAAAAAAAATGTGCCTCATAATGTGGTAGGTGTTTTATATTTATATTCTATTTAGTTTCTATTTATAATAGAACCTCCATGAGGCTTTGTTATTGTTTTGAATCAGTGTAAAGATTAAATAAGTTAATGGGCATCCTTAGTTTAGTGCCTACCACTGAATAGTCATTCACCAATTGTTAGATATACTTAATCCTTTTTGTTGCTGTTATTGTGATTAGGTGGTATGCTTTAGGACTGATGAAGGAAGTGAAATTTAAGGAGGTTGAGTACCCTGCTCAGTGTCACTTTGCTATCATGTAGTGGAATCAAGATTTGAATTCAAGACTGTCTTACTCAAAAGTGCATGCTCTCTCTATTATAAAAATTCTTCCAGTGCATTATATAAAATCTGCCTTTTCAGGTTGGCTAACTATTGTGATAGTGTTTATGAAATAATCTTCATAAAAAGATATGGTCAGATTTTCGTATTTGGGGAAGAGGGACAGAGAGAGAGTCTTAAGCAGGCTCCACACCCAGCAGGGGGCCCGGCACAGGGCTCATTTTATGGGGCTTGAGCTCATGCCCTGATCTGAAATCAAAAGCTGGACACTTAGTCGACTGAGCCACTCAGGTGCCCGGTTAGTTGATGTTCCAGTCTTCTCAAATAACGTGAAGGACTTCTTTACATGATAGTAAGAATTCTATGTAGGAAGACAAGGTTCCTTATTCAAAACCATTTCTGATATGGTCTGAACGTTTGTATACCCTTAAAATTCATATGTTGAGGTCCTAACCCTCGAGATGATGATAAAAAGAGGTGGGCCTTTGGGAGGATATTAGATATAAAAGTGGAACTCTCATGATTAGTGCTCTTATAAAAGAGACCTGAGAGAGCTACCTTGTCCCTTCCACTATGTGAAGATATATGAGAAGTTGGCAGTCTGCAACCCTGAAGAGGGTCTTCGCTAGTATCCAACCATGCTGGCACTCTGATATTGGACTTTCTGCCTCTAGGACTGTAAGCAGTAGATTTCTGCTGTTTATAAGCCATCCAATCTATGGTATTTTGTTACAGCAGCCCAAATAGACTAAGAGCATTTCCAAAGATAGGTTTCGGTGAGACTGAGAGCAGACACATGGGTCCTCGTGGCACTGTCTCACTAAGATTTGGTGACTAGGACTTCTGAAGCTGGAAGGCAGACTGGCAAGGTGGTGTAGTAGAGTTAGGGAGAATGAGATGGTAACCCTACTCAGGAAGGGAAGAGGAAAGTAGAAACATTTTCATGACTGTCATGTAAGAAACAAAAGTGAATCTAATTGGTTGTAAGTCATCCATATCTGTTTCTTTGATTTAGAGGATTCTAAGGAAGCCCAGAATTACTCATGTTAAATCCACCTAATGTAAGATGGTGAGAGACTTTTGGATAACTTTATGGGTAGATATTCTACCTAGATTTCACTCAGCTGTACCACTAACCAGGTGTGAGAAAAGGTATTTAATTTTATTGAGGCAAATTAGAGATACAACCTAGTTTTTCTTTTTCTTTCTTTCTTTCTTTTTTTTTTTTTTTTCTTGCGGAAGTGTTGTGAGGATGAATCAATGTAAGGCACATGAAAATCTGTTGAAAAGTCAAGCATATGAATGAGCCAAATTATTAATAATAGGGGCCCCTTAGCAGTGCCCCCCCAAACCACCCAGGAGGTCAAATGCCTGTATATCTTGATTTCTTGTATACTTTTTCTTTAATAAAACCATCTTTTTTGCCTCTGAAAGGCAATTTGATTTGGCTTTGAGGAAAGTAGCCAAAAAAATAAAAAAAGCTGTGAATGTGAAGTACCAAGAGTACATACTGAGTGGCAGTACTGTGTGTTAAGGCGATGTATTTTCAAGATGATAGTAATAGGGGCTTACATTTATTGAGAGCCTGATGTATAAATAGATATTATAATAAATAATTTACATAGATTAACAGATTTAATTCTCATAGCAATCCAATGAGACAGGTGATATTATTATCCTTTTTACCTGTGGAGAGACAGACATTGAAAGATTAAGCTTTCTGGGCCACAAAGCTATTAAGATACCCAATCTGGTTTAGAACTCAGGCATTCTGTCTTTAGAGACTTCACTGCAAACCACTACTTCATTTAGACTTTGGTATTGAGACTATGGACTCTTCTTAATGATTTGGGTAAGCTCCTTCATATATGTGCAGATCCTTATAAGATAAACTTTTTAATAATTTTTATTTGGGATACTTTTAGATACATAGAAGAGTTCCAAAGATAGTACAGCGTTCATATATACCCCTCACCTAATTGCTTCTAATATTAATATTTCACATAATTATGGTTCATTTAAAAAAAACAAGAAATTAATATTGGTACCCTACTTCCAGTTAAACCACACACTTCAGTTTGATTTCACTACTTTTTCTCTAATGTTCTTTTTATTGTAGGATCCCATCCTGGACATTGCATTTCATTGCATGTCTCCATAATCTCCTTTGCTTGGTGACAGTTTTGGAAGTCTTTCTTCCTTTTCAATTTTTTTGAAGAGTTTGAGAAGAATTAACATTAATTCTTCTTTAAATGTTGGAAAGAATTCTACAGCAAAGCCATCTAGTCCTGGACTTTTCTTTGTTGTGAAGTTTTTGATTACTAATTTGGTCACCTTACAGTTAAGTTCTGTTCAGATTTTCTATTTCTTCATGATTTAGTCTTGGCAGCATGGATATTCCTAGGCATTTATCTATTTCTACTAAATTATTCAATTTGTTGACATAAAACTGTGCATAGTAGTCTCATAATCCCTTCTATTTCTATGGAAACAGTTTTAATGTCTCCTTTTTCATTTATGATTTTATTTATATGAGTCTTCTCTCCTTTTTTTCCTTACTTAACCTACCTAAGGTTTAGTTGACCTTTTCAAAACACCAATTATTAGCTTTGTTGATCTTTTTCTATTATTTTTCTATTCTAGGTTTTATTTATTTCTATTATAATCTTCATTGTTTCCATTCTTTTGCTAACCTGGATTTAGTTTGTTCTTTTTCTGGTTCCTTGTGATATGTTTTGGTTGTTGATTTGAGATCTTTCTTCTTTTAATTATATCTTATGCTATTTCTTATAAATTCTATATCAGGATTGATTGCTTTATGTGCCATTATTATAAGATTACAGTATTTTGTACTTGTTTATGTATTTACCTTTACCAGTGAGCTTTATAGTTTCACATGCTTTCATATTGCTCTCGAGTGCCCATTTGATGCAACTTGTAGGTCCCTTTAGCATTTCTTGTTAGGCAGATGAACTCTCTCACATATTTATCTGGGAAAGTGTTTCCTTTTCATTTTTCAAGGACAGTTTTTCTGGGTATAGTATTATTGGTTGGCAGTTAACTTCTTTCACCGCTTTGAAAATAACCCATTTCCTTGTGACCTGTAAGGTTTCTGCTGAGAAGTCTGCTAATAAAATTTTTGGAACTGCCTTTTACATGACAGGTTACTTTTCTCTTACTGCTTACAAGATTCTCTCTTGTCTTTGATTTTTGAAAAATTGAATATAGTATATCTTGATTTTGGTCTGTCTGGGTTTATCCTGGTTATAGTCTTTTGAGATTCTTGAATTTGGATGTCATCTTTTTCCTCAGATTTGAGAAGTTTTCAGCTATTATTTCTTTAATGAACTCTGTCCCTTTCTCTCTTTTTTTCTTCTGGTAATCTCATAATACCTATGTTGATCTGTTTTATGGTGTCCCCAAAATACACTTGCTTATTTTTCTTCATTATTTCCTTTTGTTCCTCTGACTCAGTAATTTCAAATGATTTGTCTTTGAATTTGCTCAATCTGTCTTCTGTTTGATCAGGTCTTCTGTTGAACTCTTCAGGTGAATTTTCCATCTATTCGTTTTATTCCTTAGCTCCAGAATTTGGTGTTTTTTTCGTAGTTTCTTTTCGTTGATAGTCTCATTTTGTTCTTGCATTATTTTCCTGATTTCATCAAGTTGTCTGTTTTTTTTCTTGTAGATCACTGAGCTTCCTTAAGGCAATTATTTTGAATTCTTTGTCAAGTAATTCATAGATATCTGTTTATTTTTTTGTATTATGGAAATTTATTTTCTTCCTTTAATTCAGCCATATTTCCTTATTTCTTTGTGTAATTGTGATTTGTTCCTGAGATTTATGCATCTGTACAAAGAGCCATCTCCCCCAGTCTGAATGGACTGGCTTTGTACATGAAAGACTTTTATCAATCAGCCCAGCCACAGACTCTTGGAGTCTCTGAAGCCTTTTTGGTGGTGTCACCTTTTTGGCATTGTGTGTAGTTTCCAAGTTAGAGACATCTGCCAGTTTCACCCACCCCCCCCCACCCGCCTTGCTTATCATCTCTTGTTCCCTCTGGTGTCTATTTGTGGTATTGCAGGTTCTCTGGTGCTACAGACAAAAGCTGCCTCACTCTCTGTTTTAGCAGTCCAACAAGCATCAAAAGTATGCCTGCTCTCTATCAGCTCCCCAAAACAGATGAGACAGATAACAGGCTGTTGGGCAGCAGTCTGAAAAGTTGGAATCCAGGATGCACGGTTTAATCTTTCTCCTCCATACCAGGGGGAAGACACAAGTTTGGCACCTTCTGTTTGTACTTAGCTGCAGAATTTCAGAGCCTCTGATACAGCAGCAAGCCACTCCCCTCCACTCCTTCACTTTCAGCCTTCTCCAGGCATCTAGGCAAGTAGAAACCAGTCCTTCAGGCAGTCCTCCAAAAAGCTGGATCTTTGATTTTGATTGTAGGTTCCACTTATCTCTTTCCCTTGAAGGAGAAGCTGTAAGCCAATCTGAGTGATGCCAGCTACGGGCAGTGGTCATCTCATGTAAAGTGAAATGGCTCTTCTCTCCGTTTCAATGTATCTCTTCTCAGCTTTGTACTCACCCGAGTACTACAGTTTCTTAATTGGTTTCTGAAGTTCTCATAAAAGTCTTTTGGTTCATATATAGTTAATTCAGTGTCTCTGTGGAAAAGACTGGTGCTTTCTATTTTGCCATCTTCCTGATGTCACTCCAGTTATAATGAGCTTTCTTAAAGTTTATGGTGGGTTTCTACCAAATATTTGATGAAAAGAAACTTTCTTAAAGTTATTGTTTACACTGAAATTGGGGAAACTAATTGTCATATAACCCACAGTTTTTATTTAATAGTGATTTCTGTTTAGTTTTAGACAGATAGAAAATCTAGTTAGAATTTCTTTAAACTTGACTATTCTAGCAGTATTTGACTTTGAACTTTAATAAGATGAACACTCAAGAGTTATCTATGAAAGATTTTCAGTTTTAAGATTTATAGCTTTTAGATGACAGAATGAAAAAAGAAACAAGATCATTGTCTAAATGTAAAGGAGCTGTTCATCAGCTAGAGGGAAAAAAGATCTTGATTTAGGATTTGAAAGATCACTAGGGTTAGTACAGTTGCTAGAGTTTAACGACTTTTGGGATTATGTTCAAGAGAAAGAGGGATTTTATAGTAGTTATAGGAAAAAGTAAAGATTATAGAAAATCCAAAGATGTAATCTATCTTATAATATGCACTTATTCTTAAAAGAGTGACTATATAAATATTTAGTCAATTGTTGGAAGAAACTCTACAGTGATTGAGAAACAGACTAGATGGTTAAACCAATATATTTTACCTTCAATTTGCATGCTGTTATGCACATGTGCCAATTATAAGGTTGGTATTTTATTGCTTTTGTCGAAGGTCATTAAACGGTCTGGGGAGAAGAGAGTAGAGTATTATGGATACCAGATGATTTTTTTCTATGTACAACAAGGCTACATTTTAATATAGAATTCAAAATATAAATTAAACCAATGACATTTTATCTGTAATTATTAAATAAATGTTGACTCTAATTTTTCAAAGCACCTCTCAAACAGAGATATTTTGTGTTATAATCACAGATTTCCTAGGGAGTAATTTACTCTTTTCTTCAGGTATTTTTAAAGAGGTTTCTATGTAAAAATCTGTAAGCACATTCTGGTATCATTCCTGGTACATATGGATTAGTGGATTATATAAAAATTCTTCCAAAGTGCATTGTACAAGATAATGTGTTTTGATTTGAGAAGATATTATTTTTGATTTCATTCTTTTAAAAACCATGTGTGTATATATATGCATATCAATTCAAAAGTTATCTCTAATACATTAAAACATAGAATTATTTAAAAAATTATTAAGTGTATTGGAAAATTTTTACAAACAAAAGTGTGTATTAAATTCAGATCCATTGAGAGACAAAGACTTGAACTTTCAGATTCTATCATAGTAATGACTTTTAAAAAAAAGTTTATCAATGTTTACATACCATAAAATTCAGTGTTTTTAAATGTATAATTTAATGATTTTTGTAAATTTTTTGTTATACAATGGTCCCAATAAATCAGATTTAGAGCATTTTCATCACCTACAAATTTCTCTAATATATAATTTCAGTCAGTCTCCATTCCCTCCACTTTCTGTCTCTATAAATTTGCCTTTTTTGCACATTTCATATAAATTGAATCATACTATATTTAGTTTTTTGCATCTGACTTCTTTCATTCAGCATAATGTTTTTGAAGTTCACCATGTGGTAATATATGTTTATATTTCATTCTTTTTTATTGCTTAATAGAATTATAATACATGTATATACCACTATTTATCTACTCTCTAGTTGATGCCTTTTGGGCTACTATAAAGGATGTTGCTATGAATATTTGGCTAGAAGCACTTGGGTGAATATGTTTTATTTATTTCTTTATTTTTAAAATTTTCTTTGTTATATCTCTAGGTGTGGATTGCTGGATAGTATGTTAACTTTGTTCTTAATTATCTGAGAGTTTAAATTTTTTTTTCATGTCCTTACACTTTAATCTGTCTTTAAGACTAAAAGCCATTGTAGTGGTTAAATAGAGGTATCTAACAGAGGTTTTAACTTAAATTTCCCCAAATGACTATTTTGTTAAACATATTTTTATGCACCTATTAGCCATTTTGTATCTCTCTGAAAATATATGTTTAAATACTTCATCCATTTTTTAATTGGATTGTTTGTTTTTTTAATTCTAATAATTTTTAACATACTATGGATAAAAATCCTTTACGAAATATAATCTGAAGATATTTTCTCCAAATCTATAGCCTCTTTTTGTTATATTAATGGAGTGTTTTGAAGCTGAGAGAAGTTAAATGTAAGTAAGGTCAGTTTATCAACTTTTAATTTTCATATGTAAAAAATTATTTCCCTAATTCAGTGCACAAAGATTTTATTCTTTGTTTTACTTCTACAAGTTTTATAGCATTAGCTCTTATATGAGCTAATGGGTTATGATCCATTTGAGAGTATTGTAAAGTAGGAATCTAAGCTGATTTTTTGACATATTATATTCAAGTACTCCAGTAGTGTATGTTGAAAGACTTTCCTTTTCTGATTGAAATGTCTTGGCCCTTTAATTGAAAATCAATTGATCATATATTGACTATATCTGGATCGCAATGCTATTCCATTGATCTAAATGTCTGCTCTTATACAGATATCATATTCTCTTGTTATCATACCTTTCTGGTAAGTTTTGAAATCTAGATAATCTAAGTCTATGTTTGTAAAAAAATATCTATTTCTATATAAATTTAGAGATTAGCTTGAAAACAGATCTACAAAATAGATTCCTTGAATTTCAATAGCAGTTGCTTTGGATCTATAGATCATTGTGAGGAGAATTGCCATTTTAATATTAAGTTTTTCTATGAACATGTAATAGCTCCCTATTTACTTAGATCTTTAATTTCTCTCAGCAATGATTTATACTTTTTTGTTTCTTTCTTATAACAGATTTTTTTTAAGAGAAGTTTTAGATTCACAGCAAAATTGAGCAGACGATGTAGAGATACTCCTCCCCCATAGTTGTATAGCATCTCAAACTATCAACATCGCCTTGCAGAGTGGTACGTTTATTATAATCGATGACCCTACGCTGACACATTATTATCACTCGAAGTTCATCGTTTACATTAGGGCTTACTCTTGGTGTACATTCTGCATTTTGGACAAATATATAATGCTCCGTATCCACTGTTGCAATGTCATGTAAAGTAGTTTCACTGCCCTAAAAATCCTCTGTGGTCTGCCTCCTCATCCCTCCTTTTCCTCGAATCCCTGGCAACTTCTGATCTTTTTCTAATGTCTCCGGAGTTTTCTCTCTTCCGGAATGTCATGTGGGTCGAAGTCATACAGCATGTAATCTTTTCAGATCACTCCTTTCATTAGTAATGGGCATTTAAGTTTCCTCCATGTCTTTTCATGTCTTAGTAGCTGATTTCTTTTTAGCACTGAATATTATTTCATGGTCTGGATGTATCACAGTTTGTTTAATCATTCACCAACTGAAGGACACTTTTATTGCTTTCAAGTTTAGGCAGTTAGAAATAAAACTACCATAAACATTTGTGTTCAGGTCTGTGTGTCATACATTTTTAACTCTTTTGGCTAAATACCAAGGAGTGAAGTTGTTCTACTGTATGATAGGGGTATGTTTAGTTTTATAAGAAACTGCCAAATTGTCTTCTAAAGTGACTGAACCATTTTGCATTCCTAGCAGCAGTGTATGAGAGTTCCTATTGCTCCACAATCTCACCACCATTTGATGTTGTCAGGGTTCTGCCGTTTGACTTTTCAAAAGGTGAATAATTGTATGTCATTGTTGTTTTAATTTGCATTTACTTGTTAACATGTGATGTCTAGTTTATTTTTATATGCATATTTTACATCCATATACCTTCTTTGGCAAGCTGTCTGTTAAGATCTTTGGCCTATTTTTTAATCTAGTTCTTTGTTTTCTTATTGTTGAGTTTTAAGTGAAGAACACTTCACTTAAAAGGCTAACAGCCTTTTATCAAATATGTCTTTGCAAATATTTTCTCCCAATCTGTGGTTTGTCTTTTCATTCTTTTGGTAATATTTTTCACAGAGCTGAAAATTTTAATTTTTATAAAGTCCAGTATATCATTCTTTCATAGATTATACACTTGATGTTGTATCTAAACAGTCACTCACAAACCCAGCGTCTTCTAGATTTTCCTCTATGTTATAGGAGTTTTATAGTTTTGTGTTTTACATTTAGCCTAAGATCTATTTTGAATTACCTTTGTATTTTATGATGGGCATAAAGTCTGTGTCTATACATACATATATATTTTTTGGCCTGTGAATATCCAAGTGTTCCAGCACCATTTGTTGAAAAGACCATCTTTGGTCCAATGTATTGCCTTTACTTCTGTGTCAAAGATCAGTTGGTTACATTTATATAGGTCTATTTCTGGGTTCTCTCTTATGTTCTACTGATGTATTTGCTCATTGTTTTGCCAATACTACATTGCCTTGATTACTAAGCGTTATAGTAAGTCTAGAAGTCAGTTTACATTAGAATCACTTGGTTCTTCAATATTGTATTAGATATTTGTGCCTCTTTTGCCACTTTTCATAAACTTTAGGATCGGTTTTTTAGTATACACAAAATAAGTTTATGGGATTTTGATTGGGACTGCATTGGATCTATAGATCAGGTTAGGAAGAATTGACATCTTGACAATATCCAGTCTTCCTACATATGAACATGGAATATCTCTCTATTTATTTGTTCTTTGATTTCTTTCACCAGAATTTTATAATTTTCCTCATATAGATCTTGTTCATATTTTCTTGAATTTATACCTAAGTACTTCATTTTGAGACGTGCTGATGTAAATGATATTGTGTTTTTATTTTATTTTATTTTTTTTAAGTAGGTTCCACATCCAATGTGGAGCTTGAGCTCACATCCCTGAGATCAAGAGTCACATACTCTACCAACTGAGTCAGCCAGGTGCCCCTAAGTATTGTGTTTTAAATTTCAAATTCAGTTGTTCATTTCCCGTATATAGAAAAGCAGTTAATTTTTATATTAATATTGTACATCCCAACATGTGCCCTCTTTAATGCCCGTCACCCCCTCTCCCCCCTCCCTCACCTCTCTCACCCTCAGTTTGTTCTTAATCTTTGAGAGTCTCTTATGTTTTATCTCCCTCCCTCTCTGTCTTTTTTTTTTATAGGTTTTAATATACAAGTCTTGCACTTCTTTTATTAAATAAATTTGCAAGTATTTTATTCCTCTTGATGCTATTGATAATGGAATTGTTTTAATTTACTTTCGGATAGTTCTTTGCTAGTATATATAAATATAATAGATTTTTTGAATATTTATTTTGTGTCCTAGGACTTTGCTAAAGTTGTTTAATAGGTTTGTTGTTTTTTTTTCTTTTTTGAGTTCGTGGAATTTTTTAACATGCAGGATTGTCATCTGTCAATACAGGCAGGTTTACCTCTTCTTTTTCAATAAAGATGCCTTCTATTTCTCTCTCTTCTCCTCTTTCTCTCTTTATTTTCCTCATTGCACCGAATAGAAACTCAATAAAATGTTGGGTAGCAGTGGTGAGTTTATATATTTGTGTCTTCTTCCCAACCTTGGTGGGGAGGGAAGTGAGTTCACTCTTGTACCATTAGATAAATGATGTTAGCTATAGGTCTTTTGTAAATGGCCTTTATCAGGTTCGGAGGTTCCTTTCTGTTTCTGGTTTGTTACAAGTTTTATTATGAATAGTTGTTGAAATTTGCTAACTACTTTATCAATTGATTATATGTCTTTTATCCTTTTATTCTACTAATATGGTGTATTACATTAAGTGATATGCTTTTCAAATGTTAAAGCAACCTTGTGTTTCTGGGATAAATTCCACTTGGTCATGGTGTATAGTCCTTTTTATATTTTACTGGTTTCACTTTGTTAAATTTTGTTAAGGATATTTGCTTCTATGTTCATTAGGGGTAATGGTCTTTATTTCTTTTATGATATCTTTTTAAAAAAATTTTGAAACGTGTACTTATTTTTGAGATAGAGTATGAGTGGGGAAGGGGCAGAGAGAGAGGGAAACACAGAATCTGAACCAGGCTCCTGGCTCTGAGCTGTCAGTACAGAGCCCGACAAGGGGCTTGAATTCATAGACTGCGAGACCATGACCTGAGCCGAAGTCAGTCGCTCAACCTATTGAGCCACTCAGGTGCCCTTCCTTTTCTTATGATATCTTTATCTGTTTTTGGTATCAGAGTAATTGAATAGGTTTAGAAGTTTTCTTCTCTTTCTGAATGCTTGTGAAGGATTGGTTTCTTCATTAAATATGTTAGAATAATCAGGGAAGCCACTGTTTAATTTTTTAAAATGGATGGGAGTATATTAAATATTTGTTTATTTTCCAGGAATGGCTTCACATTAAATGCAGAACAGATTTCCAATTCCTTACCATGGTCTGCAGGCCCAGTGCATAAGGATTCTATCTATATCTGATCTCACCATATACCTTATACTCTCTTACTTGTATGTTACACTCTAACTACATGGGCCTTTTTATGTACCTTGAACTCTCTAGTCTTATGGCCTTTTCACTTGAAGTTCTTTCTACTGCTATCTCTTTTTTATCAGTTATACCATAGCTTAGATGTAGTTACCTTATACAGTTCTTCTCATCCATTCACCTTCATTGCTGTCCTGGTGACCCTTAGCATCTCGATCTGTTTTCTTTTTTCCCCAGCACTATTTACTATTTGAAACTATTTATTTTCTTGTATATTTAGCATTTATTTTCTGTCTCTAATCCCTAAACATAAGCTTTTTAAAGGCAGATATCTGGCCATTCTCCTTTATTGGTGTATCTCTTGCACCTAAACAAAGTCTGCCACTTAGTGAAACCGCAATCATTATTTGTATAATAAATGAATGAAATGAATTATCTCAGGATCTTACTTGAATTTTGGATATCTAGTTAGTGTACTCTTTCCTGATATCCCTTAACTAAAAACCTTAAAAGTAGATCAAATAATTGACAAATAGAAATCATCAGAGATCTATTTTTGTTGGTAAATAGCATTTACAAAAGTACAATTTCATTGTTGTCATATGAAGAAGCATAGAACTGGTTGGGTTTCTCAGACTCAATCCCTTCCTCCAACAATGAAACTAATTAAACCTATAATTCCCTGCGCTCATTTTGAAGCATTCAAGAGATAAATATTCTGTAATATCATTTTGTGGCCTGTAGTAACCTTAGGTACATTGAAACTAGGTTTTCTTCCTCATTTTCTTCACTTGTTGAAATATGTGAGCCTCTAATAGAAGATAGAGGGCAATTCTCATCTTTCTAATGAAAAAATCCCCTGGAGTTTTTGGCTAACTTAAAATTTTAAAATTAAAAAAAAAAAAAAAAAAAGAACACTGAAAGACCACAACCTCTCCCTACGCCATCACTTCAGGGCTATAGCTTCCCCTAGAGCTTTCCATACAGAAGATAGAAGACCAGGCCTGGTCATCTTTATTAAATCAACTGTAATGAGGGTTTAAAAGAAAAAAAAAATTAATTTTCTAGAGATGTAGATGAAGCCATGTAATATCTCCTTATAATGTTTTATTTAGAAATTTAGGTTTGTTTATTTTTAAAGCATTAATTATTAAATATTTATTGTTTCCATTTTCACATATCATGGGATTATTATTTTCAAATATATCTCAGTTATCTACCACTTTCGTGTTTTTATCAACATTTCAACTTATTTTTTGAGTCATCTAATACTACTTTCTAATAGATTTCTGAAGTATATCATCTTACCTTTAGTATAGGTCAAGATAAAGTAATTTTGGGGCGCCTGGGTGGCTCAGTTGGTTAAGTGGCCGACTTCAGCTCAGGTCATGATCTCACGGTCTGTGGGTTCAAGCCCCACGTCGGGCTCTGTGCTGATGGCTCATCAGAGCCTGGAGCCTGTTTCAGTTTCTGTATCTCCTTCTCTCTCTGCCCTTCCCCTGCTCATGCTCTGTCTCTATGTCTCTCAAAAATAAATAAACGTAAAAAAAAAAAATTAAAAAAAAAAAAAAAAAAAAAAAGATAAAGTAATTTTGCAATTCAGCATATGGTACCATGCCTAAAATTCCATTTCAAGCTATTAGTAATTATTTCATAACATTATAATTTTTTAATTTTCTGTTCACTCTTTTTAATGTATAATTGTTAACAAATCACTTTGTTTAGGTGAATGCTACATTTGTTTTTGTAATGTGATCTTTAAAAAGCTACTTTCCATGGCCATAAGTGTGTTCAAATTGTGAGATCCTATTCCAGGTGTAATTACTGAATTTGCATTCGATTTTCTGTTTCTTTTCATTGTTTTTGTTGATTAATCAATCCCAAGAGTTGACATATTTAAGCATGCCAAATTAGCATAGATTATAGGCAAATACATCTTTCCCAAGCTATACTTGGTTTGTAAAAATAATTTGGCCAGATAAGAATTTTAAAGAATTTTTCTTATTTTTCAGTTTTCAAACTTCTAGGTGTATAATAGATTATTTTTCCAGTTTAGTGAAGATTTTTTTTATCTGGTTTTGAAACCTGTGAATAAATAATCATTTTATTTTATGAGATTACTTATTTTTCTGTTAACCACCACTGTAATAGAAGGTTCCTAGTTGGTACATTTTTGAAGTGATTTCAACACTGTGTGCTTTGTGAGAATAAGATCTGTAAGAGTTGATTTATTTTAAAAATTGACTAAGAGCAGATCAGTGACTTTTTTTAAGTATAAAGATTGTATTTGACCTATTATGGTTAGTTTTGTATTTTTAGGTGTGTAACTCAAACTTTAAAGTAGGAAATTTCAGCATGTGTCAGAATTTCTTTCCTTTCTAAGGCTGAATAATATTCCACTGTGTGTGTATTTGTGTATGAAATGCATACATACCACATTTTATTTTTCCTTTCATCCATCAGCAGACATTTATACTGTTTGCATTTAGAGCTTATGTGACTAGTGCTGCTATGCATCCTGGTATACAAGTATCTGAATCCATGCTACCAACTTTCAATTTGTTTGGGTATCTACCTAGGTACAAGGAGCATTTTATCATTAGGAAAAAAAAAATGGAAGGAACAAAAAGAAACGTCTTATCTTCCAGGAGTTCTCATCCTCAGACCCATGGATAAAATTCAGGGGATCTGTAAATGTGGCTGTGAGAGAAAACGACATCTTTATGGTCACTAACCCACAACTGAAATGTAGCATTTCCTTCGATGATGACTGTAGGTTGATGCTGCGGTGGCATTAGCAGTACCTGTGACTAGGTCGCCAGTAGAAATCACACATGTTTTCATATCCCATTCTGGTCATTGTGAATATCTCAGAATATCATAACATTTGTCACTACTCCAAATTTATGGTAGTTATCAGACCTATAGCTAGATCTCATTATTTAATGCAGTAAGTAGTTGTCTTTTGCTCTACCATAGATTTTTTTTTTAGCGTTTTTATTTTATTTTTTGAGAGAAATAGAGACAGAGAGTGAGCAAGGGAAGGGCAGAGAGAGAGGGAAATACAGAATCCGAAGTAGGCTCCAGGCTCTGAGCTGTCAGCACAGAGCCCGATGCGGGGCTTGAACTCGCAGACCGTGAGATCATGACCTGAGCTGAAGTCGGCCGCTTAACCAACTGAGCCACCCAGGCGCCCCTCTACCATAGATTTTAAGAAATATTTTGATAACTGTATTTTAGTATGATCAGTTCCCTTTGCAATCCTGTGAGTTTATTTAACACATTTAGGAAGACTAAATAGGGTCCAGATTCTTCACTGGACAGCCAAGGGCTCCAAGGCAAAAAAAAAAAAAAAAAAAGAAAAAAGTATTTTTGAAAATAACAATTGATTGAGAAGATTGATCTGAAAGCATTTTCTCTTTTGCAGATTCGTGGTTTGCAATGCTGTCTCTTGGCCTCTGAGCTGACTGATGCATTATTGTACTTGCTAAGCAAGCTCATCTCTAATTATTACATGTCTATATAATTTATTATTTGAAATTGGAACTTGATAAAATACTTTCAAGCATTTGAAAGATTTTCTTTCTTTTTCTTTCTTTCTTTCCTTTTTTTTTCTTTTCTTTTTTTGGATTTTAGCTTTTCAAGGAAAATTCTGTGAAATTAAACCTTCAATTGTTTTCTTGCACTATCTAAGCAAATTGCTTAATGGTTCATATTCAGTTTTGGAATACTGCACAGTAATTCTTAGGTGTTTCCTCCACCTTTCTTTATTTAAATTTTAGCTAGTTAGACGTGCTTCTCAGACTTGAATATGCAGATGAGTCACGCGGGGTCTTGCTCAAATGTAGATTCTGAATCAGTAGGTTTGTGGTAGGCCTGGGGGTCTGTATTTCTAATAGGTTTCCAAGTTTAACTCCTACTGCTTATTTCAGAGGACACTCTGAGTAGCAGGGATTTATTTCATAAAGAAACAATCCAGGGCACCAGGGTGGCTCACTTGGTTAAGCATCTAACTTCGGCTCAGGTCATGATCTTGTGGTTCCTCAGGAGCTCTGTGTCGGGCTCTGTGCTGACAGCTCAGAGCCTGGAGCCTGCTTCAGATTCTGTGTCTCCCTCTTTCTCTGCCCCTCCTCCACTCATGCTCTGTCTCTCTGTCTCTCTCTCTCTCAAAAAATAAATACATGTTAATTTTTTTTAAAAGAAACATTCCATGCAGTATTCAGTAATATGCATCTGAAGATTAAGCTACTTCAGAGCACTGTTCCTTGACCATTGCTTGGAATCTATTCTGATTATTTACTGTCTTCTGCATTTAACTTTGTGTGTTGAGTTTATTCCATGATGGACTGATTATCATTATAGCCTTGTAGGAACTTTGCAACAATGTTAATGGTAGCAAGGATTGGACCTGTGCACACTAGTGTATGTTCTTATCCTGGTATCTCAAGGAATCCATATTTAAGGACTGTTGTGAAATATTTATTTTGATCTAGTTAGTATACATCCATTTTCAGAGTTCTAAATGGTAAAGTAAGTATTTGGAAAAAATTATCTTTGACTTTGGGTTTTAGGAGCTCCCTTCCTCCTGGTCCAACCGAGTAGATAGAGCAATTAAGATACAGTAGTATATTTACATGCACTCAGAGACTATCTTGTGCTTTGGCAATTTCAAAAATATTTTAAAGTGTCTACTCCAGGATATGTATTTCCTTTTTTTCCTGTCATCCTTTTTTTCTCCTCGATTCTAAGCTGTACTTCTGAGATAGTCTTCTACAGTAGAGGGAGGGGAAGAAAAAGTATATGAAGGAAGATAAAAGACCAGTGCTTGGAACTACATCTGTTAATTCTAGGCATATTTTTTTAATTGAAAAATTCTGCATGCAGTTGTAAGGAATATTATATAGAGATGCATCTACACCGTGGTTATAAATGAAGTGACAACCCATTTGGGAACAAATAGAGGCTATTTATTTATTCCAAGCTTGCTGGCCAGCCATCATCACTTGAATTCAACAGGGATTCAAAGCAGGCAGGAAAGTAGGGAAGTTTATAGTAGAAAATATGGAAGATCTCAGGTATGCACTAGTTGGAGATTGTTGGCATGAGGAAACTGGAGGTGGGCTAACCAGAAGCAGCACACACTGGGTGATTGGTTGTAGGGCATATGTGACTTTTACTACTTGATCCTGATTTGGAATGGTGGCAAAAATTCAGGAAAATGGAAGTTACTGAATGAATCTGGGCTATTCTGGGCCAATTGCTGCAAAAGTTTGGTTTCCCATGGTGGTTGCTCCAGAAGTTATGGGTCAGAATTCTGTTGTCTGATACTGTCTTGCCATTATCTATTTGTAATATAGTCCCTCAACATTTTATTTAGTTTCTCCCAAAGTTAACATTTTTGCCAAACTATTATATAATATCACAACCAGGGTACTGACGTTGCTACAGTCTACTGATCTTTTTCAGATTTCTCCTAGTTTTATTTATACTCATGTTTGTGTGTATGTGTGTTTAGTTTAGATATAATTTTATCACATGGATAGGTTTGTGTACACCACCACAGACAAGACACTACACAGGACGGTTCCATGAACATAAGGATCTCTTGTGTTGCTCTTTTATAATGACACCAACCTCTTTCCCATCTTTAAACCCCTGCAACTGCCAATCGGTTCTCTGTTTGTAAAATTTTGTCATTTCAGAAATGTGTAATATAATGCATAATATAAATGGAATTATACAGTACGTGACCTTTTGGGACTGAGGTTTTTTCTCACTCAGCTTAATCTTCTGGAGTTTCCTTGTTTGCTTTTAAAACCATTTTAATTACTCATGTAATACATGAATAAATTCTCCCTGTGAAGCATTAAAATAGTAAAAATAAGGTTAAAGATTTCTTTAACTAAAAACACTCTCCATTCTCATCTCCTCCCTTGAAGCAATTATTTATTTTGCCATTCTTTTATTGAAGTCCATTGTTTATACACATATATTTTGTATATATATATTTTTGTATATATATTTTTTCAAAATTCTGTTGCTGGAGCAAAGCTTCAGTGGACATCCTTGTACATGCTTCCTTGTTTGCATCAGCCAGTTTTCTGTTTGACACCTAAAAGTCGTATTGTTGGGTAATAGAAAATGTATAGTGTGGATATTGCCTCATTTTCCTTCAAATTGGCAGTACCTATTTATAGGCCTAGTTGTACTCCAAAATGACCATTTCCTCATATTGTCCCATGTCTAATAGATTTAGAACTTAATTTTTTTTTCTGCCAGTCATCTAAGTGAAGAATGCTATCTCATTCTTGTTTTAATTTATATTTCCTTGGTTAATAATAAATATCTTTAAAAATGCTTATAATAATTATTTGCTCTATTTAGAATTCCTGTCTTGTAGTGGTCTCTTCATGTTCTTGTTCTAGTTTTCTACTGGCTAGTTATCTTATTGCCTTCTTGTTTCTTTTGGCTAGTTGTCTTATTTTTCTTCTTGATTTAGAAGAGATTTTAAAAATAATGTGTTCTGCACACTAATTCATTGTTTATTGTACATGTATGTATACATACACACAGAGTTTTATTCTATAACAATCTCCTAGCACATTAAGTTTTATCATTTTAAATTTGATGTTCAATTTATCACTCTTTTAGTGTCTTTTAATTTTTTTAACTCAATTAAAAAATTAATTTTTAATTATTTTGAAGGAGAGAGCACATGTGTGCATGCAAGTGAGTAGGGGACGGTTAGAAGAGGGAGAGGGAGACTCTCCAGCAGGCTCCATGCCCAGCATTGAGCATGATGTGGAGCTCGATCCAACCTGAACCAAAACCAGGTGTCAGTCGGTCAACACCCTGAGCTACCCAGGTGCTCAGTGTTTTTGTCTTTTTAAAAAAAGTCTCCCTCCCTCTCATTTTTAAACCTTACATTTTCTCAAAGTGGTGGAGTATTTTGTGTTTCACAGGCTTCACGAGTTTCACAGGTTTTCTCAGGTGCGTGTTCTGGTTCAGGTCTACTCTGGTTTCTGTCTTAGCTGTGGTGTCTTCTTGATCTTTGCATCTGAAGTGTCTTGACTTATTTTTGACCACTTCAAGGAGGCTGCAAATATTAGTGTCAAGAAGAGAGAGTCATCTTATCTCTGGAATGGAAGAGAGATTCCATTCCAGTCTCATTTCTTGATGGTTCATGTGGACAGCTCTACCTTCAGAAAACCCTGATAACTCTGAAAGTGCATACAATTCCAAAGACAGAATTTTAAAGATACTAGATATATAAATAATAAATTCCAGAGGAACGTCAACCTCTAAACATCCAGATAGATTTTAATTCCTCTCAAGACAGATCAATAAAGACAAACTTGATGATTATAGGTATAGTTGATTTTGAGCTATCCCCTTAAAACCAACTTGCTATCTATTTTCTGTAGAAATGAAAAATTGCCTGACTTTTACAGTAAACGTTACTTTAAGAAAAACTTGCCCTATAGTTCTTGGCCAAACATCGGGGGTCAGATGAAAACCTTTAGAAGCTAACAAGTTTGGCAGACCCCCAGAGTTTAATAGCATTAATGTTTTAGTTTTCTAATAAAAGTTTAAATTTATTTAAATTCTTGAGTAGATTATGTCATTTGAAGAGATAGGATAATGGCAAAAGGAATATAATAACCTTGAGATTTTTTAAATATTGATTTTGGAAACACTTCACACTAAAATCATTTAATATAATAATTAGTTGATCCAGTTTTTCTTCCCATTGTATTCATAATTCTTATGGAAGTATTTTAAAGCATAATAGGTTGCCAGCAGGAGTTTAAGTAGTAAAAATAAAGAATGGATGTCATTATAATAATTTTTTTTGGGGGGAGAGTTCCTCCAACTCTATTTCTGTATTCAATAACTATTTATTTGTGCATTTATAGTTATATTCATCATTATGCCTTTTACCTAAATTTGTTTACTTTCTATAGACTCAAGTATAACTGCTAACACGTTTTCACTGAGAGATGACAAATTTGTTATTTTTATACTCCAATTGTTCTTCTGCGTTCCCTAATTTGGTCAATGGTGTCACCTTCCATTATTCATTTAAATAAGAAAACTTTGGGTTATATTTGGATTCTCTTCCTCATCTCCCATATCCAATCAGCTGCCACATCCCTTTGATTCTGCTTTTTAATTTCCAAAATTATCTTTTCTCCATCTCTGTTACTATTGCTAGTTTTCAAACCGGCCCCCTACCCTATGTTCTCATCTCAACCCTCACTTAACTCAGCTGTCTCCTATTTCGTTTTAGTGTAGGTTTTCCCCTAAAGCCAATCCTGAGAACAGGAGTCTTGTGCAGGTGGTTTATTTTGGGACGTGATCCTAAGAAACATGTGTGAGTGGCTGAGAAGAGTGAAAGCAGCAAGAAGGGAATGGTGATCCACGGATGTGTCACTGGGCCGAGTTTCACTGTGGGTGTTCAGGGTTCTATCCTGCCAAGCAAATCCTGAGGAGCCCTGTAGAGCATTCCCAGAATTATATACCCCAAGGATGAGTAGGGGAGTATTCATCCACTAGCTTTCATCTCCCTCTGCTCAAGATTTGCTTAATAGGTATTGCCTTGTGCCTTTCCAGTTTAGTTGGACAGAGCTAACATGAGCACAGCAAAGAAGTTTGACTACGGAAGGCAAGAGAGCAGTGCTGGCTCTGTGGGTGTGGTGTATTATCTGTTAGTGATCTGTGAAGTCACAGGGGGCCAGAGTTTGAAGGTCCTAAAGCTTTATTTAATGGTATGCTCTCGTTGTTTTGAAATTCATAATTAGTTATGAACAAGAGAGCTCACATTTTCACTTTCTACTAGGCCCCACAAATTATCCAATCCACATAACATAAGGTGTGGTGAAAAGTTTAGCCAAGAAAAAGTGAAACCTAAGAGGTATCTAACACATATTCTGGGTGGTGTATCTGTAACTATGTGTCTACTCAAAAATGTATTAAGCAGCCATGATCTAGCAAAGACCAACAGACATCCTGCAAAGGAGAGTCCAAAGCTTGTTCTTCCAAACCTATTCAGAGCATGTAAGCCTGGGGCCTCCCTCCTGGAGCAACCTTGTAGGCTGTGACTCAGGCCTGGTGACCACGGTGTGCTGGTCACTCAGATTAAATGTAAGAATGAGGGCACAAGGATTTTCTGATGAGCCATCCTTCCCCAGCACCTGTTGATTGAGTTGAAGAGTCAAAGAGCTCATCTTCAACTTCAGCTGGGAAGAGAGGCCATCCAGGGTGGGGAAGCAGGTTTAGACTGGTAGGCTGGGAAGTACACCATTTTTGTTTGCCTTTTTGTCTTCTCCAGTGTGATGATTCTGTTGTTTAACTCTGGTGAAGTGCAATCACCAGAAAGTGATATAGGCTATTTCCTATTAATTATGTCCTTTCTATAATATCTTTCTCTTATCTCCTGCATCGTTAAAAGGAGTGTAAAGGAAAAGGCAAAAAAGGTCTTTGTGTAATTGTATAATCTGAAGTATTGTATCCTCTACCCTGTAATGTTTTTATTTTTTTACTTTTTTTATCTTTATTTATTTTTGAGAGAGAGAGAGAGAGAGAGAGAAAAAAGAGCATGAGCAGGGGAGGGGCAGAGAGAGGGAGATACAGAATCCGAAGCAGGCTCCAGGCTCTGAGTTGTCAGCACAGAGCCTGATGCGGGGCTCGAACCCACAAACTGTGAGAACACGACCTGAGCCGAAGTCAGATACTCAAGAGATGAGGCACCCGGATGCCCCAACCATGTAATATTTTGCTGGGCAAACACTTTTGTCAGCTTTTAAATATCTAGGATCTGTGAATGTTTTGATTGGTTCTAAGATAAACATTTGTTTTTAAGAGGCTAGAAAGCACAAAACAAAAATAATATTCTTTTTAAATGAAAATTGCCCCACAGGTTAGGGACATGTCAAATTTTATTTGTTTTATGGTTGGAAAACTGTAATGTAGGGCAGAGAAGGCTACTATTTTTTCAATTAGAAGAAAATCTAGCAAACTAAATATGAGCGTGAGCCCAGTTTGATGTTTTACTCATTCAGTTGGCTATATTATTTTGGAATTTCTATAGTACCAGAAATGTAGGATATCGTTATCAAATCCTTACTTTTCTCTCTCCCCTTTTTTTTTTTTTGTATGTTGAGGTATGAAGAAATGGGAATGACAAATGGTAATTGTTTAGGCAACTTTAAAGAATAACAGATGCGAAAAATTTCTTTTTCAGTCAAAAGAGCAATAGTAACTACTTTTGCTCAGATTATGGAAGTAGTTGTTATTTAAGTGTTTTTTGTTTTTGTTTTTATGAATGTCTCTAGTTATTTACATGTATTCAGGTTATAAGTAAATCATTGAAGAGAGAGGTCAAAGGATTTAATAAGATTTTGTTCATGTTAATATGTGCAAATCATGTGTTTAGATTCCTTTCCAGAGTACAAATACAAATGTTTCTGTGTGTATAGACATGTAAATAAAAATAAGAATGATTCAAGCATATGGATATGAGAGGTTTTTTTTTTTTTTGGTGTTTTTGTTGTTCTTTCTCTAAAGAGGCATATAGCTACACTCAGCTGAACACAGGATTTTTCTGTGTCACAGTTGTAAATTAACTTATTGTGATGATCTCCATGAAAACTGATGACAAATTATTTTTGAAAAATGTAGATACATTCATCATCATCAGCTGTGATCAGCTGCAGTAAAGATGCCCTTTGAAAATGAAGTGTTCTAAATTAAGATGCTTAAAAAGTACAAATAACAAAAACCAAGTGAGAAAAACCCCAGCTTCTCAAACTTGGTATATGAATATGTCCATTTTTAATGAAGGAAATGAGGCCAGCATCAGTTGGGGACTTTCTGAAGGACACATTGTCTTGTACCAATTAGTGATTCTTAGTGACAGGAGGCCAGAGGACAGTGACGCAGTCCTTCATCCTGCTGCCAGGTGGCGCTGTGGGGTAGTTGGTGCACCCTTCCGTAAGGCATAAAATGTCTGCTCCTACCCTGACTAAATGGACTGCTGACCCTGATCACTGAGTCTATTAGAAGTGTGGAAATAAACTTCTTTTTCAAATTCCAAAATCATTTCCACATAACTATACTTAAATAGGTCTTAATATTTACATTTAGTGAGAATCTTCCCTGGTTATTGAATGCATCTTAAAGAGTGAATAAAAGACTCATGGCTTCCAGAATGCACTAACGTCTTTCATTATAAACTGGTGCCTCATGCCTTCTAAATACTCTGCTTTGAATATAAATAAAGCAGTATTAAAAATAAAACTCTTTTGTTGCCAATAGAATGCTCTTTTACTTTGGAATAGTCAGACTAGAAGGAATTTGAAGGCGATGAATAGAGGAAATATCTTATAGCATTAGTTTAACATGTGTAAGAACACACTTAAAAATATATATATGTATTTAAAGAAAAGCCTTCTATATATTTTTTTTCTTCAAAGTGAGTATATGTTTGCCCATTTTCTTCCCCTAAGGATGATTACAATCATTCTTAAAATGGTCAACTTTCTGGTTGATTTTTTTCTATTTCAGCATGATGTAATTTGAAGGTTTTTTTTTTCTTTGTTAGTATAATGACCTGACTTTAAAGTTACTCGAAATTAATCTTCAGATAGAAACTTTCTGAGACTAGTGCAGGTGCCATACATCAGATGAAAAATTGTTTTAAATGTTGGATTTATTCCTTTACCATTACAAATTTAAATCTCCAAAATGTGTAAGTGTATAAGGTAAATCTGTTTTAATAGAAAACACTTATTAGAAATATGAGTCAATGTGAGTGTTTTGGTTTTTTACGAGATGGCATCTAAAAGACGTGATGGCATCTAAAAGACAGTTTTGCAAATTTTATGATATAGGACAATTTTTTCAGTTGCCAACCATCTTATCTCTTTATGTTAGTTATCTAGGCACTACAGTGAGTAAACACTTTAATTTATGGATGTATCTTGATTCTATTGATATTTATGAATTTCTCTAGTTTATAGAGAAAATTTCCAGGAGGCATATTTTAGCAATAATTATTAAATTTCTCATACAAAATTTATCATGACAATATAAAGAAACCATAGTAGTATGAATCCCAGATTGTGAGTTAGTTATATAGTGTTCGTAAAGGAAAAAATTTTTATTGAATATTAATTGATAGGAATATATTATATGCATTCTTATCAAATATCCATACTATGTTGCAATAAAATCAAATAGAGATTGGACAAGTGTTAGTTTAATAAATGGCAGAAAATTCTATTCAAAAGGAATTCACAGAATTAAAAGATGCTTATTGCACAATTATTGAGAACAATATAAAAATTTTAGGAGAGGAGTTAAAAAAAAAGTACTGACAAATCTCTATGATATGCCACTTAAATTATGTCTTCAAGAACATATAAGAGCATGAAAAAATGCTTACCATTTATAATTGGAAAAAAGGTAGGTTATAAATTAGTATATATCTATATCTCTATAATATATGATTAACCCAGTTGCATGTGTAATAATTATGAAATATATATTTAAAGCATTTCAAATATTTTTCACCAAGATATTAAAAGCAATTATTTCTGGATAGTAGGATAATGAATGATTTTTTTTTATTGTGGAAATTTTCTTCACTACATGTATTATTGTCATAATATGAAAAATGCATTTCATTTTATTTTTTATTTTTTAGCTTTTTAAAAAGTTTATTTATTTTTGAGAGAGAGAGAGAGCAAGCCTGAGCAGGGGAGGGGCAGAGAGAGAGGAAGACCAAGAATCCCAAGCACTGTCAGTACAGAGCCCAGTGTGGACTCAGAAACCATGATATCAGTACCTGAGCCAAAATCAAGAGCGGCTGCTTAACCATCTCAGCCACCTAAGCACACCATCCCCCCTGACCCATGCCAAAATGCATTTATTTTAAAACAGCAGCATACCTAAATAGTATTAATAGTATTAATTTATGTTAAAAAGTGTTTACACAGATATTTTATTGTCAATATGTTTTAGGAAAGTAATGAAAAATCAAGTTATTTCCAATGTTACTGATTATTATCTCCCTATTACCCCCAAACCCAGGACAATATCTAAATAGTTCTATTTTCTATAATTAGACTTTTAAAAACATCCTTAGTTGTAATGATTTTTTGGTTTGATAAGTGAATACCTTGTATCTAAGATACATAAGATAAGATGCATGATTAATTTTGTCTTTATCATGAGCACTGATTTATAATACAATTGGCCCTTGAAAAACACAAGTTGGAACTTCACGGGTCTATTTATATGTGTATTTTTTCCTATAAATACAGTATAGTACTGTAAATGTATTTTCTCTTTCTTATGATTTTCATAATAACATTTTCTTTTCTCTAGCTTACTTTATTATAAGAATATAGTGTATAACTCATGTAACATACAAAATATGTATTAATCAGCTCTTTATGTTATAAGTAAGGCTCTGGTTAACAAGAGGCTATTAGTTAAATTTTTAGGGAGTCAAAAGTTGTATATGCATTTTTGACTGTATGGAGTGTGTGTGCTCCTAACCCCCATGTTGTTCAAAGGTCAACTGTATATAGGTGAAATAGAGATGATAGGTAGCATGAATATATGTGGCTAAAGAAATTCCCTTAAACAATGGTTTCTAGGTTCAGTTTTGTGACTGATATAATTTACTGAGCGCTGTGTACCAGGCATTGTGATAATAGTGTTTTAAATATTTTAGCTGGATTCCTATGACCAACTCATGGGTTTGGTATTGCTATTTCCATTTTACAGAAAAGTAACTGAACCTCAGAAAGTTAATGGTCTACCCACGGTCACAGGACTAGTTAACTACAGAGGAAGGATCTGAAACTAGGTCTTTTAGATTTAAAATCTATTCTCCTCTAATTATAAGTTAGTTGTTTGACCATATAGACTAATTACTTTCTGGGATCCAATTATTTTCTCATCTTTAAATTGAAGGACTTGGACACGTGATGGGACTCAAAGTTTTCGTAATAAAGAGCTACTTTTAATATTTTAAAAATTTTATATTTGATTTTGGGACCTAATAAGAATGGGTCCAAGTTGCTGAGGGTAGAAACAGCTAGGAAATTGACAAGCTGTAACTTTTAAATTACTGGTGAATGGGAATTGACTGTAGGATTTCTGGGTCCTTCAAGGGACTATAAGACAACAATAACTTATGATTCTCAATGTAAATTTTGCTGGCTAAAATAAATGCTAATTAACCTTATAATTAAAAACTACATATGTAAGATCAGTTTTAAAGAGGGTCTATAACAAGGTTTAACAATAGCGTGAAGGATTTCTTGTAATTGAGTAAGGGCAGAATTACTTATTTGTTACAAAAAGACCAATAACATTTAAAGGAAACAATTGTCAGGTTGAGAACAATTCATCCTGGTGAAATAAAGTAATGCAGTGAAAGGAGAAATAATAGAATATCATGATGGGAGCGTGGACTCTATATCTGACAATATTTCGCTGAGAGCACTCTGATACCAGAAACAGATGCAGTGAGTGACCTCACCGGGCTTTTCTAATTCCTGCGATTCCGTAACAGAGCGTCTGAAAGTACCTTGCTGATGACACTTCTGGATTTACATTTTACCACGTAATGAACTGCCGAATGATTTTGGTCGGAACAGTTTCCCTATTATTGCACGAGTCATCTCATTATCGAATGGAACAACCCCTATGTGCTCCACAAAGCTCAAAACCGGAACTTGACTGTAATGATTTTCTAAGTTCATTCCATAATCAGTGGTGCAAGGCTTCATATTCATATCCATAAATAGGAAAGGTCCTGGTGACTCCACATGTGACCAATATTCTATGCCATTGGAATTACGCAATTTGTTTTTGTAATACAAAAAATGACCAGAATGATACAGAAACCTTACAGTGCAGATTTTCTTTTTATTAGTACTCCTCCTGCCCCCATCTCATAGAGCACCCAATTTAGGACAAAGACAAAACGAAAGTGTATCTTGAATATGCATCACAGGTTCCAAAAATGAAAAGAAATTGGATTTGGATAGCACTTACTCAATAGACAGATATGATACATGGTAAGAAGGTGCACTGTCTGCCCTGTGATAGATTAAACTACTTTGTAGGAAAATTACTGTGAGCCAGTCACCACCACCACCGTGGCTAAATCTTTAATAAAATTCTCTTCCATATTCAGGAGTGAGGTATGAAGTACACAATAAGCAGTGTGAAGTAGAGTGCCATTTATCAAACACCGCCCAGGTCTGTAATCTTCTGCTTTATCCCTTCTTTGTACTTTATTTGTCTTTATTGTTGCAAGGAGGGATATTTACCCAGAGCAGTGGGCATGAAGCCCATAAACCTCCTCCTTCCCCCTTTCTCTCTTTCTTATTCCTCCTTGTCAGCCTCGTCAGTATAATTTGTTTGTTTCCTTCTAGGTGGTCCTTTGCTTGTTTGGCGTTCTTTTCTCCCTTCCTTTTCTCTGCCTTTCTCTGCAATGTGCATTCATGCTATGGGAAATGACACCAAAGCTACTGGAATATGCAATGGGAATGCTAACAGCTACCATGAAGGACTGTCCGGGATGCATTCGGTAATGACTTTGAATGCCTCTTGGCAAGACAGCAGTGTTAAAATGTAGACAGCCCCTGGGTGGCAGTGCACAGCCAGTCCTGATGCCAACAAAAGCATTTTCCGAGTAAAGATTTTGTATGTGAGTGTGTACATATGATATATAGGATATATGTGTTTATATGTACGCATGTACACATGCCATATATGTATGCATGATATGTGTATGATATGTGTGCGTATATGTGTATATATCATATATAGATATATATGTGCACGTGTGATATATGCGTGTATAATTCGTGTGCATATGTATGATGTATGTACACCTGCTATATGCATGTACCTTATGCGTGTGTACACATATATGCACTACATGTTTATCTATCTGCCCCAAACTAATGAACTAAAAAATAACTTCCTGTTCGAAAGATATAAACTCTCACTCTAATTTATCCCACGTTTCTCAGGTACAGTAATGATAATAGTGATAAAAATAACTTGTATCTTTTTTTAATCTAACACTAAAAATGTTCTAGATATCCCAGTCATGTAATGACATCTAAATTATTTTTAAAATCATGCAAATATGGGTTCAGATGCAGTGGAAGAGTTCAGAGGATAGTGAGAGTGTGGCTGGAGGTGTTTTGTGCCCCTCAAATCCGCACACTGCTAGTCTATGCAGCAGCCTTGGGGGTAAATTATTTTTAGTACTATTATAACCCTTTTTTTATTATTTGAATAGCAGTTTTATGACAAAACATTTATATTCAGGCTGCCTTTGTACTTGACTGAAAGAGAGCAATCATGGAGAGTGATAAGGCAACAATGGTAATGATAACTGCATTTATAAAGACGTACAGAATTTAAACGGGAGTGCTAAAATAGACTGACAGTAGTTCTCTACCTGAACCTCGAACAGAGATGGGCAAGGTTCTTGTGGCAGAGATGCCTTTGCTATTTGGGGGCAGATGACTGTGTGTGTGTGTGTGTGTGTGTGTGTGTGTGTGTGCGCGTGTGTGTTTTCCATTATCATTGTTTCTTCCTTCTAGTTAAACGTACTTGCTATGTAGATGAAGAGTTAGCAATAGCAACATAGAGACATTCTATATTCAGATTGACTATTATCATAATTTTGTCAGATTATGATACAATGCGACTGCATTTCTGAATAAACTATTCAACTCAAGTATGAGTTCTTAGAAAAATTGTGATTTTTTTGCTCTTATCTAGCTTTGGTCTATGTCTCTGTCTCCTGAGAATCTACCTCTTAGGAGAAATTGACAATTTACTCTGTGAAAGAAAGGAGCATGGGAATAGGAGGGACCTCGTGTCTTTAAACATAATTCAATAGTAAGAGGCCATTCTGTTTACTTGATACCAGTGTTTTCCATGTATTTTTATAGTTTCATTAATTTTCCTTGTTCCTAACGTTCTGACCATAAGTAAAAGCTAAGCTTCTTCTGGTCCAGTTACATTCCTTTGTTTTTATTTTTAAATACATTGTAAGTATTAACATAGTTGATGTAACATAATAAAAAGGGTTGATGTTGTACAATTGCCTTATGCTGTACATAAAACTGTAACTATACAACGTGGGATAGAAATAGTATCTTCTCTTCCCAAGATATCCCCAAGGTCTTTTAAAATCAGCCATATATTGCCAAAGTCTGTATTATGTCTTTCTTTGCCTCTTCTTTTCTTCAGCAAAGTTAATAACTTCTACATGAAGGGAAAAAAATCAATTTATTTACATTCCACGTTGATTCAAAAATAAATTAAGGTGGCTTACAAAGATACATAGTATAAATTTAAAACTAAGTGAGGGAAATGAAGCCAAGGTAAAGTCAGAGAAGGGAAGGGCAGAGCATGGAGTGTGACTATGGAACCAAATGCCCACTCTGAATGCCTGTGTCTTGACCACATGCGGGCCACATGTTTCGTCTTCAGCTCTTTTACAACCAACACAAAGATGGAAATAATTCCAAGATGCATAGACTCAGCATCAAGAGAATAAACGGATTCTTTAGGACTTGTGCAACTCTTCCAGGTACACAGGCTCATGGAAAATTTAGCTCCCGGGTCTTCATAAAACATTGTGTAATTCAGGAAAATATGTTTCTTGACCGTAGCCTATGATCAACACACACTAGTGTAATGAGAACTAGTTTTTTGTTAGGAAGCATCTTGGTAAAGGAAGTCCGTGAAAGCAAGCCTAGGTTTGTTCATTTATTCAGTAGTCATTTTTGAGTGTCTCCTATGTGTTATCTGGAACCGAAATAGGTGGGGAAGGGTAGTGTGAGAGATGTAGCCCCGCTGTCATCAAATTTAGTCTTTCCTTGACAACCGACATTGACAAATTAGTTACAGGTGGGCAGTGAAAGTCCTGCAGGTGGTCAGTAGGAGAAGGTTCCGATTATGTCTGGCGGTCTAACCTAATCCAGGGGCAGATATTACAGAGGCTAAAGAAACACAGGGACTTCATAAAATTTAGACAGCTCTGTACAAATGACAATTCTATGAATCCAACTTTTAATCTGTGTCAGGAAGCTGTGACTTCAAGATTGTACCTCCTGACGAGAATCTGAAAAGTGCTTTTATTTTCTGTTGCCATTTGGGAGCAAAGCCACATGACCTAGGGATCAGTTGGCCTGTGACAAGGAAGACAGTAAAAATTGAATTTCATATATAGCCATATTCTGTTTGCCCATATGTAGGTAAAAGAGAAAGAAATGTTTATATATGCATTTTGATTGCTTAATTCTTCCATTATGAGTCCCTTATCTTTTGCAATATGTTTAGTCTTTTCTTGAAGCTTTATTTTAGAGTTAACTCACATCCTAACCTGTGTCTGTAGTATTTCTATACATGATCACTATTGTCAGTCACTGTTAACAGCATGTTGCAGAAAAGAAATTGTTTAGAAGGAATAATTATATACCAGGAAGATGCATATTCTATATGGAAAATAACATTTTATGGCGTGAAGGAAATAGTTTACTTTTTCATTAATAATCTAATTGGACTGTAAATGCCCCTGTCGTGTTTTATTTGACTTGTTATTAATAGTATTCAGCATAGTTTCACTTTCAAATATAGAGATAGAGCATTTCAAATGATCTATCTTTTTGATTCCGTGTGTTCCTAGGAATGATCATGTTTGTTTTTCCAAATCTATAGTTATTTCCCTTCATGTGATTTATTTGTTCTTTTGGAACTGATTGTGAAAATAGTCAGAGGGAGGAGAACAATGTCTAGTAAAAGGATTATGAACCCAATATTACAATAAAAGGATGAAAGGAAAAAAAAACAAACATCGTGGATTCTAGCTTCATCGTAAGATAGAAAGAATACCTATTTATTAGTAACTGCTTTGTTTTTTTTTTTAATTTTTATTAATTTTTTAAAATTTACATCCAAATTAGTTAGCATATAGTGCAACAATGATTTCGAGAGTAGATTCCTTAATGTCCCTTACCTATTTAGCCCATCCCCTCCTCCCACGATCCCTCCAGCAACCAACCCTCTCTCTGTTTGTTTTCCATATTTAAGAGTCTCTTATGTTTTGGTCCCCCTCCCTGTTTTTATATTATTTTTGCTTTCTTTCCCTTATGTTCATCTGCTTTGTACCTTAAAATCCTCATATGAATGAAGTCATATGATATTTGTCTTTCTCTCACTGATTAATTTTTTAATGATTATTTTTGAGAAAGAGAGAGGATGTGTACATGCACGCGAGCTGGGGAAGGGCAGAGAGAGAGGGAGACACACAATCCAAAGCAGGGTCCAGGCTCTGAGCTGTTGGCATAGAGCCTGTTGTGGGGCTTGAACTCACAAGCCATGAGATCATGACCCGAGCTGAAGTTGGACACTTAACCTACTGAGCCTCCAAGAGCCCCTAGTAACTGTTTTTAGATAATAGGCCACACAACTTATCACAACAATTGGCATTTAACATGAGTTTCTTTACAAACATGGAAGGGATCTGACCCTTTCTCCCAGAAAAGTAATTCCCAAGTCAAACTATTTTGATTAGTTGTCTTCCTTTCTTGCCTCACTTGTACACATAGGCCCTGCAGCCACATTAAGAGTCCACCCACATTTCCACCCCTTTATTTCTCTTTTTTGCTCCAAAGTAATAATAAAGAAATTTTTATTACCATTGACTTGAGTTTAGAGAGGTTTAGAAGAGCTCTGTGTGGGGTAACAGAACTTGTCTCCTGCACACTCCCATCTTAAGGAGAGCAGAATTCAGTTCTTTAAAGTGGGTATGTTTGGGGCGCCTGGGTGGCTCAGTTGGTTAAGGGTCTGACTCTTGATTTTGGCTCAGATCAGATCTCAAGGTTTGTGAGAATAAGCCCCGCATTGGGATTCTCTTTCTTTCTCTCTCTCTGCCCCTTAATTACTCATGTTCATGGGCTCTCTCTCTCTCTCTCAAAATAAATAAGTAAAACTTAAAAAAAAGTGAATATGTCTGAAGAAATGGGATAGGAGATGGGTAATAGTTTCATCTTTTTTCTGGATAATCCAGAAATATAGTTTCATGTATTTTTTTTTGTTTTGGATAATCCAGAAATCTATTGACCTTTAGAATATTCCTAGAATACAAGTCTTCATGCTGCTCTGCATTTCCCCCACTCCTGCTTCCCAAACCCCATCCCACGACCATCTACAGTTTAAAGCTGTATGAAAACAGAGAGAATGTGTCCCCTTTCCTCCCTCTAAAAGAAATATGAGCCACAGAAATATTAACATTCTTTTTCACACTTTTACAGACTGATTCTGGGAGAGCCAACTAATTTGGTTCTGCCTGCCTCTTGAGAAACAAACAAACAAACAAACAAAAGTGATATTTTTTTCTCCTGGGCCATTTTAGTTAATGTTTATTGTTAAATTTATGTCTTTCTTGGGGCTTAAAAACAGTGGTATGGAAGTGCATCCCATTTTTTTTTTTGAATGCATTTAGACTAGAGATGGGCATGCAGAATGTTAAGCGAAAACCTAAAGCTTCCCCTGTAGTTGCCTAATAACTGTTGGATGTAGCCACTATTAATTCTTGTCCTTTGATTTCTTAGCTTACAAAAAACTGTTATGAGTATGATGGGCAAATGTACTCTACAGCTACCAGAAGCTTATATCAATTCTTAAAAATGAAAGATGGCCCTACTCTATGGCATAATATGGTTTCTTTGAACATTAGGGATTCTGGTCTAAACTCATGCATAATTAGTTATACTGTAAAACTAAATAGATTTTCTTCTAGGTGGCAGGTTCCTTTCAGGCACATAATGACAGAAAAATAGATTTGTTTCTTCAGATCTTTTTGTTTCCTCTTTAGCTTCTTTGGCAAAAGCTTTTTTTGCACAATGGAATGCATTCCTACTAGACTTCGTTGGTGAAGACTTAAATGTTAACCTTATTAGGACACTGAGAAACAATAAACATAAGTTAGGTATAAGAAAGGAGGAAAATGATACGTGAAATAAAAAAAAAAAGATAAAGTAACTAAGAAAGTGGCAAAGAGGCAAAGACGGGAAAGAAATCTTTCCTAATCTATTTAAAAAACAAAAGTCTCAATATGGCATTGTATTTCCAGAAAGAAAAATTTCTCCATGGACAAACATTTCAATTTTTGAGAAATGAGATTATATTAGAAACTTTGAAAAATTTATCTTCAGGTAAGAAGTATTGCCCTGTTGAATGGGATTTAGTAACTTTTTATTCAAAATAAAAATGTTTGTTCAGGGCTGCCTGGGTGGCTCACTCCGTTAAGAATCCAATGTCGCCATAGGTCATGATCTCACAGTTTGTGGGTTTGAGCCCTGCCTTGGAGCCTCAGAGCCTGGAACCTGCTTTGGATTCTCTGTCTCCCTCTCTCTCTGTCTCTCCCCTACTTATGCTCTGTCTCTCTCTCTGTGTCTCAAAAATAAATAAACATCAAAAAATTAAAAAAAAAACGTTCGTAGAAAAGAAATTATTGGCAATAGCATTGTCCAAAGAAGGACAAACTGTCTTTTTTTTTTTTTTTGAGAAGTAGCAATAATTGTTACATTTTATAAATCCTCTTCTTTCCTAAAGAATTATAATTGTAAAGATGTTGTGGATAAGTTGCATTGGTAAAGAGTTAAAGGGTACATGAATTTAGAAGATAAAAATCTCTGCCTTCCTTTGCCCTACTCTTTTGGTTTGTTTGTTTGCTTGTTTGTTTTGGAAAAAGATGATAGAAGAGTCCTTTTGTGGCCAGAAAGACAGGTCTTAAATGTCTAACTCAACTGATAACCAAAAACAGTGTTTCAAGTCAAGTAACTTCCTTAAAGGGATAGGGAATTACCAAGTAGCACTTAGTATCAACCTCAAATGCATCAAGTTCTCTTCTTGGCTTCTCGTTTTTTCTTCCTGTATATATATGGAGTATGATGGCAGATCCAGAAGATAGTACTAGTAGGTAACATGACAACAGGCTATTTGATCTTCAGAAGTACTCTATTTTTATATCCCTAAATGCTGCATTGAAAATTTTAATCCCAATAGTTTCACAAGATTAATTTGTCCACTGCATGTAATTCACTGACACCACCAATTCTGGGTAGGTCTCTGGTGGGGATTGATAATGAATGTACTCTTTGAGTGGCTTTGGAAAAAAAGGTGGGTGTACTAGTGGTTATGAGAGGATAAACAAAAGTTTAGGAGTATACACTCACAGATATTTAACCCAGATAGAATTCCAATTGTGGAATCTTAGAGCTGACAGTGTTCTTAAAGGTCTTTGACTGTAATCCCCATAATGTAGGGATTAAAAAAAAATGAGGCTTAAAATGGAATTCCCAGGAACCTAAGGTATGAGAAGAATAGATAGTAGAAATCATGTCTTAAAAACTAAACTTTGTTTCTCTTTCTTTCTGGGCTTTGGGTTCTTCAGCGACGATCTTCCCCCTAGTTATATATCACTTTATTGCATTTGGGCTAAGTAAAAGCATAAAGATTGTGATTCCCTTGTGCAAAAAATTATTCTCTGACTACTTGTATGATTAACTCTGAGTATTTGGGCTCATGTATAACATTTCACAGGAGGCAATTCCTAAAAATACACTTTTGTTTATTTTTGCTTATTTTAGATTTATAGAATTGTGGAGATGAAAATGAATCTCTAAATTATCAACTCAGTTTAAATCTCTTATTTTACAAATGAGGAAACTGAGGCCAGGGAGATTTTTGTCATTATACACCCGGTTCATGGCCCTTAATGATGGGGGGAGGGCTAAAGTGCCAGGTCCCAGGATTCAGTCCATTGCCCTTTATACACTAATGTATTATATTCATTCCATTTATAGTTTATAACAAATGAAATTGTGAAACAACTGCAGCATGAAGAAAAATATGAATAAAAGAGAAAAGTGAATAATACAACTAATACCCACAAATACTAGTGTCTTTAAAATCAATGTTTTGAGGAGGAGGGGCAACATGGTGGAGGAGTAGGGGGCTCCAGTATTTCGCTTGCCCTTTAAAGGGGGACGACTGAAACCATTGTCTCTCTCAACTCCAAAAATCGGGGGGAAAAGGTGCTACAGCGGACAAGAAACGTAGGCGAAAACAGACACGGCCCAACTAAACCGTGAGTTTAATCTGGGTCGGATAAAACGAACTCGAACTCGGGAAGTTGAGCTGAGGGGAGGGTGAGCGTCTTCGGAGATAGCTGGGAAAGTGCCGTTCGAACAACATCTGAACGAGAGGGCCAGAGCGGGTGAGACCGCTACCATCCAGCCCCTAAATGCAGGGCCTTTGAAGAGAAGTTCAGTGGCAAACAGCAGCACTATCCGCGCGCTGTTGGGACTGCGCCAACCCCGTCCTGAGCCGAGGGGACGCGCGCGCCGGGGGGACTGGCAGCAGGGACTCGGGCGGCGCCACCAGCCGAGCTCCTCTAACCCCGGCACAATTATAACGAAATCGGGGGTGGCAGACGGCCGCCTCACGGCGCCACCCTCGCCCAGCGCCTCCGGGACGCGCGCGCTGCCGGGACAGGCAGCGGGGACCCAGGCGGCAGCTCCTGCGGAGCACCTCTAACCCCCGCACAGTTACAGCCAAATCGGGGGGTAGCAGACAGCCGCGCCACTGCGCCACCCTCACCCAGCGCCTCCGGGCACGCACGCCGCCGCCGGGGACCCAGGCAGTCCTAGGCGGCGGCTCCAGTAAACCACACTAGGCCGGCGCTGGCGGTGGAGAGAGAACAGAAATAAAGGGGCATATAAAGCCTCCAGGACTGGTGGCACGGGTCTGGAGAGACGCCATTGTTGTCTCACAAGCCAGGAAGTCACCCCAGAAGCCATCCCTGCAGCAGTGGAGACCGGAGCCGCCTACACTAAACCACGCCCCTCCCAAACTATCAGCAGGAGCGACTGATCCAAGTGGAGATTGCTGCCTGGAGTAACGCCAGTCATTTCTTCCTTTTAAATTTATCCCTCCCTTTCTCATTCCTACCGATCCCCATCCCTGAGCTGGTCATCCAGGGTACTGACTGGCTTAATCATTTTTTTGGTTTTTTGTTTTTTTGTTTTTTTGTTTTAACCCACTCTTTGAGGACATGTCCTACAACCTCTTCTTTACTTCCCTAGCCCTTTTTCTGGAATAACCAGGCCGTATAAGTTCATCTAGACGACATCGATCTTTATTCCTTTTCCCTCGCACCTGTTCTTATTCTGATTTCTATCAGTCTGGATTAAACCCTTTAGTCACTCTACCTGGGCAAAGTCCATTCCCTTCTTCTCCCTGCACCAGTCATTATTCTGTCTATATATGCTCTGCCACCAGCACACTACATACCCTGTCCTTAACGTGTAGCTGTTACTTCAGGACATTGCCCTCAGAGAGTCACTTGTTATTTTTTTCTGTTGTGAACTGCTTGTCTGGACCATTTGTCGGTACGTTTGAGTATTTCTGTGTTCTGTGTGTCTGTCAGTTTTCCTTACCAGGGCAACTTCAAGAAACAACCCATAACACATCCAGCCAAAATGACGAGACGGAAGAATTCTCCTCAAAAGAATCTACAAGAAGCAGTGACAGCTCAAGAATTAATGAAAACAGATATAAGCAACATAACAGAACTTGAATATAGAATGATAATCATAAAACTAATTGCTGCCCTTGAAAAAAGCTTAGATGAATGCAAGGGGTCCCGCACAGCAGAGTTCAAGGACCTTAAAAACGGTCAGGAAGAATTAAAGAAGACATTGGAAGAAATACAGGGGAAACTGGAAGCAGCCACAGCACGGATTGAAGAGGTAGAGGAAAGGGTTAGCGCATTAGAAGACAAAATCATTGAAAAAGAGGAAGCAGATAAAAAGAGAGAGAAGCTGATCCAGGAACAGGAAAGGAGAATTCGAGAGCTGAGCGATGCAGTCAAAAGAAACAATATCCGTATCATAGGAGTCCCAGAGGAAGAAGAGAGAGAGAAAGGAGTCGAAGAGGTTCTTGAACAAATCATTGCTGAGAACTTCCTCAACATGAGGAAGGAAACGGGCATGGAAATCCAATAGGCTCAGAGAACTCCTCTCAGACGTAACTTGAATAGACCTTCTGCACGGCACATCATAGTGAAGATGGCAAAATACAAAGACAGGGAGAGAATCCTGAAAGCAGCTAGGGACAAAAGAACCCTAACATACAAAGGGAGACCTATAAGGGTAGTAGCAGACTTATCTACGGAAACTTGGCAAGCCAGAAAGGAATGGCAGGATATCTTCAATGTGATGAGCAAGAAGGACATGCAACCAAGAATTCTGTATCTGGCTAGCCTGTCGTTCGGAATAGAAGGAGAGATCAAGGTTTTTCCCAACAAACAAAAACTGAAAGAATTTATCACAAATAAGCCGGCACTGCAAGAGATCCTGAGGGGCATTCTATGAAGACAAGGATGCAAAGAACACAAACTGCCAGGGTCAGCCTTACAAACATGAAACTTACAGATAATACAGTGACTGTAAGCCCATATTTTTCAATATTAACACTGAATGTAAATGGACTAAATGCGCCAATCAAAAGACACAGGATAACAGAATGGATTAAAAAACAAGACCCATCTATTTGCTGTCTTCAAGAAACTCATCTTAAACCTGAAGATACCTTCAGATTGAAAGTGAGGGGATGGAGAACTATCTGCCATGCTACTGGAAGTCAGAAGAAAGCCGGAGTAGCCACACTTATATCAGACAAATTAGACTTTAAAATGAACGATGTAATAAGAGATGAAGAAGGACATTATATAATAGTCTCAGGGACCATCCAGCAGGAAGAGCTAACAATTGTAAATATCTACGCACCGAATTCGGGGGCACCCAAATTTGTAAAACAACTAATTACAAACATTAGCAACCTCATCGATAAAAATGTCCTAATAGTAGGGGATCTCAACACTCCACTCTCGGCATTGGATAGATCAACAAAACAGAAAATCTCCGCAGAAACAATAGCCCTGAATGACACATTAGGACAGATGGGCCTCACAGACATCTTTAGGGTCCTTCATCCAGAAGCTAAGGAATTTACGTTCTTCTCATCTGCACACGGTACATTTTCCAAGATAGACCACATTCTGGGGCACAGGGAAGCTCTGAATAAATATAAAAGAATTGAGATCATACCATGTACACTGTCAGACCACAATGCTTTGAAACTTGAAATCAACCACAGGAGAAAGCCTGGAAAATATCCAAGAACATGGCGGCTAAGAAATAACCTACTAAAAGATGACTGGGTCAACCAAGCCATCAGAGAAGAAATTAAAAAATACATGGAAACAAATGAAAATGAAAATACAACAATCCAAACGCTCTGGGATGCAGCAAAGGCAGTCTTGAGAGGGAAATATATTGCAATCCAGGCCCATCTCAGGAAACAAGAAAAATCAATAACACAAATTCTAACAGCACGCCTAAAGGAACTAGAAGCAGATCAACTAAAACAACCCAAGCCCAGCAGAAAGAGAGAAATAACAAAGATCAGAGCTCAAATTAACCATATGGAGACAGAAAAGGTAGTGGAATAGATCAATGAAACCAAAAGCTGGTTCTTTGAAAAAATAAACAAAATAGACAAACCTCTAGCCAGGCTTCTCAAAAAGAAAAGAGAGAGAACTCAAATAGATAAAATCGTGAATGAAAAGGGAGAAATTACAACCAATCCCTCAGAGATACAAGCAATCATCAGAGAATACTATGAAAAATTATATGCCACCAAACTTGGCAATCTGGAAGAAATGGACAGCTTCCTAAATAACCACACGCTACCAAAACTCAAACGGGAAGAAATAGAAAATTTGAACAGACCCATAACTAGTGAAGAAATAGAATCAGTTATTAAAAACCTCCCAGCAAATAAAAGCCCTGGACCAGATGGCTTTCCCGCGGAATTTTACCAGACATTTAAAACAGAGTTAATTCCTATCCTCCTCAAGCTGTTCCAAAAAATTGAAACGGAAGGAAAACTCCCGGACTCATTCTATGAAGCCAGCATCACTTTGATTCCCAAACCAGTTAGAGACCCAGCAAAGAAAGAAAATTACAGGCCAATATCCCTGATGAATATGGATGCAAAAATTCTCAACAAGATACTAGCAAATCGAATCCAACAGCATATAAAGAGAATTATCCACCATGATCAAGTAGGATTCATCCCTGGGTTGCAGGGCTGGTTCAATATTCGCAAATCAATCAACGTGATACATCACATCAACAAAAGAAAAGATAAGAACCATATGATCCTGTCAATAGATGCAGAAAAAGCATTTGACAAAATACAGCATCCTTTTTTAATAAAAACTCTCGAGAAAGTCGGGATAGAAGGAACATACTTAAACATCATAAAAGCCATATATGAAAAGCCCACAGCTAATATCATCCTCAATGGGGAAAAATTGAAAGCCTTCCCCCTGAGATCAGGAACACGACAAGGGTGTCCACTCTCACCACTACTATTTAACATAGTGCTGGAAGTCTTAGCATCAGCAATCAGACAACAAAACAAAATAAACGGCATCAAGATTGGTAAGGAGGAAGTCAAACTTTCACTTTTTGCAGATGACATGATACTTTACATGGAAAACCCGACGAATCCACCAAAAGCCTACTAGAACTGATTCATGATTTCAGCAAAGTTGCAGGATACAAAATCAATGTACAGAAATCGGTGGCATTTCTATACACCAACAATGAAGCAGCAGAAAGAGAAATAAAGAAACTAATCCCTTTCACAATTGCACCAAAAACCATAAAATACTTAGGAATAAACCTAACCAAAGAGGTGAAAGACCTCTACACTGAAAACTATAAAAAACTTATGAAGGAAATTGAGGAAGACACAAGGAAATGGAAAAACATCCCATGCTCATTGATTGGAAGAATAAATATTGTCAAAATGGCAATACTACCCAAAGCAATCTACACATTCAATGCAATCCCAATCAAAATTGCACCAGCATTCTTCTCAAAGCTAGAGCAAACAATCCTAAAATTTGTATGGAACCACAAAAGACCTCGAATAGCCAAAATAATACTGAAGAATAAAACCAAGGCGGGAGGCATACAATCCCAGACTTCAAACTCTACTACAAAGCGGTGGTCATCAAGACTGTATGGTATTGGCACAAAAACAGACACATAGACCAATGGAATAGAATAGAAAACTCAGAAATGGACCCGCAAGTATATGGCCAACTAATCTTTGACAAAGCAGGAAAATGTATCCAATGGAAAAAAGACAGCCTCTTTAACAAATGGTGCTGGGAGAATTGGACAGCAACATGCAAAAGAATGAAACTAGACCACTTTCTTACACCACTCACAAAAATAAATTCTAAATGGATAAAAGATCTGAATGTGAGACAGGAAACCGTCAAAATCCTAGAGGAGAAAGCAGGAAAAAGCCTCTTTGACCTAAGACGCACCAATTTCCTACTCGACACGTCTCCAAAGGCAAGAGAATTAAAAGCAAAGATGAACTATTGGGACCTCATCAAGATAAGAAGCTTCTGCACAGCAAAAGAAACAACCAACAAAACGAATAGGCAACCAACGGAATGGGAAAAGATCATCGCAAATGACATATCGGATAAAGGACTAATATCTAAAATTTATAAAGAACTTACCAAACTCCAAACCCGAAAAACAAACAACCCAGTGAAGAAATGGGCGGATGATATGAATAGACACTTCTCCAAAGAGGACATTCAGATGGCCAACAGACACATGAAACAATGCTCAATGTCACTCATCATCAGGGAAATACAAATCAAAACCACACTGAGATACCACCTCACACCAGTCAGAGTGGCTAAAATGAACAAATCAGGAAACTATAGATGCTGGCGAGGATGTGGAGAAGTAGGCACCCTCCTACACTGTTGGTGGGAATGCAAACTGGTGCAGCCACTCTGGAAAACGGTGTGGAGTTTCCTCAAAAAAATGAAAATAGAGCTACCCTATGACCCAGCAATTGCCCTGCTAGGAATCTACCCAAGAGACACAGAAATGCTGATGCATAGGAGCACGTGTACCCCAATGTTCATAGCAGCACTTTCGACAATAGCCAAATCATGGAAAGAGACCAAGTGCCCATCAACTGACGAATGGATAAAGAAGTTATGGTACTTATATACAATGGACTACTACGTGGCAATGAGAAAAAATGAAATCTGGCCATGTGTAGCAAGATGGATGGAACTGGAGGGTATTATGTTAAGTGAAATAAGTCAGTCAGAAAAAGACAGATACCATATGTTTCCACGAATAGGTGGACTTTGTGAGACTAAGCAAAAACCAGGGGGAGGGGAAGAGGGGAAAGGAAAAAAAGACACAGAGAGGGAGGGAGATAAAACATAAGAGACTCTCAAAGACTAAGAAAAAAACTGAGGGTAAGGGGGATGAGGGAGGGGGGAGAGGGGGTGATGGGCATTGAAAAGGGCACATGTTGGGATGAACACTGGGTGTTATATGTAAACCAATTTGAAAATAAACTATTATATAAAAAAAAAAATAAAATCAATGTTTTGCTCTATTTGCTTCAGACCGTTTTGTGTTTTCAAGAACAAAGCAGATACAATTTAGCCCTCTGTATAGCCCTCTTCATCTTTCTTCTTTTTTTTTTAAATTTTTTTTAATGTTTATTTATTTTTGAGAGACATAGAGACAGAGTATGAGCGGAGGAAGGGCAGAGAGAGAGGGAGATACAGAATCTGAAGCAGGCTCCATGCTCTGAGCTGTCAGCACAGAGCCCGACGTGGGGCTTGAACTCACAAACTGTGAGATCATGACCTGAGCTGAAGTCGGCCGCTTAACCGACTGAGCCACCCAGGCGCCCCTTCATCTTTCTTCTTTATATTTTTGTTTTAATATGTAATTTTTCAACTTTTGTTTAGAAAACTTCTAAACATACAGGAAAGTTGAAAGAATCTTTCAGTGATCAATCACCATGTGACTACCATTTAGAGGCTTCTATGAACATTTCAGGATATTGCTTTGTCCCAGAGCTATTCATTTAGTTGTTCCTACTTTCTTTGATTCATCTATTTTTTTTTTTTTTGATGCATTTCAAATCCAAGTGCAGACACCAGTACACTTTCCCCTAACACCTAGCATGCATACCATTAAGTAGTGTTCTATTTGTTTCCTTTTTTTTTTTTTTTGGTGTAAAATTTACATATAATGAAATACAGAATTCTTAAGTGTAGTTTCACTGAGTGTTTGATAGTTGCGTGTACCTGTGTAACCCATCCCCAGGATCATTCTGTGGAACACTAACATGACCCCTGGAAAATCCATTGTGCCTTTTCTTAGTCAATCCCTGCCCAACCCACTTAGAAACAGCTACCATTCTGGTATTTTCCATTACAGATTAATTTTACCTGTTTTAGAATGGAATACAAATGGAATTCACACAGTATGTTCAGTTTTGTGCGAAACTTTTTTCACTTAGTATGTTTCTGACATATAGCCATACTGGGGTGTATCAACAGTTAGATTATACTCATTTTAGTGTATTAAAAATAAAGCTGCTCTGATAGCCACTCCAGCTTTGTACTTCCTATTTAAATGATATATCTTTTCCCATCTAATTTTATTTTTTAAACATTTTTTAAGTTTGTTTTTTTTTGAGAGCGTGTGTGTGATTAGGTACGGGGCAGAGAGAGAGGGAGAGAGAGAATCCCAAATGGGATCCATGCTGTCAGTGTGGCCAGTCAACGTAGGGCTGAACTTACAAACCGTGAGATCATGACCTGAGCCAATAACAAAAGTCAGACACTTAATCCACTGAGGCACCTGGGCCCACCCCCCATCCATTTAATTTTAAACTATCTGTGTGTCTTAGTATTTAAAATTAGTATCATATATACAGCACTGACTTGGGTCTTACTTTTTAAAAAATTCATTCTGATAATCTCTGATTTTTAATTGGAATTATTAATCTACTTACACTTAATATAATTATTGATGTTACTGGATTTAGGTGACATTAAAAAAAATTGTTTTCTCCTTTTCCTCCTCTGTTTTTTATTCCTCTGTTTTTACTTTGGCGTCTTACTTTGGACTATAGAAATATTTTTAGACTATTTGGAATTCATATATATTTAATGGTTACTCTAGGGGTTACAATATATATCACTAACTTTTCAGTTTAATTAGCATTAATATTGTATTACTTAAAATGTAGAAACTTTGCAAGTGTATAAGCCTATTTACGATTTCCCACTATATGTATATAAAATATGTGTATTGTTTTTGCCTTATACTGTAGTTCAGTTGCTAAAGCAGGAACAATTCAATGCAAGATCATTTTTGAAAATTCTTAATTTCATTAAAAAAACGGAAACTGAGAAGAAATCTTGAATGAAATAATATAAATAAATAAATAAATGAATAAATAAATAAATAAATAAAGGGGCGGCTAGGTGGCTCAGTTGGTTGAGCGTCCAACTTCGGTTCAGATTATGATCTCGTGATTTGTGAGTTCAACCCCTGCGTCGGCTCTGTGCCTACAGCTCAGAGCCTGGACCCTGCTTCAGATTCTGTGTCTCCCGCTTTCTCTGCCCCTCCTCTGCTCCCGTTCTGTCTCTCTCTGTCTCTGTCTCTCTCAAAAATAAACATTAAAAAATTTTAAAAAAGAAATAATCCAATAAAATAAGATTTAAAACTATGAAATGGCATGAAATCTCAATAACTTATGATAAAATAATAAGTAATCTAGAATAGATATAAGAAAATAAATATCTTCTCGAAAATTATCAGTGAAATCAGAGACAAAATCATTTTAAAGTTTATAACCTTAATTCGAATGTTTAAATGCAGAAGATACATGATAGTTTTTTTGACTGATTTGTTGAAAAGATGATCACGTATCAAAAGAAAGTTTTCAGAAGCTGCATCTAGATTTTTTTTCTAGTGTGTAGGGCTGAGGCGGGGTTAGGGTGTGGTGAAGAATCAGGCAGGCTAAGCAATTATTTGGCCAGTGGTTTTGCAACTTTGTAGTCAGGCAGGAGCACAGAAAGGTATTTGTCCTTTGGGGACCCTGGGCTGATGATGGCTATCCTGTAACCAGGTCAGTTAGTAGGACGAAAATTAACTGGGTAGTGGTACTTTACTTATGTAGGTAGGGAAACAGCAGTGGGTTCAGCCACTTTATTCAACTCCTTTTGTGAAGTCAGAAGTTGACTGGCCTTGTGTGGAAAAATCAATAAGGCATTTATAAACCTTCATGAAAAAAAAAAGATTTTTGAAAGGGGAATATGTCGGTTACATGGAGCGATGACCCTGTGTGGAGGTGGGAAGGGTTAGAGTAAGCGGATTAAGCTGCAGTGACTACAGGGAACACACGCCAGTATTTTTGATTTATGTTAGCGTTCATGTAGTGAGCACTATCTGGAGAATAGCAGTGCTTTTCAAACCCTGTTGATGAAGCCTTGCGCACACATTGTGGCATTGGGAAGTTGCTGGAGTGTACTATGCTGAAGGATTCTGTTTAGGGGTAGCTGATGATCCTTTTATTTCTTAAGGGATGCCTGGTCTAATCTTTATAGTTTGGATGGATGACATTTTGGTTCAAACTTCCTGCTCACGCGTAGGATGATCGGTGATTTTTCTTTAAAAATTCCTGCACACCCATATTTACTGTTAGATTTTAGATTTGAATGTTTTACCCACTTCCTCTCTGTTTCCTCTCTGCTTTCACTTCTGCATGATTGTTTACGGTAAGCCTAGTTGTCATGGACATATTACATGTCAAATATATGATACTCATTTATTTTAACTTTAGTTAAGATTTTGACTGGTCTGCATTTGTATAACACTTTCAGTGCCCTGAAATTATGTTTTCCTGAATTATATTAAGGGTATTAATTCTAAGAGAATAAATTACTAAGGATTCAGAAACATGAAACAGTATAAAGGAATGTAAATACATAACTGCTTTATGAATACATGCCTCTCTAGTGAAGAATGTTTAGCGTTATAGGAATTGAGTGTATTTTCTCAACGTACAAACACATTGGTAAGAGACATCGCACAAGTGGATGGGCCTTTAGGCTAAATCTGCCTGTATACCCCTCAAGCTTTCTTGTTGTATCTTATATGATTTTTACTGCTGAAGCTGCTTTTTAATTTGTAAATGTGAAATGGGCTGGATCAAAGTCTTAGAAGATTCAAGGAATCTAATCCAATTTGATGTAGAGCAAAACACAATTTAAAATCTAAATAATTCCCAAACCCAAGAAGCTGCTTTCTGATCTACCTTCTTTTCCAATCATCACAGAGCGAGACTCCTGCTGTAATTTTCTCTTCCCAAGATAGGCAACTCTTCTATGCATCTCTCTGGCAACCTTAAAAAAAATTACTCTTGCACTGGTTCATTTGATTTAGTGGTCTGGAAATTTGAAAATGAGGTTGTCTATTAAAGGTGACCCCCTGCAGTGGCTTTGGCAGCATGGGGTGTTCCGGAGCAGGGAGCAACAATGGCGGGAAGTCCCCTGAAAGAGCAGTTGTGCTGACATGATTGGGCAGAGCAGTAAAGGCTGATTTCCTTGCACTGAAGCTCTTCTGCCCCAGGCGTCTTCCTCTGACTGTCACCCCATTAATGCACAGCAATTGCGAGACAGTCTCCAAGTCATCACCTTCTGAAAAACAACAGATGGGTTAACTGGCTTGAGGTCACTCAGTGAGTCAGGAGCTGAGCTGGGGTTAAGTCCCCAGTCTCCTCGTACCCAACCTGGTAAAGGACCAAATGTATAGGCTGTGGCTCCATCAGCATTTCTAATGCTTGGGGAACAAGCTCATTAAAACGGCTCTAAACGGATTAAACCAGGTTTATATCCAGTTTCTTTCTCTTTTGTTCTTTCTTTCTTATTTCCTTCCTCCCTTCCTTTCTTCCTTCCAAAAAATATCCCGAATTGATCATGTACCACTTACTATACGTATCTGCAAAGATGCTTCCTAATTACACTGTCTGCCTCTCTTTGTAGTTTCCTTACATCAAATGATAATATTCCCATAGCTCATCACATGTTATCATTAAAAATATAATATCTGAAATTAAAACATTACAAAGTTTACCCTTGAGTTTTGGTAGAGGAAATTTTTTTTTCTTCAGTGACTATTTTGATTCCATATATGGGTTTCCTCCACATTTAAGTAGCAGCTACTCTTTTGATTATGTATGGGGGAGAAGGCAGATCACATCTAATTGATATCTGCACACAAGAAAAAAAGTGACTTTAGTTAAGTTCATACTTTAGAATTTACAATCAAGCTTTTATCCAAAGGCACTTGAAAGATATAAAAATTATCCACTGAGTTTACCAAGTACTTTATTCTGACCAATTGCCAAAACGAATCAAGGGCATAAGACACAGACAGAAAGATAGGGGTGGGGGGTGGGGCAAGGAAAAAGTAAGTGCGGGGGGTGGGGGGAGAGGTGCAAAAGAATAAAGTTTAAAAACTGGAAGTAATTTTACAAACAATTTGGAACGATAGATAATAGACTTGATTGTGAATGACAGTCTCTTGAATTAATGGTTTGTAATCGTTTTTAAATTTTTTTATTTATTTATTTTCTTTCTAGACCTGGACTCTGAATAAAGTTTAATAATGTTATGAGCTCTCTCCCAGAAACATATATATGTATTTATCATATTTTTAAATATAATTTTAGGTATTAAACTTCCTTAAAGCTCATTCAAGCCTGTAGGTTAAGAAATCTTATACTTAATTAAGGCAAATAGAAAAAAAATCTAGGGAAAAATCTCAAAAATGAAATATTTCTTAATAATATTGGACTTAAACTGAGGATTTTTAGCTAAACTGTGAACTACTGACTTGCTTTCTCATATATCACCTTACTAGTTAATAAAAGCTACCAACTTTCACTTTTGAAATTCTCAATCCTGTTACGCTGTTGATTTATAAAACAGTGCTCTTAAATAATTAGTATCATCATAGGATTAAGCAGTGAAAAGAATTGTGAGAAGTCATTTGAATTTATAATGCAACCGTTGGCCATTAGAATAGGACAAACCTAAACCATTCAAAAAAGTAAAATTACTATTAAAAATTTCCAAGGAAAATTCTACAACTTTTTCAATAGCTAATGTCAATATCTAATACTTTCCTGTAAGAAAAATAATTTTTTTCTTTATATCTGACCTAAATTCTTCATACTTCAGATTAGTTTTTTATCATCACTGGGAATTGAACACAGCTGGTCAACAACTTCTGCGTAGTACTGCTCAGAGCAGTACCTTATTTTTTTAATCAACTAAAATATGTAGATAATAGGTTGTTTTGATTGTATATTTAGTCTTGATCAGCTCCTAAAAGATTTCGCTGTGATTTAAACTCCTTGAATTTCAGCTTACGAACCAGAGTTTCTTTGGAACAAGCAAAACATGTTAAAATAGCAATTACTCTTGTAATTGCAAATAGCTGAAAGTTCCTAGATTTTTGATGCTCTTATTCTAGGTTTGATTTTCAATATGTTTTTGATTGCCTCCCTCAAATTTCTTTGCATTTTCTTGTAGTTTTATTTTTTTTAAATCATGTTTATAGTTTTAAGCTCATCAGGAAAAAAAAATGGAAGTCAGTTGGGGGATGAAATGGGAAGGAAGCAAAAGAAAAATTTTCCAATCCCTTAAGATGCTGTATTCTTTTTAAAGAACTCCATTCAAATAAGAGTATTTTCCTGATCACCGTATGTTCATTTTCAATTAATATGTTAATTAAACTTGCTCGTGGATTCTTTGCAAACTCAACCTGAATTATAGTTAAAGGTTCTAAGCTTTCATCAATGAAAGGGAGAAGTTTGGTTTTTGTTCCCCATTCTATCTCCTTCCTCTCTAAAAATGGCTGGAAGAAGTTGTTTGTATTTCCATGGTATTCTTGTTACTAAGCCATTGATCCTTTCAAGTGTAATACACAGTACTGTGTTTCTCAGTGGGAGATTTGTCTTCAGTATCTCCGTGGGTTATTCAGGGTGGCATATCCTCTATTGAAAGGTCTCTTTTAGTCCTTTTCTGTTTCCTAATCATGACCTTATCTATTGACTTCACGTCCTTAACTACAACTCTCCTTACTTGAGACAGTGTTTATAATTCAAGGAGACATTTAAAATTACTTTAGCAAGATATTAATTAAAAACAGGAATTCTCTGAGTCATTTTTGTGCATTTCTTCTCTCATAAATTATTTTAACATCTCATACTCAGTTACAGCAGATGACACAAGATCACAGTCTCACAAACACACATGATAAACGCAATGCAACAATATTAGAAATCAATAGTGTGTGTTTTATTGTATACTGTACCTAAAATATACAATAGGGTGACTTACATAAATCATTTATTCCCACTCATGATTGATGACCTCATAACTCACGAGTGACGGGGCAAAGCAGAGCCCCAAACGAGTTATGAAATGTCATCAATAACAAGTGGAAACAAATGATTTATCCAGTGTCACAGCCCATTGTATGTTCAGTTTATGCAACAGCAGTTAATGATAAAAACACCCCAAATGGGTGCAGCTTGTATTTTACTCATCACATATGCACATACTCTGCCTACACTGTTTTACACTAGGTTAGTGCTTATTGTCCATGAAGAAAATGATCAAGGTTGAAATAGGAAAGTGGGTTGATAGAGAAGATATGATTTTATATATATATATAAATCCTTTTGGAATCTCTTTCCTCTTGACTAGGCTTTTACCCTTATTTTATTTAAAAAAAATCCCTTTTCTAGCAAGGAAAACATTGAAAAGAATATCTGCAGCTATGTAATTCAATTTGTTTCTTTTTCGGTTGACATTCTAAGAGAGAGAAAAGTTAGCATGGTTTTTAAAGTTAAAGGATGTTATATGACTTTAACACCATTTTTTTCCCATTTAATTTTTTTTCCTGACTATATAGCTTAGGACCCCGGAGTTTTATATTTCCATATTCAAAGGCAGTAAGAATCTGACTATTAAACTGTTTTATTTTGCAGCATCATTCTATGCATCTTGTGTATATTTGGCACTCCTGCATGTTTCACATAGAAATCTTATTTGTAACATTAAAGTGCATTTATATTCTCGCTGCAAATTTAGAGATACATTTCACTAAAGTTAGGGATATTGGTGGTTGCCAGAAGCTTGTATTTGAGGTTAATGTTACGAGTTCACATTCCAATTCCTCAAAATTGATATTAACTTTTGGGGAAAATGCCATTTAAAGACCATGTCAGGTTCTTTTGAATTAAAAGTCTGTCACTTGTGACACTCTCCTTCAATATTTATAATATTGACTCACTAAGAACCCCAGATTCTTGTTAGATAGAACTTTATTAAGTTAATTTAAGAGACTGTAATATGGTTATCACGCTGTGCTGGTTGTTGCACAAAGTTAAACAAATCTAGCTTTTATTTGAAATGAACATTTAAACAAAAGATAAAGGGGCAATTAGACATAAAGATATCTTTGTGAGTCTTAGCAGTTATAGAAAGCACATACTGTTTGTAGACATTGTATGAAAGCAGATGTGTGTCAATCTCTACACCATTTTGATTCCTCTGGAGTGTATTTCCAGAATATACCCTGAATCTGGCTGTTTTTTTCAGATATCCACTGTTATCATTGTAGTCTAATCAAATATCTTTTCTCCCCCTAAACTATCTTCTGTGGGATCTTGCAAACTTGATTGTCTGTTTCCTCTTGTCTCCCGTCAACGTGTTCTGCATGTAGTAGCCTTGAGTGATCTGAAACTGCAGCATCCCCTGCTGTAGCTCCTCAGTGTCTGTGCAGTACATTCAGAATACATCTAACCCCCTCTAACTGAATCTCTAAGTGTGCCTGTATAACACTCCGCCCTCATCATAATTCATTTTTCCGCCTATTTTAGCCGCATGTTCTTTTTTCATTTACCCAAAGGGGCTGGCTAAGCACCTTACTGCTTTGGCATCTTTTTCTGTCCTATTCCCTTTGCTTGGAATTTGTCCTTTTGCTTGGGTATCATCTGCTCATCATTCAGATCTCTTCTAACATGGCTTTTTCAGAGAAGTCCTCCCTGAATTTTGTTTTAGTCAGGGCCCCGTTGTAATCTGTCAGTCTACTTTTCCTTCACAATGTCTGCCACAACTTTATTTTCATTTTATTTAGTTCTTTTTTCTGAAGATGTCTATCACAACTTGAATTGTATATTTCATCTATGTGATTATTATTTTCAATACATATCTCCCAATCTAGACTTTTAGCTCTATATAGGAGGGCATATAGCTTTTATCCATTGCTTCTGCTCAGTATCTAGCACAGTGCCTGATACCTTATGAATATATTTTTTTCAAAAAAGGAGAAAGTTTGAAAGTGACACAGTAGAAAAAATTAATAATTTCCATTGGATAATTTCTCATTCATTGATCATCTACTACATGAAGTCTGCAAAACTCAGTACCGTGGAGATTTACTAAAGGATTTGAGAAATTGTTTTTTATCCTTGCAAAATTTATATTAAATATGAGCAACTAAAATCAGTTCAAGTATTTATTGAGTATACATGAATAGAGCAGAGGCAGAGCTAATCCTGGAAGTTTACTTGATACTGGTGAGTTTGAGCCTCAATTTAAAAATATAAGGAAAAGATTAGCTGGTAGGAACAGAATAAACATTGTTATTTCCCATACTGGTGTATACATATCATGATAGCACAAATTACTAGAAAGTTTCTACTTTTTTGCTATGGCCTGGATTGTGGCCCTTCAAAATTCATACTTTAAAGCCATCAGCCCCAATGTGATAGTATTTGGAAATGGAGTCTTTGGGAGATAATTAGGTTTAGATGAGATCATCAGAGTGGGGTCTTCATGATAGAGTTAGTGCTCTTAAAAGGGGAGACTCCAGAGACTCTGCACATGCACTCAGAGGAAAGGACATGTAAACATACCACGGGAAAGCAGCTGTTGGCAAGCCAAGAAGAGAGCTCTCATTTGGATCTGACCATGCTGGCGCCCTGATCTTAGACTTCCAACCTCCAGAACTGTGAGAAAATAAAATTCTGTTGCTTAAGAAATATCCAGAGTATGGTGTTTGTTATGGTCCCAAGCTGACGAAAGCACATGTTTACTTGAAGATGTGCTTTTTCAGAGTAGAAAATTTCTTGATTTGAAAAATCTAAAATTAGATTTTTAGTCTAAGCTGAGAGGCTATAAAAATGAAAGTGATTGCTTATAAGCTATGTGCCTTGGTAGAACTGTCCAGTGGCATGGGCATAAGAAGATAGTAGGATGGCATAAGAGATACCTCCTAGAAATTCTATTTGCTAGTATTCTGAAAATAATTGATACTAATATTTATGATCCAATCTTAGACTCTGTCAATAGGAATATAGTACTTGACTTTAAGGAGATAATAATTATTTTTTCTTTCAACTATAGATATGATTTTGTTCAGGGCATCATATTAATAACCTAGAACACTGATTTGTATTGGAATTTACTGGGATTTTTTTTAATGCAAAGTTCCAAGTCTTACTCCAGAATTACTGGATTATAATCTATGTAGGTGGGACCTAGAATTTCTGTTTAAGAAAACAAACTACTAAATAAGCATTTGAGAAACATTGAATCAAAGCATATCCAGGAACACATGGGATAGTAAGAAGATATAATATTATGTCTTAGCAAAAAGATTTGAAGGATTTGGAAATGTTTAGTCTGGAAAAGATAGGACATTATTGTTGTCTTTCAGTATTTGAAATCTTGCAGATAGAAGAATATGACTGGGTTTCTGTCATTCAGAGGACAAAACTTGGATCAGTGTGTGGGAAATTTAGGTAGTATGATTTGGCCTCAAAGAGAAGCTTTATTAATCTCTAGTGTTGTTCATAGAATAGATAACATTGGTAATTGCTAATATTTCTTTTACCAGTGATACTTAAGTGAAGGTCGTATAACCTCTAAGGGGAGAGCATGTGAAAGACCTTCCTAATACATTCTTTCTTCCCGAAGGGGAAAGTAGTAGAGTAGATATCAGATTTTTCAGTCATGTGAATAAAAATATATTTTAAAAATATATATCCTCTGTCTCTAGCACTCTCTCTCCTCACTGTCAAGCCAGTGAAGGTCTCCCAAAATGGAATCCCAGCTTTACTGAAGGTGTGTGTTGGTCTAGCGCACTAAACATCTCAGAAAGGGAGTCTTGTGTGGGAAAGAGGTTGGAAAAACACTTAGAGCTAAACTCTTAGGCCTCTTGCTGAAAGCAATCCTTCCTCTAATCATACTCAGTTATTGGGGAACTCTTTTTTCTTTTCCATGTCTCTTGCCTAAACCTCTGATTAGAGTTTGTCTAATACCATTAAATTTTATAATAACTGGTGATGGAATTGGGTGAATCCCTTTTAGATTAGATTAGGAATTACTGGTGTCCACCGCTGCAGTAGGATGTTTGTAGATCAGCCCCCAAATGTAGGTTTTCCAGATGTTACCTCATTGAGTCTATCATATATTATAGAAATTTGAAATTGAATAGCTGTGCGTAGGATTGTAGCAATTTGTGGTAGCTGACCCTCTTGGTTAGGAAACTTTGCATGATGACAGCCTGGCAGAGAAGAGAGGATTGGCAGGTACAGAGAGACACTTGAGTTCCAAAACTATGCACAAAGTTGCTAGTCAGAGCAAAGAACTGCCATTCTTTGTTTACATCTTTCTTCTAGCCAGTCAGACTACCCGTGTGTAATCTTTGTCCTTTAAAGTCATACCTCAGCTTTAATTTTGCTCTGATTTCACCCAAAGAAAGGTGGTTGGAGGATAGGAGGAAGAAGAAAGAGAAAATACAGTGAAACTCCCTGTGTTATCCTAGACATGGCTCTAGGGATTTCCTCACGTAAATTAAAGTGATTTAGTGATTTCTTTATGACTGATTTCTTGCCTTATTCTCACTTGTATTTAAGATAAGTTAAAAAAGTAATGATACAAAAACTATAAAAATTGGAGTCAGGTGAAATATAAATCAGTATGGAATAGTGATTCAACATCATAGTTACAAATCAAAACATCTTTTACTTTGTTTTTATTATAAATAGCCAAGTCTTACCCCAGATCTTTCATCAGAAGCTTTGGAATCTGAGTGAGGGTCATGTATAGCTTTAAAAGGTAATAGATTTGATGTATATCTAGAGTTGAGAACAGATTTCTTAGGTTAGGCATTCACCTAGGTGATTCTGGCTCAAGGTCTGCCTACAATCAGGAAATCAGCAGGTCCATTTCCATGCTATCTTGCTCAAATGACTCAATTCCTTGTCACATGAGCCTCTCTATAAGGTTTGGGTTTCCTCATAATATGACAGGTAGCTCCTTCAGAACGTGTGATACAAGAGAAGAACAAAGGTCAGAGTCACAATGTCTTTTATAACCTAGCCTTGAAAGTAACATTCTATTAGCCGAACAGACTAATCTTGATACAGTGTTGGAGGGTGTTACACACCGCTGTGAATACCAGGAAGCAGAGGTCAATGGGTGACCATCTTGCAAGGTGGTTATCACATATACCATAATCATAACAGCTCTCATTCCATGAATTAGGGAATGATTTTTGGAATTTTGCCAGCTTCCACCTGTCAAGAATGTCTATTTCTGCTGTAGCACTCAGGAAGAGGAGAAAAGAACTACAGAATGAGTTTTTGGACGTGCCGACCTGAGTGAAAAGTGGACTGGGCCAAAACTCAGTTTATTAAATGACTACCATAAGAGATCCCCAATAATTAATTTTAGCCTAGAGCCCATGGTGCAAATCATGAAAAGATCTGAGTATTTCTCTTTTCTAAATGTACAGTCACTGCAGTAAATGGAAGAAGTTACTTTGAGGAAGACTGAGAGGTGATATCATTCTTCCACATCGGTACCTTGCGTTCTAAGTGAGAGGCTGTGATTTCTCTATTAGGGTAACTCTAGTCAAGCTTCTGTTCACCACACTAGAGATTTTCACTATCTAGATCAAATAAGACTATTTGTTTATTTAGTTATAAGAACCCTATTGTCAATTAATCATTGTCAAAGCTCATTTTGATGGTCCCTTTAGCCCTAATACCTATTATGGCAACAGTATTCTCTTTGCCTTTTGTAATTAAGTCTCTGCTACTGTTAGATATTTATCATGCCCACTGAAATCAAGGAGCCCATTTCAGTGGCAATATGAGATGGCTCCTTCCTCCCTGCCTTCAGAGGACAGTTATGACAGTGCTCTCTGAGGATATTGGTGCTCCTTCAACAATTCAATAGTTAACATATTTGGGAAGGTCGAGTGCTTCGGACTGGAAGAAATAGGAGGCAGTTGCATGTAATAAACTCACTTCAACATTTTTCTTTTTCTAAGTCTTGACTTTCCTCTTCCATATATCACCAAGACTTTTTCCAGTATCTTCACAAAATTATTTTAGGTCACCAATGATTTTAGATTTCAGATGACTAACTAATGACATGCTGACATTTGACTCAGATCTGGGAGAAAATAGGATATGACATGTGAAAAACTGGCATCCGTTTACAAGTTAAGTAGACTCAAGTAAGGTCATTTCCAGTTCTTCATGTAAGGTGGAAACAGCCTCATCAGTCAGGGTAGGAGGTCTCTGTTGACTCAATAGATTTGGTAGGATTTGAAGGGGGGAGCTGTGTATTCAAAGATATCTGAAAGATCTCAATTACGATCTTAATCAATTGTCACCAAAATTTCATGGTTCTAGTCTTTTCTGAGCAAATGTCTAGTTTTCACATAAGAAATATAAGACTTTACTATAATTCAACAACTAAAAGATTGGATTCTTTTTTTGATTTATCTAATCATCTGTGTGACAGTAGACATAAGAGATTAAATTTTTTAGGCAAAGAAAGTTTCTTTTTTTCTGCTATGGCTTAAACAGAGACTTTATGTTAGAGCCTGAGATTTTTCTTCTTTTACATCTCCAATTCAGTTACAGGTAACTAACCTACCTAACCATCCTTGCATCATTATGCTTATCTGTTTCATAAATTGCTACTATTTCATTAAAAATGTACCTTCTACAGGCACTTCATTCCAGGTGACCATAGATGGTAACTGAAGTATCTTTTTTACTACTGAGACCATGGTCTACCAATATTCAACACTTTTTGGCAGCCAAGTCCTCACTTATTTTAAGCAAACTCAAATATTCATAATTGAATATTTCATCTACAATTATTTCTGATAAGAATCTATATCAGTCAAGGTTTAGTTGCTGACAATAGAAACTAGTTCAGCTAATTTAAGCAAAAAGGCATCAAATATAAGGAATTATGTGCTTACAAAATGTTGGAATTCTGGGAGGTTAGGGAGCTTGATTGGGCCTCCAAGGAGACTTCCAGAATAATGTTTCAGAATATTTCTGCCAAGGAAATTGAAAACTTTACTAAAATTAGTGGCTGGGAAATCAAGACTCTATCACCAGAACTGTAGGCTCCAGAGTCACACCATAGCTACTAGATCTGACCCAGAAAAAAATGGTTGTCTTATCCATCAAGTCTTGTTGAACTTAAAACTGAATTCATGTCATGCCATCTAATTGCTAATATCTCAGTTGCATCCAGAATTCTTGATACAAGGGAATGTGGGAAATGAGAGCTTTCTTCCCTTTATAATTTATTATTTAAAGGGTTTATCATAGCTATTATAAATTTATGATAAATTGTGGAAGAATGTTAGTTATTTTTATTGTTACCAAGAAAGCATGCCATCTGTTACTTGAGTGCACTATACTGTTTAGAGTAGACTTGCATTTTGTGTTCTCCTTATTCATGGTCTTTGTTGGTAGAGTGATTGTTGTTCACACGGTTTTATTTCCAATTGCCCTGTTGGCCAGTGTCTTCAGATTTTTGCACCTAGTGCATTCACCATGCTGTATTCTCACGTAATTTCCTATAGTGAACAGCTGAACAATAATTTGAGTTCTTATTTCACAGTTTATTTTAATAAGTTACGCAATTCTTATGCATCCTCCATTGGTTAAACCTATCTTAGCTTTCTGAAGATAACTAGACAACCATAAGAATATAGTGAATTAGAAAAATGTATTGTGCTTCAAAGTCCATGGAGAGGATGCTTATAATATATTAAAAGTATCTTTAGTTTGATTTTTGTCTCTGGTCAGTAGCACCTTCTTAAGTCTTGCTTGGTCTCACAAAGATTGCTTTGTTTGTTACTAAAGTATGTGAGACAATAAACAGTGCCTGGATTCAGAGATACTTAGCTAAATAATAACGAAAATTCCTATATTGATTGTAAATGCTAAACCCCAACCATAATTCTTAGATAGTGGCCTAAATATTGACAAAACTGTACAGATGTGAAAGAAAAAGTAGTTCCGAAAGTGTTGACATTTAATAGAAGGTTAGGGCTGGAGGGGATCTTAAAGATCATCTAGTCTAACCTTCTCATTTCATACCTTGGGAGACTGAAAAACAGAGCTGAAGTAAATTGTCCAGAGTCATGAAGGTTGTTCATTGTAAGGACCAAAATAAAAGTCAGTCCGCTTTGAAGTTCTGTGAAGGGCTGTAGCCAATACAAAATACCGTTTCCTTTTAATATTCTTAGTACTCATTATTTAGCTTGATCCATGTTTCTTTTAAAGTAGTAAGGAAATCAAAATGTTTAAATTAGTTTTTGCTGTTAAATGTATTCATTTACAGGAATATTTATGGTATTTTTTTCTGCTGTTTAAAATGAAGATTTTGAAGATGACTTGGAAGTGTTGTTTGCAGAATACTCTGCCCTCCAAAAGTGGTGTATCAACACTTTCTTTTTCTAGAGAATTTTTTTTATTGTCCAATACTGCTTGTTCATATTCAGTGGAGTGGAGCAGCAGTGGCATCTGATGATTAATTAGTTCAAAAAGTGTTAGTTCCCCAAGGATAGCCTGTTAGACACTTTGCAGGTCATTTAAAAAAAGAAATCTATTGCTCATGTTTACAGGTGGTGGCACACTGAATTTAGATTGGATATAAGGCGCACAATGAATTTACTACTTCTGCAATTCTCATCGCTAATCTTGTTACGGTAATCCCGAGCAACAATCCACGCTTATATTTGACAACAGAGGGATGAGTACTTGCCTCTTTGATTCTATATACATTAAATGTTCTTTGCACTTTCTTTTTAGATTCTTATGATAGCCTGCATCATTTGATCTCAACATGTTTTACCTTAAAGTTCCTAGAGAATTAATTTCTTTCTGAATCCTGACTGATTTTGTTAAGTTAATTGGGTGAATTATGTAAATGGTTGGTACTAGTCCTGAATAGGACTTTGGATACATAACAAAGTCACCATGCAATGTGATTCTTAAAGTTGTCCCCCACAATGTTGGCATTGGATTACATAATAAAATGTACAATGTTCTTTAAAATATTATCTTGTTGTTTTTCATGTTTGACAATAACTACTTGATCTTGGTTCTAAAATGGTAGCTTAAACACATCCAGTGAAGCTAAGAGATGCTTAGCAGAAACCTTGATAGAAAGATACGGAACGTTTTATATAAATGTACTTAGAGCCGCTGGTGAAGATTATTATCTGATACATTTCATAACAGATTTGCCTTTTCTAGTTTTTAAAGCCATTAAAACCAATGGGCAAATTTTACTTGCCTCCTTATAGGAAGGAGCAAGTGTTGGCTCTTATTTTTAAGAAATGCTATAATAGGTGCTGGGAGCCCTACCTTATAGGGTACAATAGTTGAGACAATACATTTTGCCTTAAGTACCTGCCATATGCCTAATGTTGTGTAGGGCGCTCCAGGGAACCAAGAGAAGCAGAAATGGGCAAGGCCATGGTGGCTTGGCAGGGAAAAACAAATAGTGGGCCCTCTTAATTTAACTTCTTATTAACCATTTTTTCTCATCTGTAGGGAAGAGTGAATTTGAAGTGCTGAACTGTAAGATACACTCCAAATAATTATAAATGCTAATGTTCTGTTTCTCAAGGGCTCAGAGTGTGGCTATCAGTGAAATAAAAATTAGACCTCCATCATTTCCTTTCTTTTTGTTGCTATCTAAAAGAGATCTCATGGGCTGAATGTCACTTTTAGTCCTTTCCTGTGTCTCTTATGCATTTATTGAGCTTCTTTAATTACAGTCCTGAAAGTGTCAAATAAATAGATTAAAGACTGCCAATATTAATTTTTAAATGTATTTAAAATCTGTAAGAACTTTTGTTTCCTCCTCCTTGAAAAACAAAGGCAATGGCTCAGGGCTTTAATTTGGTTTTATTTTTCCATTTTAACTCTGGTTGATGGTAAATATAGTGCAAATTGATTTCACAGAAAATCTACTTTTGTGTCGAAAAATGAGCAGAAAGTCTGTGGAAATATTCTCTTATTTTTATCTAGGTATAAGTGATCTTGATAGTTAATGCTTGCTTTTCCAGGTTGAGAAAGTTTACAAAATTTATCCAAAAACTACAATTTTTTCCCCTCATTACTCACAGTCATAATCATTACCATAGGCTATTTGAAAAATCATCAATCTACATTCAGCTCTGTGCTTTGAACTTAAACTGCTCATTTACTGACTTGTATATTAATGCTGCCTTTTTTTTTCCCCTGGAAGAAAACTATCTCGTGTCATAGAAACTTGTAATGAATTAATCACCCTGTGACCCTTTATGAGGTAGAATATTTTATTAACTCCACCATCATTTCTCTTCTCTATCTTTTGGTGGAAGTGGGCAGTTTTCACCAGAAGGCTGAGCAAACTCCACCAGTACTCGCCTGCTTCCGTTCTCAGGTGCAGGCTGTTACTATCCTTTTCTCCTATTCCTGACAGTCTCAGGATTTCAGTCAGAGCCCCTAATCCACCAAAGCCCTTAAACCATGCAGCAGAACTATTCTTTTGTCTTTGGAGGAGCCAAAATAATCAGTTCTAGAACTTCAAGGTTAATCCTGGCTCCTAAGTGACCAGGGCACCATGACAGAGATTTAACTGCATGTGGCCAAGGTTTGTGCCAGGTTAAATGGCAAAGAAGTTCCTTGTAAGTCTAAGAGGGTGCTCTTGTGATAGCTGGTTGACGATATTATCTTTCCAAACACTGTGAAGAGGGGTAGGCATTTCAGTTGCTGACTCCACAACTTTCAAAAGGTATTGCATCCTTTCAGAAGTTAATTGATAAACATGGTAAATTTGGTGAATTGGCTGCTTGGCAAATGGCTCTTTAGGTGAATTGCCCCTAGAAAATTGGTTTCTGATTGATTTTCAGCATATTAATATAGAGCCAGGCTAAGCCATGACCCTTGCTGACTTCTTGCTTGAATATACAGCCAGGGTGATATTTCTAAAAAACACCAGTCAGATGTGCTGCTTTTCTCCTAACCCTTTTAATCACTTCTCATTGATTTTAGGAGGGTTCTGCCTGCTTCAACCCATGCTCACCCCTTCAGCTTACTAGGCACTTGCCCCTACCTACGTTCCATTCCTATGCTCCAGCCACTCAGTTCCTCTCAAATCCTCGTTTCTTAGGGCTTACACACATGCCTCCCTTTGTTCAGGAGTCTCCTTCCCTCCTTTTCCCTGGCTAACACTTTCTCATCCTCTTGATCTCAGGTGAAATGTCACTTTCCCTGAGAGGCCTTCTCTAATCCCTAAAATGGGTGAAATCTCTTGATTAGATGTTCCCTATGCACTTTTAGCTTTTCTCATGGCATGTACCTATAATAAAATTATTTGAATAATTGTTGTCTAAAATTCAAGCTCCAGGAAGATAAATAGCAACAGCTATCTTGTTCAGTGATATCAAGTAGTATTTCTGTGATGATGGAAATGTTCTATTTTGCATTATTCGGTATGGTAGCTGTGAACCACTTGTGGCTATTGAGTCCCTATAATGTGGTTAATGTGACTGAAGACTTGAGTTTTCAGTTTTCTTTAATTCTAATTAATTAAAAATTAAATTTAAATGGCCATGTATAGTGGCTACCATATTGGACAGTATAGGTCTAGCTCACCAACATACCTGAAACTCTTAGCATAGCATCTGGTATAGTAGGTGCTCAATTAATATTTGTTAAATTAATGGTTTAGTGGGGTTTGTTGAGTTAATCTTATTTTTGGAAAATGAAACTGAAGGACAGCGAGAATGTAACCATCATTCACAACTACATACATACATTCACTCATACTTTATAATGCTCGATTTACATTTTTAAGCCTTAAGTTTCTAAGTCTCGATTTCCTCATCTTTCACAAGGAGAACATAATAGTAGCTATCCTTTAATATGAAAAATATTTTTTCCAAAATGAGATTAATTGTTATTTAACATGTAAGATTCGGGTGTACATCATTATAATTTGACATCGGTATACACTACAGAGTGATCACCACAAAAGTCTAGGTAACATTCATCAACAGAGAGTGGATTCCCTTCACTCATTTTGCCAATCCATAATGCCCCTCCTCTCTGATAATCATCCCAGATCTATGAATTTGATTTTGTGGTGTTTTGTTTGCTTTGTTATTTTAGATTCTACATATGAGTGAAATCATATAGTGTTTGTTTTCTTCATTTGACTAATTTCACCCAGCATGATACCCTCAAAGTTCATCTATGTTGTCACAAATAGCAAAAATTTGTTCTTCGTGGATGAATAAACGTTGAATATTTTTACTGTATCCTTTTTATACATTCATTCATTGATGAACACTTGTTTTCATATCTTGGGTAATGCAAACAGTGCTGCAGTGAACATAGGGATGCATATATCTTTTCAAATTAGTGGTGTGGCATTCTCTTGATAAATACACAGAAATGGAATTGCTGGATCATATGGAAGATCTAGTCTTAATTGTTTGAGGAATCCCCATACTGTTTTCCATAGGGGCTGCACCAATTTACATTCCCACCAATAGTGTATGAAGGTCCTATTTTTTCCACATTTTTTGGCAACACTTATTTCTTGCCTTTTTGATAATAGCCATTCTAAGAAATGCGGGGTGATATCTTACTGTGATTTTGATTTGTATCTCCCTAATAATTAGTGATATTGAACATCTTTTCATATGCCTGTTGACCATCTCTATATCTTCTTTGGAAAAAATGTCTGTTCAGATCTTTGCCTATTTTTAAATTGGATTGGTAGTTTTTTATTGTTGGGTTGTATGAGTTCTTTATATATTTTGGGTATTAATCCTAATTAGATATGATATGATATGATATGGTATGACATAATCTTCTATGATTTGTAGGGGTGCCTTTTCTTTTTCATGGTGGTTTCCTTCACTGTAAAGAAGATTTTTAGTTTGATGTAGTCTAAATAGTTCATTTTTATTTTGTTTCCCTTGCCTATAGCATCAGATCCACAAATACATCGCTAAGACCGATGTTAAGGAGATTACCACATATGTTTTCTTATTCTGGGAATTTTATGGTTTCAGGTCTTACATTCAAATCTTTAACCTATTTTGAGTTAATTTTTGTATATGGTGTAAGATAGTGATCTGGTTTCATTCTTTTGCATGTGGCAAAGCTGTTTCCCCACCTGTTTACTGAATACACTATCCTTTCTCCATTGTATGTTCTTGGCTTCTTTGTCATAAACAGTGACCATATAATGTGGGTTTATTTCTGGGCTCTAATTTTTGTTCCATTGATTTGGGTGCCAAAACCATACTGTCTTTGTTGCTATAGCTTTATAGTATAGTTTGAGATTAGGGAACGTGATACCTCCAGCTTTGTACTTCTTTCTCTAGGAGATTTCTTCAGTTGTTTGTAATATTTTATGGTTCTATACAAATTTTAGAATTATTGGTTCCTGCTCTGTGAAAAATAACATTACAATTTTGATAGGGATTACCTTGAATCTTTAGACTCCTTTGGATAGCAAAAGACATTTTTAACAATATTAATTCTTCTAATCCATGAGCACTGTATATTTTTCCATTTATTTGCGTCTTCAGTTTTTTTTCATAAATATCTTACAGTTTTCAGTGTACTGTTATTTCACATCCTTGGTTAGATTTGTTTTTAGGTGTTTTATTCTTTTTTGAAGCAATTGTAAATGGAATTGATTTCTTAATTTTTTTCTGATAGTTCATTATTAGTAGTATATAAAAACACTAATTGTTTTTATTGGTTTTGTATTCTGCCACTTTACTGAATTTGTTTATTAGTTCTAGCACTTTTTTTGAGATACTTTAGGATTTTTTATATATTGTATATGTCATCTGCAAATAGTGACAATTTTTGTTCTTCCTTTCCATTTTGGATGTCTTTTATTCTTTCTTGTCTTATTACTGTGGTTAGGATTTCCAATACTATATTGAATAAAAGTAAGGAGACTGGTCATCCTTGTCTTGTTCCTGATCTTAGAGGAAAAGTTTTCAGCTTTTCACCATTGAATAGGATGTTAACTATGGGCTTGCCATATATGGCCTTATTATTTTGAGGTATATGTATATTCCCTCTATACCAACTGTGTTGAGCTTTTATTATTAATAAATGTTTAATTGTATCAAATGCTTTTTCTGCGTCTATTAAAACAATCATAAGATTGTTATTCTTTATTTTGTTAATGTGGTGTGTCTTGTCGATCGATTTGCAGATGTTGAACAATCCTTGCATCCCTGGAGTAAATCCCACTTGATCATGGTATATGATCCCTTTAATATATTTCTGAATATGGCTTGACAATATTTTGTTGAGGATTTTTGCATCTATGTTCATCAAGGATACTGGCTTGTAGTTTTCCTTTTTTATGGTATCATTGTCTGGTTTGGTATCAGGGTAATGCTGGCTTCATAAAATAAGCTTGGAAGCATTCTCTTCCTCTTTGTTTTTGCTTTGTTTTGTTTTGTTGAAGTTTGAGAAGGATAGATATTAAGTCTTTGAATATTTGTTAGAGTTCACCAGAGAAAATGCCTGGTCTTGGACTTTTGTGTGTTGGGAGGTTTTTGATTACTGTTTCAATGTCCTTTATAGAAATTGGTCCATTAAGATTTTCTAATTCTTCATGATTCAATCTTCGAAGATTGTTTCTAGGGATTTATCTGTTTCTTCTAGATTGTCCAATTTTTGGTGCGTAATTTTTTGTTGTAGTTTCTTATGATCCTTTTTATTTCTGTGGTATCAGTTGTTACTTCTTTTTTCTTTCTGATTTTATTTATTTGCATTCACCCATCTTTTGTGTGTATATGTGTGAGTCTAGCTAAAAGTTTGTCCATTTTGCTTATCTTTTCAAAGAACTAGCTGTGATCTTATTTGTCTTTTCTATTGACTTCTTTTTTCTTATTTCATTTATTTCCATTCTGATCTTTATCATTTTTTTTCTCCTAACTTTGGGCTTCAGTTTTAAATTTTTTTTATTTGAGATTTTTCTTATTTCTTTAGGTAAGCCTTTATTGCTATTCTTTCTTAGACCTACCTTTGCTGCATTCCATAGATATGGTGTTTCTATTTTTATTCCTCTCAAGGTTGTTTTTTTTTTTCTTCTTCTTTGATTTCTTTGGTGACCTGCTGGTTTTTTAGTAGCATGTTGTTTATTCTTCACATTTTTGTGTTTTTTTTTTCCAGTTTTCTTCTTATAATTGATTTCCAATTTCATACCACTGTGATTAGAAAAGATGCTTGATGATTTCAGTCTTTGTGAATTAATTGAAACTTCTTTTGTGGCCTAACATGTGATCTATTTAGGACAATGTTTTATGTGTACTTGAGAGGAATTTGCATTTTACTTATTTTGCATGGAATGTTCTGTATATATCTATTAAGTTTTTCTGGTCTCATCTGCTATTTATGGCCAATGTCTTCTTCTTCTTCTTTTTTTTTAAGTTTATTTATTTTGAGAGGGGGAGGGCCAGAGAAAGAAGGAGAGAGAGAGATAATTCCAAGGAGGCTCCACACTGCCAGGATATAGAGTCCAACACTGGGGGCTCAACCCCATGAACCACAAGATCATAACTTGAACTGAAACCAAGAGTCGGACACTTAACCGACGTAGCCACCCAGGCATCCCGATGGCATCAAAACTTTGTTTTGATGATCTAGCCAATGATGTAAGTGGGATGTTAAAATCCTCTAGTATTATTATATTGCTATCAGTTTCTCCCTTTACATAAATTAGCATTTGCTTTATATATTTTGGTGCTTCTGTGTTAGGTGCATATATACATACATATATATGTATATGTAATATATATGTATATATATGTATATGTATATGTATACATATATATGTAAATGTTATATATTCTTCATAGATATACCCCTGTATAATTAAGTAATACCCTTCCTTATCTTTATTGTTTCTTTTTGTTTCCATTTGCATGGAATATTTTTCTCTATCCCTTCACATTCAGCATATATGTGTCCTTTTTATTAAAATTTTTTTTAATGTTTATTTATTTTTGAGAGACACAGAGACAGAACGTGAGCAGGGGAAGGGCAGAGAGAGAGAGGGAGATACAGAATCTGAAGCAGGCTCCAGGTTCTGAGCTGTCAGCATATAGCCTGACGCAGGGCTAGAACTCACAGACCACGAGATCATGACCTGAGCTGAAGTCAGCCGCTTAACCGACTGAGCCACTCAGGCGACCCAGCATATATGTGTCCTTACTTCTGATGTGAGTCTCTTGTAGGCAGCATAAAGCATATTTTCTTATCCATTCAGCCACTCTTTGTATTACAACTGGAGAATTTGGTTTATTTGCCTTTAAAGTATTCATTGATAGATATGTACTTATTGCCATTTTGTAATGGCTATTTTTCTAGCTTTTTTTTCTGTTCCTTTCTTCTCTCTTTCTTTCTTCCCTTCTGTTTAATGGCTTTCTTTACTGGTATGTTTAGATTTATTTATCATTTTCTTTTGGGTGTTTACTCTGAATTTTTGCTTTGTTGTTACTGTGAGGTTTGCCTATAACATCCTATGCATATAGTGGTCAATGGATAGGAACTTAACTTTGAACACATTCTTAAACTTTACGTTTTTACTCCCCAATCCCACATTTTGTAATTTTGATGTCACATTTGATGTCTTTTTATTTTATATTTAGCTTAACTAATTATTGTACTTTTAGTTAATTTCATTACTTTTTGTCTTTTAACCTTTATTCTTTCTATACAAGTGACTGATTTACTGTCTTTACCATGTCTTTACCTTTTCTTATGAGATTTTTACTTTTCTATGTTTTCTTGTTATTAATTATTACCATTTCTTTTTAGCTTAAACAAGTCCTTTTAACATTTCTTGTAAGGCTGGCTTAGTGGTGATGGACTCCTTTAGTTTTTGTTTATCTGAGAAGACTCTTAGTCTTGACTTTAATTTTTTGGGTAGAGAATTCTTGGTGGGAAGTTTTTCCTTTCAGTATTTTGAGTACGTCTTGCTACTCCCTTCTGGTCTGCAAAGTTTCTGCTGAAGGATCTGCTGATAGCATTGAGTTTCCCTTGAATGAAACATGTTGTTTTTCTCTTCTGGTTTCAAGATTCTCTTTTTATCTTTAACTGTTACTGTTTTAATTAGTGTTTTGGAGTGGATCTCCATAGGTTCATCTTATTTAGAACTTTCTGGGCTTCCTGGATCTGGATATCTGTTTCCTTTGCCATTTTAGTGAAGTTTACTGCCTATTATTTCTCAAATAAATTTTCTTGCCATTTTTCTCTCTTTTTGACTACTGAGATCCCTGTAATGCAAATATTATTTTGCCTGATGTTTTCCCTAAGGTCACTTTAGGTATAGTACTTTTTTTTTTTTCTTTTTGCTGTTCTGTCTTGGTGTGTTTCATTGTTTTATCTTCTAGCTTACTGATCCATTCTGCTTCATCCAGACTCTTCTTAACTCCTGTAGTATATTATTTAGTTAAGTTATTGCATCCTTCAGTTCCATGAGTTCTGTTTGGTTCTTTCTTATCTATTCTGTCTCTTTATTGGAGTTCTCACTGTGTTCATCCATTTTTCTCATGAGACTTGTGAGCATCTTTAAGACCATTACTTTGAACTATACTCTATATCAGTTAGATTGCTTATCTCTATTTCATTAAGGTCTTTTTCTAAAGTTTTATTTTATTGTTTTGTTTGGAACTTATTTCTGTGTCTTCATTTTGTGACTCTCTGTGTTTATTTCTATAGATTAAGCAAATTAGAAACTTTTCCCAGTCTTGAAGGAGTAGCCTTGTGTAGAAAGTGTCTCATGGGCTCAGTAGTGCTATGGCCCCCGGCTCCCAAAGGCAGATACTCAAGAGGCTTCCCACGTGTGAACTGTGCATGCCCACCTGCTGTGGTAGGGTTGTGGCTGTGGCATGACAGTGTATGGGACCCTCAGCAGGGTATGTCCTCCATGGAAGAAGTTGGAAGGAGTTCCTAAATGATCCCCACTGGTACTAATATTAGCAAATTAGAATGAGATAAAAATAAAATGGCACCTATCAGAGTCCCAACAAGTTCCTGTCCCTCCAGCATTTTCTTGAAGGTTAGTAAGTGAGTCTTCTTCACATATGGTCTAGGTGCTTTTCAAATGTGTTTTTGCTTTGGGTCCCAAGGTAAGTTTGTCTGTGCATTAACCCTTTGAGAGCTGATTCTCTATTCCTTAACAGTTTTATGGTTTTCCTAGATGTAATCCCCATTGTTTTTCAAAACTAGTTGTTTTATTGGGGGGGGGGGCTCATTTCTTTTGTGCAAGATTTAGAGATTGGGGTACCTTAAATGGAGAACAGACCCATTGCTTCTCAGGGAAATGTTTCATATTTTTTATCCCTTCTGGTTGTGGATTGCTACACCTGGGATATATTTTTTGTTTGTTTTTTTGTTTTGTTTTGGCGAGTGTGTCTCTGACTCTTTGACCTGTTTTGATGCTGTCGAGGCAGAGGAAGAGAGAGAAAGAGAATCCAAATGTAGGCTCCATGCTCAGTGTCCAGCCTAACTGGTGGCTCTATCTCACAACCACGAGATCATGACCTGAGCTAAAATCAAGAGTCAGACACTTAATCAACTGAGCCACCTAGGCATCCCTGTTCTTTTATTTTATTTTTTATTTTCGAGATTCTGTTCATCCAGTTTTCAGGTCTTTTTCAGAGGAAATATTCTACGTATAGTTGTAAATTTGTTGTATCTGTGAGAGGAGGTGAATTTAGTATTTTCCTGTGACACCGTCTTGAACCTCTCTCTAAAAATCTTAAATGAACTAATGTATGAAAACTTTTTTTCCAGTTCTTGATGCAAAGGCATTGTTCAATAGATAGTATTTGCAATTATTGTTAATTATTATTAAAGCCACTTACATTGTGTAAATCCACCCCCCCTTCCCACAACAGAAATTGTTGCTTCGTCCATTTTGGTCCAAGATCACTTTTTTAGACTTTGGTATTAAAGCACGCATGCATCTTATAACTATTTGACTTCCCTTCTCCTTAGCTAAACTATGACCTCTTTGATAACCTGGATTTTATTTTCCTGTCTAATCCTACTCCCTTCTGTAGCCCCTGACTCAAAGCAAGCACTGAGAAAGGCGTTTCAAATAAATGAGGTTAGCAAATCAGGGCCAAAGATTCAGATTTCCTGATTTATAGGCAAGTGTTCTTTTTTACTTAGTACTGCTTTTAATTCTCTGGGTAGGAAATCAGAAAATTCTTTTGCTTTTCTAAAGACAAATTTTTATAATTGAATTTATGAATGTTTTATAAAATACATAGGACGTTTTATAATGTTGAATGTGCATATCTATTTTCTTAATAAGGAAATAATTAAAATTGCACAAAAATTGTATAACAACGAAATGGGCATTCTCATGACTGTTAACTTGTCAGTGTGTCCCTTTCTCTGTCTGACCTTGATTTCAGAATCAAAATACTTCTAAGGATTGGTTCTTGTGATTAAAAATATGTCTTTAGTGTTGAGGAAGGTTCCTGCATTGAAGTATATGTCCTACTAATGCAATTAGATGGCACAGAATAGGGAAAATACTATTTCTCAAATCTCAGGAAGCTTTCTGTAGGGCATGACAACATGAATCATAAATAATACCTAGTATTTAAAATTCAGTGTTTGCCTCTTAGCATTTTGCCTACAAACTCCAAGTATTTCACATATATTAAAGCAGTCCCATTTCTTTATAATTCTAGGAACCAGAGATTAGAGATAGTTTTCTTTTGAATAGACAGAAATGTTACTGTTCCGGAAGAGTGATGAAGCTGAGGTCATATAGATTTTGAGTGAATCTTGAACTAGAATTTAAGTTTCTTCTTTCTGTTGGTCTGGTACTAGATTGTATTCTTAAGGAGAGATTCTGAGAAAAACTTGACCTAAGTGTTTCTTTGCAGCATATAAACAGTAATATTACCTATAATAATTTAAAAGCTATTAATATTTGAAGACCAGATCTTTAGTCGTCAAAAGAAGGGGATATATTTATAGTTAAGGAAGTTGGTATTATGTTTATGGTATTGGTACATGTGAGTTTTCAGTTTTATTTATTTATTTTGTTATGAAAGGCATATAAATTTATTTTATGCTCTATTTCTCAAACAGTTTGGAACTCTGGGAACATACCATCATGCCAGCCAAGTAGTAGTCCTCTATCTCTAATACTGGTAAACATGAAAAGTTCAACACTTAGACATATCAATAGATTTTTCCTGAGAGATTCCCTGGATTTAAATTTCTCTTTAGGGGCACCTGCGTGGCTCAGTTGGTTAAGCATCCAACTTTGGCTCAGGTGATGATCTCACAGTTCATGAGTTCAAGCCCCTCATCAGACTCTGTGCTGACAGCTCAGAGCCTGGAGCCTGCTTCAGATTCTGTGTCTCCCTCTCTCTGCCCCTCCCCTGTTCATGCTCTGTCTCTTGCCCTCAAAAATAATTAAACATTAAAAAAATTTCTCTTTAATATTTAACAGGTTGCTCAAGAAAAACAGTCCAAGAAAACTAGTACATTTCTCTTCTATTACTTAGTATTCGAAATGTGATTAAAATAAATGAGGTTGAGGCACCTCTATGGTTCAGTCAGTTGTGTTCCACTTTAGTTCTGGTCATGATCTCATGGGTTGGTGAGTTAAGCCCCACCCACATTGGGCTTTGTGCTGACAGCTCAGAGCCTGCTTCAGATTCTCTGTCTCCCTCTCTCACTGCCCCTCCTCCTCTCTCTCTCTTTCTCTTTCTTTCAAACATAAATAAGTATTTAAAAAAAGGTATATGCTAAAACTACTGTTTGGAACTGGTCTTAGATTCTGCAGTATTTCTGGTGAATTTAAAATATTGCATTCAGAGTCTCTAAGTGAGAGTATAAAAAAGTACACTATGGTTTTAATTAAAACACAATTTTATTTAGTTATTTAAAGTTAAAAAAATAATTTTTTTTAAGAGAGAGAGAGAGAGAGGGAGAGGAACGGGAAGGGGCAGAGAGAGAAGGAGACAGAGGATCCCAAGTGGGCTCTGTGTTGATAGTGCGCTTGAACTCACTAACTATGAGATTATGACCTAGCTGAAGCTGGGTGCTTAACTGACTGAGCCATCCAGGTGCCTCTATGTATTTTAAACTTGTGAACAATTTGTTTATTTATTTATTTTTACTTATTTATTTTAAGCTTATTTCCTAAAGTAATCTCTATACTCGTGTTGGGGCTTGAACTCTCAATCCTGACATCAAGAGTTGCACGTTCTTCTAACTGAGCCAGCCAGGCTCCCCAAAAACACATTGAAAAAGTAAACAATTATTTAATTTTTTGAGTTAGAGAAAACTGTATTATAATTTAACGAGTTTAAAATTATATTCGGGGCACCTGGATGGATCAGCAGGTTAAGCTACCTACTTTAGCTCAGGTCATGATCTCCCAGTTTGTTAGTTGGAGCCGTACCCAGATCTCTGCTGTCAGTACAGAGTCTGCTTTGGATCCTCTGTCTCCCTCTCTCTCTCTGCCCCTCCCACACTCTCAAAAATAAAAAAACATTAAAAAATATATATTCAAAACACAGAATTTTACAGGTGGAGAAAATTCTCCATTTTACGATTGGAGAAGTCTATTTATAAGTGATCTCATCCCTAACAAATAATTAGCTTAATGGATATTAATGTGTATGTGACTTTCAAAATAAAATTGAAAGCCAATGACAGTGATTTCACTATGAGCACTTTTAGGTAGTACAATACATTTCCTAATTGTTTATTTTGATGTTATATTCAGAGGGAATATAACTTCCTTTGCATATAGTAGGAGTTAAAAGCTGTATTGAAACTATAGGTTTATTTATAAACTAACATTGTTTAACATTAAGGAAAATACTACATTTAATTCAATGCCTTCTTGCTATGAAGGTAATACCTAGAGCTACAATAAAGTCCAGATAGTTGACAGATGTCCTTAATACTTGTACATAAATAAATTAGAATGTGGTTTAATTATAATTTAATGATAATTAGAACATAAATATACTCAAATTTTGGGAGCTGTAGAGAGAAGTTGAGTTGTAATACAGGAGATAGGGCATTGCATTGGAAAGAACTCTCTATTGAGAGCCAAGATATCCAAGTTCCTATCCAATAAACTAGGTTATCTTGGAGAAATCATTGCCCTGCACCCCAGGGGGCTAGCTTTTTCATTTGTTAAATGAGATATTTTAAAAAAATCTTAAGTATTAAAACCCTAAAAGTGGAAAAAAAAGAACAATTTTAAGTATGAGTCATATGCACTAGATTGCATATGACATTTTGTATTGTTATTCTTTAAACACACATGTTCTATTAAACTTTTTACTTATAAGTGAATAAATCCATGTTTATACTATTTCTCCCTCATAGAATTCTCTACTGTTTTGGAGCCATATATTGGTCTATATTGAGCCCTGTATTAATACTGAGTGTATAATCTTTCTTTGTAGGATAATAGCAACTGGACAGGTGAATTGAGATGGCTTTCCTGGACATGATGTAAAACTTGCCTAGGATAAACCTACAATTTATTATCTAAATTGGCACATTTCTAAAATTGAAAAAGGAGCCCTATTACCCAGGACCATGAGGGAAGTATATAAAGGGAATGCAAAGGGAATGATTTTAATGTGTTCTATATAACTTTGCATGCTCTTCTTGACTTATTCTCTACCCTTCTTGAGGCAGAGAGGGAAAATATTTAGGTTGAATAAAGGTAACATTTTGATTCAAGTAGATAATTTATAGGTTTTGCTTTTTATATGTAAAACAGCATGAATTACCAAATAGTAGGGCTCAAATTTGTCCAGAAATTCTGAGAAAGACAATTATACAAAATCCAACAAACTCACTGAAATATGCAGTTCAGTATCTCATCTTGCTTACCTCTCCATGAAAGGTCAAAAGTACCTCCTCCTGTGATATGTCTGCAATCCCTGAAAGATTGATTAAATTTCTATATAATACGGAATTGCTGAATCTAGTGAACCATAACTTATGTAATTTGTATTATACTTTATCAGTCACCTTTTAAAAGTATTTAAGAATGAAACTTTTCCTTGTAGGCAATGGAAACCTGAGTAATACTTGCTTTCTTTATAATAAGTTCAGGAGTTTGTATGACTTAACTATATAAAGGTTAGTGTAGAATTCTTAAAGGGATTCGAATGTAAAAATTGACTTAATTTAGGTTTTTAAATTTTGAAATGTAAAAGTCAGAATAAAGTAGATGGATTTTATATTGCATGGGGAAGAATGAGAAAAATAATCTTTTTGCATATGGTGGAAAAAGTGGCTAAAGAGATATTCGAAAACTTCCCCTTACTAATTCTTAATTCAAAAGGGAAGGCGTAGCGTAAGTTATAGAAACCTATCTACTCTTTGAAAGTTTTATAGTCCTGGGTTCCTCTTACATATGACCTATTCTTTTAGCAGGAGAGTTGAGAACACCAGAGATTAGGAGGCAAAGTATATTCCACTCTTAGATATGAGAGTATTTCCTCTTTTTCATTCTCTACACGCTCCCCTCCCCATCACTGTTCCCTCATTTCCTAATTCTCAACTCATTTTAAAGTTTGACATGGGGAAAATGCCCAAGGAATATATGATCTTCAAATATGTCTAGGAGATAGACCATCTTACCTGTCCACTGGAGGGTCTTGGGCAGTTTAGTACGATCCTGTGTCCTTGAGTAATAGCATTCATGTCAGAGCTCCTTGAAGGCTATAGGCTTACTCCTGGAGACTTCTGGGATGGAAATCTGCAGTAAAATAGCTAACTTCTTAGAACATTAAGGGGATATACCAACACTGTAGTCACTGGGAGCAAAATCTAAACTCCTTAACGTGATTTTCGAATCCCTGCATCATTCACTCCATTTTCCTCTCCAATCCCATTTCTGTCATATTTCACCCCATATATGTCTTTATATCTCTAATGTTTGCCATGCTTCCTGTATTCCTAAATGTTTTAAAGATTCTAAACCTACATCCTCTGCTTCTGATTTTCCCCACCTTTAACTCTCTTCTCCTGGTTAAATATCATTTATTTCTCACATCTCCTCCCAAGGAAAGTCTTTTCTGACTACATCAACTCCACATTTTCTGCTTGTGTTACTATTCTATTGCTATAAAAACAAATCACCATAAATTTAGCTGCTTAAAACAATACAGGTTTATTACCTCACAATTTTCTTGCTTAGGAGTGTGCGTGTGGCTTAGGTGGGTATTCTTGCTCCTTTCTAATAAGGCCGCAGTCAAGGGATTGCTTGGGCTGCTATTCTTATTTGAGACCCAGGGTCTTCTTTTAGGTTCATTGAATGTTGGTAGAACTCATTTCTTTGAGGTTGTATGATTAAGGTTCCCTTTTTCTTGATAGCTGTTTGGCACAGACTGCACCAAGGTCCTAGAGGCTGTCTATAGTTCTTTGTTACATGTGCCCCATGGGGAGTTCACAATATGGCTGCTTGCTTTTTTCCAGGAATGCACCTTTCTGATGTTTTATTTATTAAAACGACTCTTTTGATTAGGTCAGGCCCATTCAGACAACATAGATTTCTTTTTGATGAACTCAAAGTCAACTGAATAGTAACCCAATCATAAGAGTGATACCCCATTATATTTAGATATTTTTCCATGCATAATGGAAGGGTTTATACATGACATATACACAAGACAAAAGTCTCAGAGGTTTTTTTTAGGATTCTGCGTACTTCAATGCTCTCTCATGCCATTTACCTCCACTCTTTTATCATAAAACACAGTTCAATTTTACATTTATTTCTGTGGTTATTTGGTTAATGTAAGTCATCCCTACTACCATATAAGCATCATAAGAACAGAAAATATTGTTTTTGGGGAGATTCCCTTTTCTCCCTGTCATATCATTGGATGTAAGCACAGCCTTCAGCACAATATAGATGCTCAACCAAATATTGAATAAATGAATGACCTTTACTGATTGGATAAATGAATGACTAAATGAAAGTTTACCATGATTATATGGCACTAGTTAGGTATTTTTGGATCTAATCATTCCCTAATGCTTAGGCACTAAAAGATGACAGATTTTTAAATGCCAGACATTAGGTCTCTATCCTGAGGTCACTAAAAGGATTTACTCTAAAAGAAGAACTGACTCCTAAGCTCCCAAGACCAAGAGAAGTCTCTTTATCTTGGAAGATTGCCTGGCATTATATATAGAGCTTTCCTATTAGAATAATTTTCAGAACTTGAACTTTTATCAACCCTCTTACAGAGGGACTACATGAACATGCATCTGCCAGCCAGGCTACATAAGCTGGGAGGCTGGGTTGACCCCTTGGTAGACCCAGGTCTTAAATAAAACCTAGAGGATTCTGCTTAGGGAAGTGTGTGTGTGTGTGTGTGTGTGTGTGTGTGTGTGTGTGTGTGTATGAATTTTGTGTTTATTAAACTAAATATTATTGATTATAGGGAAGATGGAAGAGGTCTCCTTTGATAGAGACCTGCTTCCTCTTGCCCTTAATTTCCTATAAAGGCAATAACTCAGTGAATATGTCCCAGATGTCTTAGGAGACTGTAGAGTCATAGTTAAATTTCGAGAAGTTACAGCAAAATTTAAGGATTCATCATACATATAGCTGCAGAAGGGCAATGTCCCTTTGAAGTAGGGTAGCAGGTAATGTCTTTAATCTTGATAAATTCTTTCCTTACACTATATTTGTCAGGCTTCTCTAGAAAAAATGAACCAATAGGATGAAAAAAAATATATAAAATATATGTAAACATATATATGTGTGTATTTCATATATCTATTTATTTCATATATATTAATATGTATATATTTATTTTAAGAAATTAGCTCACATGACTGGGGAGGCTTGATGAGGGAGGCCAGCAGGTTGGAGACTCAAGAAATAGTTGTTATTTGAGTGATTAGGAAATCTGCTGTACAATCAGGAAGAGGTGAAGTTATAAATGAAGTTTGAAGGCAGCTTTCTGGAGAATTCCCTCTTGCTTTGGTAAAATCAGACCTTTGCTCTATTTATGCCTTAACTGATTGGGATGAGGCCCAATGTAAGGCAACGGGGTTTTGTAAAATCTGTGAATTTAGATGTAAATCTCATATAAAAACACTCATACAGAAACATCTAGAGTAATGTTTGACCTATGGTCTAGACACTGCGGGGTACCAAGTAGACACATAAAATTAACTATCACAGTGTTCCTATGACTCAGTTTATATTTACTATTAAGGCTCACATATGTTAGACTCAGATATTACTTCCTCAGTCTAGAAAATCTATCCCTCATAGGACTTGAGCACAAAGTTAGAAATTAAAAAAATTTTTTCATTTCTTGACAAAAACCACATTAGAAAAACAGCATCTAAAATATGATTAAATGTTATTTTGGATATGAGTTAGCCCCTCATTTTAAAGTTAATCCATATAAAAGTCATTGCATTAAACATAAATTTAGCACACATTTTTTTAAAGTACCTACTACATGGTATGCCCTGTGTTTGCACAAAGAGCACAAAAATGAGTAAACATGATTTCTGCCAATAATAGTATAGACTGCCAGTATACTATAGTGGGTGGGACAGATAAGAATTACCAAAATACAGTGAGTCATCATGAAGATGTATTGAGACCAGAGGGCTGGTGAAGGTATGGGCAGGATGTAGTAAATGAGAATGAGGAGCATAGAATTTAGCCCTATTATAGGGAAGACAACATAGGATTGAGAGAAGACCGTTATCTATTCACAGTCCCAAAGGGGGTCACAGGGAGATAGGGCTTTAGATTTTGACATGGCTTTAGACCACCACTCACATAAAATTCAGAAATTTGGTGGTCTAGGGGCACTTGGGTGGCTCAGTCGGTTAAGTGGCTGACTTCAGCTCAGGTCATGATCTCACAGTTTGTGGGTTTGAGCACCACATCAGGCTCTGTGCTGACAGCTCAGGGCCTGGAGCCTGCTTCGGATTCTGTGTCTCCCTCTCTCTCTGCCCCCTACCCCCTTCACACTGTGTCTGTCTCTGTCTCTCAAAAATGAAAAAATATTAAAAAATTTAAAAAAGAATTTTGGTGATCTTAAAAATATATGCATCTCTTGATAGCCACAAATGAACCAGGGCCTGAATTATGATACAGGATATGACTCCAGGTAACCAGTTAATCTTAATCTTTATTTTAAGCCTTATGTTGTTTGAAATACCTTGTCATGTCATTCCTCTGCCAATGAATGTGACACTTTTAATACCATGCCTAGAGACCCACGTTGTCTCTTGGGATGTCTATATGAAATGATCTGTCATATAAGAATTCTTTGGATTGGGGATGAGTTCACATTATGGTCCTGGCAATCTTTTCTTTTGACTCAGGAGAGCAAGATTCACGTAACTATCCATACATCATCCTTAGAATGCTAGAAAACTAAAAACTCTTCTCAGTGCTCATGTCCTGCACATAATTGGGCATATAGCCATTGCCCAATAAATATTTACTACATGAATGAATAAATGAATGAATGAGTGATACATGTTATTTTAGTTCTCTTGAAATTTAGTTGACAATTGCATAGGCTAGATTAAGGGATATAAGAAATATAAAATAGAATCACTATAATAGGGAAAACTATGTGGGATGGTCCCAGAAACAGTCAATAAAATGTAGTGGGATATGAGAACATATGCAGGTTGCAACAGGCAGAGGCTATAGGATGCTACTTGTTCCTATGGATGAGGAGTATTAACATGAAGAGATACCAGAGGATAGTTGGGTAAGCAACAGTAGGTGGTAGCTAACCTGGAAGAAAGAAGTAAGAATTTAATTATGGCAATGAAAGTTCAAGAGTTAAATATCTAGCCCTTGGAGGAGTGAAGAGATATTATTAGGACCTATTCCTAGAGGACTTTACTACTCAGGCATAGTAATAGGTATGCAAGCATAGAGTTAGAAGGGACTGAATGGGGAGAAAGGGGATGGTGAGACACAGACCTAGGGATTAGAACTGGATCTTGCAAGGTCCTTGGCCCACAAAATAATTCAGGAGGTGAATTGCTAGACCTGTCATCCAAAATGCAGCAAAATCAACAGTTAATTGACTTAGTGCTGAGTTGCTAGCCAAATTTTCTGCAAATTCTTTCTATTTGGAAAAGACTGAGTCCTAGACGCTAAATTGGATAGACCTCTGTCAGTGACAGTAGAGGGACTTCAGCTGTTATAATGGACTTCACCTGTGGCCAGGCACATGCTATCCAGCTTGTCAGAAGACACATTGTCCCATCACCTTGAAGGCATTCTGGGCTGCCCAGGCGGTGATCCTTTCCCATCTTGTAAAATGGTAGAGTGCGCAGCAGAAACACCAGGGCCTGAGGGCTGCACAGACTGGTGACACATGCAGTTACAGTGAGGAAAGTCCAAGGTCAATAAGAGATGTTGGTTAACCTGGTCCAGAACACAGAGGAAATGCTCCCATGGAGCTTTCTAGGTTCTGTTTTGTCTTCTCAGCCCTTAGACTTACCCCATATTTCTTGCCCATGCTCACTAGTTTGATTTACTTTTTCCTGTTTCTGTAGAATGCTTTGTTTTCCAGCCACCAGCTGAAAGCTCTTTTTGCAGATGATAAATGTCTTCTGAAAATTGGAGAAGATAATTATGATAAAAAAGTGACTTCTTTATAGCTTTAAATTTGAATAAATTCAAACCTTTAGAAAGGTTAGAAGAATACAACAAATACCCTTGCACCTTTGTCTAAATTTACTACTGATTAATATTTTCCTATATTTGATGTCTATGTTTATTTGTATGTATATATGTGTGTATTTTGCTGAAAAATTTGAAAGATAGTTGCAGATTTTTCACCCCTAAGTGCTAATGTCTCTATCTTGTAAACATATTATTCCCCTATTTAACCATGGCACCATTATCATGCCCAAGAAATTTTATACTGATGCAACATTACATAATATATTACGTATATTAAGTTTACCATTGCTGCAATAATGTCCTTTATAGATTAAAAAATTAATTATAGTATTGTTAACATACAGTGTTATATTAGTGTCAAGTGTATAATATAGTGATCGAATAATTCTATACATTACTCAGTGCTCACCGTGTAAGTGTACTGTTAATCCCCTTCATCTTTTTCAGCCATTCTCCCATTCACTTCCCTTCTGGTAACCATTAGTTTGTTCTCCATAGTTAAGAGCCCGTTCCTTGATTTGCCTTGTTTTTTTCTTTGCTTATTTGTTTTATTTCTTAAATTCCACATATGAGTGGAATCATATGGTATTTGTCTTTCTCTGTCTGACTTACTTCATTTAGCATTATACTCTTTAGATCCATCGTATTGTTGCAAATGGCAAGATTTCATTTTTAATGGCTGAGTAATATTCCATTGTATTTATATACCACTTCTTTATTCATTAAAGTATTGATAGACACTTGTATTGCTTCCATAATCTGACTAGTGTAAATAATGCTGCGATAAACATAAGGCTGTATATATCCTTTCAAATTTATGTTTTATATTCTTTGGGTCAATACCTAGTAGTAGAATTACAGATCATATGGTAGTTTTATTTTAATTTATTTATTTTAATTTTTCGAGGAATCTCCATGCTGTTTTCCACACCGATGTGGCTGCATCAGTTTGTATTCCCAACAGCAGTGTACAGGTGTTCCTTTTTTCCCACATCCTCGCCAACATTTGCTGTTTCTTGTGTTTTTGAATTTAGCCATTATGACAGATGTGATGTGATATCTTATTGTTGTTTTGGTTTGTATTTACTCGATGAGTGATGTTAATCATCTCTTCATGTGTCTGTTGGCCATCTGTATGTTTTCTTTGGGGAAATACCTGTTCATGTCTTCTGCCCATTTTTTTAATTGGATAATTTTTTTTTTTGATGTTGAGTTGTATAAGTTTTTTTTTTTTTTAATATTTATTTACTTTTGAGAGAGAGAGGGAGAGAGATAGTGAGCAGGGGAGGAGCAGAGAGAAAGGAAGACAGAGAATCTGAAGCAGGCATCAGGGCCTGATGCGGGGCTTGAACCCAGGAGCTATGAGATCATGACCTGAGCCAAAGTCAGATGCTTAACCAGCTGAGCCACCCAGATGCCCCGAGTTGTGTAAGTTCTTTATTTATTCTGGATACTAACCTTTTATCAGATATGTCACTTACAAGTATCTTCTCTCATTCAGTAGATTTTCTTTTAGATTTGTTGTTTGTTTCCTTTGCTCTGCAGAAGCTTTTTATTTTGATGCAGTCCCAATCGTTTATTTTTGCCTTTGTTTCCCTTGCCTCAGGGGACATATCTAGAAAAATATCATTATGGATAATGTAAGAGAAATTACTGCCTGTGCTCTCTTCTAGGATTTTTATGGTTTCATGTCTCACATTTAAGTCCTAAATGTGAGTTTATTTTTGTGCGTGGTGTAAGAAAATGCATGTAGTTTTTATTCTTATTATTTTGCATGTAGCTGTCTAATTTACCTAACACCATTTGTTGAAGAGGCTGTATTTCCCATTGCATATTCTTTCCTACTTTGTTGATGATTGACCATATAATGTGGGTTTATTTCTGGGCTCACTTTTCTGTTCTATTGGTTTATGTGTCTATTTTCATGCTAGTTACATACCATTTTGATTACTAGAGCTTTGTAGTATATCTTAAAATCTGGGATTGTGATACTCAGATTATTTTTCCCCAAGATTGCTTTTCTATTTGTGGTCTTTTGTGGTTCCATACAATTTTTAGGACTGTTTGTTCTAGTTCTGTGAAAAATGCTTTTGGTATTTTGATAAGAGTTGCATTGAATCTGTAGATTGCTTTGGGTAATACAGACATTTTAACAGTGTTTATTCTCCCAATCCATGATAATGGAATATCTTTTCATTTGTTTGTGTTGTCTTCATTTTCTTTCATCAATGTACAGGTTTTCAGAGTACAGGTCTTTCACCTCCTTAGTTAAGTTTATTCATATATATTTTATTCTTTTTGGTACAATTGTAAATGGGATTGTTTTCTTATATTCTTTTTCTCCTACTTCATTATTAGTATGTAGAAATGCAACAGATTTCTTGTATCCTGCGACCTTACTGAATTCATTTATTGGTTCTAATAGTTTTTTGGTGGTGGAGTCTTTAGGGTTTTATAGAAAACCCTCATTTGGCATCCATACCAATTTGGATACTTTTTGTTTCTTTATTTCTTTTTCTTGTTTGATTGTTGAGGCTACAATTTCCAGTACTATGTTGAATAAAAGTGGTAAGAGTAGACTTCCTTGTATTATTTCTAATCTTAGAGGAAAAGCTGTGTTTTACCGTTGAGTATGATATTAACTGTCGTGTGCATAGATGGGCTTCATTATGTTGAGTTATGTTCCCTCTGTGCCTACTTTGTTGAGGATTTTTTGTTTTTTAATCACAAATGGATGTTGTACTTTGTCAAATGCTTTTTATGCATCTTTTGAAATGATTGTATGGTTTTTTACACTCAATTTTGTTGAATGATTCTTTCAATATATTGTTGGGTTCAGTTTGCTAATATTTTGTTGAGGAATTTTATATCTATGTTTGACACAGATATGGGTTTGTAGTTCTCATTTTTAGTGGGGTCTCTGTCTAGTTTTGGTACCAGGTAATGCTGGCCTTATAGGATAAATTTGGAAGCTTTCTTTCCTTTTCTATTTTTTAAATTGTTTGAGTAGAATAAGTATTAATTCTTCTTTAATATTTGATAGAATTCACCTGTGAAGCTATCTGGTCTTGGACTTTTATTTGTTAGGAGTTTTTTTATTTCTGATTCAATTTCATTTCTGGTAATCAGTTGGTTCAAATCTTCTGTTTATTCCTGATTTAATTTTTGGAGATTATATGTTTCTAGGAATTTATCCATTTCTTCTAGGTTGTTCAATTTGTTGACATATAATTTTTTGTAATATTCTCTTACAAACCTTTGTATTTTTGTTATGTTGGTTGTTGTTTCTCCTCTTTCATTTCTGATTTTGTTTGAGTCCTCCTCTCTCTCTCTCTCTCTCTCTCTTTCTGATGAGTCTAGCTAAAAGTTTATCAATTTTGTTTATCTTTTCAGAGAACCAGGTCCTGTTTCCAGTGATCCATTCTATTGTCTTTGTAGTTTCTATTTCAATTATTTCTACTTTAATCTTGATTATTTTCTTCCTTCTACTGGTTTAGGGTTTTGTTTGTTTTTCTAACTCTGTAGGTGTAAGTTTAGGATGTTTATTTGAGATTTTTCTTGCTTCTTGAGATAGACCTATATTGCTATAAACTTCCCTCTTGGAATATCTTTTGCTGCATCCCAAAGATCTTGGATCATTGTGTTTTCATTTCCATTTGTCTCTGGGTATTTCTTTTATTTCTCTTTTGATTGTTTGATTGACACATTAATTGTTTAGTTCCATGTTATTTAACATTTGTGTTCTTTCCAGATTTTTTCCTGTTCTTGATTTCTTGTTTCCTAGCACTGTAGTCAGAAAAGAACACATGGTATGATCTCAATCTTTTTGATTTTCTTGGTACTTGTTTTATGGCCTAATATGTGATCTATTCTGCAATATGTCCCATGTGCACTTGCAAAGAATGTCGATAAAGAAAGCCTGAAAACTGTAAGAGAAAAGAGCAAGAAAAGAGCAGAACAAAGAAGAAGTACAAAAACCAACCTTAAAACAAGTAACAAAATGCCAATAAGTACATACCTATCAATTATTATTTTAATTATAAATGGACTAAACATTCCAACCAAAAGACAGGGTGGCAGAATAGTTTAAAAAGCAAGACCCATGTATATGCCACCTAGAAGACATTTATTTCAGACCTAAATACACATGCAGATTAAAGTGAAGGAATGAAAACGCATTTATCATGCAAATGGATGTGGAAAGAAAGCCAGAGTAGCAATAAGACTTTAAAACAAAGATGGTAACAAAACACAAAGGACACTATGTATTCATAAAGGAAACAATATAACAAGAATATATAGCAATTGTAAATACATATGCAATCAATATGGAAGCACCCAAATGCACCAAGCAGCAAATAACAAACATAAAGAAATAATGGATAGTAATACAAAAATAGTAGATGACTTTAACACCCACTAACATCAATGGATAGATCACCCAAACATAAAACCAACAAGAAAATAATGGCTTTGAATGACACATAGGACCAGATGGATTTAACAGATATATACAGAACATTCTATTGTAAATAACAGAATATACATTCTACTGTAATTTTAATTTCAGTTATTGAGTTCTTCATGTCTAATTGGTCTTTTCTATGTTTTCTATCTCTTTTTAAGGGATTCATTGAGATCTTCCAATTTTTTCTCAAGTCTTATTTGTATCTTTATGACCATTACTTTAAATTCTCTGTTAGGCATATTACTTATCTTTGTTTCACTTAGCTCCCTCGCCGTTGTTTTTTTTTCCCCCCTGGTCTTTCATTTTGGGCATATTCCTCTCTCTTCATTTGTGTAACTCTCTGTGTCTGTTTTTATGTGTTAGGAAATTCAGGTATGTCTCCTGTTCTTAAAAGTGATGGCCTTATGAAGAAGACACATTAGTGCCCTGCAGTGCAGTGTCTCCTGTTCACAAGAACCTGGTACTTCAGGGGCCTATCCTATATGTGTTGTGTGCCCTACTGTTGTGCCTGACCTATTTTTGTCTTCATTCTACTTATCTGCAATAGCCCCCTTTGACTATTGTGGGCAGGTTTTGGTCCCTGTGTTAGTGGGACAGTCTGGGGCTGCTTTGGTCTCAAGTTGAGTCAGACACAGGATTTGTCAGAGATGCAGTAGCACTAAACTGCAGGGAACACTCCCTGTGTTATTTCCTTGAGAAGCGTACTTTGGTGGGTGGGAATGTAGTCAGACCAGGTGTCTGCCTGCAGACCACTGCTGGGGCCACAGTTATAGTGATGTGTGTGTTTACTTTCTCCTCTACCCAGAGCAGGAGTCACTTCGGAGTGGTTCTGGCCCCTTCTGGGGCAGTTTACATACTGCCAGGTTGGTGACACTGCTTTGGTTGGGCTCTGGCCAAGGTTGTATTAGAGGATGCAGGTCTGTGGGAGAATGTGAGGTGAGTAATGGGGGAGAACTCATGCCCAGACTTGGATGGAGAGAGCATTTCCATAGGGGAGTTCTGGGTTAGGGTGTGCTCTTAGCAAGCTTGGTAGAGGATATTCTGCTGTGTGGTTCCTGCAGGTATCTGTGTAACTAGTCTGGAGTTTGGGGTACGGAAACGGTGCCCACCAGTTTTTTGTTCTTGGAGAAGTCTTATAAAGATTCCCACCCTACCAGCACATGTTCCCATATACCCCAGGCATTTTCCAAACTGCTGCTTTTTTGTTGTGTTTGAGCAGGGCTCTTTGTTGTGTTGTCTCTTTAAGGACAGGGACTCAGTGTTCTATCTCCCTCCTGGCTCCCACAGAACCCAGATGCTCATTTTTAAAGTTGCAGGTGTTAAGCCTTGTTGATTGTAACAACTCGAAAAATTACGCCCCTCTGGTTTTCAAAGGCAAATATTATGGGAATTTGTCTCCCCTGTGCCCGGGATGCTTGGTATGAAGGTCTGTTTCTTTTCCCTATCTGAACCTATGTGGTCCCTTCTCCCTCGGATAGTCAGTTTCCATAGGTCTCTTTAGCTCCTAACTGCATCTCTGCCCCTCTTACCCTCTTCAATGTGGACGCTTCTCTACATTTAGCTGTGGAGATCCGGTTCTGTGGGTCTTCAGGTCATTTATTGGATTATTTACACTGATGTGGATGTTATCTAGTTTTATCCATGGGACAAGGTGAGCTTCGAATACTCCTACCCCACTATATTCCTCAGAAGTCTAAGGTGAGTTCAGTTTTGTTTTCTATAAAGTTTTTTATAGTAACTATTTAAATATCCAATTTTCTGGATATTTAGAAATAAATTAGAAACTTAAGATTCTTGGCTTATCTTGAGGAAAAATGTGTAGAGTGATACATTTGTGCAGTCTTATCAAAAAAGTAATTGTATTTGGGGCACCTGGGCAGCCTACTCGGTTGAGTGTCTGACTTCGGCTCAGGTCATGATCTCCCAGTTGTGAGGTTGGGCCCCGCGTTGGGCTCTGTGCTGACAGCTCAGAGCTTGAAACCTGTTTCAGATTCTGTGTCTCCCATTCTCTCTCTGCCCCTCCCCTACTCATGCTTTGTTTTTCTGTCTCTCTCTCAAAAATAAATAAACATTTTAAAATTTAAGAAAAATAATTGTTTTCATCTTTCCATCAATGGGAAAGCACAACTATCAGTCAAGAATATGTGAGGAGGTCTGGATACATAGTAATGGCTTTTACTTAGTGGAGTTAGAGTGAGTTTTCACCTTTAGTTAAAAGTGGGTCCTTGCTTATTGGATGCTAGCTTTCATATTTAAATTGCGTTCATACTTGATCTTTTGGCCAACGCAGCAAGAGACAAGTTAAAAAAAATCTATTCCTCTTAATTTAAAGGCAGCGATTAAAGGAGATTCAGAGCTTTGAAATTGTTGTGAGTATTCTACTTAAGAAAATAAACACTAATTGAAAGGACTAATCAAAAGCTCATCATCCTGAAGGGCACTTAGATAGTTCACAAGTGTGCAGCTTAGGTAGACAAGGTGCTCTTATGAGGACCTCGTCATTCTAAGTACAGAGACCTAAAGCTATGAATTATCTGATTCCTCATAAGGAGTGCCTATTTATGATATGAAAATATATCTGCCAGTAATTTCCTTCATAATTTTGCAGATAGTTTATAGAAATAATTCATCCTTAATCAGTAATAAAAATCTTACATGTTTTAACATTTCCTTCAAGAAAGACTTCCTTTTGCCAATCTGTAGTCTGTGTGCATTTAATTCTATCACAGTCTTTACAAATATTTGGGCAAATAAATTATCATTACCAATAAAGTTGTGCTCTTTAAAAAAATGATTAAACACAATCCCCTTTATTGTGCTCACATAGGAGTTTTTACTGTCCTAGTACAGTGGCCTTTGTGGTTTAAACCATTATCTCATGGGCTTAAAAAAATATATAGAGATGAAAAAGCCATTTGAAGATGGTTTTTCAGATAATTCTAGATGATTCAGACAATTTCCTAAGCAATAAAACTTCCCGTAAATGGAATTTTCCCCTTACCAGACTATAAATCAATACTTGTTGGCTCTAATGATGAATTCGTGATAAAGAAAATCTAACAACTGTTATCTGATGAGAAGATCATTGTTGGGTTGATAGTGGGGAATGGGGGTTTACTGATTATCTGGGAAGCTTGTTTTTGAGACTGCTGCTGTCAGTGGAATTTTGTTGGTCATTACAAGTGTACATGTGCAAAATCGGGTAAAGTGAACAAGACTGGAACGAAATTCAACTACATAGTCCATACAATCTGATACGGATGTTTAAAAAGTATTATGAAAAGTTTTATAATCAGTCTGCATATAAATGTTCCAAGATTTAGTAGCAGGAAGAATTTGGTTTTCTTCCCTGGATGCTAAATCATGCATTTATAGCTGCTTTTGTGTTGTCTCCTGGTTTGTCAGTCACATTTGCCTTTTCACTATTATATTGAATTTAGTATAAGGATACAACTTTCTTACTTTTCAAATTTAAATGTACAAAAAATATTTCAAGTTCAAATTCTCAATACATAGGCCATTAAATTTTCAAAGGTGTTGCTACCAGTCTGATGCTTAATGGGAAAGGAGTCCAAAGAATGGGAATTCATCTTCAAACCTCATTATGGCAAAGTTTTAAGAAGGTGTAATCAAATTCTTTCATTTTATTAAATTCTTTGCAATGAATTCTAAGCTGGCTATAGAATTGTTGCTATTATAAATCTCATGGGAATGTATCTCATAAGGTTTTCTGACCATTATTTTCAGTTTTTCCCATCTATCAGCAGGGAGGCCTATATCTTCTAGGTCTCTGCCACTAGTACATGATGTTCTTTTTCTGCCCCCTGCCCCTACACCTCCCAGTGAGCACATTGCACAAAAATTGAATTTATTATAAAATGTAGGATTTGGTTCTTTTCTGAGTAGCCATCTTCAGAAATCTAAATAGGACACCAGGGTTACTTAAGTAGAGCTTTAGAAGGCTCTTCTAAGGTTGCTGTGAGGTTATTATAAAGTCATGTATTAAATTGGACTATATAAAGGTACTATTTTTTTTAAGTTTATTTATTTTGAGAGAGAGGGAAAGAGCACATGCGCACCCATTCACGTGAATGGAGAGGGACACAGAGAGAGAATTCCAAGCAAGCTCCACATTCAGCACAGAGCCCTACCAGGGGCTTAATCTCAGGAAAGATGAGATGATGATCTGAGCTGAAAACAAGAGTCAGACCCTTAACCAACTGAGCTACTCAGGTGCCCCTATAGGTACTATTTTATAAGTAAAAAGAATTTATCCAAATAGGGTTCTTATGAAAATTCGGTGATAAAATGTATGTGAAAAACTTAACTCTCATGTGGGAAACATTCAATAAGTGGTAGCTGTTCATATTTTTCATGCCTCCTACTTTGGCCAACAAAGCAATGAAATCACAGTGACTTATTTATTCTTTTTCTTTTACTAGATGTTGCTAGGTCTAGTAACAAAGTAATGATAATTATATATATGATATATATATAAGCATATGGAAGTCATTATGAGATGGAAAGGGACTCTATTTAATTATGTCTACTATAGTGATTCTCACCAAAAGAAGGGAAATCTGTTTTTAAATTTTAAAAATATCCGACATCTTGTCCTGTCTTCTCCATATACCCAGCTCCCTAGGTTCATAGTTACTTCCACCAAAAGCTACTTCTACTGACTGAACTATGTCAGTGCTCTTAGGTTTACTAAGGCAGAAAAAATTAGGGAGTAACCAATTTATTAGATTAATAGTTTCTTAAAAGCAACAATTTTTCTATTCCTTATTTCCTATGCTTATCACAGGACTCAGCACGCAGTAGGAACTACTACTATCAATATCAATATCAATATATATTATATAATATCAATAGATATTTGTTAAATTAATGAAAGTATGAATAAGTATATTTTAGCAGCTGAAAATCAACATTATGCTGTAGTAGTCTATATTGTTACTCTATAACCAATGTTCTACCATGATAGAGAAATTTTTTACACTCCGGCTAGAACTTGTAGGGTCATAGAATCAAGGAATTTAGGGATTTCATAGCTGCAGTTGGTGCCACATTTGGAGCTGTTGACTATTTAGATTGGTTTCTTGTTTTAACTGATTGTTAAAAAAAATCAATAAAGCTAATCTCTGATATTCCCAGTAAGGCTTCCTGCTATACACCCTACAAATTTCAAACTTGGAAGTGTCATGTGTAAGTACTGTATGCAGTGTTGACATTGTTTATTAGGATTCAGCATCTTCACTGAAGTATTGAGCATTATATACAAATGTACATTTAAAAATCACTTCATAGTACAGAATTCTGAAGGCCTCATATTAACCCAGTCATCTGTCACTCGCTGTGATACAGCTGGACTTGGGACACTATGCAGGTACACTTCCCTTTTTTCTATCATCCTCCATGCTGTTTATAGTTGATCAAAGTTATTTAAAATGGGCTTTGCAGGTAGCTTCGGTTAATGGTATTAATCCTCTTAATGTCAGAGGAAATATGTGTTGCATCATTTGTAAAACCTGTTCAGGGATCGTCTGTTGTTTTAATCTGTACAGATCAGTGCATACATAGTTGGTGCTCTTGTTTCTATTTCTGATTTTTGTTTCCACATTTTAGAGTCAGCAACTCTGTGCCCGAGGGTAGAGAAAGAATTGGTAGGGAGAACCACTCTAACACGATGTTCAGACATGGGAGTCCCTTTCTCACCCCACCAAATTTGGCTCCATCTCAGTGTCTAAACCTATCTCTTGTGTGTGAGGGTCTAGACTGTTGTCAGTGAAAGGTGGACGTCGGTAGAAGCTTGTGTCTGTGTGGGATGGATGGGCCTTAGAGCCCATTTAAATATGTTCAAAATATTTATGGGAGGGCACCTGTGGCACCCGAGTCACAGAACTATATGGCAGGGAGGATATGAGAAGGATGAGTTTTTGGCCTTGCTTACTCCTAACTTCTGGCAGAATCAAGAGACTAATAGGAAGTCGGTAACTGCCTCCCTGAGCCAAAAAACCAAGAAAGGCTTTTTCTGCTTATATTCCTTTTTTTCTTTTCCTTACTTTATCCTGTAAAACTTACCCTTCTTGTTAGTTCTTCGAGAAAGAGAAACTGGAAATTCACATTTTTTTATTACATAAATGAGAGATGTTAACAACATTTTCTACTTTTCACCTTCTTTCTGCTAAGAAACCTATTTAAAATAAATTGAAAAATGTTTCTATTATTTTAAAATTATGACATTTCTGTATACACTGTGAAAATGGTAAATCATAGCTTAGGAATACTTGAATGATCAAAATATCATAAGTGTGTCCATAGGAAGGGCTATAGGGGATCAATAAAAACCAATAGTACTATTAAATTGATTAAATTTAGCAAACCTTAAATTAAGGACAGTGAGTGAGTCTGTGCTTAGTAAAAGCAGTCCTCTATGAATATCACAGATGAATGATCAAGATTTGCACATTTTTTTTCTGGGGTGGGCCATCCTTTCCTAAGTGCCAGGGAATTCAGAGCTGTCTTGTAGAGTTGGCATAAGACACCAAACTCATTTTACAGTGGAAAATGTTGCTTAAGCAGAAACAAGAATGGTTTTACACATTACAGAATTAATAATCCACAGTAGTTTATATCTTTAAAGGCAGTTTAGCATACAAGCCACCAGCGTCACAGAAAAGCCAATACTACATATTGTATACTGTTATTAATCCCTCTGTTTGACTTAGGGACCCAAAGAAACACGCGAACAAACAAAAATACCTCGAAAGCCATGTGGGTTCTAATTTCTGCTTCAGCTTCCTGCATTCTTTGACGCTAGCCATTTTACTTCCCTCCATTTCATTTTCCACATCTATAAGAAGAGGAAACAATATTAGATCATTGCAAAGCAAACATAAATGATTACATTCGTGTTAAATCGTCTCTTAGTAGTGTGTGAATAAGATTAATACTAATTTAAACATTTGATCAATAAAAAATGATGAATGTTATTTTCTATTGTTTTGCGTATTGTTACAAGTAAGGGGCAACTGCATGCCAAGAATAGTAGAAAAAATATGACTGTGTGAGATATACTCCTGGTTTAAGCAGTGAGATTGCTTATTAAGGAAAGATATTAGAATGCTTTATGAAGTTTATGAACTTGTAATTTGCTCCTGTAATTAGATGAGACTCTGTCAGACCCATCCTTCTACGATTTCATAATTGAGGGGCTTCTGCCTACAATAGAGTATTGAATCAGATATACATATGCTTAATGGACTAACTATTTTAAAGATTGGCCACGGCTTATGCAAAGTAAGAACAATCCTTAGAACGTTTTAAAGGCTTCCTGCCACAAATTGCTTTTGCAATTTTCATTTCCTTTTTAACTATAAAGTTAAGGCATCTTTAGTTATTTTTATTTTAAATTGCTCCTGCTGTTGTTCTCCTCCTAGGAAGTAGCCACTATTCTTTTTCCTTTCTTTCTCCTGGCCATTGTAATCTTTCTTACATGAATAAAAACAAAGTAGTTTATTTAGAAAAAAAAAAGAGTTTTTAAATCCTCCCTTGCAGTTGCAAGGAAAATGCCTTACCATTATCAAATTGAAAAAAGGATAATGTAGTGCAGTTACAAGTGAGTTTTATCAATGAGTGTTTTCCTTGGTGTTCTTGTTTTCCAGAAACTCTTTCTGTTGCATCCTTTAACATCTGTGGCTGCAAAAGTTAATTCTGAAAACAAAGTAGATGCGGAAAGGCAGGTGATTGATCAAAGCAAAAATTAAAATTGGGTATCAGTGGCACAATCTCTTACTTTTTGGCCCACAGGAGTCCTGATACAAATTAATTGTTTCTGTGATTCTTAGACCTTCATCAATCAGATGTAAATTACACCATGCATGATTGGCTGCCTTTCGGTTCTCAGTTCCCCATAGAGAGCTGTTGGCCGCCAACTGCTATAGAGGCTCAGTAGAGCAGCAGCCTGCCCGTGGCCGCTCTGGGGCAACAAACAGAGCACCATAGCTGACTTGCAACCACAATAGCATGCCCGAGGATGCAGCCAGCACCCTTCCAGGGTAATTTTTGTTTAGGGCACAAGAGACATTTTTTCGAACCAAGTATAATGTTACCAAACCTTGTGTGGCCAAGGTTTTCTTTTTAAACATGGTTTCAGATCAATCTAAAAAAGATACTAGAGCACAGAGCACCTAGCAGACAACAGGATTGAACATGAAATTAGTCTCAAGATTGATTAGGGAGAAACAAATATAGACACTCTCAAAAACAGGTTTCCTAAGATACTTTATGTATGTACCTTGAGAGGCAGCAGAAATAATAATAGCTGAAACTTAATTAAAGTAACATAAAAAGACCCCAGCAAGGAGACCTTGTGACCACGTTTGTAGCTGAGAACCGAATTTAGCCCCAAGAAATATGAGATCTACTTTTCATCTCCCAGCAATTTACCATTTCAAAAAAAAAACTTGTATAAAGAAACTGATTAGAAGTTACAGAGTTGCCTTACTTCCTATGTAAAGAAATAAGGATTCGAAAATGTAGAAGGGTTCTTCTTTTCAAAGAAACATCACAATTAAAATTTAAACAAATATTGGGAAATGAGAAAATTGGAATGACCTGGATACATGAAAGACGTAGACTTTTTTATCTTAAAGCATTCATTCAGATCTTCCTGGACTTGTCTTCACTGTAAATTATTTGTGTTTATGGATTGAATATTTTAAAAAATACCTGATAAATGCTATTTGAAGACAGTAGATTGGCCTTTAGGGCTGGAGTCAAGGAATAGAATTGCCTGGATTCAAATACTGTCTAAGCTACTGTGTGACTTTGATGAATTACTTAACTTGTCCGGTATTTGGCTTCCTTATCTATAAAATGGACATAAAAATAGTTCATATTTCAGTAGATACTGTAGAATAAATGAGGTAATTCATTTTCAGCAGTGCCTGGTGCTCAGGAAATGTTAAATACATGTTCATTATCATTATTATTTTATATTATCTGTAACTCACTTAAACCATTACCAAAAGTGAAAATTTTCCTTCTAAGAAATGATTTCTCAATTGAAACATGAACAACTTCTTAGATAGGAAATCCCTATAGGTTTCTAGGGACACATATAACTATAAAATACAATTTCTGCTTCTGTAGCTTATATTGGCTTGCTATTGAGGGACTCCTCTGTGATTATATTGTGAACTCTCATTACTGGGTAATAATGTTTATTTCACAGTGTTAGAGGATTATAGAAATAAATAATTGAATGAGATGACATTTGTGAAGTGCTAAGCAGGGTCTGGCTCACAGTAGGTTCTAAATAAATATTAGCCTTTTATTTTTTTTAATTTTTTTGTCTTTTTAAGTAGGCTTCATGCCAATCATGGAGCCCAAGGTGCGGCTCAAACTCACAACCCAGAGATCAAGATCTGAGCTGAGATCAAGACTTGAGCTGAGCTCAAGTGTCAGACACTTAACCAACTGAGCCATCCTGTCGGCTCCCCAATATTAGCCTTGTGGATACACACTTACCTTCTGTATAGCAAAGGGAACCTATGTTTAGTATTCCTAACAAAGAACTATTTTTCACCACGCCATTGAAGCTTGAGATACTCCTATAAACCATATAATATATATGTATTTTTAACCCTTTTTCCCATGGCAATTATCTTCCAAGCACTGTGGGACCATCACCTAAAGGTTCCTGATTGGTGGTATCTACTCTAAAGTTACTGGGACCTTATAAAGTCAGTGGAGACAACTGGACTCAAAGAAAGGCAGTAGAGCCTATAGGGAGTGCCTGCTGGGTGCTTAGGGAATCTTGCTGTTATTGGCTGGCTATATAGGTAAGCAAGCACTCATGTTGAGAAACCCCACTTAGCCAGGAACTTCATATGGTCTCTTAGAGCTAATGGCAGCTGCCAGTTGACAACCAACAAAAAACTGAAAGTCTCAATCCTACAACTTCAAGGAACTGAATGCTGCTAAAAACTATTTGACCAGAGAGGTAGGATCCCTCCCCAGTTTATATTCCAGATGAGAACCCAGGCATGGCCGACATCTTGAGAGACTGAACAGAAGACCTGGTTAAGCCATTTCTAGATTTCTGACCTAGTGCAATTGTGAGATAATAAATGTTTTTTAAGTTATTAAACTTGTGGTAATTTGTTATGCAGGAAAGAAAACTAATAGATATTTTTTTTCATCATTTAATCTTAAGGCAGAGTCCTTGCTTCAAAGGAGAGTGGCTTTTAATTTAGGTACCAATGACTTCTTGAACTGAAACTTACCAAGGTATACGAGGCACATATACAGCCAAAAAACCCTTAACTTCTTCTCTATTATTTATATCTAATGATAAGTTTCAATCCTCATTCTGCCACTATTTGGTAGTTATATTCTCTCTGAGCCTCAATTTCATCAGCTGTAAAATGGAAATAATTCCACTTATGTTTTAGCTTTATTCTAAGGATTGCCTGAGATAGCCAACAAAAAATGATTGGCATAGTACAAAGTTAATAACAGGTGATCAATAAATTATAACTGTTTTATTAATAATATTTGGAGACTACCTTGTATTCTTAGGTTTTGTACAATGCCATTGCATGTAGTGAATTAAGAGGTAGATATGAAAGTGTTAACCATTGAATATATTCTTACAATTATTTTTGATGATAAAGAATACCCTTTTTATGATGAAAAAGTTGATTCGTTGATGTATAATATAATCAGATACCATGTGATTGTTTGAAAAGTGTTTTGTTTTTTTTTTTTAATTTTTATTTCTTTTTGGAGAGAGAGAGAGAGAGAGACAGAGCGAGAATAGGGGAGGGACAGAAAGAGAAGGAGACACAGAATCTGAAGTAGGCTCTGAAGCAGGCTCTGTCAGCGCAGAGCCCAACGTGGGGCTCGAACTCACAGACCACAAGATCATGACCTGAACCAAAGTCAAAGGCTTAACTGACTGAGCCACCCAAGTGCCTCATGAAAAGTTGTTTAAAAAAAAAAAACATGAAGAAAGTAACATTCGTTTAGGAACGTTTGCCGTTTGAAAATCAGAATCCTGAAGTAGAAGGGAAAAAATAAAAGGCCTTATTTGCACCTGTTCACAGTATCATTTAAAACCTAACATTCTTTTTGCAGTGTTCTTCTACTCTTTCCCTTCTGTACCAGATACATAGTACTTCAAATGAACAGAGAAACTATTACAAGGAACACGAACTCTTTTTCTTTCACAATTCATGCAGCATAATTTGTGTACATTGTGCTTTATGAGAGTCCAAGAAATTTGGTTTTCACAGTGTCTACAAAACAAGCATTTTAAAAATCTTTAAGTATATTTTTTCTTTGTATTGCAGTACAACTAATGAAAGATCCTTTCTTTTAGAAAATAAGATGAGAGGCGCCCTGGTGGCTGGGTCGGTGGAGCATCCGACTTTGGCTTGAGTTGTGATCTCGAGGTCTGTGGGTTCAAGCCCCACGTAGGGCTCTGTGCTTACGGCTTGGAGCCTGGAGCCTGCTGTGGATTCTGTGTCTCCCTCTCTCTCTGCCCCTCCCCCGCTCGCACTCGGTCTTTCTCTTAAAAATAAATAAAAATATTTAAAAAATTAAAAAAAAACCTCCCAAGAGTCCTCTTCCTAAAAAAAAAAAAAAAGAAGATGAAATAATATTTTAATCATACCAGTCAATAAAATACCTTTCTTCTTGTCTATTTGGTTCTTAGTATTGTTGAGTACCTACCCCATCCATGGATGATCCCAGGTAATAAGAACAGGGTGATAAAATGTAAAATGCCCTAAACCACACTGTACCAGTGTTCCAGGATTTAAGACTTTGATTTCAACAGTAGTGCAGGCAAGGTGAAAAGCCTTCGAGTGGCTTACAAAAAGCAGTAAGATGTGGTATTCAGCAATACAATACAGGAAACATCTCTGATTGTTGGTTTCATTTGCTTATTTTTCCTGAAGTCAAAGATATGCAGGATAGTATAGTAAAATATAAACAAATGGTGGTGTAGAAATGAATACATGCACAGATGTCTAATTGAGAGTAATGACTGGATTTTATTAATCAGGATTTTACTGTATAAACTCTTGGTTCTTCCCTTTACCCAAATAGTTGCAAAGCAAATAAATATTAAACATCCATGCATTAATGAAGTCTAGTAATTCGTCTTTAAGTTCTGCTTATTTTTTGCCCTTAGGCGTATGAACCTTTAAAATTTTCAGAGTTAAGTTTACAATAAAAGTCTAAACCAATACCTATAAGATGTACAGTCATTTACTGTATATGGGTATGTAAGTACATATGAGTAGAAACAGATGCATCACATATATTTTTGCACAACAGATGGCCACAGGGGTAAGGGCTTCAAAGAGGGCTGAAAGACATTTTGGTAGATTGTGCATTCTAAAAATTATTTGCTGCCCTTTCCTACTGGCCACACCCTGTTAGAGAATTATACTTTTCCACCCCACTGATGTCAGGATGTGCATGAGATTTGCTTTGCTCAGTGTCAATGTGGTAACAATGATGTGCACCGCTTCCTAATCAAACCTTTAAGAGCCATCATGGAGCTCCATATTACTCCTTTCCCTCAAGTTTCAGCGCGCAGTTGCTGCTTCACCCTGACTCTTTCACTGAAGAGGATATTGAGTAGAGCAGCAGGCAATCCAGAAATGATACGTATTGTGAGCAAGAAATAAACATGTTTTAAGTTATTGAAAAATAATCTTTTTTTGTTACTTCAGCATAACCTAAGTTGGAGGGAACAGACAATATAATGGCTAATATTGAGTAGTTCCTGCGAGCCACTAATGATGTTTGTCAATTTCACACTTGTCTCACACGATCTTCACAATAATTCCATGAGTTAAAAATGATTACTTCCCCTTTTCACAACTAAGAAAACTCATCAAATTTGGGTAGGGTCGAATAACTAAAAAGATATATGAAATTTACTGGGGAGATAAGTCTGCCTAAATTCTAAATTTCACCCACAGAGTCCTGCCTTATGGAACTTTAGATTTAGATATCATATAGTACAATATGTTCATTTTACAAAAAAGTAAACTCAGGTTCTCAATTGCCATATATAGTTTCATTAGCTAGATACAAATCTGACACTAAAACCATTCCTCTTTTGAGCTAGAATTCAAACCTTAATCTCATGGCCACACAGGTGCCTGTGAGTGAGCATGGGTGTATCTACATAATCATAGGTAAAATTATATCTTTGTAAATATGGACTATATGAGGCACATATATCATATTTGTATGTCTTTTTGATATTAGAACAGTAAACTTCAAGAACTAGCTTATTGTAACATGTATTTTATCAATATGAAAGTGTAGTACCTAGAAAATGAAAATGTTTTTGAATTATTATTTTAGTTTCTATCCTATACTAACAGAGTCATTTGGATTTATATGTTATGGACTCTTGATTATTATATATTGTCTCTTTTATGATTTCCTTTTTTCCTGGATTATAACAATATAAATAGGTTTATCCTATTAAAGATGATTTAAAATTTGATGTATTTCTTGCTTATCTTGTTAAAATAAGAATTCTATTTGTGTCCAATTAAAAATGTAGTTATACATTATTTAGAGAAATAGTTTAACTTCATTATATGAAATATACAAATCCGTTTTTTCTTAAGTTAGGAATATCTACCTAAAAAGAAAAGTTAAAAACTATTCCTTTTATACAATCTTGCATTACTAAACCACGTAAATATATAAAAGTGCCATAAAGCCCATTAATAGGCATTTTGTTTACATATTTTTATCTCAATTATCTATGCCCATAGGACTCATTCAATCAATTTTTCACTAAGTAGTTTTCAAAATATAATTACTCTTATGGGTAGGTCTATGAGCAGCAGTGTCATTTACACTATAGTTCACTAATTGCACTTCGAAGCCATTATAATGAATTATACCAGTACATTCTTCAAGAAGATCAGTTAATGCTAATCATTTGTATCACATACATCACTTAGAAGAGGTCCATCCATAAAAGTCTTTCATTTACAGCCTCATTTCTTTTTAATTCTCTTGTAATGCAAGTTATAGCTGTAAATATATACAGCATGTGTTTTTGTTACCTGTTAGTTAGCCTAGTGGACTTGATTCTGAGTTAAGTATTCAAATCTGAGACAATATTCTATAGTAGGAGCAAAATTATTTACTTTGAAATCCTGTGCAATAATTATTCTTACATAGTTAAATTATTACTGTATAAGATAGTCTCTGTTTAGATCAGATTGTAAGATAATAAGTAAATAAAATCTCATTTCCCCTACATTTTTTTTATCATCCCCCTGAATGTACCCAGATCATATTTTTGCATTTCTTTTCATGTTCAGAAGAACTGGTATTTAATGTGTCTCTCGCTTAAGGTTAAGTGACAAGAAGGTTTATGTCTTTAAACATATATATATAAAATGGGAAGATTTTACAGTTAATGAAAATATATAATAGATGATAAGCATATTGTTTTATTATAAAATAATTTTATAGATCCAATTTCATGACAGAAGATGACATAAAAACATTGACAAAAATGTTAAAAAGTCTCCTTTAAAATAGTACTTATTTGTAAACTGTACCTATTAGGTATTGTGTCTGCAATTGTTATCAAAATTGAGAAAGGTTCTTAGGAGAATCCTTTTTATTATTTTCACATATATGAAAAGGCAAGTACAATATGAATATTGTAGAAGCCGATTCATTGTGAAGTACTGATTTTCTATTCAAAACTATTTTTTAGAAAAATTATTTTTTCTTAAGGAAAGAAAGTTAATCCATTTTTTAATCATAATTGAATTTCTGACCTCATCTTATGAAATCAAGAGAAGAGAAAACAAGATGGCTTTTGTGAGTCCTTATGAGGTGCAGTGAAAGCTAACAATAATATATAGCTGATTCTGCATAAAGTTCAAATTCTACACAATATCATATTTAATCCAACCCTAAATAGTACTTTTGTCCCTATTTTATAGATAGTAAAACTGAGACTCAGAGAAGCAACTTGCTGCACTGAGCTTTAAAACCATTAGTTCTACTCCAGAATTATAACATCTGTGTTATACTGAATTTTGGTGTGTGATTGAATATTGGGATGTGGCTATAGCAAGTTATGGCATAAAGCATACTCGTAAAACTCAATTTTGCTTACAGGTCTTGACCTATGTGAAAAATTACACATTTGTGTTTGCCTGTTATTTGTTATACTTATGCAGGGGAAAAATGGACCAGTCCTCTTCATCATTATAAACACCCAGAATTAAGAAAACATTTAGCAGTGTTGTCTCTATATCTTATCTTGTCTTTGAAAGAAAAATGAACACCTTAAAGTTACTTTCCAATTGATATGCTTAATAATATAGTAAAATCTCATTTTAAAATATATTAAACATGGATTTAAACCAAATTAGTTTCCCCAGAACACCTTCTAACAAAAGCCCAAGATTAGTAGTTCTGTCTCCTAATACCAGCATTGTATTTAACTCCCTTATGTTTATGTTGCTGCTATCTTATTTAAAAAAATACTGGTATTTAGGATATATCTTGGGTTATTTTGGTTTTCTGTTTTGGCGGAAATTCAGAGAAGAGCTATTCTGTTCAGCATTCAAATGGAATGCTGGACATGGGGAAATAGTGGGGCAAGAGAAAGAGGAGGGAGCCGCAGAAAGTTCTGAGATATACTGAGGAAGTCCACTTGGGTCTTTGGCTGAGTACTGATCTATGCAGGTAGGTGAGGGTACTATCTGAGGCCATGGAAGGAACCATTGGGGAAAAAAAACAGACACAACAATCTTCAAGGCTCACGTAGGGCTTGGAATAGTGTGTGTTCTTTCCTGCCACAATGGAAAGAACTCCTAACTTATGACGCATTGAGTAGAGTCCTCAGAATAGTATCGCCTTAATAGAGGGTCTAAATTGGCCCTAAACTCGTGGTTTCCTAGGACCCCTGCTAACAAAACTGAAAAGCAAGACTCAAAGAGTCAAAATGATTTAAAAAAATTTAATATGTTCTAGAATAAAACTCAACTATATTTAATGCAATACAACAAAATCCAGGATCCAGAAAAGTAAAATTTAAAATGTCTGCTTCCAGTGAAAAATATCAGACATACAAAGAAGCAGAAAATGATGACTCATAACTGGGGGAGGTTTAATAGAATCTAACAGAAATAGACCCAGAAATGATAGAGATGAAAGAATTACCAAAGATGTTAAAACAGCTATTATAAATAAAATTTATTATGTTCAAGAGAGTAAAGGATAATATAAAAAGGGCCCAGATTTCTAGATGAAAAATATAACATCTGAAATGAAAAAAAAGTATTCTAGTTGGAATTAATAGCAGATTAGACACTACAGAAGAAAGATAAGTTAACCTGGAAACATAGCAATAGAAACCATCCACAATGAAACACAGATAAGAAAAGGACTGGAAAAAAAAAAACACAGAATATTAATGACATATGGGACAACACTGTGTAGTCTAAAATACGGGTAATTGAACTTCCAAAAGGACAAAGATGAGAGGGGCCAAAGATATTTGAAGAAATAATTTAAAAGATTATAAAAATGCAAACCCCACAGTTCTAGGAAGCTCAGTGAAGCTCAAACAGAAGTATCAAATGCATAGAAGTAGTCATTATAAGAATTTATAATCTCTTTATTCTAAAGAATTGTTTATATTATATTCCCATTCTATAAGTGAGGGACCTGAAGACCAGAGTGTTGGTTTGCCCATGTCCATAGTTTGTCTGTCAGGTCCTATTGATCACAGGACCTCCCTTCTTATCTTGGGCTCAGCCCTTTGAGGTTTTGAGGTGCTGGCTCATGGACCACAGTTGCCTTTTGATATGGTACCCACAGACTCCAGAGGTCAAGAATGAGTAGCTCCATATAGTCTATGTAAATGCCACATGTATTTGTCCACATGCTTTTTGCATGATGAGCTGATTCTATGCATACAAGATGCTGAGTGCTGATGAACAACTGGGAAGTGGGAGATAAAATTATTTACAAGCAATATTTGATTTTGAAGCCTATGTTAACTTGTGGGGAATATAATAGAATTTGTAGATGAGGAAGAAAACCACGATTATTGTTTATTATGAATGATAAAGAAGAAAGAGTAATTTAAGAGAAATGGTAAGAGAAATGGATCAATTAAGGAAAATCATTGAAAACCACAAAAGCAAAATGTAACAGTATACAAATATCAATTGATGAATCAAATATTTGTAACCAAGATCCAAAACTGAAGAGATGATAAATTTAGACAAGTGTTTTTATAGAGGTGCTCCCCACACTTCACTATTCAGTTTCCTAACATTTCCGATCTAAACTGTAGTATTATCACTTCTCTATTCTAATCTCTCTCTTGCTGCTTAAAATTATCACTTTTTTTATTTCAAAATGTGGCTCTTATCCTTTGATTCACTAATTGGGTTTATTACCGCTGAACCCTCCTTACCTTCTCTGTGTGATGCCTGATAATTTTTTTTAATCAATCCATTCCCAATATTTCACACATCTCCCTCCCCGTGCTTCTCCTGTCCCCAGGATATTTAGAGCTGTGGAAAGCAAAGATTCTGCCCCTAGAAGAAATCTGAGTTTTTTAAGCATTGAAGATCCTTCATTAAATGTTGAAAGTATAAAGTTACTTTTGGAACAAGGATATTATGTCCCGAGCCATTGAAGTTTTGGAGACTATAGGAATTCTATCTCTTGTGAGTCAGTCTTATAGGAACTTAAAACCTTCAGAATTTTGTCTTTCCCAATCACCTTGTCATACTTCATTAGCACACCTTTTCATACCATCGAACTTTTCCTAGAATCAGAATTTTTAAAATCTAGGGTTTGTAAGAAGTATGTGGATACAATTCAGAAAGCAAAAATTATATCTTTATTTTCAGTAACCTATAATGAAACTTAACATTTCCTTCACTTATGAAAGTAGGCAACAAACCACGATGGTGTCAGCAGTACTTGTGATTTTAGTATTAATTAGTATTAATAGAAATCATTGATATTTTAATATTACACTATAACTATTATAGATAATTCAAAAATTATTTACCTTAATCGCTATTTTAAATTAACAGTATTAGAAATGTTGCTACATATTATTACTTAATGAAATAATAAAGAATAAAAATTCGTCTTTTCTTGGAGAAGTTTATGACATTGATAGTGATGATAGTTTCATGGATATACATTTATCTACAACTCTACACACTCTTCTTGTGTGTCAATCACACCCAGTGCAACAGTTTAAAAAACTATTTTCATGTTGAAATTTCAGTGTACTTGCTTTTCTATGTATATATTTACTTTCATGAACTTAAAAACACTATTTGAGAAGGAGGTTGTGGCACAAAAACAAGTTAGAACTCCTGTATTAGAAAATGGTGCAGTATGGTTATGAAGGAAGGCCTGTATTGTTTTACCTAAGTCACCTCAGAAGTAGTCAAGTGATTTTCTTAATGTTCCAAGATGACTCCCTTTAGCACCTCCTGCAAAAGAGTTTTCTCAGTTTGATATTATTGTTAACTGGAGGAAGACGGCAAAACCAGCTTTCTGTTTATCATGATTTAACTAACAGATAACTAGTAGAAATGCTAATAACATGTGCTGCCCGTGGAGAAGTGGTTGTACTTTAGAGGACAGAGACCCAAATTGGAAGACACAAGTCCAAGATTCAAGTCTGGGATCAGATTCTGGATAGGTTATCTTTCTCATATTTAGTGTTCTTATTTGTAGAATAGGGGATTTGTATTTGGTGATATTTAAGATGCCTTTCTTTTTGATATTATGTGGGTTTTCCTATGAATGTTGCTTCTAGTAGCTCTACTAAGCATTTAGTTGAGTCTGCCCAAATTGATCCATTCTGTCCTACTCCTCCCACCCCTTGACCAACATATCTGTAGGTTTTCTGATGGTCGGGAAGCTGTCACATAGTCTCTGTGTGACTGTAGATTGAGTGGCTTTATTTCATCTGAGCTTCCAATTTTCTCACTTGATGATAATAATAATTATTATAATAACCTCTGAGAACAGTAAACACTGAGTAAAATAGCACGTGTAGAACAGCTAGAGGGGGATCTGGCACACAAGCAGATGTTTAATCGGTCTTCTACCTCAGTTCCTCGTAGAACAGAGGAAAACAAAATATCTTACTGAAGACTATCCCAATGTCTTGAGACTTCAGTATCGTTGTCTTTGAGATGGAGCTAATAGGCCTTAGTAAGTGAATTACGTGCAGTCGTATGTACATTTGTGCAGCCACAGGGGGACTCATGGTGTCCCTGCCTGCGGTCTATCTCTTAGTAACTTAGTAAAAATAATCATTAACTTTGCTTCCTTCCCTTTCTTCTCTCTCTTTCTTTTTTTTTTCCATGCTCTTCCTTTTGGGTTAAAAATGCTATTACCATTATTTTACGATGTCTTAAATTTTTTTAAAATGATTGCTCTTGATGGCTGTCATTCATTATAATGAATAAAAATGATATGGTTGTTATCTCAAAGATAATTATTTTTTCTTTGGTGGCAATGGAGTGTGTGTGTTACATTAATATACATATGTACATACAGAAATAAATATTTGAAACATATTATACACATATATGTGTGTGTGTGTATGCACACACACCCACACACATATATATATACACTAACAAAACCTTCTTCTGCTTGCAGTCAATAATAGAATAAGTAAGTTCATTTTATCAGAATACACACTGAAATCACTCACGATTGTCTAAAAATGTGAATGTAGAGAATGTGACTATATATTGAATTCCCTTACTTTACTGTTTCTCAGACTATATCCTTACTACATAGTGTAATCTAGTTGTATCAACCTGGAAATATATAGGATTTTATTTTAATGGTAAAAAGGTCACTACCTTTGAAACTTTATATCTGTCCTTTCTCTGCTGTAAACTCATCATCAAAAGATTACAAGATATCTTTAGTAAAAAATAGAATTTTATAAACTTAAATTTACTTATTCATTTCCATATATAGTTAAGTTCTTTTGATGAATATTCCCTAAATATATGGCAAACAATATATACTTTATTGAATGCAAAGTGAAATTTATAGTAATATATTTGATGTGAACATAAGATTTCTTTTATTGAACATTATATATTTTTATCACTTCCAACCTTATTCTGATATTTTATTGCTTTACTTCAACTTGAAAATGTTTCAAGTTCTTGAATAGTATTCTACTAAATTCAGAATGAAACTCTGTTATTTTCTGATTCTGCTAGGAATTTTATAACTTTATTATCAGATGCATTTTAATTAAAATTTAAAAATTACCCATTATATTCATGTCTCTGTGCTGACCATTTAAGGGAAGAATTTTTTTAAAAGCAATTCTTATATTTATTTGGCTTTTAACTTGAAGATATAAATTTATTCCAATAGAATAAATACAACTACTACAAAGTAGCACATCAATGAGTTTAAAACAAAGAGGTAAAAATATGTAATTAATGCTATTAGGATTTATTAGGATATGTAATTAATTTACATTTTAGGTACAACGTACCTAATTTACATATTAGGTAAAAATATGTAATTAATGCTATTAGCATTTATTAGGATAAGAAACCAAATGAGTTTTTTAGTAATAGAAAGGCTTTTTACTGGGAATTTTACTCCCTCCGCCCCCTATTTTTCTTTTTTGAATTGGGAGAAAAGGCTCAGAGGAGAATCAGGATGCTCAAGGTCACTCAGTAGCTAATGCTAGAAGTTGAGTATATAACTCAAATGTTTTGACTCCTAGTTCAATGTCAGGTTTCCTGGGAGCCTGTGTGAACTGGTCATACCTTTCAAAGTTGGGTCAACCCATATAAGATTGCTCGTAATATGATCATATGAAAGTGGCCGAAGCACTTTTAGTTCCGAGAAGGAAGAAATTTGAAATTTCTTTAATATAGATAGGCTTATTTAGCACTTCTGTTATAGGAGAGATTCAACAATAATAATGCCACTATTATAATGCCATTTCTGTAATAATAGCACTTCTGTTATAAAACACCATTATTATAGAAATGCTATTATAAGAAAAGCTCTGTTATTTAGAATTGCTTTTGCAATAAAAGTGCTAAAAAAAAGTCTTCATATTATTATAGAAAATTATTGCAAATTTTTCTTGCTTTGCAGTGAAATTTTCATTCCAAATCTTATTTGATTCTCCTGTAAAATGACTCTCAGATTTTATTCTGATGACTCTGAGGCCTGGGCCAGATTGCTGTTTAGGACAGGAAATGGCTTGACAGTCAAAGTCGCTTGGTCAAATAAGTTCACTTCCTATCTGTCAGTTTCTATGAGGTCAAGTGAATCTTTCTTCCTTGCTTTTGCATTCACAAATACCATATTTTTTATTGTCTTTCCAAAAATACCAAATGATACCTTTTTATAGAGGATCCAAATAATTTTGTTTCCCTGAAGTTAGTAACAATCTAACTTTCACATTAATTCCATGAAACTAAACACACACAGTGTGATTAGAATGAAAATAATTTAATTTTTAAATTATACCTTATTTATACTTTGCATAATGGACAGAGTGAATTTTAATAAGCTACATGTTGTAAATATGAAGTATGGACTAAGAGAAAGGCATGTTTATAAGTAGAGGTTCATTTAATATCTATATCTACATATCTTGGTGTAGTATTGTAAGACTATGTCATTGTTTAAATCAGAGCTGTACCTTTAAAAAAATTATTTATAGGGTATAGTAAAGAAAAGCTAGAGTTTTCTTACCACCAATATTGAATCACATAAAATCATTGGTTCATAGGTTTTAAGGAATTTTAATGATTATGCCAGTGGTTTACTATATACTCTTAAATATCAGAAAGTACATTTTAAAATGGTAAACTTAGTCAGAATCCCCAGCATTTATACAGATAAAAATGAGATTTTACTAGCCCAAAGTATTATATGTGTTCATGTTTATAATATTTTCTTACCATAAAATCAGTCGATGAGTCAGTATGACCTAATGACCACACATTTGAAATTAGACGGTGTGTATATTGGTTGCTCTCTTCTGGCTGTGTCAGTTATAATTCAGTTCTGTGTTTTTCCTTGGTTGAACAGTATCAAATCATCCGGAGTCACACAGATAAGTACTTGAAAATGATAACTATCCTGTAAAAGAACGTCTTGCAATGTTTTCATCCTCTTTAATGAACAAATATAGAAGTTTGAAAGATAGACGGAGGGAATTTTGGTTTCAAGATTGAAATGGTAACTATAACTAATAACAGGTTACATTCCTTACCAGTCAGAGAATCAGTACCTAGACTTAAACTAAACACTAAAATTATCTCTAATACTACGTTTTCAGGACACACTTTGTTAGGTATTCATTTGTTATCATATGACTGACTTTTGGCTGTTAAGAGCATGTGTTGTGCTCATACCTCATGGCGGTATCTAGCAATTAGCTGAATACGTGGCACACATGTGCTGGAGAAAACACCTGCCAGAATGTTGCCAAATGAAGTATCTGGTGACATAGGAAGCTCACAGGTAAATGGACAATATTTATATTTAATGCATTTCAGTGTGTTTTAAAAATTAAAGGTGTGAAAATACATAAATAGTATTTTATTTATTTTTAATTAATTGGTTAATTAAAATTCAACCCATCCCCCGACCCACATCCCCTCTGACAACCAACCATCAGTTTGATCTATTTAAGAGTATATTTTTTTATTTGTCTTTCTCTTTCATTTTCTTTCTTTGCTTGTCTGTTAGTTTGTTTCTTAACTTCCACATATGAATGAAATCATGTGGTATTTGTCTTCTCTGACTGACTTATTTCATTTAGCATTGTACCCTCTAGGACCATCCATGTTGTTGCCAATGGAAAGATTTCATTCTTTTTATGGCTGAGTGTTTAATCCATTGTGTGTGCGTGTGTGTGTGTGTGTGCGCGCACGCAGCACGCGCTCCACATCTTCCTTATCCATTCATCAGCTGATGGACACTTGGGCTGTTTTAATAATTTGGCTATTGTAGATAATGCTGCTATAAATATAGGGGTACAGGTATCCCTTTGAATTAGTATTTTTGTATTCTTTGGTTAAATATATAGTAGTGCAATTGCTGGATCATAGGGTAATTCTACTTTTAAGGTTTTGAGAAAACTCTATACTGTTTTCCACAGTGATTGCACCAGAGAATGATTCTTAAGTCTCACTTGATTTTCTCCATCTGAAGGCCAATAGCCTTAGTTCCTTCAATTATTTTCTTCCTATAACTTAGTTCAGTGGCCCTTCCTTATGTTCTCTCTTTCAAGCGAGTTCCATAAGCCTATATGCCTTTTAAGAAATGGTACCTGGGCCTCAATACTCACCTGAATGTGGTTTGACTTCACAGAGAATCATCACTAATTATCACCCTTTTCCTATGTATGAAGATAATTTAAATTTTGTTGAACTAAGATTCCATTAATTATGCTTTTTACTCAGTTTGATACTATTGCCAAAAAATTAAGTTTTTCTTCCCAAATATATATATTTTGATGTGGTAAGTCTACTTTAGGCATTTGGTTTTAAGAACTGGAATGAAATACTTTAAATTTAATTCAGATAAATGTAACTTGGACTAATTTCATTCTATCATTTCTGATTTCTGGTTCTGCCATCCATTATATTTCTTTCTGTAGCCTTGTGATCTTATAATGTGATAACAATTCTCTGTTTATTCAAGTAAGGAGTGAAGGAGAATTGCTAAAATCATTAGTGAGAACTTTTTGAGTGTCAGTATTTCTAAACGTTAGGTGCATTGTCTCTGTCACATTTGCAAAATATTCCAGTTTACTAAATTTATTAATTTTAAAAATATACTTACTGAATTCATGGCATTTCTGTAATGTGCTTATGAACTATCATTTCATTCTGGAATTTTGCTCAGAATTAATGTTAAATTCGCCATTGTATTTAACTGTGGAAATATGCCAGCCTGTTGGAAAATTTCCCTGGTTGGATAGTTGCAGCATTTTTAGTTTTTTGGTACTAAAAAGTGAAAAAAAAAAAAAAGGTTTTCGGTGAATTTTGGTAGTTCTAGGGAAAAGTTTACTGGTATCTACCAACAGAATTCAGAAAGTGGAATTTGCCTTAGTGAATTTACCAAAATTCAAGTTCTGTTGTTTACCTTTGAGTACACTGTGAATGGATCTGTTTCTCAGGAATGAACTTCCGTTAACCAAACTCACTGGAAACAGATTTACAAACAAAACTAGTACTCTATCAATTTATGAGACACAACTCTCATGGAAACTGTAGTATCCTGTATATTGGTTTACATAACATTGAAATTTTACTAAGGGGAATATCTTGGTAAGCATTAAATCAAATCAAGTATTCAATGGAATAGGGTAGCTACCGCAGTATCCTTAAGCTAGAAACCTTAGGTTAGGAGTGAACTATTCAAGTCTGTGAGCCAGAACACCTATTTTCTTCTGTTTTAGACTAACACTCTGGTTGTCCACGTTTTAGACATACCACTCTTTTTCAGGTTGACAGTCTTTTTTTTTGGGGGGGGCGGGCATATTCACTCATTTAGTCATGCTTTGCTGTTACCTGAAAGTCTTTCCTTTTCTTTAGATTAATTTTATACCTCTGATCCATCCTATTATATATCTACTTTACAATTCTGAAGGAAATCTTACTTTTCTCATTTACAAATGGAGGAAGTAGACAATATCTATAAATTGGTGGCTGACATCTGAATCCAGCAGAGGCAGAATTTTTTCATCTGATTTTTTATTTCTTTTCTGTTTGATGTGTAAATACTTTTTCAATTTGATGCTAATACTTAACACTAAAAGTCTGGATTTTTTAGTCCTGAAACATTGTAGGGCCTGTCAACTAAAGCCCATATGTCCTCATACCAACAAACTGACTGGAACCAAGTAGTACTGCTCACTCTAGACAGAATCTGTTCTCCCCATTTTACTACAGGGCCCGCTAGGCTACCTCCCTCATTTTTACTACTCGTCTGCCCCCTAGAGGCATTTGAATTTGACAAACTTGAATATTGTCTTTGTAGTTCCATTTTCTTCCCGCCATCCGCCAAGAACATCTAGCTTCCAACCATTTCCTTAAATGCTGTCAACTGTGGTTCAGTAATCTCACTGTTAATACCTTGAGATAGAATATGTCAGATTAAAGACATTTGTCCTCATTGGGGAAGCTAGATACGTTTTGAGAGTCTCTTTAATCATTTGTTCCTTCCTGTCCATTTCCTATCCACTAACAGTATATCTCCAGTATTGAGCAGTGTGTCTATTCCTCATTTAATCATCTTACTCAAGTCAGTCTTCCATAACAATAGTGAAATGTTTGTCTCAATGCAAAAATTTGCTATTATAAGCAATCTTGTGTAATCACTTTATACAGTATTTTATGTAAACTTGTTAATAAATAAATTATATAATATTGATTTATATGCACAACAAAAATATAAGGAGAAATATGACAATATTTCTAGAAATCTTATGCTACAGACAATACAAAGAAAACTAGATTATAAAACCACCTGATCTGACCAAAGGAGAAAAAGGAATGAAATAATCAGAGCAGGTCTACCCAGGAGTTTTATGCTGTGAATTTGCAAGACCAGTGAAACCAATAATGGAGAGATGCATTACTGTTCAGTATAAAGATAGGCTTGACTCTCAGTGAGGTGATTTCAAATGCTGACTGTTTTAGCTATGGGTGCTTGGGCAAGAGTCTTATGAATTGAGCCTCATTTTTCTCAACCATAGAAATAAAATTAAGAAAGTAAGAATTCTGTTCTTATTTCTGATTTTTTTTTATTTTCCAGCATATTTTGGGTCTGGAGAAAATGGAAAATGAGCGAATCCAGCTTTGTAATCTCCGTGCATCCCATGGGTGTTTCCCCCTTAATTTTCAAGGCATCCTGCTTAATACTTACATGTATTTATTTTGGATTTGCTTGTGGATTTAAGATACTTACTCTTTCTGGTTTCTTACTGCTAACACATATTATGGAATCTCAAAATAACTTGTTGTTTACAGGATATCACAAATCATAAGCACAGGGATACTGGTACTACATATTTTCCTTCAATTTTGATTGACTTAGTGCTAGGAAGTTGAAAGAATGAAGGATTTCAATACTATTTGGTCTTTAAAAATTTAATTTATAAAATGGTTATATACACCCTAGCAGAGAAATTCCGTTGACAATGTTAAATATTATAGAATTTTATTGGAGGCTTAAATATAGAATTGTTAAATGCACAAAAATGTTACACTTAATAATATTGAATTATTATGAAATTTTTTCGGTATACTTTTACTGAATTTGTTGTACAAAAGACCATGACTGAATTTATCTGAGTAGATTTACTTTGAGCATTATAGGTAATGTGTTGGTTTTCTTATGTGATGGTGAGTTACCCTACTGTTAGCCTCTGACCTCTAAAACACCTTTCAATTTTCTCCTAAATCAAGGCTATAATATAACTATTTTTAAAACTACAAGGTAGTGTTGGTCATATAAACCTTGGTTCAGAACCTGAAAATGGTACTTATTAATTCATTGTTGGATGAATTATTTAAAAATCTCAGCCTTAAGTTTCATCAACCATAAATAAGGAAAGTAATATTTACTCTAGAGTATGTTATGAGAATTACATGAAGTTATAAATATTGTCAATTAGAATATATTCTGTGAATGTAAGTTTCTTCTTCCTCCCTCCCTTCCTTTTTCCCTTCCTTCCTTCCTTTTATAGCATTGTATTTAATGTTTACATAGTATGCATTTGTATTGTATCATGTGTATTTAAAAATTCAACCCATTATCTGTTGAGTACCTCCTCTGTGCTAAAATACTTTGATAAGTACTAGGATTCAGAGATGAAGGAAATAGTGTTCCTGTTTTCAAAGTGATAAAAACTGAAATATAAATAAACCAACAATTACAATACAGTATGATGTGTTCCATTTTTAGCAGGAAGTGCTATAATATCCACAGGCACTCAGGTCAGCCTGGAATGTCAGGAAAGCCACCTATAAGAGAATGTACTTTAGCTGTCAGTTAGCAAGGAGGAGGAATGATCTAGGTGGATGAGGAGGGGAACCGGGCTGAGGACTAAAAGGACCTGGCATATTTAGGAACCTACAAATTAGCAGGTAAGACTCTAACACATGATGAGATGGAGAGGCCCATGAAGGGAGGAACAAATGTGATAGTAGAAACAGAGACAAGATATTAAGGGGCTTTGTGTGCCATTTATAGATGTTACATTATCTTCTACCTGGTTTTCTTCATAGTTTTAATTTTGAATGGCTGTATAATACACATTATTCATTGATTCCATTGCTTGTCCCATTTTCTCTCTAGACAATAATCCTTGTGGCTGTGGTTCTCAACCTTGGCTACACATTAGAATCACCTGTGGGGGATGATTAAAGAAAATGAAATCTTGGTCCACCTTTAGAGATTCTGATTAAATTGTTGTGATGATCTGAGTGGTGGGATGTGATATCTTTGAGTGACTGTTGCCCCAAGCAATTTCATTTTTTCTGAATGAACAGTTGAACATTTGTTCTTATTGGAGTTTTCTCATTCATTATTTCCTTTATGTCTGCCTTAGTCTATAAGTTACTTGAGGGATCTTCTCACAAAATCATCTCATATGCAACAAAATTCCAAAAAAATTGTGACCCAGAGCAATGAACATAAGATCAGGAAGTCAAGAGTTAGGGGGGAAATCAAGTGTTCTTATATCCAAAAATTGAAATGAGAAAAAGCAAATAAAAATTTTTAAGTTTATTTATTTATTTTGAGAGAGAGAGGGAGGGTGAGAGAGAGAGAGAGAGAGAGAAAACACACACAAGTTGGGGAGGGGCAGAGAGAGAGAGACACAAGAGTCCCAGGCATGCGCCACACTGTCAGCATAGAACCTGGTGTAGGGCTTGAACTCATGAACCATGAGATCATGAACTGAGCTGAAATCAAGAGTCAGAGACTTAACCTACTGAGCCATTCATGTGCCACACTAAAAATAATTCTTAATGTAAATATCTGAGGAAACAAAGGTTTTCTTATCGTTAACACATAAGTGATATTTCTCATCTGAGAACTGCTTTAAACAATAAATGCTGTAGTAGATGTCTACATTTGTAAATCATTCCATGCTTTTTTGGGGTAGTATTTCCAGAAGAGTTACTAGCTGAAAAGACTTATAATCTTTTCTACAACACGTACTGATTTACAACATCTAGCAATGAAGGATTACACACCAGAGCTCTAGCAGTGAAGCAACATGCTAATTGTGAATTTTCTCTTTGTCTCAGTTTTGGATGAAAATAAAACAATATAATACACAATGGGTCAGTTCTACAGATTGACTATCTTGGGGGCAAAATAGAAGAGGACAGAGATCAAAGAGCTAGAATTTCTTTGGAGAGCGAGTTATTTGTGTTCTGTGGCATTTCTTCTCTCACTCCCCAAGGAGGAGGAGAGGGGTATTTCTCTCTCTCAAGTGAAGTTGGAGGAACTTCAAGGGAACTGTTTATAGAGAGTGCCTTATGTCTTCTGACATTGAAATTATACAGACACTGGTACTCAACCCATGCCTGAGAAGTTCAAAAGTGACAGTCTGGCTATCTAGGGCCTGCTAATAGAGAGGAGCTAGCTGCATTACTCCCACATGCCGCAGATATGTCCAGAGTTTTCTATAGTTCAAATGGAGTACAGTAAGGGAACTCAACTGTATCATCTTGAATAGTACTCTGCCCTGGAGAGTCCAGGAATTGTCTTCCAGGAGAGGCAAGTCTTCTGAGTAGGGGGACTCTCTGAAATAGACAAAGCCTCAGAAACTACTAGTTGAGGAAAGTTGTCTTCAAAGCCAACATAAGAAGACACCCTCTGGGGGCGCCTGGGTGGCTCAGTTGGTTGAGCGGCCGACTTCGGCTCAGGTCATGATCTCACGGTCTGTGAGTTCGAGCCCCGCGCCGGGCTCTGTGCTGACAGCTCAGAGCCTGGAGCCTGCTTCAGATTCTGTGTCTCCCTCTCTCTCTGCCCTTCCCCTGCTCATCCTCTGTCTCTTTGTCTCTCAAAAATAAATAAACGTTAAAAAAAAATTTTTAAAAAGAAGACGCCCTCTGCTTTGAAGGAACTGAGAATTTTCCTGTAGTGCTCCGGGAGAAAACAAGCAGGTCCTGATGTTAAACACAACCCTTTCCCCATAATCTACCCTTCCCAGACCCAACTGTAGAGACACTAAAATAGAGCTAGAGAGTGATTATGAGGAAGTGAAGTGAAGAAAAAGTAAAGAAGCTGCTTATATTCCTTCTCATTCTGCAGATTTATGAATCTAGGATTAGGCCAAAACTGGAGAAGAGAAGAAGAGTTTCATTAGTTTGTGCTTTGGAGTTTTGATATTAGACTGGACTAAACTTATACTTTTGTAAGTGACTATAAGTAGCTTTGAGATCTGATCAGTCAGGGGCAGTGGTGAAGAAGATAAGTTGGTTATTGCCTCTATATGACTGGTCTAGTAAACTAGTGACCTCAACCTTTATACCTTGTGGACATTTTCTCTTAGATGTGCTTTTCCATAGAGTTACAATTTTTTCATTGATTGGAGATTCTAAGTGACTGCATTTTAAAATCTGTGGGTCTTTTCCACTTTTATTTATTCTTTGCTTCAAAGCTGAAAAATTTATTATTTCACAGATCTTATATTCTTTATCTTTAATTTAATAATATCTATTATTCATCTAGTACACATCAGACAGTGATATGAACATAGGCATTTGCTATTCATACTGGCATCAGCTCATAGGGATATCATTTTGCGGTACTTGGGTGGCTCAGTCGGTTAAGTGTCTGACGTCAGCTCAGGTCATGATCTCACAGCCCATTGGTTCAAGCCCCGAGTCCTGTTCTGTGCTGTCAGCTCAGAGCCTGGAGTGTGCCTCAGATTCTATGTCTCCCTCTCTCTCTGCTCTTCCTCTACTCTCATGCTGTCTCTCTCTCTCTCTCTCTCTCTCAAAAATAAATAAACATTAAAAAAAACATAGGGATATCATTTTAATTATTTTTTTCCTTAAAGAGTCTTACCAGTTTAATTAAGTCCTAATCATTGGAATTAACTAATGAGAGTGTAATCATTTCTTTATTTAAATTTCAAGTTTTCTTATGGTTCTTTTTTTCCTAACTAAGAGCACCTACAAACTGATCTTTCTTTTGTTCATACAGGTTTTCAGTCTATAATTCTAAGTTAACAGTATTTGCTGACTCCTATGTGTTCTACACTGAGCAATAAAACAGTTATATCTTTTCCATCCTGAAAACTGATTTGGGAAGAAGACAGAATTCTAGTAAATAAATAAATATATAATTACAAATTAAGATAGTTTGGAGAAAATAGTATGTATCGAGATAGAAGAACAAGGATGAATTTGTTTTGTTGATCTAGCTCAATATATTCAACTCAACCTTTTGCTTGTGTTATAGACTTTTTTTTTTATTGTCTGCCACATATTTCCATCGTGTATGAGCATATGGTACCTTAAACCTAACATCTCGTCCTCCCCCTCCCTCTTTTTTTTTCCCTCCTCCTCCTCTTCCTCTTTTTCTCAGTTCTTATTTATTGAATGTTTACTTTCTAACATAAAATGTGGTGGGAACTTTATAAATTGTAACTCTATAAATTTTAATTGCAGATAACTTAATATTATTATACTTATTTTATTGAGAAGAGAATTGAGTGTCATAATGGTGAAGTAACTTTCTTTTGGTCACTCATTAGCAAATGTCTTTTCCTTCTATGATGCTAAAATATATTGTTTATATTTTATCTTGCCTATGAAGACTGTGAGGGCATAAATGAAATCTTCTTTAGACTCTATAAGATGGGCCCTCAATAATTGTCTATTAAATAAAAGATTCTATAGGTAGCTTATTTAGTAAATTATTAAAATTGTATAAAATTTTACCATAATTATTTTTCTCAGTTTGGAACTAATAAGGTACCTTGTCCTTGTGCTCAAGCTACAATGTTTAAAACAATTTCTTCAACCAGGCGTATAACTCTCTACATGCTGTCATTTTGTCAAGAGAAACTCCAGCTTCTTCTATGGAATTATGTTCAAATGAGAGAGATGACTTTCATATCACATTTATTCCATTCAATAGATATTTGAGTATCTGTTAAGTGTCTTGCACAATACTAGGCACTGTGAATACAATGACAGGGAGAAAATACATGGGTCTTACTTTATGAGCAGCCTAGTGGTAGAAAGACACAATAACACATAATAACACTGATATATACATATATATATATATATATATATATATATATATAATTACAAAGTAACATAAATGTGATGAATTCAACACTAGGAAAATCTGTCTGTTACTAAAAGGCATATCTAATTTGGGCATAGTAGTGAATGTAGGGGAATCTATCAAAAAGGGATCCATTTCAGCTAGGGTATGAGGGATTTTTAAAGTCCTAGTTATGTCTGTAATACCTGAGAAAGAGTTCAGATATAGTACATTGCTAGAAAGTTATACCATTAGCTGTTTATGCATATCTTTGGAGCCAAGTAAATAGTACAATATCTGTTTATTCCTCTCATTAAGTCACCTATCAATCCATATAGAAATCTCCTATAATTGGCATGCAGGAGACTTTTTTTCTCTTTTCCTCTTACCTCTTTTTTTCCTACGCCGTGACTTTGGAAGTCTTCTGTCCTTGCGAGGGTCTCAGATCTGTCCTGCAGTTCCCATATGCCTTTGAACATGGCTCTATGGGAGGAAGGAGGAAATAATTTCAGGTAACTAGTACAGAACAAATAATATTCTTGTGAGAGAGACAGAACAGTGGATTCTGGAGACCAGGCACAGAAGGAAGAGATGACTACATGGCTGGAGCACAGGGAAAGAGCAATTTGAAAAGAGGTTATAGAAAAGATAGAGTTCAGATAATGATTTGAGCTTGAGGTTCAGCAAGTGTTTCAAGTTGAAAAAGAGTACAAAATGTTGGGCTCATTTCTTTGCAGTTCCTCTTTCTCCAGGATTTTAGACCATTAAGTCCTGGCTGATTTGGTAGCCCCACACTCCAATTTTTGTTTCTCCAGATCCCTTAGGCTGGAGAAAGCTGTACAGCATCAGAATATCATTGTCTGCATCTTTTCAGCACCTCTGTGGCCTATGCTGCAAATTTATAGGGAATTGTGAGTGAAAAATGTCTGGCTTACTCAAATGTCTTCAAGTTCTAGCGACTGTGATTGCTTTTTTTATGGTTTTAGATACTTTTTTTTTTGTAATTACTCCAAATCATTAATTAGACTGGCATCTAGCTTCTCAACAGAAATGCCAGAAGCACATGCCATGATAACTTCTACCTTAATATCAAAGACTGATAAACACATTATTATATGTGTAGTCTAATTCATTCATCCTAAAGGAAATATTCATAAATTTCATCCACAATATATAGGAAGGATGACATATGAGGACTAAGTAGGTTTTATTCCAGGAATGAAGTGTTGATTTAACATTTGAAAATTAATTAATATAATTTACTACATAAAGAAAGAAAAATTCCATGGCTACTTTAGTAAATAAAGCAAAAACATTCAACATCTATCCATGATATATACTCTTAGCAAAATTGGAGGAAAAGAAAACTTTCTTACTCTGATATAGGGTATTTTCAAAAAATATACAGGAAAAATCATACTTAGTGGTGAAATGTTAAAATTCTTTTGTCTGAGATCAAGAGTGAAATGAGAATGTTATTTAGCACTATAATGTTTTTGCTTTTGTTTTTGTAATAAAGAAGTAAAAAGAAAAGTAAGGAAAAAGGAAATAAGTTTTTAAAGGAATGAGTAAAAGTTCCATTAAATATGATATGATTTGGTACCTATCAAATAAAAAATCTATGGAAATATTTATTAGGATTAACAGGCAGATTTAATAAGGTGACCAAATATAAGAATAATATAAAAATCAATGTATTTCTATATACTAGTAATAATGAGGTAAAATATAATTTATGATTCATCTTTTAGTAACATAAAAATATTAAATAGACATAAATCTAACAAAAATGGTGATCTATACAGGAAGGTTTTATAAGATAGTTTCCGACAGAAAACTATAAAATGTTATTGAGAGATTCTAAGGAAGAACTAAATAAATGGAAAACATAGCATAATTGAAATATTCAATATTGTAAAGATATTCATTCTCCCCAAATTTATTTATGGATTTAAAGCAATTCAAAAGCCCAATAAGTATTTTTTGAGACTTGAAAGCAAATTCTAAAATCTACATAAAAATACAGACTGTCAAAATGGACAAGGCAATCTTAATGATGAAGAACGGAGTAGGAAGACTTGCTCTACCAGATTATGAGTTACTATAAAGCCATAGGAATTAAGATTGTGTGACAAGAATAGACAGACCAATGGAGAAGAACAGAGGGCCACAAGCATATTGTTTTCATTATCTGTTGCTGTATAGCAAACTATCGCCAAACTTAGTGTCTTAAATATCAACAACCATTTATTTTCTCTCATGATTCTATGGACTCGGCAGAATGTTTCTTTTGGTCCATAAGATGTCAGCTGAAGCTATAGTCTTTGAGGATATCACAGGCACAACATTTCTTGGAGGGCTTATTTATATGTGCAGCGGTTGGTGTTGGCTGTTGGCTGAGAAATCACTAAGTTCGTTGTCTCACTCAACATCTCAGGTCTCCATTTGGCCTTTCCAACATGGCTTGGACTTCTCAAAAGATGGCTGCTAGGTTCTAAGAAGAAGTGTTCTAAACATACAAAAGTAGAAACTATCTATATCTTAGGGCTTACTTTTGGAATTCACACAACCTCATTTTTGCCACATTATGATGGTCAAAGCAGGTTACAGGGTCAGCAGGGTCAGCCCAGATTCAAGGGTGTGGAAGAGCAGGAAATATATTTTACCTTTCAGTGGGAGGAGTGACAAAGTATTTGCAGCCATCTTTAGTCCATCACAGAGCCATACTTATCTATATACTTGATTAGTGCAAAGATGACACTATGGGGAAAGAATTGAGTTTTCAATATATGATACAGAAAGATTGGATAGAAAAAAGTGAATCTTAACTGCACATCATACCCTAATCAAAAATAAATTTCAGTAGGGTTGTATACTTAAATGTCAAGGCAAAAAAATTATACTTTAAGTAATGCTGTAGAAGAATATCAGTGTGACCTTGAGATGGGAAATTTTTTAAAGCTGTACACAAAATGCTTTAATCCTAGGGGGAAATATTAAACTGTACTACATTTTAACAGTTGCCACTGGTGCTTATGTCACATTCCCTTGATCTGTCTCTAATTTCAGCCATAGCTAGTGGAAGGATAATTCCATAATGACTCATACTCACCTCTTTGACAGTGTCTCATAGTTTCTGTCCCATGGCCTTTTGTAGCACCAAGCATTCTCTTGGCCAATGTGCAAAAACAACTTAGGAGTATGGATTAATGGCCCTAAGCACAGTCCTAAAATGATAGGGTGAGAACTGGGATAGATTTAGTCTCCTGTCCTTCATGTAGATAGTTCTGGAAAGGATTCTGTACAATTTTAGGAGGTTGTAGCAGAATTAAGCCCTGCTTCCTAGATTGCTGATGTAAAAAACACGCTTTTGTTTTAGCTTTTCTTTCCTCCCTCCGGCTTCCTAGTCTCTTACTTCTAATACCTAGGATCACTTCCTAATTAAACTATACATGCAAGTTCCTGTGTTGGGTCTATTTTTGGAGGATTTCAAACTAAAGCAACATTAAAATTAAGAATCACTGCTTGATGATGGTTTTAATGAAGAGTAAAAAGAAGCCCACAGAGTAGGAGTAGATATTTCCAAAAAGAAACACAATCAAATAAAGCTTACATCCTGAACATTTAAAATAAAAACATTTAAAATGTAATAAAATAAAGCTTACATCCTGAAAGAAAACCTATACATAAAAAAGGAGAGACATACTTTAGAAAAATAGACTTGTTTTGTATACAAGCCATTAACATAGGGAAAAGGTACTCAACTATGAGTCCAAATTAAACCACACAAGACGCCACTACACACCCACCAGAATGACTGAAATTCAGAATAAAGACAATACCAAATGTTAAGCAATACAAATTCTTCTACTATGTGGTGCTATCGTCTGAATACTTGTGGCCCTCTGAAATTCATATATTGAAATTCTAACCACCAGTGTTGATAGTACTAGGAGGTAGGGATATGGGGAAGTGATAAGGTCATGAGGGTAGAGTTCTCATGAATGAGATTAGTGCCTTATAAAATAGTCTCAGTGAGATCCCTAGCTCCTTCTATTTTAGAGGAACTCAAACTAAAACCACATCAAAATTAAGGATCACTGTTTATCAATGGCATTTTTCTGTGTCTCTGTGAGGATACAAAGAGGAAGTACTTGCTATGAACCAAAAAGAGGACCCTCACCCAGTCATCTTGGCATCTTAATTTCAGATTTCAAGCCTCCAGAACAATGAGAATTAAATTTCTGTTGTTTATAAGATGTCCATTCTGTTGTTATAGCATCTCAAACAGACTAAGATACCCAACTAGTGGGGTATCTTTGAATTGAAGTCAAGTTGAAAAACTGGCATCATCAACCAAAGTTGAAGATATTCATTCCCTTTCACATGGTATTTCCATTCCAAGATACACATCTAATAGGAATATCTGAATGTGTCCCCATAATACATTGTAATAGACAAAAACTGGAAAAGATCCAAATGTCCAATAATCCTAGAATGGATAAGTAATATATGTTATAGTCATACAGTGAAATATAATATAGCAAGTAAAATTAATATACTTGAGCAGTATATAACATTATACACATAATATAGGTTTAAAAACATATAAATTATGAATTTATGGATTATATTATTTCATTTTTATTACCTGATTGCCGCTACTTACAATATGGATCATTTTTTATCAAATCTTATACATTGTATCTTTTCAAATGTGTAAATTTTTTCATTATCTATAATTAATAAGGTATTAAAAAACATACAATATCATTATCACACTAAGACATTTAATGCCCAATAAGTATTATAATTTTCCTGATATTCTCAATAGTTTTAACAGTTCATTTGTTCAAATCAGGACCCACAAAATGGCTAAACTCTTTTATTTGACTGCTATGCCTTGAGTGAGGTGACTGTACATTCTAGGTTCTCCAGAGTTCCATTTCAATAGTATCCCTTTAACTCTCTAAAATATCCTGTTTTGGATGAAAATGTAAATAGTTATTCTACAATTAAGTCCTTTTTGCCTTTAAGCTCTCATTCTCTTTCTTTTCCTTTTCTTACATTTTTTGCTGTTTGAAGAAACTAGGTTATTTGCCCTATGGAGTTTTCTACAGTCTTGATATTTGCTAATTGCATCTCCCTGTTGTTTTTTAATATGTTCCTCTGTCCCCTGTATTTTCTGTAAACTGGAAATTAGAATTAGAGGCTTTATTTGGTTTAGGTTCCATGGGAGGAAGGGGGAAAAATACAGGTGGTGTTTACTTCTGTTAGAAAGAATGTAGAATCTACTTGTCTGTCTTTCAGTAAGGTCAGCAGTCATTGATGATCATTGCTTAAATGTATTATTTCAAAAAGACTTTTCAAAATGGTGATACTAATGTCCTGTTTCTTGATCTAGGAGGTACTTATGTGGGGCTTTGCTTTATAATAATTCACTCAGCCATTTATGAACTTCTCCATATATGTATTATATTTCAAGAAATATTTTAAATACCTGCTATGCAACTAAAAATGTGTGTGGCTAAGGGAGGATAAATAGATGAAATTGGTAAGTAAAATTGTTAATTATAATTGTGAGATTAACATGTTTTACACATTAGATAGAAATTAATTACAAAAAGTAAAATTCCTCAGTATTCTCAGTACTAAAAACAGAATTTAAATAATAGTGATGAAAGAAAGATTATTCCAATGTGATCATTTGTTTGGGAGATTTTCTAAACTTGCTTTTTATCTTAGGCTAATGTGAGAAGTGTGGTAAAAGTAGAATGTGATGGTGGTTAACAGAATGAAGATTGGTTGTGGCTTCATGAGGGTTAAAGAGAAAAGTCATATTTTTTAGTAACATATATTAATAAATATTATAGTGTTTAATGAATAATCAATATTTACACATTTAAAAATGATGATTGGACTTTTGGATGTCAAAAAATTGAAAATGTTCATTCGATTTGATGATTACAAAGTGATTTATGTGTTTATTACTCTACATCACAATTGATTCTAGATACCATATCCCAGGATAGATTAACCAAAGTGATACTGCTAGATTTAAAAATATGCAAAAGTAATAAAGACTCTACCAGCTTGTTGGTAGAGATGGAAAACTGAGAATCTTTTCTATTTGATAATAGAAGTAAAATTATGAGTAGCATGACTTTCGTACTACTGTGGGATTACTGTCATAAAGCAAATTCCCATGAAACTGCATTTTGAATAATATTTCCCAGGGATGTGAGGCCATTGGATTTAATTACTTCTGGGAGGAAACAAGAAAAAAAAATCTCATTGGCTCCAAGGAAAATATACCATTGTTTTTTGGGGTGCTTTGATTTGTATTCAGGCTGTCTTGGTGGCCAACCAACTCCAAAAGACACCGACATTTCTTGGGGACCTTGTAACTTGGTTCACAGTCTTCTTCCAGCCGTCGTACTGATGACCCATCTATTTCCTCCTTAGCCTTACTGTACTTTGATTTCTGTTACTCCACTGACCTTTTCCATTGGAGCCTACAGAACATGGAAGTTGAAAGACGGACTAGGGAATACAGACTGGGTTGAATCACCTCTAGTTATGTGACCTTGGGCAATTTTCTTAATCTCATTGTGCCTTATTTCCCTCACTTGTAGAATAATAATTAGAGTATGTCCCATTTTTCTGTGATAATGACAATACATGTGACACCAAAGGCACGTAAGAGGTCCACAGCAAATTGTGGTTATCTCCAGTGTGCTTCAGCAGTCATTTACGTAGTTTCCTACTAAAAGGTCACCACTGCCAGAACTGCTTTACTACTCAGATCTCGAACTATAAAAATATCTACTGTGATTATAACATTCTTGCTTTGTAAATGCTATTTCTCTCATTCCCTCATGACCAATACTGCTCTTTCCTTCAGTTTCTTGACCTATTCTTACATCCTGATTCCATTGGTTTCCAAATTTATATACTTTATGGCCAGAAAAAAATCAGTAGACCAATATAGGATTATTAATTTATTGCTAAGTAGGATGTTAAAATAACCAACAGCATCACATGTTGAAATGATGAAATTATTTGCGTAATTAAAAAATATCTGTCTTTCCCTGATAAACTGTATATTATTATGAGGTAGAAATTCATCAAATATCTACTTTGATCATCCTGATTATACAGGTTTTAGTGCTTACCATGTTATACTAGATTTAATAAATACTCTTTTTGGAATGAATAAAATATCTCTATTATTTATAGAAACAAAGATATTTTAACAAAAAATGAAAGTTATAATTAGTTTTTAAATGTAAATTATTTATTTTGAGAGAGAAGAGAGAGCAAGCAAACACAGGGAAGGGGCAGAGAAAGAGAGGGAGACAGAGAATCCCAAGCAGGCTCCATGTTGTCAGAGCAGAGCCCAACACAGGGCTTGATCCCACAAAATGTGAGATCATGACCTGAGTTGAAATCAAGAGTTGGATGTTTAACTGACTGAGACACCTAGGTGCTACCTCCCACCTTCTTTAAGTTATAATTTTAAAGCCATATGTGTATATATATATATATAAATATATATATAAATATATATATATGTATAAAATACATATATACATATACATACATAATATATGTATACTAGTATACATATATTAGTCAATGCCCCAAATAACACTAAAAGATGTTTTCTTTGGTTCATACAAATAGTGAGTTTGTTGATTTATATTCAGTTGTGAAATACAAAATGAAGTTCACATATACATTCTTTTCTGATACATTCTTCTTTAAATTACAATTAGTACCAAAATTATAGATTCAGATAAGTGTGTTGATGAAACTGTAGGCTACATTCTTAAGGCAATTTCTCTCAGTTTAGAAAATTTGGTCAGAGCCTATGTGGGTCATGTCAATGTCTCAGAGAAGCTACTAATTTCAAACACTTCAATATTTGTTTGACAATTATATAGTAGGCTTTTTCAGGTACTGAATTTCTCTTATCAAAATTTGAATACCTCTTCGTTTAGTGTTTATTGGTTATCTTGTCCTCTTCTTTGAGTTTCCTCAAAATAAAAACTCCACTTACACATGAACTTCAGTGAAGAGAATTTAGAAAAATCAAAAGAGAGGGCATATTTTGCACATATCTTCTAATTAAATGAAATCTCATGGAAGTTCCAAATTCTTCTTTTCAACCTCATAGCTACTAGGAATTTTTTCTCCCTGCTGTTTTTTAGCCTTTTTGGCCTTTTCTGGTAAAATTATATTTGATTATTTTTAAGTCTTTTTCTCCCCACATTATCCTTTCTTAATCCAGAGAAAACAAAGGGGTACAATTAGACTCTTTTAAGTAGATAAGATAGGTACAATTTTAAGATAAAATGGCTTAAAGTGGGCCTCCTAAACAGCTGCCTCAAAGTTTTAGGGGGGATATGCAGGGTGGATAGGAAGAAATAAGAGAAGTTATAATCTCCTACAAGCCATAAAGTCCCCCACTTGCTATCACTCCTGTTAGCTCAGAGAACAACACTGGAGCCATTAATCTTATAAATATTTACTGTGTTTATTTTGTGCAAGAATTCTAGCAAGGAACTAGCAGAAAGTGATAGTAGGGTAAGCAGAAAATCTCTGAATTCAAATCCTACCAATTATATTTATATTACTGTCATTGTGGTATTGAGTAAAGAATTTCTCTGAACTATAAATTCTTCATCTGTAAAATGGAAATAAAATAACACTGCTTCCAAGGTTGTTAGGATTTAGTACTCACCTTAATACCTGACACATCGTAGTTCTTCTATTGAGCACATTTCTCCTTTCCCACCACCTCTAATCTCCGTACCTTCTCCATGACTAATTGAGATAAAGGGGAAACAATAAATTTTAAGCCTACAGTAAATCAATAAACAGTTCAACATGTTCATATTGATTACCTACCTTGTCTAGAACTATGTTGGACAGTAAGGAGATTGTCTTAGTTTATTGGGATAGCTATAACAAAAATACCATAGACTGGGTGGCTTATATACAACAAAAATTTATTTCTCACAGTTCCAGAGTCTGGAATGTCCAAGATCAAGGTGCTAGAAGATTTATGTCAGGTAAGGGCCTACTTTCTGATTTATAGATGACCATCTTCTTGCTGTGTCTTAAGATGGTAGAGGGGGAAGGAAGCTCTCTGGGGTTCCTTTTATAATGGCACTCATGTCATACATGAGGGTTCCACCCTCATGACCTAATCACTTTCCAAAGTCCCTACTTCTTCACACCATAACACTTGGGGTTAGGTTCTCAACATATGAATTGTAGGGGGACACAAACATTCAGTCCGTAATAGGGAGACAAACAGGAATAAAATATAGTCTTTGTTGGAGGCTCCTATAGATTAAAGCCATGGATTCTCAGGATTGAGGAGAATCTAAAGTTATTTAGTGAAACGTCTTCAGTAGGTAAGACCTAAGATGAGTAGAATATCAGGGACTTAGGAGGTGTAAAGTATACAATAGAGTGAACATCCCAAGAGGCACCTTGATGGCCAACATGATGTTCTCCACTGGGTGGTATCACCTTGTCCAGTTGACCATGATCCACATTGTCAGCATGCAGCCAGTGGCTCAGTCTTTGTGCAAAAATACACACTTAACAAATTTCATAGTTATTGATGAATATCCTAGAGTGTCAACTTACTAGGATAAATGAACAAGATACTGTTATGTGTACTGAAATACTCATCTATCCATGAGTAGCCTTTTTCTATGGACATATCAATAGGAATCCAAATTAAAATCAGAGGGCAGATGAAGCAGCTAAGAATTAATAAATGAGATAGATGATCTTAAAAAGCATACACCGAAGAAGTTTAAAGTACATTTTTTCTCATAATAGGGATAATCTTACCAGTGAATGGTTATGCTTATGTGGTAGGCAAATATGGATAATATAAGGAGAAATGACTAGTGTTAGAAGTAACATTTTTTAATAGAGTGATAGCTTTCTGGTGGGAGGTCAACAACATACCTATTAGAAATGGAAAGGATGCCCATTGTTTATTTTAATTTTCTATATGAAATAATAGGACATTGTTAGGAGTACTCTTTTAGTACCTGTTCCCGAAGATTTCTTACATTTCCTTTCTATCCATGACCCAGGAAAATATCTCAGAATTAGAGATAAAGTCATAAATAACTATAGAATATACACATTTTTATTTTTTCCCCTAAATATCCTTTAATTTTCTAACTAGTCTCTGAGCATTTGGCAAAACATATAGAGTGAAACTACAACTGCATAATAGTTTACTTGTGTCTACTTAATACATGACACAGAGGTAGGCTTGTGAGGGGAAAAAGTGTGTAAATATAGCTCTGACTTCAAGCAGTTTGAAATCTCACTGGAAAGACAAAAATAAAAGTTTGAAACAAAAACTTTGTTGAATAGCAATGCCAATTATTGAGAGTGAATTTAACAAATGTTTGTAAGTATATACTCTCAGTACAGTTCTGGGCTGGACATTGGGGATGCCAAAAATGGTGATTTCTGCCTTTGAGGTACTCACAGGGAAATCCATTGCATGGCAAATAGCTGTATCACTCCAATGGAGTGTGTGTAGGTGCCAGGGGATGCAGGGAGGAAGTGATCAAAGGACAGGGATGGTACGTGGATAAGATTTCCTGTGAAGACAATTTGAGAGTTGGGTCTGGAAGGGCATAAATTGACAAAAGCAGTGTAGGACAGTCCAGGAGGTAGGGGAGAGCATAGGAGTGGGATTGTTGGTGTGATGGTGGTGGGAGTGGTATAGAATTAATAAGCAGTAATATGGGTTTAGAAAAGAATAATTCTGCTTCAAAAAAAAGAGTGCCAGCTTTCAACTTACTTTTACTTTGGCCAATATGTTATGTCTTCTTTCTACCCTCAGTTCTTCTGTGTCTCAACTCCTTATAGACAAGCATAACATGATACAGGTTTCCCTGTATGTGAACACAGACTGTTCCTATGAAAACTTTCATAAGCCAAATGGTGTAAGAAAGTAATTACCATTAATTTATATTAAAAGTTTTCGAGCATTCCCAAACCCAAAAAACAATCTCTTAGGACACATCTTGCTAATGGAAGCACAACATAAATTGAGACATAGCACACATGCTCAACAGACACAGTTTAAAGCTGTGGTGACTTGATGCTGAGATGCTGAGTGTAGTTCCTGGGAAAGGAGTTTGGTAGGACCACTCTTGCTGCTTGGAGTGCACACTGCCTTTATAACTCTTGCTGCAAAACATATACTTCACACTATTTTTGATTTTCACCTTTTTTCCTAAAAGTAAAAAACTCCTTTGGATTCCTTTTGGTTAGTGAAAACAGGTACTGAAATGTAGGTATTTCATAAAAGCAAAGTGGTTTAATGCACACTTTCAAAAAGTAGGGATACCTTTACTGGCTATTAAACTTTTAGTAATTTGGTTTCTAGGCTATTTTAAAGCAACCAAGGACCAAAGGGGAAGCTCTTTGTTCCTAGTCTGTGATAAAAATATACAGAAAGTCTTGTACTGTATAGTCATTCAATGATCCAGGAGCTTCCTATGCTATAATAATGTTACTATTTTCAACATGTAGTAGAAGCTCACCTTGCTATCCCACAGGCAACGTATAGAAAAAGAAAGGGTGGTGCTTGTGCAGCTCGCACAGAGATTAAGGAGCCAGAGATTAAGGTGGCATACACGCATCCCTTCCATCCAACATTCCACTGACCATAACTCAGTTACATGGCCCCTCTATCTGTAAGGAAATCTTGGATATGTAGACTCCCTTTGCATTACTTACAGGGTCCCTGAACAATAAGAAAAATCTAGGTCCTAAACAGGATAAGGAAACATGGTTTTGTGTGTGCAAGGATGTTATCAGGGAGATCAAAAGTAGCTGATCAGACAAAGTTAGGCACTAGTTGCTCTCTTTCCACATTGAGTTAGAACTAAAGCAAATTTGGATGGCAGCAGTATAGTATAGTGGGTATCTGAGATCCAAGATCCAGGATTATTAGTAGAGATGAAAGGTGTGACTTATTGTGTACCTCAGTGAAGCTGCATGAAAAAATAGGAATTATTAATATTATTAGCTTAGTAGTATCATTGTATACTGAGGGCTAGTGGGTCACCACTAAATCCTCAGCACCTCCCTCATCACTCTTTATGCTTGTTCATCTCTGCCTTTTTGGTGTACATGTACGTATGCCCTTAGAGATTTATGAATTAAGACCCATTAGACATTTATGGAGGCATCTCTCCCATTCACCTCTGTTTCCTCTCCATATCTGGCTATGGCTGTGGGTTCAGTTAATACATGATGAAGAGTAAAGGACTGTATTTATGTTTATATGAAGTGTCAAATATGTCTGCATATGCAGTTACATTCATCTCTTTCAATTCTGTGAGTTTGTTTTCTCTTTTAGCTCCAAGTTCTATAAAAGAGCACAATTACTTATTTTTTTGGAGTTCTAGTGTGCCATGTACCCATAATAAATGGATACTTACTCAGTAATGATGATTATTTAATTGCACATCCTATATACCTCTAGTGAAAAATTTTAAATGTATATTACCCATTTTAGCCCTATACTCACTTGCTGCAGAGTCAAACATACAATGTGTTTCTTTATGGTTGTCTTTACTGTAAGTATAAGGCATAGATTTGTTCTTAACATCTGATGCCCTGTATTTTCAGACTGCTTAATATTAGTTTTATTTTTTAAATAAATTTATTTTTAAAGTTTATTTATTTATTTTGAGAGATAGAGATAGAGAACATGAGTGGGAGAGGTGCAGAGAGAGAGGGAGAGAGAGAGGATCCTAAGCAGGCTCCTCACTGTCAGTGAAGAGACCGATGCGGGGCTCAAATCCACAAACCGTGAGATTATGACCTGAACTGAAAACAGCAGTCGGACACTTAACTGACTTATCCACCCTCGTGCCCTTAATATTAGTTTTCTTAAACAGAATTATCAGTGAATAAAATGAGGACATTGCTAATAAAGTGTGTGTGTGCGTGCGTGCGTGCGTGTGTGTGTGTGTGTGTGTGTTTGGTATTGTATGGGTGAATGTTCAGTGTTGGTATTGTATGGGTGAATGTTCAGTTGCTCTTAATATAAAATAAACACAAAATATTCCTTAGTGTCAGTATTTTTTTTTCTAAGTGGTATCTGTGCTTTTCTTCTGTGCTTGAATAAATGATAGCACAAAAGTGATTCCACCGTGGTTTATAGCTCAATAAATTAGTCTTAGTGTGTGGGAGATTTACTGTGCCTTAATCAATGAATAATTATTCCTTTCTGATCTCCGTAAGATAGATCCCATAAAAAGGGGGTTACACATTGTAGCCTTGTTCCTTTTGAGGCTTCAAACAAAACTGCAAAATTTTAAAGCTCAGTTTAATTGCTTTTCGTGGCTGTGTTGAGAAGAGTATCTACACAGTATATATATGTGATCATCTCATATCAGGGAAAGGAGCAGGGGATAAAACATGGATATTAAACAGAATACCTAATATTGGAATATTAGGTATTCTGTTTAATATGAATATGTTATGTTTCAACATAGTGGAAAATGGGTTCATATTACATTTTGATTAGCAGATTAAGGGTGTTTGTTAAGAAATGATACGTAATTAATTTAATGGATCCAAATTTTAAAAAGCCATTAACTGTTCGTTAATCATAAACTTGATATAACTGCTTTTTCCTTCTCTCTTTTTCTCTTTCTTAAGTAGTGGCCTCATTGGTAGAGTGTGCTAGAGTGGAAAGAATACAGGATTTATGGTCACATAGTGTGAATCCAAATGCTAGTGTTGTCCTCTATGTATACTGTGACATTTAGCAAGTTATTTTAAATCCCCAATTTTCTCTTTTACAAAGCAAACTTAATAATAACTTAATTTAGGATTGAGAATAAAATTACAAATTGCCTGTGTAATATATGCATGTATATGCCTTATACGCACACACAAACATACACACACATTCATATAAATTTTCTTCCTCTCTGTGCCACAGTGGAGAGAGAGAATCATGAATGGGTTTCTCTCTTGTAATAAGCTACTTGGATGGATAAAAACAGTCACCAAAAGGATGCTCTAGGGATTCTTCTAGCAGTCTTCTAAGCATTAAGGGTGCTTGATGTCTTATGGGAAGATTGATAAAGACTGACTTCTGGCCTCTATAGAATCATGGCTTCTGGGAATTGAGAAAGTTAGTTGTTATTTTGCAATCTTGGAAAATTGAGAATTGATCTTTCTATTAGGCCTAGCCTTATTTTTATTTTTAAATGTACAATGAGATGGAAGTTTCAACATCATAAGAAGCAGAGAACAGTCAAAGATATATTTTATTATCCTTTCCCTCCCTTCCAAGGCAATGTTGTTGAAAGTTCAAGTGTGACTTGCATAACATTTAGTCTTGCTAAAGGATGATTACAGGCATAGGCACAGTGGAGTTTACAAACTACAGCCAAGCTCTGTCTGTGAATAAAAATAATTATTTTTCCAATTTGGACAGATTTTTATTTTCATGCCTAATTACTATGGCTAGTGTAGCTAGTATAATGTTGAATACAAATGGTGAAAGTTAGCATCCTCATCTTGTTATTTGACTTTAGGAGGAAAATTTTAGGTCTTTCATTATTGAGTATAATTTTGGCCATAAGTTTTTCATGAATGCCCTTTATTATTTTATCTACCATGAAATTTTCTTCATGGTTTGTTGAATGTATCTATCATGAAAGGGTATTAGATTTCACAAGATCATTTTCCTGCATCGATTGAGATGATCATGTTTTTTTTTCTGTTATTATCCTCCTTTAACGTGTTTTTTGAGTATAGTAGACATACAGTGTTACATTAACTTAAGGTGTACAATTTAGTGATTTGGCAAGTTTATGCATTGTTATCTTTACCACAAATATAGCTACCATACAACCCATTAAACCACTATACTAATATTGACTATATTCCTTATGCTCTGCTTTTTATTCCTGTGACTTACTTATTCCATAACTGAAGACCCGTATCTCCCATTATCCTTCACTCATTTTGCCCAGTGCCCCATCCTCTTCTCCTCTGACAAATATCAGTTTATTCTGTTTATAGTTCTTTTTTTCAGATTCCGTTTATGGGTAGAATCATATGGTGTTTGTCTTTCTGAGTCTAATTTATAGCATAATACCTCCTGGTCCATCCATGTTGTCTCAAATGGCACAATCTTATCCTTTTTTATGACTGTGTAATATTCCTGTGTGTGTATGTGTGTGTGTGTTTTTTTTAGAGAGAAAGAGAGCACACTAGGAAGGAGGCAGAGGGAGTCTTAAGCAGGCTCCATGCTCAGCACAAAGCCCGATGCAGGGCTCAATCCCATGACCCTGGGAACATGACCTGAGCCAAAATCCATGTTCAGCACAAAGCCCAATGCAGGCTCGATCCCATAACCCTGGGAACATGACCTGAGCCAAAATGAGTTGAGTGGGACACTCAACTGACTGAGTCACCCAGGTGCCCCACTTTTTTAAGTTTTTAAGGAACCTTCATAACGTTTACCACAGTGGCTATATTAATTTACATTCTCTTTAACAGTGTATAAGAGTTTCTTCTCTACATCCTCACCAACATTTGTTATTTCTCATCTTCTGGATTATAGCCATTCTAACAGATAACAGGTGACAACTCATTGTGGTTTTGATTTGCATTTCACTGATGATTAGTGATGTTGAGCATTTTTTCATGTATCTGTTGGCTATCTGAATATCTTCTTTAAAAATGTCTGTTCAGGTCCTCTGCTCATTTTTTAATTGGACTTTTTGGGTTTTTTTGGTGTTGAATTGTATAAATTCTTTATTTTGGATATATAATTATATATTGACTTTATAGTGTGTGTGTGTATGTAATTTATCAGATATATGATTTGCAAATATCTTATTCCATTCAGTAGGTTGGCTGTTTGATTTGTTGATGGTTTCCTTTGTTGTGCAAAAGCTTTTTATTTTGGTGTAGTTCCAAGTTTATTTTTGCTTTTGTTTCCCATGCCTTAGGAGACATATCTAGAAAAATGTTGCTAAGGCCAATTACCAGAAAAATTACTGCCTGTGCTCTCTTCTTGGATTTTTATGATTTCGGATCTTACTTTTAGGTCTTTAATTCATTTTCAGTTTATTTTTGTGTATAGTAATAGAAAGTATTCCAGTTTCATTCTTATATATGTAGCTGTCCAATTTTCCTATCACCATTAATTGAAAAAACTTTCTTTTCTGCATTGTATATTCTTGCCTCCTTTGTCGTAGAGGTTTATTTCTGGGGTCTCTATTCTGTACTACTGATCTATTTGTCTATTTTTGTGTCAGTGCCATACTGTTTTGATTACTACGGCTTTGTAGTATATCTTGATATCTGGGGTTGTGATACCTGCAGCTTTATTCTTTCACAGGATTGTTTTGACTATTTGAGTCTTTTGTGGTGCCATAAAATTTTCATATTTTTCTAGTTTTGTGAAACATTTTATTGGTATTTTGATAGGAGTTTCATTAAATCTGTTTTTTGCTTTGGGTAATATGGACATTTTGACAATATTAATTCTTCCAATCAATGAACATGGAATATCCTTCCATTTGTTTTTGTCATCTTCAATTTCTTTCATCAGTTTTTTATAGTTTTCAGAGTACAGATCTTTTACCTCCTTGGTCAAGTTTATTCCTAGGTATTTTATTGTTTTTGGTGTAATTGTAAATGGAATATTTAATGTCTCTTTCTGCAACTTTGTTGCTAGTGTATAAAAATGCTACCAACATCTGGGTATTAATTTTGTATCCTTTGACTTTGCTAAATTCATTTAACACTTCTAGTAGTTTCTTTGTAGAATCTTTAGGATTTTCTATGCATAGTATTATGTCATCTGCAATAGTGAGAGTTTAAATTCTCTACCAATATGGATGCCTCTGATTCCCTTTATTTATCTGATTGCTGTGGTTAGGACTTTAAGTACTATGTTGAATAAAAGTGGTAAGAATGGACATCCTTGTCTTGTTCCTGAAAACTGTCAGTTTTGCACCACTGAGGATGATTAGATGTGGTTTTTTCAAATATGAGGTGAGTCAACAAATAGATGGGTCTTTTCTCATTTTTTCCCCATTCTTCCATTCTGTATCTTTTGATTGGAGAATTTAGATTATTTACATTTAATATAATTATGTATTTACTTATTATCACTTTAAACATTTTTTCTAGTTGATTTTGTATATCCTTTCTGTTCCTTTCTTCTTCTCTTGCTCTCTTTGTAATCAATTAATATCCATAGTGTTTTGTTTGGATTTCTTTCTCTTTATTTTTTGTGTATCTATCATAGGTTCTGGGTTTGTGGTTACCATGAGATTCATATATAACATCCTAAGTAAATAGCAGTTCATATTAACTTAATGGTTATTTAAGTTCAAACACATTCTAAAAACAAAAAACAAAAAACAAACAAGAAGCAACAACAAAACAGAAAAAGAAAAGTCTTTTTTCTTTTAATACTCCCTTTTCTACATTTTATGTATGTGTTCTCTTGCTTTACATCTTTTTATTCATATTTTTCTTTTGTCAGTTATGACCATTTCTTTTCCACTTAAAGAAGTCCCTTATGTTTCTTGTAAGTCTGGATTGGTGATGATAAACTCTTTTATCTTTTGTTTATCTGGGAAACTTTATCTCTCCTTCAAATCTGAATGATAACCTTGCTGGGCAGAGTATTCATAGTTGTGGGTTTTTTCCTCTCAGAGCTCTGAATATATCATGCTACTACTCCCTTTCCTTTCTAGGTTAGGAAGTTTTCAGTTACTATTTCTTCAAATAAGTCTTCTACATTTTTTTTCTCTCTCTTCTTCTGGGACTCCTATAGTGCAAATGTTTGTTCACCTAATGTTGCCTAAGAGATCTCTTAATCTATCCTCATTTAAAAAAACCTTCTTTTCTTTTTGCCATTCAACTTGTTTACTTACCATTACCCAGTATTCCTGGTCATTTGTATGTTCTTCTGCATTTGCTATTCTACTGTCATTCACTTTAGTGTATTTTTACTTTAGTTATTGTAATTTTCAACTCTGATTCTTTTTAAAATATTTTCTATCTCAGGGAGACTGGTGGCTCAGTTGGTTAAGCATCTGACTCTTAATTTTGGCTCAGATCATGAACTCATGGTTTGTGAGACTGAGCCCCACATTGGGCTCCATGCTGACAGGGCAGAGCCTGCTTGATTTCTCTCTCTCTTGCTCTCTCTGTCTCTCCCCTGCTTTCACTCTCTCTCTGTCTTTCAAAATAAATAAAATAAACTTTAAAAATATAAAAAATAAATATTTTCCCTTTATTGAAGATCTCAATGAGTTCTTCCATTCTTTTCTCCAGTCCAGTGAGTATCTTTAAATAACTTTAAATTCTTTATCAGACGTATTGCTTAACTATGTTTCCATTTTGTTCTTTTTCTGCCTTTTTTTTTCTTGTTCTTTTGGAGCATATTCCTTTGTCCGTTTTGCTTGATTTTCTGTATTTCCTTCAATGGCTTGGGTAAAATGGCTACTCTTAAAGTTGAAGGTGTGGTCTTGTATATTCTCACTTGGTGACTTTCACTGGCTGTTTGGAGCTATGATTATATATGCCACTATTCTCTTAAACCATGGCTTCTTACAGAAAGAATAATTTAAAAATAATAATAGTAAAAGAAAAAGAAAATAATAAATTAAGAGAAAAACATTTTTAAAAAAGGAGAAAAAAGAAGGAAAAAATGAAGAAGAAACAAAGAACAAGAAAAGGCTAAAACTAAAGAGAGGGGGGAAAAAAAGTCAAGACAAATTTTAAAAAGTAAAACAATACCCCCCTCCAATCCCATAAAACTGCAGTTTGCTTTCTGTGTCTCAGCTCACAGGGCAGCTGCTATGTGCTTGTGCACCCTGGGCTCTCTGAAATGGCAAACACCCTGAGAGGACTGGACTGCCTGCCACAGTGTCCAGATCCTGCTCTGGTCAAAGCTTTCAAAGTGAGGTGGGAACATAAACCACATACTCTCCAATCCCTCTGATCTGAAGAACTCTCTTGCATCTCCTCTGCCACTTTGCAGAGTCCCTTTTAAATGCTAGTTGCTCTTTTCAACCATGGCTTTTTTTCTGTGCCTAATGATAGAGAGATCTGTTCCTGGTCCCTCAGTACTGTCCTTCCCCATTGCCACTGGCAGCTCAGGGATGGAGGTTCTCTTTGTCTCAGTCTCTCTTGCTGTTCCCTGGCCATTTTCTCTATCTTTGGTTGTTTAGTAACTGTTCAGTCAGCCCTCAGTACTTCTTCAGAAGGAATTGTTCTATTAATAGGTGTAATTTGGTGTGTTCTGTGGAGGAGGTGAGTTCAGAGTCTTCCTATGTCGCTGTCTTAAACCAGAACCTGCTTTTTCTGCTCCTACATTCTAATGTAATGTAACGTATTACACTGATTGATTTTGTTTTAATTTTTAATGTTTATTTATTTTGGGGGAGAGAGAGAGAGAGAACGTGTATGAGCAGGGGAGGGGCAGAGAGAGAGGGAAAGAGAGAATCTTAAGCAAGCTCCACACTGTCAGCACAGAGCCTGACATGGAACTTGAATTCACAAACTGCGAGGTCATGACCTGAAGCAAAATCAAGAGTGAGATGCTTAACCGACTAAGCCACCCAGTACCCCTAACTCATTTTTTTATGCTCAATACTAGTCCATTATTTTAAATTCTCAACACTTATTTCAACTGTAGCTATTACTATCAGTTCCATTCAGGCTTTGGTTTATTTCATGTAGTTGAGAATTAATAATGCCTCCCTCACACATGGCATGAGACCACCTGTAGAAACCTGTTTGGCAATGATATATGAGAAACATGGAATTGCAGTGCAGGTGGCAACAGTCAGAGTGCCCTTTGGCCTTTGTGGAATGGGAGTCTATGGATTAGTGTTTCCCCTTTTCTTCCTTTGGGGACATGGTTCTAAAGTCAGTTCCATAAGGCTTCTTAGAAGGTCTTAACTAGATTACGCAACCAGTGGCTTACAATGACTTGATTATATATCCTTGTATATTTTTGTTCTCCTTCTGGTTTTACTTATCCCTTGATCATACTTTCTGGGACTGTATTCCAATAAATTACTCACTTATAAGCATTTTCTTTGATTCTGATTTTGGAGAAACTCAGGACAATAAAGAACGGATGAGTCTGCTGTACTTGTCTAGTGATACTGCATGAAGTAGAGGGAACTGACAGGACATAGTCCAGCTCCTAGCACTTGGTCTCATTGCTTTTACTAGATGTTACAAAGTGCTGTACAGCTGTTTGGTTTTATTTCTGAAGACTCTGCTACTGATTTTTTTTTAATCTTGATTTTGAGTTTCCAGGTAGTCCCTCAGCTCATTGAAAGTTCTTTGTTTTTGGTTTTGGTTTTGGTTTTCGGTTTTTGGTTTTCATTAAAGCTTTCTGCTTCTCTTCTTTGACTATGGGAAAATATTCTAAAATGATTTCCTTCATTAATTAAAAAGGAGTAATTACCTGCAAAGAGAGTAAGAAAGGTGGTTCCTAAGTATATGTGAATTTTCAGTGAATGGGGACTAATAATTAAAATAACTAATCGCATATTTTTTAAATATCATATGTCAAATACTATGCTTAAGTTTAATCCTAGCATCGCCATCATGAAGTGGGTACTATTATTATTATTCCATTTTTATCTATAAGAAACTCAACTCCAACTCATACCAGCTCCTTAAAGCTTGTCTTCTTACCTACTCTATTAGACATTTTAAGATGTTCTTTCTGTGAATGAGCTAAAGTTTTAATTATAAAATTCATGAAATGTTTGAATAGATCTTCATGAAAAGCCAACATCCTATCTGGAATTCTATCCTTTTTGAAATGAAAACTGAGGCTAACATAAATTACAGAGAAATAAGTTTCTAACACAGAAGATCTGGTTTCAGGGCATGGGGCTATTTTTGATGAAGTCTTGAAACAACAAAGCATAATAAAAAATGGACTTAATTCTCTTGATGGTACACTCAGAGTTTAAAAATCTCAGAGTTGCTCCTGTGTCTGCCCAGACAGAATCTGTAGATTTTAATTTTCTGCCATTTGGCTTCTAGATACCCTTGGCGTATGCACCCTTGTGGAATCCGGTTCATCTCCAATCTGTCAGGAAGCATCAGAGGTGGTTTTGACTCCTTATGTCCTGAGCCTGTGCACAAAATGTGTGAGTACATTGAGATAATGAGGCCAATTTTACTGTTGTCAAGGGTCTTCTAAAATGAGTTTGTAATGGTTCTTGCATTGGAATTAATTACCCTGTAATTTTAGGCTCAGGAGGGGAAGGGCAATGTTTGGTTAAGATTAGAAAATATCTGGGGCGCCTGAGTGGCTCAGTTGGTTAAGCATCAGACTTTGGCTCAGGTCATGATCTTGCCATTGCTGAGTTTGAGCCTCACATAAGGCTCTGTGCTGACAGCTCAGAGCCTGGAGCCTGTTTCAGATTCTGCATCTCCCTCTCTCTCTCTGCCCCTCCCCCACTCACCCTCTGTCTCTCTCTCTCTCTCTCTCTCAAAAATAAATAAACATTTAAAAAATTTTTAAAAAAGATTAATAAATATTTTCCTTGGAGAATTGTATGTGTACAACCTCATTCTTTGCCCCAGACAGGCTTTGATGGACTTGACTCTGAGTTAAATCCAAGAGGTTTACCTCAGTGAGAAGCAAAAAAATAATAAAATAAAATAAAATAAATAAAATAAAATTCAGTACATTATTAAGTAGTTTAAATATTAGCAAATATAGAACATATATTTATTCATATAGGAAACTTTTGCATTGCATACTAGCATCCCCTACATCTAGTTTTTAAGAAGGTAACATATTAAGTTTCCCTTTTTCTGCTCTTGAGGCAGAGTCTTATCCTCTCAAAAGAAACCCAGAACTTTGAAACATTTTCTAGTTAAGTTAGTGGTTCCATCCATAATTTAAAACTTTTAGTGCTTCTGGAAATTAATTTTGGAATTGTATATATTTTGTACCATGTGAGCATTGTGCAAATGGTTATTTTTGTTTTGGGATGGGTAGATAGAGAAGAAGGAGAAGAAGATTTAGGTTTTGCAGTTTTTATTTCTAGGGATTCAGACAGTTTCAAACAAAGGTTTGTGAATTTTGAGCCCATTACTGAGTTTTCATTGTGTTGTGATGAGTTTTCATTTGCTTAGTTTGTTGGAAACTGGAAAGGGGCTGAATAATAACCTAGTCAAATTTATTTGACTTGGGAAAATAGCATAATTTGACTAACTATGTAAAGTTAAAGAGACTGTTTTGGGAAATAAGACGGTGCTCGTTGTTTTTACTGAATAAATCCTTTTCACTTCCTAGTTGAACACTGAGCCTCTTGTACATTCCTGACCCACAATGTAACTTTCTGTCTTTCTCCTTTTGATTTACCCAAAGCAGAAGACCAATTTCCCGTAGTAGCCGGGCTTCCTGATGAAGTCTGAATTTAGGAGCTAGTATGTTCGAAATCTTTGGGAAGATTTGAGTTGAGGCTAGATTGAGGTGAAGAAGAAAGTGTTTCTTTTTATACTTGCAGACACTTACTATAGGAATGAATATGTAATCAAATGCTTTTAATTAAAGAACAATCACTAAATAGCTAAGTAGGGAAGTTTCCCATGAAATCTTGTTCTATTTATATTGCTTATGTTTTATTACACATACCCAGTTAGGGATTGTTGCAGGGAATAGAAGCCACTAAAACTAGCCCAAGTTAAAGTTTTATTGTAAGACTTTTGGGGAAACTCAGGGGACCTGACGCTTATGGCTAGAATTTTAATTTCTAGCCAGTTTTTATTTTAGGAGAAAGGTTAAACATAACAGTTCATTTTCTTATTTTGCTCCACAATTTTAAAGAGAGAGGCACATCTGTGACACTGATTTCAATAATGAGAATCAGGTACGAATGACACCTCCAACAGCAACAATTCTTTCTACATAATCTAGCTGTCATCGAAGAAGTATATTAGTATATTTCAAGAGCTTTTCAAATAAATCAATTAGCAAAACTTTGTCAATAGAATTGATTTTAAATATTTCCTTCGGAGTTTCCTGCAACCGTGACTTCAACATTGAAAAGTGATGGAATTTTCTTTTAGATCAATCAGTGAACACACTGAATCACTTCTTTGAATTTCCATATTCCCATACCTTCTCCCCTTAATAATCTGTGTGCTTATTCTTCAACTATCACCTTTTCCTTATTAAGACACCAGATCCATCAAAACTTTGTAAACTTTCCTTATCTTTTAGTTTTCATATTTCTATCCAGAAACTTGACCCCATTCATATTCCAGAATCTGTTTTCTCCTCTTTCATGAAGCTAGACGATTTCTCCATATTTGGTGATCCTTGGATATCTCTTTATATTTAAGAATAAGGGCTTCATACTTATTTGGAAAGCCTATTTATAATGGAAATGCATTAATTGGTAAGGTTTACTACCATGTGATAAGATGGTAACATAGCTTTTTAATTGGGAGACCGACCCTTCATCTCATGGCTTAGGTTTTCTCTGGGCCTTATAGTTTGTCTAGAGAGGACTTCTCCAATTTTATGGTTGGAGAGTGAAAGCCTAGTAGCCTATGTTCTGGAAACAGCCAGAAAATGATCTGTAGGTCTCACTATTCAATACAGGGTTTTGCACTTTATCCCCTGTTGCTCAAGAAAACATTTCACCCTGTCATTCACTCACTACACAAACCTCTACAGTACAAACCTCTGATCATCTTTTGGGGTCACGAAAGGGATCCAGCATCTACTTATGTCTTAGGTAAACTTAGGTAAACTTTCAAGTAGTCCTCCTGTTTTATTCATACACCCTTTCCCCATTTTTTATATATATATATATATATAAATCTCCACACGTACACAAAGATACACATGCACATACACATACCTTCAGAGTATATATATCATATATACATATGTATACCTTCAGAGACACCTGGTGTTTCCATATCTTGAGAGTTTCTGGGCTTTTTGGCAGAATTGCCAGCTTCTTACTGGCTTCAGTTTAGGATGAGGTTTCAGCTTTATCTGGTTTGGTAATAGTCACTGTTCACCCATCTGTCTTCCAACATTTAAGAAATGGTTTTGATTTTGCTTATCTGGTATGTTCTCTCCTATATTTCATCTTTAGATTTATAAGTTTTAAAATTCTCTCACATTCAGTTTAGTGTGGTTTTATAAGGATAAGGAATAAGTAAATGCATGCATTCGCCATCATGCTTAATCAGAAGTTGGTAAGGTATCTTACATGCAAAAGATAGTGATACCTCCATAGTGTGACATTAATGCTATTTAAAATATTATCAGTTTATCACTATAATATCTGCAAGTTAGGAGAGGGCATAAATACTATGAAAGCATAAAGGCCTGCCTTTTCCAGCTCTCATGCTGTTTTCTCAGTAGAAGAGCTAATTCACCTGAAACCTTTACAGAGCCTCCTGCCTGCATTCTCCAGTTGTACTTTGTAGATCTTTCTGTTGTGATACTTACTACCTTTTCCTCTGTTTATCTTTTTTCTCACTAAGCTCCAGCTACTTAAAGGCAAATATTAAGCCTTATTCATCTTTGTACTCCCTGAGCTTAGCACAGTGCTTGCTTTGCATGTAGTAGGTACTCCATACATGTTTTCTTGAAAAATGTTGAATGAATGTGTTAATAATGTGTCCATATTTTCAAGGAACTTTTAATATGTGATAGATGAAGTAATTACTCTCCGGTCTTTTCCTCTTCTCTTCTTCCTATATCCCCCACTCCCAGGAAGCAAGATATACTTTTACTCATTACTCGAACTATAAGTAAATATGAATATATTTCACTATATTTCTATTGCCTACTTAGTTTTTACAATTTAACCAGAGCTTCTTCATCATTTGAGGTGTTTTACTTTTCAAAAGAATTTTCTTCAGGATAAGACCACATAATTTTTTATATTTTGGCCATTTATTGGCATTTTTACTTGATAGGATAGAGAAAGTAGAAGGTACTGGCCAGGCTTAGATACAATTGTCAACTTAATTCAAGAGTTATTTACTGCTCTTTTGTGGCTGGGTAACATTCCATTGTATATATATATACCACAACTTCTTTATCCATTCATTAGTCAGGGGACGTTTGGGCTCTTTCCATAATATTGCTATTGTTAATAATGCTGCTCTAAACGTTGGGGTTCATGTGCCCCTTTGAATCAGTATTTTTGTATTCTTTGTGTAAATACCTAGTAGTGCAATTGGTTAAATGGGTGATGGGCATTAAGTAGGGCACTCGTTGTGATGAGTATTGGGTGTTGTATGTAAGCGATGAATCACTAAATTCTACTTCTGAAACTAATATTATACTGTATGTTAACTAACTAGAATTTAAATAAAAAACTTGAAAGAAAAAAATAATATTTACTGCTCATGTGTTAATTTCAGGACATTGTACTTAGTACTGTTTAAAAGTCAAAATGAGTAAGAAAAAATCCTGCCATTAAATTTACACTACAATAAGTGGGAAAAAAATAGGATGGTACCTTATAAAAAGGTAAAAATTAGTAAGCGCTATGGAATTCAGAAGAGAGAGAGCTCACAAATAAGTGGAATCATGAAGGATGTTTTGGGGGTCAGTAATATTTCAAATTATGCTTTGAAGAATAGTGGAAAGGAGAGTTAATCCAATGGAAGGGATGAGAAAGTGGAGTAATAGGCAGGAAAAAAAATAACTAGATGTGTTTGGTAATAGGAATTAACTAGTTCATTTGGCTGGAGATTAGAATAGAGGATATATAAGCATATACAAAAGAAAGAGCTGGAAAACACAGGCTAAGTCATTTTGTAGAGGACTTTGAATGTCAAGCTAAGGTATTTTTGCTCAGTAAAGTAGTCAACAGGGAGACACTGAAGGTTTTAAGCTTCTAATATTTGAATTATAAGAATATTAGTGAAGCAGATGTATCAGAAGAGAAATAGGAGAGACCCATTACAAAGCTAGTCTTCTGGCCTTGGTAGAAAAATAGATTTTCTGAAAAGATTCAAGACAATAAGAATAGAACATACATCTTTTTTTATATATCTTAATTAGCATCTATTTAAATTACAGTTGAGTTGTTTACTTATCCATCATCTGTATTCTCCATTAGAATGTAGTCTCTTTGACATGAGAGACTCTCAAAGAATAAGAAAGAACTGAGGGGAGAGATGGGTGTGGGAGGGGGGAGAGTGGGTGATGGGCACAGAGGAGGGCACTCTTTGGATTGAGCACTGGGTGATGTATAGAAACCAATTTGACAATAAATTATTTAAAAAAAAAAGAATGTCGTCTCTTTGAGAGAAAGGATTTGTCTATCCCCATCAGCTCTAATCTCCAATGCCTGGAATAATGCTTGCCATTTTATAGTTGTTCAGGAAATGCTTTTGGAAGGAATTAAGGACACAGAGCAACAGGAAGGAAAATCAAATAGGTCAATTTCAGGTGCATGAATTAAGTGAAATAAATCCAAATCAGCTAGTAATCCCAATTAATGAAAACAGAGTGAACTCTGCAATTAAAAGACAGAAATGGTCGGACTGGATTTTTAAAATCCCAGTTGTATGCTATCTAAAGATTCATACTTAAAACATAAAGATACAGCAAAGATAAAAGGATGGAAAAATTATCCCAAATAAATATTAGCCAGAAGAAACCTGCTGTAACTGTGCCATTATTATACAAAATAGGTTTTAAAGTAATATAAAGTTAGATGGAACATATAAATATATATATATTTATATATATAGAAATTATGTATACCTAATAATATTATATAAAAGTATATAAAACATAAATGGATAGAACTACACGGAAGATTAACGAACCCACAATCTAAAGAGATTTTATCATATTTGTGTCAGTAACTGAAACAACCTTCACCTAATAGGTCTTTATAGAACTTACATAAGTTTCTTTTCAGGCATTAAAGGAATATGTAGACTGACTGGGAAGAAGAATAGCATTGCAGACTGGAAGAATGGTATAAGCTAAAGAACAAGGAGCAAAGACGAAGAAGAAAATGGCTGACACACAGAAGGCATGGGAATGTGAGTGGGCATTGATTGAGGGTGAGAGCCCGGAGAGGCAGGCATGGCATGGCAGGGGGATGGCCGAGGAGGGTCTGACATGAGATTGAAGGTTTCGAGTTGGGGAGTAGCACAATCTGACTCTTCAGGAAGGTCATCTTGATGAGAATGTGGAAGAACAGAGTGGAATGTGGAATGAGGAGTGAGTAGGAAAGCAGTCGTAAAGGATACTAGTTGGGAGTTCAGGCCTGAGCCAGTGAGGCCCTGAGTTAAGGTAGTATGATCAAAGACTGAGGGGAAGATTCAGCTTTGGTCAATTTTGGTATAATTCTTAGTACCAGTAACTTATTGAAGGGGAAAATATCAGTATGGCTCTCAAATTTCTGACATGGGTAGATGACAGTGCCATTAACCAAGACAGGAGCCTATAACCAGGGGGCCGGTTTCAGGGAATATACCTGTGATACTTCAGGTTTAGAATACATCTTTCTTTAAAATTAATTTTGTAATTTAAAAATGCCTGTGATAATAGAACATTGGAAAATTTCATACTGTCTTGTTGAGTTGTTTTTTTCCCTTCATGTAACTGGGTAATACAACATCTCTGAATTATGAGCATTAATATCACCCTGGAGACCTTTACCTCAAATTGGCAGATCTGAGCTTAAGTCGTGACTCTGCCATTGCTACGTAATCTTGTTTATATCTTACGTTCTAGTGCATGTGATTATGTCTTTTTGTTAAACAAGTTAGATAATTTTTGGATGTAGCAGATTTTTACAATTCATGCCTTAAAACCGTATCTCTAAAAACCATACCATTTTAGTTTCCCTCAAATACACATGATCTGAACCAGTGAGTGTATGTTACCTCAGTTGGGTTCAATGCAGTGCCAGCAGCATTTGGTGACATATTTTAAAATCTCTTACTTCATATTTCAGGTTCTTTCCCTATTTTAAGAACTAAACTTTAAAAGTAAAAACTTGACAATAATCATAGTATTGCTAATGATGATGGTGAAAGTAGAGAGCTTCTTATGGCTCAAGTTAAACATTTCAAATGTAATTCTTACAATGACATCACGTTACAGCTATTTAGGTCTATATTATATTGAGAAAAGCTAAAGTAACTTTCTAGAGGTTGCATACAGCAAGAAAAAGGTGAGGCTTGAATATAATTCCAGCTCTCTGATTCCAATATTTGCATTCCTATAATTGTACAAAGTGCTATGGGTAATTGGACTTGGATTTGATTAATCAAAAAAATGTTCTTTATAGAGTACCTTCCTGTATTAAGAGTATGTCTGCTGACTTGGGTTTCTCAGACAACACAGTGTATTTCTTACAAATCAGGCAATAATCTTGCAGCTTGTGTGGAGAAAAGAGTTGTGTCTGTTCTGGGAGATAAAAATGGTCACCACGAATGCGTTCGTGATATTTATCCCCTTTCATAAATACACATTTTCTTTTTGTCTTTCCATCAATATAATCACTAAAAAGATTTAGTAATTATGGCTTTTCTTGCTTTAAAGTGGTGAACCATGGCACTATGGCATGCCTTGAAAGTTTCTCACTAAGAGATAAATTAAATTCCATTAATTCTCGGAACTGAATCAAATCGACTTTAGTGGTGTCTGTTTTAAAGTGTGTAATCATGTATTGTCCTTAAAAAAAGTCAACAATGACTACTTATTTTCTAAGGTGCTTGAAGAATTAGATGACTTATAATTACCACTAAGTGATAGGTTTTCTAATAATGACCTTAGTGTATGTATAGCTCTGTTGGGTCTGTGCCAAACAAGGGTCAGCTTCGGAGAGTCCAGTAGCACATTCATTTCATTTCGTAAAATTAAAAGTCATCTACCAATTGTCCTTACCCCTTGCTGTGTTTTGGGAAATGCTCCAAAAGTTCTGTCAGATAATAAGGTATATTTTTGCTTGATATCAACACTAGTAGCGACAATAATAAGAGTTTACACTAGCCATGTACCGGGTACAGGATTGTGCTAAGTAATTTACATGTCCCCCTTAAATTATCTAGCATTTGGTGCTGGATCCAGTTATTATCCCTGGTTTAGAAATGAGGACCATGAGACTCAGAGAAGTTAATTAACTTGCCCAAGGTCACACAGACAGTATGTACAAGAACTTGGATTTGATCACATATTCTGCTAAAATGTGTTCAAAGACTCTGTAAATAGAATCTGCACAGTTCTGAAAGCAGTGGAAGCAAACAGAATGCCTGTTTGTTTCTGTGGCCTGACACCTGGGCCATCATTCATGACAGCTTGCTACACACTTACTGATTCCGAGTGTCAGTTGAGGATGGCTGATGCAATGGCCCCACAGCGCTCACATTTGTTGGAAAATTCCGCGTTGATCTTTATGAAAAAGCAGTTGCCTAAGCTTCCGAGGTTGGCCTTTTCGGTCATGGTGCATAATCTGAGGGTTGGGGAGTCGGCGTGCCTGAGGTGTGAAGATGATGATGTACTTCCTGTAGGCACGAAGGCGCTCAGAAATAAAGCAAGGCCATCGAACTGTCATTTGTTGTTCTTCCTGTTCAAGCTTTTAAAAAAGAAACTAAGGTCAATTAACTGGGAAGCTTAACCTCTCTTAGCTTGTCTTTCTTTGCATAGGCTTTTTGCCTTTTAAATAAATCATTTTTCTCTTCTCTCCCTCCCCACCCCCTATCCATTTTGAACACGTTCTTGGATTTCTCATGCTGGGCCTAAGGAGCAGACTGCTTATATTCAAGAATGATTTGGAGGGGATAAAGTGTGCAAGATTTTGAATTCTTGCCATAAGTCCCTGGCAGACAGCCAGGCAGCCTCAGAGGAATAAGGCTAATGAAGGGAGGGTAAAGAAGATCCGGGAGCGCGGCTGGTAATGCAGTATTCATTTAATTGGGAGCAGGTACCGGTGCAAACTTCTCCATTTTAATTGGAAAAAGGGAAGGGGATTGTTAAGGAAGAAGGAAAAAAGAATGCATAAAGTTTTCAAGCCGAGGAGCCAAAGGCAGCCCTGTCTATGCCAGAGAAAGAACTCAATTTAGGGCAATTTGCTCTGCAAGCTGGGCTGCAGCCTCCCCTGGGAATAGGGATGAGGAAGAAAATGAAACCAAAAGAGAACTTGATAAAATCACCTAGCACAGACAATCTCAGTAGAATAGGTTTTACTGAGTTAAATCTGCCCCAATCAATATGATTCTTTTCATATAAGTTACAAATAAAAAGCCACAAGATTACAATAAAAATCGAGACTCGAGCGAGGCTGATGTTGCACCTGGGAGTCTTAAGAACTTGTTATGGAATATATGTTTTTGCAACTATAATGTTTGTTTTTCTTTTCACCCTGGTCACGCGAATCAGCTCTTTGCTTTCCCTCCCCATCCATCCCGTTTTATATATTGTTTTAAAAAGCATTGGAGGCAACTCTTTCTGCTTAGTTTCTCTTGCACTGGAGGTTGGAGATCGGTGGTTTCTTTTTGTCTTGAAATGTGTCGAATTGCACATAGGGCTGATTTCTCATGCTAATGATAAACAAAGAGACTTTCTCCGATTGTACTTTGTATGACGTAAGTATTTAGAACATTAATGTATTAGTAAAACAATAAAAGAGGCAGGTTTCATACAACAGGAGGAAGCAGTGCCTTTTGATGCGCATGAGAGACTATTAAAATAAAACACAAATCCTATAATTTCATGTTTGATAACCATCAGTTCTCAATAAACTCTGTCTCGCATAAATGGGAGTTTTAAGCAGCTGATTGTTTTAACGCGATAACTATAATATTGATTCTTTGTGAATAAGGAGGTGGAAGAGCAAGCAAAACATTTAGGTCTTTCTGCCGGTGCAGATGACTAATCAACGATGAACCTGGAGAGAAGAGTCTTTATTTTAGTACATAAAAATACATTTTAAAGATAAACGTAAAGAACTTATTTAGAGCTTAAGTTTCCTGGCAATTCTATGTTATGTATCTCTTTAAACTTATTCATAATGGGTAATGAAAAGAAGACGACGATGCTTTGTTTAGATAGAATTTGCCTTACATACAGTCTGCCATATATTCAGTCTTGGTAAACCTGATGAAGAAGAGGTGCCCGTAATCATTTTATCTCTTTGATAATTTTGCTTGTGGAGTGGGGAATTTTAAATGCTAGTGGACTGTGACCTGCTAATTTGACTTTACCTTGATTATTAGAAATATAAGATTAAAAAGGAAGAGATTGTCTGGGCAGAATAGAGTAACATCTCAAAATGTGGTGCAGCTGTCACCCCAAGTATTCCATTTTTTCCCCTCCATACCATACTGGATAAATGAATTAATCTATGCACCAAACATATTTATAGAGGACCTCTATGCTAAGCACTGTGGAAGATGCAAAGATGAAAATAAAACAACACAGGCCCTATCATCAGGAAACTTACTTTCTAAATGAGAAAGCCAAACTAAAATACAAAGGCCAAAAATAAAAGCAGCAACAGAAGAAAAGATGTCCCCAAACAATAGATAGTTGATGAAGTCTCGACTGTGTTTTTCTAATTCTCAATGCATAATATCTGAATATGGACAATAAATGCTGTATTTTTGGAGAAGCGATGGATCCACTGGTTGGTTTGTTGAAGGCTATGAAGGGTTTATGGAGCTGATGGTACTTACCTGGTTTGTGTTTAGGAGGGCAGGAGGGGAATGTGGGAGGCAATATTCCTCATTTGGGAAATGATATATTTTAATCAAAGGTGAGGGACTGGGAGGATGGAGAGTCGCAAACATATTTGGGGAACACTGACTATAGCAGAAAGTCTTCTAGAAAATTAATGGAAATTAGTTGAGGCCCAATTTTTGGAAGGTTGTGATTAAATGTTTTCTTTATCTTATAGTATAGAAAAATCTAAAAAATATTTTTTAAAGGATAAAGGGGTTCTTTGAGGAAGACCGCCCCCATGGCAGCAGGTGGTATAAATTAATGGTACAGAGGCCTCACATGTGCTCACAATCCCATGTTTTCCGAAGTGACCAAATATTCTTTCTCTTCCATGCCATGGTCTACTCTGGAGTCTCCACCCACAGAACTGCTTCACAGAGCTGCACCTCTTGCCTAGGCTGACAGCTGCCTGCCTGTCTTCTTCAGGTGTGGCTGTGCTGCCAGCCCTCAGAATGCCATGGGAATGCAGCGCAGAGGGAAACGATTTCACTTGTGTCAAGAGTCACACAAAGACTCTCATGAAGACATTGCAGCAGCCTCTGTCTATACGCTCTCTAAGAATCACAGTGAATATCTCATAAGACAGTTCTGTAACCATCTTGCCTTTACCTCTGGAACCTTTGGAATCAAGGGCTCACACTTGGATGGGTCAGGCAGGAAATGGATGCCATGTCCTCCATTATTCTTAGCTTACCCGAGTCGATAGCTTCCAGACCCATATAAATGTTTCTCTTCTTCCTCAATTATAAAACCACACGTCAGCACAAATAAGTGGTTACAAACAGGGACTGCTGTTCCTTTAATATGAGGAGGTGGGAGAAGGGGTCTACTCTGTAGCTCAGCCACTGAAGGTGCTCTGTTTGGCTCTGTAGTCTACTATTTACTGATGTGGTTTAGCCTCTGGGTAAATAGTGAATTAGAGGATTTGCCTTCTTCTCATACTCACTATTCTTTTTATTCACCTATTCCCATGGTAGCATATTTTAAAAAGACGCCAACAATTAAAATATTTTTGCGAGTGGGAGGGGATTTTGAACCACTCGTCTTTTTTGTAGAGTTATCCACTGTAGTACCTTTTTGTTATCTTTAGGTGAAGGGGTCTGGGGAATGTTTCTGCCATGACATTTCTCAAAATATGTTACACAGATTATCACCTGCTTCATTCATGTGTTAGATAACTCTATTCTGATAGTATGGGCAAATTTCTGTAAAAAAAAAAGGGCTGACTACAAGAGGTAAATTTATAAAAGTTAAATTGATTTCTAAGTATATTTATATAATTGAGATAACAATATTTTATAATGTTTTAACTTCAATAGTACCAATGTCACAGCTGAATAGCTATTAGAAAAATGCATTAATTAAAAACCTGTTTGTGGCTCAATTATGGATGAGAATTTCTTATCAGTTTACATATGGCCTTGTGTCTTTTTGAGATCTGTCATTTTATACAAATTTTAATTGAAGATGTATCTCGGCTGGGGAGTACATACTCATGAAATTCAATAGATTCTCTCTTGGAGACAGAACCGATGACTATATTAATATAGAAAGAACCAAGTTCAAGTGTCAAAAACAAGTTACACCTTTGATTTTGTTAGACAATACCAGATTCAGATTCAGCTACCATTTCTGGAGCCCCTAATTTGGCCAGACATTGCACTATTATATATCTATTATTTAACCTATAATTTTTCAGAGCCAGGAACGAACTTGGTGTTCATATTCACATTTACAGATAAGGAATATACAATCTGAATAAGTTAGATGGTGACTCCATTCCTGGTGAGTAATAGATGTGGACTTGAAGCCAGGGCTCCCTGATGCCAAGGTGGAAGTTAATTAGTGATTTTGCTATTATTAAATTTATAACCTCAGCCCGGCTTCTTTACTCCAAAATCTACAGTACATTTCTACAGTTAAATGAAGAGTGAACATTCTTTTGAATTACTACATGCATTTGGTGGATGAGGACAATATATGAGAAAATTATACTTCTACTTTTGATAGGAATATCTTTTTTTTTTTTATTTAAATTCAAGTTAGCTAACATACAGCATAGTCTTGTCTTCAGGAGTAGAACCCAGTGATTCACCTGTTACATATGATACCCAGTGTTTATCCTGAAAACTGTCCTCCTTAATGCCCATCACCTGCTTCACCCTTACCCCACCTACCTCCCCTCCAGCAACCTCCGTTTTTATCTTATTTTCCCTTACCTTCCCCTATGCCCAGCAATTAAGTTTCTCAGATTTCACATGAGTGTAATCATATGATATCTTTTTAAATATAGAGGTAATGATGTGATAACCAAATGTCACAGGCCTCACTTTTCATAGTTCTTGTTTGGGTGCTAGAGACTGTTGAATTATCTGACTGATCTATTATGATGCCTTAGATAGTTTTGTGCAGCTTAAAATAATTTCTAAACCTTTCCAAGTTAATGGCTTTTTTTTAGTTTATTAATGACAAATGTTTTGAATTTTTTTGCAACTTTTTATTTTGAAAAAATTTAAACTTATGGATAAACTAAAAAATTAATGTAATGAACACTTATATGCTTTTTATCTAGATTCACTAGTGGTTAACCAATTTACTGCTTTTGTAGTCTCTCATATATATAGATAGGTATTTGCTGAGCCATTCGAAATTCAGTTGCAGATACCATAATTCACTCCTAAATGCTTCAATACATATCACTTCACAAGGACATTCTTTATCATTACCTTAATACTGTTGTCACATCCAGAATACGGAATATCCATGCAAAAATATTACCTGATAACAGCCAACATTAAACATTTCCCAACTATCCATTTAGTATACCTATAGTTAGATAATTTTTTATAAGCTCATGATTAAGTTTTTAAATTTCATTTTCAATATTTCGATAAAACTCATGATTCAATCAGAGATTATTCAATACACTCAGTTGTCTTAATTTCTTTTTTTTAATATTTTTTAATGTTTATTTATTTTTGAGACAGAGAGAGACAGAGCATGAGTGGGAGAGGGGCAGAAAGAGAGGGAGACACAGAATCTGAAGCAGGCTCCAGGCTCTGAGCCGTCAGCACAGAGCCCGACGTGGGGCTCGAACTCACAGACCGCGAGATCATGACCTGAGCCGAAGTCGGCCGCTCAACTGACTGAGCCACCCAGGCGCCCCTGTCTTAATATCTTTTAATTTACAACAATCCCTCTCTTATTTTTCATTACTCTGGGACATTTTTTTTTAAGTCCAGTCCTGTTGTTTTGTATAATTTCCTACTGATTATTTCTATATTACTGGATTCAAGTTAAACATTATTGTCAAGAGCACTATACGAATGATCTTGTGTCTTTCTCACTGTATTAAATCAGGAGGCATATAATGTTGACTTTTTCCTTTATTGGTGATGCTAACTTTAATTATTTGATTAAGGTTAATCTCTGAGATTCTTCCATTGTGAAGGTATCCTGTTCTCTTGCAATTGATAGGTAACTGTGGGTGATGCTTTAAGATTATATGAATATCCTGTACTCAAAATTTCATTCAATATTTCTAGCATTCATGCTGATCTTGCTTGAATCAGTTATTACATTAGTGCTTGCAAAAGGATAATTTTCTATTTATATCATTCATTTTACATTTATTAATAGACTCAAAGAACGTTCTCTTCTTCCCTACCTCTTTTGTTTTACTTCCTTGCTTTCTGGTTCGGCAAGATATTACAAGTTCACCTTCTGTTTTCCATGTCCAAGACCTAGAAGCAACCATTTCTCCAAAGGTCCTTAGTTCCTTTTTTGTGCAGAATTGAATTTAGAAACCAGCATGGGGCGCCTGGGTGCTTCAGTCAGTGAAACATCCAACTTCAGTTCAGGTCATGATCTCACTGTTCATGAGTTCAAGCGCTTTGTTGGGCTCTGTGCTTACAGCTTAGAGCCTGGAGCCTGCTTCAGATTCTGCTTCTCCCTCTCTCTCTCTCTCCCCTTCTTCTGCTCACTCTCTGTCTCTCTCTCTTTCAAAAATAAATAAACATTAAAAATAAACCAGGGGTGCCTGGGTGGCTCAGTTGGTTAAGTACCCACCTTCGGCTCAGGTCATGATCTCCTGGTTCATGGGTTCAAGCCCCGCATGGGGCTCTGTGCTGACAGCTCAGAGCCTGGAGCCTGCTTCGGATTCTCCCTCTCTCTGCCCCTCCCTGGCTTGCACTCTCTCTCTCTCTCTGTCTCTGTCTCAAAACTAAATAAATATTAAAAAAATTAAAAAAAAAAAGAAACCAGTATCTGGGTTCATGGAGTGCATATCTTTTCTACACACTTCCAGGGTATAGGCTAGAAAAAAAATGTGTGCACATATGTGTATATGTACATGTAAATACATATATATATTTTATTCTGATAGCTACATTGCAGAGTTCTTCATAGTTTCCTCAGTCCATGTTTGAATCTTAGGTTTCCCACTCCTAAGACCATCAGTATATTTACTCCATGTATTTTACAGTTTTCACAAGATATTTTTAGAATCGCTACACTAATACCACTATATCAACAGCAAACTTGCTAAGTAACATTCAAATTAAAAAAAATCCTTTTGTCTTTAAAATATATCCCACTAGGGGCTTATAGTCATAATACTATATTGAAAAGTTACTTAGATTTGTGTGTGTGAATGCATGCACATTTGTGTTATAAATCTGATACATGGTTAAATTCATTTGTTTCTATTTGTATTCAACTGTAATGTTTTTATACTCTTGACTTACTTTACTTTTGATTATATAAAGAATTTATATGGCTCGCACATTAAACAATATATATAGTATATTAAATATTTTATATATAATACTTGAGTACTATATATAGTAGATTAAAGTATATATGCTTATTAAAACATTCACATTTAAACATATGTTATTAATGTACCATTAATATTTTAATGCATTATCAACATGTTTATATTAGTTCATTATTTAATATGTACCATACTATAAAATATGTATTATACTATATAATATATGCTATATATTTTACACAGTGTATCAAATATTATATATTATATATGCAAGTGTATGAATCAAAAAATTTTATTCTTTTCTGTTTTTCTTTTAGCTTGTTCCCACTTACTATCTTTAGATACCATTTTTATTCATTTCTGTTTTAGTTTTTCTGTGTCAAGTTGGCAAAAATAAGCAATAAAAATACATAACACAAAGAAAGCCACTTAATACATATCTTCTCTTTTCTTATTATTCTTACACAGCAGATAGCAAGAATTTTTTTTTTCATTAAACAATATATCCCGGTAGTCACTCCCTATCAGTTTATAAACATCTCAGTCTTTTTGTGTAGGTACATGGTTCTCCATCATTTAAATATACAGTAGTTTATAGAAATCTGTTGTCTACCATTGGAGGGCATCTAACTTGTGTTCAATATTTTGCTGCCATTATTATTATTTTATTATCAATGTCCCGATAAATGGTATATGTGTTTTTTTGTAGTATGGAGAATAGGTCCTCAGAGTAAATCCCCAGAAGTAGAATTGCTGAGTCAAAGGAAATACTTAGTTTTGCTAGTTATTGCCAAATTCTCCTTCATCGGGGTGGCATAATGTTATGTTCTCACCAATATGTATGAGAATGTGTTTCTTCACAACCTCCCCAGCAAAGTGTATTGTCAAATTTGGATTTGTGTCAGTCTGATAAATGAGAAATAGTCAATAAGTAAAGTTTTACTCTTCATTTTTTATACATTAAGGATCCTAAGGTCATTTATGTATTTTGTTTTTCCTATGAAGCATATATTCTTGTTGTTGGCTCATATTTTAGAGTTCGTTATATTTTTGGAATACAGTTTATCTTCAATATATGCTGCAAATAATTTCTCATATTTATATTTTTTTAAAATTTTGCTAATGTATTTTTTTCTTCCTGGTAAAGGTTATTTTCAAATATTTTATGTAGTTCAGTTCATCTGTTATTGTATCTGGATTTTAGTGTAAGTTAGAAAGGTTTTCCCCATATTGAGGTTATAAAAGATTTTCATCCATGTTCTGTTCTAGTATATGTATGGTTTCACTTTTTATATTTAGGTAATTGATCCATTTTTAGTTTATTCTGATATATTTGCAATATAGATGTGATGTTTTTCTGAAACGATATCCATTGTATTAATACCTTTTATTTAAAAGTACATGTTCTCCTCAGTTATTTGAAATGCCAGCCTATTATATATTAAATTTACATATGTACTTGGGTCTCTTTCTGTACTTTCTATTCTGTTCCATATATATTCTCATAATACCCTGTCTTAATTATGTCTTAATATTTGGTTGTGCTAGATCCCCTCTTGCTCTTTTTAAGCATTTTTTTCTAGCTCTTTCACCATAATTATTTTTCTATAAAATTTTGGAATCTACTTATCTGACTTCTAGTATTTTTGTGGAGTCATGTCAAGTTTATAATTAACATGTTGAAAATTGACATCTTCATAGTATTGAGTCATGTTATCCAAGAAAAAGAATAGTGTTCCATTTGTTCATGTCTACTGTTCTGTCTTTCAGAGTTGTTTAAAGATTTTTTCAAATATTTTATTCACATATCTTGTTAAATTTATTCCTTAGTACTTAAATTATTGTCATAGCCATTGTAAATAGCATATTCCTCCATTCTACTTTTTGATAATTTGTATATATAGGGACATCAATATGTATATACTATTCGCCTTTCTACCATACATGATTCTTTATTTTTGGACTTAGTTTAATCATTGAATTCTCTGGAGGTTTATATAAATACTATGATGTCATCTTCAAATAGGCTGTTTTAATTTCCTTATGTTTTTAATTGCTTATTCTTATCTGATTTAATTGATTGATGTAGGGTTATAATCGGTGACAGTGGACATTTTTGCCTTGTTCCTGATCATAGATAGAGAGAATGTCTTTACCATTTCCTATTTATTCAATTAAGTTAGAAATTGATTTCTCTCTCTCTCTCTATACATATATAGATATAGATATAGATATATAGATATATAGATATATAGATATCTCATATATATGTGTGTGTGTGTGTGTGTGTGTGTGTGTGTGTCTGTATGGTAAATTTTGCTTTCCTATAGAATTATCCATTTCACCTAGATTTTCAAGTGTTTTGCATAGAGCTGTATGAAGTAGTAAATTAGTAAAGTATTAATTTTTAAAGTTTTTCAATGGTTATTTTCTCCTCTGTAGTTTATTATTTTGTGTATTTGTGCTTCCTTCAATGATATGATTAACCAGTGATTCTCTATTTTGTTAATTTTTATTTAAAATGCAAACATTTCTATTATTTTTCTGTTTTCTAACTTTACTGTATGCTTTTATTTTATTATTTTTTTCCTTTTATTGGGTTATTTTTTTATAATATCCATTCTAACAGTAATATCTCATATCTCATGGTTTTGGTTTGCATTTCCCCAATGATGAGTGATATTGAACATCTTTTCATGTGCCTGTTGGCCATCCGTATATCTTCTTTTGAAAAATGTTTATTCAGATCCTCTGACCTTTTTGTTTTAGTTGGATTGTTTGCTTTTTTACTATTGAGTTGCACGCATTCTTTATGTGTTTGGATATTAACCCCTTATCAAATATAAATCATATATTTGTAAATATTTTCTCCCATTCAGTGGGTCGTCTTTTCATTCTGTCGATGGATTAATTTGCTGTACAGAAGACTTTTAGTTTCATGTGGTCCTGCTTGTTTATTATTGCTTTTGTTGCCTTTTCTTTTGGTCAGATCCAAAACACTATTGCCAAGACTAATGTCAAGGAGGTTACAACCTATGTATTTCTCCAGGAGTTTTATGATTTCAGGTCTTATTTGCAAGTCTTTAATCCAGTTGAATTAATTTTTTCTATACGATGAAGAGAGGTAGTTCAGTTCCCTTCTTTTGGATGTGGCTATTCCATTTTTCCAGCAGCATTTATTAAAGACATTGTCTTTTCTCTTTGTATATTCTTGGCTTCTCTGTTGTAAATTAGTTGACCATAGATGCATGGGGTTATTTCTGGTCTCTCTATTCTGTTCCAAAGATCTATTTTTCTGTGTTTTGCCAATATCATACTGTTTTGATTACTCTAGGTCTATAGTATAGTTTGTAATCAAAGAGTATGATACCTCCAGCTTTATTTTTCTTTCTCAAGATAGCTATGGTTATTTGAAGTTGTTTCTGTTTTCATACAAATTTTAGGATTGTTTGTTTCTATTTCTATAAAAGGTGCCATTGGCATTTTGGTAGGGGTTACACAGAATCTATAGGTTGCTTTGGGTAATGTGGACATTATAACAATATTAATTCTTCCATTTCATGAACACACAACCTTTTCCATTTATTTTGTCTTGCATCAATATCTTTCAGTTTTCAAAGTATAGGCCTTTTACTTTCTTGGTTAGATATATTCCTAGGCATTTTATACTTTTGGATGCAAATTTAAATGCTGTTAAATTGGTGTTATATCCTGCAACTTTACTGAATACACTTATTAGTTCTAAAGGTGTTTTGGTGGAGTCTTTAGGGTTTTCTATACATAGTATAATGTCATCTCCAAATAGCAACAGTTTTATATCTTTCTTTCCAATAGGGATGACTGTTTCTTTTCTCTATTTACTGTGGTTAGATCTTTTTACATTATGTGAGATAAAAGTGTCAAGAGTGACTATGCTTGTCTTGTTTTTGATCTTAGAAGAAAAATTTTTGGGTTTTCACTATTGAGGATGATATTAGTTATGGGCTTGTCATACATGGTCTTTATTATATTGAGGTACATTTCCTCTATGCCCACTTTGTTGAGAGTTTTTATCATAAATTGATGTTGACTTTTATCAAATTTATTTTGCATAGATTGAGATGATATGATTTTTATCTTTTATTTTATAATGTGGTTTCTCACATTTATTGATTTGCAGATGTTGAACCGTCCTTGAATCCTTAGAATAAATCCCATTTGATCATGGTGTACGATCCTTTTAATGTATTATTGAATTCAGTTTGCTAATATTTTGTCAAGGATTTTTGCATCTATGTTCATCTGGGATATTGGCGTGTAGTTTTCCTTTCTCGTGGTATCTTTATCTGGTTTTGGTATCAGGATACGGGCCTCATAAATGGGTTTGGGAGTGTTCACTCCTCATAGAATGAATTTGGAAGCTTTCCTTCTTCTATTTTTTTGGAATAGTTTGAGTGGAATGGGCATTAACTCTTCTTTAAGTATTTGGTAGAATTCATGTGTGAAGCTATCTGGTTCTGGACTTTTGTTTTTTGGGAGTTTTTGTTTGTTGGTTGGTTGTTTTGTTTTGTTTTGTTTTGTTTTGTTTTGTTTTAATACTGATTCAGTTTCATTACTGATAATCTGTTCTATTTTTCCATTTCTTCCTGATTTAGTTTTGGGGAGTTATATGTTTCTAGGAATGTATCCATTTCTTCCAGTTCTCCAATTTGTGCTTATCATTAGGTTTGTATGTAGCATCTTATGAATATAGCAGTCTGTATTAAGTTGGCAGTCTCTTAAGTTTGAAAGTTTGAACTCATTCTTTATCTTCTCTCCCTCCCCACATTTTAGGTATATGAGTCATATGTTCTCTTATCATCTTTCATATTTCTGTGGTATTGGTTTTTCTCTCTCTCTCTCTTTCTCTTTTTTAGGAGTCTGGCTAAAGGTTTATCAATTTTGTTGACCTTTACAAAGAATTAGCTCCTGATTTCATTGGTCTATTTTATTGTGGTTTTAGTTCTTATATTTTTTGTTTCTGCTCTAATATTTATTATATCCTTCCTTCTACTGGTTTTGGGTTTTGTTTGTTTTTCTTTTTCCAGCTCCATTAGGTGTAGATTGGGATGTTTATTTCAGATTTTTCTTGCTTCTTAAGGTAGCCTTTATTGCTATAAACTTCTCTCTTAGAACAGCTTTTGCTGCATTCCAAACATTTTGGACCATTGTGTTTCATTTTCGTTTCTCACCTTATGTAGACAATATACATATGTGTATACATATACATATGTGTATGTATATATACATATTATTTTCTCTTTGATTTCTTTATTTACCTATTGATCATTTAGTAGCATGTTATTTAACATTTATATATTTGTGTTCTTTCCAGATTTTTCCTTATGGTTGATTTCTAATATCATAGCATTGTGGTCAGAAATGCATTGTATGACTTTAATCTTTTTAAATTTGTTGAGACTTGTTTCATGGCCTAACGTGTCCTATTCTGGAACATGTTCTGTGTGTACATAGAAAGAATGTGTATTCTGCTGTTTTAAGATGGAATGTCCTGAATGTATTTGTTACACTCATCTGATCCTGTGTGTCATTCAAAGCCATTCTTTCCTTGTTGGCTTTCTGTTAAGATGAATGATTGATGATGAATCATTGATGTCAATGAGGTGATTAAGTCTCCTGGTATTATTGTATTACTATCAATTACTTCTTTATGTTTGTTATTAGCTGCTCTGTGTGTTTGGGTGCTTCCATGTTGTATGCATACATATTTACGATTGTTGTATCCTCTTGTTGACCCATTCTTCATATGTATCTAGTGCCCTTCTCTGTGTCTTTTTACAGTCTTTATTTTAAAGTCTATTTTCTTGATGGAAATATTGCTAACCTGGCTTTCTTTTGATATCCATTTGCACAGTAAATGATCCCTTCATTTTCAATCTGCATGTGTCTTTAGGTCTGAAATGAGTCTCTTGTAGGCAGAATATAGATAGGTCTTGCTATTTTTATCCATTCTGTCACCTTCTGTCTTTTGATTGGAGTGTTTAGTTCATTTATACTAAAAGTAGTTATTGATAGATATGTACTTAATTGCCATTTTGTTACTTGTTTTCTGGTTATTTTTATAATTCTGCTCTGTTCCTTTCTTCTCTTGCTCTCCTCTCTCCATTTCTGATGTTCTTACTGATACACTTGGATTCCTTTTTCTTTATTTTTTGCTTATCTGCTACTAGTTTTTGATTTGTGATTATCATTAGGATTATATGTAACATCTTATGCAAATAGCAGTCTATATTAAGTTGGCAGTCTCTTAAGTTTTGAAAATTTGAGCCCATTCTTTATCTCCTCCCCCTCTCCACAATTTAGGTATATGGGTCATATTTGGCAACCTTTTATTTTGTGAATCTCTTGACTGATTTTTATAGATATATTCAATTTTATGCTTTTATGCTTTTATGTTTCCTACTTCTCTTACTCCTTATGTGTTTTCCTTTCCACTCAAAAAGTCCTCTTTAACATTTCATGTAGGACTGTTTTAGTGGGCATAAATTCTTTTGACTTTTGTTTGGGAAATTCTTTATCCATCCTTCCATTCTGAATGATAGGCTTGCTGGATGGAATATTCTCGGCTGCAGGTTTTTTTTCTCCTCAGCACTTCGAATATATTATGCCACTCCCTTCTGGCCTGCTAAGTTTCTGCTGAAAAGTCAGCTGATAGCCTTATGAGGTTTTCCTCATATGTACCTGTTTTCTTTTCAGCTGCTGGTTTTAAAATTCTGTCTTTATTACTACTTTTTGCCATTTTAATTGCTATGTCTTGGTGTGGACCTCCTTGGTTTGATTATGGGGAGGGAGGCTTTTTGTGCCTCCTGGGCCTGGATTTGGTTTACTTCTCCAATTTCAGGAATTTTCAGCTATTATTTCTTCAAATAAATTGTCTGTCCCCTTTTCTCTTTCTTCTCCTTCTGAGATCCCTAAAATGTGAATAATACAATTGATGGAGTAGCTGAGTTCCGTAAGTCTATTTTCATTTTTCATTATTAAATTTTCTATCTCCTGTTCAGATTGATTGCTTTACATTAGTCTGTCCTCCAGATCACTAATCCTTTTCCGGCTTCCTAGTCTACTGTTTATTCCCTCTAGTATATTTTTAATTTCAGTTATTGAGTTTCTTCATCTCTAGTTGGTTCTTTTTTACATTTTGTGTCTCTTTGTTGAGGGTCTCACTGAGGGCTTCCGTTCTTTTCTCAAGTCCAGTGAGTATCTTTACAACCATTACTTTAAATTATCTATCAGGCATATTACGTATCTCCACTGTGTTTATGTTTCTTGCTGTGATTTTGTCCTGTTCTTTCATTTGGAATATATTCTTCTATTTCCTCATTTTGTCTAACTCTTTGTGCCAGTTTCTATGTGTTAGGAAATCAGCTCTGTTTCTTGCTCCTGAAAGTGATGGTTTTTGAAGAAATTGTCTGGTAGTGCCCTGAGGTGCAATGTTTCCTATTCAGCAGAACTTGGTGCTTCAGAGTATCTCCTTTGTGTATCTGTATGCCCTACCGTTGTGGCTGAGCCTCTCTTGCCTTCAGTCATGTTATCTGCAGTGGCTCTCTTTTCTTGTTGTGGGCAGGGTTTGGTCCCTGTTTTGTTGGTGGACCAGTGCGTGGCCACCTTGGGCCACAGCGAAGTCAGAACAGGTGTTTGCAAGATGTAGTAGCATTGAAATGCAGGGCATTTTCCATGTTTTGTCCCCTGAGAAGTTTTTGTTGGTAGGCAGGGCCTATAGTCAGACCAGATGTCTGCCTTCAGCCCACTGCTGGGGTTATGTGGTTACCTTCTCTTCTCTCTGGGGCACGAGTCACTTTGGAGTGGTCTTGGCCTCTGTCAGTGCTCTTCGCACACTGCCAGGCTTTTGGGCTGCTTTGGTTGGGTCCAGCCAAAGGTGCGTTTAAGGGGGCAGTCTGCAGGTGAATGCAGGATTGGAGTGTGTGTTGTAAGCAAGGTTTGGGCAGGTCTCCTGTGGGAGAGGAGCTGGAGGTCCTTTAGAAAACTCCTGTCACAGGACTGGAGGCAGTGATTCCTGAGGAGAGTGCAAGGGTGTTCGGTGCAGTGCCAGCAAAGTTTGACCCTGTTTGCTGCAGAAGGGGACCTGCAGCTGCCAAGGACTGCGGCTGACAGGGTTGAAGAGGCTGGATTCTTGGAAGAGCACCCAGGTGGGGCACAGCGTGTTAGCAAGTTTTACTCCTGTCTGTTGTGAGAGGAGACCTGGAGGTAGGTCTGACTGGATCGGGCGTGTCTAGAGAAGGGCGTGGTCAGGTACACTGTTAGCAAGTTAGGCGGACAGTGTTGGTGCTGTGCTGGGTCCTGCAGTTATCAACGTGTCTAGGCTGGGGGTCAGGGGAGGGAAACGGTACCTGCCATCTCCTTTGTTCCCCAAGAAGTGTCCTAAAAGTCCCTGTCCCACCAGCACATGTTCTGAGATTAGTCAATAAATCTCCTTCCCATGTGCTCCAGGTGTTTTTCAAAGTGCCATTTCTTTTCTGCATGTCCATGGACCTGTTTGTTTTGCTGTCTCTTTTAGGATGGAGATTCAGTTTCCTAGGTCCTTCCAGAGCCTTTTAAAGTTCAAGTAAACCCTGCTGATCGTAAGAAGTTATTAAATTAGACCCCTCTGTTTTTCAAAGCCAACTGTTCTGGAAGTTCATCTTCCCCATGCAAGTTCCCTGTGCCTGGGGTGCTTGGCGTGAGGATCTGTTTCTTTCTCCATTTCGTGTCATGGTATCCCTCCATCCTGTGCACAGTCCCACAGGTCTGTTTAGATTGAGACCACATCTGTGCCCTCCCTACACTCTTTGATGTGACCTCTTCTCTGTATTTAGCTCTGAAGAGTCTGCTCTGCCAGTCTTTGGGTTGTTTGCTGCATTATTTATTCTGATGTGGGTGTTATCTAGTAGTGTTTGTGAGTTAAAGTAAGTTTAGAATCTTCCTACTCTGCTGTCTTGCCTGGATAATTCTGTCTGTCTGTCTATCTATCTATCTATCTATCTATCTATCTATCTATCTATCTATCATCTATCTATCATCTATCTATCTATCATCTACGTATAGAGAGCCTGATGCAAGGCTCAGACTTATGGCCCCGGAATTGTGACCTGAGCTGAAATCAAGAGTCAGATGCTTGGGGCGCCTGGGTGGCTCAGTTGATTAAGCATCCAACTTCGACCCGGGTCATGATCTCATGGTTTGTGGGTTCAGGCCCCACATCAGGCTCTGTGCTGACAGCTCAGAGCCTGGAGCCTGCTTCAGATTCTGTGTCTTCCTCTCTCTCTCTCTGTCCCGCCCCTGCTCACACTCTGTCTCATCTCTCTGTTTCTCTCTCAAAAATAAATAAATATTAAAAAAAAAAAAAGAGTCAGATGCTTAACCAGCTGAGCCACCCAGGGGCCTCAAGAATTTTTATTACAATCTTTTATTCTTTGTAAATTCTTTGACTTTATGTTTTAGAGGACACTGAAGAACTGATTTTTTATCTTTAAATATTTTAGTTTTCTTATATATGTCTAAGTAGATCATTTGGTAAACTTTCTTAAGTACACAGTAGGCCCTTTCAATAAACAGGTTCACATTTTATTTCTGGAAAGTTTTCTTGAATCATAGTTTAAAATATGAGTCTTATTCTGTTGATTTTTTTTGTTTTTGTTTTCCCTCATGGACTCCAATTATACATGTACTGGTTATTTTCTACATATCTCACTTTTTAAAGCTTTTTACCTCTTAATTTCTTTTCCATTATCTTGGTACTTTTATGCCTCTCCTAATTGTCCTTTATTAGTTTTTCAGTCAAATAAATGCTATGTCAGTCATTTTTTAGTTTATTTTGGAGTGACTTTATCTTGTTCTTCTCTTCTTTCCTGAAGTTGCTTATTTTATGTTTCACATCTTTATCTTCTTTTCACATTTCTAAGTTTTAACATTTCTAATTTTTATGAAGGATATTTTTTAATATATGAAAATACTTTTAAGGCTCTTTTTTTCCTGATTCGGGTGTTGGATTATATTTTTTCTCTGCTTCTCAAATGTTTGGGGGGAAAATTTGATAAGCTAAAACATTTTTTATTATCAATTTCTGCTTTTTTTCTTAGAACACTTTGTTAGATGTTTCTGACATTAACTATTGATTTTTAAAAATTCTTTATTTCACTTTTCCAGTAATAGCATATGTGTATAATCATGGGTGGTGAATATGGTTAGCTTACGAGATTTACTACCTCATGAGTGCTCTTTTCTGTTAATAAAATAAGTAACAATTTATTTAACATTGCTATTTAGAGGGAGGTTTTATATCCTTGATTTTGTGATTTTCTTTTATACAATTAAGCTCTTAATTTCTACCCCTTGTTTCTCTCTTTGCTTTCACCACCGAGCCTCCAAGTAATACCTTTATTTCTCGTGGCTAGCATCTCTGTTCATACACATTTTCAGACTTCTTCCTTTTGAGTCCTCACCAGCCAGTGTTCTGATCTATTTGGTAGCACACCTGTTCTCAATATTCACTTATTCATCTTGGGTTTTTTTCTGGAGGTGAGTTGACTTCAGATATACCAAAGGGTTTATTTAGCCCTTTGCTTTCTTCCTCAAGTTTCCATGAAATGCCCACCAAACACTTTAACAGCTTTGGGCTTCACACTATTTCTGCTGGTCTCATGTATTTTTCTTTTGACATGTAATTTGAAGTCTCAAATCTCTGAGTTTCATCTATACTGTAAGTATGGATTATTGGTGGATATTATTTACTCGCCAATCTCTCTCATTTTCTCTCTTTCTTTGGGATGAATGGAGAGTTTCAGGTTTATGTGTCTATCTTTTCGTCTAGACCCACAGAAGCCTCTCTTCTGATTTTTTTTTTCAAAACAGCTTCAGTTTTAGAAACAAAACTTAAATTTTACATATGGAAAATTGGTGTGATTGGTATCATATTAATTTACCACTATGGAAGCCAACATTCTGCATTATAAAACCTATAATTTAATTTGAAAATATCATCAACTCATAAACTAAAAATTTCTTTCAGGTCATGCAATGTTTAAATTATTCTTTTTTTTTAATCAATTTATTGTCAAATTGGTTTCCATACAACACCCCGTGCTTATCCTTATACCAACAAGTGCCCTCCTCAGTGCTCATCACCTTGTCTCCCCCCTCCCATATCCCCCTCAACCCTCAGTTTGTTCTTACTATTTAAGAGTCTCTTATGTTTTGTCTCCCTCCCTCTCTGTGGCTTTTTTTCCCCCCTCTTCCCCTCCCCCATGGTTTTCTGCTAAGTCTCTCAAAATCCACCTATGCGTGGAAACATATCATATCTGTCTTTCTCTGACTGACTTATTTCACTTAGCATAATACCCTCCAGCTCCATCCACATTGCTACACATGGCCAGATTTCATTCTTTCTCATTGCTGCGTAGTATTCCATTGTATATATATACCATATCTTCTTTATTCATTCGTCAGTTGATGGATACTTAGTCTCTTTCCCTGATTTGGCTATTGTCGAAAGTGCTGCTATAAATATTCGGGTACACGTGCCCCTATGCATCAGCACTCCCGTATCTCTTGGGTAGATTCCTAGCAGTGCTATTACCGGGTCATAGGGTGGTTCTATTTCCATTTTTTTGAGGAACCTCCACACTGTTCTCAGAGTGGCTGCACCAGTTTGCATTCCCACCATAAATTATTCTAACTCGACTTCTAGGAACACTTTATCCCTAGTTATTTATTACTTACAGTCTTGCAAAGCCATATATTATTACAGTTAAGGATGTGTGATTTGAGGACAATCTATTTGAGTTCATAGCCTTGTTCTACCACTTGCAAGCTATATGACTGAAAAATTTAATTTTTTTATGCTTCAGTTTCCTTCTGGATAAATTGGAGATATCAGTATTATCTATGCATAAGATTATTGTAAATATATAAATCTTAGAATTCTTGGTGTATAATGCATGTTTAATAGATGTTTCATTTTTCTTAAACTGAATTTTTGGTTAATAAACAAAGGACGTGAGAGTTCATTTTGAAACAATGTATTTAGAATTATCCTTTACTAACAAAATATTTCATTGAAAATCTTGGGAAAACAAAAACAGTATTTATTTTCTTAAATAGCATCTCTATATCTGTGAGGTATAGAGATGATTTAGTTACAAGAGTTACTATTCTGAAATTATTGGTGCAGAACATGTGAATTGTTTTGTGATTCTGATTCTTACAATCACAAATCTTTTTAAAATTGTAGCTTTGGTAGTTGAGTATAATATACATATATTATTTATTATTAATTTTCTTTTCAGCTATACTAAAATTGTTCAACATATCAGTACTTTCACTTTTAAATTAGGTATATATTTCTTTTCATATCATCATCAGTGTAAATAACTAGACAAGCCTTCACAATTTGAGAACTTGGTTAGGTGTTTCTGTGATTTTCTGTAACAGCTTGAAATAGTAGATTATTCTAAATTCAGCAATTTGTTGGTGGTATGATCATGTGAACACATCTTTTCTTTGAAATTGAAAATTTAAAATTGGAATCTGAACAAAGGGAATCTCTTTAAATCATGGCTGATAACTGTGGATACTATTGATGCCCCTCCTGGATCTCCTGTAATGCATTTTACCAGTTCTGTTTACATTTGTTTCTAGTAGAGTCAAAGGGTCTAACAAATGCAGAGTTTAATTAATTCTTTCATCTTGACCGTTTCCTAACCATGGGATAGTATGAATTTGAATTGTAGACCTTTATGTGAGCATAAGCGTCGAAACTACTCATTCTTAGGAGAGATTATTTTCCACTCTAAAATTCTGGTTCCTTATATTCATTTTACCTCAAAGCTGTACTGTTTGAACTTAAGTTCACCCTTTTATGATTTCAATTTACTCTTCATTTTTAACAGTACCTAAGTATTTTCTCTAATTATTTGTGACCATAATAATATATCGCAGAGTGTATTTGTTGTAATGCTACAAATACACTATAAAATACTCAGCCCGTGGGTGTTTTGTAGTAATATTACACAATATTATTGAAGTATTACTCTGTTTTACAGAGTTTTAATTCTAATTGCTCATTTTTCAGTCTTTTGGAATATATCTTCTAAACTTTTTATTTTTATGTTTTTAGCAGTATTAGCCTATGGATTCTTTTCCTATATTTTAAAATTTTTCTTTAAATTTTTATTCCTTTTTTTTTTTTTTTTTTTTTGAAAGAAAGAGAGAGAGAGAGAGTGCGAGCAGAGGAGGGGCAGAGAGAGAGGGAGACAGAATCTGAAGTAGGCTCCAGGCTTTGAGCTGTTAGCATAGAGCCTGATGCTAGGCTGAACTCACCAACAGTGAGATCATGACCTAAGCTGAAGTCAGACCCTTAACTGACTGAGCCATCCAGGTACCCTATTCTTTTCCTATTTTGAGAGTAATTATTAGATGCTTTGACACATAAAATATAATTTGGTGCAAGACTAACTTGTTACATCGTCACAGTTTTATCTTAAAAATCGGCCGTTGTGGGGAACTTAGTCGTTTGAACATACAGTTCTTGATTTCAGCTCAGGTCATTGTCTCACGGTTTGTGGATTCAAGCCCCTTGTCCGGCACTGCGCTGACAACATGGAGCCTGCTTGGGATTCTCGGTCTCCCTCTCTTTGCCCCTCCTTTGCTCTCTCTATCTCTCAAAATAAATATATAAGCATTAAAAAATTTTTTTTAATTAAAAGGGCTCCTGGGTGGCTCAGTCAATTAAGCATCTGACTCTTGACTTGGGCTCAGGTCATGATCTCAGGTTTGTGAGATCGAGCCCCACGTCGGGCTGTGCACTGAGAGCACAGAGCTTGTTTGGGATTCTCTCTCCCTCTCTTTCTGCCCCTCTCCTGCTCACTCTTTCTCTCTCTCTCTCGAAATAAATATACAGTAAAAATAATAATAATTATAATAATTAATAATAATAATAATAATAAAAAATTGGCTGTTGCTCCCAATTCCTCTGGCATTAGTGGTATAAAGGAGGAATATGAGGCCAGCCTTATTATTTGTTTCATTGTAGTTAGTTTTTTTGTTGTTTTTTGGGTGATGGTTTACAAGGTTTTTTAACATTGTTATTCTTGTAAATTGAAGTTATTATAAAGATATGCATTGGTCATTGTGCTTCTAAACTCAATTCTAGTTTTTCTAAGATGTCTTGTTAGGGCATCATAAGAAATAGTACAAAGAGTTCATCCTCTTATTTGTAAATAAGATTTATAAATTTATAAATAAGATTGAAAAATTTTTTCATCTCAAAAGATGTATACCTTGGGAGTATAACAAACTTCTCAGTTTCCTCATTGTTAGTTCCTTGGTCACTGAGTCAGGAGAGGCACTAGGGGAAAAAAGAAAAAGAATTTCACATTTTTTTCTCCACCTAGTACTGGTTCATGAGTTCTGACTTTGGCATTCTTAGATGTGGCATTAATCACCTTTAATCTCAGTTTGGTTTTAGTTTTTATGTTTTCTATAGCCACATGTGTGTATTAATTATACTTTATGAGAGATTGCTTTAGGAGCTGCTAGCCAGAAAAATTTGAAGTTCTAGTCCATTTTCATTTTAATTATAATCAATTTGCTATTAAGATGAAATTTAAATGTTCACTTCTTTATGACTGCTATATGTATAAACACTACATAATAACCAAATAACTTTAAATATTTTAAACTTACATGTCCTTGTCCCTATTTGCCCATATCTTTCTAGTGACATTTTCTAAATTATTCATTTTGCCATTTTAATTGAAAAATATGACATTCCATCAGAATCCTGATTGAACAAAAATACTTTTATATTACAAAAATTATTTGGAACATAGTAAGAATAAGGATTAAAATTATAAATATAAGGTTTCACCTTTTTTTCTAAGTGTTATATTCCTATTTATGATGACATAATTCGTAGATACATGTCTTTTTGTAATGGGTGGTTGAACTGTGCCACACTGAAATTTATTATGATAGCTGGGAAAGACTTTTACAATTTTTCCCTCTTAAAAGTAGATAATAATAAATTATCAACTTAATTATGAATTAGGACATTAATCAAATTCTCACTTCCCCTTACACAATAAGATTTTATTTGAAGAACCACCAACAAAATATTTTAATGAAGTAATATGAATTCGAGCTGGATTATATAAACATCTAAGTAAAAATTAGCAATTGAAAACTCGGTCAGCATCTAGCTTTAGCTTGGTGCTCTGAAATATGACACTCTTAGAGTTGTCAAGTACCAGGTTTATCTTTAATGTGTTGTTCTAAATAACACAGTGCCCTCCCTAGTAACCATCTAATTGTGGATGTCAGTCTGTGATGGCCTAATATGATGTATTCAGTAAAAGCAACCAGGAAATGAAATGGGTTATTTGTCTTCACTCCTTTGCAAGTCCATTTGGTTCCCTGTAATTGGAACCAAATTTTCCATCTGCCTTGGTCTTTTGCAAATGATTTCAGAGCACTTAGAACTAAAGCCATCATATTGGCCTGCTTTGAGTTGCTGCTACTATAACCCTTGATTAAATGTCAGGTTTTTGTTTTCATTGTTTTACCTTTTTTTTCCTATTTACATTTTTGACAGCCTTTCCTCTCAATTGAATACTGTTATCACTTTATTTTAATCCTTTCCCAAGCTGCCTATATTATCACCCCTGTGTTTCAGAACTCGGATTCCTACCCTTTATCCACTAATTGGCTTTTTACCCCTACTTGCCTTGCCTCTTCTTTGTGCATGTTACCCTTCTCTCTCCACACACTTGTCCTCCACCCTCATGGTCCTGTCGGATCTTCTTACCTTATGTCCAGCGGACTTTACTGATATTTTTCCCTATACTCTCCCAAAAGTTTCTGTGAATACGACATTCATTATAATATTTTTTCTACAATAAATAGCACATTTTCTTATTTTCAAGTAAGTGTTTTTTGAAGATATTTGTTTTGTGGAGTATCTTTTAAGTATACACATTGGTTTCAACTGTTGAAACCACTGTTGGTTTCAAAAGTGAAAATATATGTAATTAACAAACATTTATTTCATTTTATTCATTTCCATTTATATTTTCCCATTTGGTGAGGGAAGAATATGTGCTTATTATTTTCTCAATGAGTGCTTTTCTTTTTAAATATGAATGTAGTCAAAATATTGTTGTAGGGCATTAAAATTCATACTTTACTTTTTAGTGAGTTGTAGCATGTGGCAAAATCAAAATGCGTGAAAATGAGCCAAGACAATATTCCTTATAAAGCTTATATAGATATAATGAGTAGTGGATTAGTTATTTTATTTGTAATATCTTCTTAATATATTCTATGTAATGGGATTGTATCTATGAATATAGGTCAAATTGTAGTAGAATGTGTTAATATATACATGACTTAAATTCAATTACCACTAAAAATCTCAAGTCAAAAAGTTTGAAATATATATTATTATCTATGGATGATTTGAAGTATATTATCTTTTTCTTCACAATGATCTTGTTTTTCCTCATCTGTGCAGACTGAAATAGGTCTGTATTTCTATTATAACTTATAATTCAGATAGGCTAATTTCATTAACTGTCAATAATTTTCATATATTTGACTTGATAGAAAAAATGTCACCAAACAGTTCACCAGAAAGAATTATCATAGGGATTCAAGACTAACAAGGATTTTGAGGGATTATGAACCATATCTACCTAATAGTAAAATAATGGCTAAGGGAACTAAAAGCATGGGGTATACTACTTAAGGTGAAAAAGAAAATGTCAGGACAAAGACTAATTATCATATAATAAGTCAGGGAGTCTGTGGATAAATGAACATACAGGCAGATAAAACAAGACCCCATCATGTGCCTTTTATGTGTTTCTATTCCAGAAGTTAGGATTTTAGGGTGTTTGCATCAAGCCAACCTGGAGAAGTCAAATTATCACAGTTTTGTAGAAAGGAACCAACAAGGAATTTTCTATAAAACATCAAGCCTTACAGTAGAATCACCTAACTAAAAATATAATTTATTAAGATATTTAAGGAAAAATAAATATAAAGAAATAGACCAGACTGCTGAATGTCACTGTTAAAAAATGCTTCTCTGCTAATGATACTTAAAAGTTCAAGTCTGACTCAAACCTGTAAATCAGTAACAACTGCATAAATAAATTACATGTGATTTTTCTATAATGTTATCAAAAATTCCCTAAAGTAAAGTATTTTTAAATTACACTGTAAACATTACCTTGTGAACTTGTTTTCAAATGTATTTAGAAAGACATTTGCTTCATATTTGGAACATTTTTCTCTCCTGTTTTGGCTAAACATTTGGATTGGAAACTTCAAGGACAGGAAAAATTTTTTTGTCACAAACAGATCTGTTTAGAGTTCAGTAGCCTCTGTTTTCTGTGAGAAGACTTATCATGCATAGAAATAGAATTTTAGGGGCTGCCTGTCCATTGAGTGTCCGATTCTTGATTATAGTTCAGGTCATGATCTCACCATTTGTGAGACTGAACCCCATGTCAGGCTTTGTGCTGATAGTTACAGAGCCTGATTGGAATTCTCTCTCCCCCTCTCTGCCCCTTCCCTGCTCATGCTCTCTCTCACTCACTCTGTCAAAATAAATAGACTTAAAAAAATAGAATCTTAAATGGTTTATCAATAAATTAGGAAGCGTGGGCCTGGAAATTCCTGTTGGGTCTCTGATCTCTGAGTGTTCCACGTTGAATCCAATCACCACTATCCAGTGTAATTGTCACATGTCACTACTGAGAACTGAAATGTGGTTTGTCCAAAATGAGATGAGCTATATACTAAAATACACATTTAATTTTGAAGACTTAGTTCAAAAAGAATGAAAAGTATCTCCAAATCAATTTTTTATGAATTACTTTTTATATTACTTGTATCTTGAAATAATATTTGAGATATAGTGGACTAAATTAAGTATATAATTAAAATTAATATCACCTGTTCCTTTTTTACGTGTTCTTATGTGGCTACTAGAGAATTTAAAATTACATGTCTCACTTGCATTATATATTTATTGGACAGTATGGTTCCAAATAGTGCCAGATTTTTAAAAAATCACTTAGGTTCAATATATTCTGGTTATCTCCCATTGATTAAACATTAATTTAAGCATTATTGTATTATTCTCATGTATATTTTGGCACAGGTTCTGATTCATGTGTCTATAAATTTTCTTTGTGTAGATCTTAAAAGAGAACACAGAAAGAGATGTAAATGAAAGCTATTCTGCATTATTGGTACCAAAGTATTGGTATTCCAAAGTTCATTTTAGTCATTCTTTTTAAACTACTCACATGATCATTTTATTCTGGAGCTACAAACAAAGAAATGAATATTCTTCTAGTTTGCTTCTCTGTTATTTACCCTCTGAAAGTGAATGATAAATGCAATGGGTCAGAAGGATTTGACAAAAGGGGAGACAGAAGGAGATCATCCAGAGAGTCATTTAGTAGCTTGGCAAGTATGCATCATGAGGCCGGGGTGCTTGGGTGATGTAAGGAAACTTCTTAAAATGGTTGTTGGAAATAGAGGTAACTTCTCAGTCGCAGAAGAGGAATCAAAGTCCCGTGGCCTCTCTCCCACCTTTCTAACTAAAAAGATACCTTTGGTGTTCATATTTTTGTTATAAACCATCCTCCTTTTCATTGCTTTTGAGATAATTTATACTTTCTCTTTGATTTCCTTTTTGATCCCAGGATTAGTGAGTGGACTTTTAAATTCCAACTCTGTAAGATTATTCAGGTCTCCAGCATATAACTGGATTTTGCTTTTAAACTTGATCAGATGTTTTTGTTGTTTAATGAGAAAATATAACCTGGCATTTGTGAAATGACTGATATATTTTATACTTATTATTCATTTTGCATCTTCCTTCTTATACTGTTCCCTATTTGTGATACCTTTTTAAGTTAGATATTTATTCTGTTTTGATCACTTGTTGATTCCTGAGAATTAGCATAAGTTACTATTTCTGTTATCACAATAGTCTGTATTTCTCTTCACTACTGTTTGAAAAATAAAATACCAAATAATTCCCCCTACCAAAATGCATTATTTCCTTCTTTGGTGTACATTTTAAACAATGCTTTTATCATGAATATTAATTAAAAATGGGGTATCATCCTCTCCTAAATTAAATTATTTTTTTCTAGTACAAAGGGAAGTTTAACAAATTTGTTTGGTCAAAAGAGGGTTAAGAAACAGTAGCTGCTCTAATATATCCACAACTCTTTTGGTCTTTTTAATCTTCCAGTTTCTTTTACAAACAGGTACTTTTCTTCTATGTGATATGCAAATCTCCCAGCTCCTAAGAGCAACTGGATAGGGATATGTGTTTCATCTTAAAACAAAGACTAAGAAAAAAATAATAATATGATGAAGTTATTCAAAGGATTTCAGAAACAGGTGTTCTAAGTCTACACTAATTGGATTTCAGTTAATTATTCCTTTCACTTTAGGGAATATAAGTAAAAAATTAAAAAAAAGTACCTGAAAAACTTCTCTGACATGCTAATTGCTCAAATGTTATCTGTCTAACCTAGGCAAAAAAAAAAAAAAAAAAAAAAAAAAGCCACCTTAATGTGACCAGATTCTTAATTACTTTTCATATCTAGATTTTTAAAATAATGTTTATAGGTCTTTCCATACATTACACATTTTAATGTGCTATGGCATATTCTTTTTTCATCTTTATGTGATTTTAATTTTCCTTTGCCAATGCAAAGAAAATATTTTTATAATTTAAAGATTATGTTTCCTACTAACCTCCGGAAGACCAAAGTAAATCTCTCTTAGGCTTTAGGTCAAGGAGTCTGCTGCTATTTGATTTTAGACAAATTGCTCGTTCTCCCCTAATCTCATTTTCTTTCTTTGCAAACAGAAGAGTAATTGTTATACATTACTGTGGTCATTAGCATTCCTCAATGCGTCGGTTAAACAGGCTACTAAAGGGATGGGAGTCTTGTTTTTGGAATAGAAGATGAGTTCAGAATGTAAACTTGTCCGAGGACTTAGATTTTCCTGTTTTTTGTTTACCATTCATTTTGCATAGCATAGACTATGTCTTGTGCATAGTTAATATGCAGTATTTTCTGGATGAATGAATGAACGAAAGACATACAGAAGGAAGTCAGCATTGGATTACTAGATCAAGATACAAGGTTATCTGGAAGTAGGTGTTTGATACAGGGAAGAAACATACTCTATATATTGAGTTGCAGCTTGACTTTTTAGCTATAAAGCCAAGTTGGAATTTTAGTCTCATGGTAAAGAAATCCTCTATCAACCTGGTTGGTTAAGGTGGAAAATTCAGTGATTAAGTTCAACAACAACCCTCAGTTGATATTTTTAAGAGTGATCTATTAATTTTTGCTTCTCTACAAATAAGTGTGTTCATGGAATGGATTCAGGGCTTCATAAACATTTCCTAAATGAATAAATGAATATATATCATGCTATTTATCGTATTTCTCAACCTAAGTGGGACTCATATTTTAGGTAACTTTTTCAACCGGTCCAGTGCAGTGCGGTTCCTGTTCCAGAGTGAGTTCTCACACATTCAGTGAAGGTGCATTTTTATCGCCTCCGTCACTATTCTATTTTAACTGTCTCTGCATTGACTTAAATTGTCAATTTAATTCTGGGCTTAGATTCTGACCGACACATTCTTTCCCCAAAGGTCTGAACTCTTGAGAGCTGCCACTTCAGCCAGTTTTTGTAAGATATCAGGGGCAAGATAAGCATAGCAACTCAAACGTATTATATTGTTAGAAAATGTATGAAAAATGTTTTATACTGCTTTGATTTCCTCTTATGTGTCTTCAATAAAGTACATTTTATAAATTGATGTCTACATATGATGAAAATAATTCAAATGTTTCTTAGAATCTAAAGTAAATGATAAAAGTCAACTTCCCTGGGCCTCCCCCTCTCAGAGGCAATCATTCTTAGTTTTCAATTTTAATTTTTTTATTTAAATTTTTAATGTTTATTTATTTTTGAGAGAGAGAGAGAGAGAGAGAGAGAGAGAGAGAGAGAGAGAACATGAGCAGGGGAGGGGCAGAGAGAGAGGGAGACACAGATCTGAAGCATGCTCTAGGCTCAGAGCTGTCAGCACAGAGCCTGGCATGGGGCTTGAACCCATGAACCATGAGATTGTGACCTGAGCCAATGTCGGACACTCAATTGCCTTAGCAACCCAGGTGCCCCAATTTTTAAATATTTTTTAAAAGCTCATTTATTTATTTTGGGAGAGAGGGAGAGAGAGGGAGAGAGAGAGAGTGAGAGAGAATGAGAGAGGGAGGAGCAGAGAGAGGGAGAGGGAATCCTAAGCAGGCTCTGTGCTCTCAGTGCATAGCCCAACACAAGGCTGGATCTCACAAACTGTAAGATCATGACCTGAGCCCAAATCAAGATCCTGTCACTTAAGTGACTGAGCTGCCCAGGTGCCCTAGTTTTCTTTTTAAAATTATTTTGGTGGTTAAACCATTTCATTTTTAAATATTATCAATTTCCTGATTTATCATATATATGTTAGTATTTTTTAATCCTTGTGGGAAATGAAGAATTTAGCACATTAGTTCCCTCCTCTTCTTCTACTTTAATAATGACATTTTTATGAAGTTTTATAATGTAGTTATATGAAAATGTTCACATTGCCTAAGTTTGATCTCTAACTATAATTAAATCTTCCAACTTGACTATAAGTTGAATCTAAATGTGATCCTCAGTATAAGTGACATTTCTATATTTATGCTCATATACCTGTTATTCAGTGTCAGATCAAATGTTGAGTCTGGATCCATAAAGAAGAAAATATCTGAAGAGAGTCAAGGGCATTAGACCTTTAAGTAATTTTAAATTTTCTGCAGTACTTTTTGGTTATAGTTAACTGAAACTTTTTCATATATTTTTTATCACCAGCTTTTCTAGCCTTCTCCTTTCTGTTTTGCTAGAAAACACTCTGCAATAACATTTCATTAGAGATTGCCTAGGAGATATATTTTCTTGTTTATTCTAATCCAAAACTATTTTATTTTGCTCTGACAGCTGATTGATAGATTGGTACAGGCATAGAATTCTAGGATCAAAACAATTTTCTCTCATAACTTTGAAGACATTAATCTATTGTCTTCTAATGCTAGTTGTGGTTGTAAAAAATATTGATAGCATTTTAAATCTCCCTGTTAATTAACTTTTTTTGTTCCTTGGAAGATTTTAGGTAATTTTTTTAAATCTTCAGAATATTGAAATTTAACCTTAATCTACCTAAGGGTGTACTCTCCCCTGCCCAGACACTCTACTTGACACATATTAAATACTTTAATTCTGAAGACTTGTTTTTCTCTTAGCTTAGTAAACTTTTCTTTGTTTTTTATTTCTTTGAGTTTTCCTGCTCTCCATTGTCCTCTCTTGAGGAATTTCTTTCATTTGTTCGTGTGTGTGTGTGTTTGAGTGTGTGTATGTCTTGTTCCAATAGATAACTACTTCCTGTTTTTGCACCATGTTATGGAAGATTTCTCTCTTTTGTCTTTCATACTTCTGGCTTATTCCCTAGTGTAATTAATGATATTATTTGGTCCATTCAGTAAATTCTTTTTTGGTAATTATTCTTTTTAATTTTCTGAACTTTTTCTTTTTTTATAATTGTCTTCATAGTCTGTTTTTCATGTAAAGATTGGAAAGTCCCTTTAACTCACTTCAATAATATGTATTAGACTTGAAATAAATTGCTTCTGTTTCTTGAATTATTTTTTTCAACGTGAATGATACTGCATTTTTATCTTGGTGTTTCACATTCATGCTATTAGATTTTCTCTGGAATCAGATTCCAGGTCACATTCTGTCTTTGCTATAATGTAACCAAACAATTTACACAACCAATCTAAATCTCGATTTCTTTATTTAAAAAAGGGGGAGAGGCATAACAAGGGTGATGTGCATAATGTGATCATTTAGCATAGAATCATACAACCAATTATACATTTTTTAAAGATATCTTTTATTTTGTCAGTGACCTAATTATTTAATACCTTATTCTCCAAATTATAATTTTTTGGTGGGAATAGTATAATTCCACTATGAACTTGAACCTTTAGTTTCATATTTCTATTGAAAATTCAGAGGTCAGCAAACTATTTCTGCAAATGAAAAGGTAGTGAATACTCTCAGCTTTATGAGCCACACGTCTCTGGTAACCATTCATCTTTGCTGTTATGGTGCAAAAACACAGACAATGCATAAACAGATGGATGTGGCTCTCTTCCAATAAAACTTTAGTTAACCAAGAACAGGCAATGGGCCAGATTTGACCAGCAGACCATTGTTTGTCAATCCTTAGAGTACATCGTGGAATACTCGGCATGTTCTGTGGAATTGCCACTGGGCTTGGAGTTGGGGGCATTTTATTTTATTTTATTTATTTATTTGTTCGTTTATTGAGAGAGAGAGAGAGATCCCAGGGGATGAGCAGAGGGAGAGAGAGTGTCTCAAGCAGACTCCATGCCCAGTGTGGTGCCCAATGAGGGGCTCCATCCTACTACCCTGGGATCATGAACTGAGCTAAAATCAAGAGTCCAAGGCTGAGTGGACTGAGCCACCCCAGGCACCCACCCAAGGGGCATAGGTGTTAATATTGTTTGCACATGTAATCTGGAGTAAGTAACTTAACTTCTCTAGGTTTCTTTTTTCTTAATACATAACATAAATGAAATATAATAAATTATTATTTAAGCTTTCATAGCTATAAAATTCTATTCTGAAAATTAATAGAATCATTTCAATGTAAAAATCTTAATGTTCTATGTAAAATGATGATATATAATATAATGCATTGTAATTGACATTTTTGAGAGGTCTAATGTTTGGTTTCAGCCTATCTATTTAAATTAAGCTTTGATATTGCATTTGTTGTTGCTATTTCAGAAATAATTACATACTGCTACATATGAAACTATACAATAAATAATGAAACGCGTTTTAATGGGTCTTCTATTGTTTGAAAAATTAGGAACATTTTCCTTCAGGTTTCTTTAATTAACTGAAATAAGGTTTAAAACAAGATGCCACTGGAACCTGTAAAATATTTATCACTAAATATAAAAAAATATAAATTCCAAAGGAAGCTACAGTCCCAGTTTCAATGATAATTGCAAATGTCTTATTTGGTTCATAAATGCAGCTTGTTTTTGAATGATTATTTAAGTTTGAATTTTAGCTCTTCTTCTTTACATATTAATAATCAAAGGTAACATACATGCCTACCTACCATTTTTCCTGGAGCATTTTAGAAAAGAAGAAAATAAACATCTTTCTTTTGAAATTTGAAGGCAAATTTTGATTTTTTTCTTGAAGTAATATAATTATTTTGTTCCCAATATTTTTTACATGTTTGCTCAAATCTGTAATAGTCTGTTTGTAATAGTCATCTGTGTAACCTATTTGTTTTATTTATATATTTATTTATTTATTCATTCAGTCATTTATTCAAGACAGAGTTGTTAGTCATAATGAAGAGAAGTGTTAAGATGCTGCCACCAATCTCTGGGAAGAGAGGCTAGGTAAGAGTAAGGATAAATGAACAGGCAATATCAATAAATTATACGGAATGCTATGATGCAGAGGCTGGTTAAGGATGCATTACAAGGAATTAGGAAATAATCCTGGTGAGGTGACATGAAGCCGAGATATAAAGAATGAATAGGAAGGAGCTAGTTGAGCATGAGTGGGATAGAGTGATGGGCACCCGAAAACCAAATGAAATGGGCAGATATGATAAAAATTTGAGGATCTGTCTTATTGGACAGATGGATATTTTTAGACTCAAGTTCACAGATTTAGACATGAATTCTAACCGCAAGGTGGTTAGGTGGAAAGGGTATGTGGTTCGGAGGAGGGCAGGTCTAATTTGAAACCTGTTTTTACTTTGGCTCTGTGATTTGAACATATTGTTTAACCTCCTTGATTTTCAATTTCTTCATTTGCAAAATGGAGCGAACAATATGTACTTTACGGGAATACTGTAAGGGTTAACTGAGGTAACCGTATATAAAAAATGCCTACCATGGAGTCATGTTCGATAAATGTTAGTTACTTTTCTTCCTTTCCTGAGAATGGAGAACATTGAAATGGTTTAAAGGGAGGAATAACAAAACAAAACAAAACAAACAAAAAAACTTGGACTACAGAGTACCCAGAGACGAGTGATGTAAGGAATTTTATAATTAGCTTCCCTTTTTTTCTCACTCCCTCTTTCCCTTCTTCCTTCTGTTTCTCCTTTCTTTTCCATTCTTTACTACCTTAGTTATTATATCTTCTGTATGAAAAGCAATTAGTTTCTTATTCCCAAGCTTTCCCTAGAATACACTGGAAGATACTTCCAGGCTGCGATTCTGCAGCTCCCAATGAAGTGTAGACATGCCGCAATTCTTAGTTTTGATTTAAAAATGATCTCTAAGCAGGACATGGGACTGCTACACTTGATTATCCTAGTGTAATAAATTTCAAATAGGTTTTGCGCCTTTATTTGTGAGGTGCTACTAGCAGCATCCACAAAGGACAGAAACATGACCTTGGGCGAAGAGCTCCAAAGAACTCCTCTGCATGGCTGCTATGTCTTTGCCATGGGACAGGCCCTGGCAAAGGCAAAGAGAACGGCAGTTTGGATTCCTCTGGGAGACAGGGGAAGTGTCTCTTGAAGAGCATTTAAATAGTAGCAAATAGTATTTACTACCTTTATATGCTCCACTGATTATTAAGCTATTGTTTCGCAGCATCTGGCCCCTTCTTCTATCTCCAGTTTCATGTGCATTCTTTTAAATTAAATACTTTTGTGAATAGTTAGATTAAGGGATATTGTAATAAGTTGAAAAGTACAATTGTAATATTACTTACCTCTAAAAAGCTTTTGAAGATTTATATCAGAATCATTCTAAATATCCAAACTCAAACTAAATGTTCATTTTGGGGTCCGTTAGCTTTTACCCAATATGCAGGTTTGCATATATATGTTATATATAATTTTTTAAAACTAGAACTTCAAAGCCTAATTACATTTACAAATCAAACATCTTCAACGTGAAATTCTAAATTGTGTTGCATTCATTGGTTAACCTTTCAGTTTTATATTTATGATAGTGTTATAATTACTCTGTAATTGATGATAGAGAAACTTCTTATTTATTTTTACAAAGTAATAATTATAAACTTCAACTTTATTAATCACATACTTTTGTCATTTTTATTTGCACATTTTTAAGCTTGCTTATAATTTCCATTTTTTAAAATTCTTCAATATATTGTTTGTCCTGAGTCCCCTAGGTATTTAACTACTGTTTTTTGCGTATGTTCTGATGCTTTACAGACATACTTTTGCTTAAGACAAGGGCTACAAAATATGAATCGGAGGGTTCATTATTTCTGTTCTTCTTGATCAGTACAATTTGGAAAATAGTTAGAAGTGAAAGAAAACTCTTGTATTCTGTGAAATTAAAAAGAACTTTATTAAGTTGACAAAGCAAGTTAAAATAGCTTTCATGGTACATAACAATATACTTAATTTCTTGGGAGTATTTCCAAGATACTTTTTTAGCCTATTCCTCAAAATTGTCATATTTATTTCAATAAAAGAAAGTGATCACATAGAGACAAGAGCTCTTGCTCAAAAAATTTGTATATTTCACTCATTCTACTTGTGAAATATAGTAGGGGAAATATTTATGAGCACCATAAGATAGGAAGCTGAAACTGCAATCATTTCTAAATGAAAATTATGTGACAGTTCATCAGTATTTAATGCTAACATTGGATGATGTAGACACGAAGAATTTAGCAGCTATGTATCATAACCCTGTGTGATTAGTTCTCTGATATACTTTTTTATTTTTAGTAGAACAGTACGTTAATGGCAACATGAACCACAGCTTTAGTTTGAGATATTAAATAAATGGGGATGACAAAAAGGATTTGTTTTTGTTATTTGCTGTGTATGTGCTGTTGTTGTTGATCACATTCCTGCTAAAAGTAGCCTGCCACACCTCTCACGGGTTTAGTTTTTAATCCACGCTCCCATAAGCCATGGCTGGGCTCCTGCACCAGACGCAGGTGTCCCCTTGTGCTGTCAGCCAGGAATGATTAATGAGGATTTGCCCCTACTGAAAGCAGTCTTTGGAGCATTGTTCAGGGCATCTGTGGAACTGTCGGGGGAGACAAGGACACAAGTGAACAACCAATTATTTGGCCATCACTGAGGCAGCATGAAAAAGACATCAAATTGGACAGAAAAGCAATGCCTTTGTTTGGGGATCAAATATTATTTTTTAAGTGTTAACAGAATATAGGAATTTTACCTCGTTTTGAAGAGTATTGGTGAAATCTAGAGTTTTAACCCAAAATAGTTTTCCTTTTTCCTTTAAAGTGAATTGAATTCTTTGTAAGTAGTATAAAAGAAATAAAACATCACCAAATTGATTCCTAAGTGGTTGCCTATTGTATAAAGATATATCGTTTTGCTCGGCTAACATTGAAAACAAGGACTGAGTATGCAGTGGGTAGGAGGGTCCACCACACACAATTCCTAATTGCTGGTCAGAGGTGACAGGGACTGGGGTTTTACAAGTGATCAGAGGGACAGAGACATTGCACTGGAATGCCGAAGCAGAAAATGAAAATAAATAAATAAATAAATAACATCCAAACCTGTGAAACATTTCCAAGTCGAGGTTCAGCATATGTGTGCTTCCTTCTTTTTTCAGTGTAAGATAGACACTTACTTAGGTCTTAGTAAGAAAAGATGTTCAGACTGGTACATTCTTCTACTAGGTTGGGACTTAAATAAAAAGTATAAAAGGTTAAAAACTGTTATATATTTTGAATACAATTCAAATGCGGATTAAGAAGTCCTTTCAATAAAGTACTTTCTTTTATGCTCCGTCCTTTCAGGCCTGTTGTCTTTAGGGTATTAAGAATTAAAAGCTAAGCCCTAAAACCACTAAAATCTTCAAAGAGCAGATAATGATGTTTTAATATATAAAATGTAATAGTAACATCTTGAACAAATGTGGCCCATGTAACAACAAAAAAATGCCCATCTAACATTTTTTTTCTTGGGGGACAGGTTAACATCATTGTCTTTTTTTTTTTTTTTTTTTTTTGAGAAAAAGACTTTGGTGACAGAAATTAGAAATCACATCAAGATTAAAAGGAGTCAACTGACTCAATATAAAACAAGTGTCTGAGAAGATATTCCTTTTATAAATGAATTCTGTAGAATGCATTGCTTTATAGTTCTTAAACAATTTTTTCCTATATCTGCAGTTGCCTAGCTGCTTGCCGATTTATATTTGCTTGGTCGATTCTAAAATTATATAATTTTTCTGCACTTCTCAAGCCAACCAGAATTTTCCTTATTTTATTGTTCAAATATATAAGATAAGGAATACATAATATTGCTCACATTCAGAAATTGGCCCATTTAGATAACAGCATTTTTATATGAAAGTGGGCAAATGGGCTGTGCCCAAATCGTGAGAATCATTTAAGGTTATTATGATTGGCAACTTGGACTTAAAATAGGCTGAACAGAAAAATCCGAACCTAAGCGGACACTAAAACTGCCTCCATTCAATATCATGGAAACAGCAGTTTCAAATGGTCTCCCATTTATTCCTCAATTAAAATTGGCTTTGTCAGAAAGATCTTGTAACTCAATTAATGTGTATTAATAATCCTATTTTTAAGTTTGTTAGCAGGTTCCACGGATTTGTGAATATGGGTCAGGTCTGTTGGCCAGTGATACAATTTCTATAATTGAAGTATTTTTATGTAATTTTTCCCAGGCAAATTCTGCTCTAAGCTTTGAAACTTTTGAAATCATTTTGTTAGAAGAATTGACTCTTTGTCAGTATACAGACACTCTTAGAGATTTAGTCTCATCTCTTCTTCTATTTTATTTTATTTTATTTTATATTTTATTTTATTTTTTTAGTAACTCTTGCCAACATTCCATGGTTCTATCTTGTTGTCTATCATTTAGTCATCAAAATCATTTTGAATGACTCCGAGGCAAGGCACATTCCCAGGGAAGACTACTTATTCTCTTGTTTATGAGCCACTGATGATCTTTCAGTATGGTGCTCCAAACTTTGGTCATTAAGAATAACATGTTGATCTAGACTGTTTATAATAAGTATATCATGGGCAAAGCAAATGCTAACACGGTATCCTACTTCTTGCTTCTCTTTACCTACAATATTTAACCTTAGATTGGTGTGCTATATTTTTTCTTCACGTCATACTCAGTTTCTTTAGCAGCTCTCAATTTTCTGAGTTAGTAAATTTTTTATTGACTATTTTCCCCACTTCCTTTATGTGTGTTGATGTTAAGGTATCATGAATCAAGCATTCCTAAATTATTTTTTCATGATTAAAAAGCAATAATTATAATTACCAAGAGAGGTCTTTGGTTATTAAAAATCTCAGCTTGGAAGACTCAAGAACTTGTTCTGTGTAATTCTGAGCAAATTTCTAATTTTAACTCTTAGTAGAGATTTGGAAATCTGAGTTTGCAATATTGTTTAGGCCAGAAGAATCAACTCGAAGAAACAGTGTTGTCAATATTTATCTCCTTAGATGAGGAACATTTATGGTTGCCAGATAGGATTTATGATGCCCACTTAAATTTGAATTTCAGATAGGCAATGGATCATTTTTAGTATAAGTATATCCCAGATATTGCATGGGGGTATACTTATCTTAAAAATTTATTCATTTTTACCTGAAATTCAAATTTAACTAAATACCCTTTATTTTTATTAGCAAAAGCAGGCTACTCCTGGTAAAGCCAAATGTTATAAAGTAGATGTCTATAACCTGTATAACAATCTGGAGATCCGGTCTTTCAGGTTCTGCCCTACATTTCATATAACAGGGAGTTTTTTTTTTTTTCTTCTTTTTTTCCATTTCCACACTGATAACAAGCCTCCAAAGCCTTACTGAAATGTTGTGAAGATAATTTTAACCTAAACAAATTTAGGTTAAACACCCAGAATTTTTTGACAGCAAGTCAGATATAAGTAAAAGGTGGTATAGTGATACCCTAAAGACCAATTAAAGGTCTTTTGAGATTGGAGGATTCAACCAACCTGAATTGAGAGAAACACAGACCTGCCATCTATAAGAGTATGAAACGATTTCCATCATTTATAATGAATTGAATAAGAAAGGAATTAAGTTTGCTCTTGACAGAAAATTTAACTTCCTTACAGACAGCAAAAGTTGAAAGGAAGATTTGAAGTTCAAACAGGTTGGGCAGAGAAAGGGGACAGGGATTTGAATGAAAACTGCCTAATTCAAATTTCATATGCAAAACTCTAATTAGGTAAGAAACTTGTGACTTCAGCATTTACGACAGACGTCAGAGGAGTTGTCAGAGTCCAGGTGCCTAACTTGGCCTTAATTGCTTTTTTTTTTTAAAGCATCATTTTAAAATAATGTTTGATGATATAGTTGTTTAACTGTTGGGCTCTCATCCCATGGCACTTTTTAAATGAAGGAGAGGAAGCGAAATTTAGTCTTAAATTATTTTCTCAGAAGTTTTCGGTAGCAAATATAGGTTTATTGGAACATTTGCCTAACAGTCTTTTAGTTATTGTATTGAGGTTTAAGCTTTGATGTACAGTTGTAAGTAAGCTAATTGCTGGAATGAGAAATATTTTATTTTAAGGCTTCGAACATAAACGAGGAACTGATCTATTGAGCGTAGTTTAATAGATATCATTGAATTTTTTTTCTTATTTTAAAACTACATGGGACAAACAACAAAATTTGTTTCTTTGTATGTAACAGGGAACCTAGCCCTCCGAGAAACAGAAATGTTGGACTAATATTTTTTTAGTTTTATTTGCTTTAATTGGTACATGTAGTAGACACAATAAGAGTATATTACAAGTACTTTGAACTCATTTTCATTTAAGATTATTTAATGTACCTTCATTCAGGTGTTAGCACAAGTATAAAATGAGATGATTTTAAAAATTAATCAACAAATATTTATTGATTTCCTATTGTGTTGTATGTGAGGTACCATGATAGATGCTATATAGGTTATTGAGATGTTAGGCTATGTACTGCTTTAAAAATATTTACTATATGTATAAGTAAGTACAAAGAATAAATACAAAGAAGGTACCAGTGAGTCCAAGCACACCAAAATTGACATGCTTCATGGAGAAAATTATACCCATCAGATGAAAAATCTCTTACCTTCCTGACAGTTCCATCTACACATTTACTGCATTCTCATTCTTATTTCCTCCCTCGTTCCTTTACAGCTGAGCAAATGTATTCTGTCTGTTTTGGGCCAATTCCCTGACCTGGATCTTTGATTCTTTCTCTGACTTCTCAGAGTTCTTGCTGTAGTAATTATCCCTTCCGTTTCCTGTACTTACAGCCTTTCTTCAACAACTACTTGCCACGAGTACTCGAATATACTCACATCTCTGCATTCTTAAAAAGAACAGTTTCTTCCTGGACTCAAACTACTCTCAAGCAATCACCCTGTCCCTTCCTGTTAAAGGCTACAAATTGTGAAAAAGGTGTCTATTTTTCACTTTGTACTTACTGCTCAGTTTATTATGTATTTGTCCAAGACCAAAGGGAAACTGCTTTCACTCCAGTCACACAGGATGTCCTTGAGGGTAATTGCAAATGGATATTTTCAAATTTGTATTAGTTGACCTGTAGTTGGATTTAACTTTGTTAACCACATTCTTCTTAGCCTTGAGAATGTACACCTGCTCCCTCTCTCAGACTTCTTTTCCTTCATCCAGACTTTAAATGTTGACATTCCTTAGTATTCTGACTTGAAGATGCTTCTCATTCTACTTTCATTCTGGGAGTTCTCATTGAAGACCTCAGTCTTTAGACTGAGGACTTGTATCGGTTTCTCCAGCTCAGATGTCTCTGTTGAGCTCCATCCTGAGAAACTCAGTGTTTTCCTAAACATCTTCATTTAATTATCTTTCAGGCATCTCAAACTCACCATGTGTGATATTTAATTTCATTCCTGATTTACTTAAACAGCCTCTCAAACTGACACCTAGCCCACAGTCTTGGCACCCTCCAATCTACTCTCCATACACCAGTCACAGTAATCAAATAGTAATCACACTATCACTTCTTTGATCTACCCCACATGAATCCATCACTGACTTCTGAACCCTGAGGATAAAATCCAAACTCATCATTTTCTCAACCCCTCTAATATTTGTTGCCTGCTCTTTGTAAGCTTTACCCTTTGCCTCATCTCCCTCATATTCTGCATTCCACTATAACTATACAGAATATTTCCTTTTTCTGTTCCTCAGGTGCACTCTACTATCTTTGATTTACTTGGTGGTCATACTTGGAATTATCTCTGTCTAGAACACGCTCTTTCCTTTTTGTCTCAGTCATTCTTTAGATCTCATTTTAGTTGAGATATTCCCTTCTCTTAAAATTTCTTTTCTGACTCTTGCACCCAAGACTAGAGGGGATATCCTAGCTTTGTGATCTCACAGCTACTTATATTTCCACATCACAGCCTTTGGAGACACTATGCTACAATAGCTTTCTCAGTGTCTATATCTCAAGTATAACTCAGGGAGCACAACTTCTGAAGCACTAGGTACCTGACTGAATTTTTCTAGAGACCAAAAATAATTTCAACTTGGTGTACGTAAGATAACATAATATTTCTCTGAATTAACTGTATTATGTGATTTATTCATAAAAATATTTATTTAGAATAGTATAGAGGGGGTTAAGAGGACAGACTCTGGAGCTAGGCTAAGTTAATTGGATTTAAATCCCAGCCCTAACTGTGTGACTTATTGTCAGGTTGCTTAAACTCACTTTTGTCTACCTCTTGTCCACAAACCAGGAATAATAATAGCAGGGTCTACCTTATAAGAATGTTGAATTGTATCAGGTATCAAATGTAAAGTGCTTAAGACAGTACCTGGCTCACAATGAGCACTCTGCAAGTATGTGGTATATACACTGCTAGCACTGTCTATAGTGGTCAAAATCAGGTAACATCTGTCATCATTTACTGTATAGCTAGTTCCATGATACGCACATTTAAGAAAGACACATTTAAGAAAAAAATATTAGCTATCTCTCTCTCTGGTAGTCTCTAACACGTTTCTTATCCTCACCCAACCCCCAGCCTGTGATATCCGGGATCTTTCAAAGCACCACAGTAGAATTTTATAGTTTCACTGGGAATTATTTTGATACACACAATCCATTTACCTCCAGCATTGCTGGTTGTCCTTAGCAGTCACTTCATAGCCTCTCTTTAGGACGAAGATCTCCTTTAGGGAAATACCTTCCACTTCATCTTTTCCCTGGAAATGATAGTTAATCTACCAAGTTTATCTTAAGCCCAGAGTCACCAGCAATCTATACTGTACTTTTCTGCAAATTATAATAAAATACTCTCTCTAGCTGGAAGAATTAGAAAAAAAAGTTTCCCCTCTGAGTAAGGAGCAGCTTACTAGGCGAACATTGAGGAGCATATCGAGAAAAAGGTGTGTCCAGGGAGAACACAGGGCAGCTTCAGAGCGCAAGCCTGTGAGAAGAACGAGCTGGATTTCATTTCTACTATTCTCTGTTAATAGGGTACTGTTGTTCAGGGCACAAAATTCTCATCAAACACAGGATCCCTGCTACACGCTGTGGGACTCTTTGCTTTCTAGACTTCATGTGACCTAGACTTCTCCTTGGCTGCCCAGGGTCAGCTTCATAAGCAGTTTCTCATGCTTTGACTATTTTCTCAGGTTCTTCCAATACCTTTCTTTGTCTCATGTCTTCAGAGCTCTACCCTATGCTTTCTAAGGTGGCAGCCTTAGTCCGTTCTGTCTCGCAGAACAGCGGAGTTAGATATTTTTAAAAAAGGAGTCTCCGGGTCATTTTACATTAGCCTGAATGTAAATAACTAAATAACTGTTAGATAATGAAGGCGTTTTGAAGGCTTTTTATTGGCTCATATTGTTGATATCATCCAGGATGAATTGACAGTTCCAAGTCTCAGCTGAAGTATCTAGATTTCTCTGGTGAGTCTTCCTTGAAGCATTCAGACTTGACATATCAATATTGGTGATTAAATGCCTAAAAATAATAGGGAATAGAATTAATGAATATATATTTTATATGTTGAATATGTCAGATTTGGAAAATAATAATAAATAGTTCTTTAAAAATCTGTTCATTTATCATTTATAAAATACTCTTTATGCTTTCTTTTCCTTAATATTCAAAGTAATCCTGTGGGAGAGGCAAATCAGACGTTATTACTGTATAATGCACAGATACTTTTTAAACATCTACATTGGTCCATTAAATATAAAATATGAGATAGCCTGTCGCCGAATACTGAATCTCCAGGGAGGAGGAAATTAATTCTAATAGAATTTTAGTAGTTTGTTTGCTTTTATTCACCAGAAATTACTTTCCTAAAATCTGGATTAATGTGCAAAAGACAAGAATAATTTCCATTTGGGCTTTCCAAAGAAACAGATAAATTTAAAACAAAAATGATCAAGATATGATATTATTTCACTTGAAAGCAGTAATTTGGCCCTATGTTGTCTAGTTATGAATCTGAGCTAATGAGGGATACGAACACAGAATGGTCTAAATAAAACTAAATAAAACAAATTAAAGATGCTTCGTCATTTTGTTAGTAGCAACTATTAGTGATTTGATGGCCTCTATTTTGCTGAAAAAAAATAAGACCTGTCCTTTTGGTTTTGAATGAACATTAGTACCTTACAAGAGATGAGACATAACTCTACTGCAAGAGGTAATTGCAGTTAATGGCTACTTAAGAATTTTCATTATATGCTCTTTGGAGGATGATATCTCAGTGATGGTTCAATCCATGCTGAAAGTCGGTGGGCATTCTCAGCCTGGTAGGTATTTATACAGATTTTACAACAACATTACACCAGAACAGTTCAGCAGGTCTTAAGTTTCCAGGTATACATAAAAAATAGAAGAATGAAACTAGACCACTTTCTTAAACCATACACAAAAATAAGCTCAAAATGGATGAAAGTCCTGAATGTGAGACAGGAAACCATCAAAATCCTAGAGGAGAGAGCCGGAAAAAGCCTTTTTGACCTGAGTCACAGCAATTTCTTGCTTGACACATCTCCAAAGGCAAGGAAATCAAAAGCAAAAAATGAACTATTGGGACCTCATCAAGATAAAAACTTCTGCACTGCAAAGGAGACAATCAACAAAACTAAAAGGCAAACCGACGGAATGGGAAAAGATAGTTGCAAACAACATATTGGATAAAGGGATGGTATCCAAAATGTATAAGAACTCACCAAACTCCACACCCAAAAAACAAATAATCCAGTGAAGAAATGGGCAGAAGGTATGAATAGACACTTCTCCAAAGAAGACATCCAGATGGCCAACAGACGCATGCAATGATGCTCAACGTCACTCATCATTAGGGAAATACAGATCAAAACCACACTGAGATACCACCTCACGCCGGTCAGAGTGGCAAAAATGAACAAATCAGGAAACTGTAGATGCTGGTGAGGATGCAGAGAAACAGGCACTCTCTTACACTGTTGGTGGGAATGTAAACTGATGCAGCCACTCTGGAAAATGGCATGGAAGTTCTTCAAAAAAAAATGGAAATAGAACTACCCTATGACCCAGCAATAGCACTGCCAGGAATTTACCCAAGAGATACAGAAGTGCTGATCCATGGTGGCACATGTACCCCCAATGTTATAGCAACACTTTCAACAGTAGCCAAATCATGGAAAGACCCTAAGTGTCCATCAACTGACGAATGAATAAAGATGTGGTTTATATATACAATGGAATAATACATGGCAATGAGAAAGAATGAAATCTGGCCATGTGTAGCAATGTGGATGGAACTGGAGGGTATTATGCTAAGTGAAGTAAGTCAGTCAGATAAAGACAGGTACCATATGTTTTCACACATATGTGGATTTTGAGAGACTTAGCAGAAGACCATGGGGGAAGGAAAGGGGAAAAAAAAGCCACAGAGAGGAAGGGAGGCAAAACATAAGAGACAAATACTGAGAACAAACTGAGTATTGTCGGGGGTTGGGGGTGAAGGGAGAGTGGGCGACAGGCATCGAGGAGAGCACTTGTTGAGATGAGCACTGGGTGTTGTATGGAAACCAGTTTGATAATAAACTATATTTAAAAAATAGAAGCTAAGTAACTTAAGGACATTTTTATAAGGCAGCAACCTCTAATTTTATTTAAAAGAAATCATTTTAATTGTTTTTCTTCTGCTTTTCTTCCTGTTCACTAAAAGGTGAAAAGAGTAGTGAAATAATTAATGGATGTTCCTGAATATATTTAGAAAATATATCTTTGAACTCAGTTGTTGTGAAAACTTATTTTTTTTCTAACATGATAATTCCAAACCATATTATTGAGTATGAAGTAGTTACATACAGAAAGTGAATATAAAACCTTGCTCAAGTTATTCAGGGTTGCCTGGGTGGCTCAATTGGTTAAGCTTCCAACTCTTGATTTTGGCTCAGGTCATGATCTCACGGTTTGTGAGATCAAGCCATGTTTTGGGCTCTGTACTGACAGTGTGGAACCTGCTTAGGATTCTCTCTCTCTCTCCCTTTCTGCCCCTGCTCTGCTTGTAAGCACTCTATGTGTCTCTCTCAAAATAAATAAGCTTAAAAAACAAAATGCTCAAAAAACCTTGCTCATGTTATTCAGTATTCTAGGACTCTGAATGTTATAGAAGTATTCAGAATGTTCTCTCAGTTTTGTGTTTCACTATAAAATGTAAGAAAACATTTTCTCAAATGTTGGTAGTTGAGAATTCCTAGAATATAAGGTTGTTACCTCATACAATTCTGAAAAATCTTTAGAATTTTTTTTTCTTGGTCTGTGATCTCTCATGTTCCTCATTGTGCTGTTGCCATATCATGAATTCCTTGATCTAAAAGCAAACGTGTTTTAGGAAAAAGTATAGACTATGGACTAATTCAGTAAGAGAGTCCTGTTAGTCTTTTGGATTTTATTTACAGCTGACTTTTCCCTTAGAACTTTTATCCTTGTATAAGACATTTATCTAGAGTCCTCTGAAATCTGTTGAAATTTTTGGGAATATTCTTGATAACCTTGGAGAATCTGAGCTCTAAGCTCTGAGATAGGTCACACTGTCTCAGAGTCAGAGACTTTGAAGGCTGTGACTGATGAGAGGGAGACCAGGCATTTTCTTCCTCCTTACTGCTTCTTAGCCTTGTGTCCTCCAGGAGGGGTTCTGATACCATGGATAGTCATCATAGCTCATGGGTCCAAGCCTTCCTACTGAAAGGAATTCTCATTATTTCAAGGGCTTTTTAATCAGTAAACAGTAGAAGACAATTACTGTATAGATCGGTTTAATTAGTTTATTTGATGCCCAGAGCATGTAAATTTGCAACCAGGTTGTTTCTGCTAGCTATAGAATCATAAATTAATGGCAGTGTTCTGGATGGAAAAGATGACGCTTTGTGCATGCTAACCTCTTAGTATAAGTCTAATGGATTAGGAAGAGGATTGGCATCCACGGAGCCTTTTACTAAAACAAGCCTCTAACATTGGGATGTTTTTTGATCATCATCAACTATAATTTATCCCCTTCGCACATTTTTAACGGCACATTTCTAGTTTTCCTTAATTGACCCGAGGATGTTGAGACATAGAACTACCTAAAATCCGTATATTTGTATACCGAATACAAATTTATTTCTTCTCTATGCTGTCTTTATAGCCTACAAAACATTCTATATCAAATTAAAAATAATCTCCGAGGGACGGAGGACCTTGAATTTAAAAATATGTTTCCATATTTTCTAGAAGGCATATTTAATGGCTGTAAATTATGTTTCCAACTTGTCGATCTTGTATGACACCTCACTTTTCTAGTCATCCCTACTTTTTATATCCTCCTTCGGACATGAAGCAAAAAACCCCCCCACATTTTCTCTTTCAGAAATGCTGTTCGTCCACAAATGCAAATTAGCTC